>JAJQWJ010000003.1:103824911-105289078 GCA_023637945.1 Phaethornis superciliosus
CCTGGATTTCTAATTTCTAAATGTTAGCTGAGATGCAATGCTCCTGGAAACAAAACATATCAGGGTAGAGACTTTGTTGCTTGTCCATGTTTAGTCTGGTTGATCTTGGAAGCCCCACAGAAAAAATAAGGTAAAACTTTATGAGCAGAGATTACGCTAAAAAGAAGCGGGGAGAGGGGGTATGGTGTCCTATGCAACAACCAGGATTCCCAGAACAGAACTTCTCTGGAGAAGTTTTGCCTTTTTCTGTAGAAAAATATATATCCATGTCAGACAGAAAAACAGTTCATGGCTTCACATGTGGCTCCTGGAGAGCTGAAGAACCAAGAGGAGCTCTTGGTTAAGATAATCAAGATAGATACTAAACATCATTGATAAAACAGATCTGAACTACCTACAGCAAGCTAAAAGCTCCAGTACTCTCTCCATGAGATGGCACATAGCAGTCATGAATGGGAGGAACATGAACCACATGGTGAGGTAGGTCAGATCTTCCACTGACTAGCAGCTCATTCATACAGTGACAAGAATGGTGCTGAGACATGATCTGAGGGAACTGAGGCAATGTCTCTGACTCAGAAAGCCCTTGCACACAAACCACTTAAGACAGGGTGGTAAGTTGGAGGAACTCTCACTACATCTCTCAACCTGTCCTCATGATTATAAAACACTCTCAGACTCTGGGCTGAACAGTCCCATGCAGCTGCTCCTGCTTCCACTCTATCTTCTGAATTGTCTGCTTTTCTTCCCAGGCAGATGAGCTGTTTACACTGACTGTGAACATCAAAGTCTCCTCATTTTCAAGCATGAGGGCAGCTGTCACCTACATCTACCCTATGTACTGCTCCTACTCTTCCTGGGCCTCAAGAGAAATTGTGTGTGAAGAAAACTACATGGAGGTAAAAGCTTTCCCACTGAAGGCAAAGCTACATCCAAGCTCCCTGCCACGCTCAGCAACCACCACAAATTCCTGTCAGAAGCTGATTTTACGCTGGCTACCAAGCACAATAGTAACCTGCTGATATTCAGCAGCAGGTGTAACTGTAGGTGCTTATGAGTAACACATTGACATATCACAGGTGTTTCGCATGCAGTGAAATTCAGTTAACTGTCCAGATGATTTAAATCAAGCCACTGCAAGAAAATCAGTGGCCAGGCAGGCCAACCTATTTAGCTCAAGAGGATGCCTTTATGTTATCAGGTGCTGCAGCATCTGTGAGAATGTCACCCTTATAACAGAAATAATAAAACCTAGAGTCTGCAGAGCTGCACCACACAAATGACAGGACATCATTGTGAAACAGAACTTTCCTCTTGCTGGGTGGTACAATTTGGCTCTCCAGCCTGCTAGTAGCATCTACACACCAATGTAGAAATAAGGCACTGAACAAAACAAACCTCACTGTCTTTTGTATGCATCTCCAATAGGCAGGACAAAGCCAATAGCTTGCTTCCCTATATCTAAGGGAAGAGAGATAGGGGGGAGAGACTCAGATGCCCTTGAAAGTCTACAGCTTAATCTTATCTTACCAAATAGGAAAGAGGACTGTTGATTTACCTGGGTATACACAAAGTATTCCCTCTGCTAGACATGAACTACTATATATGCCATGGTTTTGACTTCCATTTTCATGCCATAGAAATTACCATCATCAAGAACCTCTCTGGAAACACTTTAACCTCCAGTGAATGTAAATTGCTAACAGAGAAGACTGCTAGTCTTCTCCACTAACAGACAGTGGAGAAGAAATCTGAATGCCCCCTCTCTGCTCCAGACATCTGCAATAATGCTGAAGATTTTTTTGCTCCCAAAGACTCTTCTCTGTGTCCCCAGGTGTCGGTGAAGACAGATGTCCCTGCAGTTTCAAATGACTACACCGTAGCATGGATGTCAGCACTGCCAGAGGTATGAAGAGGAGGTTTTCCTAACAGTTCCTAGCCTAACTCTTCTCAGTAGTCTCATGAGTCATTCTAAGAGCTGCTGTCATGATTTGAGTGGTCTAGGATAATATTTTGACTAGGGGCATAGCTCAGTCTCTTGTCAAAAAATGGAGATGGCAAAGTTGCCATCAAATATTGAAAAACTTCTGAAGGTTTTTAGAGCTCTAGACTGCAAAAAGCTATTTTGGTGGGAGAACAGAGCCATATGCTTGTTAGATTAGTGGAAAATGAGTTCAAGACAAAAAAAGGTAGGTGGTTCTTCACACAATGGGTAGTGAATCTGTCAAACTTCTTGCCAAAAGATGTTGCAGCTGCTAAAAGCTTACTTGATCTCAAGGACAGTCTGGAAAAGTTGACTGAAGAGAAAACCAATAAGACATACAAAATACAAAGAAGCTACAGATAGCTCAGGAGGCCCTAAGCTGAAAATTATTTGAGGCTGGAAAGTATGAGGAGGAAATACACACGCTCGCCCTATTTTTCTCATGTCTTACTTGCTCCCAATGCCCATTTTTCCCTTTGACTTTCCTCCCATATGGTTATCATTTTAGGAGACTGTTCTAGACTAGTACAGGCATTCCTGTTTTTTCCATATTTGACACAATATGGATACATACTATAAAAGCCAGCCTGTCATTTGGCTTCAGGGCTGCTCCAGCAAACGAGAGACATGAAGACAAACATTTTATTAACAGCAAAGGCATTCTGTCCACGGGGATGTATTCAAGGCCACCAATTTAAGTTTCTTCCAGGGCTTCCACAAGACTATCTGTGAAGACACCCTGAAGAGCCACAGAAATTCTTATCTTTATATAGATCAAGGGTGTTTCTTGCCTGGGGAGAGCTATTAGTGTTCAGTGCCACTCCAGCTACTCCAGCTTCTAACAGGAAAACAGGTGTCTACAGTATCATAGTTCTTTAAGAGACTTAGCTCCGATGCAGCTCATCCTGTCTCTTGCAGACTCAGAATGTGGCATACCAGCAATGGCAGCTGATGTTTGTTTCTCCATCGGGGAGAAAGAGAATAACAGTGAGCGACGCAACAAAACTGGGCTACAGCTTCAACAACACCCTGTCCCGGGTGTACCTCCGCGCGCCCTACCACAGCAACGAGTCCGACCTCAGCGTGGTGAGTTGTTGCTCTCCAGCAAACACAAAACTGCTGTTTCCACGGCCTTGCTACAACACCACTTCTCCTTTTTTCCTGAATCCCAACAGGTCAGTGGTGTAAATATGAACATGGTAACTTCCACTTCCATGTACAGGCAGCGGTGGCTGCTTTTGCTGATTGACACAACTGTCTCCTGTCCTGTTGGTAAGGATTTCTTCCTTGTTCACTACAAGTAACTGTCTAAGGACCTAGTAGAAAACAGTGTCCCCATTTCCCTGTGACCTACTCTGTAAGAGAAGAGGCTTACAAGCTGCCCCTAGAGCAGCATGAGTTAAGAGTCCATGGCTTTGGTCCTGGACAAACAAGTTCCCTGCTGTGATGCTTCAGTACTCATGTTCCCAATGCAGTGTTGTGCCTTGTCTCTGGTTTCTCAAACCCTAGCACTAGATACAGGGGACTGGATGCAAGCAAAACTGCTGCAGAAGTGCCAGGGACTAACCCCACAGCTTTGACTCTCCACTGTCATGTAACTCCACACAAGGGATGCAGCTCTGTATCCTTGGGATTCACCGAGATCTTTTCTCTGGAGAGGCAGAATTAGCCTGGCTTTTTGCAGAAAAGTGGTGGCTGCACCTTCTGTCTCTCACAGAACCATCTTAATGTGAAAAATTAATGCAGGAGGTCTAAAGTTGTCATGATCTAGATGCCAATATTTCAAGAAGGTCCAAACAGGAAGCTTTGTGCCCCATTCCTTTTGCCACTAAAGCAAAACTCCTGGGACCAGAAGGACAACAGGGCAGGAAGCTCGGGAGCATGGTCAATTCTTCTGAATAAAATAATTAGTCACCTGGAACTGCTGATTCAAGTCTACTTCTAATCACAAGCTGGAACCAGGTGATCTTTAAGGTCCCTCCCAGTTGAAACCACTCTGTAATTCTATGATTCTACTTCAAGCACCAGGGTTTCTGTAACAAAACAGCTATCGGTTGGTTCATATCCTACACAGGGTTTCATTAGTGTAAGGGTACCCTGGTGAAAAGGAGTCAGGGAGAGACAGAATATAATAAACCAGTCTTCTGGGACTATCTATCTATCTCAACAGATGGCATCAGTTTCACTGATACTACACTAAAATGGACGGTGCCAAGTGTTATCCCAACATTAGTGGTTCAAGAAGCCACCTTTCTGTCTAAAACCATTTTAATGGGAGTTGATGGTCAAGTCATAGTAAAACCAGAGGAGAAGAACTACCTACTGGAGCACAACGAGACACACATCAGCATAACTATCCCTATTGGAGCAGAAGGAGGCAAGCTAAAGGTTAGTACAAACCTGTCACACACTGGCACATCTGAGGGCATGCACTGTGGAAGATGTTTCTAAATCATAATCATTCCAAATTGTAATTAACTGCTGCTAAAAATTCTTTCATACTTGAAATATTTAAAGATCTAGATGGTCCTTCTGTGTGTTTTGAAAACACCTGTTCAGAAACTAAGTATCTGTGGTTTACAAAATGTGATAGAAGCAATAGAGTGTCTTTTGTTAATAATTTAAAAGATATACTAACAAACTAAGGGTGAAGGGATACCGGGGCACTAGACTCCAATTGACTATCTTGTTACAAGATTAAACCAGTCCTGGTAAACTTCTGGTCCAGATGAAAGAGAAATTTCCCAGACAATTTCAATGCAGACAGGTTCCCAGCACGTAGTTTGAGTGCAGCCACCTGCTTTGAACACAGCACATTCCTTGTCAGTCTAAATTCACAGGTACAGATCAGTGTCACAAGAAATGTCCAGTGGACCTTGAGCATTTGGAAAGGAGCTGGCAGTATTCTCACAAGACTCTTTACCAGTTTCATTTGTGAAGATGACTTTGGTGTTATTTTGACTAACCCCCTTCAGAAATTCACTTGTTTTGTGTATCAGTGGACAGTTGGATTACTATGTGCATTGTAACATCAGACAGGCTTGGTCTGAAGAACTCTTGGAAGCACTGACAAACTTTCAGAGTGAAATGAAACAGAATGAGAGACATGACTGGTAGTCCAGGGACTGTAAGAACAACCTCTCCAACATGATACTTCCTTATTGAGAATCTCAACAGTATTTGAGCCAAACATGGACCAGGCAATGGGCCAAGCAAACAAAAAAACAAGATTCCCTGGCAAAATGTATCCCAAACTCTACAGAAATATTATTTTCTCTTTCTAGTGTAAGTATTCTAACCATGTTCAGGCATTCCAGTATTGACAATTAAAAATCACATTTTTTATTCCCTAGAGCTCTGTATCTGGTGGTGTATATGGAGTCATTTACAGCATTGACTTGTTCTTGGAGCACACATGGACAGATGCAGATTGGCAAACCACAAAGTATACTGCCTTCAAATCCATCACCACACCTTTCATGCCACAAATACCAACTGTTATCAACAGTAAGTCATTCCTCTCATTGACCTTATCAATCTCTAGCTTTTGCTGGGTTACACATTGCTCCATTTGACCTCTGCCACATGCCTCCATTCACCAGAATGGTCTCAACTCCCACTTCCAATTTGCTAGCCAAAGTCAAGATTCAAGGTATTATAAAAAAGATCCAAGCCTTTAGCTTTAATAGATGCACCATTTATTACCAGTCATTGTGGGATGAAATGAAAATTATAAATTGCTGGTAAGAATGTAATAATTTCTTTCACAGTAAGATCCAATTTTTTTTCCAGTCAGCAGGGGAACCTTAGAATAAAGATGTTGTGTTGTGCAGTTATCACACTGAGGAAAGGACCTGTCTGAGGATAGCATTCTTTGATGGCATTTTCTCCCCCCAGACTGCCTGAATTTATTACCTTAGGAGCATACTGAAACCATGGTGCCATCCAGTGGTGCAGTATTACTTTTTTAAATTATATTTTCCAATGCATTAAGACACTAATAGCTTGATAGCTGATATAGAAAGGAAAAGAAGCACCTTTGTATACATTATGATCAATTTTTTTATATTTTAATTAGCTGAACTAAATTCCAGATTTCTTTACAGGAAAGTCATCACACATCTTAGTGCCCCTCTAGAAAGTTAGTAAGCCCACTTTCCATAAAGCTGTATGTATTTGTTGTTAATCTCCTGCAGCTTGAAGCAATTCTCATGTACTCAGAGTATTTGAGATCTGACTAGAACACAAACACTCATTAATCAGAGCCATTAAAGAATTGGCTGTTGGCTAAGTTTCCTGGAACTTGACTGGGAGGCCACCCCAACTGTCTTTGTTACTTGATCCACATCAGCAGTAATTTGATGTTCTCTCCCCACAGATACTCTGCCAGAGGAAAGGCTATTTAGTGCTGCATTTGGACACTTTCTTCCCGATGTTTCTCTGGTGGCAATCGCAATAGGAAATGTGCCATTTACCCTGAGGGAAGCACAGCACCATGGGTTTAAGATTTATGAAACTCCCTTTTCTAACAGAACAAAAGGATTTATCCTCGAAGTCTCTTTTGATGATCCATATGTTCTAAAGGAGGTAAGATATTGCACTTCAGCAGCTAAGAGGAGGAGGTAGGACAGTCAGTTTCAGAACATTTGGCTCTTATTAACCAAAAAGTGCTTCTCAGTTACAAAGGTGTCCATGAGCCTGGGTTCATCTGAATCAAGATTAGAGGCTTGTATGTCCCCACCTTGCTCTCCCTAGGTCTTTCTGAGACATGCAGCATCACATGTGATTTGGCGGTATGAAATATGACTTCCTTAAGTGTCTGTCAGCATGGCGTCCAAGCACACACCCAGCAGGAAGAAGTTTGTCAAATCTCCATTAAATGCTGTCCCTTGAAACAGGAGTGCCTTGGAAAAATAAATCAATTATTGCAATCATGCAAACACAAGTTACCAACATCCAGTCATTCCTGAACCCAATGTTTATGCGGAGCCATTTGACCGCTGGCACAGGCTATGCACCGTGCAAGCATATTCTGGGTATTCTAAATGTAATTTTGTAAAGCTTCAGACCACTTGTAATCTAAATATTTGTAAAAAGTATAAACTCGCAGGGAGTTCAGCCTCTCATTTCAGTGGGAGGATGTCTTCTGCAAGTCCTCTACCACCGTTCCCACCACATCACGCAGAGCTGCGATGCTATTTTCTGTTACAAGGAAAAACATTGTGAACACACAGGATCAGGACTTGCACAAATAGTTTCAGGCTGCAGTCAAACCACAGCTAAATTGCATTAAGGATCAAAGCAAGCCAAAAATTTTCAGAAGTATTTCTTTCAGGTTGAACAGCAGGTTTTGCTTTAGGAACGCTTTTAGTGCAGTAAATGACGATATGGAGAAGGATCTCATAGCATCTCCTCACACCTCCTATTTTATCGATCACTTACTCTCCTGGGATTAGCCCACACTCAGGGCAAAGAAGAATAAGGACTGGGACCTGGATCTCCCTGTCCAACCTCTTTCACCAGAGTACTACAGAGGAAACACCACTGTGTTCACTTCTGCCTCCATTTTCTGAACAGGCACTACATTCTCCATATTTATGTTTGGCTGAAAGAGCTGCTGAATCCAGTCCAGATTTCTGAATAGTTTTAGGCCAACTGAAGAGATGTTTTTGGAGACTGAGGTATTTGCAGGGGAGAGGAGGGTGTTAGAATAATTAGTTAGTTCTGTTCAGGATATACATGCCTGTCTGTGCTGGAAGCCATTGTTACTGCAGCCTTATGCTTCTGTCTCTTTCAGTATGTGAACAGAAATGAAACAAAATATACCCTCCTCATTAACTACACTCTAAGTGTGGGTCCGGAGATGATGCTCTATTATCACTCAGCAGAGGTGGAGTGTGTGGTTGCTGATATGGGTAAGCTTTCCCCTGGTACTGACTGGTTTGCATCATGAGTGTGGATCAGATGTTCATTGACTTCAGGGAGAACGGCATTAGATTGAGGATGAGCTTTTGGGAAAACCCCACCCTTCAATAGCTCATTATTGGTAACACAGCCAACTTGCTGCTTTTCTGAGGGCAGCTCTTCTGCATACTGGCAAGACAGTCTGCCCTTGAGACGCTGGGAGCAATAAAACCTGGTGTGTAGAAGAAGTTGGCTTGCCAACTCAGCAAACAAGATGCTTCATAACTTGAACATACATGTACTGGCAAAACTTTCAGACATTGCTATGAGTTTCGGTTTGTTCTCAAATGCAATTCTGCCTCTGCATCCAGGGCACAACTCAACTGACTCAAATAAATTGCTGTGAACTCCAAAGACAGCATTTCTGTAAGGAGAGAATCATCCACGAGGAGTTTACTTAGCAGTTGCTCAAATAAAAGGAGGTCTGACTAGTATTTTCTCAAACTTCTTGGATTTTGGATGCCACAAAGCTATCAGTCATCTCACTGCTCTGCTTCATCTTTGAAATAGCTCTGGGTTCAGAAGGCTCACTAAAAAAATATATTTACATACATAGCTTAGTTTGCCTTAAAGAAAAAGGGAGCAGCCCTGGAAGCAAGCTGGCAGGCCACAGCTAAAGCATGAGGATCCCCAGTCCCACCAGTTGTGAACTGCTATGCCCACAGCACAGCCAAAGCCCTGCAGACAATGCCAGTACTCACGTAACAGTGCTGCTGCAGTGCCAGTGCAAAAGTTTTCTGTGCCAGAAATTCCAGCCTGAGCCAAACATCATCACTCAAACCTTCCTTCATTGCTAACTCTTCATCACACCTTCTTCCTGCAGAACTACCAGAAGCAGTTGGTTACTGTGATGAAGAAAACCTGTATCTAGCCATCCCTACTTTTGGGTTGCACCAGTATTGGAATCTGTACCTTGGTAACAAGCTCCTGAGCCGGCACGTTGCGCTTACCAATGGGTATCTTGCAGCTACCAACTCTACACACCTCATCTTGCAAATTCCTCTCTTTTCTGTGGGAGTTATCTATGAGGTACATGGACTGTATAGCAATGTCTTCTTTAAAGCACGTAGGACTGTTTCCTCATTCAGCCACAGTTTGTAGTGCTGTAGTTTTAGACATATTGGAAAACCTCCAGATGGAATGAATGTAAGCCTGTGCAAGGAGAACAAGACATATAAGACATGGACCCTTCTAGTACTGCCATGTATTATGTAATCTGCAGTGCTAAATTGTCTCTACAAGATAGCACCAAGTCTTCAAAAACAAAATCCTCAGTATTTTTAGTAAGATGAAGCAAAGTATCCCATCCACACTGAGCCAGAAACAATATTTCAATACAGCTCTTATGAAAGAAGCTCTTTTAAAAGTATATTTTGTAGAAATGTTAAGACATGTCAGGGGAAAGTTGATGCTATAATAAACATCTGAATTGTTTGACAACAATCAGCCAAAATTTATCTCTGTGACAGTTATCAATTAATTCATACAACAAAACCTCTGCCCACATGTTGCATCAGGCTCAAGTCTTCACACTGAGTTAATTCTTGTGACTTGTTAGTACTTAAGTGGCACAAGTTAAAGAGCAGAACTTTGTACATTTGGATCACATGCCTTAACAGGACAACTCTTCCATCACCTCCCTCACAGGAAGTGTCCTTTCAGAAAATTAAAGCAAGGTTTGACATTGCCCTAAGGAAAGTGAGAACTATGGAGACCTTACAGATGTTCTCTGTTAGCTGCAGTTTTAATTCTTCATCATTTATAAGTAAGTTATACAACTCATCAATCCGTAAAAAGATTTGTGATTGCTTACTTGGGTAATAACCAACTCTCTGATTTTCTCAGTATGTCACTCAGATGGCACCATAATGGTATCTGCCCAAATGAAAACAGTTCCTGCCATCGATATGAGTAAAACCAAGCTAAGGGATAGCTCGTGCAAGCCTACAAAGTATAATGAAGAACATGTCTTCTTCAAGTTTCATGTCACTACCTGTGGCACTTCAGTAAGGGTAAGCCTATCACCAGAGCAGATACATCTGCTGGAAATCTCTGTCTCCTGCATTTTCTCTTTTGTTCCCCTGCCCCAGCTCCTGAGAAGATTCAATTTTTAATGAGGTTCCCATATGCACAGTTTGAAGGTGATCACATTGTTTATGAAAATGAAATTTCTTACGAGAAAGAGACTCTTCCAGCACAGAGCATACCAACAATTACAAGAGATCCAGACTACAGGTAGGAACTACTGCTCACTGACACTGCTCACTTTGGTACAACTGATGGAAAGGAAAAGTGAACACAAAACAAAAATTACTCTTTCTCCTATTATAGACTAACAGTATTGTGCTACTATCGAGCAAAAGAGACCCTAGTGCTAGGAGCCTTTACTAGTGATCCATCCACATCATCTCCCTTTGGCTCTGGTATGATGTTACCAAGATCAAATGTTGCAGGTAGGCAATTCTCCTCCTCTATTTTTAAACTTCTGTGATTTGTTCACTAACATTTCCTTTTCTGCAGTAAAGAGAAGGATAAGACAAGCCCTGAGTGTAGTTTCAAGAGTGTCCAAAGGTAGGTCTCCTAAAAAAAAAAAAAAAAAAAAAACAAACAAACGTTTTAATCTAAATAAAATTAAACAACTACAAAATCCCTTGACTTTTCTTGAGATGAAACTTTCATGGAATTCTACAAGCCCAACATGGCAATACTCAAGCGACCTGGGGAGCCTGTGTTTCTTGAGGTGGAGCTGAAATCTGAGAGTCCCAGCACTGAGTTATACCTCAAGAACTGCTGGGTAACCAGGTCTCCAGACTTCAACAGCACTCCAAGATGGAACATCACTGTGGATGGGCAAGTAGTTATTGAATGACCAATGTGCTCATCAGCAAAGACCTAATTTCTTCTAGATCTGTTGATCTGTTCTCTCAAATAGGTGTGAGATTAACAGCAATGAGTACATTGCAGAGTCCTGTCCAGTAGCTGTCAGCCCCAGGGTGAGACACCCTTCTCATTTTAAAAGGCTGGCAGTAAGGAGCCTGGCACAGCAGCTGGAACAGGTAAGACTAAGTGACTATCCTATGAGCTTCTTAAGACCATTTAAGAAATAGATGAGTTAAACATCTCACAGACTTAGCCTAGCCAGCATTCAACCCAAGCAGCGTGACTGGTGTACAGCTTTAATTTGGTTCTCTTCTCAAATCTACTCTGCAACACAGTTCCACTGACTTGAATTGGACTGGCTGGAGTAAACAAAATAGTTTAGTATGTAAATACAATTTTTATCTGGTGCTTCTGCCTTTTTATAGGATCACATCATAGCATGTGAGCTCAAGTGTCTAGAACAGAAAACTGTTATATGCTGTGGTATCCACATGAAGCTCATTTGTCTCCTATCTGTCCCAACCAGTCCAGATGAGTGGACTGACGCAAGCCACAGCAGTACCCTGCCTGGGCAGCTTGAGTAACCACATCACTTTTTGACTTGGCCTTTCGTAGCAGTTCAGCTCGTGCACTTGCTAGAAATGAACATGATGCAATTCTGGCTTGTGCTGCTTCCTCCGTGTGCAGCTGCATCTAGCACCAGATTGAGTTTCTGTCTAGCTTTGGTACACAGTCTCACTTCAGCTCGTGAGGCTTTAACTTCTCCTGTCTCAGTCTCTCAGTTACCAAACTTCCCAAGGGCTTCTTTGACACCAAATTTGAAATTCTAGGCAGGTTCAGCTAGAAGGTGCTGCATGGAAGTGTTCAGACAAGCCTAAGTCTAATCAGCTGTAACTGCTGCAAAAGACTGACAGAAGACAAAACAGTGGGGTGCAAAGTGGGATATGGACCAAGTGGTGCTTTTTCTTCTTCTCAGGTGTATGTGCACTGTTTGGTGGCAACGTGCTCTCCTACCAACAAACCACCTCACAATCCCTGCAGAGGACAGTGCAGCTCAAGCAGGGAGAGGAAGGGTAGGTGTTCAGGAGACAAAAAGAGCCATTGCAAAGCACTCCTGAAATTTTTAAGGGATTCGGGACCTCTGCTTTTGGCATCTGAAATGCCTTGACCATGGACTGTGTAACACTGCCTTCAGTGCATACTTCAATACATTCACAAAAAGCATTCAGCATGTACCTACTCTTTAAAACTACACATACACACTGTGTATCATTCTCAGCCTTCCCAGGTGATGGTTCAGCCAGTCTCCAGGGCTACATACTTGCTGGACCAATCTGGATTGTTGATCCTGATCGAAGATGACGAATGTAAACTGAACTTGGTAAGAACACCAGGCCCTGCATACTTGCCTAGGGGTCACCCTACTTTGTGGGACTGGTGATGCACAGCCTGTCCTTCAAGACCTTAGAACTGTAAGTTCTGGGACAAGAACTAGGGAACAGGCAGTTTCTTGCTCTAAGCATGAGCCTGTAAGAGAGGGAAGAAGGAGAGGTACATGCCAAGCCAAACACAGGTGGCATGGCTCTGGAGAAGATGCCAGCAATGGAGCAGGGCATGTTGGATTTGGGCTGTAGCAGGCAGTTTTGGAACAAGGTATTATTTCAACAGGTTTTCAACTGAACTGCCTCCAGTCTGAAAGAAAATGGATCCAAAATTTTAGAAGCAAACACTAAGGCACAAATCACTGCCATATTCCAAATTCTTTTGGAGGGTTCAAACCATCCAAAATGTTAGACTTTATGTTATAGCTTCATCATTATAGCTTTCCATCTCCAGCCTTGCTCCTCACTTCACTGTGTGTGGGCCTCCAACAGCACCCAAAGGCTCTGCTGTGCTGCTTTCTAAATGGTCCAGCTACTCACAGGAGCCACCTCTTTCAGTGACCACCAGCACTATCTTGCTTGTAGTTAAAAAGCCAGATGGTGGGACTGGGACAGCACCACTACCCTGCAAAGTGCCACAGGATTAGTAAATATAGTAACCCGTTGCCTCTCTAAAGTGGCTACAAAAGAAAACAGAAAATAACCCAAGGCTGCAAAATAACACTTCTCGTCTCTTCCAGCTGTTGAAACATGGACTTACAGATCACTAAAACTATTCCAGCCCTGATTATGGCTGCTTCTCGTATTTCCTAAAGTGACTGCCAATCCTCCCATGTGAATGTGAAGTGTAAATCCAAAAAGTCAAATAAAAACGCATACGAAGTGATATAAGTGAAGAGTATCTCCTTGCTAACATACAACAGCAACCATCTGGTGTACCAACATTGACTTAAAAGAGCCAAGCAATGTTACTTAGTCTCTCACACATGCAACAAAACAGCATACTTTTTTTTTTTCCCATTAATGTAGATTTTTGTCTATAACATTGCATCCTGAAAACCTGCAAGTTCCTCACTTTCCTCTCACCATCCCCTGGATGGTAAGAGTAACTCTACAATGTAGGAGAGGACACAAGCTCTAACATGAGCAAAAAGGACAACTTATCTGGTCATTATGTTTTCTGTATCGATCAAGAGCGTTTTTTAAAACTATTTTCTAGAGATCAAGGACAAGCCAGACACATGACCACCTGTACCCACTCTGAGGATGTGCCTACACTGTAAGTGCAGGTGTGCCTGGAGCACGAGTGGAAAGGGGATTGCACTGATGGGAGCCAGGTGAGCCTCTGCACAGCTCCAGGAGCCTCTGTCTCCACAGAAGGGATGGTTATGCACACCCATCAATGCACAGACATGGCATGTTTCCCAAAAGCTCCAGTCATGCTGGTGATGATTGCTGAATAAATGCACTCTTAAAGCTGTATCTAGGACTGTGTTTCATAAATGGGATCCCAAGACCCCAAGCTGCCTGTGGGATGCCTCCCTCTCTGCTGTATGAGCAGTGCACTCTACTGCCTGGAGCTAACACTGCAGAGCCAAGCACAGCGTACTGCTCCCACACATTCCCCATTTTTAATGTTAGCAATAACAAACTCATCAGTTTAGGATAACTTTCTGCTAATCTATAAGACAGTCCTTATGAAACCTGAGCTAGTACAAAGGTCAAATAATGATAACTAAATGCTAGCACTTCTTCCAGGGCTCGTGGGACCCTGTGTAGTTCCACTGAGGTGGGATCAGGTCTGCTGTTACATCACTGAGGTTTGCTCACTCAGAGCAGAGTAGATTCAGGTAAACTTGTCTGCATGAAGTGGAATATGCCAGATTTTTCCCTTTTTGCCCAGAAAATCCTGAAAGGTGTCCAAAAAGAGTTTCGTTCCCGTCCAGCCTCTACCCAGTAGATGGGGAGACCTATGTTGGGAGTGAAAGGGAGAAGGTGAAACAAACCTGCATACCCATTTCAAAAGAGATCTCAGGTTCCCACAGTCTCACAGACAAGCTGGAGAAGGTTTTCTCTTCCCACCTTGGCTGCTGCTCATGGCAGATGTTTTTTACACCCGATCACCTAAGTGTGTTAGGGTTAGCTGAGCTTGACTGATACAAAGGTGGTCATTCCCCACAAAATCCGAACAGCACACCTTTCACTACTGATTTTTTTTACCAAGGTTTCCTACAAAAGGGGTAGTGCATAGTCCAGTCCTCAGTTGTAACAGCCAGAGACTTCCAGATTTTTAACACCTACTTATCTCTTATCCAGTCAGAGGGAAAGCAGATGGAGGAGGAACATACTCTGGCCACTTGATGACCATAACCCTTTCTCCTCAACATGCAGCAGCTTTCCTTGGCCCTCCTTGTTCCCCACACTGCACCTCACACTAGATATATATGAAACACTTCTCATACTGCTCTGTGTCCTGGTAAGAGGGGATTTTGTCATCTTTTCCTACCTTTCTGCAGAAGTGTCTTGCAACACTGCAAGTGGTGTGACAACTCCTCCTACATGACAGTAGGACAGTGTCCTAGAGAAAAGCACAGGGTGATGTTATTCTTTGCCTTGTTCTAGGATCAAGTAAGATCTTAGAGACTGTTGTTGCAGATACTGAACAATAACCATTCTGGAATGTATCGAGGCAATCACCTATTTGTTTTGAGGGAAATCACCAGGTGAGAACACTGTTATTGGCTGCAAAATTACACCCAGATACAGAGAACAAACCAACACTGAGAATGTAATGAAGGTTCCAGTGTGAAGGAAAGTGCCAGCAAAGGCTGCGTGGAGTAAAGAGCCAAAGGCTTTTGGAGAGGAGGTTTGTAAGTAGGAAACCTTGGGAAAGTGGCTGTGAATTATTTATGTCTGAAACATTTCTGGCCCCAGTAAAGAGAGTCAATGTACATTAGGAGCAAGCACCTGTAGGACCTGCTGGTGCAGTGAACACTTCGTAAGGGTGATGCAGTGGGCAGCCAGGAGTGACCCAGACACTCCATACAGGTTTATAAAGCAGAGACAACTCCTAAAGCCTGATGAAGGTGTAAAACCACAGCACCTCTGCATTGCAAACCATCCAAAGCACACAACCCTGCTCCTTTTACAAGCTGAGAGGTTGTCTGAATTTCATGTGGAAACACTACATAAAAATAATTTTACTGCTCTCCATTAGACTTTTAATTCTTAAAGTATTATGAACAGGAAAACTTGCAGGACAAGGGGGGTTACTAAACATTCTCCTCTTCAAATATGGGCTTTTTTTATATCAGTAGCAGTGGAAAGAGCTGTGAGATGCCTCCCTCTCTGCTGTTTATACTGCTTCAAAAGGCCTGAGCAAAAGAACACCATACAATTCTATTTAATAAGTTCAGACCAAAAACCGCAATTAGTTTTGTGATGGAAAGCCAGAACCAAGTGACTCATGGGTGCACGTGAGAAGGGAAAATGTGTATGTGAATCTTACTGGCCAAAATTACCTTGAAAGAAATCCAATTTATGCTGAAATGCACCATGACAGTTCATCTTTTCACAGGAGAGGCAAGAAAAAACTGTGGAGAATCTGCTATAAAACCTCTCCCAGTGCAGTGAAGTGTCTGTGCCAACAACGAATGCATTAGAAGTAACTGAGCAACATGCACAAAACAACACAGGCTGGGAAGTAAGTAGGAGAGATGTTATTACTAGCATCTTTGTTTTAAAAAATACTCATTTGCTGTTAGTCTTGATTTTTAGCTTCATCTTGTCATTTAAATAGTGTTCTCTGCAGAACCACATCTGTGATCTCTCTTCTCAAAATAAAAATTCAGAGGTCATATTCAATTGCTCATATGTTGGTTTGGGGTTTTTTTTTTCCATTTTCTTGGCATGGTAGGTCAGAAACAGGTGTTGTTCTAGCTCACCTTTTCACCACCAATCAAGCTGGCCCACATCTTTATTTTCAAAAGGGAGGATGCACAAAACGTGCCAAAACGATCAATGCCATTTCAGAGACAGAGCACTAAGATATAAAAATGGAAGGCAAACGTGCTCATATATCCAGGGAAGTCTGAAGTTAAACTTTTGAAAAAAATGGTCCGTTACGACATCCCATCCTGCTTTTCCTTTTATCATATTTATGCAACTTCAAAATTGCTACTGTTAAGTGTCATTGAGCATGAGAGGTAAATGCAGCATTTTCTCAGCCCCACGCTCCAAATTTGCTCATAATGACCATTGCAGAGTTGCACCCTGAAGCAGGAAACCTCAGGAAGGCTACAGGGGAAGATTTTCTCATTATTTACTGCAAAGGGTCTCACCAACTTCAGTGAGCTCTGCACTTGTGTAGTCTCCAAGACCATCCATGGACACACTCATCATAAGAAGCAGAACTGTTCATTAGCATAATTTATTATTTAAAAAATCAAAATGCTCATGTGGGCAGTCAAAGAGGATTTTTTCTTTTACTAGAACTTGTATTGCTAGGAACATGCAAGAGTCTTTCTTATTGATGGTTTATATACTTCAGCAAAGCTCTTTCCAGTCAGGTGAGAAAGGAAGCTGCCTGAGCATTCACAGACAGTTCAGACTGATTTCACATGGTATTTTTCAAAAAAATTACCTTTTCAATTAAAAGCAAAAAGTCAGAAATCCTACTGTGAATAGCCCAGCTACATTCTCTGCCACAAGCTCTTTACAGTTATGAGATTAAACGTACATGTTCATTTTTATTCATCCAGTTATTAATCTGTCTGATACCTCTACAACAGGATTACAAAAAAATGGGATGCTCTGACCCTAACCTGTGTAAGTAATTTAAAACTGCCTCTAGGAATGAATGGGTGTAGGAAGGTCTGAATTCTTGCACCACAGTCCTCCTGCAACGTACAGATAGTGCTACCTAAAAAGATCTCCTTCCTGTTAGTTTTTTCTCAATACAAAAACACTCTGAAGTGAAAAGAAAGTCAGTTAACAGGAGAACACCTTATCATCAACAATTCCACTGCTGTCTTAAATCAAATGGACATTTAAATGTGGACAAACACTACCATTATTAAATCACTGTTTCACAAGTTTCAATATTAAGTATTTAAATGTTCTATATAGCTTCACTTTTCCTTCCCATGAAAGACTGTTTACAACAGCCTGTGAAAGAGTACAGTTCTAATAAGAGAACTACAGACTTCATTTGCTGTTGCTGACCTTCCAACACCTTTACAAAGTACTTCTGTATAAAATCTGTGCAAATATCTTGCAGAGATCTAATATTATGCTTTACCTGAACACTAAAAATAACAAAAAATATCTTTTCTTCAACCACAATCCATTTTTAACTTGTTTACCCAAGAATGAGGTGTCTTCAGTAAGGCGTAACAGATGTAAATGATCTTGTACTTCATCCATCAGTGACAAAAATGAAGTGTTTAGCAAAACATTTTCATACCATTAGCTGTGTTTTCAATAACCTCGCTTTTGTTTTTCTTCTTTATCAAGAATAGCCTGTTTTAGACTCAATGCAGCATCTTCAAACTGGGGGTTTAACTCTAATACTTTCCTGAAATCTTTCATGGCTTCATCAAAGCATCCTGTCCCAAAAAGAAAAAAGATAAAATTATCTTTCTATAACTGCTCCAACTGATGAATGACTCCTAATACTTTCAATAACAAAAAGTAGCAGCTCTACTTACTGGACCCACTACATTTAGATACTTCAGAGGTCCAAGTGGGAGTCAAAGGCCTTCAGTGCCAAAACCCAAGTGCTTATTTTTTAATCTAAAATGGGCTTAAGGCTCAATTTAGCCAGCATATTCCAAGGGTAGGAGCCAGAAGGCCCACACTCAGGCAACTGGTGGCCAGGTTAAGGCCAGGCTGTCTTAACCCTGGTTCACAGGCATACTGCTTCCCAGCTGATGCCCTTGGTCAGGCTCCACTCTCCTGGTGCTCTCTCTACTCCCTCAGCTTCTGGATGTTGACTTGAAAAGGCCAAGCTCCAACAAAAGGAAGAGGGCTGTCTCCTTCTTAAGGCAGATTCAAAACCTGGGCAATAAATTCCCCAGAGATAGGTGACTGACAGCCCACTGCAAATTGGGAAGGCTGCACTATGGCTGCAGCTGTTTAAGAGATGCTTTCTTTTAGGTTCGATGGCAATGTTTGGGACAGGCTAATTTTACCCCAAATGCAATTTTTCCCTGAACTGAAACTGCATCCTTCCCTCTGTTTTTCCCAGAACAGTACCATTTCAAATGGCAGAGCAGCACGCCTGCAAACAGGCATCTCTACCCACATACACAGGGCAGCCTGGTAGCTGAAAGAACCTGTGATTACTTGAGAAAAACGGCTGCACCATTTATTTCTGGTGTGATGCCTTTCACCTGCCGCTGCCAGGCAGGCCACTCCATCCTTAGGAGGGAATAACTGCAGCTTGGGTTGAATCCTGGGGTAAAGCCACGCTCCCAACTCTCCATCAGCTCCAGGAGCTCTCCCTGCCCTCCCCTGGCACCCGGCGGGGGTGAGGCGGGCAGGCGGGAAGGGTCAAGGACCGCTGCAATGCTAGCAGGTGGCCGGCCCGGGTCGCCCTGCCCTGGGTCACCCGAGGGGACGGCCCCGGGACAGGACAGGCAGCACCGGTGTGACCGACTGACTGCCCGGCTGAGGGCCCCGCGGCACGGACCGTACCCAGCCGGTAAAGCACCAGGCCCCGGTTGTAGTAGGGCACCTCGAAGCCGGGCTGGCACTCGATGGCTGCCGTGTAGTCCTCCATGGAGGCGGCGAATTCCACGCGAAAGTACCGGACCTGACCCCGGTTGTTGAGGGCCGTGGCGAGGTCGCGGTGGGCGCTGCGAGGGGACAGAGAGAGAGGGGAGGTTACGGTGGGTCCCACCGCCCCGCTCCGCTCCACCCCGGCCCCGGGACACGTACCCTGAGGGGCAGCGGGCGATGAAGCGGCTGTACAGCTCCTCCGCCGCCGACAGCCGCCGCGCCGACAGCTCCTCCCCCGCCGCCGACAGCAGCTCCGCCGCTTCCCGCTCCATGGCGGCGCCGCCGGCAGCCGCAGTGACGTCACGCGAGGCGGGCGTGGAGTGACGTCACGCGAGGCGGGCGTGGAGTGACGTCATGGGTGCTGCAGCGGACGGAACCGGGTTGGTGAGGGCGGAAGGGGTGAGGGCTCAGTGGGATGCCCGGGACAGGGTCTCCGGTTCATCTGGCTGCGTGCAGCGAGGCAACCTGGACAACCCAGTTGTATATCGTACAAATAAAAAGCGGCTCAAACGCCAGGAAAAAAATGCGTAATATTAAATATTCGATACACAAAGAAGGGTTTATTCTTACTTAAGTCTGAGGCAAAGGGGTCACTTGCTATGACAGGCGGCGAGAAGAGATCTGGGGCTTTGCTCTCTGAAGCTGGAGGCTGCTGCCGGGGCCTGGGGCAGGACCTGCTGCACGTCCAGGGCTGAGCCTCAAATTCATCGATAAAACAACAGTGCAGTTGCTAAACCTCTCTGTATAACAGGTGACAGTTCAGCTTTTGAAATCTGTCCCACAGATGTCAGTCAGCTGCGCTCTTAAGACTAAAAAAATAAAATTTGCTCCTCACTGGAACCCAGTTTCAAGGTTCACAGGTGTTTCCTAAACCAGCTGAAGCCATCACCAGAGCTCAGGAACCCAGATGCAGGCTAAGGGCACTGACTGATAAATAGGTGCCAGACCTTTATTGCTGTAAGGGGTTTAAGGAAATAGCACAGATGTATCACAGCACAGCAGTCACTTTTGGGAGGTCCAGTGTGACCGTGGCAGGCTGGACAATTGGGCAGAGAGAAACTGCATGAGGTGGAAGTGTAGGGTACTGCACCTAGGGAGGAATAACCCCACACCAGTACAGATTAGGAGCTGACCTACTGGAAAGCAGCTCTGTGGAAAAAGAACTGGGAGTCCCTGGTGGTCAACAGGATGACAATGAGACAGCAGCGTGCCCTCATGGCCAAGAAGGCCAAGGGCATTGTGGAGTTCTTCAAGAAGAATGTGGCAAGCAGGTTGAGAGAGGTTAGCCCTGGTGAGGCCCTACCTGGAATACTCCATCCAATTCTGGGCTCCATGTACATGTACTTGTCCTGGTACATGAAGGACAGGCAACTACTGGAGAGAGTACAGCACAAAATCAGTAAGATGACTGGGGGACCAAACATCTACAATATGAGGAAAGGCTGAGGGAGCTGGATCTGTTCAGCCTGGGGGAGACAGAGGGGAACTCAGTAATGCTTACAAATATCAAAAGGGAAAGTGTCAGGAAGATGGGACAAGGCAGTGGTATCCAAGGACAGGGTAAGGGGTATTGGTCACAAACTGGAACACAGGAGGTTTAACCTAAATATAAGGAAGAACTTTACTGTAAGAGTAACAGTATTGGAAAAGGCTGTGCAGAGAGGCAGTGGAATTTCTGTCACTTGACACATTCAAAACCTGCCTGGATGCCATCCTGTGCCACCTGCTCTAGGTGAATCTACTCTGGCCTGGGGGGTTGGACTAGATGATCTCCAGAGGTCCCTTAAAACCCCTAACATTCTGTGATTCTGTATGCCTGAACAGGCACCATTGCTCTAGTCAAGCAGTGGTACAAAAACATGTACAATAATATTATTACCAGTACTGTGCATTATTTCACCTCACAAATTACTTCCTCAGAAAAAATGATTTTTGAGAAAACCCAATAATTTCCAATGGAATTAAACAAACAAAAAATGGAGCTTGTTCACAGTAAAATGTATTAAGATGAATCTACATTCAATTTGCATAGTTTTGAAACTAGGCTCAACTTACAGTTATGAAAGAATGTTTTTACCTTAAAAATTGGCAAAAGTGTAACAAAAAAAATACCTTCAGTCATAACACAATGGTTTTTGCACATAAATGGAACAAGTAAAGGTTTCTCTTGTGAGTCTTCTGGTTTTATTTACAAGTGTTTCTGTAGTAGAGGCACTATCTGTTACAATATAGAACCTGAGTTGTATTTTAAAATATAGGATATTGGTAACCTTTTAGTCAGTATTTTTAAGAGACGGAGTAGATCTGCTACGCTGTACTGTGGCACAGAGGACAGAAGCTGTAATTGGTTGTTTCTTTGGCCTTCATGCTGTGCTTACATACACTGCACATCCACAGCTGAAACTCCCTGATACATTCTCCTGTTGCAACACATATAGGAAATTTCCCGTCTTCACTATTTAAAAAAAAAAAAAAGAAGAGTGAATAAACCTCAAAGAATAGAAACATAATTTTAAAATAGCAACAAAGTCCTCTTTTGTAGAAATTTGCAAAACACCATAAATACCTAAATGTGTGCATACACAGCTAATTAAAAAACTTTTGATGCTCATCTCTAAAATACTGCTTTTCTATTCAGGTGTGCACCGCTTCTTGATCAGAAGTTATTAAATCATGTAAAACTTTACTGTTAACATAGCCAGGTATGTACATCTTCACATAACAGAATGCAAATCCTCAGAACCATATATTCAATAAATCAAGATTATCAGATCCAAAAGATAAAGTTTATATAGCCTGCAAAGGCCATTTAAAGGTAAGGTCCAATTAGACACCTGCACTACGTATTACGTTTATTCCTCTGAAGAGGCAACATGAAAGCCACTAGTGAGATTCTATACTTCTGCACAGTAAAATCAAACAGCAAAGGTTAAAATCCTGTTCATTAAAAGAAAATTGATTCCCAATCAATTCCCATGCTCATAAATACCATACTGTTGGCAGGAAACAGCACTGAGGCAAAGATGCCACTGTGTGTACAGCCACTCCAAGGACTTGCCCCTTAAGCATGCCCTTCATTCTCTGAATCTTTCACATGATATATTAATCTTCTCACACCAGGTAGATTTAAGTAATATACAAAACAATCAAGACTTACTGTTTAATAATGGGTAAACATTCATTTGCTGACATTTACATCACACCACAGTGGTGGTGCAAACAGTACCATCATTACTTTAATGGCATATGTCACCTCATCAAAGGTCTTAAAACTCCTGTGGTTCTGTCTATATGTGAATCAAATCAGTGGCATCTTTATCTCTGTTCCTCTAATGCAGTCAGTGTCTATTTGCCCAACTAATCAGTGTTGTATTACCCTCTCTGAAAACTGGCTAACAGCTGCATCATTCTTGCCCAGCATTTGGTTTAAAGAACAAAGCACCTAATTAACTTGGTCACAGACAAAACCTGCTAAAACTGAAATATAGAAAATAGCAGGAAAAAAAAGCTAATGTTATTACAGTATCATATGAATATAAACCCACCTCTCAAGAACATAATCCAGGTCAGCTTTTCTGTTATTTTTCGGACAATGTCTTGTGAATATCTCTAGAGCAAGGTCTTCATACTGCTGCTTGTGCTCTGGCTTAAGAGTTTCCAAGGATTCTAGTTTAGCAAAGGCTTTTGAACAAATATCAAATGCTCTATTTGCACACGCACAGAGTGCCAAAAGGGAATAGATTTCAACAGCAGGGATAATATCTTCATAATCTTGCAAAAGAAGAGCTGCGAAATGACAAAACAAAAACAAATCTGAGGAAATTATTTCATGTATTCCAAGAAGTGCCAGCCACTGCATGAAATAAACTTTTGCTATTAGTAGACAGTATGAAATATTTACTACTAGTAGACAGTATTTATCTTAGAAATGGGATACTATGAACCAAAGTCTTTTATTGGCATGACTATGAAGAATGTGTGGTTTAACACCTTTTAAAAATAAATAAGGGGATCTGAATGAGAACTAAAAAGGTCTCTCTTGAGACATTAAAAAAAAACAAACCACAAACAACCAACAACAAAACCCCCTCCATGTTGCAAGAAATTGAAATGAACCGTCATTACCTGGACAAAGTATCAGGCATTATTTGCTTCTCTAACTCTCACAAAGTTTTTATGAAGCTCTACAGGGGGTGCGATGTGAATTCAAGCATGACTTATAATTTAAAGAAAATCAAAACACTCAACACAGTATCTACAGAGATTGTCCAATTTAACCAGTTAATATTTGGAAAGTTAGATTTGCACCGTCTCCAGGAAATACTTTCCAGGTATCTTGACTGCAGCCATAGTCTATTCATAATATGGTTTTGCTTTAAACACCATGAATCTAGCAAGGGCAGAAACATGTGCATACCATAAAAGAAAATATGCCATGTGTAGGTCTGTAAAATTAGAAGAGTTTCTTTACAGGGTTAAAAATTAAGTCCTACCTGTTGTAAGTGCTGCATCTACAGAACCTTTATAGAGCTGTCTTTGAGCAAGTATGAAAAAATGGTAAGCCTCAGCTCCTCGCCAAGGATTGTCTGCAAAGCGATTATTTGAAGAAAGCACATCTTCTTCCAGCAAACCAGCCAAGGCTGAAGCAGCCTGGAAACAAAGCAGTATCACAAGTAATTTTTATATGAAACAGATATAGCAGGAAATAGGGATATATGAAAAGAACTTTTCTTGGTGATTACTCCACTGTCTGTGTTAACTAGGGAAAATATACATTCATGGACCTAAAGCAAATGCTGCTAGGCCTTTTCTACAGTGCACAGACAGAATATATGGTGCAGATTTTCAAAGATAAATATCATGTACATGTGTACAAATACCTTCTGTGCACACCTGCAGACTGGTTCATAGTTTGGATTAATATGGCATTTCAACACCAGATCTCTTAAAACTTTGTTTAAACTGTTTTATTTGTGCATGTAAAGATGAAAGTGTGAGCAGAAAAAAAAATCTTGTATTTGCTTCACCCATCTCCCTGGTAAATAAGCTAACACAGCTTAATCTAATCACAGATCTCTCTTTGGGATTGATACTGATTCCTAAAAGACAGGAAGGTAAGTGTCTTGCAAGAAAAAATTATTCTTAGTATCTTAAGTTTTGATTTTCATTGTTATAGTAAAAACATTAAGAAAAACACATTAAATGTAGGAAGAAAAAATAATATATATCTATAAATACATATGATTTCAGTGCTGCAAAATTATACTTTAAACTATACATTTACATTGTAAACAATACAATGGAAGACTTGCTTTAGGTAAGCTTTGTTCTTAGCAGAAAAAAAGGGTTAATTAAAAATAGTCTCACCTGACAATACCTTTATTTATTCTGACTATGTAGCACATACCAGAATTCAGAAAGAGAAAAAAAAATACTTGAAACTCTACCTCTGAATTTTTTCCTTTAAGTTTTCCCTTTTGTGCATTTTGCATTTGCTCATGGTACTGTTCTGTAAGTAGGGCTGATAATACATAAAGCTTTTTAACTCGTAAAGGCTTTGTCCTCTTCTTTGCCTCCTCATCTGCAATCTTAAAAAATAAAACCAAGAAAATTAATGTAGATTTTTAAAAAAATATATTAGAAGAGTTGCTTCATTCTCTTGGACAGTTGCTTGTACAAACCTATGAAATCATGCCAAAAAATGATTCTGCATTTGAACATAATAATTTATACTGCACACAGAAGTATAAATGAACATGTCAAAGTGAAGTATGCACATTATTCTGTGTTTATTTAGTTAACAAGTATATAAAGCCAGATTCTTGGGAAGGATAAATCATTTTAACCATATATAAATCCATAGACTTAATATAAAAATAAACTAAAAAGTAGATATTCATATACAGTGTAATTTAACAGATGCATCAATTTCAGTAAGGCCTGGTGGTTTCTCCAGAAAAAAAGAATGGCCTTTGAAAGTAACAAATATAAATAAGTATTTGGTGTAAACATCACATATCACTCCTACAGACTTCATATGCTATGCAGAGAAATCTCTGCAGACAAACCAAATCAAAGCAACATCTTTATCTTATAAGCACACCACAGCAGTTTCTAATTGAAGATAACCAGCTGAAGAAATAGCAAAATTTAAATTCTGGTTAATGAAATTGCTTTTTTTTTTTAAAAAAAAAGGAAATAAAACTAATACACACAGCATATAAAATAATGTGGACATTGCACCCAGGACAGTCTGGTATACTCCTTTACTAGGCAATGCAGTGCAGCAGGACCTTTTCTGAAGTGCAGTTCATCTCATTCTGAAGTGAAAGTCTCAAAGCTGATGGCTTGTGTCTGGAAAGTCTCCTCTCCTCTGGCTACAGAGGACTATTTCAGGTAGAGATACATGAACTTGGGAGTTGGATTAATGCTTGCAGTATCCTGTATAATGACATCTGCTTATTGCCTGGACTTTGTTAACACTAAAATAACCCAAAAAAATTAATAGTAGCATGGAAACAATAAAAGCTAGTGCAAAAAGCCAGTTATTTGACAAAAAAATAAAACCTGCAATACCTTGAACATGAGCTTAGCAGCTTCAAAGAAATAATTTGCTTTACGATAGAGTTCTATAGCATCAAGGATTTTATTCTTTTCCAGTAAATAACTTGCATATCTGGACAACAAGGATCCAATCTCTTTCATATTGTGATTTTTAGCCAGCTCCACAGCTTTATTCCACTAGAAATGAAAGCAGACAATTATCAACCCCATTGTTTTCAAATGCATTAATCGAACAAGCTGGTTATTCATGAACAGTCTGCAACACTTCATGACTTTCATTTGGAAAAACACTACTGTAAAACTGAAGTAAAAAGCAAGAGAATACAAATGCTAATCATTGCTGATCATGTGGTACAGCAGGCCTGGGAAACAAAAGCTGGACCTCTCCCCAAAACCACATACAAAGAAGTTCTTCTGCTTTGCTAAAAGCTTTGCAAAATCACTTCCTTGCTACTTACAGCTGAACATGGGGATTTCAACATTTCTGGTATTACTAAAACCCAGACTGTCAAAATCATGTCTAAAAGAGGACTCCGGACCATAAACTTAAGACATTAACAAGAACACATCTACTTGTCCTTCTAAACACCTCATTTTGCTGTGAATTTTACTGATCTTCAGCAGTCTGGCTACTGTGTTTGCCCCAGTTCAAAAATCTGGCTGAGAAACTTGGACAAATCTCATAACTCATAGTCCTTCAGACCCATAAACGAGGAAATTGTTCACCTAAAACCAGCACTAGTCAATTCTGCCATTCCCATACATAAAGTTGCTCATAGTCATCCTCAGATTGTCTCTTATTTGTGCTAACACAAACATTTGCACAGGTAAGTCATACCGGGGAACAGCTCTAGCTGTGAACATACAGGTAATTTTTCAGATCAGTTTTTTCCCGGGTAAATCCTAACACATCTGCAAACACATTTGCAGCTGTACAAGCAAGGAAGGGGATGTTGAAAATAAGTAGTGAGAACTCTCCAGTCTTCCTCCCATTCCACCAGGAGGCAGCACAGCCTGGTCCTGCAAAGGCCACAGATGTCTCTATGCTGAGCATGCTTCTTACTGCACACATGCACAGCAGTGAGGCTGTCCAACAATATCATCCTAATTTCAGGTGCTTCAGCACTCAAGTATGGCTTTCTAGAAATCATGACACATCAACAAACACTTAACAAGGCCTTGTATTTAAATGGGCATTTGGACAGAAATCTCACTGTTAAATTAGTACAGTAAAGCAGATTCTCTACTGATGTTTTACCTGGTTGAGATGTACACAGGTATCTACTGCATCCTTTGGTCGATTACATTTCAGAAAGGCCGACACAGCTTGATCACACATCCCCACTCTTACAAACATATAAGCAATATCCTGCAAAAGGCATCAGCACCACATTAAATTCACTTTGAGGCTTTAGTATTGCAGTTGCTATGCAATATACTAGTTATATCCCTGCTTAATTTAATTCCAAGAAGTTGAAGGAGAGGGATTGTTTGCCTCAGGGATTCTGTGAAATCAATATGTGCTGTTGTGAATTTTTACATTTAGAAGCAGTGTGTTAAAGTAGCACACAGTTTTTCTTTTTAAAAAAAGCTATTTAAAAATTTTTCTTCCAAATCAAATCAAATCATACCAGAACAATTGTGTTTGTACAACTTAGTGTATTCCACAAAACTTCACTATTAGAAAGAAGTTAAAAAGAAGGTGCTTTATTCATACAACCGTATTTTGCGTGTTTGTGGTGGGGGTTTTTTGTTGTTTTTTTTTTTTTACTAGTCATATCATAGCTATTTAAATTAGCTATTATTTAGTGGGTCAGAGTATACCACCTACTTTCCCTCCTTTCAGCAGAGTACCTTCAATTTTTATTTTACATTAGCATTCCCACAAGAGCTATGATGTAAGATGTTAAACCAGGGATAGCAACCAGGAAGAATTTTGGGGAAAAAAACAACAGTGTAGACTGGACAACAACATGAAAGCTACAGGACATTTTAAATAAATAGTTGAGAATAGAACAATGAAAAATATAGGTATTTTTTGCTTACAGGCAGCAATTTATTATTCTCTGGAAGTGAATTAGCTAGATTCTCCAGTCCTTGGTAGTCCTCTAGCATGTAGTAACATTCAGCCAAACGTTCCTGGTTTCGTCCTTGTACATAATATTGTACAGCATTTAACCTAGTAAGAAAAAAAAATGTGGTGGCCTCTGATAAACACTAGCGAAGCTTCTCCTTGTGCAAGCCTTCTGCATGTGTAAATTTAAAATGACACTATTTTAAGTAGGCAGCTTTACTTGAGAGCTTTGGCAGCTCTCAATGGCAGATTTTTTTTTTCACTGTTCTTCTAAAACCCACTAAAGTTTTCATTTTCAGAGATCATTAGTAGTAGTAACAAGATTGTTTATCTTAACTAGCATAAGGTTAGGAAGTCAAAGAGCCTTAAAAAAATATTTCCCCATCTGCACAGATCACGACTGGTAATGAACAACAAATTACAACTAAACTTTCAGAAATGGGCTTAACTACTGCGTCTCCATATTTTAAAACATAGGCACTAGGATGTCCAAGACAATTCTCCAAAGTTACCTAAAACATCTAAAAATGAACTTTCTAAATCTAATCACAAGTTTTCAGCTAGTATCCAAGTTTTCTGTGTCCAGATAACAGAGTCTGGGTAATTGCAATACATAGTGGAGCTGTGCCCTGGATGCTAAAAGTTCACACGGGCTTAGGAGGCAACAAGAGAAGTTAATGAACAAAAGTTTCTCTGCAAGTTATTAACTACACAGACATCACTTCTGGCTCAGGAAGTACCTGACTGCAAAATGTTCTGGAGAAACACCATTACACACATGCACCAATCTTAAAAAACTTTCCATGGGTGCCCAGTCTGGACAATAGCAGGAGACAGATGCAGGTCAGAAAGAAATCTGGACCTTGTCAAATATTTGTGGGGTCAAGCATTCTACAAAGTTCATGGTTAGCTTTGAAATTCACTGATGTTAAATAATACTTTCCTAATATTTTTTTTGGCAGATTTTTATTTCTTTCCTACTTTTTACATCTGGCCTAATACATCTGTATTTCTTCTTCCCCTGCCCCCTCAACCTTCCCCAATTCCTTTGAAGCAAACAGACTTTTGGCAAAATTGAGATTTTTTTTTTTATCACCTGCAGTCTTTAGATACTTGATCACCAGCTCTTTGTTCAAAGGTGCATGCAGCAATGGAACCATAAAGGTCTGAGCTTAATCTCATAATTCCAAAATTATCCCATGTATTCCAACTGTATCCTGACTTCCTTGATGTCTGTTCCTCCCCATAAACTAAATCTTGTAATCAGTTTTATAATTCCCTTCATAATTTCCTTCTTATTACTTCCTGGACAGAACATACCATTTCTGACGGTCTGCAAAATAATCTCCAATAGCATTGTAAGCTTGTTCAAGAAGGGCATCATCTGAATCCCCTGAGCCAGTTTTCAATAACTGCAATACTCGAAACCAGTCTCCCAGTTTTATCCGTAGTGCAATGGCAAGATCTCTGATTAAAAACAGAAAACAGCAGGAAAAAGTCAAGGACAATAAAAGAGCTAACAAAAATCTTGAGAAAAGCATCCAAAAGGATTTTCATGTTCATGAATTACATGGTAAGTATTGTAGTGATTCCAGATAAACTGTTTACCATTTAAAAAGCATTCCAAAAAAGCAAAAACTCAGGAAGCTCACAGGGCAGACAGGAATGCACTTCCCTATTATCCATACTCCTGTGTGAGGAGTTACACAAGCAGCTGGCAAGGCAGTTGGGCTACTGATACTTCAGGTTTCTTATTTTGCTTTATACCTTATTCTTTCTTTCACTGATGACTGCTGCAATAGATGGCAGCAGCTGCAACAGGCTAAAAGCAGAAGGGAAATGAGGGGAAAGACCAAGGAGCAAGGAATATGAATAACGAAGGCTAAAGCTGAGATGCAATAAAATGAATTTCAGAGGCTCCTCCTTCAGATTTGTATGAAGAACAAAGGACTCTGAGTCTCATTTTTTTTTATTATTAACACATGCATACGACCCACTGTGTGTTTGTCTGGCACATTTTTTCAGCCATGTAGAATATTTCTTTATGACTTCTTATAGAAGTAATTCTACAGATGCATAGAAAATAAATGGGTGAAATGTAGACACTTTTTTTAAAAATGTGATTCTTGGGGTGCCCTACACAGGGACAGGAGTTGGACTTGATGATCCTGATGGGTCTCTTTCAACTCATCATTCTATGATTCCATGAATCTATGAAATGCCCTAAACTTACAAATGAGTAAAGGAAGGCAATAACAAGTCAGTGCAGTCAGCTAAATAATAGCATCTATCTAAAACTGTATTTAGAAAATAGATTTCTTTCATCCTGATTTATGCCAGGTCCTTATCATGAATTTTGTAGTTGTTATGAGGCACATAATGTAAATACAAAATTCCCTGATTCTTGTAGCTGGAGAACAAGATGCTCTACTGTTGAAAAAAGCAGGAGAAAAAAAAAAAAAAGTCTCTGTCATCTGCTATCTTATAATGGCCAAATTTCTCTTCAGCCATGTGGAAATGAAATGCAATATCTAAAAATCAGTGTTGCAGTGAGACTGAAGTGCTTATGAGGCAGTCCAGGTCTTTAAAACCACATACTTCCTTGGGCTAATGAATTATGTGCAATAAAGTTTTCCATTACTGGGCTCCAACATAGACCTATCCCCACCCCCTGCCTTTCCCCTCACCTTCTTACTGGGGAAGAGACACATTTCTTGTTCTTGCAGCATAAAAGAATAAACTATTTTTCTTCCATCACTCCCTACGTTTTTCATGGCTCCATTTATCAAAGCTTAAAAATGTCACATGTGCAGAAGTGAATCATGCTTCTCCGTGTTTGACCACCACCTGCAGGATACACCGTGTAACTGCTGCCTATGATCTCTCTTCCTTTTTCCAGTAAAGACAGTGCTCTAGCTAATTAATTAGCATTAGATTGTATTTCCCAGTAATATTGTAATTTGCTTTGGTTTTTTTCATTCCCGAGTAAAATTTCCAATGACTGGTCCACAAGTTACAGTTCATTAAAAACTGTTGTTTGTATAGTTAATTGGAAAGAATGTGTACTTGGCTACTAGCTAGTAGTAACAGTACATAAATTAAACATTAGTTAAGATTATCTGTTTGTATTTTTGGAATATAGTTGAAATATTCACAAAATAGTTTGAAAAAAACAGCTGTGAAACACAGCACTACCTATAGCAACTGAGGTTTTGCAAAGTTTGCAATGTGATGATTTACATATAGAATTGGTTATCTATGGATTCAATAAAATTCTCTCAATCTTATCCCTCTCTGGTAAAGAGTTTTCAGTGCTAAATCAGCCATTCCTTATTAGACCAAGCATTTTTTTTCAGACTTTTTTCTTTATTTGCTGCTGACATGACTACATGCAATTACCTTCTGTCCATTTGCAGATACATTCTTTCAGCTTCTTCAAATCTGCTAAAATAGGCTGCCACTTCTGCTTGCTTCATTGACTCACTCTGCAGGTTGCCCAGACACTTCACAAATTTAATACCTTGATAATCTTTGCAACGTACAAAAGCTTGCTCAGCAGTCTGCAGATCCAGCTTCTGAAGAGCAGCTTCAGCCAGGAGACACCTGTATGAAAAACAAACATTATACATAGAAAAGTAGCTATATATAAATTAAATGAGGATGCATTTAACTAGGCAGATTTAAAGAAGACATTCAAGTTACTGTATTATTTATTAACTAATCTTAACTCAGTTGTATGTTTGTCCCAAGAATATTCTGTGACCTATCCAGTACTTGCAGTAAAGATGTTTAAGTAATTGTTAATTTTATTTTTTTTCAGCTGTTAAATTGACACTGGCTTGGGAGGAATTGACAAGGTTTGAATATTTCAGTTGTCCCAATGCAGTTCCATTTAGATAATTCTACCTGTGCTTATTTTATAACTTTGAGCTTGGTGGCAGCCTCAGTCTGAAGGCCTCCAAGTATCAATCATGAAGAGTAAGTTATTCATCCAATCCACCTGGATACTCCTTGTCCAGCTGGGACAGCTGTCTGGGAGAACAGATCAGTTTGGGAAACCTTGTACTGGTACCAACCCATTGGTTTAGTTCTGCAAATAAGTGAATTTCTACCTTCAGGCCAACCTATGTTCATCAGATGCTTGAGTAAGCTCTAGAATTTTCTGCAAAAATAAGGCTAGGTAAATTTAGACTGGATCACTGGCATTGTGAAACAAAGTCTAACACTTGCTCAACATCTCCTGAAACATGAGCTCCCAAATGCTCAGGAACAAAAACCTCACTTTCTTGCCTTCTGGGAAACTGTACCACCACCCAGTGGGAAAGTGTCCAAACATGCCAATTGCAAAAGAGGTGGGGAGCCAGGCTAGCAGGAGGGTACAAGGCTCCCTCTGGGCCTTCCCTCAACTCTGTAATACCCCTTGGGAGGTGATTCAGCCCAATGGAAAGACCTTGTCTGAGCAGCCACCCTTCTGACTGCAGCTTAAATGATTCTGTCATAGTATATTGCTTTGGCTGGATTTGAAGTTTTGTACTTTAAAATTAGTTCTGTCTGAACAAGAAAAGAATATAGAAGAACAAAAATTTAAACACAGTTGGCTACTAAAGAGATTTTACCAAAGTCTAGGATGTGGATTGTCTTCAATGAACTGGGAAGATTCCTCAATGCCAACTTTTTCAATCAATGCTCGACTGTCTCGTAATGACCGAATCTCGAAATTGAGGATGTAATCCTTGTTAGGGTGTTCAGGATTCTAAAAGAATTAATAAAGAGATGTACTTTTATTCAATGTCACCTTTATTTTCCCCCAACAGATATCCACTGTTCAGATCACTATGACACACATCAACTTTTCCTACACAAGAAGAATTAGGAATACTTACCTTTAATATTTCATCCAGAAGAACAGATTTGATTTCTAAGTCTTCAAAGTTGCAAATATATCCAGAAGTTTGTATAGGCTCCTTGAAGTTAAATAAATTACAAAACAATTAATTTTTATTCTGTTCAATTAAATCATAATCTGTTAGGTATACAAAAAGAGAATCCAAGCTAGGACTTAATTGTATTTTCAAGAGGAAACACATGATAAAATCATTAAAATTATTGGTAATTCCATATACATAGACATATGTAACTGAACTGTGGGTTACAAGTATCTTTACTAAAATTGTGTTTATATTCTGCAAAGTAATACAAAAATATGCTGACAGAAATATCTCATACCTTTAAGAAAAGTTGTGACCATACTTTTCTCTTTCTAGGAATGATATTTTATTTTACTTATTTGTTCCTAAAGAACACTTCCACATTAGAGCTGACAAAATTGAGATTTCCAGAACCAAATTTAATAAACACTTGCCTAACTGAATGGTAAGCACAACAATAATACTATTCAACACAGAGCCATTAACTCAGAAGTGACTTTGTAAACTGAATTACATATGTTAATATTTACCTCTGGGTCCAAGTTTCTGAAAACATACATTCTTGTTTTCTCCATCATTGCAAACAAATCTGGATTATCTTTGGCCCATTTCATATCCCAGACATCTTTGCGTTCCAGTTTCAGCTGCTCACCTGTGACTTGCTGTCCTGCATTGTCTACTACCCGGGCATCCAAGTTAAAAAAAGTCAAAATACCTGAAAGGTCTATGATAGCAACACGACTATAGAAAAACAAAGAAAGAAAAAATAAGACAGCTAAATAACACTATTCAAGGTATTGCAAATACACTTAGTTCTTGACTTAGTTCCCTAAATTTACCCTAGCAGGACAACTTTCCCCTTTAATCTAATACTCATATAATTCCATAGATTCAGTGAGATGCATGTGATTTTCATTTACCTTCATTTTCATTTACCTGCACAACAGAGTCTAGGGAAACAGGAAGACATTTGCTATATAAGGAATGTGGCCCTTGAAAGGTTCTGAAATAGGCACATTTTTCATTCAGCATTTTCTGTAGTTCTTCAAATATCAAGATGAGTAAATTGCAGATTCTACCCCTACCCAAACCTTTCTGGACAGAGTCTAACATTAACAAGAGAACAAAATTGGTTTTAATGACTTACTAGGAGGCAATGAATCAGATTCTTAAATTAAAGAGTGCAATGATGCAGACTGCTAATCTCTAAAACAGGATCTTTTGTATTTCTACAAAGGGCACTCCTTAGGTTTTTTTCCAGACAATATGAATTATAATCCAATTAATCTTTGAAATCATTTAAAACTGAGGAAAATACAATTTCTAAAGGGTTATATTTGAAAATTTCCAGTTACATAGGTTTCATTGAATCATGGTAGCTTGTATTTACTACAATGCCATTTCAAAAGCATTTCTAAATATTGAAAGGTAGTTAGGCAGCCTTAATCTCTATTACAATTTCAAAAGCAATCTAAAAAATTAACTTCAAGAACATTTATGGATCTGAGCATTTTTCATTAGACAAAGTCATTTAGGAAGGAAACAGCTTGGCTTCAAAAAAAAACTAATGGTCTGATTAGGTCACATTGCTTTTTAAGTGAAGTAGTCTCTTTTTGGTCAATACCTTAAAAGGCATGTGATCTACACAGGCATTATGCTCTTTTTTTAAAAAATTGGAAAGTTTTTTGAAGTTACTAAAAGCATATTACACGTTCTCTTTAGTTACTTATATTTTTGCCTTTTCAGTCAAGCTCTCGCACTCTCCCTTGCAAAAAAAAAGTAGAAATCAACTTCAGTATAGGTACAGCTGAAGCTTAAGAAAACCAGTCCTGCTAGAAGCATTGCCACCAGCTGCAGTTTGCAACGATGGAAAATGAACATGGGATGAACAAAGTTTCCAGGCATTAGGAGGACATAAGCATAGAAACAAAAGGAAGCTGTAGAGATTAAAACTGCAGGTTATGACATAATTTTGTCAGCTCATGTCGTGATCACAGGAAGCTTATGTTTGGTTCATCTAATAACCCAAATACATTTTCATATATATGTTTCCTTAAGCTTCCCACATACACACTAGACCTTAAAACATGAGAGAACTTTACTAACAAAGGCTCTCAAAACAATCTGATGACTGGCCAGATTTAATTAATTAGTAATAAATAAACAGTTGAGCAGTGATTAGTAACAACTAAAATTAATACATATATAAAGTACAATTATCACAAAATTATTATTAACTAATAGAATTTACAGAATTAGTAGTTTCATAAATTGTAGGGGATTTGCTTCAAAATCAGATGTCTGGGTTAGAAGCAGAGCTGTAACTTACCTGGAGTTGCAATTCAGAGACAGCTGTTGTGCACGGCAGCTCAGGGTGTACCTGTGTACCACAGCAATGTTGGGAAGGCTGTACCTCTGAATAGTGCCAGATTCTCTGCCCTAGAGAAAAGCAATGCTTGCTCATTCATATAATTTTTCCATCAATAAACTCTTTTAAAATATTTCATTTATACACGGTCCTAGGCAAAATATTTAGATAAGTGACAAAGCCGAAGTGGAGAAAGGGAATGTAATAGCCCTAAAAGTTCCGAATTCTGGTATTTAAGCAATGTACTTTCTCAAGATGCTGCAGTCTACTGATCTGCTTAAATCAGGGATGTTAGAACAAAAAGCAACAGTCCACATGCAGCCCACAGAACAGTTTCACGAGCTCGACAGTTCCCCATGAACCTTCAGACAAGGTCTATATAACCAAAAAAAAAAAAAAGGAGAACAACAAGGTGTGGCCTCACCGGTGCTGAGTACAGGGACACAATCACTTCCCTTCTCCTGATGGCCACACTGTTCCTGATAGAGGCCAGGAGACCGCTGGCCCTCTTGGCCACCTGGGCACACTGCTGCCTCACACTCTGCCAGCCCCCTCAGGTCCCTCTCTGCTGGGCAGCCCTACAGCCTCTCCTGCCGAGCCTGCCTCCCCTCAGGCAGACCAATACACCCACCCAGCTCAGTTCTCCGCCAATTTTGCTCTCTCCGCCCACACCGCCTCAGCAGCCGGGCACCCGGCACAGGCTGGCCGCTTTCCTGGCTTCAAAAAGCTCCCGAAAGAGCCTTTGCCCGGCCCTTTTCGCCGCGATCCCCTTCCCCGCTGCGGACTCAGGGGCACCTCGGTGGAGCCCTCAGCGAGCGACCGTTACCGCGCGTTGGGCCCCTTTGTGCCTGCCCAGGGCCTGCGGGCATGAGCTGCCCGGCATCGGACATGTTATACACATTGAAATTAGATGTAGGATTGTAATACTATTATTAGTGTTGCTGTTATTTAATTCATACTATATTAAAATTATTCTTGAATAATATTATATACACCTTATACGTATGTATAGTCTATGAATGTATTAATATCAACTATATGTAGTATCCTGTATCCATATTATCTAACATCATGAATTATACCAATAATACGTAAAGAGAAAAGCTTTGTAAATATTTCTGCATTTAAACACAGCCTATAAGAAGAATTTCCAGAACTCAGATTACAGAATTAAGTCCTGACCTAGCCTTTATCAAACCCTACATGTCAGTACTATCTCGGGCAACTGGTCTGTAAGCACTTAGTGAATCAGACCTCATAAAGAAAGAGTCCTGCTTAATGGAAGAACATGTTAAAGTTATTTTTAAGAACATTCAGAAAAATATTTCATCTGCATCAATTTTAAGCTCAGAAATGCTTTAAAATTATTACTGCTTATGAAAACACTGTGGAAGAAATCTCCTGTCTTCAAGCACAAAAGGCAAGTGGTAATCATTTAAATCATGTATCTTACCACAAGTAGTATCTTATCAGAAGCTGTTATTGCACAGATTGGATCTTGTGTTCCCTGAAAGTACAGAATCTGTATCAATATCAGTGTTAATGTAACAGTAAGAATGATCTGCTAAAGAAAGAAGTTTTATTTAAATACAAGAATGGCTTATGATATTAGTAGCCTTTTTCATGGGAATCATGACAATAACAATATTAACAGCTCTCTTCCTTCTTGTCCTCATCCTGCAGAAAAGTAAGAAACCCAAAATGTAACAGGTGTCTAACAGGACAGGGACAGGGAAAGAGGAAGGGAAAGGGAAAGGGAAAGGGAAAGGGAGAGGGAGAGGGAGAGGGAGAGGGAGAGGGAAAGGGAAAGGGAAAGGGAAAGGGAAAGGGAAAGGGAAAGGGAAAGGGAAAAGGAAAGGGAAAGGGAAAAGGAAAGGGAAAAGGAAAGGGAAAAGGAAAGGGAAAAGGAAAGGGAAAAGGAAAGGGAAAGGGAAAGGGCTACTCTAATTTATTACCGAGGCCAGTAATAAATTTTACATATATTGGCAAGTACAAAAGAACACACATAATGTGAAAAAGTCTGAAAGTACTAGAAAGACAATAACCTTTATTGAGTTTCAACAAGCTATTTATACTTTGATGAAGATGCTTTTCACCAAGACAGCAGCTGTCTACACACTGAACCCCAGAATACATTTTTTCTATGTTCCCTACAGTTAGGTGAATACTACCCCTAGAGAAAGTATGAGCACTTCAGCTAATGAAAATCTGAAAAATAAAGAAATGCAAACTACTTCTCTTTCAAGCTACCAGTGACACCACAATAATCTAGTTAAAAATATAACTCACTTCAATAGCTCTGCTGTAATCAAGTTGTCCATCTCCAGATCCTGAAGGTGTGTCATCAATGTGATAAATCCTGCAGAAAAGGAAAGTTAGAAGAAAAAGTGAGTTCAAAGGATCATTTTTGATAGCATACAGGTATGTTCAATCCTTGGAGAAAAAATTATTGCGATTAGAAAAAAGAATAAAAGTTATGCCTGTTCTTACGTTCCAGTAGGATCTCTCAGATAACTCAGCTTAGTACTGATATAAAGATATGGTACTTGCTTTCACTTTCACAGTCCCTGATGTGATGAACCATATTAAATATGATCTTTAATTCTACAACAAGGAGTTCCAGCAAACCATCGGCCACCCCAATCATCTCTTTTCAAACATCCATATTTCCTCAGGCCCTTCTCCATGCTTATGAAGAGCTTCACTTTCATATCCACAAGATGTATGTATTGCAGTGTTCAATATTTCATCAAAACTTCTGTTTTGCCTTAGAAAGTAGCATCGGTAAAGTTTTTAGAATGCTAAAATAATAGTTTATGCTGAATTACAATCATTTATTTTTTCATTATTTATATCAAATTTACAATCTTGTCCAAAGAAAGGACATGCAGGTACTAGAACAATGTATGTTATTACAGCATGTACAAATAAGTATGCTATAGCATCTCTGTGGAAGAAAACACAAACAAAAAGCATAATGAAGTTGCAAGCTTGTGGAAGTGACAGAAAAGTTAATGCCACTAAATGACCACCTGGGATGGAAATACGTTAGAGGCAAGGTGATGTTGACTTTGGCATGTTTAGTTTGAGAGGATAAAAGGCCATACAGGATTAGCTGTCAAAAATACAATCAGACACAAGTATATTTAGAGTAGAACTAACTGCATAAACTATGTCCTTACAGCCACTGAGACACAAGAAACAGTTCAGTTATTGGAGGGAATATAGCTGCCTAGAAACTAAGAGCATAGAGAAGAAAATAGGGAAGAGGAAAAAAAAAAAATCAAGACATGCAACTCTGTAGGGGAAGCATGCAGTGAGCAAATGGAGACACATGAACTAATCAGAAAGCATCTCAGAGGTTTGTATAACAAACACGTTTGTTATGAAAGAGTATTTTCAGTATTTAATCTTACAGGCCTGCAAGTGAGAAGGAAAATGAGACGACTGAAGGTAATATTTTAGGGATGGGAAAATCCACTTTATTGACAATACCAATGCAAAGGAAAAAAAATAATGAAAGTCTGAAGACAAACCTTTCCCTGCCTTCTTTTCTGGTCCGTGCTACCTGATTAATTTCCATTGCTGTGAGCTTCTTGGCCACCCGATACTGCCAGACGTAAAACGCCTCTCTTGAAGCGGCTATCACGTGCGTTTTGGTCATTGTGACAAACAACGGCCCTGGTGTGAAATCCAAATGGTTGCAAAATTAGTTCTGGAAGTATCTGACTAGATGCTAATTTGTAAACTTTTTTTGCAGATGGATGAACCAGTATTTCCATGGGTTAAAAGCAAAAATTCAACAAAACAAAAACTACACCACACACAAGCTGGTAGTAGTTTTCATTAATTGCTAAGAAATTTAGTGGGGCCCTGAGGCCTTGTTCAGAAGAATGGATAAACTTCTTACAAATACTGATTTTAAAATTATCACTATTCTCCCTCTTACTTCACCAAATTTCTGTGCACTAGTGTGGAAGACAAATCCATTTAAACATATTTTCAGGTAAATGACCAGTTTAGGAATATCTCAGGTCTAACAAGGTCTGTAATACCTCCATATCTGACATATCTGTAAATATTAAAATAAAAATAAAAGGAAGACTACTCAAAAGTTGAAAATCTAGTATAGCTTATTTGATGAACACTTTTGAAAGAAGTGAACAAATTCTCAATTAGACAAGACCTGGAAATACTGTTTGTATCTTAGTTAACAGCTAGGCCAAATAACAATTCTTTACCTGCATGGCAGCAAATTAAATATTTAGCAAACTTTATTGCATCCAAAGATCACAGTGTAGGAAGGCAGAGCATTTTTACTTTATCCTTAAGCCTATATAGAGTATGTGGATAAATTATCTCATTCCTGCTGCCATTGTTCAGTAAACAAACAAAATATATACATATATGCAATCAGACTAGTACATTATTATTTATAACATACTGTTTTGACTGTGGATTTTTTTTTCAATCCTTTGCTTCAGCTTTCTGAAAAACAATGAATTAAAATAAAACGGCATAGAAAAATGTAGAAACCAATAAATAAAACGCCCTGTAGTCTAGCCTGCTAGAAGAATACTGAGTCATACAGCTAAAATACTCTGAGAAAAAAAATCTGACTCTTTTGCAGTGAATATAATTTTTTCCTGTATTTTAGCACAGAACAGAACTCTGGAGGGAGCTATAAGCCTGCCATACAGAAGATCAGTGCTACGAGAGACAGATGTGGAAGACTGTTTGAACAGATTTTATTTCTTTGAAACCACGAGGATTATCAAAGCCACCTGACAGCTCTAGAATACTTTTTCATATAAATGTAAATAGTGGTTAAGAAGGCTTAGTGATGATGCTTAACATGTGAGCAGTACAGCTGTTTACATTATATGTAAATGAGAGCCTTTCACATACTTAAAAGACATTAATTTCAGTAATTACTCTCATACAACTGAAGGATAGTATCCCCTGTTTCATTAACAGCATTAATAAATTCTATGTATTTCCTCTGTTCTTTTATTGCCTTACAGCTTTACATACCATAAGTATCAATGGTCATACTCTTTAAAAATGAAACATGACAATCTCCTGACCTGTGAGGGAATAAGGTTTCCTCTTGCTAAAATGACAAAACTGTAGTACTAAGCCTCACATTTGGACTCAGTTTAGTCAAGTACTAAGTACTTTACTCCAAGACAGTACTAAACCAAGTCCACATCCTAAAGCCATGGCCATTCCTCAGACTCACCAAGTGACTCCCATCTAACTTACACCTTCCATGAAGCCTAAATTTACTCACAGATGCACACCTCAAAGTAGCTTGATCTGAGAAAAAAGGATGTTTCCATAAGCTCTGTTGTGACCTAGAAGCAAGATGGCAACATATCTGTGCTTTCTCCAGAGGTATACAATCAATTTGGCATTTTTTGACCATGCCTAAGACTTAAACTGATTGTATCAGAAAAAAACCAAACAAATATAACAACACACCAACCCCTGACATGTTTCCCTGCCATTTCTTTTTTCATCAGCTCTAGCACTAGCTGGTCACAGAGTAAATTGAATCAGTTCATTGACCTTACTGACCTCAAAAAAAAAAAGATTAATTTCAGTTAGATTAAAGAGAAAATCATAAATCTTGGAGAGGGCAGGAATGAGCAGCCAGCATGAAGGGCAGAGCCTTCCCTTCTTTGCAACACCAGGTTAAACTATAATTGTATTTAAGGCAAATGTGAATCACAGGGAAAAGGATACACAGCCAGAGACACAATCATCAGGATCAGACTGGTTCAAAAACAAATCTGCAAGAGCAGTATTTCTATGTAGCAAACAATGCTTTTACAAAATTGCCTGTATAGCTTAAACAATTGTCTAAAAGTAGGACATATAGTATTTTTTCTATAATTTGTTAGCCATTTTATATTACAACCAAACACATACAAAAAATACAAACAAAAATCTGTGGTAAAAGAAACTAAAACCTAGGTGTAGACTGAACATTTGGAAACATTTCTGTACCAACAGTGGTCAAACACCAGAACAGTCTTTGTAGAGAGGTGGCTGATGTCCTAAGCCTGTTAGTATTAATGAGACATTTGGACAATGCCCTTCATAACAAGCTTTAATTTTTAATCAGCCTTTAAGTGGTCAGGCAGTTGGACTAGATGATGGTTGAAGGCCCCTTCCAGTTGAACTATTTCATTCTATTTTTTTTCCTATTCTCACCTCAGAGCCCTAATCACTAGGCTACACTCTGCTCCTAAAATGCTTTCTTTGTTGGATGTGTAAGAGGATAGCTTCAACACAAGGAAAGGATCTCCCACCCACTCCAAGTCTGAGCTGTTCCTAGGGCAGATCGGGAACAGATTTGTCCTTTCCTGGGAAAGGAAAGATGCTAATTTCAATCCCTTCAGGCTGAGGAAAATCTAAAATCCCTTTCCAGGCAGCTGGCTTAAGTATTTAGTGTAGGGAAGTATTATCTTACATAGTGGCTTTCATTTTAACATGAAGTGCTGCTCACTTGGGCATCGGTGGCCTTCAAAGAATTTGTGCTCTGCCTGTTAAGCAGACAGAAAAGCAAGTCAGAAGGAGCCAAGAGATTTGGACACTCCTCTGCTCAGCATTTCCATGGCATAGCAGCTTTCCATGATAAACATGTGGGCTTCTTAGATTGTCTAGCTCTTCCCACTGACTTTGCAGATGTCTAACCTCAGTAGTAATGTCTTAATACTTAATTTTCAGACCTTGAAAATACAAATTGAAGGAATTTAAACAGTGCCTTACTTCTTAGTGGGAGGGGTTAAAAACTCCATCCCATCAGAACAACACCAACATGTGAAACAACTGCTCTTTACATTTTCTCTGCCTCTTTTTTCTCTTCATTGTTCCTTCATAAAACCTCCTCCCTCCAGCAAAGAAACTTTATTTCTTTATTTCTTTCTTTATAACTTTATTTCTTTATTTCTTTACCCAGGTATCTCAATTAACCTTCTGTCATGTTTGTGTTGCATCCACAATCACCTCAAAAAAGTTAAGCACCTGCTCTCATGTCTAATCTTCTTTAGAAATAGTAGATAGAAAGAAACTTAATGCATGACTTTATTACTTTGGTGCGTGAAAAAGCTGAGACACTTTCCAGTGAATGAAATAGGATGTACAAACACAAGAGAAGTAATCCCACCTAAATCTCTCTGACAGGCACATGACTAAACTGTTTTTTTCATACAAGCCTGCTAAGAGACTGCTCCTGAAAAACTGGGACAAACTTAGTTTGATCAATAACATCTACATAATTTTAGAGCTTGATTCAAATATCTAGAAGTGTTAGCTCAAAAACAGGAGAAAATGTCAGACAGCAGTAGGGACAACCAAACTGCACATGATACAACTCATGAATAACTACAGTTTACAGAACTCAAAGAAATACAAAAAATCAGTTATAGTTTACTATAAAATTCAACTTTAAGTTCAAGTACTGCTTCACATGTAGTTCACTCATCATTTTTAAGGTATCCAGAACAGAGGTGAGACACCAAGGCATGACTCCAGCACCTAAGCGGGTTTAAAAAATTCTGAAAGATAGTGCTTAGAAATCCGAGACATGTATAAGACTACCATGAATAAAACAAACTACCTGAACAACTTATTTTCTGGACAGAAGTCAACTAAACAATTTATCACTTTTTAGTAGAGAGAATAGCTTGAAAAACTGTATTGGTAGAGAGACAGAAAAAAACATTTCAGAGAGGTATTGTATTTTTATAAGGCAATAACACCCCTCCAATTATCTTGAGTAAGAGATATGTTAATTTTACTTTTGTACTGCTTATGTCTTAAACTACTAATGATTACTCTCACCTGATAATTGATTTAGAGATTTTTTTTTTATTTATGAACAGGACAAAAGGCTAATGGTCTTGTTAGAAAGACTAACTGGAATCTTAAAAGAATTTGCAGAAAGTTTTTCTGCCTTTAGTGTTTTACAAGGTCTTCTCTCTCTGTTGACCTCAGAAAGGCCAGCCAGCTGTTTAAGATCAGCACCCTATCAAACTGGGAGAACTATACTTTTTCTACTGCCAAGAAGCTCCAACTGGATAAACAGCATGATAAACTGTATATTAAGACCTTGCCTATGTACTAGTATATACACCTCACACAAATGACCTTATGTTATAAATATTTCAAGTTGTTCTATGAAGCTCTGTCTTCAAAGGATACAAAAAAAGAAACCATATATGATAAAAACAGTACAATGTGTTCCAGAAGTGTTGCATTTATAGGTATCACTTTTCACTTTCACCTTCAATCTCTTCTGCAAATTTGGTGGACTAACTTTAAAGGAGTCTTACAGGATGCATATAAAATAAAAAAAAGAAAGGTTGAATTTTTCAATGTGTTTACTAAACAGCAATGAAAGACTTGCTTGTTATGTTTGAACTACTGAGACTACAGAAATTTTTCAGGACTCAAAAATGCAAATATCCAAAACCTCAACTATTTGCCCATCTGTGAGGCTGAATGCTGTAGTGACAGTATTTTCACAAATGAACTCACACTAGGAAAGAGAATTGTACACCTATGTACACCTATCCACTACACTGATCCTCTAACACTGGAGGGAACAGAAGTAGACTGCAGAAATCTTAGTTAAGCTAAAGGAAGAGCTTTTTCCAGATTGTTTAATCTCTTCATCACAATTCAAATACAGTTGGCACAGCAGCCTTTTTCAAATAAATAGCATTTCTCTTCAACTGTTTACAGTCATTGGAGCAGATTCTTTTCCTGTGTACAGATAGCTCTAGGAAAGGGGTAGTAACGGGGGGATCATAAAAAACCTGATACCTTTGTTTATAATATATAACTATGACAGATTTAGAAAGCTTATATAAAAAGAACACTAGAAAATTTTAAAAAAATAATGAGTTTAAATGCAGAGTTGGAGGTGTAAATGCAAAGCTAATTTTGACCATTTGAGTAAGATTCATCTCACCTAATTTTAGACACTTCTGAAAGAGCTGAGTTGGTTGCCCTGGGCTTCTTCGTAGCTTGTACAAAGGGGGTAGCTTTGTAGCAAAAAGACCCCCTTCAGGAATGATTCCCAGAACTTATTTAGATCTCTACTATAGAAACGAGATTAATTATTCCCCGTAAATCCCTGGATCCATCCTCCCATGACCCTTTCCCACCTGTCAAGTCCAGGGGGGACACAACAGACATCCCACCCACACCACTACCACACACCACACCAACTTCAGTGTTCCTTTTTTGCCTTTTTTTTTATTTCCTCCATTCACTGTAAAATTTTTGGTATTGGATTTCTAGGCACTTTATTCCTTAACATTCTGATGTACAACTCCTATTGTAAAAGGTGGCAAGAGGGCATCAAATTGAGATAAACAGGAATTATGAAACTAAAAAGTACCACAGTACTTCATACACATTCCATAAGACAAAGAATGCAAACTCATTCATCAGAGCAGATTAGTCTTGGTTTTAATTATGATCTACAATATAGGGCATAAATTTCACAATATATATTTGACTCACAGCTTCTTTCCTCCTCTCACTGGAAAACTGAACAATGTTACAAAATGACACATGCAAACTTAGTGACTATACAATAAAACTGCTTACTAGAACTGACAGAGGAAAATAATAATCTTTATGATCTCAACTATTTCAATTCTTTGGCTGATTTTTTTTTCTTACCTGTGGTCTTCTGTGATAATGTTACCTCCTTGCCTTACAGTTCTTTACCTTACCTTCCCCATCATTTCTATCTTACCAAAACTTTGCTAGACACTTTTTCTATCTGTTTTATCAGACAGAATAGATCTTTGATTATCACTTAATATTAGCACCAAGTATTAGCACTATAGCTTAGAACTAATTTCTGTAATAAGATTAATTTAGACAAAAGAGTTACTTTTCACAGAGAGAATTAAAGAATGGCTCTATGAGACAATTTACATCAAAAAAACTTTTTGAGGTTTCTTGTCATAGTACCTACATCTCTTTTTGGCAAAGGCAGCAAAAATATTTTGCTTGTTTAAAAATTGAACTTAATTTCTAAAGAACCAGACCACGTCAGTTTCAAAGTTATAATACATGTGTAAGTAGACACCTTTATATAAATAAAATAATATGAGAGGAATTTTTCCAGCTTTATAGTGAGCAATCTGGCTTTATGGCTATGCTCCTCTGCTGTATGAACCATGCAGAGAGTTGGGGTTTTTCTTAAATATTTTATTGTGCTCAGAAAGTGCTACACCACTGAGCACAGCAGACATCCCACCTTCCTAACATAGTGGGATCACGTTAGATGTCAACTGTCAAGACACACCTTCTACTTACCATTGTTTTACTAAAAGGTTCTAAAAATAAGTATGCACTTTTCATTTAAATAACTATACTCTCTCATTCAAAGCAAATAAATATATTTGCTAAAACTTTGTCACAAATTATTTAGCCTTTCAACAAAACTGAAAAGTTAATCAGAGAATCAACCTCCAAAAAGAAAACTGTTAATGGGGTTCCCAGTGTCTATTCTGAATCAAAATTCAGATTTATTTGGATAACAAACAAAAATTTAAGCAAAATACAGAACAAACCTAAGTGGATTAATTCATCTAAAAGTTGATTAATTAGTCAGTTTGTCTGCGCTTTCCTTATCTGTTTGAATGGAAAAATTCACGATTTATTCTCTAGCAAAAATCCCAGAAAATGATTTGCAGTTACTTGGCAACATTCTGTACTACACCTGCAGCAAACAAGCAGTAAGGAAAGCATGGATTTCAGACATATTAGGGGTTTGAAGGTATTTTCAAGGTATACAAAGGTATTGTTTTGAAGGTACCTTCATACCTGCCTTTTTTTTTTTTTTTTTTTTTTTTTTTTTTAATGTACAATCTGAAACTATTTAGATATAACAATTGTGAAGGAGATTATAAGAAAATGATACCATAGAAATAGATCTTTAAGACATCTGGGAAGCAGCAACATGATTGTAAATTAAACTCTAGATCAAACTATTTCAATTGCTCTGAGAAGCAGGACCCCCTTCAAAAAGTATGTTTTCTTAAAAAGGTGTGTAGTTAATGTTGTGAGGAAAAATCTATATCACCAATAGAATAACCATTTAAAAAAAGGAATAGGAATTTTTAAAATTCTATTATAAATAGTTTGTAATCATTGGAAGAGACAGTTTAAGTTCCAGTTTTTACTAGGAATAGGACTGGGTTTATAAGCCACTATTTTTATTAGCAAAGTAATTGATAGGTCACTTCCAACACAAATTAAAGTTCACATGAGAACCCCTGATTACATGTTAATTACATTTGGGGAGGTGCCACGTAGAAGTGAGAAGCCCATATAAAATCAGTTACAACCACAGCTATAACGAAGGTCACAACATTTGAAAGAAAGAGGTGTTATACACTGACTGACCAGCAGATTTGCATAAGAAATTCATTATAAAAACGAGGCAAAACCCCCCAAGAGAATGAGAATATTGCAAGTTGCTTACCAATATCAATATATTTTGGGTCTAGGGGAGTGCCAATGGAATTGCAGAGAACCAGAACATACTGTATGGAAATAAAACAAATATTATTACTACCACATTTTTTTTGTAAATTAGGAAGTTGTACAAGATGTTCTGTGAAGGTGTATCACATAACCCACATTTCACACAATCTAATGCTGATCAGCAACAGAAAACAAAGGGACAATGGCTACAGTAAATATAAAGCAGCATAAGCACTGGAGTGATGAGGTATTTGCCCACTAGCACTATAAATCAAGCCAAGCACAAAACAGGAAAATGACCAGTTTTAAGTGAAGGAGCAAATCTACCAGACAAATAATACACAGCATGTCCCAACAGCAGAGTCTACAGATAACATTCAGGCAAGACAGTGTCTCACCCCGTGCTCTGTGGGCACACAGTGTACTGTAATAATTTACTATCATAATACACCAGGAATTTCTCAGTGACTCAACTCTGACCTATCTGCTCATGGAAAAAATAATCTAATAAACTACATCAGACCCCCTTGCTAGCTCCCAGAAATTAAGGCCCTTGTTCTAGCCTTTGCAACCTTTATCTCCTTGAACATCCAAGAGGGTTGTGGTATGGAGAGAACTGTGAATAAGGTGATACCTCCACCACACAGCTTTGCAGATATGACAAAATTGGTGATTTGTTAGTTTTGCCTTTCTGGTAATCCTGCTCAGGAAAGCTTTGATATCAGATACCTGAGATTGGTCCATTAAATTATGGAAGATTAAAAAAAAAATTAAAATTGACCAATGCTTCATTATTGTTACTGATGTATTTCTTTTTCCAGATCTAAATCAAGGATTAAATAACTTCATGATGTTTGCACAGGGAAATGTCTTGAAAGAAAGGTGTATAAATTAAGTATCAACTTCTATTATAATTTCTTCAGATTAAGAAAAAAGTACAAGGTTGCCAAAACTTGAATTACCTAAGAACTGTTATCCTGACTCTCCAGGAATTGGAAGATAATTAGTTCTTCATAGCTCTTTCACCTCCTGAACAATTCATGTAACTGTGGTAGCAGATAACAGCAACTGTACATCTTATCCCTTTAAACTGACAGATTGATAGCTTATTAATCACATGAGAATGGCAGAATTTAGGTTTTCATCTAGTGTATGAACTATATATGTCCAAAAAAAAGATCTGAGCAAGGATTTATTTTCATTAAATAATTTATTTTTCTGGTTCTTCCACCAATAAACACTTCCCAAAAATAGTGGTTTTATTTCGTAATTCATGAGTTAAACTTTCCACTAGCATTCTTGAATTTCTCTTTTCCATAAATCTTTTGAGCCTCTCTCTGTGTTAGAAACTACACCTGGCTTTTTACACTACTTACTGTTTGTTTCCATTATGTTTATATTGATTTTTCATTAGTAAATTATCCCAACATTTGCTTTCTTATAAATTCCTCTTGTATGTGCTTTTTATTTATTTTGAGACTGTTAAATCTGTGAATTAAAGACTTTCGGGGGGGGGGGGGAGGGGGAGGAAGGGGGTAAGGAAGCAGTAACCAAGACATAAACTACAGGAGCTACACAGTGCAAGGGAGTTTTCATGGTCTGATTTGATCAAAACAAAAAGCTCAAGCCTTGCTATGGGTATCAAAGTTAACTTCTCTGTAATTTACTGACATTTACATCTGCTTGAAATACTCTTAAACAGGTCCTGATTAAATTTGTCTTTTTTTGCCCCATCAACAACTGCTGTACATTTCAATGTCTTGAAATCACAATTCTAATGACCAAAATCTATGGCAAAACAAATTTGCTCTTCAGAGAGCAACTCTAACAAATTGCTACCCAAATGATAAGCTTGTTCTTTTCCCAAAAGCTGACCACCCAAAGTGTTAATTACATTGCAGCCATTTCAAAAGCATTGAAAGATGCTCATTATGTAATTTTCAGATGCTAAAATCAAGCTTTTTTTATGCTCAAGAAAGTTAAATTAAGGCTCTCTGTTGTTTGTTTCCTATTTTAAAAATACAACTCAGAAAAATCTCACTTTATTGCATTAAATTTCATCAGATAGTTTTGGCCATGTATACCATATTTTTAGTCCATTTGACCATAAACCATTTATTGCACAATCAAGCAAAGCAGCACTAAAGCATTTTTGTTACCGTTGCACCAATTGATTCTGTGTCATGCTCCTCCTTTGTAAGCAATATACAAGTGATACAGAAAACAATTCAGAGGTGAACACAGTAAGAAAAAATGTCTAACAGTTAGCATCAAGCTAACTGAACATACATTAACCAAAGGATAGGTTTATCTTATCATTTGGCTCTGTATTTAAAAGAAATAAATAAACAAACCAAACATTTTGTACTAACATGATTTGTACCCCTCCCTTTTTTTTTTTCCAACTCTGACTGATTAAATATTTGTTACCATTCTGATGTTCTCCTGCTTCTAGCTTTTCTTTGGAGAAGTGCTCTAAATATTTCTAAAGAAACACTAATCTTCAAGGTTGCAGTTTTCATTAAGTTATTAACAGCTACAAGGAGTTAAAAGATAGAAACAGTTAAGTTTTGTGCTTTTTAGTTAATACTTTGTTGGGGTTCTTTTATAAACACTGAGACTATTCAAGTGCCATTCTGTGATTTGATAACTGCATGACACAGAGGCAGATTCAGAATTTCACATTCCATCTTATTCTGCACTGACATGGGAAACAGTGTTTCAAGTGAAAATTAAAAGACTTTACCTGAGGTTGATTTTCATCCGCTTTAGTTGCTAAAACACAGAAGTCTCCATAAGTTGTTATGGAAATCAAGCCCTTGACATATTTCACATACTTCTCATTGTTTTTTGTGTCCCAAAAGACTACACAGTATTCTGGACGATCCGGTCGGGTATACGCATAAACAACTGTATTGGAGCAGTAACCCCACTGCCAAGAGACAATTTTGAGAAAACCTCTTAGAAATTATAGGGATTCAATAATAAATTATTAACAGCTGTGAAAGAAATTTTTGCATATATAATCAGTATTCAATATTAATTACTGTCAAGTGACAAACTTTACTAAAAGAATGTGAACACAGCTCCAGTAATAGTTTATGTGCATAATAATAAAGTGGCAAAGCAGCCTTTCCATCATGCAGAATAACCTATTGCAATCAGAGTACTACAGTAACTCACACCACCTCTTCCATATTAGTAACATGAGAAAAAAAAAAATCTCCCTTCCCACCAGAAAACAATGTAACAATAAGGAGAAAGAGCAAAAAGGGAAAAGAAGAAATGGAATATCCAAACACAGTAACGCCCATGAAGGTGTTTTCTATTGCGTTCAATTGATTTAAATTACAGAAATTTATAATGAAAATCTTTTCTAACAAAGCAGAAAATACCTCAGTGCAGAGGCAAAGCTCACAACCAAACTAGATATAAACCAACCCACTTAAGGGTGATTATGCAATTGTAGAAAAACTAATAGAATTCTAAGCACCAGCATTTCCTAGAGAGGAGAAAGCTTCTTAGAGAGCTGGCCAGAGGGGTTTCCACACTCTATAGGGGATGAAACTAAGATGATAACCTAAGATATCAGCAAAAGAACTTGTATTATAAATCTATAAACTGAATGGTAATAAACTATCAGAACCCAATGATTTTCACTGAAGTCCAGTTCTGTGGGAATTCAAGCATAATGCTGTGGAGTATAGCCAGAGAAACAGGAGAGGGAGGATGTAAAAACATTACATTCCTGCAAACCAAAGTCAGTAAATACAGCTTTCACACCTGGCAGAGATGTAAAAAAATTAATATGATAAATGATGGAACTAGATGGACATGGATAAATCAATATACTGGACAATCACAATATTTTTAGCCCTGGAAGTCATATCCCATTAACCTATTATATTTTATTATCTTTCAGAGAGGTAACAGGCCTTTGTTCCAGCTGTTACACGTTTCCCAGAATAAACATTAGGTAGCATTTCCTGCAAGACTAACTTGCAGCTCAAATTTCCTAAGTCTTTTCCAGCAGATTTACAACAAACTATTTGAAACTGCTTCCTAGCAGATTTGTGTTTATAACTCCCCAACCAATGATTTTTCATAAGCAAGTGGAACACTAAATTTCAATACAGCTGCAGTACGTTACTCAAATTACACTCTATCTCTCTCTTAAATCAAACTCATAACACAGAGATGATTAAAGAACATCTCCTATGCTGGGGAAAAAAAAAAAAGCATACAATACTGTATACTGTACAGTAATCAGTATTTTTTGTTAAACTGTAAATTTAAGTGATAAAGTCTTAGGATTTTATAAAAGCAAAAAACCAAAACCTATATTGTAGATGACATAGAACTAGTTAGAATTAGCTGAATTCACACTTGTAAAAACTGTATGAGGAAATTAAATATTAAGTAGAATGTACATCTAGCAGGTTGCATTCATATTGCTCAGGTTTCTGCACAACTCTCCTGGTTCAAACTGATAATCCACTACCAAAAAAAAATTACAGTAAGGCTCAAAGAATTCCTATTGTGTCACTTAGCCCACTTAGTTTAATCTAACAGCAATGAAAACACTGGAGCCATACCTACCTGACCTGACAGCCTCCATTACTACCAGATTTAGAATCCTGCCCAATTCTGTTAGCATTAACAAAGCACACATCCATTACAATAATAAAGTCACAAATTCATTCTAAAAGCAATGGCTAAGTCACTCCTTCACCAAAATGCTCACATTCCACATAAACTTCAAGTCAGTTAAAACTTCAATTTTAAGTTAAGCATTTACTTGTGTATTAGTGAAAGCTACGTTTTCAACCCATTCAGAGAATAAATAACAGGCAACTGGTTTATATTAGTTAAGTGCCACATTACTACATACCTTGTAATCTGGACGAATGTTTGCAAAATATATGTAAGAATCAACAGCTAATGCAATTTTCAGTCCACTTCCCTCCCAAGACAAGGCTGATATCTGTTTGCCAGGAACTTTCAGTGTGCGCAAATGCTTGTGTCAAACAAGGAAAGAAAAGGATTCTGCATTTATCACAGTGAAAACACTATAAAATGCATAACAGTTTTGACAGTTGATGAAAACTAAACATAGATCTTCACAATATCCATAATGACTCCTAAATTACAATGCAAATTCAAACAGTAGGGAAGGCACTTAACATGCATTACCATAAAAGCATTATTTTGCCCCAATTCTTCTTTTGTCAGACTCAAAAACATGAATAATACATGGATAATGACAGTATAAACATTTTTTTCCTTTGGTTGGTAATTTGAATCACCTCTGTAATTTAAGACTCTACTAGAATAAACACAACAGTAGGACTGATACTCAACATGCTTCAGAAGTTTCATTTATACTGGAAATCAGGTAGTCTGTTGCTGTGCAACATCTTTAACTACAGCTAACAGTTCAAGCAAATAAAACCATACAGCTAATCTATGTTGAGAGTATCCATTGTATCAACTGGAGAGGTACACAATTTGCAGTAGAACAATGGACATTTTCCTCTTCTCTATTCCCTTTCAAAATCATAAAGCCTAAGAAAGGCTGTTAAACACCCATTTACAATTTAAGAGCTAGCAAAGAAATACACTTTCCTGGAATTTTAGTATCTTTATTTTGCTGTAGAATATGTATTTGAATGAAAGAAACAACATTTTCAAAACCTATAACCTTAGTCCCACAAAGCACTTATTTGTGGGAAGCTTTTGTTTTCAGGTAATACAGGTGTATGTAGTAAAAGATAAATTAATCTACTACTTACTGTAAAATTTTGCACAATACTACACTCTAAAAAGTACATTGTACTGATTTTCATGCTGGCCACTGACCTGCTGTTCTAAAAGGGTACCTTGTTATCTTTCCAGATCCAGATGGATATCCTATATACAGCACATTAAACACATTAAATGTAGCCCTACATTTTGGCAGCCAGTAGTAATGAACCCTTAAACAAAACATATTAAGATATAAAGAACATTTAAGTTAGTTAAGTACATGAAATACTTTTACCTCACCAAACGGAGTATAGAACTGCACAATGTTTACATCTGGAGAAACTGCTTTCAGGGAGCCTGCCACAGCCAATACACTTCCACAGTGGTTCCACTGAATACATACTACATTCATACAAGTGTCAATCAAAACAGGATCTAGTTTTTAGAAATAAACATTAAGAATATTAAAAAAAGGAGACATTTTGGGCCAAGAGTAGCTCAGTAGTTAACACCACACTTTTTGTACCTACTGTGGTCATTCTCATCTCTCATTATCTGGCATCTTCCATTGTCATAACAGACAGCAAGACAAGGACAATCTGGTTCAACGTAGCCTTTGGTACCATGATACCAGTGTATTCCAGCAATCCTGAATGCTCCAATTATGTTTGCCAAACAGCTCAACTTCATTTTCACCTAGAAAGGAATGGTTAATTACTTTAAGTCATATACAACACAATATTTACAGGAATAATTTCTGTCTCTACTGATACCATACAAAAGACCAGATGTCTGTGTACAATTTTTTTCCTGTTCAATTAAAAAAAATTACACAATCTCAAAATTTTAAGTTTAGAAATCTTCCTTATTCAAAGCCAAACAGATGAAAATATATATTTTAACTATGAACTGTATTTTATCTTTTATGTTGGAAAAGTATCTTTAAAAAAACAAACAAACAAACAAAAAAAAAACCACACAACACATGCACACAGAAGGAAAACCACTGGAACTCTGTAAAAAATAAAAATAACTTGAAACCATTCCTGGCTACAAGAGTGTTTTTTTTTTAAATAATAATTTTGTCAGCTTTTTCTTTATAAAAGTCTCCTGAATACTATGCAAAAATAATCAGAAAAAATAAGTGTCCAAATTAGAACACAATTATGGTAAGTCTACTTTTGTACTAATCAGCCCCATACATCTAGTAACAGAGATAAGGGCTTTTAGTGAAAGATGAGAGCACATCTGGATCACTTTCTGGAGGGCTACCAGGTAACTTATGGAAGGGAGAAAGGAAGGGAGGAAGGGAAAGGATGAAGGGTGAGCACATAACCACACATATGGGGGAGGAGTAGGGACAACAACTTAAAGAATTTCAGTAATTTACAGCACATGCCAGAAACTCCATGACTCACACTGTAGGTACAGTGGGTAATGGATACTTAGGGAAGGAGAGAGGAGGGGAGGGAAGGGGAAAAAGGGAAAATTAACCATACTAGGCACCTAAAAGTCAAGAACATGGTTCCAAATACACAGCTCTTTTCAGCATTTTATTTCTGTTTAGCATTTTTTCAGTCATATTACAATATTCCAAATAAGAAGATAAAATAGGTAAGTAAAATGAAGTTGTAGGAATGCAGAAATACTATAGTTACATGTTACTTCCTTTCTTCTTTCAAATTATTACCAGGTTTTCTCTGAAGCATGTAACATTCCTTATATAATAGGAATGACAGAAACAGTAAGAAAATAAGCTACTGATCTATTCTAAAAGCACACCAGTAATTTGAACATGAGCTACATCTAATTTAGTCAATATAACTATATATGTTTTTACATTTTCAGTAACTGTTGCAAGGCTTTAGGCATTAGTTGATGTGATACAGGTCTTTCTTTTTAGCTAAATGAATATTAAATAGCTGCTGCTGCTGCATAAGTCTTGAATAAAAATGTTGTGCACAAGACCTTATCCAGTTCTCATTACTGAAGTCAACTGACTAAACTAACAAACACAAAATAAATTAAGAAGTAAGTTTTGATGCCTGTTGAAGTTAATACCTTTATTATACAACCATGAACTTACAAGAAAGTTTCCCTGATTGTCATAAATGTGAATCTCTCCATTTGCCATTCCAAAGAGTAAAACTTTGCTGTCAGGAGACCAGGCCACATGGCACAGGTGGGTACCTTTTAGGTCTTTTCCCCAGATGCGATTGCCTGTGACAGAACATTGATTCTACTTAATAAACATACCACAAAATTAAAAATAGGATGCAAGTTACCAACATAAAAAAGTAAACAGCTAAAGAAAGCCAAAGCAACAATTAGAAAGTAAATATTAACTGTTTCTGTCTAGAGAAAGAGCCACTATTTACATAATACTGAAAAAAAAGTAATACTACAAAAATTAATAGAGCTTAAATTTTACCATCCACTGATCCAACAATCACAGCTCCATCTTCATACACAATACAAATCTTTTGTCCATCAGCATTCCAGTTCATACTCCGAACAACAGATTTATTTCTGTTGTTAATCATCTCTTCATACCAAGCACCTATGAGCAGTGAGTGACAAACTGAGTTACACTTCTGATTTGATCATAGAATCATTTTGGTTGGAAAAAAATTGTGAGATCAGGTCCAACCATTAACCCATTAACCCATTAACTGCCAAGTTCACCACTAAGCCATGTCCCAGAGCACCACATCTACAAGTATTTGAAATATTTCCAGGGATGGTGACTCCATTGCTTCCCTAGGCATCCTGTTCTAGTGCTGGACAACCCTTTTGGTGAAGAAATTTTTCCTAATCCTCTAGTAGATTCTAGGTACACACTTAGGACTGACTACAAAGAGTAACATTACTCTCAATTTAAAAGATATGCAAATAGTATGATAGCGACATTTCTCACCAATATGAACTCCTGAGGTTGTTGAAAAAACACCAATAAAATAATACAGACATGCAAAAAGCTTATAGAAGTTTCAAGCAAGAAAATAGGTGTGCAGTGAAATGGAGGGACCTGAGAATGGTGTACTTTTAAGTAAACAGGAGACAGTAGGTTACATATGATTCTGCAATGTAATACCTAACAAAAAGCTACGGAACCAGTAGGTTTTGGAAATTAATTAAAAACAAAGTTTTTCTGCCCTTTTAGTACAATTCTAAGAAGACTATGCTATAGTTTCCCCCAGATTATCCCAACATAATTACCATGAAACCCTGTGTTCAGATGTGAGCTACCTATTTCCAAAAAAAAACCTGACATGAGAAATTAGAGAGAGGAACCAAAATCTGAAAAGGGCCCTACAGGAAGAGATCTGCACTTACATGATTTCAGAACTGACAACAGGCAAGGAAATGCAGACAGAGGGAAAAACTATCTTTAGTAAGAACATGAATTACTAGTTCTTGTCCAAATCTAAAAGATTATTTGTGAAAGTAGACATCACGTATCAGGCAGAAAGACTAATCAAGTGGTACTCTTTAGTACTCAAATGAGAAACTGAGTTGAGATTTTATCATTTTATCATTTTTATCATAAAAACTCACAGAGAAAAAGACAATCCTTTTAGCTTATTTTTTTTCCCCACATGTGCTGGAAAATTGTTAATTTGACAGAGAGGTTTGTTTCCTTTCAAATGAATTTAAGTGTACCAAAGGAGTACACATGTGTTGAAAAGATCAAGAAAAATAAAAGTCAATTACAGCAATATACTGATTAAGTCATATTAGTCCACTGACTTAATTAAACTTCTCTAAAGATCGTTTTTATGAAAGTATTTAATTGATGTAATTGCTGTTCTAAGCAGGATTGCTAAATTCTTACAGTCCTATCAGTATGTCTGTACCTGATGCACTTTGCAGAACTATTTAAATATTCCAATGACATCCAAAACAGACTTATGCAAAGAAGCACTGATTTTTGTTGTTGTTGTTCAATATGCTATTTTCCTTCAAGGAAATAAAGTAACAGAAGTAAGAAAATAAGAAATTTAGAGCAGTTTACCAAACATAAGAGTAAGAACTGGTATCTTCTCCTAAGGTAGCTCTGCAGGACAAATGCCTTTTTATATCTGACACATAATAATACAGACATGCATTACAATAAAATCCTGGAAATTATTTTAAATCTATTTTGAGCTTTACAGTCTGCACATAAGAAGTCTGGAAAAGAATTGCACAATTTGCTGGGGAAAAAAAAACCAAAAAGATTTCTCACAAGATGGAATATGACCCCATCTCAAATTTCTCCTGTAGAATACCTTTATACAGCATCCACACAATGATGAGTCCATTTTGATCACTGGTTGTCAGTTTTTCAAACTGTTCATTCCATGTCACCACTTGCACAGACCCTAAAAAATTATTAACATTTGTACACCATGTAAATAAGTTAAAAAAAACCACTACACGCAACTCAATCAGCCTGGAACTTTTTAGAAATTTGCACTAATGACTTTGATTTAGTGTTAGGCATTCTTTCTGTATCACCCATTTCCTCTTAAATGACTCCCCCCTTTTGCTTCTGTATTCAAAGGCCTGAGTAACCTCCTTCTCAAATTCCACTCAGAATAGTGCTTTAATATGCAAAACCCAAATAACAGTTTTGTGGTTCCTGACCACTTCTAACATGTTATTCCAGAAGCCCCACAAAAATTTACTGACTGTAGATCTTTCATCAGATAACTTGGTAAAAATATAGCTAAGCTGTTACATTCCTGAGTTGAATACTATAGCTAAGTTACTCTGTTGACTTCAGAAAATCTTTTAATTTTTTTTATTCCAATAAAAAGTGCATTAAATGTGCAAAGACACTTACCACTGTGGCCTTCAAGAGTTTGATTCACAGAAAGATTGCTAGGAGCTGCAAGTCCTTTTATTTTTGCTTCATCTAAAAATAATACAAATAGATGTAAAATAAGCCTAATAAGTATATATATTACTGTGTCTCCATCAATGCCACAGCTCTAACCACTATTTAAATTTAAATAAAATTATCACTCAATCATATGTAAATTGTAACTGCAGGATGAATTTTCCACCCCTCAGTTCAATGTGGTGCTGTTCACATCTGTCATGCAAAGTCACATCCTCTATTCTCTAGCAGGCTTTCAAGGAAAAACAACAAAAAAAACCCAACAGAAAAAAAATTACTATTGAGCTCCACTACTTGCAGAAAAAGTTTTAAAGGAATTTGAAAATGTATTAATTTTACTTTTCTTGGAACATATAAATTTTTTAAAAGACACAGATTTAAAAAGACACAGAACATTCAAACAAAATCAAGGAATAATGAGATAAGTTCCAAAAGAAACTAGAACCCAATATGAAAAAAAAAACACCAAACCAAAAATTAAACATATGCCACCTCCAAAAAAAGAAGCAGTAGAGAAAACTTCAGCAGATACAGCAGGCAGACAAATTGCATATGACAGATGTAAGACAAACCTGGAGGAAAAGCATTCGAAGGAAAGTGACACCACACTCCATGTTTATGCAAATACACAGCTGTGAACATAGTGATTTAAAATATATGCAATATCATCAAGTAACTTGTGGAAGGACTTATAATTTCAGAATTCTCAAGTGTCGATTTTTTTCTTGAAAAAAAAAAAAAAAAAAAAAAAAAAAAAAAAAAGAAAAAGACTCTTTACCTGTCTGAGTTTCTAATTTTAAAACTTTCAGTAATCCATCTTCTCCACCACAGGCTATGTAACCTTGATCCTTATTCCAGGAAATGCATCTCAGTTGAACATTACCAGGAATTGCAATCTGAAAAAGGAATATTTTAAAATATTTTGTATTTCTATACAGTTCAAAGAATCATATTTTAAAATACCATATTTGAGCATGACAAATACACCTATGCTAGCACCAGACACAGTTATTTCTATCAACAGATAATTACACAGAAAAAGAATCACAGAGTATTAAGGATTGGAAATTATCTAGCCCAACCAGCCTGCAGGTTCACCTAGTGCATGGAAAAAGATAAGTACAATCACTAGTGAAACTATGTAAGACAACACTTGAGAAATCTGCACATAATTACTTATGTGCAGTAAGTAACAGCAGGATATTTTCAAAGGTGTGCAGAAAAGAGCTGAAAAGAATCAGGCAGCACAGAGGATTTGGCCTCCAGCTGAGGAGCTGCAGGATGCCCAAAGTCTCTTGGGGGATCAGTTGCTTAGGAGACAGTTCAATATCAAAGTAACCCCAAATCCCAACCCAGAGCGAGAGGGCACGGGCAGACAGAGCAGGGCAGCACCCTGGGCAGGGACCAGCCGGGCCAGCAGAGCTACAGGGGCCGCAGGCAGCGGGAGGGAGCCCCGAGGGTCCCCGCACTACTCGAGGCCTCCGCGCTCCCAATGCCGGCGGCTCCCCAGGAAGGGAGAGCGGGAACTCCGCCTGCCCCTAACCGCCCCGACTTTTCTCCGTGCCGCAACAGCACCTTCTTGCACAGGTAGATGAACATCCTGAAGGTGCGGGAGGCCTGGTGAGCGGTACCGGTCCGGGACGCTCCTCCGGGCGGGCCCAACGCCACCTCCCTGGTAACCGCGTCACCCTGGCAACCTCCGCCGGAAGCTTCCCCCCTCCTCCTTGGGAGAGCGCGCCTCTACTTCCGGGAGAGGGAGTGGAGCGGAGCGAGCGGGCACCTTTGCTGCCGAGCGCCCCCTGGCGGCGGGGTGGGGCACTCCCGCCTCTTGGGGGGAGGGGGGGGCGGGGCTGGTATCCTGGGGCCCGATCCTGGGGAGCCCCGGGTCTCTGCTTTCCTGCTTGCTTCCCTGCTTCCCTGCCTTCCTGCTTCCCTACTTCCCTGTCTGCTTCCCTACTTCCCTGTCTGCTTCCCTACTTCCCTGTCTGCTTCCCTGCTTGCTTTCCTGCCTCCCTGCCTGCTTCCCTGCCTTCCTCCTTCCCTGCGGAATTCCCTGCCTCCCTGTCTTCCTCCTTCCCTCCTTCCCTGCCTGCCTGCTTCCCTGCTTCCCTGCCTTCCTCCTTCCCTGCGGAATTCTCTGCCTCCCTGCCTTCCTCCTTCCCTCCTTCCCTACTTCCCTGCTTTCCTGCGGAATTCCCTGCCTCTCTGCCTCTCTGCCTCCCTGCCTTCCTCCTTCCCTGCTTCCCTGCCTTCCTCCTTCCCTGCGGAATTCCCTGCCTCTCTGCCTTCCTTCTTCCCTCCCTCCCTCCCAGCTGACAGGGATGCCGGAGGATGGGATCCCGGACGGGAAGGTGTGTGTGTGTGGGGGGTGGTTTTCCCACCCCCCCCCTTACTCCGTCTCGGGTGGGAAGCAGCGGTGATTCGGGAGCGAAGGTCGCTGTGCTCATACGGGAAGGAAAACCGGGAAGGAAAACCGGGAAGTTTGTGAATCCTCTTGGCACGCGGTGGTTTTCCCTTAATCTTCTGTCACAGCAAGCACGGGCAAAGCGACCGGGAAGCCAGGGGAGGAGCGGCTGGAAAGCTGCCCGCAGGAAAAGGATCTGGGGCTGAACAGGAGCCAGCAGTGTGCCCAGGTGGCCAAGAAGGCCAACAGCATCCTGGCTGGTATCGGACACAGTGTGGCCAGCAGAAGGGCAGTGATGGTGCCCCTGTACTCAGAGGCTGGTGAGGCTGCAGCTCGGGTGCTGTGTTCGGTTCTGGGCCCCTCTCTACAAGAAGGACCCTGGGGGTCTGGAGGGTGTCCCAGGATGGACAGTGGAGCTGGTGAGGGGTTTCAGAGCAGGAATCAAGTAGCTGAAAAACAGAAGAGGGGAACATGAGAGATGTACAGAAGGTCTGTCCTGTGGCTTCTGCGTCCTGTTATAAAAATGACCAATGATCAAGACTCAATGTTCTCTTTAGTAGCTTGGTTTAATTAATAAAATTGCAGTAAGCAAGGCAGCGCTGGGTGCGGGGGACGAGCAGAATCCCAGTTCCTCACGCACACCGATGAAAGCTCTGACATTCTCTTATATTGAGTACAATTCTATGCATATTCATTTCATTATAATATTCATAATAGGTGGAGTCTGGGTGGAATCTAGGCAGAGTCTTCTTTTTGGGGAGATGTATTGGGGTCTTCAGGGGGTCTTTGGAGGAAGTAAGAAGTCTTCAGCAGGCTTGAACTTTCACCTTTCTTGGTTCTGCTGACTCCTCTGCTGACTCCATTGTGTTGTTGCAAGATGATATCAGACTTTGACCATAACCATTGTCTCTTATCTGTTTGTTGTGACATCTTTGTGGGGGGTTTTTTGTGTAGGTGTTTGCATTCCTTTGGTGCCTAGTTAGCCTTTGGCTAACAGGAGTTAGTAGTATTAGGGGTTTACTCTATTTTTTACTGATATTTAGTTCTTACTCATTTAATTCTTTTCCTGAATTTTACTTGGTTAGGAATATAAATTCATCCACATACATTACAGGAATACAAATTCATCAACGTATGTCACAGTCCTGCTCTAAAAATTCTCCTGCCTAAGTCGGGAGGAGCAGAAGTGCCTTTCCTCCTGGGGCACCCCCATCCCTTTCACAGCAGCCAAGCACCCCACGACACAAAACACTGAGATACAAGCAAGTTGTTCAGTGCCAAAGGAGGATCACGACCTAGCCAAGTTCTCAAACCTGCATCTTGTCAAGTTCAGCTTTCTCCCCTCTTCTCAGAGAGGCTATCTGGAAATGTAGAGAAATAGAAGCAGCCAGAGGTTATCACCACATCATTTTATTGAAGTTACATGAACAGGCAGCAGTGAGGAGGACTGGGCATCTAGCTGTTTGTCTGATGCCAATGTAGATGCACAAACCTAAGACAGATCTACAAAGCAAAGCTGGCTGAACCCCTGGAAGCATTTTAGAGCTAAATAAGACAGCCAAAAGTAATTCAGAAAATGCTTGTGGTCAGGCAGTTAGACTAGATGATCTTTGTGGGCCCCATCCAACTCAAATATTATGTTCGATTCAGAATAAAAATAATTTTAAAATACCATCCAAAAATATCAAATGTAGTTAACTTTATAAGTTCTTTGCATCAATCTTAAAGTTCTACTAACCCAATAAATAAAACATTATAATTACTCATTCCATATAAACAAGTAAATCCATATTTAAAATAAAAATATTCAGTCAATAGGACATACTAGTATGTCCTGCTTTAAAGAAATCACTTGGAATTTTAGTTTGTGCTAAGCATAATTTACAAAACACAAAAAGAAATGACATAATTGGTCAGAGGAACTAATACTATCATTTGCAACATAAAATGGAGTTATGAATACTAATGCATGAAACAAGGCACACCCAGCTGACAGTTTGCAAGACACGTTTGGCCTCCGGGACAATTTTCCAGTATCATATAAAGTTATACATCTCATCTGACAGCTGGCTTTAGTGTAAATGGGGATGATGTCATCCACAACCAATTGCCAAGAAGTTGAAAAGTCAGGCATTACAGTTACAACTTTATTCTTGCCAATTACAAAGGCCAAGGCATACTCTGGTCCTATAAATCCTTGTATAATACCCACGTCCTATCTGAGGACATGAAAATAAGCAAAGTAAAGTGCTGGATATAAAACTCCATGCCTATGCCTTACAGAAAAAATACACGTACACAGCAAGTTGCTAGGTTGTCCAATGATAACTTTAATTGAGCTACAGCAAATTAATATCAATGCAGAGCACAGAATAGAGTTTCTAGTCTCATTCAGCCCTTCCTGAAGCTGTGCCCCATGCTTATCTGTGCTATTTGTATTGTATTCTAACTTAACAGTACTGTACAGACATACCTGAAGTCTCCCTTGCCTGTGAACATGAAAACTCAACTTCAGCCCACTGATTTTCCTTTCAATCTTTTGTATTTGTTATGTGCAGGGCATGAAACAAGTAGAGCTGTCCTGTAATACATCCTTGACATAATATTTTGTGTAGTTATATTGCAGAACTCTACAAAATACAATGGATTGTTCAATTCTTAAAAAAAAAAAAAAGTTTTGTTTCATCTCCAGAATGATGTAAATATAGTTTCTAAAGCATCTGGATTATAAATGCCAAGTAGGCAAAAGGAGTGGATTGCTATAAAAAATTTTTCAATTATTAGTTTGTGTGTTTTATCCTACAAGCCCAGTTGACACAGTCTCTGAAAAGTCTGTGTTATGACAATAGAAATTAATCACTAATATCCTAAGTAAATCTTGAAGTATAAAAACCTTAAATTGAAGGATATCCTTCATCCTTCCAAGTGTTAGACAACATTATTAGTAATTGAAATCACTATTGAACCTTTTATCTATATTAAAAAGGACTTGAAAGTTTCAAAATCAAAGAATTCTTTTTCACCTATGTGACTTGGGGATAGTATCCTTTCTAATTAAGAGGATTTCTTCCATTTGTACCTCCTTTATCTTTGAGGTATTATTTTCTTGTTTTTGTTAAACCCTTTATTTCATAACATATATCCTTTAAGTTGTATACAAAACAACTTCAAACAACTGTGTGCATATCATACTTTATTAAAATAAGTTATATGTCCACAAACTACATTCCTGTTTAATGATCAGATGACACAGGCACATTTTTTGCTCTGCCTTGCCATTTCACAATTTCATATAATGTGACATACTATATCCATTCTTCATTGTTTTTTTTAAATTTACTTTTGAGTATAAAAATGCAATTACTGTAGAAAAGCAGTACCTGCCATATTACTTGTAATACAAACTGAAGCACAGCAGGCATAGGGAGTTTTGTGGTTATAAAATGATTTACAAGGAGATCCTTAGGGTCACCATATTTTCAAGACTATAGTCTTCCTGAAGTCTTCATGACATTTGTCCATGGTAACAAGCCAACTGCTGTTTTGTAAGCTGTGTACAAAAATAAAGCCTGCTGAGCACAATAAGAAGGATTTCTTCTGAAAGATTATTTTAGAATTAAGCAGAGTGATAGCTCAGACAACCTGCTGTCTGCCTTCATATGCCTGCAGCTTCTCAGACACTTCATCTAGTGATCAGTTGTTAAGGACAACAGAATAGATGGCTACAGGATTTGGTTTATTTTTAATCTTCCTCAATGCTTTCAACAAACTGTTTTCTAAATAGGTCAGTAGGTGCTTGGACCAGAGATTTTGAAACACTGTAGGGATCTGTCAAGGCCTGGCATCTTCCCAAAAGATCTCAAGAACCCTAATTTCTTTGAAGTAGTAGGACCAAGTGATATTCAGGGCTGAGGAGCAGCAGCTGGTTGTCTCTGCTGCTTTTTCCAAGTTGTCTTCTAAGGATGCTAGGACTACAAACTGCACACCAAAGAATAACTTTGAAAGCCTCAGTTCTTTGTAATATATTTGTAACTTGAAACCACCACATTTTCTTGCTTAACATCAGCTCTTTCAGGCAGAAAGAAAGTTCTCTGAAGGATATGCTACTATTAAGATGACATTACAGGTTTAACTATCTTGGTGTTCAGTTTTAACCACTTAGGTGGGTTCTCTGCAACTATATATTATCATCCAAGAAAAATCAGTCTTCCCTACACCTTTGACAGGTAGATAAACTGAACTCCCGGAACTTTGCAAGAAGAGAGATTTGTGATTAGGCCTTATAAAAGTAAATTTGAATTTATTCAGGAATTAGGAAAGTCTTGTGTTCTTGAAAGACATTTTCATTCAGTTTTCAGAAACTTTGGTGAACAAAAATTTAATTATCCATATGAATGACAAGTTAAAATATAAAAATTATTAGTCTCCTGCTTAGCATCCTTTCTCTGATTAACCCTAAATATCCCACTCTTCCTTGATATTGAAGCCCCTGGGATCAGGACCATAACCACAGATGCAGTGCTCCCCTAGATTAATTCTGAACAAGAGCCCCTTTTACAGGAAAAAAAGCTTTCAGTCTCAAAAATTTCCAGTGATGAAAATCTTGGTAAATGTCACAGTGATCAGCCACTCTCACTTCTAAGAATTGTGCCTTATGTTGAATCACAACTTGCCCAACTTTAACCCTGAGTTATAAGTTCCCACCATCCGATCCCAGGGCATTTATTCCAGCATTCCGGTTTGCTGTGGTACCACGGAGATCACCACTTTGTCTTTTCTTTGTGGTTTTTTTTTTGTTTGTTTTTTTGTTGTTTGGTTGGGTTTGTTGTTTTTGTTTTCATCCTGCATGTTTGTGAAATGTGCAGTCCGGGGGCTGCCCACATTTCTCTTCCCTGCAGCAAATGAAGCAGCACGGTCCAGGGCACACAGCTGTCACCTCACATGTCCCACAGAGCAGTGGCTTGCCCAGTGACTCCAGCCTCAGCACTCTGCCTCTTACATCTCCCATTCTCTTGTATCCCAGCAGCTGGGTATCAATAGGCTAGCACCTTTTCAGGGAAAAGAAAAAGGCAATGACTGCTCGGGACAGTGCCTGTGTGCAGAGGTGGGATGCAGAGGAATACTACAGGTGAAGGGACCATTGTCACCCTGCCTGTGAAGATGTCACAGCAATGTTGGGACATAAGAGTAGGGCTCAGAACTGACCTTATGCTACAACTATAAAAGTCATCTGGAAGAATTAGGAACAGAGCAATGCCTGATGCTCTATATAGCATATATAATCCAATGGATGTGGGCATGTGGGTTTTATCTCTATCTTGATACTAAAGCCCTTCAATGAAATGTGAAAGCTTAATGGTACTTATACCAAACAAGGTTCTGCTTTATAATATTTCTAAAATCACTGTGAAAAAACTTTCTGTGTTTAGGGATATTCCTTCCCTAACTTTTGTCAAAACAGACACCCCTAAAACACCAGTAAAGAGCTGAATGCAAAAGATCATGTGAGAAAAAGGATATATTTTGTGGACAGAGCTTCAAGGCGTGAGGTCACCGAGTCCTGCAGGGCAGCTATGGCTTCACACTTGCAGGATTCTTCATTTGTTGTAAGACTGCTTGTTATGGCTCCTAAGAGAGAAAATAGCATTAAGAATATTTATGACAATTATTGAAAGTTTAAATCCCAGGAAAATGCTTGATTCTGCAACAGGAGCTGAACTCATGCTGTAGGACTACAATACTGCAAGCCAGGGCAGTCAGGAAGAAGGGGCTGGTGTGCAGCCAGAGACACCAGTGTCAGAGTCCAGAAACAGGACAGGCAAAAGAAAGTTTCACTCTGAGGAGGCAGCCAAGGCTCAGGGAGTTCCTAGCCTGCCTCCCTGGATCCTCTGCACACTTTGAATTAGACTGTTATTAAACAATACATAAAAAGAGGCCCAGGTTCAGGCACCAACCAGGCCTTCATCAACTCTAATCACTAGACTAGAGTAAATCTTCCCTTTTCCTCTCATCCAGAATACCCTCCACCCCAAAAGATTAGGCACCTGCAGAAGCAAAATGAGTGTGTTCAAGTGCTGCAGACAGAGAAGGATCTGCAGTCCAGGTTCCTGTCATGTAAACAATACTCCAACCATCAGACTATCCACAGAGCATCACTGGAGACAAGAGTCTGTTCAGTAGCTGTATTTAAGGCAATGATTAACTTGCTGAGCTTCTCTTCAGAACAGTGATCTGGTCCAAATCCCCTGCCACAGACCAGGACATCTAGACCATGTTGATCCAAGCCCCATCCAGCCTGGCCTTGAACACTTCCAGGAATGAGGCATCCACAGCTTCTCTGAACAACCTGTGCCAGTGTCTCACCACCCTCACACTGAGTTTCTTCCTCATATCAAAATGTATCTAAACAGACTCTAAATCTATCTGTCTATGCAAAACCAAGGTTGCTGCCCCATGTGACAGCATTTGGGGTACCTTCACTCCCAAATACAGCACTTCTGAGAATGCGTTAATACCAATTTAAGCCTCCAGAAGTTTTGCAAGCCAATTTTAGACACATAAAGAGACAGTGAGTGTCAGAAATTTGTCATTTTGCATCAGATTCTGGGACATGGGTGGAAGCTAGACACCCAAGGCTTGCTTGGGAAGGACTTAGAAGAAGTGAATTTACCACTCACTAAATAATACAAAAATGAAAGCAGAAATACATATATTAATTTTAAATATTAATTAAAAGAGGTTAAACTAAATCACCAATGTGTATCAGCTCACAAGTAATCCTGGTTTGTAACTTGGGCAATGCACATGCTCAGGAAGTATAATTTTTGATTCATCAAGAGGTGTGAGTGGAGGGCCATTCCAATGTCACATTAATATGGATAGAGTGAACAACAGTGTTCCAATTAATTTGAAATCTGGTAGAAAGGCACAGCAATATTAACAGAGGAGCCAGTTAATATAACAGAGAAGTAATCTGTTTCGTAGGGAAGAGAAAACAAGAACTGTTTTCCACTGAATCACAAGACCTGTTCCAAGACCTCTTACAGACTTACCAGGGATCAGCCTTAGCTGTCCTCAAGAAATCCTTTTTCTTCACCACAAAACCAGGGATGATCACAAATGGCTGTGATGATTGTATTGTTGTATAACAACATGTCAGACATCAGCTGATGGCTGTGAGTTCTTAGCTGTATGAAAAGTAATTTAACCTCACCCACTCCATAGAAAACAGGAGTTCAGGCAAGCTACACCTCTGGCTGCAAGCTAAGAACAAATATATCAACACCAACTGAAGCACAGCCACTGTAGTCAGGTAATTGCCTACCTCTGAGACCAGAATAACCTTCCAAAGGCAGAGCCCCTTAAAAGAGCATGTACAATTATGAAATACCCTTTCAAGAAGTCATCAAGAAGCATTACTTGTATGCAATACCTATCACTTTATACATGTGTTTGTATGCTGCTTGCAGAGGCATTAGCAGCAGATTACAATTTTTTTTTCTGTAGATACATAAATGCATAGATAATCAATGCCAAAGAAATGATATGAGCATAAACCAGTAAAACAATAGAAGCAATAGAATAGAAAATAATAGAATACCTGGATAAATTTCTCATTTTTCTGAATTGTTTTGGTTTCTCTTTTTCCTTACCAGTCATGCCTTTGATATTTCCATTTCACAAGAAAACTGAAGGCTGCTTAAATTATAGAAAATGAACTGAAATATATTGATTTCAGAAGGTTGTTCAAAAAAACTATGAACAGATTCGTTTCTAGTGCAGAAATTTGTTTGTATCAGAGGCAGTATTGAAACTGAAGTCTTCTTGATTCCACTGAACCTGTGTTTGTTCAGCTCCCTTCTTTGCCACGTTCCACTGGCATTATAGGTGACGTACAAAGAGGAGCTGTTTGATTGAGCTGGAGGAAGGCCAGCTCAAAATATCACCCCAACCTGATTGGTTTCCAACCAGCTTCCAGTTATGTTTTGATATTTGCATTTAAATTCTCCAGTGACACATACAGACCCTCATTGGTCTATGTCTGTTTTAATGAAATTACTTTTCCAACCAACTTTGGCAACTGCCTAAGGGTACCCTGAAGTCTTCTACAGGCCTCCTGTGACATTTAGAGTCTTCCAATATTTGATATTCAAAAACCCGGGCACACCCATTGCCACTGGGATGCCCCAAAAGTCATAAAAGACATGCTAGGCTTCTCTTTTTACATTGCATTTATGTTTAAGCCCAGCCCTACAAAAAATACTATTTTTTTCAGGTGGTATTCAGTTGTATCCACTTATTCTACAACTTTGCTCTTCCACAGGGTCCTTAGCCTCTTGATGTAGTGGCACATTATTCCTGCTCTGAACCAGAGATCAGACTTGGTACTTCTTGAGGTCCCTTCCAGCCCAACATTACTTATGATTCTGAATCAAGTGGTGCAGAGGTTCTGCCAGCAGTTGATGCCATTATTGCCCATGTGAAGGGAAAGTGGTTGGTGAGTTCATGCCTGTTCCACTCAGCTTGGAGGAGTGGAGAAGAACACATGGTTTAGCATTGCAGTAGCTCTTCTGACACCAGTTCTCTTCTCCTCTGCCCCCCCACCATCCTTGAAATGCTGATATGCAATTGAATCCCATGCCCCAGAGACAGATGTAACAGAACCCTGCCTTGGCATTCCCCCAGTTATTCCCATTTCATAAAGAAATGCATATTTATATTTTTAAAATCTGGTGGAGCCCTTAAATATGTGATGATAGGTAAGTGTCAGCTGTAGTTTTCAGCACAGTAACTGTTAAAAATAAACAAGGAGGATCAAACATTAGTGGAAATGGGCAGAAAAGAATGAAAAGGGATTATACTTTAAGAGAGTTAGTGAACTGATTGAAGAATTCTAAAACAGTTTAAAAGGATTTAACATATTTTAGAGGTACTTTAGTAAATATATTAAGGGGGGGAAAAAAAGAAAAAAAGTAACCAAAACATTAAATCATTACTTGAACATATTTTCTCATCTATATTCAAGGTGAAGCTTTTATAGCAGTCACAGGCATATGATCCACCATTACTGACATAGATCTGCTCACAGTCATGGGTTCCTGGTGCACAAACATCAGTCCCTACAGAATGCTTTTTGGAGAAATAGTTAACCAAAAGTAAGGTAACATTTTTTTAACGCTTACCAATGGCCATGCTGGGAGCCTATCTTACGTGACTCTTACCAAGAACTACTGAGATGTGTAACTGAGCTTGCCCTGAGGCAGCAAGATGGACTGACTGCCTGACTGGGGTCCTTGCCTGTACAGTCAGTGTCAGTCTGACCACAGCTGCCTAACCCCACCAGATGTGAAGTGCCACATCACCTCCTCCAAAGTCATGCTAGGAAATGATTCCAGGATACAGTCATGCTAAGGACAGCAGGATGGAAAATAAAGTTTGTTTTTTTTTTTTTTAAATTACATTTAAATTGTAACACAAAGTTAGCTGAGAAGCTAAGGAAACAAACATCAACATGAAATTCAGCCTGGAGCAGAGGAGGCCACCTCAAGCTGTCTCCTGTGTGGCTGTGCAGTTTCCAGAGCAGTGCAGGGTGTGCCCTGTGTGAAACCCCAACTCTTCTCTAGTCATTCACTTCTCAGTTCTGGGTTTGTTGAATATTGCATGTTTACTTGAAATGCAGTGAAGGCTCTAGTTACAAGATGATAAAGAAAGACTAAGTGGCAGGCAGATACTAGTGCTGTTGCACATAAAGTGCTTTATATCACTGAATATTGCTGGAAGTGGAAAAGGCAGAGAGACATAGGACTGTCTCATAACACCTGAACGTAAGGAAAATTTCTCAAACAGATCCAGATACATTAACCTGCTGGTGAGAGCTATTCCAATACGCTTACTTAACTGGGAGAGGGCCTGGGGGGATAGGGAACAGCAATCTGCTCTTACTTGAGCAAGTCTTCTTATCTGCATTCAGGGTGTAGCCATGGTAGCAGTCACAGGTATAGAACAGATCATCCCTCACACAGATCTGCTCACAGTCGTGCCTTCCAAGTGCACACACATCAACAGCTGAGGATAAAAGAATATTAATAAATACCCAAACTTCAGTTTAGCTGATGTCAGTAATTCCCATTTGCAAACATATCTTCATTTACAGAATGTTTTTCTTGCATGCCAGCATGCTATTAGCCATGGTAGGGTATACAGGGTGTGTTTGTGTCTGGCTATCAACATCACTAAATTAATACAATTTTTGGAACTCTGGCAACATTTTTTTTTTTCAGTTGTAAGGGATGCCAAAAAGACCTGAACTAGCAGTGACCCAGTAACAAAACAACTACCCAAAAGAATTTTGGAGAAAAAATATCTAGATTTTAATAGAATATTTCGGATTATTTCAGTTCTAATTGAGTTGGGTAAGACACTGCTTTATGGAGTGAAAATACCATAAACAGAAGAGTATACATGGCTGCTAAAAAAAAGAGAGAGACATGGCACCCATTGCCAGTTATAAAGTGGGCACTTGGTGTGAGACTTAAGTTTTCTGCCAAATTTAACATATCAGCTCTGAAAGGGCAAGTTGTGGAGGAGTTCCTATATTTGGATAACTTTTCAATAAGGAGGTCCAGTAAGGCACAAGGAAAGACAGATGGAGAGATGGAGAGATGGATGGAAGGAAGGAAGGAAGGAAGGAAGGAAGGAAGGAAGGAAGGAAGGAAGGAAGGAAGGAAGGAAGGAAGGAAGGAAGGAAGGAAGGAAGGAAGGAAGGAAAAAGGAAAAAAGGAAAAAAGGAAAAAAGGAAAAAAGGAAAAAAGAAGGAAAAAAGAAGGAAAAAAGAAGGAAAAAAGAAGGAAAAAAGAAGGAAAAAAGAAGGAAAAAGAGTGAGAAAGAATGAAAAATAAGGGAAAAGAAGGAGAAGGAAAAGAAGGAAGAGAAAGAACCCCATCCTAGTTTTATCACAAAGACCTGTATGCTAATCAGCATACTGCAAAGTGAGATTCAAAAGGGGGAAAAAAGCAAGCATATTGAGGAAATAATCTGAAATTTGCAAGGGGATAATCAGTGCTATGAAAGGGGGTTCAGGATTTGATTCCCAAAGGGGATGCCTAGCTGAATCTACATTTCTTCACAGGTGTTCATTAAATCTATATAATACCAGGTGAGAGTTAATCTTAGGAACTGTATTTTTAAAATCAGCTTCTAAACTAGGCAGGAAGAAATACTGAAGACAAAGAGGCTTCACCTCTTTGATATATAAGATATATGACTTAAATGGAGAGATTTGCCTGGGAACCTCTTGGAATTGGAAGCCTAGGTTCAGTGTTTTGTCACACAAGGTGTTGTAAGGAAAGAGATTATGATGGAAGTAGAAAAAAGGATTTTGCATAAATAAATCAGCAGGTGCGACATACAAAGAAAGTGAAGTTCAAATCCTAATCGAGTGAAAATAATGTAGAATACATATTAATGTGTAGGTACTATATCCTTCTAACTACATCCTTAAGTACCAGCTACATCCATGGTCCTGTTCTCCACAAGAGATCTTTCTCCACTGGGAAAGAACATTTAGAGACCAGCACTGGGAAAGAACATTTCCTTCCATCCTCTGGAGCTATAAGGCTGGAGTATTTTTTAAGGTCTAAACACATCCACCAGAACAAGTGATTCATGGGTCTCAAATTATTACAGGAAACACGCACAGTTGCACTGTGTTTTCAGCAATTGTACAGAAACTCTTGGATAATTTGTCAGAAAATTAAGATAAAGTAAGCTGCTTTTTAGAAGTTACTTGTTTTCAACAGGCCTTACCTGAGCAAGTCTTCTTATCTGGATTCAGAGTGTATCCTTCAAAGCAGTCACAGCTGTAGGATCCATCATTACTCAGACAGACCTGGGCACAGTCATGCCTTCCAGGTGCACACGTGTCCCTGGCTGTAGAGAACCATGTTTAAAAGAAGAAACCTGTTAATCCCTCCCATGCACTCAAGCATTTTAGGTACTTTAACATTTACAAGGACAATTTAATTAGGATTCAAATTGGGATTAAGCCAGTGCCCTGCTACATTATTAGATTATGCTGCAGACAACTGAATTCACTTATTAATTATTAAATGAAGGAGGCAGATAACTGGACTCCAAGACATTATTAGCTCCCATCTGATTTTCATCAGCAATTCTAGCAGTCCTGAATATCCCCAGTAGGATGAAGCTGAAACACCATGCTGAGATGAGCAATAACTTGCCACAGGTCAAGGCAGAAGTTGTTTCTTGTAATATTAGGATTAATTATGGTGAATAGAAATTTATCTTCCTACTTTCATCTGTGAGCTGAAGGCAGGCATGAAAAGCCAGACATGATATGTAGAAATGCTATTAAATTGCAAAGAGATGTAAAGCCCAGTGAGAACAAAAGCAAACAAGTAAAAAAGCTGAACACTGGAAGATCATGTTCTCTATTCAGAAATAAGAGTGAAAACTTCAGTGAGAAGAATGCTTATGTGCTCTCAAAGGGAGAGATGTGTTTACCCCTTATAAAAGAGCTACCCTAAAGCTGGTGCTACTCAGAACCTCTGGATTTAAAGAAACAACCCCAGAGAAGTATTTTGTGGGGAAAAGTTTATATAATAGGCTGAAGCTGCTGGTGTTTTAAGTCTGGAGTCACTATATTGCAGATTCCTGCACAGCTTGGAAGCAGAAGCAACAAGCTGTTAAAAAAAATTTTGTTTTGCCAGGATAGATGGAGATGGCAGGGAAACATCATCAGGTTTAAAGTTCTTTATGGACTTATGGTATTCACCCTCCAGTGGAGACACAGTGCTGGTGGGCATCTCTGGAACAGGTTCATCTCTCCCAGGGACTAGGTGATGTTTGTGAAGTACTGTGAAGACCATGCAATGGTAGTTAAGTGCCAAACTGCATTTTTGTAATCAATGCATTTAAAGAAAAATGCAATTTTACTGTTACTGTAACCAAGGGGAAAGAGGACAGGTGAATTCTCATTTTAAGAGTTGATGACTGACTGTAAGAAATTTTTTCATTGGAAACAATGGCAGTAACTCACAGAAAACTTATCCATGTCTCCATGAGCTTCACATATTAAAGAAGGCTTTAATTTTTACCTGAGCAAGTTTTCTTGTCTGGATTCAGCGTGTAGCCTTCATAGCATTCACAGACATAGGATCTGTTGTTACTCACACAGACCTGATCACACTCGTGCCTGCCAGGTGCACACATGTCCACAGCTGCAAGGCAGACACGTGTTAGAGAAACAATTCATTGTTAATAAAAAGTAGTTCGGGAGGGAATGCGTATTCACATTTTCAAATATATTTCTATTTGTAAATAGCTCAGAAATGGCAATACTAATCAATAGGATTAGAATAAGCAGTAGGAGAAAGTATCTATACAGTGTCTAAATCTGAAGACTTTGTTTTGGGATCTGTCCCTAATGAATGGGCCTGTAGGCATAATAAAAAGGGTCATGATGGAATCAAACTACTTCTCACCATTACTTGCAGCAGACATATATTATTTATTATTCGATCTATTAAAATTGAAGGAGACACAGAAGTTCAGTGTTTCAAGAGAGGCACACAAGTAGCTTCTCAAATCCAATTATGGTGTTAAAAAGTGATTTTATTTTTTTCTCCTAGTAATACCTGAGCAGGTTCTCTTATCAGGATTGAGAGTGTAGCCTTCATGGCAATCACAGAGGTAGGATCCACTGCTGCTCACACAGACCTGCTGGCAGTCATGGGTCCCAAGGGCACACACGTTCACAGCTACAAAGGACAGAAAAGGCATTTCAGTCATCCTGAAGGAAAGAAAGGGCCATTAGTAATTTACCCTTACAAAAGTACATCTTGCTCTGTTTGCTGGATTAGTAGTAGTAAATGGCAGTGCTGTGTCACTGTCACAGAAAGTTACAGGCATCTTTTGCAGCATTCTGTTGACAGAAAAAGAGGTCATCAAGGACACTGGGACAACTGCCACTGAGGTGCAAAAAGGGAAGATGAATTGGAAAGGGTGCAACAAGGAGATTTCAAGCATTTAGTAACATTACACTGGAAATGAGAACTCAGCAACGAAAAGGACACTCTGGGTTTTTGTATCTAAACATTCTGGATTTTTGCTCAATTACAGACCATGTGTGGAAAGAATCCCAAAATGTATCAGTCACAGTTTGGCATCTTCTGCTCACTGGCATGTAACCTGATTCAGGAATTCCTGGTATACTGTAAAAGCTCCCATGTAAACTGAAATGCAATAAATAAAAAATATATACATATATATATATTTTTAGTAAAAATAAAAAAAAATATAAAATAAAATAAAAACTGCAACAGAAAGAGCATCAAGACCAGAAGGAAAAGAAACATGACTCAAAGGTACTAGAACAACAAAGTCTTCTTAGGGATGAAAAGACTGTCTGCATAATGATGTTTCAGATGTAACAGCCCACAAGAAAACCCACCACTACAAGATGAGTATGTGAGGGCTGCAGCTACCTTGATCCACCAGGTTTAAAAAGCAAAGACCAAAAGAGGATACAGAGCAAAGTTTCTACAGCAAGGCAGCTTTACAGGCATGTCAATCCCTTAATCAGAAGACAGCACAGAAATAATGTCCAAACCTCAGAGAACTGAGAAGCTGAAACTACAAAAGGCGATGGAGTTTTCAGGGAGCAGCTGATTCTCCAGCAGACAGTCAGATTATCCCAGCAGACTGAGAAAAGGGATGGAAAAGCAGAGTGCTGGATGGCAGGGGATGTAAGTGTGTCGTGGTGACAGGGCAGACAAAAGGACTCTTGTAAGGCTGAGCTGTCTCTGCAATGCACTCTGTGCTGACAGCCTTTTCCTTCAGACATGGTCTAACTACATAACTAATTAACTTCTGTTTATTCTCAAGTGTTTTTATTTAGCTTTGGATCTGCTGCATCTTTGGTCACCTCAAGCTGCCTCTGTTTGTCTCCACAGACTGTAAAGAAATCCTAGATAGTTGCTTAAATTTAGATGGTTTTTAGATGACTAAATTTAAATGAGATGAAAAATGGAAATGTAGAGGAAAAGGGGGGCTTGGAGGAAGGTGGAGGAAAAAAAGTGGGAAGGGGAAAAAAACAAAGGCAAAGGAAATGAAAGGGGAAAGGAGAAACATAGGAAGGGAAGTCTGTTATTACCAGAGATTTTACTTAGATGAGTACTTATGCTGCTAAGATCAAACTCCAAAACAATAGTGGTGAGATGAGAAATGAGAAGCAAGAGTGTTTGACTCTTGTTGTGTATTTCTCAATGCAAGGCTACATTGTCCATTTCCTAAAACATGGAAGATTTAGATGTCCCCTAAGGAGCTTGATAGAAAGTGTGTTTTAGCTCTACCACCGGCAAAAACAAATCTCAAATTAAGACATCACCTTTTCATTCTGCTACACCCTTGGGAATAAGAGAGCTCATATCCATGACTTATGAATAAAATCTATGGGTGATACTTTCAGCCCTGAGAAGCTCAGATTCAAATGGTCAGATTTTTGTGGTAGGAAAGTCAAGATTCCACTGACTTGGACATCAATTCAAGGCTAAGATTTTCCATCTCTGGGATGGTCTCATGATGAATGATGTTCTCAATGCATCAAGAACTTGATCTTAGCCAACAATTTTGCTCCTGAACATTAGGTTTTCTGTTTTCAGTTCATCCTATAAACAAATTTATTTGCCTTGGCCAAAGCAATGAATATCCTAATTGTCACTAGTGAGTCTAGATTTCTGACCAAAAAGCAATCTGGAGCTGGAAAAGACCCACTTTACCCACACTGTCTTACAAGACCCTCTTAAATTCCTCTGGTTTGTACAAACTTTTTAAAAAAATTACTCCCTTTATCCCATTTTTGTCCATAGATCCCACAGATTCTGGCTAATTGCATGAAGGCAACTAAGTTACACTGGAAGTGCCCATGTGTGAGCTCTCTGGTTTATCCTCCAACTTAGTAAGAACCTAACTTCTATGCTTTGGCACAATAAACAGAAAGTTTACTCTTAAGAACAAGAGATTTTTCTTTGGTGCTACGAAAGGACTTGCTTTGGTGAGAACATAGGTGGAAAATTAGTGCTATCCAGCTAGGTGGGCACTCATATCCACTTCCATCTGCCAGACAAAGGATGCAGTCACATCAGCACACAACACAATGTCAACCAAACCCCAAGGTATTTCCTATGGTAATTACTGGGCAAAGGTCTTTCCCCCAGATGGTCCTACACATTTATTTCATGTGCATAGAAAGAGGTCTATTCACTTTAACTACATGCAAAAAATATGGTGGTAATTTTTAGTAAGGCTCTGAAATAACAAAGTAACCCTTTGCCAACCAAGCTCCCAAGGCAATAGCTGTTAATTTAATTCTCTTACAATGATATTTACACCTGATTTTACCCATTACTTGCTGGAGGTTTATTTTACAAGTAATTTCCTTAGAAATTTGCTGGAAAAATCCACTTCATACAAGATTTTAATTGTCAACAAGTCACTGTTTGATGTTTGTGAGTAAGGCTGAGTCGTAGCTATCTATAGGCAGTTCTAAATACTCCAGATAGATGATGATCTGTAAATGACAATGGCATCTCATACTGGCCTAGCATCATTAGTGGAGTTCCAGACCAAAGCAAATATACATCCAGCATTTTTCCAAGACAGTCCTGAAAGAATTAAGCTAATTCAACCCATCCCACAACTCCCTGTCTAAATCAAGTGTAGAGAAGCAGAGAAAGGTGCAAGCCTGTCAGATTGGCAAAGTTTGGCAACACCTGCAGAATGAAACCCATCCTGAAATGACCTTCCAGTGTGTTCAGGTACTTCATCCTGCACCAAATTTCTCAAGCTAGTGTGGTGGTTCACCTACCACAGTGTTTTACCTACTCTGAAACCATAAAGAGCCCTTCAGCACCACACTTCCACCCTCCTTGCTTCCCCCTGATGCAAGGAGAAATGAGCAGACTGCCCAGTTCTGTTGTGTGCTCTTGGCAACCCACTAAATATTCCAAATCCAGACCAGATTGGCATGCTTTATTTTGCACTAAATCAGACCAGCTGCAGAAGGAGGTCTACTGAAATCAGGTCTGTTACTTGCATGGTAAGGTCACTGTTCAAAGTGGAAAGTTCTCACTTGCCCTGCACTGAATAGAGGGGTTGGCTTGTTTGCCCTATGGGTGGCAAAGAAAATATGTAAATGTGATACATAACACTTCTGAAAAAGAAAAACTTCTTTGTTAGGAAGCAGAACCACAGCAGGAGCCAAAGGGAGCCAAGTTACACTACCCTCTTGGACTGACCATCTTACCACAGAAAGTGTCTCTGAATTTGGATGTCAGCTTTTCAATCACACCATAGGTCTCCACATAGAAGACGTGTTCATCCAGTGGCTCACTGGCCATAACCCGGAGGGACTGCATGTCTGCCCGATCCACCCCAACTGCATAGATCTCAATGCCAGCTGTCTGGGCACTTGCTGCCACATCTTGAACCTGGTCTTGAGGTCGTCCATCTGTCACAACAATGACCACCTTGGGGATATTGAAGGTCGCTGGCCGGCTGCCCATTTCCTCAGTGAAGACTTTATCCATGGCAGTTTGGATGGCAAGGCCAGTCATTGTCCCAGCAGACAAGGGCTCAATGTGAGATATGGCCTCCTTCATAGATGCTTTATCAAAGTAGGTCTGAAGAGGAAACTCTATCTTGACAGTGCTGGCATAATTCATGACTGCCACACGAGTCGTTCTTTCACCAACATCCAGAGTATCAATCATTTCTGACAAAAAGATTTTCACTTTCTCAAACTCTTCAGGTCGGACACTACGGGAACTGTCTATGATGAAGACAAGGTCTAGAGGATGGTTCTTGCAGGCAACATCTGTCAAGAAGGGCAGAAAACAATTCAGGCATCTCCTACCTAGGACCAGAGTGCTCACCCTAGGCAGTGAGAGCTGTCGTGGCAAATTAACCCCTCAAGATAAATGTTAGCAGTGCTGACTCTTTAGGAAGAGGCTTAAAATTATAGTGAGCAAGCAAAACATTAGAAATTCCTCAATACTAATGTTGACAAGTAATAAATAATTGAACACTTCTAAATATTAAAAGAGGTCCACATTTTGGCCCACAAAATACCTAACTATTCTTGAAACAAAGGGTTGTAGTTCACATGTAACAGCCAACACAGAAGTGTAGCAATGACATATGAATGTTCTTACTTTATATTTTTATAAAGATAGAGCCTGAATTCCCTTTTTATAAGCCACGGAAATAAAATAGTAAAACAACTTGCTAGATTATAATGTGAACAGATCTTAACAATATTTTTTTAAGGTATTGACAATAGTGAGTGCTGAGTAGTAATTATTTCTTGTTTGTAATTAAAAATTCAAAGTAAAAAACAAGAAGAAGTAAAGGCCAACAGGAAAAAAATGCAAATAATGTTGTGATAAAAGTTTCTTTAGAAGTTGTTACTGTTTAAAGGCTTCTAGAACAGAAGAAAAAACTTATTAATTTTACATGTAAAAATGAACATTTACACAAATATTTCTAGCTTCTAAAACTCCTAACTGACATATAAATCTAGACTAAAGCAAAAAAGCCATAGCTCAGATCAGAAAAAAGCATCACTTCTTGAAAGACAAAAAATAATCAAAACAGCAACAGCAGGAGACCTAAGCTGTACACTCTGGCCTGATATCCTGACCTGACACTGATCATGCCATGAACTTAGTTTATACCATCAGGGTATGTATATACTGTCACTTTATGAAAACCAGACAACCCAAAATCACAGTATTTCTACAAAAGAGACACTCCACTGCTGCTCAACTGGGCATTAAATAGCAAAACACGAGGTGTTCAGTTTGAATATACTCCCTGGAGAGCTGTTTTAGTATCCTGATACACCCTTCCAGCTGACATAAGGCTGACTTTTATTATTCCATTCTAATTAAAAAAAAAAAAAAAACAACAAAAAAACGAAACAAAAAAAAACCCAAACAAAAAAAAAACCTCCAAATTCTTCATGTGACTCTTCAAAGTAAAGACGAAAACAGCACTTTTTTCCCCCCAGTGCATTAAAAAAAATCTCTTGTGCAATTTAAAAGGGAGGGAAAATCAAATCACAGATATATCTTTCTTACTTCCATCAGGAAACACAGCAGAATTGATTTTGCCTTGGCACAGAGAAATGGATTGGATACCCATCCAGGTATATGTAATTCTACACAAAATATCATAACTGTTTTTGTTTAAGGGGTTAGAAGAATCACTTTGTGACTTTTGGAAAGCTGAAAAGACGTGAAGAAATATTTGTGTAGCGTAAGACACGGAAGAAAAAGAAAAAGAAACAAGAAGTCTTAAAAAAAAAAAAAAAAAAAAAAAAAAAAAAAGACCAAATCCCAGCTTTGCAGGCAGAAAAATTAACTTGCTTTAGAGTAGGAAAAAACAAAACAAAGCACACTTTTTAGCAGCATGATTCTTCTCTCAGTCTGCAATAGAGATATTTTGAGGAATGAACAGAGGAAAGGGAAGAATTATTTCAGTTTTAGAGATTAGCAAGACCAGCTTTGCATTAAAAGAAGAAAACAACCAAAAATGCACACCCCGGGGAAAAAAGAAAAAAAAGAAAAAAAAAAGAATAAAAAGAAAAAGAAAAAAAAGAGAAAAAAAATGGAGAAAAAAAAAGGAGGAAAAAAAAAGGAGAAAAAAAAAGGAGAAAAAAAAAGGAGAAAAAAAAAAGAGAAAAAAAAGAAAAAAGGAAAAAAGAAAAAAAGAAAAAATAAAGAAAAAAACAAAAAAAAGAAGAAAGAGAAAAAGAAGAAAAAGAAAAAGAAGAAAAAAGGGGAAAAAAAAAGGAAAAAGAAAAAAGGGGAAAAAAAAAGGAAAAAGAAAAAAGAAAAAAGAGAAAGAAAAAAGTTCTGTCTGCTAGCGAAGGTCCCGGGGACCAGTCGGGGCTGGTACACCCAAGCAGGTCAGGGAAGACCCTCAGAAGAGAGGCGATGGCTGGGAGGCGCAGGGTCCCGGGAAGGTCTGTCCGGTACCTGCGGAGGGGCTCCGGGGGTGCGGGGGTCCCGGCCGGGCAGGCGGCAGCAGCAGCAGCAGCAGGAGGAGGAGCAGGAGCAGGGCCAGGCAGCAGCCCGAGGTGCCGATCGCCCGCCCCATGGTGACACCGCCCGCCCCGCTGCCCCCCGGCTTTAAAGCTGAGGGAAGCCATGGGGGGGGGGGGGGCACCGGCACCGCCGGCACCTCCTCTCGGGGGGAACCAGGGGGTGTTCGGCCTGGGAAGGGAAGAGTGGAGCCGAGCTGGGCGGTATGGACAGGGCTGACACCTGGAGCAGCGGGAATGGAAACCCCAACTCTCCCTTTCTCCTTCCGATGGGCTCACTCGATGCAGCTCTAACTTGGCACCTACACTCTCGGAGTTTCATAGAATCATAGAATTAGCCGGGTTGGAAGGGACCTCAGAGATCATCAAGTCCAACCCTTGACCCACCGGAGCAGTTGCTAGACCCTGGCACTGAGTGCCACATCCAGTCTTTTTTTAAATGTCTCCAGGGACGGAGAATCCACCACCTCACCGGGCAGACCATTCCATTGCCTGATCACCCTCTCCGTGAAGAAATTCTTTCTAATATCTAACCTAAATCTCCCCTGACACAACTTAAGACTGTGTCCTCTTGTCTTGTTGAAAGTCCTCTGGGAAAAGAGTCCAACTCCCACCTCGCTACAGCCTCCTTTCAGGGAGTTGTTTCGCTCCAGCCTTTGTAAAATGAACGGGAGGAAAAGCTCAAAGCGACATGGCCGAGGCCCAAGGAACCACTTTTCCTCTTGCCAAACCCGACCCAAGGCATTTCCTCTGGCCCCTGCACTGCACGGCTCCTGAGGGAAGCTGCTGCAAGCTTTAAGGGAAAGCATGGTTCAGGGCACAAATCATTATGATGTCCGGCATAAGCCTTTCAGAAGAGATCTTTGCTGAACCCAGTCACCACATGAGGCTGCAGGACCATTTGTTCTCTCTGCAGCTCCCTAAAAGGAACAGGAACTCCCGATTTAGAATAAGCCACCACACCCTCACAACCCCTCAGCAGCTTTGTCTTGTCAGATATTAACTCACTTCAGCAACTGTGATCTTAACTGCAGAGGAGAGGCGACCATCACACTCACAAAACCCACAGAGATCAGGTTATACAAACCACCACCCTTCCAGCAGAGGAATGCTATGGGACAGGAGCCCAGGTGGGTAAAATGGCTTTTATCTCTGTTTGAGCACCAGCACATGGCACACACAGCACATGAGTTTCAAGCAGTGCCAGCTGCTGCCCAACACTGCTCACTCCTAGGACCACCCACCCAATATTTTGGGTAGTCTCACCCACACCTTGGCCAGAGCTCTGCCCATACCACACACATTCTGGTTCCTTTGATTCCCACTCATGGTCACGCAGCTAACAAAGGAACAGGGTTTTTGGCTTCTGTAGAGAAGAAGACACAGAGACACAGAGAATCCCTTATTGCAAATGGATCCAGGCCAGAGAATATGCTCCGGGACCAGTATTTGAGTATCATGCACCACTGCAGCAGTTTCAGCTGTATGTTCCTTAGACCACTTTATTGTCACAGAATTGTAACAGAAGAGACCTCTAAGATCACCACATCCAACTGTCAGCATCCCACCCAGTAAAATATATGCATCAATATCTGCATCATCCATTAGAGCATGTCCTGAAGTGCCTCATCTATGTGTTTTTTAAATATTTCCAGGGACAGTGATTCCACCACCTCCCTGGTTCCAACACCTAACTACTCTCAGTAAAAAAATTCTTCCACATATCTAGTCTAAACCTCCCCTGGTACAACTTCAGGCCCTTTCCTCCAGTCCTATCATTGTTCACTGGAGAGTCCAGCACCCACCTCCCTACGACCTCCTTTCAGGTAGCTGTAGATAGCAATAAGGTCCAAATCCAATGCAGTTCCTCAGAACCAGGAAACTGAGTGCAGTTGCCCAGACACCTGGGTGCACAGGGTGGCTGAAGGGCAGAGCACTCCCAGAACAGCAGCACAAGATGTGCAGTTTAAGGTGCTCTCACAGGTGGCATCTTGGGTGAATACAAAACTAAGGAAGCTCTTACTGGTTGCAAGGTAACAACAGAAGACATTTTTTAATGGGGTCAGGAAAGAGGTACATCCTTGAGCGGACTGGAATACTCAACCTGTATGGTGTAGCAATTTGAATTTTTTTTTCCAAGAGGTGAATTCAGATCCCTTTCACCTCCCAAAGTAGAAAGTTTGTTTTTTTTTCTTCACATAAATTAGCAGACTATTAAATTATCTTTTACCTCTTATTGAAGAAGGAACAATAGAAAGGCTGTTTTGGATTTTTTTTGTCAGTTTTTGGGTTTTTTGCTGTTTGAGTTTGTTTTGGCTTTTTTGTTTGTTTGTTCGTTTTTTTTTTGTTTGTTTTTTTTTAGAAGAACATTTCTGAAGTTATGGAATACGTCCAACAACTTTGGATGTCATCCGGTATAAATAATGTAGTCCCACTGTATGTCTGCCTTGCATTTAACAATGGAGCTCATCAGACACCAAATTTGCCCTGAGGGCAAGGAGCTTCCAGTACAATTCCATTTTCCCAGCTTATACATAAGTAGCAAGCTGACAAGCAGAAGACAGAGAATTACTACTGCAAAGGCTGCAAGACAAGTTTACACATTGAAGGGAATCCATATTCTCCACCCACAGTAAGACTTTCACTGAAGAACACAGATCAACCACTGAGCAACCTGCAGAAAGCCAGAATTCCCTGAGCTGCATGTATGTGAGACTACCTGCAGTCCACTGATGCAGTCAGGAAGAGACAAAAAAACACAACACCCCCCCCAAAAAAACCCCAAACCAGAACGAACAAACAAACAAAAAAACCCCAACACCCCTCCCCTCAAAAAACCCAAGAAACCACAAACCACACACGCCAAAACAAAAAAAAAAACAACAAAAAACCCAAACCAAACAAACCCAAGAAGCACAAAAAAACTCAACCAAGGCTACTGGTAAACATTTCATAAAAGATTTATTTAAGTATCATTTATCACAAAGAGGAAAATACATACAAGATTAGAAGCATGCAACCATCTTCCACATTTCTATTTTTCTTGTATTTGCAGCACATTGGATTACAAATTCCTGTGCCACTCTTACCTCTTCCTAAAAATTACAATGTTTCAAGACATAGGATAACAAAAAACAAAACAAAAAACAACAACAAAAAACAACAACAAAAAAACCCTCAAAAGGTAAAATAACACATGAGAAAAGTGCAAAGTAAAAAAGTCACGTATATATCACATTCAAACCCCCCTCCTCCCCCCAAACTGGATAAAGGCAAACTGTCATTTTGCTGCACGATCAGATTGTCTTTATGAACTACTTTACAAAAAAATTAATATAAATTAAGGGCACGATCCTGCAGACACTTATAATTGTAGCTAACTTCAATCACAGATTGGCTCATCTGGTATTATTAAAAGCCACAAGTTAGTCACATGCATAAGTTCTTGCAGTATAAGGCCCTAAGGCAATAAAATGTTTAAGAGCATTAAGGACAACAAAAATTAAAGCAAAAAAAATCACTCCCAGATATGTCTTGCTTAGTAAGTTTATAACAAACATTTTTAACAGAACAGTTTGCTCCTAAAGCCCTGAATATTTCTATTACTTAAGCAGTTTTGCAAGATTAAAAGATGAAACCCCCAGGAAACTGGTACAGATGTTTGTTAACGTAAGAACTGCTTCAGGCAGGTATGTAAGGAGGTGGAGGTTCCTTCTCTGGCATCTTCACTGCCATTTCATAGGTTGGAAGAACATACTAAAAAGAAGACATGTAAGACATTAACACAGAACGTTTAGCAAAAACGAACACACACAAAAACAAACCAGAAAGCAAACATGGAGACCCCATCAGCAACTTAATCCTCTGTTGCAGGAAAAAGTTTTAAGAGCCTGCTGCTGCTCCTAGTGAGGAGGTGCAAGAACATGCAGCAGCTTTTACTGCTCTGCTGAACCTGACCCTGGGATCTCATTCAGAATGATTCACTTTACTACAAGAAACACATTCCAAGACTTTTCCCTGCAAAACCTCCTACAACAATGCACTCAACAATGTAGCTAAGAAGTAACCTACAAAAAAGGTAAGCTGCTTTAACTTTTTTAATCTTTCCAGTCTTTCTTGGACTGGAAAGCTGGACAATGCTTGTAAATATATATGGATAGGGTGGTATTCTACTTCAAAATTAAACAATAGACTCACAGAATGGTTAGGTTGGAAGAAACCACCAAGATCATCCAGTCCAACCTTTGACCAACACCATAAGCCAACTACTAAACCATGTCCCTAAGGACCAGGTCCAAATGCCTTTTAAATACCTCAGGGATGGTGACTCCACCACTGCCCTGGGCAGAACATTCCAATGCCTGACAACCCTCTCAGTGAGAAAATGTTTCATAACATCCAGCCTAAACCTCCCCTGGCCCATCTTACATCCATAATTATGCTTCTAATCTCAAAAGAAGTTTTACCTGTGGAGGAGCTTCAAAGGCAGGGTACACTGCTATCCCCAGAAAATTTCTTTTGTTGATGTATTTATAGCAGTTCCATACACAGTTAATTAGATATGCCTAAAAGAAGAGAGATTTCTTTTTTAAAATCTCATATGCATTAACTGATTCAAAAATCAGATGCTAGATTACATTCATATGACAAAAGCATAAATCAATTTAGTTGATACAAATCTGAGGAATGGTTTCAATTTCACATTTTAGCCACAAACCTATGTTGTTCCCCATTTAGCTTTGCTACCATAGTGACTCAGACTATGAACCACACAGGTTTTAGCAAAAGAATTCACAGATCCACTGAACTAACCTATCTGCCTCAGCTCATCAAATTAATCCCCAACTGGTTTATGCTTCTGTGGTTCTCAGTCCAAACTTACCAGGAAGAAGACAGGTCAAGAGCCCAAACCCACTCATCCCTGAGTTAGCATTACTATTTGTTCAGCTAACAGTGAGGAGAGGGGGTAAATACACACACAGCTGGGGTGCCAAGGAAAAGGTGGTAGAGCAAAGCAGCATGGACTTTAAGTCAACATTAACTGCTGTAGAAAAACATACTAACATGCTCTGATGGGGATTGGATTTTTTTATTATTAACCCGTTGAATATATCATCTCATCCCCAGTCAGACATTCCTCTTGGAGAGCCCAGAAAATAAGTAAAAATATTTGCATTAATTATCTTTTTCTTAAATTCAATCTGAATGCAAGAAAGGAATATTGCCATGGCCAATGTTTATCATCAACTCATTTCTCTAATATGCTTTGTCTGCACAAGCTTTTGTATTTTAAATGCCTCTGTATTTAGAACATCAAAAAGAATGTAACTGGTAATACCCCTTTTCAGTAGGAAGGAAGATGCAGCTCTGAATTAACTTATGCATTTCCTCCTTCCATCATCTTGCTTCCAAAACATACACCCTAGGTTTTTTAAGCACTGAAATTTTAAAAGCTTAGAAAACTGACATGCAGTAACTCAATACTGTTTCAGCACAAGCTTAATGACAAAACTATTACATTTATCCCCACATATGCAAAAAGATGGTATTTGAAGTCTGTGCATTCCTACTTTGTGCTCAGAAAGGGCAGAGCTGCATGAACATGCCCCACAGCATACAAGCAACTTAGCTGAAGACACCAGTACAAAAATGTCTGACTTAAGTCATACCATAGCTGAACATACTACCAATTCTGCTGAAAGAAGTTAGTCATTAAGTCAGCTGAGTTCTTAATTCAGCATTGAGAATTAACTCAGATTAATAAGTCTTAAACATATGTCTGTTAAATAAGTTAACTTACCTTTAAAATGATAAATAGAGCAAAGAACACCAGAACAATAAACAAGAGACAGCTGGAGTCCAAGGCAAGGAGATCATCTTTGTAAGGGAAATCCGGCTAGTTAAAAAAAAAAGTAGGGAAGGGAGAGAAAGGGAAGAGATAAGCACAAACACTGCACAGTCACAAAAGTGACAGCAGCACATCCAAACTTCGCACAAACTCCTGCATAAACCACTTCTGAAGAAGCAACAAAGTTTCATTTTTTCCCTGGTATCTACTCTATGCTCTCACAAAAAACAGTATTTATCCTGCAAGAACAGGTCTCCTCAGAGGAGGGTTACCTGTACAGAAGCCTTCTACTGCCCTAGTCACTTCCCCAATCTCATGCTAATACAGATTTCATACTTACATAGCTTTTGTATTTAGGTTCTCTACCTGATAACTCTTCAGTGGCTTAGCATTAATTACCTCCTGGCAGCCCAACCAGTAACATGCAAATATGCAGAAGAAAAAGCAAAAAGTTTCCTTCCAAACTTCCAAAGACTTAAAGCAAAGACCTTCTGCAATTTTCTGATTTTTCTTTCCCTGACCACAGTAACAACAACCTAATTAAAAAAAAAAAACCACAACTATTTTAAAAGGACTTTTTGTTTTTTTACATCTACTTGAATAGATTTCAACAGCAGCCAGAAGGAGCTTCTGATCCCTGTTTGCAGTATATTCTAGCAATTGAGTCTTATTGCAGTGAAAACATAAGCAGTGCTCCTTGTAAGCTGTTATTCCAATATACAAAGAGCTATATGGAACATAAAAAGGAACCCTTAGAATCTCAGATGCCATCCCACAATGCTGTAGGACCCTACACCATATTAATCCTTATCTATACTCCTTGCCCTCCCCCACCAAAGGGTCACCACATTATTCATCTGCAGTAGCAAACCTGCCACAGAACCACATCACCTGAAGGGCTGGCATCTTACTTGTTTGATAGAGACAGCTTAAACCAACTTATATCACAATCCTTTTTCTACTCTCTCTCTGGCTTTCTTTTTAGGGAGCAATGACACTTTTGACCCTTCTGATAAGCTCTCATTCTTATAACCACCCTAGCAGTCATCCCCTGCAGCCTGAATTCCTTTTTTGTATGCACAACAAAGTAACTATAGCTCTGTCACTTATCTAATTGCACCAAAGTTCAGTTTCAAATGCAAATTATCATCTTAAACTGAAAAAACACTTACCAACTGATCCAGATAATCCTTGATTCTGGGCAAGTAGGTTAGAGAACTGATGGCAACCAGACAACTGAGCACAAAGTCAAAGAGTTGGTAACAAAAAAACGGGATCAGCCAGCCTACACGATGCTAAGAAAATAAAATAATCAGCACACTAAGATATTTCATTAAAAATTCAAGTAGCAAGTTTAAACCTATGCATTGTAAATATACTTACAGCAATTGCACCATACACCATCATAGCACTGATTGTGAACATGAGGAGGGAGATAGCAAAGAGAACGCAGGCATTTTCTGCATTAAAAGAAAAACAAAAACCATCAGTCATTTCCTGAAGTTGTTACACTGCAGCTGACAGGTAGACAAGCTCTATCCATTACTATGATCTGTTCTCACTCACTGTTTCATCTGTGCAGCAGAACTGAGTAACTCAGGCCTATTCTAATGGAAAAAGATTTGTCCCAAGAAAACCAGCAGGCATCCGGAAAAATCCCTCTGCCTTAATCAAAAGGCTGAATAAAGCTCAGACACATCAATCAGATGCCTGACATAGTTTGATAGTAACACACCATAATGATGCTGATTTGCAATGTATGTCAGTGCTAAAAGTATGCAGGTGATTAACTTGACAACTGGAAAGAATTTAAAGTGACACCAGCACAACACCAACCTGGACCCTTTGAAATGGTTTGGTTATGTAATGGGGCCACTGGCAGCAGGAGCAGCACTGCTCCTTCAGCAACACTCAGGAAAACAGGAAATCACTGTGTGGAAGGTATCCCGTTATTTACAATGAAAGGCAGCTGAACAGAAGCCAAATGGTAGCAGAATCCAGGACACTCATGGAAACTGAATGATAAATATTCTCCTTGTACACCCCAGTTACTGATGACAGAACCACAGCTGCTTTCCACGAGTTAGATTATACTTGCTCTCTTACAGAAAGCAGAGTTTACATTTTTTTAAAACACAGAGAATGAAACCAGCTTGAGAGTCTATTAGATGTGGCAAGCTCATGTTTTTAGTCATACTGAAGCCAAACTGTTGAGGTTCCCATGTTTGAAACAAATGATCTGAGAGTCTTAACTTTCTAGTCTGGAATTGATTTGAAAAGATACACCAGAAGCACTTATGTACCCAATTCAGTACAAGATAGTAATATCTGCATACAGAGATGGTATCAAGAAAGTGGACCTCCCACATCTTAAATGCATTGCACTGATCAGCAAGCCCCAAGTACACCAAAATAACCAAAAAGTGTGGTTTGCTTTCTTCTGAGAACTTGTTACTCACTATATCCACACTTGCAACCAAAATTGTAATAGCACTGCATGCACACAAAACCCTCTGGCCCATATTCCAATGTGGGAAACAAGACTAAACCAAAAGCATATGATAGCCATTTTATACTGCATAGTGTGGAAAGCAGCTTCAGAAGCACATCTCACTCATATACACTTAAGGCTACCAAGTACAACAGCTTCTATTATGAAACAGATGACATTCTACAGGTATCTGCCATAATTTTACTTAGTATCTTGGCTTTTTCAACTATTTGGTGCTTATTCCCACTCTCACTTACCTACTAACAAGCACAAGTTAGTCACAGGTCACAACTGTCAGACTCTCAATTCAAATCATGAACAATGAACATGAAGACTGTAAACCAGAACCCCTGAAGTCTGCATTAGTGCTGTACTATTTACCTGTGCTCCAAACTACATCTGACCCTCCCTAAATTGTAGTGTAATACAACAAACTTCAACAACAAACATTAGACCTACCATACTCTACATATTTCTGTACCTTTAAAAACAAAGCATGCACAGAAGTTTACATGTCATACTGCAATAAAGAAACTTGGTCATTACAGTCAGAAGTTTGCCAGTGATTACAGTTGTATACATCACACACTTGATTTAAAACAGAGTGGAAGGAGGTTTTATTTTGCTCATGATGCTTTCTCTCCTGTTTCTTCTGCATGCCAAACTTTTCAGATAAGTATTTTAGTTACATACTTGAAGTTCCTGAATCCCAGTTCTTACAGTGTTCTTAGAAGAAATGGCATGGTTTTCCTCTCCTACACAGTAACTTTAAGCTCCTTCCTTGAATCTCAGGATCACGAAGCATCTCAAAAAATCTTTAAAAATGGTTTTCTGCTTTTTGTTTTACTGACACATCAAGGATAGTAAATGATAAAAATGTTAAAAGCATTAGAAGGCCAAGAAATCTTTAGAGCTCCTACTGTTTCAGATGCTTTAAGAGTAGTAGGAAATAAAAATAACACTCTATATAAGTTTATTAGTATTTATTGTAGAAGACCTCTTAGAATAAAGATAAATTCAGAAAACAGGACAACCATACTTAAAAGCTGTATGCCTATGGCAAACACATCATGACACTGCATGCTTTATTTTCTCCTCAGACAGCAGTTAGACACCTACCAGCCATTCTCTCAGAAGCATAGTAATTCCCGATGACTTCATACTGGATATCAACAGTTGGCATTATATTTGGATGAGTCACTTCTACTGTCAGCAAGATGCCCATCAGCAAGTTCACCACCTGAGAAAGATCACAATTACCTAAAGGTTACTTACAGAGCAACAGCTATGATCTTTTTAAGGACAGAGTAATAAATCTTCTATTTCAGATAGAAATACACTCTTTGATCTGCCTATACGTGGAAGAAAAAACAAAAGCAAAACAAAAAGCCAACTAAATTTACAATTAAAATTCAAGTTGATTTAGGTAAAACACTAACAAAAAACCCCCAGAAGAACAGAAGAGCACTGCATACTTGCTAGATTTAATTAATCACAACTAGCAAATTAAAAGGAAAGACGGGGTTTGTAAGGATTCAAATCACATAATTAAGCTGATACTGCACGATGAATACACAGATCTGTGAACCAGAAAACTGAAAACACTTAAGAGGCTGGAAAGAAAAAGGTACAGACAGCAACCAACACAATAAGGAACATTTTGAGTTTCTGCTTTCTTCAACAAATTGAAAGGGAAGGTTAATACAATGCAAAAAGGTGCAGGCTACACAGAGGTAAAGCCAAAGAAATTTCACACAAAGGTCAAACACCCAAATTACTTTCAGAGAGAGCTCAAGGAATCAATAGTAGTTTAAGTCTCTGCCAAATTCCCCTCACAGAACATGTACATATTTAAGACTTACAGGGGCAGTTTGTTATTAACATCTGGAGAGACATTGCAAAAAAAACCCCAAAACCAACCAAAAATGCCTCATACTAACAAAAAAAAGAAAAAAAAAAAAGTCATTACAATTAGCCTCAGAATTAAAACACAAATTGGTTTGCAAGCTCCTCACAACTTCAGAAAATTTGCCAGGTATTTCTTCTACTGGCCTGCTTCCAGGAGTCAATTACAATAACAGTGGCAAGCCCAGGCACAATTTTGGAAGTTTTCAGAAATGAAAAAGTTATTTTGAACACTTAAAAGGAGTGTTAAATTTTAAAACTCACAGTTCTGATGAGTTGGGTTTTTTTTGTTTTTTGTTGTTGTTTTTTGGGTTTGTTTTGTTTTTTTGTTTTTGTTTTTTTTTTTCCCCCAAAAGGGTTTTGGGGTTTTTTTTGTTTGTTTGTTTGATTCTCTCCAGAGTTTAGAGATACCATGGTGATACAATTGCTTACACTTTCTGCCAAAAAGAACCCTTTCATGAAAAGCTGCTAATTTTGTAGCAACACTGTCATGTATTGAACGAACTTATTAAACATTCCAGATACTTTTAGCCACTTTTATACTCCATTTTATGCCTTGCAATGTAAAAATAAAGTGACTAGTAGAGCTGGCAGTTTATCCACCAGTATCTTTAGCCTTGGGATGAACAGAACATATTTTACCCCTCACAAGACACCTCCTACCAAGAAAAGTGTCAAGCTGTTCATTTGTCACTTAAGATTAAAAAAAAAATAAAAATTCACCATTGTTCAAATGTGTAGAAAACGATATTCTCCCACAACTATTGCTTTGTCCTTCTCTATTCTGTCTTTCTGCTCTCAATGTATTTTCAAGCATAATTCCTCCTCTCTTGAGGGAACCCTGGGTATTGACACATACTTTGGAAAAGAACTTCTTCCTTTATACTGGTTTTAAAAAGCCTTTTCAAGGTTAAGATATCTCTGGCAGTTGAAACACTGATTTCTACTTCACAAAACACAGACTTATGTTCAAATAGAGCTAAATCATTATTATTTCTACACAGTCATAATTTTAACTTAAATAGTGATAAAGTTCAGGACAAAGACTATTACTTCAATACTGAGTTTAATTATTATGATAGGCTATCTGCCTCAAGATAAAGAGCAAGCAGCACTTGAATTAATATAGGAGTACCAAAAAACTTGAGTGCATTTAAATTGTGAGAATCTGTTACTTTTATTTTCATACAATCCATGGTCCTAATTTAGTAAAAGTCCTTAGTAATTTCACTTGTTACTGAGAACAGTCCAAAGTATTAAAGTTTACTTCCTTAACCTTAAATGTTGTGCAAGGAAAATGGGAAATTAAAAAAGCAATTCAAAACCCAGTCTATTAGGATCGACATTTTACAGAATAAAAACACTAACTTAAAATTCAAACAAATCCAAACCTTTGCCAATTAATACCCCAGGGTTTCCAGTACTCCAATACTGCTATTTGTCAATCATATCACAACACTGAGTAATTAACCATATAAAACATACGGATTTCAATTAATTAACAACAACTCTAAATTAGGAGCCTTTTTAAGCCAGAGCCTGTGTTTTAACTACTCCCATTCTTCTTTCACTGAAGCTTGATAACAGCAAGACCACAAGTCTTGTTTCAACCTGATAGTGTGACTGACAGCAAGAGCATGGTTTGCATAGTAAGGTGTAGTCAGAGGTTAAAAGAATATACCCATTGCAAATAAAATATATGTTCACAAATTATCTCCATGGAGTAAAAAAAAACACCAAAAAAACAGGACAAGGAATCCCTAGTATAATCTGAGGATAAAACACTGTCCCCTGAAGAAAACAAAACAAACAAACTTGATGAGTCAGCATTCAGTGGAAAGGTCTCAGAAACCCCAATTGTCATTTTTTATTAGGGAGTTAAAAAAATACTAAAAATACATTAAACAAAATGCATATTCAAGTTCTCATTCAGAAGACGGTTCCACTAAGGAACTAAGTTAGTTTACTTTTGTAGTAGTAGAATTATACTTTACTCTTATAATTATGATAATTGAGCTTAGCAGAAGTTTGGTGTAACTTAGTAGTACTTAAAAAATCCAATAGCTGGTACTACAGTAAGAATTTATTACAAACTGGTAACAGAAACATTACCTCCCCAAACGATCAGAACTGAGAAAGACTGTAGGACAATAAAACTAATTAAAAAGTTAATGCTTGTTACCTCCCCAGTATACATTTAATGCCTAATTACTTAAATGCTTCATTTCTCTGGAGGCCTGAACATGAAGTCTAGGTTTCCCCAAGCACGCTGAGTGACTAGAACTCTTGGAAAGAAATGACAATTCCTATTTATTATTTGCTTATTTCATTTTATGAGTGGGAAAGGAGAGGGAAATTGCCTTGCACTGTTACACTTTCTCATCTTCCTCTCACTGTTCCAGAATTTTTTCTTAAACATGTTCCTGAAGAAACAAACCAAAATGGGGTTTTTTTGTTTGTTTTAAATTATACTGAATAAAAAATAATAAATAGTAATTTTAAATAGGGTATTTTAGAGCTTCTAGCACTGTCAAGATTGAATTATTTTGTGTTCCTTTGTTTCTGGAAGTCTTCTGCAGTAAAGGAATGACTCCAGAGATCATCCTTGCCCTCCTGTTACCCAGTAGCAATTGCATCATTTTGACTCCATTGCTGAAGTTTGCTGGCAGCACCAAACCACCACTCCCTCCCAAACGATGCTATTACTTTTAGACTGTTTATTGAACTCTGATCTGATTTTTGCCAGTGCAGTGCTCACACTTCCAGTTTCTGGAAAGCACTGTGCCTAACAAGAAAGTTTATAGGAAGAAAACAAACTTCAAAGCCACAGACTTGCAATTATGGAGCTAGGAATAGGTTTCTTTTTCCTACCTACAGCAGCAGGTGTTGCAGAGCAAGCCAAACTATATTAGTCCCAGAACTCAAGTACAAATCCGCTAGAAATGTTCTTAACTCATCTTTCTGCACATACAGTTTTATCTGGTTATCAGAAACAGCAGCAGCACGTGGACTGAAGCATTCCTAAAAGACACAGTTTGATCACACCACATCCACAGCAGACATTTTAAGTCCCTGCTCTCTCTGGACTTGCAGAAGTGCACCACAAGGGCAGTGATGTAACTTTTAGTTAGGAGGTAAGTTAACTCGGTGCAAAATTTAAGAGTGTACAAACAAGGCAGGCATTGGTAAATGCCTAAAGAAACAGTTACACAAGAATAATGCACATTTATCCAACAGCCAAAACTCTTATCTTACTAAAACATCTGTAGTAGATTGCTACAAGACTCCATTTTATGTTTGGTATCAAATTCCTTCAGGACTGCACAGCACGAGAACACAGTGTATCCAGTAACTACAGGCTGAGAAGATTTCCAGTTACACAAAACTATTGTTGAACAAAGCATTCTCCCCCCCTAAAAGCTACAGGCTTCAAAAACAAAAACCAAAAAAACCCACCCAAACAAGCCAAAACACACACACACACAAAAGGCACCACTTACAGAAAGTTATTACTATCTGTTCCACTGTAACTTAAAAGTAGAGATTATTAAATTGATTTAGAAACACTTATCACAAGCCAATTTCTGAAGTACTGAAGTTAGCGATATACTTAAATGGTACATTAATTAATATGACTAAATAACTTGACATACCCTAGGCTATTTAATACTTGTCAGCAAAACAAGAAGTTTTATATTCACTGTCCAAACTGTACTTTACCTTCAAAAGGTTAAGTTTTGATTTGAAGCATATTGCCTTTGAGACAAGATCACTTAAGACTTCATGGTAAGACCTTGTTTCATCTTAAAAGCTTGCAGCTGTCTGACCTAAGAATTATCACTTCTGGATAAAAAACTTCAATGCATAGTTTAACAGTGTGTCTGACACAGTTTATAGAAAAACCCAGCCATGAGGTACTTTGCATGCACCCTGCTACCCTGAACTCAACTGTATTCTTCCCCCTCAAGCACCTGAATCCATTGCAGCTACCAAAGATCAAGGAACATTCTGCCTCACACCTCGCTCATCAATCATCATCCAGCTTTTCACCAGCCATAAGCACTACAGATATTTGCAGGGATGAAGGAAGAGGTGCTGCATCCAGGCAACACATTGAAAAGGAAGCAGAGCAAAAGAGGCAAATGTTGGAAGTACTTCAGGGTTTGTTTGTTTTTTTCACCCCACCCACCAAACTGGTGGGTTCCCTGCAAACAGGAAACGAAACTGGGGAAGGCAGGAAGGTCCCTTTGTCCATAACAAGGATGACTCTCTCCTTACTCTTAACAATTTATGCTCTTACTCGGGGTACCAGAAGCATGTTCTTGATCTCCTTTCATCAGCACAGGGTAAACTTCTGGAAGTTTTGCAGATTTCCAGAACAAGTCCAGTATTCAATAGTGCAATGGGCATTTTATATGACCTAATAGGACTTAGTTACAACGTGTTTTTCCAGTTTCTTTTCAAGAAAAAAAATCCCTTTTCTAGAGTTTCATTACACTTCCCACCTCCTACATTGCTTTTTCTTCCATTACTCTTTCCTTCCATTTGTTGTTTGCCTGTACTTTTTTTATCAATAGAAGGACGAAGATAAAAAAGGAAGTAAAAAAAAAGGATCTCCCCATACTTGCTCAAGATAAACCGAGTTTCTCCAGACTGAAACTCCCATTCCTGTAAACAATACATACTTAGGTTACAGCTTCAGGAAAACAGAAAAGCTATGATGCAAGTTTTTTAACTACACTCATTTTTCCTGCCCATGAGGGTAAGAGGAAGAAAAGATCAGAAAGTGACTTCAGTAAAGGAGAACTCAGTTCCCCTTTAAGGGAACCAAGAGAAATTAAGGCTTCTGGCCTTAACTTGTGGTACTCTTTTCACACTTCTACTTTATTCTAGTTCAAAACTATCTTTCATAGTTCAGCTTCACCACCAGGGCTCTCTCTCAGAGAGTAAAACATCCACCAGTCGGAAAACAGGAGGTGTTTTGGAAACTAAAACCGTTTCTACTGCTTCCCAACCGCTGCGGTGAGAACACATCTTCCCGACACAGCCCAAATTCCTGACTCCCCAAACGTTAGCAGCTCATCTCCCACCAAAAACCCACCCAGTGCTGTTTAAAACATACACAAGCCCCTACTCCTCCTATCTTGGAGCAGGACCCTTCAGAGACTCAGGTTAAAATGCCCTCACGCTTCCGCTCGCTTTATTTTTTTCTAATCACAAGGAAGGGTTTGGAAACGGACCCCGGGAAGGAAGGGGGGCTGGGGGACTCCAAAGAACCCGCACAGCTTCCCCCGCACGGAGCAGCACGGGGGACAGAGGAGACTTCCAGGGGGGAGCATTTCCTCAGGGGGGGGGTGGGGGGGGGGAAGCATTTCCTCGGGGGGGGGGTGGGGGGGAAGCATTTCCTCGGGGGGGGGTGGGGGGGAAGCATTTCCTCGGGGGGGGGGTGGGGGGGAAGCATTTCCTCGGGGGGGGGGTGGGGGGGAAGCATTTCCTCGGGGGGGGGGGGTGGGGGGGGAAGCATTTCCTCGGGGGGGGGGGTGGGGGGGAAGCATTTCCTCGGGGGGGGGGAGGAAGCATTTCCTCGGGGGGGGGAGGAAGCATTTCCTCGGGGGGGGTGGGGGGGAAGCATTTCCTCGGGGGGGGGGGGGGGGGGAAGCATTTCCTCGGGGGGGGGCGGGGGGGGGGGGGAAGCATTTCCTCGGGGGGGAAGCATTTCCTCGGGGGGGGAAGCATTTTCCTCGGGGGGGGGGGGGGGGGGGAGGAAGCATTTCCTCGGGGGGGGGGGGGGGGGGGAGAAGCATTTCCTCGGGGGGGGGGGGGGGGGGAGGAAGCATTTCCTCGGGGGGGGGGGGGGGGGGGGGAGGAAGCATTTCCTCGGGGGGGGGGGGGGGGGGAGGAAGCATTTCCTCGGGGGGGGGGGGGGGGGGAGGACGCATTTTCCTCGGGGGGGGGGGGGGGGGGAGGAAGCATTTCCTCGGGGGGGGGGGGGGGAGGAAGCATTTCCTCGGGGGGGGGGAGGAAGCATTCCTCGGGGGGGGGGAGGAAGCATTTCCTGGGGGGGGTGGGGGGGAAGCATTTCCTCAGGGGGGAGGGGGGGGAAGCATTTCCTCAGGGGGGAGGGGGGGGAAGCATTTCCTCAGGGGGGAGGGGGGGGAAGCATTTCCTCAGGGGGGAGGGGGGGGAAGCATTTCCTCAGGGGGGAGGGGGGGGGAAGCATTTCCTCAGGGGGGGGAGCAGTGGATCGGCTCCAGTCCCCCCGCCGCGGATCCCTCAGAGGCCCCCGGTAACGCACCCGGTAACGAACCCGCTCAGCCCACCCGCCCACCGCCCCGAGCCCGGGCAGCGGCCCAGCCCTACGCGTGCGCACTGCGCACAGCCCCAAATCGCCGCCCCCTCAGCGGCGGCCCCTCGCCGCCAGGTTCTCACCATGTACCAGGTGCCCAGGATAATGGTACCGGTCCGCACATGGCAGCAACCGCAACAGCGAGTACTGTAGAAGCGGTCCCGGTTCCGCTTGAACGTCATGGTGGCAACAGCGGCGGCACCAAGCTCCCGCCTTCCACACCCGCCGCCCTCCCTCTACCCGGCCCTTCTCCTCCGGCTCTCAGCCGTAAAACCCCCGCGCGCGCGTCACAGCCGTTCTGGCCAATCAGGCTCCGACAGCGGCGGCGCGGGGGCGTGCCCGCGGGAGGCCGCACGCGTTGCCGCGGCAACGGGCGATTGACGGCGGTGCCGACCAATCACAGCGGCGCTAGGGGCAACGCCCCGCGGTTCACCTGCGGCGGCGGGGGGCGGGGCGGGGCGGGGCTCACCTGAGGGGAGGTCTCCCCGTCCGCCATCTTGGGGCGGGGGCCGTGCCTCAGCACCGGGGCAGCCTGAGGGCGGGCGGATCTGGGAGGGGAGGTTCCTGGCTCTGCTCTGCAGGCGCACGGATCGCCGTGCTTCCCCTCGGAGGGTCTGTGGAGGCTGAGCTAGGGCGAAGGGCTGATCGGTGCTCGGGCCACGACTTCAGGCGGAAAACTGCGTTGTCCCGCGAAAACCCCCAAAACCCGGGAGTAGATGTCTCCTGAGCAGAGTCCAAAGCTTTCAGATACTGCCAACGTCCCGTGGCTTTTCAGCCAGAACGATTTAAGAGTTGAATTCGCTTAAGCCCTATTGCTATCCCTTCGCATCAATTCCTTAGATTAAATTATTAACATTTTGAAAGTGTTGCGTGCTACGAGGAGGCTATGTGCAAAGTGGGTGTTCTAGTCCACAGAGATGCTTTTTGTGAGTCAAAATCCCTGCTTGTGAACGGCTAATACTTGGTTAGTCCCACTGAAAACTGCAGGTGCAATTAGAGGTAATGTGCGTTGCCTTCATCTGGATATGTGAGAAGAGGTTCCGCCAGCTCTTGGGTCTCTTGCTTCCCGTATGGAATGGGACCTGGACACTCCTCTGACCCAAGGGCAGCCCGTGGTTTTTGCAGACCTGAGCTCTTGATGCACATTTGCACAGTTTATTTGACCCTGGTGCAGCTGCAAGTTACTTCCTTCTTGGTTGCCTACAACCAATTTGAGACACTCACAGAACCCTAAATATTTGTTGTGCAAATACATACAAAAATAGATGTCGTATGTTGGTATTAATACTGATTTTTTTCACTTTGAACCATGAAGAAGTAATAAGAGTGACAGTACTTGTCCTTTTGATATATTCCAGATCCTACAATTAACACATTTTATTGTTTTAACTACTTAGTCTATTTTTAAACATGAGCTGTTGCTGAGTTGTTTGAAATTATTTACTTAAAGGCTTTAAAACTGTCCTTTTTATTTTAAACCCCATGTGTTTCGTAATTGGTGTTTTTCTTCCTTAGGGCATATTTAATTTTTGAGTAAACATGTTGTAAGTGCTGCTAAGACTGCTCTAATGATCCTATTACTAACTCTTGTTTGCTTCTTTAGTGCTCCTAATGTTCTCAGCTTTGTGCACAGATGCTTAATTATCAACACTGATTTAATGTAGCAAAACCAAACTAAGTCTAATCAATATACATGCATGCATGGAAATTAATAAAAGTGGAATGTGCATTTGGTTGTAATCAGTCATTTAAAAAATTGGTTTTCTCACAGGTGGCACGTTGGGAAGCCTGGGCAAACTGCATGAATTGATCCCATTGTTCCTATGGAGTTGAGGGAGGCTCTGCTTCCTGGTCTATCCTGGTGTGAAAGAGGAATCCATAAGACCAGAGTGAGTCAGAAGAGAAAACTGGAATTAGGGCAACCACTTGGAAAACACCTCAATTCCATTCACAAGTCAATGGTTTGTGAGGGTGAGTGTTTCAACTACAATCTTGCAGTTGGACATTTTGCCTTCACTAGTGTCACAAGCACCTCTCATGTCAGGCTCAGATCTTCAGGGTCTGGGCTATTTTTATGAAATAAATGAATGAATTTCATTTTTATGAAATAAAATAAAAGTTAATTAAGTGTCCATATCTTTGTCAGCCAGGCTCAGAATAAAAATTGATGCTTGTCACTGCTTGTTACACCCTACGGACAACAAAGGTCCTGGGAAGAATATATGATGTTAAAATATCATAAAGCAGCTTTCCACAGCAGGATAGACTGATGTGTAATTATTGAGTGGAAACCTTTCCACTTTCTCCTTCCTTCAGAAAAAAGATGAGAAGGGAGGAAGCGAGGAGAGGAGGGGAGAAGAGAGGAGAGGAGAGGAGAGGAGAGGAGAGGGTGAAAGAGAGGAGAAAGGAAAAGGATTACAGTGTTTCTTGTACTTTTAGGAAGAGAGGCTAGGTTAAGGATTTTAGCCCTACACTCTGTGAAAGATTCCATGCCACAAGTAGCCCAGATGACCTCAGGTGAAAAACTTCATTCCCTCTGAGCTTTAATTCTCTCTTTTTTGCAAGTTCAGAGAGGAATTCTGTGGCTAAATATATGAAAAAAATTGGAAGGGCTCAACTTACAATGACGGCAGCCAGAGCAAACTATCAGAGAGACAGAGAGTACTGGTGATAAACTTTTTTTCCCAAATAGGAAAAAGACCTTGACATTTTGAAAACAAAGCATCCACTTCTTCCACAACACTAAAAGCAGAAAGCCCTAGTATATCTGCAAGTACATTTGCAGCTGCAAAAGAATGATTAAGATTCCTTCACCAGCATGACACTTAACTCCTTCCTTCTCAGCAGGTAGGGAGGGAAGGAGTTTTGGTATCGGGGCGTTCCTCGTTACACAAACAAGTTAGGTCTTTCAAACTGTGTCTAGGTAAGAGATTTGAATTTCTGTCTTGAGAGAGAATGGCAATGTTTTACCAAAGGCAAATTACTATTTTTGAATAATCATATTTGCAAGTAATATAAAAACATGTGATAGCAGAACAGCTAATATCATATAAACAGGAGGCTTGGTTGCACTCTCCTTCAGCTTCTTCAAAAAATTAAATTCAACACCTGGAAGATGTCAAAATAATTCAGTACTAAGAATGATTTATGCCAGTCTTTGTAATTCATTTTTTTTCCCTTTAGTACCATTCTTCAGTTTATCCTTGGCTAAAAGATGTTGGTTTAAACTTAATGCTGTAATGATTACTTGTCTGCATGCACTGAACTCTTGCCAGGTTGCTTATGAAAGATGAGGTGCAATCCTGCTTTAACATCTGCTGTGTGCATGTGTGTGTGGGGAAATCTACAGACCATGAGCTGATCATCGTACGTAACCTCCATGGACAGAGTTCATATCACTTTATAATGAAAATATTTTCCTATTTGGGCTTGGGGGAACTGAGGCACAGACAGATGAACTGATTTGACCACCACCACAAAGGATACTGAAAGTGACAGGAACATCAAGCAAGTCTCCTGTCCAGTTGCTTCTTTGCCAGAGAATAAACAGTGCAGTGCAGGACATGTTGGAGCCCTTCCATCCCAAATGAAAGGCACTTGACTATGAGGGCAATAACAAGAGACTTGTTTCATTTTTTTTTATAATTTTACTCTACACATGTGTCTGCTACTCTACATTATAAATTTAAAAAAAAAAAAAAAAAGTGAAATTGTGATTTAGCATCTCAGGCTTGATTATTTTCCAGACTGAACAGCCATTTTTGAATTAGAAACAAAAAATACAAACTTTCTCAACATCTCAGGGAAACTAATGTATTTACATAGATACTTCAGTAGATAACACCAGATCCCTTCAACAGAATTCAGAAAAATCAGTAGAACTGGTACAGAAGATATAAAAAATATCTGGGCTGAGCATGGATTGCCTTTTTGCTTCCTTAAAAAAGATGAGAATGTACTTGCAAACCATTAGCATATCAATGAGGGGAAAAAAAAATCCCTAAAATAAGTAAGTCAGGAGGAAAACTTTCCTGTTGGTGACTCACACAGCTGAAATCCTAGATCTCCTGAAGTCAGCAATAATGAATTTTACCAGCCTTTTTCTCCAAGATGGATTCTGATAGAAAAACAAAACAAAACAAAACCCCAAGCCAATCCCAAGATTCAGTTATATCTTGTAAAAGATATAAGAAAGTAATAAGAATCTATCACAATGAGTTTTGTGGCTATTGGATTTTACTTTTGTTTACTGAGTCAATCAGCAACACTTTCAGATTCTAATGTAAAGTTCCACAAATCTGTACTTTTATCCTAGTTGATTGCTATTAACAATATGAATGATCTTTCAGCAGCAAGATTCATTTTAACTCGGTTCCAAACCTTTTAACTTGTAACAGATCAGAAAGTCAGGGTTAGAAAAGCAGCTAAAATATGACAGCATGATGTAAAACTTTTATTAGCACAAAACTGTTTCTGGTTACTTAATGCTGTATGCTTAGGTCTTCTGAATATCAAGCACCGAGTAGGAATTCTTGTGTTCATTTAGGAAATAAAAATCTGCTAAACTGAAAGAGCTGTTGTTCATTTGTATCAGCCTTCATATAGCTGGGGAGCTAAAAAATGTCTAAAAATTAAATACAGCATCTAAAATAGTACTTGCAAATTCAGATATCTCAGGTCTTTCACGTGACTGGAACTGACTGCTGGAAATGGGAATGTCCTGTACTTACTGGCAGTCTCCCCCTTCCAGCCCTCAGCCTGGACTTGCCTCTCCACAAAACTTGGCAGGGTGAACAGGAGGAGCCTGAGGACCTGAATGCTCTGGCTCAGGGAAGTAGGAATTACCTTCTGGTAATTGTTACTTCTGTACACATTGGCTCTTTGAATAGGTTTGCAGCTTGGGATGTCAGAGATTTCCAGGAGGAACAGGGTGACAGGCAGCTAATGCTGACAGAAGTGCTTGATGAAGTGATTTATCATGTATCTCTGTAACTGACAGTTCTTAAGAGTACATGGATACAGAAATCACAGTTTGACATAAACTGAAGTTTACAAAGTTCCTAGCAGTCCCACAATGGGATAGAACAAGGGTCAGTTACTGCTACAGTGGCTTTTTCTCAAGAAAGCACAGGAGTGAGTTTTTGAGACCAATGCATTACAGTGCTCTTAAAGTACAGGAGGATGTTTCTTTTGCAGATGACAACATCTGTGGAGCTGAATATTAGGTATGGCACATACTGGAAAGATCGGTTTCCCTCAAAAAGACCCCTTGGGTCAGGTTCAGTAGGATCACAGAAGGATAGAATTTCCTGTATCTGATCTTTGTGGCTCATGGCTTAAAACCCCTTTCTCCTCACAAAGAGCCAGCTACCCTTAGAGCATTTTTTGTATCATGGAGCAGGCTTGTGTTGTTAGCACAGTAAATAAATGATTTTCTGCCAAGCAATTAGCATGTCTACCTGGTACTCAGCTCTTGCAGATATGTCAGCTGTGCCACTTGATTATGTGCAACCTTGATAATTACAGATAATTACAATGATCAGTTGCAGATAATTACGGATCCTTAGGCCACATTCCTCTCTGCAGTTGCCCCACTGTAACCCCGATGGTGTTACACCACAGTTTGAGCATGAAGCACAGTTTCAGCATCTGCATACTCCCATCTGCCTACGAGTAAACAGAGCTTTGTAGGTCAGGAGTTCATCAATTACAGCATCAACTGCATCTTAATGCCTGAGATACTCATGGACCCATTGCTTACAGATATGGCCCCATTATAAAGGATCTAGCCAATCTTCCACCTTCAAAAGGCTTCCCACAGGAAAGAGCATCATTACAAAAACAGGGCAGACTGAGTTTAAGAGAAGGCTGAAATTTATAGCATTGTATTTCATAATTTGCAGCTGCTGCTGTAACAATTGCTTGCTACTAACCAGATCACAGGTGGTTCCCCAGCCACACTTCACTCTACCTCCTATGCCAGGGCTCTGCATCGGGGCTTTATTTTCAGCCACCAGAGCACCTGCAGGAACAGGGAGAGCTTTTAGCTGTTCCCAAAGCATGTGCTGCTCAAGCAACTAATGAATTGCTAGAGAAAAGGTAGGGAGAGCCAGCTGGGTCTGTCCCATGAATGGACAATTAGAGTACACTGGGCTGATGAATGACCAGGGAGAGGGTACCTGGCACTGACCCTTCAAAGATGTAAGTTATACAGAGAATAAAAACATCTACAGCACAAGCAATGCTACAACTTACTGGAGAGATCTGAATCTCTTGAGGACTTAATGCTACTCTCCAGCTAGCATCAGAGACTGGGAGAATGAGAATATCAAGTACATTCATTTAACATGCCCATTTCCAGAAGCAGCACAGGAGGCTGATGATTTGCACAGGACAGTTAATTCTCACAGGAGGCATCTTAAAATCATAGGAAGCAGCCTAAACACACAGTAGTGAAAGGAAGGAGAATGTCATAAGGGACTCGAAGGTCTGCATCTGCAAAGACCATTTGTTAAGCTGAGAGATCATTTTTCAGCCTTAGGATTGAGAAGTGCAAGACTGGGAGGTGCTGGCAGCTGCCAAGTACTTTGTGTTTTGGCTTGGTTTGATTGTACTCAGTCTATTCACTGAGGAACCTCAGCACCCTTCCCCATTCCTGGGAGCCCAGACCCAGCACCATCACCCACACCTCAACCAGACAATGTCCATTGGACCCTTCCTGACCACCCATGACAATGGGACCCATACAGCAGGTGAATCTCACAAACAGTGCATTGCCACCAAATCTGCCCTGAAGAGAGTATGCAATTATTTAGGGAATCCTGGGATCAGCAGTATTTACTTGTAGGAGTGCTTTTTTTTTGCCTACTTTAGAATATATTAAATAGGTTGCTGCTATAAACTCCTGAGACTGTCTGTATTACAGTGATGACTTCCCATCTGTGAAACAGTGGTGCCAGAAAAATAGAGCTCTCCTGATTCCACTGATGTCACTAAGAGCAGTACAGATATATCTGACAGAAAAACTGGGCAATATAATTTATTTCTGCTTGTCATCACCTGGCAACACAGTCAACTTGTCAGTGTTACAAATCTTGATTGTTCTTTTATCTCAGAAACAAAATGTCATGAGAATTCCCTAAACAGAAAGGAGCTCAGGTGAATGAAATATCTTAAAAAGCATCTACTGCATTGCAAAAATTCTTGAAAATATAATTTTAGCCAAAAATGAGCTTTTACTCACACACGTGCAAACTAATTAAATAAAACTCATGAGTGACAGGCTTTGGGCAAAAGTTTTTAATTTTTATTGTAAAAACAATGAACACTTGAAATACTGTAACATGTTGAAATAAAACAATTACACAGACATCAAAATGTTTGCAAGTAGATATAGAAAAAAAAAAAAGCAGAAGAAATCTGGAATCTACCAATGTTGTAAAAGTTTCTCCTAATATTTTTTTCTTTTTTTATTTTTATTTTTTGATGACAGAGATTATCTTCAATGTAAAAAAAGACCTTGGGCAACATCCTGGCCCCAATGAGGTCAATGAATGTTTTCCATTGGCTTCAGAGATAGCAGAACTTTACTCATTACACACATACTCATTAACACATCTGCTATATCCTTGAACTTGCTGTACTTGTTTTTCCAGTGAGGCCATATATTTTCTTGTTATGCATCTACTCCAGACCAGTTACTTTCAAGATAAAAGCTTTTTGGTCTATCCAGTCCATTCATAACCTGCCTGTATTTCCCCTATACTGAAGAACAAACACCAAGATGTGCAGACCTAGACATTGGGCTGCTAAGCAGTATCAGTTAAGATTATCCTTTACCTGTCTTTAGGAAACAATCCTGCTGTGCTAAATTTCAGGACACACTGTGCAGGTAGCTACCCCAGAAAATCACAGCATGAGACAACTGCCCTTTCACACCTAGCAGCTAAACTCCAAACACAAATACACTGCTGCAATTCATTGCTCCCCTGAAGGATACAGATGCTTTGACAGCTATGCAACAGATGAGGGCTGTCAGGTGAAGGTGCTGAGCTGCCAGTAAAGCTCAGAGGAGCATCAGGGACTGTGTGGCTGAGATGGCAGAAGCACAGAGCTCCCCTCTGGCTCAACAATGCAAACAGAAGTGTTGCTGTAATTGTGTCAAGTCATTAACACCCCTGGTTGGTCCATGTCCTACCTGAAATGAGTTTCACAGCATCAGCCCGATGCCAATGCACATGTTCAGTGTGGATGAGTAAGGAACTCTTGCCATACCATCTCCAAAGGCACAAAGCCAAACGCAGAGGGAGATTTGTCAATCATCTCATCCTTTGAGGCAGCACTTCTCAGACATGTCAAGTGGATGCACACCATCACAGCTACCACCAGAGCTGCAGCCCCTCCGGGGACAAAGGGCCTCAGCTTTGACTGGTGTCAGCTCAGTGCTGTTTATAAATTATGGTATTCAAGTGTAAGGTATTCTCTCCTTCACGCTATAAGCCCCCTGACAACAAGAAATACACACATTTCAAGAAATACACACTCTTCAATAAAGAGTAAAGCAAAACTTTAAAAAGTTTTGTTCACAAATTGAGTTTATATTAGAATATTTAAGTAACAAAATGATTAAAGCTTCCAAAAATCAGATTATGAAAAATTATTTCAAAGTTACTTCAGTCTATTATATGTACAAATGCAACATGCTTTCGACATACAGACTTTAAACTTTAGCTCACCATGAAATCTGAGGAGTAAAAAAAAAGGTTTAGACAATATATCCAAATAAGTTTAGAACATCCTCTTGAAATTTTCCCTTGTGGAGCAAGCTAGCCTGACATAGGGTTAAAAGTAAGAATATGTCAAGGTATCAGGCAAAAGTCTGACTGCAGCAGCCAACAAGGATTTAAAAGATTTAGGAGGTTTGAAAATGATCCACACTGTTCTCCCTTTGTCTCTGAACAGTGCTTCCTTCTGTACATCAGTAGCCTCTCAATGAGCACCCCTACAAAAATGCCAGAGACAGATGAGCTAATGGACCCTCCATAAAAGTGAAGTACAATCATGGTCAGGTAGGTCCCAACCATTTCTACAGTGACACGTAACATTCCAAGTTGACAAACACCATGACAGTGAAAAAACCAAAAGGACTTAATGCAACCAGTCAAAACCCATTCAACAGCTTTGAATCAAGGGCAGCAGCTTGGCATGAACAGCCATTCTGTTTCAATGCCACCTCCTGTGCAGTGTGTGCTCATTCTCTCACACACTGGCTCACTGCTCCTCCTCTGTTCCTCTCGCTGGGACATCTCCCAGAGCCGCTCTTCACTTTGGGCTCAGTGCAGCAGAAAGCAGAATCCTTGCAGCTCATTGACATGCCTGACCCCTTGGGTTGTCACTCTGGCAGCTGCACAGCTCCCTCAAGTCTCTTTCTTCATTTTCTTCCTCTTCCTTCTCTCCTTTTTTCCAGGTACACCTGTCATACAGACAACAGGAGACAAGTGCACAAACCTTCCACATGCAATCACATAGGAACTGTTTGCTTTTCACTTGAAGAAGGGTATTTTGGGGTTCTTAGATGTGTTCTACAAGGGCCACTTACTTACAAGGGTAATCCAAAGTCACAGGGAAGGCTCTGAATGGTTTTGGTGGTCTCTGACTCACACATACATTTGTTTCCATTTCACATTTCTAAGTGCTGTGCAAAAATTACTCCCACTAAATGCAATGGCAGTTTTGCTCATTAACTCTGGCAGGAGTGGGAACAGGTGCTTGTCACAGAAAAAATATAACAGAGCCTCTCTAAGAATTAACACACAGAGCTAAAAGAAAAGTATTTTGCATATTGACTTAAAAATTTGTGAACACTTCTCAGGTTATCCATTATTCTGAAACTCAAATCCCTCAGATGCAAAAACCCCATCACTTACAGTTATTGGGTACATTATTAGCAATGCCAAAGGATTTTCTGAAAGAAGCACAGACTTCATCACTGGTATGTTTTGTAGATATCAAGTCCCTTGGGTCTTCTTCCATTCTTGTTTCCAGACCTTGCTGGGACTTAATTGAAATAATATGCTTCACTAAACATACGAATTAAACAAAGCATATGCAAGTACAAAATATGAGAGAAAATGTCATTATTGGAGGAAATTACGGTGTTTAAAGAAATTGCAGTACAAATTAGTTTGTTAATTGTTAGGATATTATAGCATGTCATCTACTTGCCTTCTGTTTATTTGTTTTGGAAGGGACTAAAATATTGAAATTGCTTTCCATTACCATCTTTCCCCTTGTTTTTCCCTGTGAATAAAACAGCAAGGTACAATGAGACAGAAGTCTTGTAATTGCATAGTAAGACTGAAGACCAAGATGTGCATAGTGACTGCTAAATGACCACAGTCCACAGAAATACTGGAGGTACCACAGCGAGTATGATGATCAACTTTTATATCTGGTTTCTTAAGTAAATTCTGTTGGTTGTTTTTTTTTTCTTTCCTTCTCAAACGGATGAGCTTGCACAGCAGCAGGCACTGGTATTTGGGTCTGACATGCAGCACAAACATCTTCTGACTCATCACAACCATGCCAGAAGAAACAACACTGTCCTGAGGAGTCTGAGCAGCACTATTAAGATTATTAAGATACAAAGCAAAAGCAACTAATTGGATGTGCAAGAGAGACAGTGGCCTGGCATCACTCTGGTGACTCACGGGTTGTCCTAATGACCATGTGGGTTGTGGTTGTGGGTTAGTTAAAAGCTTTTCCCTTAAAATGGGGGCAGCAGGAGTTCAGGGAGTAAAATTATTCTAAGGATCAGAAGAGACCACAGTGGGTGCAAGGGGAAGACAAATGATACTACACAGCTGTACAAGTCCTGAGCAACATACTCAGTGACAAGTGAATGAAGAACAATTAGGACAGTTTTGAGCATGCCTTCCTGTTTCTCATCTCACTGAGCAGCAAGGATACACAGCCAAGGACTGCTCCAAAACCCAGTCAACACTCTGTTCCTTTGTACTCCCCATCCCATGAGCTGACGTTTTCCACAGCCATTCTCTGTTGCACTCTGAGACATTTTCCTCTCAATAAGCTTTTTGCTGATACAACATTGGTCTCACTCTACCTTCACTAGCTTTTGGGAACCACTTTTGCATTACTGTTAATATATCCAAATGACCTTCTGCCACAGATAAAAACACAGTCCACTTGTACACTAAACTCAGAGTGCATTTGCCTGAAAAAACATTTTTTCTTCCATGATTAAAGCCATCTGCTCCTCTCAGCATAGCAAAATCAAACTGTTTAGTAAATATGTGAGGGAATTCCATGTTGCAAAACCCCACTGATCACTGTGCTCATCCTGTTTTTATGGGAGGGCAGGGAGAAAAGAGGAGAGGAAGCCAGAAAATAGAAAGGAAGAAAAGTGCCCCTTAGGTCACATCATCTTCACGGAGAAGACATCCCCCTCTGCTCTTGGAAAACCAGACACTGCTCTGGGAATACAAAATACTCACATGCCTCAGTCCAGCTCCACCCCTCTCTTCCTTCACTTCAGTTTTCTTCTTCTTCCTCTGTGTTTTACTTTTGAGTCCAGAAAGGCAGAAATGAATGTCTGCTTTGCCTTCTGGCAAATCCTGAAAGCATCAGAGATTTTATAAGAGGAGGCCTGGGACTCTGATTCATGTGTTTTTCAGGAAAACTGATGACCTCCAGGAGTGTGTGCTGACAGTGTACACGCAGGGTGTCTCTCTGGATAAGATACACACCTTGGCTTCAGACAGCTGCCAGCATAAAGCTCAGCATGTTCTTCCCAGGGCTGCCAAAGAGGAACATTTCCCTGGGCTTCTAGAAAGCATCTGAACAGCAAGCCTTCTGCTTCTAACTCTCCAGCCAAGCTACAACTGCATCACCATCAGGAAAGCCTCTCACTTCAATAATAAGTCCCAGCTGCTGGGCTGGGTTGAAGGCTGGTGTCAACAGTGGAGTCTACACCTCTTTTAAGCCCCAGGGATTCAGGAAGGTAGCAGAGGGTTCATTCATGCAAACATCCAAAATTTGCTGCTCAGGACAGCAATGCCATCCAGATGATGAAGTCCCAGAACCAGCCAACTTCCCCAATCCACCTCACACATCTTGTGAGTGTGATGACAAGTGGCTCCCTCCCAGCCTGAGAAAGCCCCCACGACTGAAGGAACCAAGCTCTAAGGCTGAGCAGTCTGGTTGAGAGTGACCCCAATGGAGCACATCTCCCTTGGTCATCAATGCCTCACCTTCTCCTTCTTGTCCCCAGTCTGATGCTCCTCATCTCCTGTCCAGTTTCCCCACTCTTCTGTGGGAGCCTTCCAGTCAGAGTCTATGTCAATTGTTGAGGGATCAACTATTAGGACAAGCATACAAGAGAGTTTTGTACTTCCCAGGCTCATACTAGTAAGACAAATACTGCAAAGAGTTTCTGTCATATTCCTGTTTGCTGACAGGATGTCTGGGTGTGCATGTATGCACATGCATCTTAAACATATTTTTTTGAAGTAAACATTGACTGCTAATCTGCAATTAATGACTGCACTCTTCAGGATGGGAGGAAAATTAAAGAAGAGCAGCAAAACACATACAGGAACAAAAGCCCTTCCAGCCTGCACTTCAATAAAACAAGCTTTACAAACCTAAAATCATGGCTTGTCAAGCATTTTTTTAATTTCATGGAGATTCGGGCATATCCAGAAACAATGGCAGAGACAGCAGGCTCTTCCACTCACTGAACATATCAACCTCAGGGCAATTATTTATATGGAAGAGTAATATTAGCAAAGCATTTGTGCACTTTGTAGTGCTCTCATTGACTTTACTTTCCTATTTAAAAAAGTAGTACCAAGTGCATTTATTACTTCATCTTCCTCTTCCACTTTCTTTTCTTAAATGTAATCCAGAAGGGCACCAACATGGGACTTATTTCCAAACCTCTCTAACAACCCTAAATATGCATAACAGATAACACCTACTCCTGCACTGATTCTCAGTATTCCGTGGGGACTAGGCAGAAAACTTCTGAAAATCTTTTAGGTTTCTGCATCTGCCAGCATCTGGGACCTTTGAAAACCTGGACACAAGCCCTCAGCAAACCCTCAGCTGCCTCTCCACAAATCACTGGGAAATGATCCTTAGGCAAGAAAGCAAAACAGACTGATCTAACTTCTTTGCTCAAACTAAATGAGGTGCAAAAAGCAGATAAATCACATAAGATGTTGAAAGGACTACTTGATTATTTTAAATGATTTGAATGTAACAATCAGAAGTCCTATCCTAACAGGGAGAAAGACTTTCAAAACACAATGTATAATAATAACTCTTAACTGATCACATCTCTTAAAATGAAAACAAATATAAAAACATCCCAGGCTGGATGGAAAAACTTCTAGCTGAAGCAGAGCCAAAACCAAAAGCATGCTGGGGATGATAAAAGAAAATGGTTTCCAAAAAGTTGATCTGTCCAGTTTGCTGCCAAATGTTATAAACATGATTACAAACATTGCTCAAGTTTCTGACTTTAAATCCATGCCCAGTTCATAGACAATATTTCTTTCCCTTCTTCACAAGGGAGAGGAGCAAGTACTTTCTAATGTATTCCCCCCAAAATTCAAGTCTCAGTATTTCAGGCAAATGAAGGCATCTAGATGCAAGAGATGCACAATAGACATGGGTGACTTAGATGTCTGAAGAACAGTTTGTGTAAGCTGTAGCATGGAATACTACCAGCAAAAAGCTTCTGCTGCTTCTCCCTAGTTAGGTTACCTGGCTCACAAATTTTGGAGGATTCACCTGTTGTGGTTGAAGGCAATACCAACCTGCTCTCCTCACTCCCTATCTATGCCAGAAGGTACATCAAGGTGAGGACACAGCAAGCCCCAGCTCCACAGCCCATGTGTGCACACTCTGCACTAATACACCACAAGTGTGTCACGGCAGTAAAAAATATAGGCAAAACCATGGTGTTACTGCTAGAGAGGAAGGAAATTCTGGCTACCAGGAGTTACATGGCATGACACAGGGACTGATGGAATGGTCCTGAGACTTCAGGAATGACAGTTCCTCCCAAGGTGCACAGCAGCAGCTCTGCTGATGGATGGGCTCGTGGGTGTGCAAGCAGAATGGACTGCAGCTTCAGGAAGGTACACTGGAAGCCATAACTGTCACTTTCACTTATTTAACTTTCCATCTCTTAAACAGTATATTTATGTACTTATTTTTAAGCATGGAAAGAGTTTTAATGTCTGAAATCCTGCCATGGGTTTCCATTCATGCTTTGCCCTCATCATGTGGGTGGCCATGAAGATCAGCCAGCAAGTGGAGACTCTGCCTCACCTCAGAATTACTCTTCCCATTATGTCCCAGCAGTGTTTGAAATCAACTCAGAGTAAAATTAAGTGCAATATAAGACTATAGATAATTTGCTGGATTTGATAGGAAAATAGGATTAAACGTACTTATCCTAGAGCTCTGTTATGTATCTTTACAGCTACAGTAACATCTCCTGTAATGGTTTTATACTTGGAATATTCAATAATATTTTCAAATCAACAACTGGTCCTCCATGGGTCACAACTTGGCTCACAGGCTAAAATTGGTCAGTAACTCCTTCAGTGGGAGAAAAACAAACACAAAAAGCAATGTACCATGCAGCAGCATGTACTCCCACTCCCTTGGTGGGTTTAGCACTAATGGAGGTGATCTCTCCCAGTGCATCTATAGACTGAGATGTTGATAATTCTTGCTTTTTACAATCATTTTTTACATACATAGGTCATTTTTACAAAAGCAGTGCTCATTTGGCACCCTCTAGCATAATTCTACAGATGCAAAAATACTGAGTAAATCCCAGACTCAAGACTTCTTTTAATCCAGAGAAGCTGCTTATTCTCAGGAAACAGGAATTAAAATTCATTTTAACCCCAGAAGAAGAGGAAGGATGGAGCCAGGAGACGAGCTGTGTTTGCAAAGCAGAACGCGGCTCTTCTGAGAGTGCCCTGTGCTGTGATCAGAGCACAGCTCCACTGTGCTTGGAAGCAGATGCATGGCACAAAATTCAGATTTGCTTGCCCTGGAACCAGACACAAGTGCTCTACAACAGCCCAGCCGGTTGCATTGCGCAGGTTATGCATTTTGTAACAGCAAAACCATCTGCAGCCTATAATGTGCTTTGTGAGACAGCCAAGGGTAAGCACGTAAATGTCACCAAAAGGGCAGTGGCAGAGGTGTGGTACAGTTGCACAAAAGGAGCACTGGGAAACACATGCATGCAGTGAAGCCACCAGGGTAGAGCAGAAGGGGCAGAACAGGCAGGAGGTGTCCGGTGGAACCGCAACAGAACAGAGAAAGCAACAAAGCAAACTGCAGAGCAGTTGGAAGAGGTGCCTGGTGAAACCAGAGCAGGTCCTGGACCCCAGAGTACAGTGAACTCTGCCAGAAACACTGGAGATTTTCTCTTTGTGGCAGGGCTGAAAAACATGCAAACAGTAACAATGAGCAGAGAAAAATTTGTTTGAATGAAGTTGCCTGCTTTGGAGCTGCCTTCCCTTAGGAGGGACTGAAGCCATCAGTGCTGACTATGTGGTTTCATCTCTGAGACACTGAATAACCTTAGCCAAGGCTAAGATTGCTAAGGATTAATTGTTTGAGTATGCAGGGACAATGACTAATGACAGAATGAGTATTACAGAATTGCTGAGGTTGGAGGGGGCCTTTAGTGATTGTTTAGTCCCATGCTGCTGCTCACAGCAGGCTCAGCTACAGCAGGTTGCTCAGGGATGTAGCCATGGGGGTTTTTAGTATCTCTGAAGGTGGAGACTCTGCAGCCTCTCTGGGCAACCTTTTCTTCTGCCTAACTATCCTCACCCTAAAAAAACCCCCACCTTTTTCTTATGTATACGTGGAACTTCCCATACTTCATGCCTGCTGCCTCTTGTCCACTGGCAGGGCAGAGCAGAGCCAACCACCCCATCAGATGCTCATATACTCAGATGGGTTCTGCTGGACCCACTCCAGTATGACCATACCTACCTTGTACTGGGGAGCCCAGAAATGGGCTCGGCACTCCAGATGTGACAAAGATGAAGTAACCATCAGCAGTGTGTATCATTAATGAGTGTAAAACCAGAAGTGTGTTAGTTTGAGCCCAGCCTCAATTTATCTGTTTTTTAAACACTCCCAGATCACAACTCAGTTCTCTAACTACTAACTCCCTCTCTCCCTCTGTGTATATATACTTGCAGTTGCAACAACACTTAAGCCTCAAACCTTTTGTGTTCTAGGCTGTTTTTATTTCTGGTATTTCACAAAAAGATAACCTGATTTGGGGCAGGGAGCCAACCAAAGTGCTGAGGGCCCGTGAGCTGGGGCAGAGGCAGGAGTCCAGCATTCAGCTCCTTCTTCTGCACCAGCCCATCGTGGAACAAAGAGACTCATTAAATGTACTGATCTGGATTTGATAAAATGACCCCAGCTCATATTCAGGTTATGAATGGCATTTTTTTTTTAGTTCACAGGCCTGCAAGAGCTAACAGGCCTTGTTTAACTGTCAAAGAGCTCATTTTGCCTGCAGCACAGACCTTAACGCCAACCATTACCTCATCCAAATTCAGGGAATACATGTTCACAACACTCCCCTCTGCATTAATAACAAGGCTGATGATTCAAAGGAAAAAAAAACCTACTACTAAGAAGTAAGCTGTAAGGCAGGCAGAAATCCTCACATTGCTGCTTTCAATCAAAATGCATCTGCTCCCACCTTTGCAAGAGCAAGACACTGAATTTGCTCCTATCTGTTCTGCTCTCAGATCAAAAAAAAAAAAAAAAAGCAGAGCTCTGCCTGCCTGTGGAACTGTAAATCAAGTCCAGAGTGTGCCAAGTGTGACATGTGCTAAATGCAATGCAAGGAAATGCTGCTGAGGAGCTACCTAAGATGCTTCCCTCCTTCTCGTGCAGGCAAGCCTGGGCTCAGGGGTTACAAAGGGTTGGGTGCTCACCAGCAGCAACCTGGGGATAAACAAACACAGCACTAAGGGAAAGGAATGCTTGAGCTTGGGTTTATGAGGGTTTGTTTGTTAGTCTTTTTTTTTTTTTAAAGAAACTGCTATTTATAAAATCTCCAATGGCCAAGCTGATGTGTCTGCTGCAGAGTCTCAGTTACTGCTGGGCAGAGAAGCAGGACACCACAGACATTTCTCCTCAATGCATTCAACCACTCCATCTTCTCCTGTAGTTCAGGCAATCAGAGCAGCTGGAGTAAGAATGGGTCTGCTTGGCTCATCAGCCATCATTCCTACAAGAGCAGGGTAAGGCCTCCCAACAACAAGGGTAAAAATAGATCCTTCACTCAATCCTAACCAAAAGGTCAAGAGAAAAGGCCACCTAATACCCACACTGTTCATGCCAAATTATTCCAGCCACTCAGGACCCATGTTGGCCTTTCAAGCAGATTTTAGAAGCTAAAAAACCCCACATCAACTCTCAGGAAACGACTGAAATCCTGTCTGCCACAGTCTACTGGAGTTAGATCCTGGATCTGGATTCTGGGTTTTAAGTTTTGGCAAAGGCATTCAGTGCTCTAGCAGCACCCTGTCCTCTCCACCTCTCCTCCCCAGCCACCCCACGGAGCCCAGGCTGAGGCTGCCCTGGAAAGGAGCCACTCAGCTCCACCTTCCCCACCCAACGATGGGAGGAGGGAGGGGAGCACAATGCTTCAGTTATGAAAACCAAACCAAACTTTGAATTAATTTTGCGAATTTAGTAATCTGTGATGATTGGTAATACACGGTTTGGAGGATTTTTTGAAGCACAGAGCCTGTATTGTTGCCTTTGGCTCAGGAAGTCCCTGACCCACACTCTGCTGGGTGTGGGGAGGATTGCCCTGTGCTTGCCCTGTCCTGTGCTTAATCTGCCAGCAACTGCTGGAGAGAGGACACCAGGCTCTGGGAGCCTTCAGACAGCCTCCCTATGGTCACCATGCTGCCCAGCAGCTCTAATTACACTTTACACAGCAGTATGTAGGCACCAAACAAGACTGCACCTATTGCATCCAGGTTTTGTCACCATCTAAGTGAAAACATAAATAAATAGCATGTCCTTGCCCCTTCTCAAAGGTCCCACGTGGGGCACTGGCTGCTCTGACCCGAGCTTGCAGCAGCTTTGGGCACTTGCCTAAAACCAGACAAACTGAATTTCTTCCTTACCTCTGCCAGCTTTGTGCCAGGTAGGAAGTAGACCCTGATTTTTGAGAAAAAAAGACTGAAAAGGGTACCAGCATTCATATACTTGTTTTTCAATAGAAAATGAGCAGACATACCCTGCCCCTGCCATGCACTGTCTGCAGGGAGGAAAGTCGAGCTGGCATGCCAACAGCATCTGGAAGGACTGTCCTCAGATGATTTACTCTTCATGTTATCTGCATATAGGAAAAACATCTTTTTAAAAATAAGCCAAAAAAAAACACAACCTCCAGACCCTAAAAGATAAACACGTAGGTATATTCACATTATTAAAACAAATTAATCATACTTTTATCTGCTTGCTATGGATGTTACATAATTTAAGCCACACATTAATCTATGCTGCTCAATCCACATCAGTGGATTTATTAACAAAGTCTGGATGAGGACAATACATGTATAAGTTATTAAAAATAACCCACCAGCGCGTGGCTATACTAACAATATTCAGAGCTGTAAACTTCCAACACATCTCTGTTGGGGATGCAAGAGGGCACTACAGCAGCTCCTGCTGGCTTCAGTGAGAAAGCTTCTGCTCATTCTCACAGAAATACGTAATTAACCAAATTAATAACTCAGAAAGAGCACAGATGTGAGAGCTGCTGGAGGAAAAGAAGAGTTTCAGTTTTCCTGATTATTTTCAACAACTAAATCAACCAGTAGTATTTAGATGCCTCACTGAATTACTCCCCTGAGCCCCTTCCTAAGGTCTGTAACATAACAGACTAGTGTTAATTTCTTTCATACACAACAGAACCTTTTTCATATCTCTGATTTTTCCTTTCTTCCCTTCACCTAAGAAACTGTGAAAGTCTTGCTCTATATCAGCTTGATTTTTTTTCTGCATAAATGCAGATGTTAACAATTATTTCTTCCTGTCAAGCACTCATATAGCAGGAACTGCTTTAATCCATTTATGCAGTGTTTGAAAATAGATTATAAAATATTGCACGTAGTATATTGGCTACTGTGTCTGGCTTTATAAGCAAATTTCAGCTTTCTGGCTCACAGTGCACATGCTGTTTTGTGCACAGATGTCTGTCTGTCTGTATCAGTGCTTGCCTGTAGCATCTCTAAAAGATTCAGGACCAGACTTTGCACTCATCAGCCAGCTGGACCTCCAGAGAAGTTTGTTAGGCATGGAGTGCATGAACCAGGTGTGCTCAGCACCAGGCAGTGAGAAGGACTGACAGCTGCAGAGAAGTGAAGTGAAAGTCCAAAGTGAGGCTCAAGGCCATGGAAGGAGAAGCTCGAGCTGTCCTGGAGAGGAAGCTGCTGGCTAGGCAGCCTCTAACAGGACCTCTCTGCCTGTGGTGCTTGCACCTTCCCTCAGTCTGAAATTCTCTGCATTTGTTGAACACAACAGAAACCTTCTGTGTGAGTAACCTAGAGAGAAAGAACTTGCTGAGGAGGCAACGTATGTTTCACTTCTTCCAAGATGAGACACGAGTTTGGAAAGAGCTCAATAAAACATTCTGATGTCAGTCCTTAAAAGGCTTGGTAGCACTGGACTGCAGATGTGAGCGAGTTCTACAAGGGAGAGGCACTAACAAAACATGGCTCCAGGGGCCAAGACCCCTGTGTAAGCAACAGGAGTACTTTTAAACCAAGCATCTCAGAGACAGAAAGAAGAATTCAGATAGAGGTCCAAAGAGAGATCACTCACCTAACTCTCTGGGCATCTCTGATAATGTCCCAAAAGTCACAGGACAGCATCTTACTTCTGCCATATCCCATGTTCCTGCATTTAAAAAGCAAACAAACAGTAACCCTAAATGCAATGGCCCACTCACAGCTGGTGACTGCAGCCTTTTCCATCCCAAGCCTCCAGCCACTGCTGGAGAAGAATCAAGCAAGGAGAAATTATCTTCTATGGACAGAGAAAGTCCAGCCCAGTTGCCATGTACACCTTCTCAGCCCTTGAAAGTGCACATCACAGCAGCATGGAGCTTCTCTGGACTTAGTCAAATTTCTCACTCATCTGAACTGATGTGCCCTTTACACACAACAGGCAGGAGATATCATTATGTATCAGAGTGGAATCTGGCCTTACAAAAGCATTAGAATAAAAATGGTACAAACATCCTCCCCCCATCATTCCTTTACTGTGTAAAAAAAAAAAAAAAAAAAAGTATCAGAGAAAACTCATGTAAGGGCAACCCAAGACCATTTTCTCAATCACTAGGGTACTGGGTATCTGTCAGTGGAGGTGAACCATCATATGGCCTTATATCAGTCAATCAATCAATCAATCAATCAATCAATCCAGCCACCATGCTTGATTAATCAGTGAGATTATAGTAAAAAACAAAGGCTTTTACAAATGAACTAAAAAGCACTGTTAACTGCTTTAACTTTTAACTCTCCTGCCCCAACAAGAAGTCAAGAAGGGAGGTATAAAGGAAGACACAAAGGGCCAATTATCAGCTAGTTATTAACTTTTGGTATTGTTCTAGAATCTGCTGAATCATCCACACTCAAAATAGATGAGAGATAGCTATGCCATAAAAATTAAACCATCTGATGGAAACAAAACACTAACCAGTGTTAGACCCAGTATAATTGTCTCGTAATCTTTAGTCTAATGGCCTGGCAGTCCATCCCTTCACTGCTTTAAAGGCATCTGGGGTTTTTGAGAAGCAATTTTCCAATCTAGGTTGTGACACCCACCTCCAGTCTATTGCACAGAGAATGTCTCAAAAGGCAATTGAGACCCAAAGTAGCTTGAAATGATGTTTTTTTTGGACACCAACAAGGGATGAATCTGCTGGGAACCTGGTAAAACTCTGTAGGTACAGAACAGCCCTGCCATGAGCAGACTATTTCCAACTGTGAAATGCCTGAAGCCCACTCTGACCATGTGTGAGCATCCTTGGAAGGAAAGGCTTTAGTTGCTTTGCAAAAGAACCAAATACTAAATACCTGTGGGTATTAATGTTTGCACCCAATGGGTGGTCTGCAAACCAGATGAAATGCCTTTCATAAAGACCCCTCTTTTCACATTGCTGGAAAATAAATGACAACTGACAAGGATCAAATGGTGTGGACCACACTGTGACCATTGGTGGAGCTGTACTCTGCTGGACACAGGAATTCATGAAGTTATCCTTCTGCAACACTTGAACACTGACACTCACCTACATTGGAAAAAATATCCTCTTCTGACTGGGAGGGGGCCAGTTCTTCCCTTATGGATCCTAAGGTCTTCAGCATGGTCCCACACTCTGCCTTGGATATGAAAGCACTTTTTCCCCCACCACTGGTGTCCTCTGTGAGTGGCCACACTGCTCCCTTCTCATCCCAGTCAAAGGCTGGTTCAGCTGCCAGGGGTGCTCTGCTGGAGTCTTCTCAGGAATAAACATTATCATAAGGTCATCATTATTTCTAATTACAATGAAGAATTTTTACCAAGAAAAAAAAACAGAGTAAGTCCTGATCTAAACCCATCAGATACAATGGCTGTATTCCAAATGAAATTATTTATAGATACAAAGACAGTAAAGCAGAGCCCCTGGGATGGGACACTAAAACAGCAAACATGAAGGCCATGTGAGAAGGAAGGCACCACAAAGTTCTGAATGGGGTCCCACGGGAGATGACACCACTCTACAAAGGTCTTGGCCATCCCTTCCTGACTGCAAAGGTGGCTCAAGGCCTCCAGAGTCCAGCTGGAGATCCAGAGCAGTAAAAGGAGGGGAAGAGGACAGCAAGACCTCCAAGAAAAAAGAAAACAAAGCTCTTGGATATTGGCAGTTCAAGGCTGCTAGAGAAATCAGTGCCAGGAATATGGATATTACACAAAATGACAACTATTTCCAACACCTTTTGTTCCAAAGAACTCCCAAATCACTTCAGGACTCCATTTTCCTGGGACTCCCATGGGGGGGGGGGGCACTGCTGGCATCATCCCCACTTTCACACACCTTAATGCTGCTGCTGCTTCTTTCCTGCTAGGAAACAGCAGTCAGCATTTGGCAGGGTTAGGGCTTCTTCCTAGAAGAGCATATTTCCCTGCTCTATAAATGATCCTACTAAACATAACCAGCACAATCACCTCACTGAGCCTTCTGCACAATGCAGGCTCCAGAACTGCACTGGTGTTTTAACTGAGATTTAGTCCACTGAGCTCCCTTACCCTGGGCCAGCAAAACACTTAATGCCTGCATGGGCTTAGTGTTAAACCATGAGTGGTGAAACCCCCTGCACACTCAGCTGGCTCCAGAGAGATGCCAAGAGGGCAGCTTATATGAATAAAGCCAAACGTGGACCCATCTCCTTTGTGGGAGAGCAAGTAGAGACCTCAGCACCTTAAGTCTTTAGGGGCTGTCATGAAGATCTTTAACTCTTGATTCATAAGGAAAATTATAAAGAAAGTGGTCCCAAAATGTCTGTATATTTTCAGATTAAAGTTTGCTGTCCACTTACCCCTATCTTTAATGTGTGTAGAGTATGAGAGCACATTAATAGTCTTATTGCAGGCAGTGTACAAACACCCTCATTCATCCAGCTGCATCTCCCAATGCCAAACTTCCATCTCAGCCCCTAAATTACTCTGATATATTAAACTTACAGATTTGTCTCTTGTATAAATAATTGTATCATGGATAATTAGAACATTTCCAAATGCCTTAATTCCATGTCCTGTTTTTGTACAGTGGTGATAATGCCATGATTAGTAGAAACATATACAGGCATAAGTGCATGGCAGACGCTTTGAAATCCCCAGATGAAAAATGTGGAGTGAGCACACAGCATTGTCTTATTTTGCCCCATTAAGATACAACTATATTCCCCTTTATAGCTGTTTACTCTGGACAGGCCTGGATTAAAGAACCTGCTCAGAACTGAGAAGATTAAGCAGGTTTTTATACAACCATTATCAGAAAACTTCTTCTGTCAAGTCCTGCAAAAGTAATTAAGCCACATTATACCAAACTTTTAGCAGATCTCAGATCTAAGACATGTGCTTTCAAAGTCCTATGGCTAATATTGTGTTTCAATGAAAGCCTGGAGTATAAAGGCAAGCTCCCAAGTAAAAGATCCCAAAGCTGTCTTTTTCTAAGTAAATAGCCTAAGTAAATGCAAAGATTTTGCTGCTGAATGATGAATAAAGCAAACAGGAAGATGCTGGGAAGGGAGAAAGGGTGGTGACAAGCCCGGTCAGATCAGGTGTGAAAACTGAGCTTGTACATTTACCTTTTTGTTTCAGCCTTTCCTTCCTTAGGTGTCTCTTTTCTCGGCTGCTGATCTTAGTCTGCCAAACACCTGCAACACAGAGCAAAGGTCATTTTTATGCTAACAAGAAACTTCCTTTATTGCCTTTTTTGCTTAGCACCCAGGTAAATAGCTATCTGATCATTTCTGATGCTGGCTGTGAAAGTAGCATTGGGGCAGTAAGTGCTGTCCTGGTCTTGTGCAGCATCTGCCCCCTCTGCAGTCTTTGCTGCCTCTGCAGAAATGTGTTACATAAAGATCCCCATCACTAACCTGTCTGTCATGTGTCCTGACTCATATAACTGCACATATTCTTCTGTTCTTTGTGCCAGCCTGATGTGACACCCCTCTCTGTCAGGGGAGATGTCATGACAGATTATTAACTATCTTGTACACCTGACAGCAGAAAGAAGTTAATTAAAACCTTAACCATGTAACAGAGCTTCAATTTACTGGCTTTCTCTATCCCCAATCATATCCTAAGACTTGTTCTGTGGCATAGAGACCCATCCTCTGCCACTCAGCTCACTTTCATTCACACTGATGGGGCCTCCATCCATACTTTCCATAACAGGGGAGAGACTGGCACAAATGGTTAATAGAGAAAAAACCCCACAGTCTGTGGATTCTTCACTTTGAGGGTGGTGACACTCTGACACATGTTGCCCAAGGAAGTTGTGAATGTCCCATCCCTAGAAGTGTTCAAGGCCAAGCTGGATGGGGCTATGAGCAACCTGGTCTAGCGGGAGGATCATAGCAGGGAGGTCAGAACTAAGTGATCTTTAAGGTCCCTTCCAACCCAAACTACTCTATGATTTCACTTTAAACAAACATCTTTCTCTGAACCACCCCTGAACAACATGTGAAACAGTTTAGCTGGCTCATCTGTTCAAAAAGCTTCACATCTGTTTGAAGAAAGCCTCTGCTCTTCCCAGTTCTCCTCCAGCAGCCTTGCAGACATTCTGTTCCTGACATGTCGTCCCCCAGGAGGAGCCCAGTCCAACAACAGTGAGGGTTTCTCTTGCTCTCACCACCACACTAATCACATTATAATCTTTTAAGCCCAGGGAAGATTAGAATTTGTTGTTTTCAGTATGACCCTTGGTGGAAGGTATAGAGTCCTGAAATTAATACTTGTCTCAAAACAGCCACCCTGACAAACTGGACATTGTGCTGGGGTGGGGTCCTCATTTGATAAACTGCATGGACACTGCTCTTGCAAGGCAAGACTCTTGTTTGGTACCCACCCTGATAAGCAGAACACTGCCCTTATTTGATAAGGAACAGTGACCAGCAAGTAGGGTCCTGTGGAGGCAGAGCACCTTCTCATGAAAGTCATGTGTAAGGCCACCAAATAGGACACATGCACATAAATAAGAAACATTGCTCAGCCAACCCAGTGAGAGGAGGTTAAGTGACCACCTAGACCCACCTGCCAGGGCCTTGCTAGCCTCTGACAGATTTCTCAGATTTCCTTCTAACCAGAGATCTTGGGTCTGTTCATGGGCATGACAGAATTGGCTGGTTTATTACTCCATCTCCATTTCCAGCCTCAGCCACAGGCACAACAAATGCTGCCTTGCAAGACCACAGCTTCAGCATGGCAGAAGCCACAGGATCAGAGTAAGAGCATGAAAACAGGACCCTGCTACCCAGTGGACCTCTGGCCTCTTCAGAGGTGCTTCCTCATCCATAGATTTGCCATCCCTGTGAATGCAGTAAGGACCTGAGAAGTGTGGTAGGAAAGCACACGGTCCTTGTCAGTGCAGTTACACCTTGTATGTACACAGAAATAGCAAAAGAATGCAAACACTGAAGGTCTTCCTTTTGAAATATTTTATCTCATGCTATTTTTTTGTAATATAAATGAGATAATAGAAAAAACAGATAATTTGTTACCTTCTTCCTCTTGCACTTTGTCTTTTTCCACAGGAAGATCTTTTGGAACCTCCTTGTCAGAGCACCGGGCTTTCCTCTTCTTCTTAGGCTATGGTATACAAGAGATAAATGGCAGAAAGATGAAACAAATATTTTTTACATTTCATCTGAAAGAAACAAAGAGTTGGGGCACTAGTTTTGAAATAGAGACCTCATGGTTGTACTCAGAGAGAGCAGTAGGTCACTGGAGTCTTAGAGTGGATGCAAAATGTTCCTAGACAGATTTTACTACCAACTTCAAACCAAATGAAAGTTATAGCTTTTGATGAACAAAATTTGACTTATCTGCTTGGTTGAAAGCTCAAATTTTAATGCAGGCACCTGCTCTACAGTAAGATTTGCATTCATTATTCCCAAGACTATAAAGGAGGAAAACCTATAAATATTTACCCCTTTTAAAATCAGCAACACTGAAATGAAGAGTTAGGAGCATGCTTGTGCTTAACAAAGGAAAAAAAACAAACCCACCCTTGGAACTGCCCATTGTTAATTAAGTCACCTGTACTTTACACTTATCTGATGGCTTGATGAAACAGCAGAGCTAACTTCAAGCCTTCATGTTCATACGTTTTAGTCTTAAGGCATTTCTTGACTTTCCCAAGACAGGACACTCCTCCCAGGAGCACACCTCCTGCCCTGGCTGGGAGGCTGCTCCTCACTTGGAAGTGGCTGTAGAGCACAGTGACTTCCCTCCACACCAGTACACATGCTCAATGCCCCAGATAAACCTTTACCTAAACCAAGGAAATGTCCCATATCATTGCCAGAGTTGACATACAGGGGATGCCAGCTCCCACTCTGGGCTTGTCCCATGCGACCATCCCACTTGGGGTGGCACTGACAAGCAGCACAGTTACTCAGGGTCAGCTTCCTAAGTCATCCCTTAAGTGCTCCAGCAACAGGAACAACAAATTATCTTTAAAAAGAACTATCAAGTAAGGAACATCCTTAAAACAGGTGTATCTTGAAAGATTGTAACAAACTAAAAGTTTTACTGGTACCTTGAGGAGCTTCTTCTCTCTTGTCTTGGCTGATGATATAAGCTGGCCATTCATTGGAACCTAGAAGGAAGAAAAAATGCATTGTAGAATATATATGAACCTATGTGTATATGTGAAAATATTTCTGTGCATACAATTATTATAATATGTCCCTATAATACATGATAGGCTAAAAGACACAGATAAATAATCCCCAGTACAAATCTGAGCTAGAATTTGTGGCCTTGGTCCAATATGAGTTAATTTATTCTGAATTAATTAGAGTTAGCTAAGCCTTTATGAATGTAAATCCAGGAACTCCACATAGATTTATTCCAAAGCAGACATATTTGTGGTTTATGCTAAGATTTGCCTAAGATCAAAGTTGTTTTTCAAATAGGGTAAGCCTGTCTTAAAAAAAAAAAAAAACACCATAGACAGGAGAAGGATTATTTTAATACTTGTTTACTGACTGGGGTGGACATTATGGTTCCTCCTCTAGTGTATCTGAGAAACTAAAAGAATATCTTTTATCCTACCTATGTCCTGTGAAGTAAACCATGAAAGTTTAAGGACTTTTCTAATTACAGTTTGATTACTGTCTCAGCTGTCTCAGAATTCACTGGCTAGTGCCAACTTCCAGCTACAGAGATAGGTGGCTGAACATCTGCAGCTGAGAGAGCCAGGGCATGGTACAGAAGCAGCAGCATCCCAGAGAAAGGAGGCAGACCCCTCCTCTACGTGTGCCTCTGCTCCCCACTGATAGATAACTATCTATAACACACTGATAACTCTGTGGCACTCCTCTCCCTTGCCCAGGGTTGCAATCCAACCCTGTTCAACATTGCCCAGGTTTCCTCCAGTCTCATCAGACCTGCTGGACTGCTGAGCTGAACCCAAAGCTCACTGCAGGGTCCCTGATGAGGCTGTCACCCTCATCCCTGATCTTGTCCCTTCAGCATCAGGAGACAGCGGGTACCCTGGCACAAGCTGCTGGGGAGAGGCTTAAGGTGCCACAGTCCTCTTGTGGCAGGGCAGGCTGCTGATCCCGTCCACACCCTCCCAAGCCATCTCTGTCCCCAGGGACATCGGGGCAGTTTCAGCACACACACTCTGGGTGACAGAACCCTCCCTGCTCCAGGGGCAGAGGAGCAGCCCCGGCTCTGCACCAGCACTGCTGCTGGGCCAGGCGTGCCACGGGGGGACAGAACTCAGCGCGCTTCATGGAACCCTGGCCTGTAAATCAGGAAACATAAAAATCTCTGTGTGTGTGTGTGTGTGTGTGTGTGTGTGTTCCTGGTTGAGAAAAAAAGGCTTCTTGGGTGACGGCATCCGGCATCACCAACCCATCCGTGAGACGCGGAGCCCCCTGGTGACAGGCGAGGTGACAGCCCTCAGGCAGCCCCAGCAAGGGGTAAGGAAAATCTTTTCCACAGAGCAACAAGGGGTTTTTGTGTTCTCCCAAAAGCACTCCAAAATACTGTCAGGACATAAAAAAAAAAAAAAAAAAAAAAAAAAAAAAAAAAAAAAAAATCTCCTGACGCCTGCAGTGATAAGTTATCAGCAAATAAAACCCTGGATATAAATAAAACCAGGACCAGCAGGGCTGCACCCCAGCAACCAGTTATTGCTTAGTCTTTTAGTATGCTGGAGATTCTAGAGCTATTTTTTACAAGTCTCAGAATGTTCTGATTTGAAGTGTGTGACAAAGACAGCATGATAGGCAACGGCAGGCTGGCAAACAGTGTCTGGATGTGCTTGCTAGGAAACCCACATTAGTTACTTATGCTGTGGTGGACAAGGACATAGCATGGAGCTGGTGTTCAACTCGTCCACCCCAATTTTAAGAAAGGGAAGCCCCAAAATTGCAGCCCCAAAGCCAAAGCCCCTGCCTGATGACATCAGTAATTCCACCATCTTCAAATTATGAAATTAAACCAAGTGGTCCATATCTCTTTCATCTCCCCTGGACACCAGTTGTAAAGAAAGTAATTGTTTACAATTTATAAACCCTGTAATTGTTTACAATTATATTCTTCTGAACATTTGCAAGCAAAACAATGACTTCTGTGTTAAAACACAGCAATGTTTTGTAACATTTAGCAAGACCACCTTTGGTTTTTTCCACAGGCAGTTGTCTCTCTTTTGAGACTCTGAGGTTTCTTTTCTAGAGGCACTCCATAAAACCCACTGCAGAACAGACCATTTTCCATATCCTGCTCTGCTAAAGGAAAAAAATCCCACTCTGGCTGCAGGGAAGGAAGCAGGCTCTCTCATAGGATGGGAGACACAAAGTACAAAACCAGGGGAGTTTTAGTGAAAATTTGAACCACTTAGGTATGGAACAACTTAGATATCAAACCACTTAGATACAAAGGATTTTGTGCTTATTCTATTATTTCTTTCTCAGCATATTGCATATCTCCAAATAAATGTGTGAAAATACACATAGATCATGTCCTAGTGAATAAAAATTCCTATGCAATGTAACACATTGCTGAAGGTATGTGGCTTTCCACTCTATGACACAGGACTTCGGGAAAACTGAATTTTATGGGATGAATACAAGCAGGTATGACTAGGGTAAGCCACACAGCATGTAAGTACAATATTCCTTTCCACTGTCAACAAACCTTGGTGATTTCTCAGTTCTCATGGATGTTGGCAGGTAGAGTTAAAGATTTACAAACTCGGTGACCATAACGATCTCTTCTTTGAAAAACCACAAGAATAGAAGGTCCCCGTGGTTGGATGCCCAAGACCATATTTCATGGTTAACTATTGTTTAGAAGCAGGATCCTGTTTGGAACAGGATGAAAAAATGACCACGACTGGGTAAGAACTTAGAGGTAGCCAACAAGATGAAGGTATAACCTCTGGTTACCTTATCTAATTTTAATGCTAATAAACCACAAACTTTTGTGAATAACATGCATGTTAAGCAGGTAGCCTCCCTAAATGTTTTAAACATGAGCTTACATACATATGTATAGTTAGGAGCGGTGGTGAACACACCATTATTGACCAATCACATATTTCTTTTAGTTTTTCCTGTGTTGCTACTTTGTACATAGGACCCTTTTTGTCTCCAGCAAGGTGTGCTGGCTGATGTTAAATGCCCAGCACCCCACCCTGCAAACTAGAAATAAAGACAAATATCTTGCTTTTGTGTGTGGATTGGCTCCTTGCACACCAGATTTGAGACAACACCATAACAAATTCTTCACTGTTTTCTAAAGGCTTTGTAAATGGACCTCCTCAGTCAAGGCACTTTCATCAAGACTGCCAACAACAGCAACAGAAACAGCAGCTCCAAATTAGCAGGCAAGGAGAAGGAGATGTTTTGGCCTTCTTTCAGACACATGTAGAGGATAAAAGACATCCCACCTCCTGTTAGCCTCTCTTCACATCAAGATGCTTTTGCAAGCACAAGGGACTATGTGCTAAGATGAGGAGGTGCCAAGATTAAGAACGTGCAACTGTCCTTCCTCCCCGAGGATGTGCAGAGCCCTAGCTGAGGCAGGGAGAGCAACACAGAATACAGGAAGATGCAAACTATATTGGCTCTGACAGACTTGTCTCAGCTGGGGCGGGATCACATTCCTGGACCTTCTCAACATATAAATTTTCCAGCAAGAAAGGAGCTGGAAAAATTACAACACTTTATTCTAACACTTGGCCCATCTGACCACTGTATTTTTTTGACAGACATTTCCTATTTAAATGACATTTAATCTGGCAGGCAGACATCCCTCTCTCTCTCTCTCTTCACTAAGAAGTTAAAAATTTACTGTTGACAGTCATTTACTCTATCTCAGGTCTCTTCATGCTGACTGACCTACGTACTTCTCTGGGACTCCTGAACCTTGCTGCATCCTTCCTAATGAGCAGCTGAGTGCAAGAACAATACCAAACCTGACCACTAACTGATGAACTGATGAAGGAGCCCACCACTCCTGTGATGCTCTTCCTGCAAACCTGAAGTCTCTGCTGCTTCTCCACTATCCTTCAGTAATCAAAGAATCATAGAAGGCTTTGGGTTGGAAGGGTCCTTTAAAGGTCATCTATTCTAACCCTCCTGCAGAGCAGGGACATCTTTAACTACATCAGGTCGCTCAGAAACCTCTCAAGCCTGACCTTGAACATCCCCAGGAGTGGGGCCTCCATCACCTCTCTGGGTAATTTGTCACAGTGTTGCAGCACCAAATATTTTTAATAAGTTCCGCTTCCTTCCAGTGGAAAAAATACTATCCTAGCCTGACCTATTGTATTAAATCCTGCCCTTATCCAACCCCTTTTCAGGCAGTATGCTTGCTGTATGGCTGAGAAGCCCCACCCTACCTATTCTTCCCTTTTGGAAGCCCTTAGGATACAGGATTAGTCATGCCTCTTTATGATACCATTTGGCCATTCTGAAAGATAAAAAAAGGAATTTTCATTATTTTATTGCACTTAAACTAATGGACTCATTAAAAATAAATGATTTTTGTCTGGATAATTTTTTTTCTTAATGAAAAATGTAGTTTTGTACAGGGAGACATATCTAGAGCCACTGCCTTGGGTGGCTGTATAAAGTCATCAGTTCAATTCCAAATACATTGAATACAGGCAGAAAAATGGAATCAGGAGTTCTAGTGAAACCAGACTTAACATATTAATTTCTACTCATTTTCTGTGGAACAATAGAAAGATTATTTTTAGTTCATGGCCATTTGGTTCATGACCCAGTGGAACAGGATTTCCCCTTCCACCCCCCCACCCTCAAGCCTTTTTTCCCCCTTTTTTGTTTAAACTAGGGTTATATTTCTGGGGATTGCTCTGAAACCTTTATTGTCTTGGATAGCACTTAATGTATTTTATGCTGTTGGTACAGTTCTACAACAAGTCATAAAGAAATAAGGCAAAGTGATAGGTCTTCCAATACTAAAAAAATACTGGGTTTAATCATTAATATATAAGCTGTGTCTTTGAAGCCATAAAACTACCCCTAGATACTTATGAGACCTTTAATAGTTTCCTAAGACTGGTCTTATTTACAAACCCAAACACCTTTGTAAGTGTCTTATCAGATCAGGAAGTCTGCTTTCAAATCCCAGTGACACCAACTGGTTACAGGATTAATTAAAAATTACATGAACATTAGCTTCAGGTTCACTGCCTTCTGTCCCACTTGGGGAAGGTGCTTAAAATTGCCTTCCTGAAGAAGGCAGGCAAAAGTTTCCCCAGCAGAGGGATACCAGGACAAAATAAATTCAGTGTATGAATCCCAGGGGGAGTTGTTATACGCTTCACACATCAGAAATTAAGAAATTAATTCAAGATTCAGAAAAGAATAAAGATTCAGAAAATTGTTTACCACTACCACTTTCAGAAAACTCAAATTAAGTGGGCTTGACACTGGAAATGAAAGGAAGCAAAACTACCCCATTCTGGCAGGGGGTCTGTGAACACAAAACCATTTCCAGATTTAAGAAATATTTCAATTAAATTGCTTCCTAGAGCTCATTTCCAGTGCAAAAACGAAATTATTTTTCACTTTATGTTACACCACAAGATAAATATGGTGGACTTAGGACAAGAGACTATACTAGTACATCAAAAGAAACACCAACATGTACTAAATTAGAAGATAAAAAACACAAGGTGAAAAATCATAGAAAGAGACAAATAAAAAGAAAAGGATTTTCTAGCCAAGGCACTGAAGAACCTCCCTGAAATGTGTTGTGTTACTACTGAACAAGATACCACTGCACTTTTTCCACTTTCTCAGTAGATGCACAACAAGCTGAAAAGCAAGTAGAAAGATCTGATCTTTGCTCCCTACACTGTGTGCTAAGAGTCAGATGTTTGCAATATACCTCCTGCAGCCCACTGTTTGCTCTCTGAAGATGAGTTCTCCTCTCCTGTGTACAGAAGCACAAGCTCAGCCAGAGGATGAGCAAACCAGAGCTCTGCTGCAGCCCATCCACATCTTGCAGTGCTCCATCAGCAGACAGTGAGCAATCAGCATGACCAACATCTTGGGAAATAGAGAAGCACACCATGTTCTATTGATTCTGATTCAGATTTTAATAAATGGAAGAAGATATCCTGGCCAGTCTGGCTTTGCCACGTGGTCCTGTGCAGATGATGGACTTCAGCCTTAGAGACATTTCCTGAACCAATGGGAACCAGTTGAATGGGAGAGGACAAGCCTGCATTTGTCAGAGGAGAAAGGATGGGGTTTGGGCAGAGCACCAGACAGACAGGAAGGCTCCAGCTTCAAAGAAGATTACTAATTTAGTCCTAATAGCTAGAGAAAGGTTGACACAATGGCAATTTTCACTAAGGTGACAATGGGAAGCCATAAAAACATGTTGGGTTCCTTAGCAAAACAAACCAGCTCTTCAAGCGTGGCAGAACATAAAGGAACTAATTCAGGCCATGCCTGCTCAACAGGCATCAAAACACTACCCACATCTACCAGCAAAGGAGGGAAAAAATAGCAGGATCTGTGTTTGTTTCAATATTTTAAATATTAATCATCTTCTTATTACTATCTATTATTGATATGCATTAAGACACAGTTTTCCTTGACAAAATTACTTTAGAAAAATGTGTTCCCCGTAGGAAAGAAGAGTCTTTTAGCGTGGAAAATTACATGGAAAACACAAGCAGCCAGTAGACAGATTTACATGGGAAATATGCATGGGGAATATGTGAAACCTCTCCCTTTGATTACGGTACCTGTCAGAGGAAAGAGGTGGGACTTCTATCAAATGGATGCTCCAAGAACCTCGGGAAAAGGGTCTGAGTCATCAGCACAGAAAACCTGTTCCTGTGCACTTATTCTCAGGGATGAAATTGCCTGTAGGAACTCCTCAAGGAGTAACAGGTAACAAATACAGTCTGATGACAAGTAGCAGGAACCAGAACTGCAGTTCTTGCCATTCGTATCTGAAGGCTTTTCCAAGAGAAAAATTAAAGAAGCAGCCCTAAGATGTTGCTTCCTATGTTACATATCCTCCCTCTGGCCAGCTTCCCCAGGATACATGTGAGGCCAGACAGAGCAGCTGTAAATATGGGGAGCTGACAGGCACCTGCTTCACCTCAGCTGCTCTTATCACCTGATGAGACTTCTGAGAAAAGACAGAAGAGTTCCATCAGCATGAGTGCATTATAAGCACTGCTTCAAGGAGGGATGAAGAAAATAGTTTCCTCCAATTTGCTATTCTAATTAATTAAAGCAAGGGATTAATTGCAACCAGAGATCATGGCTCCATTTTAAGGAGACAATTACCAAACTCCATCTACTTCCAGGATACTTACAAAATCACTTTTTGTCCAAGACAGTTGTATAAAAATAATTGTGCAACTGCATCAGATTGTCATGAAGAGTACTGTATAACCTGGAAAGGTAGGAGGAAAGGTCTGTCTGCATTCCCCTGGAGTAAGGGGATTGTTGGGGTGGTTCAGCCTCAGATGGGGCTCTGGGGAGACCCTGCAGCATCCTTCCAGTACCTGAAGGGGCTATAGGAAAACTGGGGAAAGACTTTTTACGAGGGCATGTGGTGAAAGGGCAAGGGGGAACAATTTTAACATGAAAAAGGGCAGATTTTGATTAGACATTAGGCAGAAATTCTTTATCACAAGGGTTCAGAGACACTGGCACAGGCTGCCCAGAGAAGCTGTGGATGCCCCATCCTTGGAAGTGTTCAGAGCCAGGTTGGACTTTGAGCAACTTGATCTAGTGTGAGGTGTCCCTGACCATGCAGAGGGGTTGGAACTAGGTTATCTTTAAGGTCCCTTCCAACCCCAAACCATTCTGTGATTCTATGATTCATCTTTAGTTTGGTGCTGCCCAGCCATACCTGCAAGAGGCAAAAAGTATCTCCAGTTTATAAAGACTTCTGAAAAGCAGAAAGCTTCCTTCTGGATTGTATCATATAATCTACATTTTTGTAAGCTGCCTAAGGAAGATTATATCACTGCATTTTTGCAAAAAGCTCTTCTTGTGAACTGACTGATTTGTAGAACAAGCCAAAAACTCTAAATAAACACCAATGTCAAAACTCAACAGCAGTCTCATTCAGATCAGTTGGCTTCTGGCAACACTTGTTAGCAATTTCCTAAAAGACTGTATCCTGAAAAAGACTAAACCCTCCAGCATCACGGAGATTTTTTTTTCTGTGTCACAACAGCCAGAATGTAACTTGTTATGTGTGATGCATAATGAGATCACATTCAAACTGTGCTTGTATGATTGAGCTGAGGGCACGCACATATTTGAACCAAGTTTGTTCAACAGACTTATTTTGCATAGGCTGTGAAAGCAATTCAGACCAGGTCTTAGAGATCAGAGCTTGCTCTGCAACTGGTTATCACTCTGTCCTGCTGCTCTGACACGTTAAAAATTAAGAAGCAGTGGGAGATGGGGCACACGAAGCAAAGGAGATCAGTGCTCCATCAGAGAAACTGCAGCCCTGTAAGAGCAGGTTCTCTGGGAAGGCAGTCTCAGCCCACCCAGGGGGCAGTGGCTGGGAATCACTGGCAAACATGCATTCCCAAACTGAAAAAATAATTAACTGCCTAGTTTCTTTTAGTTAAGATCTTGACTTATCCACCACTCCAGGTTATGCAGATGTTTGGCTGCTGGGATGTATCAACACACCTGAGCACTGGAGGCAATTTGTCTCTTGGCTCCATACCTCAGCACACAGCAGACAGGGGCTCCCATCCTGCAATACCTGCACACCACTGTTTATGGCACTGGCAATGTCCACAGATGGAAGGCTCTGTTATTCATAACATCTCTGGTGCTGCCTTGGTAGAGATTTTCATATGCAAATTTCAGCATATTAAAGGTGTTTCACTCTTCTGGCATCAGGAAAGTGCCAAAGCAGCACACAGTGTTTTACACTTACATAAGGAGATAAAGTTTTTGCCTCAAGGATATGATGTTCCGAAGACAGATAAAACATGATGGGAAATGACAAGGAGCAGTAGAGAAGCAGGGTAGGGAAAAGAAAAGAGAGATAAATAGAGAAGAGAAAGGGCAGAGTACTGTCATGGGAGGACAAGACTGATTTTTTCATTTCAGCATGTAAGATGTTTTCTCCAGGTTATCATTCCTTAGGATTTTTAAAGTTATTTTTCTTAATCATCCTCCACCTTCTCAGAACCATTATTTTGCTTCCTCTGCACTTACAGAATAATCAGTGGGTCTCATGTAGAGGATGATGCTATTCTCTGTACATACGTCTGCTCGAGTCCAGCCCCTAAAGAGCAGCATCAGCTCAGAGCAGCAAAAGATGAGATTAATGATAGAAACTGCAGATGACTGTAAACAAATTTATCCCTTCAGTTTATTCCCTCCTCTTCTTCTTTGGTTTCCACCCCTTTGTGTCCCTCACTGCCCCCCGTAATTGGTGGCTCTGCAAAATTTTAGTTCTTTCTGCAGTCAAGCAGAAAGTATTATAGCTATTATAAAGCTGTAATAAAATTGTTACCAAAATCTCTCTTCATCCCTTGACATAGTCAGTTCTATTAGGATTGCTTTTTGATTTAGTTGTTCTTTACTAATACATCAAGATTTATACGGTCAGGCCAGGATGATGTTTTCACTGATGAAAGACAAAAAACCACACTAAAATGGAATAGCCTGGTAAGATATACCTATAATCAACTAAGAGATAAAACTTCCATGATAAAGTAGAAAAATCCTGAAAACTAATGTTATGATGGAAAGCCTGACACAGTTGTATTCATGAAAAGAGACACCCTTATTTCATTGCCTGTCTAAAAAAACCTCTGCAAATTAACTTTGGTTTTGTTTCTTAGAATCTCTTTCTTGGAATTAAGATCTAGGAGACACTGGTAACATTAAAAATATTCAGAAATCCTTGATTTATTAATTTAAAATACCTACTTATATTCAGTCTGTTCTCCTGAGTGCTTTACTTTCCATACTGCAATGCTGTGGTGAAATTGTTTTCTGTAATTTATACTGGGGCTTTCTGCTACAGGCAGCTTACAGTGAGTTCAAGTGATACAACCATGATAATGCCATATGGAAACTTCATCACAGTGCATATCAAACTTGCAGCATATATTCAACAAGATAGCCATGGTCATCAGCTCACAGTTACTATCACATACTAATACAACAACAACAAAACTTTGATTCAGAGTAAATATACATTATTAGCACACTGTATTCATACCATAGCAGAGATATTATAATTGGGTCCTCCTTCTTAGTATGATGGACATTAACTGGAGTTTTTGTAATTCCCTGCAAACAGGATCAAGCCCACATGGAGTTATGGTGTTAGCCATAAAGCCAGCAACCTCAGGCCAACCTGCTGCTCTGCACTGCAGGCTCAGAGAGGGGCTTGATGCCACCACCACAGGGCTCAAGAGAGGAACCATCCATGAAGGTTTGATATACAGCATCTAATAGAATAGAAAAATCACAGAGCGGTTTGGGTTGAAAGGGAGCTTAAAGATCCCCTAGTTCCAACCCTCCTTGTCATGGTCAGGGACACCTTCCAGTAGACCAGGTTGCTCAAAGCTCCATCCAGCCTGGCCTCAGACACTTCCAGGCATTCCTGGAACATCTCCGGGAAGGACCGGCTGCCTGGGCATGCGGGATAGGATGGTGATGGGACGGCTGCATCCCAGCGGGGCTGGGAGCAGGGGCTGCACCCGGCGGGGCAGCAGAGCGTAAGATACGCGGGAGGAAAAGATGCTTGCGAGGAGAGGAGAGGAGGAAGGATGCTGGTCCGAGGAGAGCCCCGTGATGGGGGTGGGCAAAGACCAAACCCTCCACACCCCCCCCCCCTTACCTGCTCCCTTCGCCTTTGTTTCTCCGGCTGCAGCTTCGGCAGCTCCCCGGCCGTCGATCCGCCGCTCCCCGGGGGTCCATCCCCCTCCTCTTCCTCTTCGGCGGCCCGGCGGGGCCCGGGGGCGGCCCGTCCGCGTCGCAACCCCCGCAGGACCAGGAGAGCTGCCGCCCCCAGCACCAGGGCGGGCCCCAGCAGGGCCAGCAGCCGCCCCGGCAGCCCCAAAGCCACCGGCATCAGCTCCCCGGCTCCCAGCGCCAGCCGCACCGCCGGGCCCAGCATGGCCGAGCCCAGCATGGCCGCCCCGGGGCTGCCACCGCTGCCTCCCGGGGCGGGGAGGGGACGAGGGGACGGGATGGGGGACGGGATGGGGGATGCTCCGCTCCGCTGCGGAGGGAAAGTTGGTGCCGGAGCCGCGGTGGCTGCCGCCTCGGGGAGCGGGCAGCAATGCGGCTGCGGAGCGGGGACACCGGGTGGTCACGGCAGAGGGGGGGGTGCGGGGGGACGCGGACACGTCCGTGCTCACGGGAGGCTCCTTGGAAAGGGTTTGGCCGTGGGGATGGTTGCGCGGTGCCGGGGAAAGGGGGTGGGTGAGCGTGGGACCTCGGGTGCTGCCCCTCAGTCTCCCCTTCGGGGGGGCTATGCCGGGGGCGGAGGAAGGAGTTAATGGGCTGAGTGAATCGGTTCTGTGGGGAAAGGGAGGCGGTCAGTGAAACGGCAAGGGGATGAGGTTAAAAGCAGCGGAGCTGCGGGCACCGGCGCTACTTGGAGATCAGGATACCCAGAGATGTTCTCAGCCAATGCATTTTTTCAAAATTCTTCTGTCTGGACAGAAAAGCTTTTAGGAATGTACCTGTTCTCATACATAGTTACATGTATCATCATCATAGAATCATAGAATCGGCTGGGTTGGAAGGGACCTCAGAGATCATCAGGTCCAGCCCTTGACCACTACCACTGTGGTTCCCAGCCCATGGCACTGAGTGCCACATCCAGTCTCTTTTTAAATATCTCCAGGGACAGAGAATCCACTACTTCCCTGGGCAGCCCATTCCAATGTCTGAATCAAGCAATATCCATGTGATGGTAGCAATAATTGTCTGTGTAATACAGCAGGTGATGTGTTCTCATCTAATGCTTCTCCTCAGAGAGCAGATGAGCACCACTACCAGAAGGCTAAGCAAAGTGCCTCAAACCACAAACCTCTCTTCTCCATTGGATGGAAAATTTCTCCACCCACCTGATGAATAAGTGCAGGTGGTGCTCTCTGGAAGTCATAGAGCTTATTTTAAAGTGATAAGATGTATTTTATCTTAGCCAGTCTAGACATATAACCTCTAAGAAGTAAGCAGCGAATAGCAATAGAGAAACAAAGAAGATATCTTTACCATCCCTGGAGGTATTTTAAAGACGTATAGATGTGATGCTTACAGATGTGGTTTAGTGGTGGACTTGGCAGTGCTGGGTTAATGGTTGGACTCGATTTTAAAGGCCTTTGCCAGCCAAAATGTTTCTATGATTCTAATAGACTGATCCCCTAATTCAGGAGCACGTCTCAGCGAGGCCACGTCTTGCACCTGGCATGAGGTCGGTGGGACTCACCAGGGCTAGGGACCATTGCTACAAAGAAGACAGTAAGTAAAGCTCACTCAAATAGAACAGCATAGAAAGGTCATGTTTGTAGTAAGCCCAGTGCAGGGATTGTCTGGCTTGGCTTTATTTTACACCCAGTGAGGACTGCTGTCTCCTGAATGCAGATCCATGTGCTGAAATTCAGACCCAGATGAATACCCCTGCAAGAGACAGCAATGGGGGAGGCTCATTATCCCTCCTTCCACTGGATTATCAACTCTTCAGGGACTACAGATTTATTATTCCCATGTTCTGGGCCTATTTCCAATTAATCTTGATCAGGTCTAGGTTCTGAAAGCACAATAAGATGCCATAGCACTCTGGAAATTTCCAGACAAAATACAGGAAGATTGTCCATAAAATTATGTGCTGAATGGCTTTATGGGGAGAAGAAGGTTTGGGGGGGGTGTGGTGGAGAAATGCAGAAGAGAGGGCCACAGGATATTACATCAAAGGCTGCCACTGGGATGGGAAGCTTCCATTTAAACATGGATACCACAAATTAATGATCTGTTTTCTGTCTGCCTGTCTTGTCCTGCCTATGTTCTAAAGTTCAGCACTGACTAATCTTGTGCTCTGCAACCTCAGAAATGTCAGTGTTTCTGTTTGTAGCCCCTGATACTGAATTCTTACAAGAATAGAACAATCTTGTACTTATCTGTCATGTGCAGAGGCAGAGAAGCTTCCTCTGAAGTTAAAAGATGTGAGTTAGGTGATTAGTTTTGTGACATTTTGATTTGATACTTGTCTCTTCTTTTTTACGATCCTTGTTTTTTCTGCTCATAAAAATGAAGATACATCTCTCTCTTGGTCTGAGCTAAAAAAACACCCAATCTATATGTTGGAGCATAAATAATTTTCATTACTTTCATTTCATCTCATCCAAAGTAGTTTGCTTTTCTTTCTTTCCTGAGGAAACATAAGCTGAAAGACTTATCTTAGGACTCAGCATTGCTTAATTGACTATGAGATTATTACTTTTCACCATTCCTTTTTTTTTTTTTTTCTTCCACAAAATAAAGGCTATTACCATAGCTAGTCTATAATGCCATCTGTTTTCAAATATAGGCATTACCATATAAGACATTTTTCTAAGATTAATACAGTCTTATTTAGCAGCATATAATTTGCAGTATCAATCTATTAAAATAACATAAGTTTTCATGATGTCACATTACATGAAACTTTATTGCAAGCCTGAAAAGATATTTTTCTGTTTATGTTTGATAAGAACCAGTTGGAATTTTTCTCCAGACTCAGAAAGAAAGTCCAATAATCGGGAGCTGGAACCATCTATTTTTGCAGATCAAAATGCATTTAATATACACTGACAAAATAGTCCATTCACTAATGCCTGGTGGGCCATATTCAGACCTGTTTGCTTCTGCCTTCAGATCTGGTTATTCCAGGGTCTGAAATGATGAAGGTGGGTTTTGGGAGATCTGTGGAAAAATCCAGTCTAATTAATGTTTAAAGGCTTCATGAAAATAGCTTGATTTTGACAAAGCCAGATCACAATTGAAAAAAAAAAAAAATTAAGCAAAAAAATATTGTTTTAGGAAGCTTTCATGGTAAAAGTAAACTCGTGTTTTCTAGCTGAAAAATTATTTTTTCCCAATTTTTGTACTGACTTGTGACAAAACAAAGTTTTCTGGAAAATTAGGGAAAAACTTATTTTAATAACATTTCATAGAAGTTCTAAGGTCTTGCCCTGATCTATTGGGAGCAGACTTATGGATTCACCCACAGAAGCTAGGAGAAGTGCCCTACTGTGATGCCGCTCATGTTCAATGAACAGCAGCAGATGTGATGGAAAAATTAGGGATTTCACACACGTCAGAGAGGCAGAGAGGAAGCTTTTCAACTGCCTCAGCTAAAACACCTTTTGAGGGGAAAGGAGAAAACCTCTTGGCTGTATTTAAATCTCTTTAATCAGCTTTCCTGACAGTACAGAAAACTGTAGCTGAAACAAGGCAGGTGAACTTTGTTTCTAAAAGCTGCTGAGAAAGCTTTGGGTAAAGGGGGAAAAGAAGCTTTGCCTTCACTATTGGAAGCTTACCAGGTTGTTCAGAACAGATCTTCTCATAGGATGACAGAGCTTCATCCTCCCCTCACTGGGATGATGGGAATTTGGGGTAACTGGATGGAAATCAGGGTAGGAAATCAGGAAGGAGCAGCTCTCCTTTCCCAGCCCTCAGGGGGTTGGTGTTTCTGGGGAGCACTGTGCAGACATGGGGTGGGGTGGGGGGGATGTTCGGACAGGGCTGAGATCAAAGCTCAGGTCTCCATTTCAGGCATTTGTGGGTAATGAAATGCAGAGCAAGGACACGTCTCCTGGGCAGTGACTGCTGCCTTGGGGCCCTGCTCTTGGCCCCCTCTTGTTCTGCTGTAATGAAGGCAATTTACAGGCTGAGGTGATCTCACAGCCTGCAGCTTATTTACAGGCTCAAAGGGACATTTATACCAAATCCTGAGGTTCATTTGCTGATGTGCAGGAGATGTATTCGTAACATAGCTGGGTAATTCTCAAGCTCCCCCCATTTTTCCTCCTGTCTGAAGCCCTGGTGCACCAGTGGCTTTCCATAGGAACACATGAAGCTGATGAGCTTGTTTAGCTTATCAGTGAGGAAAGGTGTGAGCTGCATGCCTGGCAAAAGCATGTCAACAACAAGTAATGAGTGCTCCAGCTGTTCAAACTATTCACTTATTTGCATGGCCAGGTATCTGCCATTAAGTAAGACAATTAATTCCTTGACAAGTTGATATCTGGCCTAGCAGTCGGGCATTTCCTTTCAGCATCTGTGGCTGCTTTGAGGAATGCGGTTTTATAGATTTTTACTAATCATCTAATAGCTTTTCAATCTCGTTTCAGTATGTGGAGCTGGTATTAATTAATTACAGATCTTCAGCATACCATTCTTAACTGATTCCCCTAGTAAATATGTTTAACACTTGCCTTGGTTTCCTGTACATGATTTACTCAGTAGGTAAGTGATCCATCTTTGTTTGCTGTCAAAATCTTTGAGCTGGAAGAGGACTTTAATCATGTCACTTGGGTTTGCTAAATAGGGGGAAGAAATGGAATTTAAAAAGCACACAATGGTAACACAGTCAAAGAAGAACCATGGCCTGGATTTCTTTCACCAATAAAAAAGTTGTGCAAACTTCAGTTTCCTCTTCATTTTTCTAAAGAACATACTGGAAACATCTACTCAGCCAAAGAAGTGAAATTAAAACAAAGAAACAAAAACATCTTGAAAGGAGGAAAGAAGGCATTTATCCAGCTTATGTGTTAATTAAGACCAGTCAAAGAAAACTGCTTCAAAAGGAAGGAGGAAGCCAGCAGTAAGCATGGCTGCAGCTGCTTTTAATAGGCTATAGCAATGGCATTCATGGTAGACAAAGTCATAGCAGGCATTAATGCAACAGTGTCAGTTCAAAGGGTCCTGCAAAAAAGTTGGAGGCAAAACTGGAGTTACTGAATAGTAAAATTGTTTCACTAGCAGATTTGTCAGCAACAGTATGGAACAAAAGAATTTGTTTAGCAGAACACCATCATCTTGAGAGTTATAAACACTGATGGTTTAAAGATAAAAACAAAGGCTTTCAGAGCTAAGTATAAGTAGACATCAAAATTTGTGTAGATGACTTTCCTGAAGGCATAGAGGTTTGCATCCCTGTCAAACAAATGAGAAAGAAGCTGCCCCAGGTTTCTCCTGCACCCTTAGCACCCACTTTTCCCCCAGATGAAAGCCAGCACAGAGCTGCATGAATATACAGCAGTGGTGGGAGGTTTTCTGCTCACCCCATCATCTGGGAATCTGACATGAGAATTTATCCCTTTCACCACTGTAAAAAAGCTGAGTGCAACCTACAACATACTCTTGCATAAAAACCTTATGTGCAAGAGTTTGCATATGTTATATGAAAAATTTCGGCAATAAAAAACTGAATTTGTCTCGCAGCAGGAAATAGGTCTGTTAGTATGATCTTTACATGCATAATTTTTTTTTTCTCCTAAAATCAGCCTAAGTGTCTGTCATTGCTTTATTCTAGACTGGCACATGACACAGTGAGCACAGAGTAAATTAGTGATGAAACACAGTTTATTTTTATCAAAAACAGCATTCAGAGAGGTGCAGCTGACACACTGGAGGGAAGCAACCATTGCCACCAGGGAAGCTTTTCTGTCAAAAATGTATGAATATGTAACCACTGATAAAATTGAGGCTTACACTACAGTGTTCAGACAATATCGTATTCTCATGTGATCTGAGTACCAAAGGCCACAAACCTTTCCCTAGATAAGGTCACACAACCCCTGTGTCTGAGGAAGATCTTCCACTTTGATCTGGAGACACGAAGGTCTGACAAACATATCACATCCACCACATCCTTCGTGGTCTCTTCTTGTGTTTAGTCATCCTTCATGTTAAAAAACCTGCATCTTGTTGCTAACTTATTGTTATCTTGTTTCAGCTTCCCATCACTGATTTTTATGATTTTCTCTGACAGAAATTTACTTCATGTAGCTGCTGTGTTCTTCCTGAGAAACTGCTTCATTGTCACAAGTGTATTACCTCTTAAACTCACTTCTGATAAAAAAAAAGTTGGTTAATATCTTTATAGTTCTCATCCAAAGGCATTTCCCCCTGGTCTCATGCTATGTTTTGGAAGTTCTTGTTTTGCACACCCCCTTGACATAATTTTCCTGTGTTGTCATATGGAGAGGTAATATTCAGCCCCTTGAACCTATGCACTTACTCCTAAAGTATGCATTGTGGGATCATTTTAGCTCTCATTTCCACATAAATCCATTAGGGGCTCCAGTGGAGCTACCTGCTCATGTATTTCTTGCTTCCTATACAATGTATTAATTTAAATTAAAAAATATTTATTGGAGTAAGTGACATGCAAACTAGCAGCACTTGGTTGCCAGCAGGTGACTGCCCTGTACTTGATTCCTTCCTCCACAAAGGAGAAATAATGTTTCCACAGCACTTAGTCTATCTTGTCAAACTAATCTCATCGTAGTGTTGGGAAGAAGTAGTTTAATCTTTTTGTGATTAACAGGGAATCTGGAGCACTTACAGATAGATTTCTTTAGGATACCAAAGAGATCTATGGGTGTTGCACAGGCTGGTGGCCTTCGTCAGTATGACAACAGTAGCAGACAAAAACCTGATGCACTAGTGATGTTTTCAGGTGCCCTGTCCCATCAGATCTGTGTGGCAGCTGTGGTCAGTGAATTAAAATACGCTTCTGCACTGTTTGCAGTATCATTTTCTGTAACAAAGGATTATTAGAAAGGCATCAGATTTCTTGTATTCCTGGCACACGTCCTGGCAAGAAAAGCATCTTACAGAGTCAGTATTTACACGGTGCTCTGTAGGTACATGCTTGTTTGCTCTGCCCACAGCATAAGTGCAGCTGGTTGCTTAGACCTGCTTTGTGTTCAGAGTTTTCACAATGGAGTCAGAAAAACTGTGAGTTCACCATAAAAGACCCCAGTGAAGTACCACGAGCTGTCCCACCATGCTCCAGAGGGATGGCCAGGAGAGCTGAGGTGAATCATCTCAGCATCTCAGTCAGCTCTGGGACTTATGAAGCTGCTGCCCCCCAGATATAACCTGGTCATAGATGATCTATTGCTTTGTCTTCTCTTCTGTTTATCCCACATCTCCTTATAACTGAAGGAGATCACCCTTCTTGGGCACTGTTGTTGAGACAAACTCAAAAAAATTCCGGCATTGCAGATTGCTGTGGTCTCCTGGACTCACAGAAAGAGGTGTCCAGCTCCTAAGTGTACCATGAGTGAACCCTGTATGCCCAGGGAGCTTGCTGGCCTTTACGTAAGACAAAATGCATTATCCTGGTTCCTTCAAAGGAGGCATTAAAGCAAAGGGCTAAGTCTCCTCCATGCTCATTATTTTCCTGAGATGCAAGTGTTGGCACAAACTTTGGTTCATTTTAGGCTCTGTCCAGGAAGAAGCCAAGTTGAAGGCCTAGAGTCATCACAACGAAGATTCCGAATCTAGCTCTGCAAAGAAATCTCTATTACTGACTAAGCCCTGAAGATTTTCAAATTGCTTTTTTGTCTAGATCCCAGGACTGTGTCTTTGAGTTGTGCCCCTAGGATTCATCCAGAGTCAGAGCAACCTGAAGGATTCTTTGGGGTTGCTGCTCATATGCTCATCCTGCTCAAAAAAACCATTTTTTATCTCCTTCCATAACCCAGGAACCCAGAATTTCACCATAAGACATGTGACAATGCAAGCAATGATGGCAATGGTTTCCCATTTAGTAATTGCCATGGCAACTATACTGTTACTTTGACCAGCAACATTTAGTTTCTGGATCTGTCTGTCTTAAAGCATGACATAATATCACATCCAAAGACATCCCACCACCCTTTTCTCACACTCTTCTGCCATCCATGCCACAAAACAACATTTTGTTGCAACAGTACTATTGGAGATTCCCATGCATGTGTTTACTTGCTCATCTTCATTTCCTCCCAAATAATGCAGCATTTCAGAAGGGAGGGCTGAGTTTGGCAGGTGGTTTTCAGAAGGGAGTAGCTTGTGGTTTTCCCAGCCTCTGTAGGAGCATGTGTTCAGGGCAAGCTCAAGCCCTTTACCTGTTCCCTGCACACCAGGTTCCTTTTAACATACTAAATTTAGGGTATTGAGCTTAAATTCACTGTATAAAGCATCTCCAGAGATGAGATGGCTCTTCCCTCAGCTATCAATAACTGTGCTGTCTGCAGCTTACTGTGGTCTATAGATACCAAGCAAAACATGCAATTCAACACATGCAAAACAGGGAACTAAAATCAGTTTAGCCAGCATGGATCAGAGGGAGTCCTATTTTTAATTCTAGCTCAGGAATGTGGGCAGCAAAGTAACTCAGGAGGTGGAAATCCAGTCTGGAAATGGTTGGCAGCCACAAGAAGACAGGAGAAGGTTTTTGCTGGAGCCATGGTGCTGGGCAAAGCCATGGTGGCCTCAGAGCAGGCAGGAGAGGGGACAGTGGCTCCATGCCTGGGTCCATCCATTGAAGAGAAATCAGCAATGCTGGCTGGACCCTGAGGCCTCTCTGGGAGGAGCTCTCTCCCCATCATGGCTCGAACTGCTCTCACTGAAGCCTCCATGGTCAAAAATTCACAGCTAGTTTTGCCTCCTGCTCTCAGTTCTCCTGGTTCATTTGTAGTCCTGCTGTTGATCCAAGGCCTTCTCTGAAGCCTCCTGAAGTCAGGGAAAGTGGGAAAGGTCTTTAGCATCATGTAACCTCTTGACAGCTCTCCTTTAATTAGCTTCAGGTTACAGCACTACAGCTATCACAGAAAAAGGGGATGGAGTAGATTGTGTGTCCCATGGGAAGAGCTCAAGTCCTGTCCAGAAATGCTGGCCATCATTATATCAAGGGTCTCTGATGACACTTCATGTTTCTGTCTGAAAATGAATCATTTGCTGTTACAAGCAAGTTCTCAGATGATTAAATGAAGTGGGGGAGGGACAGCAGCATTAGACACATTTTCAGTCTGTGAAAGGGATTTTTTAAAATGTTCTTCGTATTTTTCATTTTACTTCTCAACTAGACAATGTAACCTTCTTGTTTATGTGCCACTTGGGGACAATGTTCACTGCCCTGCTCTGCCAGGTAACTGTGGCCAAGGCATTTTGTCTCAGGATCTAATGATTTTGCTTTCACATCCTTCATCTGCTTGTCTCCTCACATCAGTGTTCCTCAAATTCTTCCAGCCCGTGGGCTACAATAGACAAGAAATTTTCCAGGCACCACAGGTTTGTGTCCTTCTGAGCCTCAGTTTTAACTTCAGAATTTCAGCGTAGCACTGGGGCAGGTTTCTGCAAGCCATGGGCTGGTTGTGGCCAGTGGGCTGATGTTTCCGTGCAGGAGCTGTTGATGGTAGGATGCAGACCAAAAGCCTTGAGGCCAGGTGTTTGGAGGAGTGCTGGTTTTGTGCCAGCTGTAAGTATTAATGATGCCTATTGATTTGGGGGTTCTTTATGCTGTGGAGAGGAAAAATGTGCCTTAAAAACTGCCTAAATACTGAATTTGATTTAAGGCCCCATGTTTCTTAGCATTTCTAGCCAGATTGTTTAAACAGTTTCTTGTGTGGAATGCTTGCCTGTCTCAGTTTGATGTCTAGGCATACACCTCCCCCCTCATTTTACAGTCTAGATGCCAAAGATGCCAGGTTCTGCTACTCTCAGTAACAAAATCGTATTAACTGCTAACATAATTCTGTGTCCAGAATGTAAAGCATTTCCTTTCCTAATAGTGTCAGTAGATAAACATGCTAGAGATGTGAAGCAGTTGGATATAATTATAACAGGAACCAGGAGTGGATTAAAAGTTCCCTGGTCAGTTGTGTCTCATGAAATATGACTTTGTCCCCTTGGAGAAATCATCTGCATAACAACTGCCTGAATTCCTGAGCTGCCACAGACAGGTATGGAGCACAGAGCCTGTTCTGCAGCCACCACAGGGAAAATGTGGTGAAAATTTTGCTGAAAATCTTAAGTTGAAAACACTTTGGGGATTATTTCCCTGACCAGTCCTCCCTGGTGGGCCTTTGAGCTCAGAAATGCTCCTGCAGAGGATATGAGTTACCCCTGTGAGGAATCTGACTACCTGAAATGCAGTTTCAGTTTCCCCAAAGTGGTATTGCTTTGCTTTCCTGTTGTCACGTAAGAGATACTTATGGGTAAGAATGTAATGCAGTTTCAATAACAATTACCTCTATTGTTCAGCCTATTTTTTAGCAGTTCCGTGATCCCAGTAGCATACAAACAACAGGAACTGAAGTATAATATAAGGCAGTGGTCAGAGTTCATTCCTTGTTCTCAAGCTTCTCATTTCCATGCACAAGCAGCCTCCCTGAGATGCCACTCTACATACAGAGTCTTCAGAAAGCTTCAAGAACAGAAACTAGTACTTTGCCTCAGTTATCAGCAGCTAATAGCTGGTCAGACACATTTTTCACACTGCTGACCAAACCACCACTGCTGAGTTAACACTTAGGGAAAGCACTCGGATGTAGTGGGGGAGATGGCACCATTCCAAGTGCCTACTAAGGTAATTTTCACCTGAGATGAGTGTTTATTACAATAACTCATTTTTTAGAAAGCTGATGGCATTTTGAACTTTGCTAGCACTTTTTAGTGGCAATTCAACATACCCTGATGATCCAGTCCTGCTGTGTGCTGGCTGTGCCCAAGCCTGATAAAAGTGATGGTTCCCAGTAGCAGACATTTGGTTCACGTTTCTGCCACGTGATTAATTCCCACTTTCAGTTAACCCAGCTTGCTCCAAATGTGATGTGAGGTCTCAGCATGAAAATGAAATGCAGTTTCTGCACCAGTATTCCTTACTGTACAACTTTACCAGCTCTGCAAAATATATATATCCTAACTCACCCTGGCTCCCAACAGGACCAATTAGGTTATTTGTAGTACTAAGGTGATGTGCCTGTGATGTTTCCCACTCAAGAAACTGCTTCTTGTGTGCCAGTGAAAAGGTTCTCTGTGCTGTGAGAAGCCACCAGCAGACACTGCTGCATTTGCCTTAGGGAGAGGCATGTGCTGCATTTAATACATGGTTCTGTGTGAAAATGCACAGATGAGGGGTAAGAGCATCACAGGCTGTTAAAATGCCATTGCAAGTATCTTGAAATAATTCTTTGTGAGATCAGACCTCAAAAGCCATCACCTTTGGCTGGTCAGAAGACCATCACCTGCAATCCCAGCAGAGTCCAAATAACAGCCCTAAGCTGGATGAAAGTTTTGTAGTCCTGAGCTCAGGACCAAAGTGTGAGACCTAAGAAAGTCAAGCCTTGTGATGAAAAATGCAGCTGGAATAACAGTGTTACTATCCAATACACCAAGAAAGCTTCCAGACAAAAGCAGGCAGGGATAATGCAATCCAGTGGGCCATATTTTGCTCACCTCGGGAAAATATTTCTGTGACCAAGCAAATTTCATGGGTTTGAGGGATGGCAGCAGCCCCCTCATGAGGATCAGGTAGAGGCACTGACAGACTAAGCCATGGGACATTCAAAGAAGTATCTTGGTTTTAAATCACTTTTTGAGACCTAGCATCCCTATGTTGCCGAGAGATGCTCCCCACTGCCCCTGAGAAGCTGTGGTGCCTTTTGCTCCTTGTCCTGGTTTAGGCCAGGATAAAGGTGATTTTCTGGTTTGTGCTTTTGCTTTTAGCTAAGTCTCTTGTAAGTAGTTGCACTTGCTGGGGTTAACAGCAAGTTTCTCAGACACTGTCTGCTTCTAGGACTGATAACATTCGATGTTTATAGTTACAGACAGAGATTGGTATGCAACCCAAGGACACTGCTCAGCTCTCAGGAACATTTTGCTTTCCAGAAGGAGCAACGAGGTCCCACCTGAACCCCTCCTCTGGGGAGGACCGGACAAGATAGATGTCAGAATTGACCAAACAGAGTATTCCATCCCATACACGTCATACTCGGTATAAATTTGAGGGATCAAAGGTCAACTCTCACTCTTCCTTCCTGCCCTCCCTGCTTCCTTCGGTATCCTGAGAGGATTCCATCCGTCCCGGTGCCTGTGGTCCTGATCCGTGCCAGCCTGAATCTGTGTGTTCCTGCCCCCAGCTCCTGACTGCTGCCGACTCCAGGATTCCAGCCTGGACTTTCCCAGGGCTGCCCTGCAGCCTCGGTGGTGACGTGAGAGTATTGGGGAAAGGGGGAAGGAACGTGGGATCAACTGTCCTGTATATTTGTATATTTGTATATATTTAGTAATTTTTCCTATTTTATCATTATTGTTTCATTAAAGTTCTGTAGTTTAGTTTCCAACCCATAAGTCTCTCTTCCTTATTCTCTCTCTCTTTCCTTTATCAGAGGAGAGAGAAATTAATATATAAATCTGTTTCTCAGTTTAAATCTGTTGTTTTGCCGGGCCAGGGTTAAACCGTGGCAGATTTTGTGGGTTCAGCTTCCAAAATGCCTCTTCCCTTCTCGCCCAACTCAACTGAAGCTACAGCCTCACTCAACAGCAATTGTGATGGTACCTAGAGCTGGCAGATGTACTGGGAAGATGAAATTGCCCATTCTTTATTTGTCCGTGCACCTCCTCTGTTCATGGAACTGAAGAGCACCAAGGAAATTTAACTCACTGATAAAATTTACTTCTGCAGAATATGACCCTGCATCCTATGTATGCCAGACCACCTTTGATGAAATTACTTCTGAGGGACAAAGGGAGGCCCTTACACATCCATACCAAAGCACCCTTCAACAGAATGGAATAAACCAGCCTGGGAAAGGTGAAGCCTCCGACAGGGGATGGCAGACAGAGTGACCCTACAACATCTGTCCCCCACATGGGTACAAGTTTCAGTCTGACTGCTGGAGCTGGAGGGTGGAGACTGTGCAGACCCAGAGAAATTTGCAATTCCAACAGCAGATGGCACAGTCCTAAAACTAAAATCATCCTGTTAGGGAGCCACGGGGAAACTCTTCGGGGCCATGGGTCTGAAAGCTCCTGCTAAAGGATCCCGTGGAGTAAAGCCTACCAGAAATAAGCTGGTTTTGAAAATAGTGTGTTTGCTCTTTGCGGTGAATAATTTCTAAAAGAAACTGCTTACATGAGACAAAGTGGTAGCAATGAAGTTTAGTTTAAGACTCCCAAGTACAGCTGACAGTTTAAGTGTCATTTTAAGTTTTTTGACGCCCATGCCTCATTAAGTATCCGTGTATGAATCTGAAACTACTTATACTAGCCATAGATACAAAGAAATTCTGTTTACTGGAAAGCAAGTGAAACTCCAGAACAATTTAATTGAAGAGTAATATATTAATTTTACTTTCATGTGGCCTTAATTCTTTTGCCAGTCTTAGTCATAATTCTGGATCTCACATAATTAAGCATAAAAACTGTGTTCTGTTATGTTTGGAACTTTATGAACAAAGTGATATTTGAATATATCAACTATGCCTATGAGAAAGACAGTGCAGCAGACTTGGCCTTTTTTTTTCACTAGCATCAACAAGATTGTTGGGCAAATAGTCTTCTTTTGGCACTTTTTCTACAATTTTGCAGAATAAAACCTAGAGATCTTCCTTCAAGATCTGGGCTGTAACCCTGGATGTATAATCCAGGACAGCAATTTCATGATGTTTAAGGAACTGAGAAACTAACCCATCCTTTTGATGCACTAAGGAATTGTTAGAGGAATTGTCTAGTGGTTAGGCCAGGAAACTGAGTCAAGGCATCTGTTCCCCCCTTTGTCAGTGAATCATTTCCTCTTCTTCGAGTCCCACAAAACACCCAGACAGAATCTGTCCCCAAGTAAAATAAACCCTTTGCCACATTTGATCCCCATGTAGACTGTTGCTTGCGGTAGAAGCTCTGATGTGTATTAGAACTGGAAATCTTTAAGCATCGTAAGAGGCAGATGTGTTGTGGTCCTGTACGTGCATCTTCTCTCTATGGGTTTTACAGAGCCCAAAGCTCTGTTATCACCTGCCCTGTGAGAGCTCATCAAAGCAGCAGTCTCTGTGTGGTCCTTATTTTGGTAGACTTTGTAGAAATACAAAGAAAAAGGATTTTCCAGTGCTAAGAAATGCATTATTTCTATCATTAACATTTAAGTGCTGGACTATCCACCTTGGTGAGGGATCCGGTGACTTGTAGTTAGAAAGAAGCTGCTGTAGTCAGAGAGCAAGTCAACCCAGAAATTTCCAATATTTTCCTTGGGATAGGATGAATCGTTTTCTGGAGATGCCTGTCTCTCTCCACTGTTCACAGAAGGAAATGTTAAGCTGTTTTACTCCCCAGTTACTGCCTCAGCTCAGTGCTTGCTATGTGTCCTTTACTCCTGCTGTAGGCATCAGACCACATCAAGCAACAATTCATTAAGTTTAACAAAAGTGTATTTGCTGCTGTGTTGTACTTGCAACAGCTACAGTTGCTGCTGCTGTTTTTTGCCCTTGTCACACATTCCCTGACCCCCACAGCTGCATACCAAGGGCTGCAGAGTTTGCCAAGGAGCCAGCATCCTTCCAGAGGCAATCTGCAGTGGCAAACAGATAAACTGCACGATGCTTCACTGCCCGGCACATTAATCCATCATCCACTCCCACTGCTAATTGAGCAAACAAAAATATGTGCTCTCAGAGACAGCAAGGATTAAAGGGTCTGCAGTTATTTCCCACAGGGATTGCAGGCATTCCCATATTTGCAGTTATTCCCAGAAGTTTGTCCTAATTGCCTACACAGGGGTCTTTGGCATTCAGAGAAACACAAGTTCTGAGTCAAATAGCTCTGCAGAAATATTTTGAATGTGTGGGATTCCTTCTCCAAAAATATATGTCTGACAGAAGAGGAGATTGATTTTACCTAGCTGCAGCTTTCTAAAAGTTATACTGGTGGGCAGGAACCTTCAGTAACCCACGGAGGCAGAGAGGCAATTTCAAACAAAGTATAAAAGAAATAATGCCTTAAACAAGGGAATCACAATGGACTATTCTTTCCTTCCACTGTTTCTCTTAAACACAATTAAAACTGTAACTTTCTCTCTGAGAAAATAACTCTGGTTTTATTTGTCCCTCTGCCTCCATAAAAGTTCAGTTCATAGTTGCCTTTTACCTTGCAATTGGTGTGGATTTTTTACATTTCTCTGTCATCAGAAGTTGTGGCCCAGGTATGTGAATGTAGGTGCCTGGACTGTAGATGTTTACATCAGATCTAGCTATTTTAAGCTCTGCTTGCAAACACTTCTGCTGAATAGTGTTTCTTATCCTAAGACAGAGTAGGCCTAGTGAACAGCATGGCAGAAATGCTTATTTTTCCCCATTAACAACGAGGAGAGTCTGGGGTCACTAGCTCTGGTGTAGGTATCTATGCTGCAAGCATCTGAAATTAGGTGGGATAAATCTCATGCCACAAGCTTGATACTTTAAGCCTCTGTTCAGCAAAGCACTTACTGGCAGCAAAAAATGAAGCCTGAGCTTAAATGCTTTGCTGAGCTGAAGCCTCAATTACTTCAGGAATGAGAAGACAGTTGTGGGGGATCACAGCAGTTGGACTTTCATGAGGCTTATGTTGGATTTCCACCATGCAGTCCTACATGCCGTTCTATTCCCCAGCAGAAAACACTTTTCTTCCTTCAATTTCCTCCTCCAAACATTTATTTCCGACCTATCCCAGCTCCTCAGCTGAGTCACACACATGGTGTAACCCAAAACGGGGCAGGCCAGCAAGAGGCACCCCAGACTGCCAGGGTTTGCAGCCCTTCACCACTGCCTCTTTGCCTTTCCTATTTTGCTTCAGCATTTGGCATGAAATTCTCCACAACTTGGCTGAAAACATCACTTGAGAGTGGCAAGACTGCATAAAACACGTCATGGTGGGACAAGTGAGCTGAAAGTGGCTGGAGCTGTAAGGTTGGGCTCCTCGGGTGAGCTCCACGCTTGCAGGGTGCAGGTCCCAGCACAGTCCCCACCTGATGGTGTTGGCCTGGGCCACTCTGCCCTTCCATGTGGCACCAGGGCACATCCAGCCCCAAAATGCCCTCTGCGTTCCGTCACCTCCTCCTGGCTCCAAGGAGAGTCTGGATATGGGAGCAAAACTTGAAGTTACACCAAGTAAATTTCAAAGTCTTCTTGCACGTTTTAAGGCAGAATACCAAATCATCCCTTTTAGGGAGAAATCAGTTATTGAAGTAACCTCCTGAGCCTGGGCAAAGATTTCGGGTGTAACTACTAACTAATGTTAGTGATTTATTGTTGTTTTGCTCATGCTGTAAAGATGTTAGAGGAGATGTCAAAATACTCAAATCAAATTTTCATCCTTTTTTTATATGTGCCATCACTGTGCTACATGAGAAATGAAGTTACTAAACTGAGATCAGCCACAGGCAAGAATTGCTGCAACCCTGAGGACATGCAGGGTTCAGACTAAGTGGAAACTGATAACTGCAAAATACAGGAACACCAATGTGATATTTGTTTTCCCCCTCTTACCACAATATAGTCTCTGTAGTCCCCCTCTGTAGACTATACCACAAAATAGTCTCCATATACATGGAGATGTAACCCCAAGTATTGAGCAATGCTGGTATTGATATTCACTGACACCTGAATTCCACTCTTAGTTTCACAGAGTAGTTAGCTACCTAATAAACCAAATAAATAAATTAAACTATAGTAACACTTAAATGAAAATGAGAATTCAGTTAAGTCCTGTGACTGTCATTGTCATGGGCAAGGTGACTGTGTCAAGGGACAAGGGGGACCGAGGTCACCATTACTTGAAATCAGCAGTTTTCTGGGCTGAAGTACATTATGTTTTCTACCTAGCTCTCCAGATCTGATTTCCATTTCCTTAAGTGTTCATGCCTTGTTCACAAATGGATATATGAATCAGATGTATTTTCACTTGTTTTTCTTCCAGTATTTTCTGTAAAATGAATGGTTGCAGTTTGTGCAGTCCATGGTTGAATGTGTGCATAAAAAAATTCAGGTCACTGGGTCTTGCATGCCATTAGTGCTAAACAGTTTTGGAAGATAATGAGACATACTTAATTTTCTGATATTTCCTCTTGATGACACATTTAGAAGGTTTAAATGTGAAAAATAATAGCTTTTTCTTCCAGTTATAATTTTACCTTTTTCTCACCTTTTATTTGCAAGAAACTGTGAGTATTCCCAGTACACTTCTGGCTGGAAAACAGATGTGTGAATGGTATAAATTTCTGCAATGTTTTTTTGTAACATAAATAAATACATTTGGAGTTTTTCAAAGTGGGGGAACCTTTCCAGTGGAAGTAAAAACACTGTTTTGTGATTTCTTAGAGATGTTTACTTTATCTCTTTGTCAACTTTTCAGGAAGAAATGAGTGAATAAGATTTTTGTTTGCTTGCTTGCTTTTCTTTCATTATATCATGCATGAATTAAAATATCACTGTAAAATAACTTTTACAGATAGGTTCAGTTTTCCATTACTGTAAAAACAGTATCAAGGTCAAATTTACCTGCAGATTTTCTTTCTGGTTTTCAAAATGTAATGAGTAACTAGAAGCTACTAGCAGTGCAAAAAAATCTATAGATTCAATAAAAGTAATTAAAATCCCTCCTTGCATAATTCACAAGGTTTCACAATTCTCTAGCATTTCTCATTTATATAAGACAACAATTGAGTCAGTGACTGCAACACATTGTATTATAAGCTCATTTGGTGCACACTGTGTGCTTTCTGACCACGGTCATAAGCTGATATGCATCCAATTAAATCTCTAAGTCTCTGAATTAGATATTCATTACACACCCCTGATGACTGCATACAGCAAAATTGCATAATGTCTTTGTAAATCTTGTTTGAATGAATGAGTCGTTGCATTAAAAATGATGTAAAGCTTAATCCTGCCCTTTCATATGTTACACTTCACTACACACTTGGAGAATGAGCAGCTGGGGAGAGGAACCTCTGCTTCCCCCATGACACCCAGAGAGGTAACAACAGGGCATCCAGGTCATGCTCTGACTCAGGGGTTATTACACAAGCAAGGTACCAGTTAAGGAGACAGAATTTAGGCTGTTTATATTGAAGCCACTATTCCCTTGGCACTTACTTGGGTTTCATAGTTTTTCTTTTAGGGTCAAGAAGGTTTCTGCCCACAGAAGGCAACTGTTGTAAAATCTGAAAATACAATGGTATGCGTGACAACATCCTCACCCTATAAATACAGGGACAGGGAAAACCTTTCTTTTTTTTTTTTTTTTTCTGTGTGTGTGAATTTATGGCATGTGCATTGGCTGTGAAACTTGAGTTCCCACGTGAATCAGTGCATCACACTCCCATTGAAAACTGGATTGCCTAGTGCTGAGATTGTGTGAAATTTGTTGTTTAGACAATACTGTAGAGGCAGGAGTGAGCTTTTAATAAAGTAACCTTGCTTCTTCAGGGTAGTCTAGATCACAACATTCACTGAACTGACTTCAGAGTGCTGTACCAAATCTCTGCATTACATAAAATCTCCTCTCCAGCCTTTCTCAGTATATTTCCGAGGGAAGGGAAAATAATGCTCACTGACCTGCCTTGGGTGTGAGCTGTGCTGACAGCACTTACAGCTATTGACAATGAGCCCTTGAAAACCCATCCCACTTGAAAACCTGTCCCTTGCTTTTCACAACAGCAAACAGACAGAATAGATAAGGGCAGGGATTTCAGCTTGCCATCCTCTGAGTCTGCAGGAGTGGTGACACAGCAATGATCCAGCTGAGAGTGCTCTCAAGAGTGGAACTGATACCCAGCTCAAGAAATTAAACACAGGCTTGCCTACAGGTACATGCCCTGATATTTTGCCCACCAAAAGCCATTCAGTAGTAGTATTCTCTTCCTTGTACAGTAAGAGACTCAAATATGGAGGATAATTTGGGCTTGCCTTCTTCAGGAATCAGTCCAAAAGAGACTGACAAATTTCTTAGATAATTCCTCTGTCATCTCTCTCTCCCTGTCAGCAGCCTGGTGAGATGCCAGAGGAGTGGGAAGTGCACGTGGGCTCACTGACAGTGTTCCCACTTCTGAACTGCTCCCATGCACTGGTCAGGCTTTTAATAGGAAAGTATTTTGTAATGGAGTGCACCCCCAGGAAAACAGTCAGGGCACAGCCCAGCAAGAGCTCTCACCAGAAAACAGATTTTTTGTTTCACCACAAGAGGAACCCACTGTTTTTAGAGATGAAAAAAAAAAAGAATATGAGTGAGGGAGAAGCCTCTCACCTACTCCAGCATAGCCAAGTAGTCAAAGGTCCTCATTCTAGTTGTGGTAAGAGGATGTGGAAGCTTTTTACATTTAATTTTACAAACAGTAGTTATTTCCTGAAAACAAAACAAACAAACAAGAAAACAAAATACAACCAACCAAACAAAAACCAAAAAAACAAACAACTTACCTTTAGAAAGACAGAATCTATATGTAGATCTGGATTAGGTTAGGCAAAAAAACTTTAACTCTGACACTGAAAGCATATTTTTCGAAATTATTCCTTCTTTGAAATGGTACTTTGTCCGGTAATTTGCCAAAAAAACTTTTCACTTTTCAATGCAGAAAGGCATCGTGACTTCTAACATTATTCTAAATTTACAAACACAAACCTTCAAAGTGTTAAGCTCTATCTCCCCTAGGAGTCTTGAAACATTATGGTTTAGAACAAAAATATCTTAGATGGTAACAAAAGTATTTCTTTTCTACAGGAACCCCAAGTTTTTGTTTCTTGGTTCAACCCAAGCCAAAATTTCCTTCTAACTATTCATTCAACTTCTGACTAGAGAGGAAATGGATTTTTCATACTGAGATTTAGACAGTAGACAAAAGATTGAGTTCCTGTCCTCATGTCCAGCTATTTGTAGAAAGGACATTTGAACTCTGGCCTAGGAAAAGGTCCCTGACAGTGATCTGTTATCTACCTTGGTGGAATAAATTTCTTCTGTAAAAATCTTCTGTAAAATATGTCAAAGGAAATACTAATGTTTTAGCAAACCATTTTGGTTCATATTAATAACAATTTTCTGATACAGAATGTTTCTGAAGGAAACTTTTAACCCTCTCTAGCTTCCAGGGACCTGTGGGCAAATTTCTTTTTGCATTCCACCTAGGGAAACAGCAATCACAGAGGCAATAAGTTAAATCCCTCCTCAAAAACAGCCTTGCTAGGGCAGGCAGGGATTCAAGCCACCTTGACCCACCTTCCTACCATGAGAAGGGGGCAAAGGGGAAGCCTTGGCGGGGACAACATGTTGGCCATCTGTCTGTCCCCATAGCAATGTCCTCAGACCTGGCAGGGAGCAGAACTGCTTAAAGTCCCTATAATTTAAAAAAAGCACTCAACATAATAGGTATCCCCAAGGGAGTATTTTCCCAAAGTATCACAGTGTGCAAGTTAGACAGCACATTGTATTTCTCAAAGGGTTTGAGAAGCAGTGGGAGATGCAGAAGGCAACCTGTATAGAAGTTAAAACTATTTATGGCAAAAGACCCTCACAATTAAAGAGAAGCATGAATTGCCTCACAGCCAGAAAGGATTTAAAAGCTGTCACTTGCTTTCCTCCTATAATAAAAAGAAATCAGGAAATGAGAACCCAGGAAAGAAATGGCTAAACTGCTAATTTTATTTCTCTAAACTCTTTGTTACTAACATTAAGCAGTGCAGATGTGATGCCCATGAGTGAGCTAATCACAGTCATTTACAGAACGAAGAGCAGTAGGATTTGCCCAGAGAGGTTTTTCTGGTGATGGAGAAGCAGATATAAATAGGATTTTTTAAATGAAGAAGCTCCTTTGAAACAGGAATCCAAACTGTTGGATTGATACTGCGAAGCCTGACAATCTCACCTCCATGTGAGGGGGGGAGGCCCTTTTGCCACATACCCAGGGTGAGGGTTTTATGTTGTGGTGTTTTGTTGGCTTGGGATTTTTTATTCCAAAAAGCATTATCTTTGAAGGAGTGCAGTTGAATTCTTGGGTCCCTATAATGTAAGTATGAATAAAGACCAGCTGTACCTGATACAGAGAGGACAGACCATGGGCAAACAAAGACAAGACATTCTTTATTTTGTGCCTAAGCAAAAAATGTCTGATGCCTCTCCTGCCATGAGAAGGGCTGCTCAAAAACTGAGTCATAGCAAAACCAAGAAACACATGAGGCAGTAGACTGATTTCTAGTTCTTCTTTTAATGTGAACCATGGCTCCTCTTCAGGGTTCTTTTGTTCACCATTTCATCCCATGGCTTCTCACTGTCAGCTGCAGTGAATATGGCACTATCACTCCAGCTTGATGTCCCCAGGTTGCTGGTGTGTCCCAGGCCTGAGGACAGCCTCTCCCAGTGCTGGCTGCTGAGGACTGTTTGTTCTTCTCTTTCTCATCCCTCGTTGTCCTCAGCACTGTCTGGTTGTTTCTCTTCTCTGGTCAAACACCACTCCTGTGTTCCCTGCTCCAAGAATTGCACGGTGTACGTGAGCCAGCTGCCTGCAGGACATGAACCCAAGGCATTTTTTGCTGTGAGAGGGTGGGGGGAACATCAACTATTTCATTTTTCCCTGTATTACTGTATCTCCATGCATCACATTCTTGGGAGCGAGGCAGTGAAGCAGGGGGGCACTGGGAGAGGAGTGTTTGCTGCTGGCTTGGTCTGCCAGAGCTTCCACCTCCCAGCATCTCTCACACTCCATTTTTGTACCCAGCAGCAACATTTCTCCACTTGTGGGCTGAGCCAGCACCTATGACTGCCTATAACTCAGGTGCAGCTTCAGCCAGGTCCCACCAGCCCCAGCTTTGTGCCCTGTCACTCACATCTGCCACCCACAGAGGCTGGGGCTCCACACTTTCTCATGGGGTGGGGGAAAACTGCTGAAAGCTCCAGCGTGGCCTGTGGCCCATTTTTCAAAAAAATGTGAACGCCATGAAGAGCTGAGTTAAACCTCTGCAGGCTTCTCTGTGTGCGTGGGGAGGAGACACAGCCCAAAGGGAGTTTCCGTAGCACTTAAGAAGATGGAAAACAAACCATGGGACGTGGCAGGAAGCTGTGGAGAAGTACAAATATGGGTTATAATAGCACTTGGTAAACCTGAACCAAATGCAATTCATTGCTGATGTAGACCTTCAAGGCTAATGCCAGAACCAAAGCATGCTGAGGGAGGAGGAAGAGAGGTACCAGTTAGAAACAATGAGTTCCAGGCTCTTTTGGATGTCACAAGCACTGGTGCAAGGGTGGCAGTTCAGGCAGGAGGTGTCCTGGTCTGTGGCTCCATGGGCACAGAATATACTGGAAGTGAGGACTTGAAGGGAAAGAAGTAACAGAGGGTGGTATCCTCAGGTAAGATGGGACACCATGGGTAGGAAATGGCTGCACTATGTCTTAGGTCAGGTGTTTCCTGCACCATTTCACATCTTATGTTCTGCTCATCCTTTCCCTCTCTTGTTGTTCCCTGTGTTTCCTTTTCTTACCCTCCTTTTGCATTATGCCTCCCCCTGTACCTCTTCTTGGACATTAGAAGGGCGCTGGTTCTTAACCACATTCTCCATTGCAAAAAGGCTGGTGCATCACCAGTTTACTATTAGTTCAATTATTTTTTTTACCATCTCTCTGCACTCCCATTGCTTTTGGCCATTTGGTAGAGTTCTAAACCTCTCATGGACCACATAGTGTTGTATTATTGAAACTGTCATTGTTACTTACATTAGTAATAGAAGCTTTACGTTTTTTTGGCCTTGTTAAAGTGAAAACATAGTAGGAGACAACTGTTGCACAGGCTTCTGAACATGATGGTTGGTTGTTCTGAAAGGTGTGGAGTCCATTGGTGAGTCTGGAGTAGAATCACTCCCAGCTTCCCAAAGGAGCTCCAGGTGGATGACTCTGAGAAGGTGAGGAGGTGTCCTGACCCAGCAGTGACTGCAGAAGGGAGCAGGTCCCCAGCTGTAAGCAAGAGGCAGTACTGCACCAGCCATAGCAGCTCAGGACAAAATTGGTGGCATGGAGGCTATCAGGCATCAGTCTGGAGTAACTTGGAGCACCTTGCCTAGCCTGAGGGCTCCATGGGAACATCCTTCAGCAGCAGCAAGGCTGACATCATTGTCCGTGGGATAATCACAGCTCTGGAAATGACCTGACCACTCATCCCACTGAACCATCCTGAGCACAGGCACATTTCCAGGGGAATGTGACCTGGGAGAAGGGCAGCAGCAGTCCCTTTGACATTGTGACAGCTGCAAGCAGAATGCTGGGGCCAGGCTAATTCCTTTATAACCATGGTGAGGAGCAAGGCTGGGACTTTCTGATGATTGTTAATTCAGGTTTCCCAGACTAACGCTTCTTCTTTCATTCCCTCACTTCCCTCTCATAAAGTTCATATTTAAAACTGCTGAAGCTTCCTGATGTGACTATGAAAACACTACCTAGTCCAGGGTGCAGTCATTTAACTTCCCAAGTTTCTGCATGGGAGATTGTGTAGGGCTACTCCAGTTTTCACCCAACTTCTCAGCAGATGACAAAAGTGCTACAACACATGAGGACATCAGTTTCAGATGGACACCATGATAGTGGACATGGATATGTCGTGAGAGATGCCAGGTCATGGTTTTGGGTTCAGTTTGTCAAGTCTGAATAGGCCCAGTAAAGTCCCTTACTCAGCTTTTCACAAGCCTCTCCTTGCTGTTGCCCCTTAGTGTCATTCTTGCATTTCTCTTTTTCTGCTGCACAGCAGACCTCAGACCCCTGCATTTATCATCTGCATAGGACTCACATTCCTTGGAACAGTTAACATGGGACCCACAAAGTCCTTTCTTCTAGGTGACCCACAGATCAGCATGAGGCCATGCAGTTACCTCTCAAGTAGCCTTACTTGTTCACCAGAACAGCCCAGATTTCAACTAAAGATGTTACCATGAAGGGAACACAATGGTTCAAAAATCCTCCATTGTTCTCCTTAGTTTTTGAACCCTTGCAATATCAGTCCAAAATCAAGGTAGAAAAGATGGAGAGGAAGAAAAAGTGGAGTTTGTGGCCATAAGTCCTTGATATAAAGAGAAATCTTAAATAATATAATAAATATTTCCCGGATTGTTGGAGAAAGTTACTAGTTTCTTTTTGTGAAAAATAACAACTATATATTATACTGTCAAAGAATATCCTGTCTTACAACTGATATCTTTGCATTGTGTTTGCTGTAGATTGATGACTCCATTCTCCACTATTTTTGGAAGTCTTCTGTAGGAAGTTCTGACACTGCAAGGCCTCCTCCACCTGTGAAGTCCCTGCCACTGTGGTAGAGGGGGTGGTGGCAGGGTGGATATGATCTGGGAATTTATTACCACCTTTGCTTTCTATGATCTATAAAAATATAAAAAAAAACATTAGAGACCAGTGCTGCATCCACATATGTGATCCAAATACAAGCTTCTATAAAAATGTGATAATATTTCCCATAGACAAAGTTTCAGTACCCAGAATGGCAGAATGAAGAGTACTACAAAGTATGGAAATCAGCACTGGGATCCCTTAATAAAACAAGAGAAGTATTCTGATTTTTTTTTCTTTATAATCATCTTAATTAAGGCCAATATATGATTTTATTTGTCTTTTAATTAATTGAATTTGTTATGAATTCAAAGATTAATACTTTAGAAAGTTGGGTAGGTTTCAGCTCTATATCAAGACTCCTGAACTTCAATGACTAATTCAAACCATACCTAGTATGCATTTTACATATGAGACCATCATGGTCAGTGGAGAGCTTGTCAGTACAGCTAATGAAGCCCAGTGAGCAATTCAGGTCACCAGTCTCCAAGGCTATGGGCTCAGCTCAGCTGCCCAGACACATGTGCTGAGGTGCACAAGACTTTTATGTGGTGCTGTGAGGAATGAAACATCATGAAAAAGACCCAAAGTCTTTTGCATTGTTGTCCAGAAGCCAGAGAGGGCACCAAGAAGTCCTCAGGGAATAAAAACTGAACTGCTCCTTTGCCCAGTGTGTTGACACTTAGATGTAGACACCTCAACTTAGTGTCCTAAATTGAATCTTGATTTTTTTACAGACAGACTCACAGTCTCCTGCTGAATCCTGATGTCTGAAGTGCTGCTAAGAGCCTCATTTACTCTTGTTCTCTCATATCCTGGCAATATAAATGCTAAGTTGGCACCACTGTGAATAATAAATTGTCCAAGGACTCCTTTCTGCCCCATGGTCTGGAGCTGTGGTGTGCCTCATGCCTCAGAGTTAAACAACCTTCTCCCCAAAACTTAGTGCTGGGATATTTGCATCCTCAGTTCAAAGTGCTGCTTTTCAGTGTTATATCCACTTTTTATGACAACGTAATTTTTTTAAGGCCAGGATGAAATGTGACTGAAATTTTCTACAATATGGGTGTTCTGTATAATGATGGGAAAACCACAATCACAGTATTTCTTCACTTAGACCAGAAGCTTTTCACAGATAGCTTGAAAATGACAACTACTCAGTTAAAGCAAAGTTGCAAAGCCCGGGAGTGCCAGATTTTCTGAGAGCTGTCTGGGTTTTGCCCTTTCATCCCACCTTGGCTTCACATTGTAAAAATGCAGATGCTTAGGAAATTGCCTCCAGGTGTTGAGTGATCTGAGTTTCACAAAAATAATAAACCTTGCTCTGAGACAGATGACCTTATTGTCAGCATAGGATCTTTAGGCTTGCAGAAGAGAACTGGAAGTGTCTGCATCCCCTTGCTGCAGCTGTAGTGGCCTTTTGGTGAGTCTCAGAGTAGCTCCATTTTCCTTTGGCAGAGAGTTGCCATACACACAGAGCTCAGGGATGGTTTTTTTGTGGAGATTTGCGAACTACTGCTAAACTCCCTCATTCAGATACAGTCTAATGAGTTAATCCTGGCACTGTGCTATTCAGCATGGAGGAAAACATCTGTTCTGGATGTATGCAGTGCTCATGAAGCTCCGTGGTGTCTCTGCACAGAGACCTGCAATGGAGATCTGTTCTTCAGTCCTTTTTGGACATCTTGTGAACCAAAAGCACCTGGCCTTTCTGTCTTGATTTCTTCAAGTAGAAGAAAGTATGATACTCATTTTCTCTTAGGCATTCTGTGTTGGTTGATCCATGAATGGAGATGAATCTGGAAGTCTTTACATAGAGGCTCACTATAAGCCAGTCTCCTGCCCCATGTCTCCCAACATACCCATGCATGCATTAGGGGTATCTGAGGTGCACAGTGGTAGACCAGCAACTACTGCCTCACTATGTTTATGGCCCACACAATATTTACTGTGCTGCCAGGTTCAACAGTGATGGAAAACATCCACTGTAGATGTAATTTCACTGTAAAAAATGTTTAGACCCTGCAAAAGCTGTAGTCAGAGTACATGAAATTTTATTTTCTTCTACAAAAAAGCCTGAGGGTTATTATGTGTTCAACATTCAGGAGGCAAAAAATGCTTACAGCACTTGGAAACAGTGAAGGATATCCTTCTGGGATGCTGAGATGAGATACTCAGTCTTATAGAGTACTTGCATTGCTTATTTTCCTGTTACAGTAGACACCAGGGGGTAGTGGTTGGGTCCCTGTACATCAACACCATCAGCAACACTCAACATTAACTCAGTGCTGCTAATGAGCACCGAGTGAGCACTGGAATGGAAAGCTATGTTGACATTTAAAGATCCCAGTTATCAGGCTCCATGTTGCCTAATTATGAGGGTTGTGTGGGAAGCACTGCTTCAACGTCTCTATCTAGTATGGACATGACCAGCAGTAATACACTACTCCTATGGAATGTCAGTTACTGCAGGAAACAATTATCCTTTCTGAATATTCAAAATATGTCAAAACATTCATCCTTTTTCCCTCTTCAGGCTCATCAAAGATGTGAGTGTGTCAACATCATTCCACCTACTTGGAGGCAGCTCTGGAATATCTGATTCACAGGCATTTCTCTTGCTCAGTGTTGAATCTTGAGCATCCATAGCCAGCTCAAGACTTTGCAAGTAATGCAGGCAAAACAAAGGGTGGTCTGGTCAGCATGTACCACCATTACAGTCCTGTCTCCAAAGCAGAGTGCCCATGTCCCAGTTTCCTGCAACCTGGCTCATTCCAGAATTGTGATAAGTGTATCTGGGAGAAGGGTAGCTGACCCAGGGCAACAGCACGTGAGGGACTGTCCTAACAATTTAATAGCATAGGCAATCACGTTCTAGAGTCTGGACTGGGGTCCTAACACTTCCATTTACCAGCAAAGATGGAGCCAGTGAGTGGTAACAACAGGATCATCCAGTCAATTGGTCTGATGGTATATCATGGACTATTATGTCTCACCTTGCTTCCCTTTCATAGGGATTTGCCTAAGGCATCTCTACTAGGAAGACATCCAATCTTGATCTGAAAACATCAAGAGACAGAGAATCCAACCTTACTTTTGGTAAGTAGTTCCCAGGATTAATTTACTATTAATAATGCATGCCTGGGTTTCTTTGTATGAATTTGTTTGGCTTCAGCTTGTAGCCGTTGACTCCTGCTATGCTTTCTCCACTAGATGAAGGAGATCTTTTGCATACAGTATTATCTTGTTGTGATGGTACTTTTACACTTTAATCAAGTCATGTCTCCATCTTTTTGATAAGGTAAGCAGAGAGATCCCTTCCAGGCTTTCACTAGAGAGAGACATTTTCTCTCATCCTCTCTCTGACCTGTCTCCAACTTTTCCCGTTTAAAATACAGGTACCAGAACTTTTTGCACTGTGCCAATATTAGTCTTACCAGAGCAGTGGGAGAGATAAGATCAGCTCCCCTCTCCTACTGACTACTTCCTTGTTCATACATCCATGAATCACATTATCCCCTTCTGCTTTATACCAGGAGCTCATGTTTCCACCCTTGAATTCAGTCTGCGGTCTTTGATTTCCATGGCTCCTTGCTATCTACACAATAGGCTCCACTCCTGGTTTCTTTTGGAGTGTCTGTACTGAGATACATCTTTGAAATCAAATCATCTTCACTGTCTGTGTTACAATGCTCTGGGAGCCTGTCGCAAAGTTAAATCCCTGAGCTGCTCAGGTTAGATCCATGGTATGGAATAAAGAAAAGAAACAAGAATTTTTCCTTAGAAAGCAAATGACAGAACTCTCCTTAATGTCCTTAGGAGTGGGATCAGCTCATGGCATTTGTTCACCAATATGAACCTGTAACTAAATATTTCAGGTATACAAAAGGTGAAATCTATGCTGCTCTAATCCTTCTTTCATATACAGGAGCTTCTACCTGCCATAACCAGTGAACACACGTTGAATCCTTCCCACTGCTACTGACAGTATTTTTTCATCTTTTTTAAAAAAATCAAGTCTAACCTGTCTTTCCAACAAAGATTTTCTGCTCATTAAAATCTACTGCACGGATTTCAGTTTGATAGGCAGAAAGTATCTCATTCATCCCAAAAGCAAGTGTAGTCTCTGTGGCTAGGCCAGCATTATAAATTTTTTAAAGTTAAATCAGAGCTATTCTTTGAAGGACTGTGATCATGCAGTCATCAAGGCATTTTTCATGCTGGCAGGAAAAGACACAGAGCAAGCTGCTCTGATGCATTTTAACAGGTATTTTTTAGATATGTAGATTGAAAGAACAGCCCTGAATTTTTTACATGAGTGATCCTTACATCTTTGGACCTAGTGATTTTGATGAGAGTTTCTGCTCTGCCTTTATTTTAGGATTTGTGCTGTGCTGCTATTTTCTGCCTATGATTTTTTCCATGTAAATATGAGGTTGCATTGATGTCATAACACCAAGAAATCAGTCTTGTGGGCTCATTAACAGGGGGCAAGCATCTAAAAGTCTACAGGTTTTTGTGGCTAGCCAAAGATTACAGTGTAAACCAAACTGTAATACATATTGATGTTTGAAAGAAGAAAGTACTTTTAAGTTCATGTGAAGCCGTTGAGTCCCGTGCACAATACACTTTGCATTATAAAGCAAGAGCTCACAAATTCTGCCATTAAAACAGGTCTCAGCCATTCTAAGGGAGGCTACAATTTGTCACAGAAACTACTCATAGTGACTACCTGTGATTAGTGTTGGTGTAGCTTTCATTGTCTGATGTTCAAGTGAATTTATATGATCATTATTTCCACAGCTTCTGGATGTGCCCTGCAGCACTCAGGAGGAGTCTGTGGGCTTCCCTGAGGCCCATGAAGTGAAGGCTGGGATGTTTGTGGAGACTGGTACCTCTGCAATATGCATCTCACCCTGCTTTATTTGTGCTGTCCCGGGTCCCTATAGCACACCCAGTATATGAATGCCTCCCAGTGCTGAATCAGCTACCTCTCACATGCAGATCAGATGCAGTTTTCCAGTTGAAGAGGAGAGGCTGTCCCTGGTTGATGGCCAGTCCAGCATCTTCCCACACAGGCACATTCCCTCTGTGCTTCCTAAAAATTTGAAACAAGCAAGTAGAATAAATTCTGTTTATATAAACACAGCAAGAAGCTGAACATGAAAATCTGTGCTAATATTAGTCTGGCCACAAAATATCCTATAATCCAAGGATGTTTTGATTTTTTTTCTGTCAAGGCAGTCGTCACCATCCCAGTGTTTGGGTGGCAGGGAGGTGTGTTAGCCTGTGGGAAACCTGACCCAGGGAGTTCCCAGGTGAGTGAAGCAAGGCCAGGCTGCCCAGGTATTTGTTGGGCCACCCATCATACAGCTTGCTCCACCAAATACTATCTTCCAAAGCACTGATGGATGCTCAGGGTTTGGAAAACAGTTAGAAACAGTGTTTGGATCCCTCAGTTGCTTAAAAACTTGATGTAATTCTTCCACTGGGAAAGGAACCCAAATAGCCACATGCAAAACATTACCTACCAGCCCCAGCCATGGGAAGCTGACGTGTGATATTCTGTAAATGGATCATGTAAATAGACTAGAAAAACCCAGCCAGCAGAGGTCAGATATGGATTTGATCAGTTAAGAACAAAAGTTGTTCAGAAATATTAATTTGTCTTGATATTGTGTTTTGATACTTGGGAATGGAGTCTTGTTTGGTGCTAGTGTGCAGAAGTGGTCTGCCTGCCCTTGAGATGTTTCAGCTTACTGCTGTCTGTGTCTAGATTTCCACCTTTATTTGACATGTTTCTCTTCCTAAGTACATATTCTAGATTAAAGCTCATATTTTGACTCAATGAGGAAAATCAGGCCATGTGGAAACTCATAAATTTCCCTTCCTTCCTCTGTTCATCCATCTTGCTTGCTTGCTTGCTTGCTCTTACTTTCCTTCTTTCTTTCCTTCTTTCTCCCTCTCTTTTGCTCTTTCTCTCTTTCTTTCTCTCTTTTCTTCTCTGTCTCCTTGCCCTTTTTTTCTCAGGCTCACAGGCGTGTTTTGTGAACTTGGGTACACTGGATGACATAGTTACACCCACAGATTCACCCTGCCTGAAGCCATTCACATTTAGACTTGCTGCTGCATGTTTCTCTCCTTTCTGAAGCTGAACAAATTGCACAGTAAGAAATGAGACAACTTACACTTCCTTTCTAGCATCTTTCGGTTGCCACAATGAACTGAGAACAAGTTATACTTGACTTACACATTCTGCAAATACAGAGAGCAGCACACACTGCACAGAGGTGGGAAAGTGGGGTGGTTTAGTCACAAGAGATAAATATCCCATGGCTGTTCAGAGGGTCCAGGCACCACACCAGGCAGTGCTGGTGTCCTGGCCAGGGCTGGGGCAGTGCCTGGGCCCCCACCAGCAGGGCACAACCAGAGCTGCTCAGCATTTGGGCTTGTGGTGCCTACGATGCTTCTCAAAGGTTTACTTGAAAGTAGCACTGGAGGAAATGATGTGCTAGCCTAAGCATCCACTTTTACACATAGAAGTGGCAGAAGTGGTAAATATTGTAGGTAGAAGCCAAAGTTGTTTACCTCTTCTACCTCCAATGTCAGAAGTGAAAATGCTGCTGATCCACAGGGTGGTTTCCTTTACATTACCTTCCATCATATCTGCAGTTCTCATAGAAATATCAATGAGCAATAGTTTTAAAAATCACAAGGCACATTTGTATGGCAGCTATTTCCTACCTACTTCAGATTCAGTATCTTTTGTAAAGCTATAGGTGCACCATTTCTTAGGAGAAGAATAGTCAGGCCAGGAAAGAAAGCACAGCCCTGGGTGAAGGGCTAGCCTTGACAGCCACTTGCAGTTTTGATCATGAGCATACTAACAGGAGAGATATTTGTTCAGTCTAAGTTTCCCCTTTAAGCCATGGGGGTTTTTTGTGTTACAGGATTTTCTGACATAATTTTTTGACCTGAAGACTAAGAAGAAATAAGAGGAATGAATCTGGAAGGGTAGACCTCCTGTGAGTTTTTTTCCTCTTGTGAGCCAGACTTTCAGAAGCAGTAACCAGATTTTTACCCCTCCTCTGGAGAGCTTGCAGTCCAGATAGGCAATAGGAGTGAAGGCCCCATAAGAGAGGAAGCAAAGTCACCAGCAAAGGGATGTCAGGACATCACATCAGCCAGGACAGCCCTGCTTTGCTGCACTTCCAGGCTGGTCTTCCATAGGCCATGCCTTAAAGAATATATGAGGTCCAATGGACTGGCTAGTAATAAACAACTCCTGGTTGCATGTAAAGCTCTGAAAATTGCATTTCTAATCAATACTTGAATTACTGGCTTTTCTAACCCAGCTTTTTAAATGCAGGCTGAACATTGCAATTGGGCTTCCAAGAGTACCTTATGCTACCACTAACGGGAGCTGCAAGTATGTGTGAAAAACAGGTAATATAGAAACATCTTAGCAAATGCATAATTAGACATTTAAACTATGCTATCTGGAGCCCTGGGCTATACTCCACTGCTCAACTTTTTGTAAAACTTTGACATTACAGCTTCTTAAATCCATGCCAGGAGCAACACTGGATCTGTCACCCAGAGAGGGAGGTTTCATTGACCAAAATTAAAGATGTATGAAGCCTCAGATAATGTTTCACTTTCAGCTGCTCTTTTTCAGTGTTGGAGAGCCTGGGTGAAAGCCCTGATGCCCACTCACAGGGCATCTACTTGTGGAATATGTACAGTAGGTATCATAGTACAACACATCTGGGCGATGTAGATACACTGAAGAGCCACCCTGCTTGTGATTTTCTTCATTCTCTGAGGACTCTGGAGCAAATCCTGCATCCTGAACAATCAGTGAAGCCCTGCCAGCCCAGGTCAGTGTCTGAATTTCAACTGAACTGATTGCAAAAGTTTCCAGTATATATGTCCAGTGTTACCAGCATAATCATGTAGATCTCCTTTGTAGTGCACTTCTCAACCTAGTTTTAGTTTTTTAACACAACTAGAAGAATACTTTCTTTTCATGTTTAGATAAATACTTCAAATTGAGAATATTTTCCAGAAAATAATCAAATGTGAATGGTTGGAGAGAAGATGATCACATAATGTGTCATCAGGAGAGACACAAAAGGCCATAAGCAAGAGGAGCTCTTCACTCACATATCTCCATGTAAACTCTTTCACCTTCTTTTTAGAGAAATTAGGAAAGAAACAAAATTCAGAAAGTGCCTTTTTCAGTAGTCCCATTAAATGATGTTTTCTGAGTCAAAACACTTGCTTGTTCTCAGTTTATCAAAACAGAGCTGAAAAGTAAAAGTTGCTCTTTCCATGAGACTTGCCATGCTGGGCCCTTAATTTGGTGGGCATAGAGCAATGGAGTCAAATATGCTCGGATACTAAAAATACCTTGGCATGTTTTTGCCAGAACACACACAGTATTTTGGGGATACAGAGTACTTGCAACTGTCTTCCTAGAATTTCTTGCAGATGGAGAGTGATGATAAATCTCACAGCTTCCTTGCAAGGTTTAGGGTTGCTGCATGCTGTTTAAACAGCTGCACTTGTCCCATCCCTGAAGGTGGCTGCAAATCAATGGAGGCTGCAAATCAAGGGAGAGGAGGAGGCAATCCAAGTATATATCATTCTAAAGTGACAGACAGATTGAGTTATTGGTCGCTTTTTCCACTGACAAATCCTTGTTTCTGTTAGTGATACCGAATATGCTGTCATGACTGAAGAGCTTCAGCAACTCATCGTAGTGTTCAGTGCATCTGTCATGGAACAGAAAGGTTTCTCTTCCTGTCCTGGGCTCAAATTTCCTAAAATACAAATCTCTCTAGACTCCCTTCAATCCCCCAGAAGGCCCATCTTATGGAACAAACTGCACTGCTCTGTGGCTTGAGGAACTTTGTAGTTTCAGCTTTTCTGCAGGGTCCAAACTGAACAATTCTTGTAAAATCATTCAGTAAATAAGCAAAATGTAGCCCCTTCTTACAGGGCTTGCATAGAGTAAAAATTATATAGTTGTGATTTCCCCCCCCCATATATAGTACCCTTAAATGTTAGTGTTCAAACCATAATTTATTCCCAAATTCCTCAAGTGATCCAAGAAAGCACGACCACTTCCAAGATATGGAAGTCTCTTCAGTCTCCCCTTGTTTTGATACAAGACTGAAGTCTGGGTAATTTCCTGGGTAGTGAGCTCATCTCCACACTGAGTACCTCTAAAAGTACTGAGTACCTTTAGAGAACCTGTAAAACATGCCACTTCCTTGCTCCAGGGGGCCTTATTGATAGCGAACATCTCTGTGGACCTGCATTTGATTCAGTATGTGATCAGCATATCATGCTGAATTTAAGAAAGCTTGGTTGAGTCTGTGGTGGTGGCAATGTTCTGGTCAACATCCCCATGTTCGGACACCTCCCAGCCTGCTGTGCCAAGTCTCAGCTTGCTGCTCACCAGCTTTCAGCTTTGCTGTGTATCCCTGGAAGTTGTTCTGGGACACAGACTGCACAGACTCCAGGTGAAATCAGCTTCACTTAAAATTTCAATGTGTAAAAGCTGGTTTTAGACCCTCTGTGCCATCTGTAGTGTCAAAGGAGCACCCTGAGGGGGTATTCTTCACATTCAAAGGCAAATGTTGAAGTTAGATAAAACGAGTTTCTTACAACTTCCTATTTTACCTGGATTCAAAGAAAAGCAGCTGAGACTTAGGGGTCAAATTCTACCTACCTGAATTTAAGTGGTATGAGATTTGTCATTTCTGTCTCTTAGTTCTTCATGGCAGCAGAGGCTCACAAGCCCATTGCTGCTGGGCCACAGCTCCCAGGCAGGGTGTCTTGATCATTTAAATACAGAGAAAACTCAAGGGAAGATGCTGAGTTTGTGGAGACACAACATATGGCATATGGCAAGTTAGCACTTACACACAGACACAGCAGGCTTTAGCATGGATTTTGTCACTTTTCTTCTCAAAGACTTAAAAAAAAAAAAAGAAAAAAAGGGTTTCATCTGGGTTAGGAAAAAATAAACTTTATGAATGCTGTACTATTTCCACCAGCTCATCTGCTGGAGGCCAGGAGATAGAACAGTCCCAGATGAGAGTGGTTCCTGTCGTTGCCTCTCTGCTTCTCCCTGATCAGCTCCAAAAGGCAGCCACAGTCCCTTCCCTTCCACTTCCCCAACAGAAGGTCATCCCTGAAGAACTAGTTTTCACCAAGCAGTGAACTCCTTTTCTCATCCTGCCCTTTTTTAAAAACCTTTTTAAAAGAATCGGCAATTCTTTGTGGCTGGACCTGTGCCATACCATCTTCCCTCCTCCTAAAGATCTAGCCCAAAATTGAACCTAAGCAGGGTAAAGCCTCACCTCCCCTTATATTTATAAGTGATATTTGTGATGCAGAGAGTTTGTACACTCCAAAAATCATTTCCACCAGATTAAGGAGCTGCACAGACCCATGTGGGAAAGGTGAGCTACAGAGATAGGCATCGTATCACAGCTTTTTTCCTCTTCTGAGGGCACTACAGGCTGCTGAATCCTGGGTTTAATACAGTCATCTGATAATCTACAGAAAAGTATTTTTCTGTAAAACCCCTTTCATCTCATATATAATGATTTTTTTATGTGTGTAGTGAATATTTCTTCAATTTCAAGAAGCTTGTGAATGTACAGGATACACAGAAATATGTGCAGAGCCTTTACCCTAAAACTCACCTGAGCATCACTAAAAAATTGTCCAGATTCTATGAAAAGAAAGAAAATAAGATAATAATACAACTGTGAGGTCTGTTTTATGGTGCATTTCACATATTTTCAAAATCTATGTCAAACTAACAAGTATCCAAATACTGTCAGTATAAATATTGTGGACATTTGGCTCTTGAAGCAGTAATTCAGGTATTGGATCACAAATGAAGGAAAATTCTAAATCACTTAATTTACTCACATCTGTATTTTAAAGAGTTTTAAAATCTAAATATGTTTTCAGACTTGAAGTACACCACTATACTACCAGAATGGACTTGTTTACAACTCCCATCATAAATGCCACATGCACTTTGGAATACATAGTGATTGAAATTAGCAGCTGGAAAGCAAAACAAGGGGTGTTTCTTAAATGAATGACCAATATATTTGATGCATTCTATATGTAGAGATAGATCCCTTTATCCCATTTTGCAGTATTTTATTTGTATAATAAGTAAAAGGCTATTCCACATCATGAAAGAAAGCTAAAAAGACAAAACTAACCACAGCTGACCAAAGCTGAAAAACAGGAAAACCACTGGGGAAAGAGAAAAGAGGAATTCTAGTTATTTTGCTTAACAGATGGCAGCATAACAGAAAGCAGCTGACGCTGGTAGCCTAAGGGAATTTTCCTGTGTCAGAAGAAAAATAAAATATAGGCTATACAGAACCCCCCATTAAATGAATTTCATAAAAAAGAGTTTTATTTACATACACATATATGGACACAGACATATAGATGTATACAAACTTGCATGTAGATGTACACAAACTTGCATGTTGTGTAGACATCTGTGTTAGGAGGGAATAGAGATTAAAAATCATGTCAAAATTACATTTTCCTTACCTGCTATACAGTGTTTATCACTCCTTTCTTTGGGGCACCTTGTTGCTCTCCTCCAGGAAGGCAAAACCCCTCCAGGGCTCCTTACATTTTCACCTATATACTTGTTAAGTTTCCCATTTCCCTGTATTCCCTGCTTCCTACACCTTCATTTTATTCTGCCACTGAATCTGGTGTCCCACATATATTGAACCCTTCTGCTTCTCTTCTCCCAAACCCATTTTCCATTCTGCTCTTCTGCCTGGAAACACAGTTTGCCCTGGAAAGCAAATCTCACCCAGTATGCAGACCCTGCTGGGGCAGACCCATCAAACAAGAAGTGCTGCACCTCATGTCTCTGAGCTGCCTCTGCCTACACAGGGAGCTTTCGGGGTGATTTGTGTTGCCTGTTCAGACCAGAGATGCTTAATGTATGACCTTTGGCATCTGTATATCTTGCCTGGGCTATTCATCCACTTTATGGCTCACTGTCAGTGACCTTTCTTCCCCAGGAAGAGCAGATGAAATATTCTCAGCAGTGGCATCCCTCTCCCACTCTGCATGTTCCCAACTGGCCTGGCCTGTTCCCCAAACACCCCCATCACGTGAGGCTTAAGGTTTATGATAGGGATAAGATAAACCACTAAGGCAAGCAACTTCATTTGCCTCACCAGAAGGTCCTGTGGAACCGAGTGCCATGAAAGCTGACAAAGATATCTGAGTTTCAGTATCTTATCTGAACATGATATACAAAGGAAAATAAGTTGCAGTGAGGAAGCCCAGAAAAAAGGACAGCACAGAAGGGAGAAAGGAGATCATGAACAACCACATGCAACACCTTACACTGGTGCTGACTGGAGGTTGATGGGCTCAAGCAATTTTGGATTCATGTATGTGAATGTCTGTCCTTGTCTGCAAGGAACTTGTGGGCTGTCATTTGGAGTATAAAGAAGAAATAGTTGCTGATACAGTGCTACTTGATCTATCACTGAACACACCTCTGCTATAACTGTTAGTATAATGAATAGTAATTTTTTTCTCTGGAGTACATTATTGCACCTCAGAGAAAAGTGATTATTATCAACTAGATTCATTAAAAGCTTCATGAAGGAATTTTCCATGCACCAGAATAACTCCACTCCTGTTGAAATCCATGTGTTATTTTTTCCCTATGGATACAACTACAAACAAATCAAGGCCTGAAATCTTTGGAAAAACACAGCCAAAGATTGAAGTTTTGCTTCATTAAGAATAATTTTTCTAAGATTTTGAAAAAACAATGAAAAGATTAAATTTTAGCAGCCTGAGAAGAAAATAGATGAGATCAGAATTAAAATACTGATGTCAGTATTCCTAAATGAGTTCTTCCATCTGGCTCCCAAGAAATGATCTGTTGAATGCTCTGATCAGCATCATCATATTCCCATGAAAAGGTTTTGGCTTTGTGACTCTTGTCCCAGATCTTACCATTGCTGAGACAGGGGAGGGGGACAGGTAGCTGTTTCCAGCAGCCCTTCTCAGCTTCTGATGATGGTTGGCCACAATGCTTCCCCCTTTACAACTATAAAGCTACACTGACTCAAAGATGATGTACCAGAGCAAAAACCCTGACTGGCATTTTATAGTATGAATTTTGCTTCTCAAGGGTGAAAATATACACTCACTTTTCTACCCTTTATTTTAATGAATAAATATTCCCTGAAACTCTTTGTTTGCACATGCAGATTTAGCCTCTCTGTTTATATATCACAAACTGATTGATGAAGCTCAAAATGCATCAGATTCTAAGTTTGCTCCACAGTCCTGATCACTAATGAGTATGAGATATTTCATTTTTCCAGAGTATGTACCACACATGAACCCCCTCAGGCATGATGTCCCTAGATTGTTTTCTGTGTGTCATATACATGAATTTACAAATAATGTGTGCCAGCTAACAGAGGATCACTTGCAGAATTCAGTGTTTGAGGATGCTGCGTGGAGTTCTGATTTCTGGCAAACTCTTCTCCAAAATTCAGTGCAGGATTTGGACCCTTCCATGTGGGCAGTATGTTATCTATAACATTTAGAGGAGCACACTTCAGACATATACTTTGCTTCAGCTCTTCCAGAAAAGTTGCTCCAGAAAATACAGCCAAGAAAAAATTGGTGGCTTGATCTTCTAAGAGGAAATGTTTTTTGTATAGCAGTGGAGGACTTTCAGATGTTGCATATGTAAGGTAGTAAACTATACTGGAACAAGAGACATGCAAGAAAATTCAGACTTTACAGTTAAGGAAAGTTAAGTTAAAGTTAAGAGCTGCAATATGTGCTGATGAGTTCTAGGGTCTGCAATCTGCCTTTGAAGCAATCCCCTGAAAGATGTGATATGCTAGACTAAACACAAAATTCAGGAGGAGGAAAGGGATCTGATTCTGCCTGATTTCCCATGTTGTTTTAGGCTGTTTCACAGAACCACAGCATCACTGGGGCTGGAAGAGACCTCTGGAGACCATCTGGCCCAATACCCCTGCTCAGAGTAGGATCAGGATTTCCCCACCAGAGCTGTATGTTCAATATGCATTTGCTTCAGGACTTCACTGTTGTCTACAAAGATCCCTGAGATCCTTGAAAGGCAAGTGCCAAGTAAAATGCCTGTGACAACTATCTAACTATCTAGCAACTTCGGTACTTGCATGCTGAAGCATGTGTGTGTGTGTATATATATATATGCATCCTGAGGATGTCTGCATGAATCAACACCCTTGTTCTATTCACAACTTTTATTATGGTTTATTATTTATTTGTGCTATCATAGCAGAATTTTAGGTTACAGAGTTAAGCTCATTTACTCCTATCTGGATCTATATACCCTTGGGTAGCCCAAGTTCCCTAAGCAAACAGGCAACTTCTCTTCTTCTTCCCTTATCCACCAGCATCACCTCACATTTACTGGGGAAAGTTGCCATGAGTCCTTGATGCAGTCTGAGTACCATCCTGCTAGTTTGGGCAAACAAATATACACATATGACAGACATTAATGAAAATAAGCTTAAGCAATAGCACAGTGCCTGTCATCTCACCCCAGGGAGCAGCTCAGCTGATGAAGCACCCTTTGCTCAAACTTCTCAGGTTTTCTGGTTCTAGTACTGTATTAGACTGCTTGAGCCACTGAATTACTCAGTAATCCCCAGGAACCAACCTTTGGAATAGAGATAACTAAAGTCTTTCTAAGTTTGGACCCAGGTTTTTAAGATTTAACCTGGTAGCTATAGGCAATGAGGTCCAGATTTTTAATATGTGCCATGTGGTTCAACCCCACTCAGACAGAGGCAGGTCCTGAATCTTGGCCACAGGCCCGAATTTAAACTAGGCACCATGATGTTTGGGTATTTTTTAATTGCTTCCACTTCTAAAAGGATACTGAGAACCTGGCTTGTTGAGGAACAGATCAGATGCTGGGCATTTTAACAACAAACATGTTTGAAAACTGCACCCACAGTCAGATCTGCACACCCTGGTCTGCCAAAGCAAACCTCAGTGCAGAGAACAACCCTTTATGGAATGCAGCAATAAGCTGGGATGTATTTTTCTTCTTTATTTACTTTTTCTCATGAACAAAAGATTGGAACGTACCCTTACCCATCTGATCAGACTGAATGAGGCCAGCTGAGCAAGTTTAGTCTAGCAAACACCATTCAGTGTGGGTCCTAAAGAAAATCTCCTCTAAATTATATTGAAGAACTGCAGAAATAAATGTTGCAAAGGCTGCCATCTGGCCACAGTGGTCCACATGTGTGTATTTGAATAGGGTGAGAGAAGAATGAATATTATTTTCCTGGGTTATTGCAGAAACTTTAGGAAGAGCTTCAGTTCTCACGACAGCTCTCCAGCTGCCATCACGGCTGCAGTGCCACATCTGTAGAACCATCAGTCATGAGAAATCGCAAACGGGCCCTGAAATGAGGAGCTTTGTAAATAAAACCAGCATTAGAAAGCATTGAAAACACAATAATCCTGCCTGCTCTACACAGATATTAATGAGACCACTTGGGACAGCAGTCTGTCAACTGTGGAGGAGCCAGTGCCTCTAATACTGCTGGACATATGGGTGAAAACAAAGCAAGAATGCAAGGAAAACCTTCTAACAGGGAAGGTGTTTGAGGATGATGGCTTCCAAATCTGGTCAGCAGATTGCCAGCAGTTTACAGAGCTATCACGTGAAGTCAGTTGAACCAAGTCCTCTGTCTTGGTTTTGGTTTTAGAAAAAGGCTTAATGGGATCATTGTGAAACAGCCATGGCTGTCTCTGATAAGTCAATGCAGTACAGCTGGAGCCTGTTTTAAGGGTAATGAGCTGAGAAATTGCAAAGAGGACAGAAACTAGGTCTGATTCTGAAGAAACAGCAGCTTTTTCCCTTCTGCTGTATCATCTTCTTTGTGATGTCTTTTCTTCCTTCCAATTTGCTTAACCTTAATGAGTGATGCTTAGTTATTTCCACTATGTCACAACTGTCACAGATGTTGTCTTCCAGTTTGTTTCTCATTCCTGCTATTGCACCCACTATTAACATGCATTAGAATGGGTACTCGGATAAGTAACTTGCAATCTTCTGTATAGGTTGGATAATAAAATCCTTGGTTTACTTAACACATTTGGACATATCTATGTTACTTAAATATATTTTATTTGCCTCCTGATAAATCACACTACAACATTTTAATACACAAGTGAAAGGTTTGTTCCGTCAGATTAAGCAAATAGCACTGAAAGCGCTGAAAATTGGAGAGTGTGAATTTGTCCTGTATAGAAAGTGGAGAGGGTGAGCTAACTGCCTTTCACAGTTTCTAATTCTAATGTGAAATGTGAATTCTCATTTCACATCTCATTTCCAGTGCTTCCCATTTGAGGTTCATCCTTAGAAACAGAAGCTGCACTGGCAGAAAATGAAGAAGACAGAAACTTCTTGATTTCAAAATTTTATAAACAACTGAAAAAACCCCCAAACCCACAGATGAGCAAAAACCAGGTATTGTTCCCCCTATGACCATAATTTCTCTGCCCTGATATTGTCATAATAAAGCCTAGTTATTTGCTTCCAGTAGTGATACCAAAACCCCTTGGGAACAGAGAACTCCATCTGGTAGTTTTGCTGCTGTCATTTGAGGTTATCAGCTTGGTCATCATGTGTTGAATTTCTCTGTGGCCAGTCACCTACTGCCAAAATCCCCAAACCTGCAGGTTAAGCCTACACTTCAGTCACTTGAGACATCCTGTGGAGTTTAAGCCAGGATGAGTAACTCGGATGTCTCTGGATCCCACCTCTGCTTTGGCACAGTGTTTATGAAAACATCCCTCCCCTCTGAAGACATTGCTGTGGGGCAGGTCTGACACCCTGACAGGATAACTGGAGATCCTCTGTCTAAGTGTGGCCAAGTCACATTCCCTGTCCTTCAGGCATCAGGGCAAGAAGGTGAACACACACCAGGGGAAGCATTTTGTATTTGCAGGGTGACAAATCAAAATACGGAAAAGTCTGATCATCTCTTAAAATCATACAGCCTCACACCTGAAGCATGAGGCAGGCAAAGTGGCATTGCCATCCCTGGAGGTGTTCAAAAAAACATGTAGATGTAGCACTCTGGGACATGCTTTTGTGGGAATGGTGGTGTTGGGTTGATGGTTGGACTGATCTCTGTGGTCTTTTCCAACCTTAATGATTTGGATGCAAATATATCCAGTCATATTGCTTCCAGGATGGCAACCAGTACCTCCATCAGAGAAGCCTGGATAACAAAAGTCCCTCTTGTTGGGCTGTTCCTTTCTTCTCTCCCCTGTTCCTCCTGCTTTTTCACTCTCTGCTCTACTATTTGAAGGCCTTGTGTCTAGGTTTGCTTTTGATCAGCTGCATTTCATTACTGGTTTTGCTGTGATAGAATCCAAACTCCTGGCTATGGACAAGGTCTCTGCTCTCTCTGCTTCACTGGTTTTCTATATCCAGGACTCATCTGGGTACTGTAAGGATGAATGATCTGTGAGGTTTCTGAAGAAAACAGAGTCATAAGCCCCAGGATGACACCAGCCTTTTCTGTATTTTGCATAAGCTTCATAAGAGCCATGTGAGATGAAATTATTTATAGTCCTGGGCACTGCTCGCTTTTGGTTTGGACCCAGTTCTTCCAGTTTGCCTCTGCCATGAGGTTTGGTGGCTTGAGCACAGCTTAAGAGCCAAGATTTCTGATCCCAGCTGCACTGCTGACCCCTTGTGTGGCCCTGGGTGAGGCAATGAACCCCTCCATGTGTCAGACTCCCCATCTGCCAAACTCAGTCTGTAGCTCCTGCTCACCTTCATCCTCCGGGTGTTGAAAAGACCCATTTGTTTATAGTTGTGATGAGAATTTCATGCACAGGGTGCTCTATATGTGCTAAGTGTGATTAGGTTGATTAGGACCATCTATGGAACTTGTGCATGAGGTAGTTCCTTGAAAATCTTCAGGGGGGAAAAAAAACAACACAAAGCAAAAAGCAATCCTTTCTTGGAAAAAGAAAAGCAGATTGAGGGAAGGAGAACTTCCCTAGGGAAGTAACTAAGCTTGAAGTGTCATTTTGGGGCCTTTCATCCCCATAGCTGTATGAACCACAGGTAGAAATATCTATGGAGCTTGCACGGGTACAAGCTGCTCTTGTGGTTAGAGGCTCAGGAGCCTCAGAATACCTGAAGAGGCTCAGGAGCTGTCTCAGGAGGTGTTTGAGTATACCTGGGAGGGGGATGGATGGTGTGCACCCCTTGCCTGTGGCAGAGCAGCAGACTCTGATTTCATGGAGGCTATGATTTTGCGTGCTCCTGCCTCTAGATCCTAATAACCAAAGCAAGAAGGGATTTTTTATGCCGTCCGAAGCATTCCTGATCCCCCCTCCACATCTAGTGAAAACTTAATAGCGTGAGAAAATGCCTTCCTGTAGCATACTGTAAACCACATGGAGAACAGGAGCAGATGGAGGAGGTCTGTCCTTTTCCTTGCAGAGGGGCTCTGCCAAGATGGAAGGATGGAAGCAGAAAGAGAGGGCACCTTTGCAGGGTGCAGCCTTTTGTGGGTGAGGGCAAAGGCAGCAGAAGTCACAGAGGCCATGGAGTAATAACTCTTGGTGCTCACAGGAGAGTAAGTGAAGGGAGAGGGAGAGCTGCTTTCCTGAAGCCTTTCCCCTGTACAGATGGTAGCAGTTAAGATTCCTGCAGGAGCCAGGAGCTGCAAAGTTAACACATCTGGAATTTTCCTGATGCCTGCAGTAAGGCTGTGGCAAACAATGCTTGCTGGGCTGAGCAGGCTCTGCTCGGGTGCTTTTATTGCACTTGGACTGATTTCAAGCTCTGCTCCATGATTAATTGCACTTTTAAAAACAAAGTTCAAAACACTTCCCAGGAAGTTTGGGGAAGGCAGAGCGCTTTGGTGGCACCAGAGCTCAGTGTAGTTCTCATTACAATGGCCCCAGACACAGTGTGCATCAGCGGCTGCTTCATTTGACATAAGATCTCACAATCCCATTTCATCATGGAGAGGCTGCCAAGCAATATGATGTCTCTCTTCCTCTCCTCTCCACTGCTCTCCTCTCCTGATCTCTGCATTTTCTCCTCTCTGCATTTTCTCTTCTCCTCTCCTCTCCTCTCCTCTCCTCTCCTCTCCTCTCCTCTCCTCTCCTCTCCTCTCCTCTCCTCTCCTCTCCTCTCCTCTCCTCTCCTCTCTTCTTTTTCTCCCAAGCCTGTCCAACATCTGCCAGACACAGCAGGGTGGCAGCAGGTGTTGGCCAGGATCTCTGCCCCTCATCTTGTTTGTGCAGTGAAATTTGGGGCCAGGCCAGGACTGTAACTGTCATCTTTCCCATGGAAATTATTATAAGGAAGAGCCTTGCCCCTTCCCAGCGTGCTCCCGCCTGTCCCACGACCAGCCTCACTCCAACCCAGCATTGAAAAAAAAAAAAAGAGAATCTTTCAGAGAGGGTAAAAATTTAGAAGAGCACATGCTTTGGAGGAAAAATGCATTTCAGAGTGCTGTAGCTACACTACAAGAGATTCTTGTTATCATATAATGATGATGGAGAGGCCAGAGAGAAGACTGAAAAAAGGAGGACAGTGGGTACTTTTCGTATTCATACTAGGATGGAAGAAGGCTTGGTCTCTTTTGCTATAAAAAAAAGTATATATTTGTGGTAAAGGTGCTGTTGCTAGTGATGGAAGTGCACAAATTATGCTGCCTGAAAGGAACTGGTGGGGATTGAGCAGAGACCTGGAAACCAGGGTCATGGTAACTCATTAACACGTAATGAAAGTTTCTGTGAAGGGCTGTTGCACATCCCTTACAACCCCTCTGGGCCATCTGTATGAGACAGTGTGGACTAAAACCCACACATACATTAAAAAGTCCCCCCAGAGCCAGATAGGCATGCACAAGGCTGTTTAGCACCCAAAGGTGCTGCAGGAGGAAAGCTTTCCGTGTCAGCTTTGCACTAGCATTTTCTTCACTGCAGAAGATGGAGGGGGTATTTGTATAAAGATGAGCAGGATAAACAACAAAAACTGTGCTAGAAAATACTGCAGGCAGGGGAAAAAGGGGCTGCAGGCATGGCTCATGCCAACTTCTGGGCTGGGTTAGGCCAACACAACACAAGCCCCTGGGGCCCTGCCACCATGGGGCATTGCCACATGCCAAGGCTGAGGTAGAAAAGAGGTGGCAGATGCCCAAGAACTGGGCCACAGATCCAGCCCACTTTGGGCCTGCAGTAGGCTCTCAGTACCTCTGGGCTTCTGGCGTTTGCCTCCTCTGTCTGGTATGTCTGAAAAAACACCCAGATCAGTACCCATCAGGTCAGTTGGTTTATTTTCTAACACGTCTGGAGGGCTGCTCCCTTTCTCCTCCTCCCCTCTCATTTCCTCTACCAGACCGACTCTGCCTCTTGTCACAAGTTAGGACCTGATTCGGCAAATAATTTAACTACTTGCTAAATTTCAATGCACTGCAAGTCATCGTGTTGCAATCACAGCTCACTGTACATAGAGCCCATCACGTGTACCAATACCATGGGCTCTGAAACCTGGGGACAGAGGCTGCAGGAGCTGATGGAGGGGGATCCCTTCCAAGCTTCTACCCCCAGTGCTTTTTTGGTTACAACAACGCCCTGCAAGTGATTCAGCTGGGGGAGCTCTGGGACACTCTTTGCAATGCTACTGTATTATTTCAGGGTTTGCTTGTACCTCCCAGCTCTTTCGTAATCTCAGCTTGGCTCTTTGCTTCACCCACAAACTCTTTGCCCAGTTTTTACAGGGCACCCAGCACCCCAGGGCTGGGCATGGGGTCGGTGTCCTGGCGGGTACCTGCAGGTCAGTGCTGGTTGGAATACCATCAGGAGAGCATTCCTCATCCTGGTGGTTGGATGGCACAGGGTGTATGGCAGGCTGTGTGGTCACAATAATTTCTTTATTACAGAGTGGTTTATTTTTAGCTATTTATCCATCATGCACAGATGCCTTATTGAGGTGAGTTCTGGAGCATATGGGCCCTCAGATGGACAACGGTCCTTCAGAAATCCTCTCCTGCTGCAAAGGGTCCAGATGAAGGGATTCATAGAAGGATTTAGCCAGTTCAGTGCCACTGAAGGGCCTGGCTTCTATTATCCTTCTCTGGAAATCCCTAGGCTGGATTTGTGTGTGTTTGCCCTGCAGCAGGGAGAGATGCCCACCAATAGATACCAGCTGTGTGTAGGTACCAACCATGCACAGCTGAGCCTGTGGGTGCTGGGACTCATGGCAAAATAACACCAGGGACTGCTCTGAACCCAGGGTGTTCAGCTGTTGGCTCATTTCTCTCTCTCTAGTTGATCCCTGGTGCACTCTTTCCTTTACCTGCAGCCCTGAAGTCATGAGTCTCTCTGGATTGAGGCTATATTGTGTGCTGCTTTACATATATATCAAATAATAAATTAACAAGGAAGGGATTTTCCTGAGACAGATCAAGCTTCTTACCAGAGGCATGTATCAGCAATCACTGTACACATGTAAAATTGCAGGTGGAACAAGCTTGTACATGGAAATACCGCTCTTTGCAAGCAAGAAATTACCATGCTGTTTTGTTTTTCTGTTTCACTTTCCTCCTAGGAATTTCTTTCTGCTTCCATGCTTTATCTTCCGACCAAATTTCATAGAGCATGGAGCAGAGGAATGTGCGTGGGAAACACCCATCTGGATGCACTCCCAGTCCCACCGCCCAAGCGTGAAGCCCTTCCCACCCCTCACCAAAGTCACTGTCACACGTTTCACCTGTGAGTCACTAATGCCTGGCTCTTCATGTTGCAGCCTGTAAGTGATTAGTCCTTGTTCATATAGCGCTTTTTTTTTTTTTTTTTTTTTTTTTTTTCCCCTCTGCTCCTTCTGATTCAGCTGATTTAGATGGCTGATGGCTTCCTTGCTTGCTCACGCTGCCGTTAGTCACAGCCCTGTAGTTAATTCACCATCATTCCAGGGGTGGGACAAGCAGACTGAGGTGAGTGTTTGGTAATCAGGGATGGGCAAGTTGCTCTGAGGGACTCAATCAACATGTGATTTCATGCTACCTCTAAAGGGAACTAAAGCCCTGCTGACACCATCTGCCTAAGCATTTCACACGGGAGGTGCTAAAAAGGGATCCTGGAGCTTTAGGGATAAGTGTGAGTTGTGAGTGAGCACCAGCACATGAGAGAAACAGGCTCTGCTGGCTGTGTGGGAAGGTGAGGAGCTACTGAACAGGAGATGTTCATGCAGCATTTTGAGAAATAAAGTTTGGCTAAAGTTCGGTTGATTGGAAGAGCTGCTGCCTCTTGCCATGGGGCCATGAAGAAGATCAGAGGGCTGGAGCACCTCTCCAATGATGACTGGCTGAGAGAGTTGGGGTTGTTCAGTCTTGTGTCAACCTTGGGTCCCAACATAAGAATCACAGAATCCTAGAATGGTTTGGGTTGGAAGGGAACCAAAAGATCATTCCAAAGCCCCTGCCATAGGCAGAAGGGTTTGGGTTGGAAGGGAACTGAAAGATGATTCCAAACTGTGGCCTTAAGATGTGTGGGCCTTGCATGGCTGTGTGTATCCATGGCATGGGAAGATGCTGTTCCTGATCTGTTTGCTGAGGGCTGACTTCAGGACTTGTTTGGTCTCTCTCTGGGGGTTGAAATGGCCAGCCCCTGGGTATGGAAGAAGAGGTTGATCGAATGGACAAGATGGCATCCCCTTCTCTCGCAGGGACCAAACTGCCCAAAGAGAGAGTCTGAGAATGGATCAGACAGGCAGCATTGCCCATTGCAAATGGTTTGCATCTCTGGGACTCCCTGTGCCATGAGGGAGCGTCTCTGTATTTAAACAAGTTCAGTACATTTGGGGACCTTGCTTCAGCAGCAGGAACTGCCTCTGTGCACGCACAGGACACATTGGGAGGGCCCTATGCTGACCCTAAATAGTCCCTCTGACACCCATTTAAGTTTTTCTTGTCTCCTGTTTTCTGTAATGTCTGCTGCCTCCTTACCGACAGCCATGAGAGTCCTCCCACCACAGCACACAGAAACCAAATACCCTAACCTCAGCTTGCATTTTTCTCGTGGTGTTTACTTGGGATTGCAGCCAATACGTGCACCGAAAACTGGCTTCTGAGACCAGAATTTGGGACAATGATAATCTAATCCGACCTCCTGTGTAACCCAGGTCAGGGAGTTTAACATGGAAGTTGCTGCAAGGGAAGGAGTAAGTCTTCCTGGCTGTGCTGTGAGCTCTGCTCAGCCCAGCAATTTGTGGTCGAATGAGGTATATTCAGTCGTGGGTCTGAGGCAATGAGGAGTTTTCAACTCCCTTGGTGGATGAAGGTCTGGTTTGTTGCATTAGATTTTCTCCTCAGCTATGTTCAAGAGATGTTCAACATTTAAATTAGATTAGAGGAACTATACCCCACATGATAGGAGTATAATTTGGATGGGTGCAAATATATCATGCCACTAATAGTTTAACCCCAAAAATTCTTGAGTAAAAAAGACAATGATTACAATTGTGGTGATCTCCTGCAGATGACTGTAAGTTATTTGTGTACACAGTTGTGATTCAGAAGTTGGAGGAGTTGGGTACAAATAATACAAAAGGAAGCTTATGACTTCCTCCTCCACTTCACCCCTCTGACCCTGCTTCTCTCCTGCCCTCACCTATAATATTATTTTGGTTATATGAAGACTACTGAGGGGATGCTGGCTGTATTTCATGGGTATCCACCTGTAAAAACTGAGTCAAGTTCTCTCACAAGAAGTATTTTTATCAGATTATCTCATATCTTCCATAATATGAGAAATAAAGGCAAATAGATTGGAGAAAGGAGAAGTCTAAATGTTCAAAGCCTCATAGATCTCAATCTGAGCCCACCATTTGTTAAATGACCAAAGGGAGATCACCCCTGGCAATGGCCATTCCAGCAGAAAGCTGCTGCTCCAGAGACTGCTCCTTGCCTGCCTGATAAATGAGACCATGCAGAAAGACATCACCTCGAATGTACAGCCATATCTGCATGGTGTGTGTCTGTCTCCACACATACTTACTTGAGTAATATCCCTGCATATACCTTAGCCATTTTAGTTGGAGCTAAGAGCTGCCCATGCCTCACAGCTGCCAGGAGAGGTGACACAGAGGTAACACTCATGCACACATCCACACAACAGCTTTCCCTGTATCCACTCCTGAAGGGAGGGATCCCTCCGTGCCCCCTGCCTCTGAGCAGCAGGGAACAAGCTTTTCCATCTTGTGGGGGCTGAACAGACCAGAGAAAGGTGCAGACATAAAACAAAGCTATCCTGATAGGTAAGGAGGAAAAATCTTTAATTAAGCAAATATGCACCTAGAGCCCAATGCTGCCCTTAGTACAGCTGTGCTCTCCTTTTGTGTCACTGATGGAATTAAGTCCACAGACTGGACCAGTGTATTTTCTTCTGTCCTTTTCTGGTTGCAGATTCAGTCACCTACCTGCATAAAACTCCTCTCTTTCCCATAAAACCCTGGCTGTGTTTTACCTAACAGGTCAGCAGTGCTCAAGCTGTGGCCTTTGCATCTGTGCAAGCACCTGAGAAAACAAACCTATTACCAGTTAGCTTAAATTACTAAAGCAGAATTTTTCCCTCCACCCAGGCCAGCAAACTGAAAAATGCTGAAGTCCTCCAGAGTGGTTTTAAACTTACAGGTCAAAGAGCTGGAGAAAGAGCCTGCAACAAAAGCCAGGAGAGGGATGAACAGCAGATGCCTTCTGCTTTTGCATTCATCTTCTTGATTCTTGCTTCTTCTAATTCTTCACCTCATTTCCTTTTCCATGGGCAAATGGGGTGACTGGGTCTCGGGTCGCCTGCGTCTAATGGTGCACAAGGAAATCCTGTTGCAATATGTATTACTTCTATTTTGGTCATGTAGGTTTCATGTCCTTGAAGGAAGGAAGCATCATTTTACTGAAACTTCCTAAATAAAAGTAGGCTGTGCTTTCCCTAAACAACTGCCTGTGGCTCCTGAATAAGCAGCTCTCCTTAGAATGACAAGCTCAGCCCGGATCCTAGTGATCAGCTGGCATAGGTGGAAATCAAAATAAGGCTCTTGGGTTTAAGTACGATTTTTTCTTGGCATCTGATGAATTTTTCCCCATGTAGAATAATTAGAAGCCAAGATTTTTTTCCAGGGCTCTGAGATCACTACTTTGCCTCTTCATACATAATCTTTTCTCAACAAAGTTTTACTTTTCACGATAGCAAACAAATAAATGAGGAGCTTGTGGAGACCTGCTCACAGGCTGAACGTGGAGAACAGAGGGGAAAACCCAAACCAGTATTGCTGCATGGCTAATGGTGCAGAGGCTCAGATAACAGCTATGGCTGATGGATTTTTAGGGTCTGCATTTAACCCACCTTTCCTGGCTCCCTTTACAGCTACCATTTAAACAACAAGCACTTTCTCTTTCCTAAGGCTTTGCTTAATTGGATTTTTGTTGTGCTTTTTTTTTCTTTTTTCTTTTTTTTTTTTTTCCCCCTTCATCTGTGGCTTAAGAAACCACAGAAAGAAAAATATAGCTCGGAGGAATTAAGAAGAACCAGCACTTCACAGAATTTCTTATAGGAGTTACACAGCTTCCCTAAAAAGCCATTTTGCCACTTACTAACAGGATGTATGGAGAGAGAAGGGACACAGGAGACATTTTGTTCTCCACAAGTTGGTGATGAACATGAAATGCAAGTTCAAATCAAGAATTGTGGCTAATTCCTCAATGAAACCAACATCCTGGGAGGTGCATCAATACTGCTACCCAGCTTTACATATGGATGTTCAATAGAGTGTGATAAAGGGAAAGACTTTGAGAAGGAGCTGACTATTATACTCAATTTCCCTGTATGTGTTATCCTGGGGCCTTGCTAGTTCCACAGAGCTAGAACTGGCACAGGAGATTCTTGACTCTTGTTCCCATTCCTGGTGGCTGAGCTATCACTGCCTCCAATAATTCCATTACTGTGGGTTAGAGCTGCTCTTCACTCTACTGAGCAGTGCTTTATCTCATGAAGAGCACTGGGCACTGCCCTGCTCCAGAGGGTACACTGACCACACTGGTCACTAAACCCCCTCTCTCCTCCTCCTCAAACCCACCCCTGTTTTTATAGACAGTCTAGAAGAGAAAAAAAAATCAGAGGATCATCACCTAACATGCTTGCTTTAGCAGCAAACCAGGCATGGAAGTTCCTGCCCCATCACCCTCTGGCTCCTGCTTGCTCATCTTTACTGATTCCTCCAGGGTGGAAGCTGAGGCTTCACTTACCCACTGCATCACCAAAAGCATCCCCACTGGAGATAAAAACATCCTCTTCTGCACCAGCACAGATGAAGGGGCAGGGAGCTGCAGAAGGTGACAGCAAACAGGGTGGGATGCACACGAAGGGCCCTTCTGAAGCCAAACAAGCAGTGCACTGAGTTCTCACTGCAGTTGCAGTACACCCCTGAAATAACCCTCCAGTCAAGAAATACATTTCAAATAATACAATGGGAAACTGTATACTGGATATGAAGTATTAGAAGATCTTTTGCACCTCCTTGTATATCAAGATTCCTCGGTATGGATCTCTGAGAGGGAGGCATAAACTGTACACACTGTGCTTGTAACCAGTCCCTGTGTCAGTAGATCAAGGAAAACTGCTGGCAAGTTGTGTATTGTCTTGCCTCTCCCAGATTTCCACATTCCTGTGTCCCATAGGCTCATAAATGTGCATGTACATTGATCCCCAGAGCAGAAATGCTTCTGGAAAAGAGAGAGCAGTGCTTGTTCTGCCCTCACAAAGTTTTGCCAGCTACAGGCCTTGAGACAGGAACACAGCTGACACGCTGAGAAGGGGATGGTAATCAATAACCACAATCAATTCAGTGCTTCTGTGATTCTGTGAAGAGTGACTCTGCAGGCATCCTGAAGTCACTGAGTGCTAAGGAGCTTTCTTCTCTCCTTCCAGAAGTTCACAGCATCGTGCTTTATTAGAGATGCAGCCACGGTCATTAGCTAGGGACAGTACCACTGCCAGAGATATGAAGACATGCTGATTTCCACTCTGCTTTTCTGGACTTCATAATCTTATAAAAGAAGCAATTGCATTTCTTGCAAGATAACAGGCCTTTGCACTATTGCTGCATTTTCCACTTCCAAATCAGTTTATGAACATTAACTTGTGCATCCTCACAACACACCTCCAGGGGGCTGTGGATATGTTTTATCTTAATTTTAGAGTTGTATTTAATCAAGCAAACAGGAAACTAGTTTCTCATCAAATCTCCATTTTCTGGTCCTCGGGTTAGACCCACAGGCACAGCCCCATCCTCTGTCTGGCTTGGGGTTGGTCTCTAATCATTCTGAGATGGCACTGCTCCAGGAAAACAGCCCAGAGAATGATCTGGGGGCAAGCTGAAAATGCCAGCACCAGGCTATAAAGTGAATGCATGTCATAGTTTTACTGTCAAGTATAAATGTTTAAGCTCTTGGGCATTTGCAGCATTCCCCTCTCAGCCATCCTACACTGTGCATGGCATTTTGCAACTGCAGCTCATCCGTTCTGTCCAAATGGCTTATTTTAATGACATCTATTCCCTCTAGCTTATAGCACACAGGACAACAGAAAATGACCTGGCAAAAAAACCCCATAGTTGTATTAATCTCTTCCAAAGATAAAATAACTGTATATAGACAAGAGTGAAGAACAGGTATGGACATCAGGAAAGCAGCAGTAGGACAGGTGAACATGCAGCCTGGCTCCAGAGAAGAGCAAAGCATCCCACATGCTGCCAGGCTGCTGCTGGGGGCCTGGTGCTCCTTTCCCATTATCCAGGGCAGATTCCACACTCTTTGGAGGATCTAAATAATTTTTAGTGACCACAGTGGGTCTTCTCACTTGCCCATCCTGCATTGCTGTATTGATGTGTCCATATGAAAAACTATTTAATTTATTCCTTTCAGTCTTGGCCAATAACATACAGCCATCTGACCACTGTCTGAAACTCCCAAATAGCCTTATTTTTGACCAAGCACATTCACTTTTTACATTATGCCAGGCTGTGATTTTCATGGTGGTTATAAAGCTAAATGAATCCCTAGGGCTACAGCTTTGAGACCCATCCTGGTTGTTAATAACATCTGGTCAGGATATGCTGCAGCAAAACACAGTGGGCTCATTTTCATATTGCATTTCCCAGAGTCTCACTGTAAATAAAAGGACTGCAAAAGCCTCTGGGTGTTCCTAACAGTTCCATGAGGGCAAACCCCAGGGATCTAGAGATCTGTTCTCTACACCTTGTATGTTGCTAACCATTTAGCATGAGATTTTGAAAAAGGCCAGTGACTGACTTCAAAGGAAAATCCCACCACGGGATGGTCGTTCCTGATCGTCAGAGACTCTTTAATCTGAACATCATAGTGCATCTGCCAAGAGATTAAATCCACGAACACTGTCCAGGTTTCTATTTAGCATTCAAAGTCCAAACATCACATCTGAAAACACGACATTGCTGTTGTCCTTCCTCCTGTACCAGCCTCCATGATGAAGACATCCCTGTGTGTTTGTACAGCGCATAAGACAAACAAAGGCTGGATTTCCCAAACTGCAGCCACAGCAGAGTCAATGAACTCACCAACAGCAGTGGAAAACTTCTCCACATCAATGGATTTCTTGCTTATGGAAGATCACTTGCGTGTCTGGGTTTCTTACCACTCTTAAGAATTATGGCTGCACTGCTACATGAATGGCTTTTTTAGTGTTCTAACTGCAGGTAACCATTGGCCGGGCAAGACAGCGCAAGCCGCACCGGCTGAGCGTTACTCTGTGATCTCATTCCATTACACAATAGTTTTAGGAGCCCCAGTGGTGTAACACTGCACAGAACAAGGAATTTGGGAGTTAGAGACAGTCCTGAAGAACTATTTTATGTCATGGGAGAGAGAAATGGGAATGAACAGGAGTTCAGAGTTCAGATTACCATAAGCAAATGAGCAAAACTCATTTGTACAGCCTGCAAGTTTACAAAGACATCATACTTGGCTCATTTCTTTTTCTCTTGCCTGTAGCAGTCACAGCTTCATCTCTGCTTTATTTGTGTGACATCAAAATCTCAATAAAACATGGCTGTGGGGCTTGATCCTGAGCTAGTATGTGGGTTTCCTAATGCCAAGGTGTCTGTATGAACACTATGTCCTGGGCAGGGGAACAAACACTATTTCCATTACATTGTATTTTTTGGATTTTTGTTTGGTTTGTTTTTTCCCCTGAAAAGGCATTTCAGCCATAAAATATGCTCAGATTCAAACTTGTTCCAGACCAGGTCTCCTCCAAAGAGTTTTGATTTTAAGTTTTTGTTCAATTTTCCCATGAAATTAATGTGTTTGTTTGTAGGGAAGCACTGTGAAGGGCAAGCTGGGCTTAAATCCCACACATTCCATTTGGATTTGTATCAGCACCAAACGCCTGCCAGGGGTGAGGCAATGGCAGGCTGAGGGAAGAACTGAGGACCTGGGGGGATGGGGTGACACTGAAGGAGCAAGAGAGGAAACAGGGATCTGCAAAATGGGGTTCCACCCTAGTAACAGAAGGTGCAGAAGAAAACAGTTCTCTTAATCCCTCTCAGGGGTTGCTACCCAAGATACACAGAAGATATTTTGCTCTCCAAGCCTTTGCCAGTCCTTACATTCCAGAATTGCTCTGCTGCTCCAGGGCTGACCCCTGGGTCTCTCCCAGCTGCCAAGGATGGGACTGGCTTGGATGCCTGGGCCCATATCTGCATTTACCTCTGCTGCCTCTGCCTATCATGTGCTTCCTCAATGAAAGGGTTTGGTCAAAATGAGTCAAATCACTGCAGTCCCCCGGTTTAAACTCTTTAGATTGCTGCTACTAAAAGCCATTGAGGAGCAGCTATCCAAGCACATGAGCAAGCTGACCTAAGAGAATGGGTCTTTAGAAGCCTGGAAAAAAAACAGACCTGAAGATCTTAAGAAAACACATTGTTCTTACAGTTCAGATTTTAGAAAAATACTAATGCCAGATTTATTGTCATGCTCAAACCATTGAAGGAACACTAATCCATTGGCCAGCAGGAGAGCTCATTGTACACGAATCAGGAACCCACATACATTTTTCTGACTAAAACAGCTGCCCCAGCATTTTAAGCAATTGCCATTTTAGGATCTGATAGACTGCAATCAGAGATTACTTCTACCTACTGCATAAAATCTGCATTTTTTTTAATGCCGTTTGACTGGTTTGATGATGCTTTCACTGGGCTTTTCCCTCTGCCATGGTGAGCTTGGGCTTTAAAGCTCATTCTCATCTGTATATTCAGTGCTACGCAGACCTTCTATGTTTACAAAAAGGTATTATCCTAATGTTCCTTCTGTACCTCTCTGGGAGCCTTCATGCAGCAGCCTTGTGCAGTTGTTTTAGTTATCTGTATACTTTTCTCCTTGAAACAGATTACTTCTCCCTTCTGAGACAGATTACACAAACTGTGCCTTACTCAGACACCATGAGTCTTCCCACCCCCAGAACTTGCTACACAATTTCTTGCTGAGCCTCTCTTTCCATGCCCTGATTTCTTAACTTCTAGGTTATTTTCCTTGATTCAGATGTCAATGACCTCTGTTATGACAATGATGTAATTTTAAGTAAGTACATTTTCAGCTGGAATCCCATTTAATCACTTTTGTCTTATTCTATCAATAGAAATATACACAGCAGCCCCTCGTGGGTGGAGCAGTGAGATTACCATGATTTCTTTCTGCCCCGTTAGCATCTCTGACCTGATTTAACACAGGCAGGCTCACATAGCCTCCTACTCAGCCTTCTCCATGGACAGGGTGCTGGCGAGCCACCTGCATGGGCTTTGTGTCATGTGTGATGACACAGGAGAGGATGAGAGGAAATTCTAACTGAGGTGCTGTACTCATAACCCTAATTACCCAGTTTCATCTTCTAACTGCTCTTTAACCTAATTCCCTTCCCTGGGCCAGAGGGACATTTTCAGTTTTCCCACGTCACTCCCTACAACTCTGATACCATCACAGCTTGATTGTGAATGTGGTGACCTGAGCAAAGGCACAGGATAGGGGTCATGCATCATCTTCAAGGGCATGGTGACAGCAGTGAGGTTCTCATGCTCAACCCAATAAAATCCAGTGGAAATGATGAGATCAGGAGCAGAAGCACATGGCATCCATTCCAGTTTTACCAGTAATGCATCAGCTACTGAGTTGCGAGTTTTCTCCCCAGAACAGTTTCCTCCAGATTATCTCCTTTATGTGCATACCACTTTCAGTGTCTCTCTCCCTGTGCTGCTTTAGAAGGCCAATAATAGACACATCCTGAATAAGGAATAAATGCTTTTCACAGCTTCTCTACTCTTATGGTTCTGAGGACCAGAGCTTCCACCCCATGCTGTGATATATATGATATACATATGATATATATCGTATATATGTGATATCTGTAACACAGAACTGCTGTGTTTGTAACCAGGGGCAGCTTCTTTCCCAAATCTCTGCCTTCTGCTGTTCTGCTGTTGTCCTGTGCCCCAGCCTGCTCTGTTCCCACACACAAGTATCCTCCTTCCCCACTGTCTCTGCATGGATCACTCATGGCCCTGCCACACTCCAGTTTTGTCTTGAAACTTGTGTGTTCATAGAATCATAGAACAGCCCAGGCTGTAAAGGACCTCGAAAGATCATCTGATCTAGAACCCTCTCCAGTCACATCTTTAAAATCTCCAATGATGGGGATGTCCCATGTCCCTGGGGTGGTTGTTCCAGTGCTGGATTTGTAAAAAATTTTGTTCTTACATCAAGATTAATCCTCTCCTGGTGCAACTTGGCTCCTTGTGAAGAGAGATTCTCCATCCTCTTTGTAGCTGCCCTTTAAATATTGGAATACTGTGATGAGGTGCCCCTGAGACTTTTCTCCTCCAGGGAGAACAGACCTAACTCCTTCAGTCTTTCTGAAGACCAGTTCTGCACAGCTCCTGCTGTAGAGGAGCATGCACAGCATCTCCTGCCAGACATACCATGTTTATACAGGATCTTCTTGCACAGCCCATGTTTACTGCCCATAACCCTGCCACTCTCCCATGTTTATATTCTCTGGCCCGTATTTACATCCTGTGACATCCAAGGCCCTGCTGCCTGTTTGTGTTTTTGTCTTCCAACATCTGTCACCTAGTACACCTCTGCTCTTGGGTTCAAAGTTTAGAATGAAATGTAGTCATAAGTGAAAGATAAAAAAACCCACAAGTGAAACAAGACACCTATATCCTTGCCTTCTGCTGCTGATGTCCTTGATATGAATTGATCTTTCCATCCTCCTTGATATGCAGCCAGTGGACCCTTTGTACTATGTGGGATGCAGAGATCAAAACAAGGACATTTAATGAGCTCATTTCCAACAATATTTCGAAGCTGTCTTTTTCTATTGTATCTTTTAAATTCTCTCTGGGTATATTTTGCATTTCTTTCATTAGAAACATGCTCTTCCAGTCAGGCTGCTGACATTGCAGATAAAGTTACTGCCTTAAGTTGGAGGCTGAAGCATAATTCGAGATGCCTAAACTCACATTCACATATAGGTACAGAGTTAAAACTCTTAAATGTGCGTTGACCTTTTAACCCAAACAGCCCACTAAATTTCAGGATCTTGTAAAGCATTTCAGTTAAAGGGAGAAAACAGAACATGATTCAAACATTTTTATACCAGCCGGTTTGCTGCAAGAAAATACAAAGTTCTGATCTCTGGACACAGGAGAATTAAATTACTGTTCATGCACAACTGTTTTTATTTTAATTACAGTTCCCAAATGATGTGAGCTCTTTGCAGGTCGGCTCCCCCGCACCCCCTCCTCAGCAGCATGTGGCTGGGATTTCTCAGACTGTCTGTCTGTCTTCCTTACAGCATCAGGGGAAGGCTCTGCTGCCCAGCCCCAGGCTCATCTGTTGCTCATTTTGCACATCCAAAGTCCAGATCATCCCTAGAAATATTTCTTCACTGGGATCTATCAAATTCCCATATTATCAGTGCCTTTTGAGGGTCCTGCGTTCCTAAAAGACCCTAATGGCATCTCAGTCAAATTAAACAAAGGCTGTGGAGGACATGCTGACAAGGAGCTTTTTCAACCTTCATCACAGCTTTCTGGTTTCACAGCTGAGCTGTGCTGTGCCATCCCCTTCCCTGAGCAGGGCACCTGCTGGAGAGGCTGTGGCCAAGTCTTCTCCAGACTTCCCTCACCCTATGGCTGGTGCCAACCCCCCCAGATCTGCCAGAGCAGGTTCTCCTATACCCCCTCCCCCTGATATTTCCCCTGAGTTTACACTTTATTTAAATGCTCTCAGTGTGGCTCTTTTGAGGCTGAACGGGGGTAGAGAAAAGAGACAGTTTGACATAAGGCTCCCACAAGGGGACAGGGCTAGGATGGGGCAAAACTCTTTCTGCAGTGACTGGGAGGGATGCTCACAGCCCCAGGCACTCATCAAGCAGCAAATGCCAAATATCCATCCAACCTGAGCTGTGTCCCTAATGAAGATCATGGCCTGTACTCTAAAGAGCTTTAATTCATTGACATTTGGATTATTCTGGGCTGTCAGACACAATAATTACCATTTCTGATTGTCCTGCTACCTGACCTAATTCCCAGCTTGTTTCACTCTATTCTGCAATGATCTGGAGGTTGTAACAAGACCTCCAGACCTCAGTTTCATGGGTGTGTGGTGGATGCTGCCACTCAGAGGCATCATGCACACCATGGGCCATCATCCACTTGTCCCTCCTCAGAATCCTGCAGCTCAGGTGCAGCTGCAGTGGTGTGGAGAGCCCACTGGGTGCATGCACCACAAGTCATTATTTCCAAGGCTGCACCACACATGCTGTTAGAAACGTGCCTTTTGTCTCCTCAAAATTCACCTGGATACAGTGTCCAGACACAGCTTTTATTATGCCTTTTTTTTTTTCCCCCCACATTTGACACAACTAATGCATGTCCTGTAATCATACTCCATTGATAATCTGGGGAGACTGAGCTCGTATTTCTCATTGGAAGTGTTTTGTTTCATTTTGTTTTTTTAATCCAGTGCTCAACTAGTTCCCGTGAGATGGTTCTTGACTTCTCCAGTTTGCCAGCATACTTTACAAAGAACACCAGAACTGCAAGAATTTTTCCAGGATCAGTTTTAGGCCATTAGAGAGGCAAAATGTCTTCTTAGCTCCTACTAAACAACTTTCTTGCTAGTACAGACAACAATTTCTTTACTCTCTTCTGTCACCTTGGGAGCTCACATTGTGTTGTTTGTCAGATAGAACCCCAAAATCCTTACAGTGTTACAGCTTTCAGAAGCAGCTTCACCCTGCAGATGGTCAGCTCTATTTGCTATGAAGTCTGTAGTTTTCCATCTCTCTCGTTTAGAACACTGGTTGTTTGAATTAGCTCAATTTAGCTCTCCCTCCAAATTATTCTAGATGACAGGTTTATCTTCATCAGTATATATCATTCTGTCAAACTTTGTGTCGTCTGCAGTAAATCATCTCAGCAGTGTTTCTTATGTTGGCTTCCAGAACAGTACAGAAAATGCTGAATAGCCTTGAGTATACACTGATCCCTGCAGCTCATCATTAGATGATTCCCCACTGGCAGTCACTTCTTGAGACCTCTCAATCAGCATGTTCATGATCCAATTGGTGTGTGCTTTACTGACATTGGAGGCTGTTCCTTCTAATTTCAATGCTTCAGGAATACCAAGCTCTAAAAAGCTTTATTTACCCTCATTGCTCAACTCTGTAGTACTCCCAATAATTAAATCAAACTAGTCTGAAAAAGTCAGTGAACCGTGTGTATGCCATTCATTATGTTCTTGTTTCCTTCTTTGATAACTGCATCTTGCTAATAGAAGTATTCCCATCACCTTGTCTGAGAGTGGCAGGATAACTGGCCTGTAGTTACATAAAGAATCTTGATTTGCATGTGTGGCTGCTTTTACATGGGCTCATTTCCAGCCCTCTTAAACTTTCCATCTTTTCTAGTGTTTATCATCAGTGTGCCAAGTTTCCCTCCCCTAACTCCTTCATGGCCCTTGAGTTTAAGTTACCTGGGCCTGCTGCTTTTTAAATATGTTCATCATTGTGCTGTTAATGGACTGGGAAGCCATAGAAACCCACTGGTCTCTTTCTTGCCAATACAGAAGTATTTATCCAATGTTTTCACTTTCTTCTTTGATGCTCCCCAAAGGAGGTTTCTGACTGAAGTTTTAGAAGGGAGTTTCAAAGTCTGGTCCCTGTGCCAAGTTCCCTGCTCATGTGGGATGTTTTTGTCTGGCTCAGCCCTATCTGGATATAAGCATGTTGGCAAATAGGACTGGCAGAGACTTGCTGTGATATAATCTTGTGGCCTTATGATATAATCCCTTTCACAAACTGTTTAAGCTTAAAAGTGACTGGATTGCTTGCTTTTCTGGGAGAGGCTCAGAGAACCTTATTCCTCTGGAAGAAACTTCCTTCCAATTTCCAGTCTAACCTTACTTATGGCTAATTTATAACTATTTTGCTGCATCAACATTTTCCTCTTTCTTAAGCATCTTTTCCATTCCTCACATGTGCTCCAGTGTTGCGTAACAGCCATATTATACAACCTAGACCTTGATGTGATAGGTTAAAGAGCCAAGGTGTTTTGAATTCTCCTTGTCTTACAGAATCCCTGTTTTACAGTCTTCAAGCTATTCTTCTCTGAACTTCTTCCAGTTTTAATTCCTTCCTGACCTTAGGATGACCAAATGAGTTTTTATCAAGGCTTTGCATAACAGTACTGATATTTCCATATTTTTTCTGGCAATCCTTCACACCATGCATCCCACTTCTCTCTCTTAAATGCCCTATTACACATATTCTTGCTTCTTGTTATGGGGTGGAGACACTAAGGAGATGGCAAGAGAACTAAAAAATACAAATACTCATAAAATAAATAAAAGACTGCATTTTCCAAAATCTCCACAGTATCCTAGGGGCCTAACCTCACTTTCATGGATATTTCAGCTCTACTGCAGCTTTTTGTAATCCTTAGGCATATGTTGTACATGTGGCCATGAAATTTATATTCTGGTAAGACTCTACCTGCATCTTTAGGTCCCTAAAACATCTGACCTTAAGCACATGGAGTACCACTTAGAAAGGACTTCAGTTTGTAGGTCATTTAAACATTTTTTAAACTATTCCCTTAGAGGTCATATAGTGGGCATGGTGTACAGCACTGTAAATGGGATGGGTCAGTAGTGACTAATCATGAGTGTATGCAAAGTCTTCAGAATATTTGACAAAGCAACAGTATACTTTTCCTTAAATAGCCATATACCATAGAAGCTACCAGGAATTTTTGATTTAAAACTGAAGGACAGCTCACCAACAGACCTTGTAACAGAAAAGGAACATGTGTAGTATCCCCAGTCTTCTCACTTGCATCTACTCTGGGAGCTTAGTGTCCAGTGTTTTTATAGGATTGCCTTTCCTCTTGTTATGTCATGCTTATCACCTTACATCTTGCAGAAAATTGTCCTTTCTCACATTTGGCAAAGATTCAGGTTCCCTCCCCCCAGAAAGGGAACACCCAAGAAGGCCATCAGGGTCATCCCTGATGATGCAGAGGATGGTGACAGTGTTAGGAAGACCTGTGCATGTTTCACTTCATCTGCTGGGGAAGACAACTGAGGGCTTTGAGATATCTGTAAAATCATGAAGAAAGAGGGTGAACTGAGAAGAATCATCTGCTTTTACTGTCACTATGAGCTCAAAACAAAGACGAAGGATGTAAATTCAAAACACATGGAACAGAAGACCTTCACACTGTGCCTGGGTTCCTCAGCTCTGCGTCTGTGTAGGCTGATGGAGTACATGGGGCAAGTGTCATTGTAAACTTCCATTTTTCTTATATTTTCCCCCAGCGGTCAATTTTCAGTCCCTGTTAGAAACGTGCTAGTAAGCTGACTGAGCCTCTGGTTGAAGCTGGCACATATTTTTTCTGTTCTTGTGTGGTGTAGATGCTACAGCCCAAACTTGGGCTGCTGACCCACTTCTCAATAGCACTGCACAAATGCAGAAACGTGAGGGAGGTTTCGGTGGAGCCACCACTGTTCCTGGCTCCTGTCCACAGCAATTCAACACTGAAGCAGGTCACTGAGATCAGATGCATTTCTGATCACAACCAATTTGTGTTACCATTAATTATTTTCTCTGTGGTTGACTGTAGTGTGCCATGGTGGCTGCTCACTCCTCACCTCTGACAGCACCTCTCCATGTTACACACAAACCACTTTGGGAAGCAGCTGATATTTAAAGCACATTTAAAGCATATTTAAAGCACTGCTCTTGCTTTGCTCTCCCCATCCTTGGCTGCACAGCCTCTCCCCACCGCTCTCCTGCCCTGCTGCTTCCCCAGCTCCACAGTAAGCTGGTGCAGGGATTCAGCCCTCCAGAAATGACTCCTTATTTTGTGGGGTTATTGTTCCCAGGGGTTAGCAACACGAGCTGGTTCACACTGAGGTCAGAATCCTGTTACTGGCTCAAGGGAAGCAGTGGGAGGGGATGGGGAAAACACTTTTCATGAGCTGTCGTTGTTCGTTTGACTCTGCAGCACGAACCCTTGCACCAGAAAACTCTGGATCTGTCTGCACAGAGAGCAGTTAACATGTCTCTCCATACCACTTTGCTGTGAAGTTTGCTAAATACAGTCCTTTGAAATACGTTTTTGAAAAAAGATGGATCTGTTCCTGTGTTCTCAGCTCAGTCATTGACTTCTTAGAAACAAAGACCATTGTTAGTCATGTCCGCATGAAAGAAGTGGAGAAATCAACATTATTTTAATATATGACTGTTCCTAAATTGATGGGGATAAGATAATTAACCAGTCCATAATTAACTTTATGGTAATATTTTTCAAAACAGACAATCAAACCTTAACTACAATCACAGTAAAATATTGATCTAAGGTCTCTGCTTTAATAATGTTAGATATCTAGTAGCAATTTCAAGCACATAATTGGACTAGTTCTTCAGGTTAATAGATCAACTGGCACTTCAAATTATCTTTATGCTCTTTACAAACAGCAATTAATTAAGCCTTATGCTACTCCTGCCAAGTCAGTTAATAGCATGATACCAGTGATATGATGTCCAAAGAGCTTTGACAGATTTCCCCTCCCATCATTCTTCCCTGAGGGGAGGGAGGTAGCTGTGCTCCAACCTCTCTCTGGCGCTGAAAGTTAGGAGACAGGGACCTGAGCTGAGAAGTAGGGTGCCAAATACAATAGAAGAGTCAATGGTGACATGTTCAATGTGCTTGGACTTAAGCAAGAAATATGTGGGGACAGTTCATGTTGGGGAACCTGGTCACCTGCAGTTGGACTCTGCTGCCACCCTGACTGATGCACCTCAGAAACACTTGATGACTTAGCTCTAACTGGTGTAAAGGGGAGTGGAAGCAAGATCAAATAGCACAGGGCAAGGTCCAGAATGCTAGTGCTAGTGTCTGTGATGGGCTTGGGCAGGACCTGGCTGTTATGAACTGCTGGTGGCTGTGAATGCTGCCAGCCTGGCACGAGCACCACCAGAGTGATACACTGCAGGATGCTCCACCTTTCCATAGGCCTATTCCATTTTCAGACAGGAAAAGCTTCATAGGGGATTTTGGTTATGGTTACCTACACGCTCTTGGCTTTGCAGACTGCATTCCCCAACAGGTCCCCAGTGCTCCCATCAGCTCTCTGTGGTCTCTCTCTGTGTTTCTCACACAACTGTTCCTTCACCACCTGTGAATTGCAGACATCACTCACAATGCTGTCTCTGCCTCTTGTCATCTCCTTACCCCATTATTATCTCAAATGATTTCTCATGACATGTTCTGTGGTGTCCCTCACCCTGCTCAGTTAATCTCCACAGTCTACTAAAGGGTCTGGTCATTTGTCTGCAGCCCTAACAAATGGCACAAAGGCCCAGGAGACACTCCAGAGAAACCACACCACAGCAGCCGTGGCTTCCTCAACACCTGAGTGAGTGCAGAAACCCCAGAGCTTGGGAAAGAGCCAGCAGCTCTCTCAGGGAGGGTGAGCCAGTCCAGGTCTGACCTTGACTTCACCATGAGCAAATGGAAACTGATGTCTTTCCCTTGCCAGGAGCATTTTGTATCATCCCAGCATTAGGCAAAACATAAAGCTAGACCAAAAAGGCAAACTCAGGTCTCTTCTCCTGCAGCTGTGTGTCCTGCAGTGTCCGGCTGCTGCTGACTCATTCCATCCTGCTTCCAGGAGAAAACCTCCTGTCTGACAGCAGTGGCTTGCTCTAAGTTTGAGACTCCTCCAGGGAAGAGAAGGGAGGGCTGAGCCCCAGCCTTTTGGTCTATTGTAGTCGAGCAAAACAACTCTCACTCCCGGTTTCTCCAACGCCTACATTTTAAGCAGCATTATCCCTGTTCTGCTCATTATCCATGTCCAGGGGAGTGCCTTGCTCTGAAACCTGAATACACAGAGGTGTTTTAAGGTCAAAGCTCAGTATCTTCTAATGTTCCAACTCTATGCTGGTTTAGGAAAGGGATAAAGAGTTCCAAATCATGAAGTTTTGAGACTCTAAACAATCTTGATCACTTCCAGACGCTGCTCTGCCAAATCACTCTGCAATCTGGTCACAACACTGTTGCCTGACCTTGCCAAAGTGGCACGGGATGTAATGAGAAAAGCAGAAAGTACAAAGATGATTTGATGGAGCCAAGAAATGTAAAGTGATATTTAACTCGCAAGACAAGTTTAATAAAATGCTTTGAATTGCTGTGAGTTATGTAACCACATTAAAACAGTAGCATCAACACCAAAACACTGAACAGAAGCAAGGGTTTTCCAAGCTGGAATAATAAAAAAATGCTAAGAATTCAATCTCCTCACCCACATCACTGCGCATGAAGAATACAAGGATCAATTGCTGATTTTTTTCTAATAAAACTGTCACTACAGTTTGGTAATTACACTGTGTTGCTATTATTTATCTCAGCAAGGTGCACCAGACTCCCTGGGGCATGATTCTCCAATCTTTCAGCAACACAGAAAGAAGAAAGAGGATGGAGAAGGGTATTGTCCCTCCTCCCACCAACCTCCCTTAGCCAGAGGTTCCCCTCTTCTCATGAGTGAGGGACAGAATGACACCACATGACATGAGTGACTCCAAACAGCTGTCCCAGATGACCTACACTTCTCCCCTAATTAGAATTCCTCCCAGATAGCCAGAGCACATTTGCAGTCTCTTCACCTCAATGGTACAATTTTTTCTTCATTCACATTAGACTGGTTTGCATTGATGAGATAAAGAGATAATGGAGATTTTTTAAACTTCTTTTGAGGATGTTACTTGCTCACACATGGAACAGACCAAATTTTGGTCTCACTGGCTAATCCACTTTCTTTGCTGTGATCAAAGCTTAATGCTGTGTTTTCTACCTGAGTATTTTCCTACAAAAGACTGTTAATTCACATCAGCTCTAAAATAGCAGTAGCCATGTAAAATCAACTTGCCATACAGTGAGGTATGGAAGGAGTGCTGAAGCTGCAAGTTGGAGGTGAGTCCTTTCTGCCCCGTGGTAGTCTAATTTAGCAGCAGGAAATTCCTTGGAATAACCAGCTCCCAGTCCCAGCTGAGAGCTGGCTGATAAAAGCACTGTGAAATATTTCACTGGGCATGGTAGCAGAAGATTAAGAACAGATGTGGTCTAGAAAATCAGTTACACCTAGAGTGAACACAAACCTCCACACGGCATCCCTGGCTCCAGCAGCATCCGGCACACCCATGGCAAGGGCTCCCTGGGAGCCTGGAGCTGCTCAGCTGGCACCTCCATCCCTTGTCCTGAGGGTGCTCTCCCCCCAGCAACACATGGGGAGAGCTGATATTCTCCCTTTTCTTGGGGGCTGTCCCTATATCTGATTGCCTGTGACAAATTCTGTCAATCAAGTCACAGTGCTTGAGAACACAGAGAGGTGACAGTGCTGCAGGAGCCATTCCAAGGGCTCCATGTGATGGAGAAGCACTGACAGAGCTGGGGAAAACAAGACTGCAGTCTCAGACTCCCATGGCTACACCTCTTGAGGATTCTCTGAGACCCAAAGTTTGCCCTCCTTGCTTGTGAGAAGGGCTTATTTAAAAGGCAGTGACCACAGCTTGGCTCAGCTAACAGGGTGGCATTTGCAAAGTGGCCAAGGCAGGTTTGGGCTCCAGCCTTAGCTTAGGTATTTCTGTCCACAACTGAGCAGTCAGATTATTTTATACCCCCCAGGAGAGCTACAGCAATGCAAACCAAGAAACTCCTCACCGGAGCTGTTTTGGTATTAAATCAGGTTATTGTGGGACTCCCCAGGACACATTTCATGTATGCAGTTGTCATCTGGGCTGCTGCAGCAGTGGATGGGTCAGGGTTTGGAGCAGGCAGGTGGAGGCTGCTGAACAGCAGCACCCAGAAATCCCTGTTGGGTTGAGATGTTCTCCTGCTACTGTCAGGGACAGCCTTGATGCTGCAAGGGGAGAAGCAGGCTGGCACACCTCCCTGTAGCATTTACTGCTCCTTATTACCTGAAATGCCTTAATCCTTGGCTGGATGTGAATAGGAACTACCTCAATGCTGGGAATTGTTTGGGATTGAAACATTACTTTAGTGTTTTTACAGTACCCAGAATGTGGGTGCAGAAATCCGGATTTAAGTTGCCCAAAAGACACAACCCCTCTTTTCCAGGATGCCCATTACTGGGGACTTTCAGGAACCAACAGCTCAGAGCTTTCAGTGACTGCAGCTGTATCTGTTCATTACAACATTTCTGACATGTAGGTTTCCTTTTTTTGGGTGCCTCCTATAAGAAGTAAGGAGTGAAAGTTTTGGTTCTGGAATCTGGAATTTCACCCAGTCACAATATTTCCTCCTTTTCTAGCTCTCATTCCAACTTTGGACTTAGATTATTTATTTTCTAAGTGGTTTAAGTTTTGATATCTTTTTGGTGTTACCTAACAGATATTTTTATAAGATACTACTTAGTTATAACAGTAAAGTTTTTTCACAATTGAAGGGGGAAAAAAGAGAGAGTTTAATTTCTTTGCACAGATTACAGTCACTCTGGCAATTCTTTGTCTTCTTGTGATCCAGTGAATGGGAATGGGATCTTTGTGACTGCTACCCAGAAGTGGTTGAAATACTCTGTGTCACAAGGGGAGGCAGAGCTGACACAGGAAGGTAATGATGCAAAGGGTATTACAACCACGAAGGCACTTCAGGCACAGCTCCTGGTGGATAGCAGAAGCAGGGCACAAATATATCTGTCGAACTCTTAATTAACTACAAAAAGTGGCTGGATCCCTCTTTTTACCCCCCTCTCCCTCTGATTTCCCAGACCATAAACCAAATCTTCAGCAGGTATAAACTGGCACAGGCTCTTGGATTTCAAAGGAGCAGCATCAGTTTGAACCAGCAGAGATTCTGGCGCCAGATGGCCCTAATTATGTTAATGTGAGGCCCAAGGATGCAGTGCAATAATAAAAAGGAAATACTGTGTTATCCATCATAGCTTTGGCACTCAGGGCAGGACTTTCAAAGGTATTTAGGCACCAAAAGAAGCAAACAGGTGCGTAGGAGATTTTCTGTGTTCCATTTCCCCACGATAAAAATTTATTTCCTTTCTATCCCAAACCAGGCTTGAGAGTCCCTGTGAAGGGGGAGAAACCGCTTGCCTGAAGTGACCAGGGAATGATGTTTTATTTTTATCACCATGGACATAAGCTACATGTTTCAAAGGTGGAACTTCTAACTGCTTTGTCTCCACACTTACAACCTCTGTGAGCGCTCAGGGATGAGCTGGTGTTTGCAGCCCAGGGCAGCACCGTGCCAGTGGCTGCTGACACCTCTGAGGGCACGGATGGGTCTGCTACCAGGATGAGCTGGAGCTTTGGCAGTAGGTAAGGATCTCAACAAAAAGAATGATTCAAACCATGTTCACTCACCCCGAGGAGCATCTGCTGGGGTGTAGGAAGCCACGCTGCCCATCGCCACTGCTCCTTGCTGTGGAATCTCCGGACACTGAGGTGCAGGAGGATTTTAGGAAGACAAGTGCAACATATTCCTGTTCTCAGGAACCCGCCACACCCTGAGTTCCCCCAGGACCACCAGTATGGAAACCTCCAGCAGCACGGAAACTTCCTTTGATTTTAAATCCAAACTAACTGCTATTATTCTTGGACATTTATGTTAAATTTTTCTCATATTTTCCATCTCATGGATGATTAAAATCAAATTATTGCATTAAGGTGTTTGAAGTTAGGATGCTCTCTGCAGCACTTGTTTGTTTCTAAGTCCTTGTCAGGAATTTCCTGCTGTTCTGGTTTTACGTTGTCTTTACCTAAAACAAATTTTTCACTGCAGACTGAAATAGTCCCTAAGCAGTTTAAAAAGGGTTCTCCAAACTCAGGCTGTTTTCTGGAAGACTTGCAGTCTTTGTCTTGCCAGGTAATGCAGCAAGACTACTGAGAGTGTACTCAGGTTGCCCTAAAGAAGTGGGAAACAGATTGCAAGAGTTACATCCCACATAATAATTTTCATGGTCATTTTAAATTTTTTTCATTTTTATATCAGCACTTTTGTAGTGAACTTGGGAGTGATGCAGCTCTGAGGCTGTAATAACCTGGTAGGCAGATGGATAAGTCCAATTAAAAAAAAAGCAAATGTCACCATTTCACAAAGAGTTCCTAGCATGAAAACATGTTTATTGATTGCTTGAATTTTGCATTGTTTTGTTCTTCAGCTATGTCACTGCTCAGAGGTTAGGTGCAATACCAGTGTATGGATGTACTCGCTGTGCAGTGCTGCTGCCCATCTAATGAGCCTGCAGTGCTGGATGCTTTTGCTTTAATTCACTGCATGTACTAATGGTGTTAGGAATACACATTAGCTTTGGGACAAGCCAGAAAACGTGGAAAGTGAAGAGTGAGGTAAATCAGTCAGGTTGTTCTCCCTGTCTGTGTGAGAATAAGGTTTAAATGTCTACTCTGCCTGAGACAAACCACTTAATGGGAATAGGGCTCCTGAAAGCTGGCAAATGCTTGCCTGCTCTGCTAGTCTGCAGTGGGCCCCTCTAAATTTAATCAGATTTGTTTTTTCTTTTACCTATCAATGTGGGTTTGATCAAAACCAACATATTTCTGAAAAAATATTTGCTTTTGTGTTTTGACACTTCCTGGTGAACAACTTTTGTTGTTGAGATCCCAGATCAGTTCTGGGCAACAGCAGTGACACATGAGGGAGACTGAGTCAGGCTGGTTATCCTGTATCCCTGAAGGCAGAAGGTACAAATAGTCCTGCCTCCTGGTTGCAATCGGGCTGCTTCAGTAAGAAGCCATTAAATTACTGATGGCACCCTATGAGATAAAATATCCCAAATTATATTGCCAAAATGTACGATGTTAATAGGATCAGGAACTCTTAACAATTTTAATTTCAGCAAGTGAATGTTTACCAGATGAAATCCCAGTTCTTCATATTTTTGCAATTGTAACTAACTTAACACATGTAAGCAATGTTTCCCGTTTGATTTCAGTTACTTATTGGCATAAATATTTGCAAGATCAGAGCATTAACACCTAACTAAACATGTTTCAGGGAAAAACAGCAATGACTCATATGCAAGTCTCTATAGTTTCTGAATATTTCTATGAAGTACCTGAAGTTCCTATATACTGCTCAGCAGGGAGTAACACACATGCCTTTAAAAATTCACAGAACTTGTCGACTTACACTCAACTGAGAAAAAATGTGAAAATAAATATTTTTAGAGCAAATTCTTCAAATATTTACCAGGTGAGGCGGCAAGAACAAGACCTTAAATAGACTTATAATTCCACAGTGAGATACTAGAACAGTGGTTTGTTTTTAAAAAATGCTGGACAACAGCACTGCTTATTGACACCTTTTCTGAAGATCAAAGCACATTTTCTCACTATAGACTAAAACCCTATATTTAGGCATTCATTTGAAATTTTGCATTGCTACTTCCCTCATATGACATTTCATTTTTGTATTTGGGTAGAGGATGCTCATCTAATTAGTACAGACACTTTGCAACACCAAGCTATTGTGTTCTCATTAATTCTCTAACCTACTTGTTTACATAAAATGTAGACAAATATTGCACTGCATATTTACTGGGGACCTGGACAATGACAGTCCATTGTTCCAGAGTATAAGTGTATGTAAAGATCTCTTATGCATTTCCCATATTTTGCAACCACTTTCTTATCCTCTTCCTACGTCATAATCTCCACAGAGCTCTGTGACGAAACCCCTGGTGCAGTTAAGATAAAGGATTCATTATGTTTCATCCAGAACAGGGATAACTGTGTGGACTTCAACTAAAACCAGAAGGTTTTTCCATAGAGGAGGCTTTTGTCAAAAATCTGACATTGTCTCCCTGCTTGCCTCAAGGCTCCTGAGATTTGTAAACTCCGTGGGCAAGTGTGGACCAAATTTCAGGTGTCTGATCTCAGTAAAACACCGGGGTTGAATCCAGACAAAACATGGGAGTTTCACTTTTGGCCCTGTTCCTGGAAACACAAGGGATTGGAGCTTTTATTTGATATAACATGGATCATTTGATATGTCATGGACACTTGGAAAAAGGTAAGAACTCACACTGAAATGAGAAGAAAAGGAAGGAGCCTAAAAGATGAGCAAATCCAGGATGCTGCATTGTAGCCTCCATATTATGTCATTTCCCTTACCAATGGATTCAGCATCATGTTGCAGTCAGCTGAAGTCACACTGGCACACTACAAGAGAGTGTAAGGATGGCTGCACACAACCAGACCAGATCAGACATCCACCTCGTGCAATGTCCCTTCACTGTCACTGTCCCTGCCTGGCCCAGGCAGGCCATGGGACCAGGGCAGCCAGCCTGTCCCACAGTGGTCTCCCAGCCCCCTGGCTCATGACACAGTGCCTCCTGTGCCAGAGGAACTGACTTGGCATGTAATATCCACTGTGGAGCTTTTTTCTTGTATTAATTGGTTTAACTACGTTTTTAAAATCATGTAAAGGCTGAACATCCTTAAGGGCCTATGGAAAGGTTTTTCCTCCTTAAATGCACCGTGTTCAACTACCTGCTGTGGAATCCCTTCCACTTTTCCAGAGTTCTTTGAAAAAATCAGGAAAGCTCTTCTTTGTGGATACCAAAAGGGAGTTTTTAAAGCTTCAAGACATGATCTGTATATTTATGGTCTGGAAAAGGCAAAAAAAATCCAATGAGTACTGGAAGGAGACTGGAAAGCACTGTGAGGAACCTGCATGATGCCACCAGGTGAAGCTGCCAGGAGCTGATGGAAGAGCAGGCATGGTTCAGGTCAGCTGCTCCAGGTACAGCACCAGCCTGGGTGGCTGCTCAGAGAAAAGTGAGACCTGCTGGATGGACAGCAATGGCAGAGCTGCTCAAACGGAGCAAATCAAAGGCTTGGAGAGGTCAGGAGGAGTTATTTATGCTGAGGGTTAGCTGGAGAGTAATTGCTTTCAGACTGCTTTTGGACAATCCCTTTTTGGCTGCTCTTAAAACCAGTGCTTTTAGGTTGACCTCTCCAGGTTCATCTGATGCTGTTCTGCCTCTTTATTAGTTACTATTAGTAATTATAGCCTGCAGCGATGGGGCAAAGGAGCACAGGGGAGAAATAAAACACAGGAAGAGGTAGCGAGGGAAAGGCTCTGCTCAGGAGTGTCTGCTGAAATTTGGCCTCTGCCAAAACGTTCTTCATCCCTCTGTGCAGAGTGGGGATGCTGCAGACTGACCCGTGGTTGTACCCAGAGCTGAGAGCACGAGACTGGCCAGAGGGGCTGAGGTGATGCAGGTTCAGCATAAGACACCAAGAGTAAACTGAGATGGTGGAGGTAGCTTAGGAGAGTAAATGGCAGCTTTGGGGAGCTCAGAGGACACAGACTTGTGGGAGCAGCAGCTGAGAGCCTTCTGGGGTAGTTTTTGCTGGGGCAGAGGTAAAGCCTTGATGGTTCCACTGAGGCCAGGCAGCAGACTGGACATTCCTCAAAAAAAATCAGCTTTTAAACCTAAAGGCTTATTGTATTCATACCGGTAAATGCCAGTTGCCACCAAGATGGGTATTTGATTCCCCCGGTGTCTGCATATTTGTGTGAGGAACCTCTAGGCAGTTGAGCTTGGCCTGTTCAGACTGGGAAGCAGCCCCTGCCAGAAGAATTTCATCATTTTGAGTTAGTTTGATGTGCTCATGTGTCATACTGCTGTAATTGAGCCCTTTCTGATTTATCAGTGAAATCACAAACACGTGATTTTGCTGCAAGCAGCTTTGCTGGGGGAGGCTGGTACTGTCCCCAAAAGTTCACTCTGTGAAAGTCCCATGGCTGGACATCACGGGTCCTGCTGAGCTGCTGGCACCCTGAGCAACCCAAATGTGTGGGCTGGGTGACAGGCTGGTGTCACGAGCTGGTGTGGCCAGCTTTGCCAGAAAAGGGCCAGGCAACTGCCATGTGGCTCTCAAGGGGGCATCAAGGTCCCCAGGCTGCTCAGTCAGACAGGGACTCCCAAGACCTCCTAACTCTTCACTACAGAAGGGGCCATACTGGATCTATCTTTGAGCTCACGCTGGGCACTTAATACACAGGAGCCAGGTAAAAAGAGGCAATTTTAGGATTTGGTGAACAGCAGGTCTGTGGCAGCCCTTGCTGAAAGGTGCTGGGGATTGAGGGAGGTTGCAGGATTTCAGGAGAGGCTTGAAAAATAACTTCGCTGAACGGACTCAGAAAATCCCTCATTCTGGAGTAGCTGAAGGCTAGAAAAGTACTTGGAGAAGTTTTATATACACTCAGTTTCTGCTCTTCCCTAGGTGTCTGCTAAAGAGCACCGTTTTTATTTTTAATTTAAGAAAACAGAAAAGTGAAGGGAGGCAGTAGTGGGGTTGAAGCAACACCACCAGTCTGTCTCCATCGCCATCCCCACAGTCCTCTATCATAGGACACACAGTGAGGTGAAAAACTGGGGTACAGCCTTGGCTCCAGAGTCCTTGGCTTGGCTGCAGTGGTGGGGATGGAGGTGACACCTCCACAGTGGCAGCAAAGGAGGTGCAGAAGCAGATGGATCTAGAAACCCCTGTGATCAATTGAAAGGTGCTAAGGCACCTCAGCATGCTCTTTCACCACAAAATAGAGGCACCAGAGGATGGTGTCTGCCTCTGGATGGAGAAAAGAAATCTAGTGAATTCACAGGGAGGACTCTCGTGTCATTATTTCAGCAATTTACCTAAAAAATACCCTGTCTCTTCAATGCAAGCAGCAAGCACTGCCATTATAAATAAAAGTGCCATGAATTTTGCTCCAGGAAGAGTGTCTTGCCATTACATTGCTCCAGCATGCAACACACACACCAACTAAGACTTTGCCAAAGCATACTCCTAAGCAAAACATTTCCTCTCCATTTGCTAAATCTGCCTTCCTATGGCTGCAGCTCTTAACAGCTTAATTAGGACATGTGGACACATGTGTGTGTTTCTCTGTGTGCGTACACAAATCTCTATCTCTAAAATATATTTTTTAATCTTCCTATGTGAAAGAAAATTTCTTTTGTGCCTGGATGCGGGGAAAAAAAAAAAAAAAAAAAAAAAGAGGAAGGTCATTTATTAAATGAACTTGTAATGGCAGGGAGACAAGCACAGACACTCCTCGAGGCTCCCTGAATCAAATTGTTAAGGATTTTTATTTAATGCTTGCTAACTGCCCTGTGCAGCTGGTTTTATTTAAAAGGTTAGTATTTTATTTGAAATGAGGACATACTGGAAAATTTAGCCCATGGTTCACTGTGATGTATCCTATGCACAGCAGCACACAGACTGTTAATCATAAGCCAGTGTTAAAAAAGATGAACTGATGCAACTGCAGAGATATATTTGAGGATACAGTCAGACAGAGCAGCTTAGAGCTGTAAACAGAGTTACTGTCCCAGTGAAGGATGTGCAGATTGCAAAATATGTTAGCTCTGGGCATCCCTTTGCACTGCAGTAAGGGAGGAATACATGCAAAAGAACTTTTGCAGGTCAGGCCAGCCTCCTAACACCATCAGGACCATGTGCCTGACTTACTGCTCTGTCTGGGGAAGATCTGGACAGGCTCCTCACACAGGGTCAGGAGGTCCCCACTCACAAGCCTGGTTGGGAGCTACAGGAGTGGCACCAAAGAGGCTGAACACACAACCCTCGACCTTCTGAAAGAGGCTGAACACACAACCCTCGACCTTCTGGAGGCTGTTGCCAGGCAGGGATCCTGCTCTGGGTAAATGTAGCACATATAGGTGCTCCCTGCAGCACAGAGGGGTCTGTACAGGTTTGGAGTGAGTGTAGAGCTGGTCTCTGCTCCAGATGGGATGCTTCGTGGTCCAAATATAATCCAAACAAAATGAATGCATATGCTACCTTGAGAGAAAGCTAGGAAATTGTCTTTCCACTTTCAGATTATGAATCAGATGGCACCAAATGCCAGATACTTTGTTTTCCTATGACTCCTGTTATTTCTGGTAAATTCAGTCAGCAGACAAGTCACTCAGCAAAGGTGAAGTTTTAATACAGTTTTCCTTTCATACACCTCCTCCTTCCCACCCATTTTTTGAAACTGTGCAAATATATTAATGGATTACAGGGTAAAACCAAAAATAAACAATTTGTCCTTCATCAAGACAGTTCATATTACAGATGATTTAGGTGTGGCATAATAAGGCTGCTACAAGACAGCCTGGATCCAAAACAATTTCACCAGTCCAGCCAGTCATGCTTGCTCATATTGAAGGTGGTAGCATTGCCACCCCTTGCAATCAGACTGCTTCACCCTTGGGAAAACACATCAGGAGGACCAAGGGTGTGCAGCCACATTCCCACTTTATTTAGTGCTGTCCAAGGAACTGGTAATGGAAAAGGAATGCAAGGAATTGGTGTCTATTGGTAGAATTAATCCCTCGAGGACTTCCAATCTGTAAGCAAGGTCTGGCTGGGCATTATAGATGATGAATGCAAGTGTTATAGCTGGAAGAACTGAAACTTTTTGTTTAAAAAAAAAAAAAAAAGAAGAGATAAAAATGTTTTTCATTTTGCTTGCTTAAAGTAGAAAAAAACCAAAACAAAAGAAAAAACCCAAACTCCAAACCAATTTGCCTTGAGAATTTAGAACAAAAATCAGCTACAACTTAAAGTATGTCATTTTTTCTAAGCTTCAAGGGGCTAAAGGACTAAATACTTTTAGTATGTAGACCCCCACCACAAAATATGTTTCCCACTGTTTTCAGTAAAAATGTAACATAATCAAAATCGGAATTAAAAAAAATCAAAACAAAATAATAATTTAGTCAAAAATCCAATTTTTTACCTGAGAAAAGTATTTTGAGGGGAATTCAGTGCTCCTGAACTTTCTTGTAAATGGCATTGTCAAAAAAGTTTGCTAGCAGACACTGGTTACATATATTTAGCACCTGGCCTGTAAAATAATTGTATTTTTTAAAGTGTGACTGTTTTCTTTCCTGCCCAAAGGTGCAGGGAAGAAAGGTGTTAATTGTTGCTAGCCTTATAGCAGGGATTTGGAATAAGGGACCCAGAAAAGGCTCTTGCTGCCCTCTGAGCAGGGAACTGAACTGGCCCAATTCTGACATGTTAAGGGACACCCCAATGAGAGCTGCTGCCTCTTAGTCTCTTCTAGTATTAAAAATATCTTTTTGAATTAACATTGTTAAGATCTTTCCATTGTGGCCACTTTACATGTGCTTGCAGAAGTCTCTTAACTCATTTGAGACAGTTAATGGCTTAAAAAAGTCCTTCTGCCCCCTGGGGAAAATCAGTATCACACCTTGGATCTTGACCCACTTCCAGTTTTCCCACCATGCTTCATTGTGCCTCACTGCCACCAACAATCTCAGCAGAAACAATCCTCCCCTTTCCCAAGGGTGAGAGCAAATCACCCCAACCTCACTAAGAGATGATATGGAAAAAAATATAGTGGCTCTTGATTATACTGGTATAAAAATTAGAGGTTGGAGGGGGCTGACTGAGACGGTTGGTGCCAGGCTACAATTTATTCTGCCATGTGCAGAACTTGTGAGGGGATTTCTGCTCCACTCTTCACTTACTTTAGCACCCACATATTACTCATAAACCTGCCTCTGTTCAGTCATTCAAAGTGGTGATGTTTCTCCCAGCTTTCTCACTCTGGTTATCCACAAAGACCCATGAATACAGCATCATATCTGGGAGGCTGGCTCCAGATTCCAATACATAATTTGTGCTCATGACCAGTAAAAGCAAAAAGACACCTTAGGCATTACATTTTTTTCCAATAAGATATTTGGGAGTGTAACAGGTGCTAAATCAGCAGCAGGATCACTCTCTTCCTTCAGTGTAAGCACTTCTAGTTACAGGTAAAACATTAATTCAAGGAATCAAATGAGAGGGTTCGGCAGTTCAAACAAAGCCTTCTTCCTGGTTCAAAGCCTTGTTCAGACCTTGATCTAGAAGCTTCCAGAATTTGTTAAAAGGGTAGATTTTATTTTATCATATATTATTAGCATGTTACAATACGGAAAGTGCTGGTGGGGTATTTTGAATAAATGTTTAGCCTGTCCAGGTAGTGAAGATTGCTAAAAAGCAGTGGTCTCTTCACATACACCAAAAGGTTTTCTATTCCAAATACAATATTGAAGAAGGGAACCACTGCTTCATAACAATATATGATTTATTTTATTGACAACTAAATAAAAAATAAATCCAGACCTACTACAGAAAATGCCTAGCCTGGGTTCAACTCTGCTCTCAAGATTTATCGCTGTAAATTTGTAAATCTGATTATAACACTACTGCTGAGAGGGTTACTCCAAATTTGAACAGGTACAACTTCATATAGATGGACTGGAAACATTTGAAGTAAGCATGCCCCTATGATTTAAAATATCCTTTATCACTCAGCTATGCAAACTACCATCAGCAGAACACAGACATGTTACTTTGGAATGCAAAAGAGACTATCACATTAAAACAATAAAAGAAATACATAAGGGAGGGAGTTTAATTGGAGGAGAGGTGTATGTTCTTAGTGTCACCCACACACAATCCGCAGATACAAATCTCTTTCTGTACATCAGATTTCATGCACTTCATACTTTCCTCTGAGAAGCAAGTTTTCTATAATTATTAATAGCTGTCTCTTTAAAATGCTTCCAATTTTTTAGATTAAACTTATGAGGCAGGAGTTGTTTGATGAAATTTCTATCATAAAATCTCCATTAATAACCTGCCTAATCAAGTACTGTTTTTGTTTATTAGTAGCCTTGTCTTTGTAGTCTTGAGAGTTAAGAATATGTGCAGCAAGAATTTCAGGGAGAAGCAATAGCTTTTATTGGAAAAAACACACATCTAGTTGGAAGAGAAGCTCAAGCAACAATTTGACCTGAAGAGCTCATGTGCCTGAAAGCTTGTCAGCTTGTCCCATATTTAGCACTTAGCCTTATAAAAGATTACCTTTCTTCACAAAACTTGCCCCAATTACTTACCAGTGATTTGAATGGCTAAGGCCCTATGGCTTCAGATGCTTAACAGAAAAAGGCATTATTCCAGTAATACAGAAAAGACAAAAAAGGAAGTTCTGTCCCCAAACCTTGGTGCTGGTACTCAAAGCCCATCACTACTGTGTGTGCTATGGATGAAAGGGTTCTGCAGAAGGGTCTGTGTCTGTTTCTTGTTTTTATGGGAGGAAGGCATTTGAAGATGGTGTAGAAGTGGTGATGTGATGATAAATGAACTAAGTGATCAGCCTGATGAAAAGGCAAAGAGCAAAGTTTCTCCCCTTGCTCTGGTGTCATGATCCAAACTTTACCAATCAGTATTCTAGAACCAACAGTGGAGCTTTGTCTGGCTCAGCTGAGTCATACAATTATCTCAATAACAGTAAGTACCTAGCAACAGCCTCTATAAACACCCATTCATTTGATTAATCAGCCATTTTGGAACAGGTTTGGTAAACATTACCCTTTCGCTTTTGGATTATATTCTTAATAAAGCTGCCCACTGAAGCTGCACCCCATGCTATGAATAACCCCACAAAACCACAATTGTCCTGCCCAGCTTGGGCAGGTGGACTGAACTTGAGACTTCTTGCCCATGCTGAAGGACAGAGAGCATGCAGGCACCAGTGCAGCATTTATCATGGGTTTTCCAGCCATGGGATCACAATAAAACTGATGTTAATGAGCACTATCAATAACTGCACAGGAATTCACTGGCTGTGAGAAAAAAAAAAAAAAGAGAAAGATGGAGAGAAGGAAAGGGAAAGGGAAAGGGAAAGGGAAAGGGAAAGGGAAAGGGAAAGGGAAAGGGAAAGGGAAGGGAAAAGGGAAGGGAAGGGAAAAGAGAAGGGAAAGGAAAAGAGAAGGGAAAGGAAGGGAAGGGAAGGGAAGGGAAGGGAAGGGAAGGGAAGGGAAGGGAAGGGAAGGGAAGGGAAGGGAAGGGAAGGGAAGGGAAGGGAAGGGAAGGGAAGGGAAGGGAAGGGAAGGGAAGGGAAGGGAAGGGAAGGGAAGGGAAGGGAAGGGAAAGGGGAAGGGAAAGGGAAGGGAAGGGAAAGGGGAAGGGAAGGGAAGGGAAGGGAAGGGAAGGGAAGGGAAGGGAAGGGAAGGGAAGGGAAGGGAAGGGAAGGGAAGGGAAGGGAAGGGAAGGGAAGGGAAGGGAAGGGAAGGGAAGGGAAGGGAAGGGAAGGGAAGGGAAGGGAAGGGAAGGGAAGGGAAGGGAAGGGAAGGGAAGGGAAGGGAAGGGAAGGGAAGGGAAAGGGGAAGGGAAAGGGAAGGGAAGGGAAAGGGGAAGGGAAGGGAAAGGGGAAGGGAAAGGGGAAGGGAAGGGAAGGGAAGGGAAGGGAAGGGAAGGGAAGGGAAGGGAAGGGAAGGGAAGGGAAGGGAAGGGAAGGGAAGGGAAGGGAAGGGAAGGGAAGGGAAGGGAAGGGAAGGGAAGGGAAGGGAAGGGAAGGGAAGGGAAGGGAAGGGAAGGGAAGGGAAGGGAAGGGAAGGGAAGGGAAGGGAAGGGAAGGGAAGGGAAGGGAAGGGAAGGGAAGGGAAGGGAAGGGAAGGGAAGGGAAGGGAAGGGAAGGGAAGGGAAGGGAAGGGAAGGGAAGGGAAGGGAAGGGAAGGGAAGGGAAGGGAAGGGAAGGGAAGGGAAGGGAAGGGAAGGGAAGGGAAGGGAAGGGAAGGGAAGGGAAGGGAAGGGAAGGGAAGGGAAGGGAAGGGAAGGGAAGGGAAGGGAAGGGAAGGGAAGGGAAGGGAAGGGAAGGGAAGGGAAGGGAAGGGAAGGGAAGGGAAGGGAAGGGAAGGGAAGGGAAGGGAAGGGAAGGGAAGGGAAGGGAAGGGAAGGGAAGGGAAGGGAAAGGAAGGGAAGGGAAGGGAAGGGAAGGGAAGGGAAGGGAAGGGAAGGGAAGGGAAGGGAAGGGAAGGGAAGGGAAGGGAAGGGAAGGGAAGGGAAGGGAAGGGAAGGGAAGGGAAGGGAAGGAAAGGAAAGGAAAGGAAAGGAAAGGAAAGGAAAGGAAAGGAAAGGAAAGGAAAGGAAAGGAAAGGAAAGGAAAGGAAAGGAAAGGAAAGGAAAGGAAAGGAAAGGAAAGGAAAGGAAAGGAAAGGAAAGGAAAGGAAAGGAAAGGAAAGGAAAGGAAAGGAAAGGAAAGGAAAGGAAAGGAAAGGAAAGGAAAGGAAAGGAAAGGAAAAGATTTAGTTTCCACAAATGTACACATTTGCATGTGATTTTTAAGGCTCACTTGCAGTGGCTGGTATGTGCTCTAAGTACTGAAAGAGCTTTGAGTACTTGAAGATTGTGAGTAGTGTTTGCAGGGGATCTGGGAACAAATGGAATTTTTTGCTATCATAGAAGATATCGAGATCATTTCCAAAGTAACCCTTGATGGACTCCTGTGAAAGGCAGGCTGTGAAGTCTAGTTACAGAGCATACACACACACACACACACACACATATATATATGTAAATATGTGTTTATCTATGTATGTATATGGATTGGGGTTGCATTCTTCATGGGAGTGCTGAGGTGGCAGCTGCTTCTTGCTTTTCCCAAGCTCTCCAAACAGTGCTGTGCCTGTCCTTTGTGCAATGATGAGGGGATTGTTCCTCTTCAAGGAACAGGGAAGCTTTTTTCATGGGAAAATATGTCTGTCTTCAGGTGAGCCTCTGTTCCTCTCAGGTAAACGCACCACCAGAAGTATATGGTTGAAATTACACTCCTTCAACTTTTCTGGCTGAAACTGTTCAATTAGTCCATGAACTAATTAAGTGTCAATCTCTACTTGCTTCAGTACAATGAATAACTATACACCTGTATCCTCATCCAGCATTTCTTTTCATACCACTCTCATAATGTCACATACACATGTATTATTTTTCATCAATATATCTGTATTATTCCCAAAATTAAAATACTGTATCGCAGCAGAATTTGTTCCCTTTCCTGCTGGTTTTTAATATATAAAGAAATAAACTTCTTTTATAACTGTGTTCACAGCCCAGGGATTATGCCTGTCATTAAAGCAATACTGAGGCTGCATTCAGATAAGATCTAAATCTAACCTTGCTCAGCAGGGAGGAAAGGAAGAAGAAATAGAAGTCTCCTGAAAAACATCACCCATCTGCTGGGTGGAGGTGAAGTTCCCAGGTGCCTCCTGTTCTCCTGGCTTATCTCAACCACTCATCACACCTCTTCATGTTTTTCATGCTTACCTTTAAGCAGCATCGACAGAGTGCAATACAAGTAATTTCTCTAAGGGCACAATAACAATAATTTAAGGTAAAAACCCCACACTATAGCAGAAATAAACAGTACACATGAGAGTTAATTAATTATATTTTTTCCAAATATTTCTCCAAGATCATCTCAGGATACTTTTTTTTTTTTTTCTCCAGAATTTACGAACTGGCTAATACGAAGGTGTTGTGGAGTCTCCACTAAGAATTTTTTGATTATTTTTTGAGATTTTTAAAAAAATTGTCTGGACAAACCCTCTGAGCATCTCTGAAGCTAGCTTTGTCCAAAACATGGGTTGTGTTAGATAGCTCTAGACGTTGCTTCCATTTTTTTCTATAGTTTCCTGAAAATCAGATTGCAAAACTGGTATCTGATGCACTACAGAAGGCAACATTCATGCCATAATGTACAGCTGTGCTCTGTTACACCACAAAGACCCTTGAATACCTTTAATTGGTTTATTTTCCTCAAAAGAGGAAAAAAGCCTTTTAGAAAGTGAATTTGGCTATTACAGCTGTATTCATGTAAAGCTCAGTTTAATAAAAGAGAAAGGACAAAATAGCATTTTACCTTACCTGGATGTGTCTATTCATTTACAGGCAATTTTATTATATAAAGTTAACTGTACAAGGGGGACAAATGTAATTATTTGTCTGATTAAGTTTGCTTTGCTTTTTACATTTTCTTGTGCATGATACCTGTCAAATTCTAAACAGCACAAATTTCCCAGCTCTTGTTTTCTGCCAAGTTAAGGCTCCTCAACCCTTCACCCATAGAGGATTCATGAGATCACAGAATCATAGAATAGTTTGGGTTGGAAAGGATCTTAAAGCTCATTTAATTGAACCTCCCTGCTATGGGCAGGGCTACTTCCCACCCTGAACACTTCCAGGCAGGGGGCATCCAAATCTTCTCTGGGTCACCTGTGCCAGTGTCTCACTACCCTCACAGTGAGGATTTTCTTCTTAATATCTAATCTACTCTCTTCCAGTTTAAAATCATTCCTCCCTCATCCTTTCACCACATGCCCTTGTAAAAAGGCTTTCCTGTAGCCTCTTCAGGTGCTGAAGGTGTCCCTGGAGCCTTCTCTTCTCCAGGCTGAACAACCCCAGCTCTCTCAGCTTGTCCTCACAGTAGAGGTGCTACCATTATCTCCATGGCTCCTCTGGACTCAGTTCAGCAGCTCCATGTCCTACTTATGTTGGGGCCCAAAGGTGACACAAGACTGACTGCAAGAAAAAGGGAGAATAAATACAACAGCTTTCATTGATGCACATATATCATCCAGGTGTCCTTTTACCCTGAGGAGTGAAAACCTGCCCCTGAAAAGGGTGTTTCTGTGGACAACATACCACTACCTATATATACACACGTGGCACCACAGCACATGCAGGAAAATAAATGTGTGTGGATATATTCTGGCTGGGACAAAGTACAAACCAAAAGTGACCGTGGTGCATGAATCTACTTGTTTCTTTTGTTCCTCCCTCCAGAGGATGTTTGTGAGCAGGTAGTCATAGAGACACATGGAAATAAAAAGAGGGGGATGAGGATGTTTTCCAAAAAGCAGCCAAAGGGGTTTATTATATGAAATTTTTAAGATAAAGAAAGAAATTAATAATGTGGAGGAAGCTGGAATTCCTTTAATGATAAATGAAAATATTTCCAATTTTCCATCACACATCTTACTACGAGAACACAGCACATTTTAACAGCTCTCTGGTTAGTGATGGCTGTTCAATGCATAGATTAGGTTATACAAGTCATGACAGATGTGAAGCATTGTGTGGCTTTGGGAAGTAACACTTTGGAGTCAGACGTTCATCATGTGGTTTCTGCAGGGGAAAAAAATAAACAACCCCGAAAACATAGCATGTCGGAAAAAGAAATTCTCCTTTTGTTCTGTCTGAAGAAACAATAATAGAATCCAGGTTGAGTCAAACTTCACATGAAACTCTCCCAGGGAGATTGGGAATCAGTTTCCAAAGGGAGCTGTCCCATTCCCCCTGGCCCACAGTGAGTGGCAGATCCTGGGGCACGGGATGGTTTTCTGGGTGCTCTCCCTCTGCCCCAGGCATTCTCATTTTCAGCCTGAGAAGTGGGTATGTATACAGCAACACTAAAAAAGAAATTCGTATCTAGCAATAAACAACCATCGCATTTTGGGCTGAGGGTAAACAACAAGCAAATTAACACAGGGAGCTGTACAGGGTATGGAGAAAGATGGCCTTTTTACCAGGACCTGTAGGACAAGGGGCAAGGGCTTTAAACTGAAAGAGGGTAGATTAGACATTAGGAAGAAAATTGTTCCACTGAGGGTGGTGAGACACAGGAACGGTGGCTGTGGCCTCCCCCTCCCTGGAAGTGTTCAAAGCCAGGATGGATCAGGCTTGGAGACAGCCGGTGTAGTGGGAGGTGTCCCTGCCCATGCAGGGGGATTGGAACCAGACAGCCTCCCCAGGACCTTTCCAACCCAAACCATCCTGCGATTCTGTGGTCTGTGTGAGCTCTGTCTCCCCGGCAGACCCCGGCACGAAGCCCTGTGTCCCCTCAGGCCGGGACAGGACGGGGCAGCGCGGAGACCCCCGGGCCCGGCAGCGCCACGGGAGCCGCTGGGCAGGCCTGGGCGTTGCCATGGCAACCACCCCCTCCCCTCACCTGCAGGAGGCCTGGAGGGGACGGGACGGGACGGGACGGGCGGGCTGTGGGGCTGTGTCAGCCCCGCCTGGCAGCTGTGTTATCCTCCGGGTGCTATGGTGGTGTCTTCCGGCTGCTACGGAGTTAATCCCCTGGCTGCCACGGTGTCCACCAGGTAGCCACATTGTCGTCGTCATCCCCCCCGGCAGCCATGTTGTCATCCCCCCGGCAGCCATGTTGTCATCCCCCCCGGCAGCCATGTTGTCATCCCCCGGCAGCCATGTTGTCCGCCCGGCTGAAGGCCATGGCTTCCCTCAGCTCTGCACAGGTACCCAGGCAAGCTCCTCTAGGAACAATCTGCCACCCTAGTGTCAGGCTGCAGGCTGAACCCTGCTTTTAGGCCATCTGCCTGCTGGAAGTAGAGAACAACAGAGAAGAAACAGCCTCGGAGGTTTCTGGAATGTGTTGAAGATAACTTTCCAATGCAGCTGGAGGGAAGCTAAGGAAGGTGCCTGCTGGACCTGCTGCTTGTGAGCAGAGAAGGGTTTGTGGGTGATGTGGCTGCTGGAGGCTGTCTTGGGCATAGAGACCCAAGATTTATTTTCTATTCCAGCTCTGTCACCAGAATGCTGAGATACTCTGAGCAAGCAGCTTTCATTCACTCTCCCTCTACCCTTGCAGTCTGTAAAATGAACATGAGGAGCATTTGTAACTTATCTTACAATTGTTGAAAGAGAAGTGCTGAATTAAGTATTTTAGTTATGACCAGACTGCTACACCACTATGGAAAAGGAGATCACTCAAGGTTACGTTGCTGTCCTGTTCTGGTTAGGTTTCTTTTTTTTTTTGCTGCCGTGTTTGTATTTACTTACTAAATATGCCACATGTAGGCAGTAGGAATTGTTTACTTTTTACAGATGTGCTACTATTGGATGTTATGTTGGGGTCAAATCAATTTCCTGAGATTAAAAGATTTTTTGATTCTTGGAGAATTAAGGAGGGGGTTAGCAGAACTGCCACCTTGGATTTGTGGAGGGCACACTTTGGCCTCTTTGGGAGATGGCTTGACAAAATCACTTGGGAGGCAGTCCTGAACAGAAAAGGAGTTCAGGAAGGTTGGATGCTTTTAAAGAAGGAAATCTGAAGGCTCAGGAGCAGGCTGTCCACATATATCAAAAGATGAGCCAGTGGGGAAGAAGACTGTCTTGTCTTAACAGAGAGCTTTGGCTGGAACTCAGCAAAAAAAAGTGAGAATTTATGACCTTCAGATAAACAGGCAACTCAAGGGGGACTACAAAGATGCCATTAGGCTTTACAATGAGAAAATGAGAAGGGCTAAAGCTCAACACTGGCCAAGAAGGCCAGTGGCATCCTGGCCTGTGTCAGAAATACTGTGGGCAGATTTGGCAGTAGTAGGCTAACAGTTGGACTCAATGGTCTTTTCCAACCAAAACAACTCTCTGGTTCTATAAAGCATCAAAATTACACGGTGAAAAGTTTCAAAGTCAGGGGAATTAGCCAGAACTTGTTACGTTCCTTACTGATAAACACAAAATTTGGCAGATCTTTCATGAAAAAAAAAATAGTAAATTTCCCTTGTCGGGGTTTTATTTCCCCAGCCTTTTCAGGTTGCATTGTTGCCCACTGTAATGTCTTTAACTTCCATTCATGAGTCACTGACACTATGCTGCTTTTCAGCCATGCAGACAATAAAAAAACTGTGTTCCTAGCCATAAATAAAGACAGAATTTTGAATATCATGTTTTTTTCTCAAAGAAATCTATTGACACATGGCTATATTGGTATTAGTCATATTTCCTTGGAGGTTAAAAGCAATAAGAGTAAGCCAGTATTTGATGACCATTTCAGGAATGCACTGCATGATCTCTGAAGACCAAGTCCTAAGGGATGCTGAACAGAAGTGATTCTACCATTTAGTGGCACCTTCAGATCTGCAGTACCTTTAATAATTGGCCATGATACAACTTCCATCATAAAATGTGTATAAATGCTTTAAAACACGTTTTAATGGTGAGCATAGTATAGAATATAGTACATGGGAAAGTAATATATACCATATTTTAAAAGTTTCACTATTATTTAAAGTTTGAAATAAAACAGTAATGTAGTGCTCATTTACGCTACAGGCTTAGTATTATTATAAGTAATAAATATTTTATTAAAGTCGCAGCAACAAAGAATAACACATGAAACTAAGAATTTAACTGAGGCATACATACATACTGTAAAGTTGGAATGTGAGTTTTAGAGTGGTGAACTCCCATTGTTGAGTTCCTACCCCATCATATAGGTAGGCAGTAAAGCCTTTTGAAAAGGTGTAGTTCATGTACACAGTCACAGGGTGTGAGATCCTGAGATAATCAAAGCTATCATATAGTAGATTTTGTCTGGATTTGGAGCCTCATCTCCAGTATGGTCTGAGATGTGGTCTCAGCTGTGCTCCTGGAGGAGATCCCAACCTTTCTGCTAGAATCTAAGGGGTCAGTAGGCACATGCATCATGTTGATCCTTCCATTCCTGAGCTCTGCACAGCTCTTCTTGGTGAACGATTCTTGGGGAAAATACCTGCTTGATTCCAGCAAAATTTAACCAAGTAACCCTGGCTTCACAGGAATGGTCAGCAAGAGCTATAGGTGGGGAATTTGGTTGGTAGGAGTTTGTCACTAATGAACTCTATGAACCATGAAAATGCACTGCTTTTTGAAAGGGAAAGTTTAGGAAATAAAACATGAAAATTACACCCAAGTGCTGTGGTCATAGGAGCACCTGTGCCTGTTTTTTGCAGTTGAGGTTCCTTCCTAGTGCCCACATGTGTCATTGCATGCAGGATGCTCTGTTCCTCCTGCAGTTCCAAGTAATTGAGATGTTTATTATATCCACTCCTTAACTGCTGGGAGCCTGATTATACACTGCTAATGTTTGCTCTTTCATATCAGGACTTGGCTACATTTTAGAAAGAGATTCTTAATGGATTCTTAATGTTTCATAATGGTCAAAATTCTTTCTGCTGTCTGTCTGTACACACAGCTAGAAGTAATGCAGCAGTGAGGTAGAGGTTTCTTGACCTGAAAATGAGATGGTGAGCTTGGAAGTCCTACCTCAATCCTACCTCCACACACACCATAAAATATAGTATCCTTTATATTCTGCTACACAATATATGAAATAATGCAGTTCATACACTGACAGAATGCCATTAATTATATACCTAGAACCCTTTTGTAGCTGAGGTCTTAAAAAAAACCCCACTGTGTAAATCTGTGCTAACCGAAAATCACCAACCAAGTCCCTTAGCTGTTCACTATCCCAGACAAGCAGGAATTTAATAATAAAGGCACATAATAAATAATAGGTCATTATTTGCTGTTTTGACACCAGATGTAATTTCATGGCATTCACCCCATGCCATGCTCAGTGCATTAGACAAGGAGGAGTAGGACTTTGCCTCTTCCTTTGAGCACCAAGGCAAGGAGCCCTCCAGAGAGCAGTGAGAGCTTCAGCAATGGCTGGGTTGGCAGTGATGGCACAGTGTTCTCAAGGCTGTGAAGTTTTAGGTAAAGAGTTTTTTGTGTCATTCTCTCTGAGGTATTGCTATATCCCCAGTGAAAACTCAACAGTCATCACAAAAGAGTAGTCTTAAGGATGGAGTTGAGCTCTTTGCTAAATTCCATGTGTTACACTGCTTGTGGATCATCTCCAAAGGCCTTCCAAGGAAGGCTGCCTGCAGCCTGGGTACTCACCCATCTTCTTAGGCAGGTTTTGCAGCTTCCTAGGATCAAAACTCCACCAAGGCTGGATGATTATTGACATCCACTCTGGAAGCCCTTTGGGCTCTATTTGTGCAGACTGTCCTGGCTACAGGGCAAGTACCCCAGGGTCCTGAGCCCCACCAGGATTAGACAGAGGTACAGGATTTGGCCCGGGAAATAATAAAAGACATGACACCAAGGTGATCTCACATCTCCAGTCTCCTTTCTTTTATGCAGGGGTCTGGAACCCCAGCCTAGAATTTTTCACAAACACTCCTGCATATTGATACCCCCATGTCCCAGGCCCACTACTTCACACAGAATCCCAGGCAATCACACAGAATTGTCACAGTTGAAAAAGACCTCTAAGATTACTGCATCCAACTGTCAGTATCCCCCCACCAATAAAATATATGCATCAATGTCTGTATCACCCACTAGAGCATGTCCTGAAGTGCCTCAGCTACGTGTTTTTAAAATAATTCCAGGGATAGTGATTCCACCACCTCCCTGGGCAGACAGTTCCAACACCTAATTACTCTCTCAGTAAAGGAATTCTTCCTCAGATCTAGTCTAAACCTCCCCTGGTGTGACTTCAGGCCATTTCCTCCAATCCTATCATTGTTCATTGGAGAGAAGAGTCCAGCATCCCTCTCCTTACAACCTCCTTTCAGGTAGCTGCAGATAGCAATAAGGTCTCCTCTCAGCCTCCTCCAAACTAAATATTCCCAATTCCCTCAGCCTCTCCTCACAGGACTTGTTCTCCAGACCCTTCACCAGCTTGGTTGCCCTTCTCTGAACTCACTCCAGCAGCTCAATGTCTTTCTTGTAGTGAGGGGCCCAGAACTGAACACAGCACTCAAGGTGTGGTCTCACAAGTGCAGAGTACAGGGGCACCATCACTGCCCTTCTCCTCCTGGCCACACTATCTCTGATACCAGCCAGGATGCTGTTGGCCTTCTTGGCCTTCTCATACTCGTCCAGGTGTGTCAACCAGTACCCCCAGGTTCTCTTCTGCCTGCCAGTTTTCCAGCCATTTTTCCCCAGTCCTGTAGTGTTGCATGATGGGGTTGTTGTGACCAAAGTGCAGGACCTGACATTTGGCCTTGTTCAATCTCATTTTATTGGCTTTGGCCCACTGGTCTGTCCTGTCTCTTTGCAGAGCCTCAGTTCCCTCGAGCAGACCAGCACTCCCACCCAACTTGGTGTGGTCTGCAGAATGTGCAGACATTTCATGCAGCAACCCACAGGGTCCATTGTCTGCCTCAAGCTTCCTGTTCCTTGCTGTGTGGAAACTCCCTTGGGGAACCAGCTTCCCCCTTCCTGCCCTGGGGCACCACCCTGTCCTCATGGCTGAGGTCCCAGCAGGAGGAAGAAGAGGAGCAGGGGACCCAGGAGACAAGGGGTCCCCTGCACCATTCCTCACTGGGGCATGCTTTAAGCAGGTGCTGCAGAGAGGGAATAGTGAAGGGATGGAAGTGCATGAAAAAAGTAAAACTATTTTCTTCCCTCTTCACCTTATTAAAATTTCTTGAGCTAATGTTTCACCCCTCAGGCTTTTCATCACTCCTTTTCTGATGTTCTTAGTCTTCCCACTAGCTAAACCCCTATCTATCTGCTGGCACGTTGCAGATTGATGGCCCATCTTTTTGTAGTTGCTCATACTGAGGAAAAAAACTCAGGCTGCCGAAAGATGCTTAGTTGAAAGATACTTAGCTGAGTTTTGTGGAAAAAATCCTATTCTGAACAATACTGCTGGAAAGATAAGGCTTGCATTTATTACAGATGATATAAGGGCAGATAAGCAGGCCAGGCATGTTTCCTGCAGCCTGGCTGCTGTATTAAAATATGATGAAAAAGCCCCTCAACAGGCACCACAAAAGCCACTAGACCACCTTATATAAAAAGAAAATTCTGTCTTTGCTGTAAAAATTCACTAAATGATCGCTCTTGCTTCAAGTAGGCTGGTGAAGCCAGCAGTGCTTCTGAACTCCTGGGCCCAGGTGGATGTGTCCTGGAAACACCCTGGTTTCCACAGGAAGGAAGGGCAGTGGGGACCCCTGTGGGGAGCTGTGTCACCATCCAGCTGCTGTCCCATTGTCACAGCAGGGAACAGAACACTTTGGTGCAACACAACCTGCTCCACCAGCCACAAAATGAAAGGATGACTCTGGAGCTTTGTGTTTTTAACTTTTAACCTTGTTGTGCTTGTCCTCTGCCAAACCATGTGCACAAGTGTGTCCACTCCATTCCTTCACCATGTCTGTAGGATAGAAATAATTTACACTTAGTATTTTTAAATGCACAATTACGCATTTACAAATTACTTCAATTTTAAAATAACAGATTGCACGCAGTTTTGGCTTATCTCTTCAATCGTTCTTAATAAGCCAGGGACCATTTGCTAGCCCTGAGGCAAAGTGGCACAGCACAGCTCACATCCATATAGTTCAGCTCTCTTTCTGCCCCTCTGCACTGTGGCTGAGTGAAAACTAACCACTGGAAACAGACTTTGGCCTGTGGTGTTCCCCAGATGGTGCTGGGGTGTTCAGTTCATGTAATTCACAGCCTATGCCATTGATTTATGAGCATCTCATACAAGGCCCTTCCTGTGCTCATGAAAAAATAGGAGCATCTCTAGCCTGGTCACACTAGCTTGAACTGGAGGACATCATTATTTTAGCCCTGGAAGTCCACTTTTAAACATTTTCTTTATTAGCTAAAATGGCATCTACTACATTTGTCAGAGGCGCTGAGAGGTAAGCTGCCCCTCAGTTCTCCAAGTTTGTTGCTGCTGTCTAACCTGCCTGCTGGCTTCATCTGTTCATTAATAGTCATTTCTATCTCTCTGTGTGAGAAGTCGTCTGCGGGTTAACAGGAAAAACAAGTCATCCTGCAAGCAGTTGAATTAATTGGTCTTTTCCCATGTATGAAGCATTCATTATAAGGCTCTTTCTCTCTTCATTCAGTTATTTAATGTGGGATGAACTCAGACTGTAGCCTCCCCCTCTGTACAGGCACTAATGGTGTCTGTTTGCTGTTCCTTTTGCTACGAAACCCATGAGAAATAGAGGCCTTTGCAACTGCTACCTGTTACTGTCTCCTAACTTTCCAGAATACAGGGGGATTGTACTTTATTCAGCTTATCAGCACTAGGCTACCATGACAGTCATGACTCCTTTATTTCATCCAGTTTGCTATTCTTCTAATCTTAGTGTAGGAGGACCTCCCAAAGTGCTCCTCTACATATGTTGTGGTTTAAGCCCAGCTGACAACTAAGCATCCTACAGCTGCTGGCTCACTCCTCCCCTTACCTGGTAGGGTAGGGAGGAGCAAATATAACAAAAGGCCTGTGGGTCTAGACAAGGACAGGGAGGGATCACTCACTAATTACAGTCATGGGCAAAACAGTCTTGACCTGAGGAAAAAAAAGATCAATTTAATTTGTTACCAATCAAATCAGAGCAGAACTCTGAGATGTAAAATCAGATCTTATAAACACCTTCCCCCACCACCCTTCTCTGCAGGCTCAAATCACTTTGCTCCCCGTTGCTCTACCTCATCTCCCCAGCAGTGCATGGGGATGGGGAATAGAGGTTGCAGTTAGTTCATCACACATTGTCTCTGCTGCCCCTTCCTCCTCAGATGGAGGACACCACACACTCTTCACCTGTTCCAGCACAGAGTCACTTCCATGGGAGAGAGTCCTCCGTGAATTTCTCCAGTCGGAGTTCTTCCCATAGGCTGCAGCTCCTCATGAACTGCTCCAGCATGGGTCCCTTCCAAGAGGTGCAATCCTTCCAGAACAGACTGTCCTAATGCAGGCTTCCCGTGGAGTTATGGCCTTCTTTGGACACAGCCACCTTGCTGGCATGAGGTCCTTCATGAGCTGCAGGTTCATATCTGCACCACTGGAATCCTCCATGGGTTCACCATGATTCTCGCTCCTGAAAGACTTTGAACAACCTTTGCCCTTCCCCCCTTGCATAAGCAGAACAGTTCAAGAATAACAGGAACACAAGAACCTGCGCAGGACAGGCTGCTTCAGTCTGAGCTCTCTGGGCTTCAAAAGCCAGGCACAACACCACAACTGCAAGACAGACAGGAAATGTTAGCAAGTGCCATGGCTGCTGGCGTGAGGCTGCTCTCCTGCCCCCTCAGCAGATTCTTTCCTGCTTTCTTCTGATTCATCACCAACAGCTGCTCACATCTTCATGCACTGTCCTGCTTGGCAGCCCTGCTTAGCTTATTCCAGCCAAGGAGTTCCATCCTGAACTTGTGGGTTTGTTTTTTTTTTTCTTTCACCCTTCTTTCTAATCAGATACACTTTATTTTGCAAAGGTTATTGTCAAAATACTGCAGTTCCCAGCAAGAAAGTCACCAAGTGCTTGCAGATTTGCTGTACATCACAATGGTGTCTGATGTTTCCTGAGAGAATTAAGCATTTGCTACATCTGAATGGGATCAGCAGGCAGGGAGGAGGCCTCAGGTACACACTGGTAGGTTCCCATGGCAGTGGCACTCCAGCTTCCTTCAGGATACTCAGGAGTTCTGGGCACAGGCTTTCCCTCTTCTTCCCCACACAGGTTTAACTAGGAGACCCCTGAGGGCAGCAGCAGCCCCTCAACTCACACCAAGGCAAGGTGCTGTCAGGAGGAGTCAGGTCTTCTTCAAGTGTCATTCTGTCCCCTTTGAGCGAAGACTGCCACATCTCCATCATGTCTAATGAAGGCAGTTCCTCTGCAGAGGTGTCCCTCTACCCTCCAAATGACAGTGGCTCCTGGACTACCACCATTACCAGTGACACCAGCTGCTCTTCACAGGCAACTCTTCTGGAGGGAGCAGACATGGCTGATGACACCAGCAGCCAGCCTGGCCTGGGGCATCCCAGGACCAACTTGGTGGAGCAGCCTGGGTTAGCACAGTGATGTTTTGGAGGGAGATGCCACAGGAAAAGCTCCTGTGAGAAGCTGCTGGAAGCTCCCTTGGTTCCAGTCCCTGCCCTGACTCTGCCCAAGGCCGAGCAGATATGGGAAGTTGGATGCACCTCTGTGAGCAACATATTCAAGAAAGGGAAATGAAAATACAGAAAATATGAAAAAAGAGACCTGAAAAAGCAGAGGGTGGGAGGAGGTGAGAGAGTGATGCCAGAGAAAAGACACCAAGTTCTGTGAGGGAGGAGAAAAGAAACAAGGGACAGGTGTCTGAGCAGAGATTTCCCTGCAGCACATGGTGATTTGGCAGCTGTGCCCCTGCAGCCTGTGGAGAAGCATGGTGGAGCAGGCCCTGAAGGAGCACAGTGGGTTAATGTGGATTTGTGGCCCCTAAAGTGTCACAGGTGGGCAGACGTGGGGCAGATGTGGATCTGCAGCCATGGAGGACCCCGTGCCAGAGGAGGTGACTGTTCCTGAAGCAGCTGTGACTCTGTGGGCAGCCCAGGCTGGAGCAGTCTGTGCCTGAGGGATTGCACCTGATGAGAGGGACTCATGTCAGAGGGGGTCATGAAGGACTCTCCCGTAAGAGGGAACCTGTGTTGGAGCAGGGAATGAATGTGAGGAATCCTCATCCTGAGGAGGAAAAAGCAGCAGAAACACCATGTGGGGAACTGACCCAGAACCCCCACTGCCCATCCCCTGTGCCCTGAGGGGGAGGCAGCAGGGAAGTGATCTGGGTCCAGGAAGAAGAGAGTGATGGGGGAAGAAGATCTGGCTATGTTTTCTCTTTCTCCCTGTAGATTAAATTAGTTTTTTTCCACCCAAGTTGAATCTGTCTGGTTTTGCCCATTACCATAATTATGAAATGCAAATCTCCCTATCTTTGTCTCAATGAGCCTTAAGGTGGATTTTCTCCTCCCTGTCCCACAGTGGAAGTGGGAGGTGAGTGAGTGGAGGCCTGGTTGATACCAGCTGGGCCTAACCCCTGACACCCAGCTGTTCTCCCACTCAGTGAGGAAGAATTGGTCAGCTGCCTTGAGCCTGATTCCATGCAGCAGCTCCAGCAAGGTCCTGAGATTCACCTGGGTGCTCCCACTTCACCTCTAGAGGTGCCCAGTGTCCACTCCAGGGAAACAGAGACACCTTTCCCATACCACAAAGGCCAAGAGACCTGGGAGGGCACCATCCCAGAAATGAAACTGCTGCAGGAACTGGGTCTGCTCGATGATGTGGATGAGACACAGAATGCTCCAGCCTCAGCTCCTCCAACAACCCAGCCACCAAAAAAGGGTGATGTGGGTGTGGTTCCCATTGTGCAAGACCTGCCCTTCCTGGATGAAGCTGTGAAAATGGAACTCGAGGCCCACATTGCCAAAATTAAGATACAGAAGCGCCATGGGCTGCACATGAGCATGCTGCAGTGTGAGCAGTGTCTTTGAAGACATTTTGAGATAAAAAGCCTCTCACAGCCTTTCCCTCCCCAGAGGCACCATGGGCATCCCTGGCACTGCCCCTCCCAGCACTGGAAGTGGCACCCTTGGGCCTGGAAATCATTGGAAGAGGTTCCTGGACTGCAGGGAGAGCTGCCAGAGCTTGTGCTAGGGCTGCAGGCTCCAGTCCACTCTGGGACAGCAGCCTTCCTGGGTGCTGCCATGTGAGACCCAACAGGTCCAGCGGGCAGTTCATGGGCTCTCAAAGGGGCAGCACGGGCCAGGACCTGGGATTCAGCCCTTCCCAGTGAGGGGTCAGAGGTTTTGCATGGCCCTGCAGCGGGCCAGGTCTGGGGATGGGGTGGGCTGGCCTTGGCCCAGCTGTGCTGAACTTGGTCCAGCCCTTGGTGGCTGTTGTGCAGTGTTCAGGTGACTGTCACCTCCCACGGTTCAGCTCAGCTTAGGGAGGGTCAGTTGCCCCCCTGGTCGCTGCATCACAAATGTGGCCGTGGGGACTGCTGGCAACACCAGATGTGGTGAAGGACTCGGGCCGTGTCGTGCTTGCATCACAGTCACGGGTGGGGTATGAAATTTGCACTTTGCCCACAAGATGCCAGGAGAAGAGGGAGGCTCCTGAGCTGGGAAGCAAGGGGGCTGCTGGCTGGGTCTGGCTGCTCCTCCTCAAGCTCTCCTTCTCCCGGGCACGTTGCAGGCACCTCTGTCATGCCCGGGGAAGGGAGCTGGTTCCCCAGCACAGCAGCCTTCGTCACCTTCTTTGCCTTCCTGGGGTTGCCGGTGGTGATGGTGGTGGTTGGCTACTGCCTCATGGTGACGGTGGCCAAGGCCCAGGTAGGAGTCAGCGCTGGTGCTGAGCCCTGGCCGGAGGGGTGGGGGTCAGCAGGGGCCCAGCAGCAGCCCCAGGGCTGGGCTGGAGGGGCCCTGCCTGGCAGGGGAGGCCATTTCCCAGCCGAGCCCCGGACAGCCTGGGCCAGGAGGCTGGGGGCAGGCACAGGGCTGGCCCTGGCGGGCTCGGGTTCTTTGCTGGTGCCTCGGAGGCTCCTGGGGACGTTCCCCTCTCACCCGCTGCTTTCCCTGCCTGCGTAGGATGGGAGGTCAAGGGATCAACAGTGCAGGGACAACAAGGGGAACGCCAGAGCTGAGCAGCCCCTGGGCAAAGGCCATCTGCTCGGACTGCCTCCTCTGCCTGAAGACTTTGCCTTCCTGGACCCTGCGGAGCCCTTGAAGACTCAGTAAGTGACTCCGTTCCCCCTGGGGCATCACAGTCCCCACTGGTGTCCCCTCACCAAGAGAGGTCCCGCTAAGGCTTCCCTCTGCCCCTCTGCAGTGACCCCACGCACCTGGAGATGGATGGTGTCCATGAAATAGTCCATGAGTTCAACAGGACCATCGAGGACCTAACAAGACACCTGAAGATGTGAGGCCACTGAGGAGGGAATGGGGACAGGCATGAGGGACATGGCTCAGGGCAATGGCTTTGGGAGGGCATCAGGAAATTGATGGGTCTAAAACATGAGGAATGATGCCCTCATGGAGGCATTGAGCTCCATGGTGCAGAGCTGACAGTGTGTCCTCCTTTTCCTAGGGCAGAGAGAGATGCTGTGCCCTGCAGGCAGAGAGGGGGCCTCAGGCACACACTGGGTGGGTCCCCATGGCAGTGATGCTGCCTGCTGCCTCCTCTGGGGCAGGAAGGAGAGCCCCAGGGTACTCAGGAGTACCAGGCTTAACCTTCCCCTCCTCTTCTCACACAGGTCCAACTGCAAGACACCTGAGGGCAGCAACATCTCCTTGACTCACATCATGACCAGTGAAGTCAGGTCCTCTTCAAATGTCCTTCTGTCCCCTTCAGGAGAAGAGCTCCCCACTTCCATCATGACAAGTGAAAGCAGCTCCTCTGCAGAGGTGTCTCTGCCCCCTCTAAATGATGATGACTCCTGGACTACCATCACAGACAGTGACACCAGCTGCTCTTCACGGGTCTCTCTGTCCTCTTTGAGAGAAGAATTCCACACTTCCATCCTGACTAGTGAAGGCAGCTTCTCTAAAGAGACATCTCTGGCCCCTCTGAATGATGACTCCTGGACTGCTGCCATCGGAGGGAGTGACAATACCTGCTCTTCAAGTGTTATTCTGTCCTCTTCGAAAGAAGACTGCCACATTTCCACCACGTCTAATGAAGGCAGTTCCTCTGCAGAGGTGTCCCTCTACCCTCCAAATGACAGTGGCTCCTGGACTACCACCATTATTACCAGTGACACCAGCTGCTCTTCACAGGCAACTCCTCCAGAGGGAGCAGACATGGCTGGTGACACCAGCATCCAGCCTGGCCTGGGGCATCCCAGGACCAACTTGGTGGAGCAGCCTGGCCCAGCTGCTCTCCCACGCAGTGAGGAAGAATTGGTCAGCTGCCTTGAGCCTGATTCCATGCAGCAGCACCAGCAAGGTCCTGAGATTCACCTGGGTGCTCCCACTTCACCTCTAGAGGTGCCCAGTGTCCACTCCAGGGAAACAGAGACACCTTTCCCATGCCACAAAGGCCAAGAGACCTGGGAGGGCACCATCCCAGAAATGAAACTGCTGCGGGAACTGGGTCTGCTCGATGATGTGGATGAGACACAGAATGCTCCAGCCTCAGCTCCTCCAACACCCCAGCCACCAAAAAAGGGTGATGTGGGTGTGGTTCCCATCGTGCAAGACCTGCCCTTCCTGGATGAAGCTGTGAAAATGGAACTCGAGGCCCACATTGCCAAAATTAAGATACAGAAGCGCCATGGGCTGCACATGAGCATGCTGCAGTGTGAGCAGTGTCTCTGAAGACATCTTGAGATAAAAAGCCTCTCACAGCCTTTCCCTCCCCAGAGGCACCATGGGCAGCCCTGGCACTGCCCCTCCCAGCACTGGAAGTGGCACCCTCGGGCCTGGAAATCATTGGAAGAGGTTCCTGGACTGCAGGGAGAGCTGCCAGAGCTTGTGCTAGGGCTGCAGGCTCCAGTCCACTCTGGGACAGCAGCCTTCCTGGGAGAGGCACAAGAGATGCCTCAGGAGGATGGGGAGACCTGGAGGAGTGGAAAATACTGCAGCAGCACAGCAAGCAAGTACAAGCCAGGTACTGATAGGAAGGAGCAAGGCCCTGAGATACAAGATGTGCATGGTCCTTCCCCTTCTGGCCAGGCAGAGGATGCACCACCACAGAATGAGGGAACTCCCCAGGAGCAGACAAGATAGGTGCCTGAGAACTCCAGCAACTACTACAGGGACATGAGGCCACCAGAGCTGCTACACCAGGGAGAAGCAGAACACTCCCTGGAACGCAAGAGCAGCTCCAGTGAGGATTTGGGAAGAAATGAATTGCCATCAGACTTGGCAGCTCCTCCAAGCAGGTATGGGCCCAGTGAGCAGCTGATCTCTTCCTGTCCCTACCAAGAGCATGCTCCTAATAATCATGTGCCTCTTCAATTATTCTTGAGGTAGTCTCTTCTTTCCTGGGAAGAAGCAGTGGCTTCATCCCCGGTCACTCCTCATCCCTCAATTACTCAGCCAAGGTGGGAAGCAGCTCTGTTGGTAGTTTTTGTGGAGAGGACCACAGTGACTCACAACCATGTCCCTGAGGATGGGGACCTGGAGGTCCCCTGCACACCACAGCTGCTGCAGGTCCTTCAAGGTATCAAGTCACAGGGCACAATAAAATTTGGTGTACGCTATGGGACAGGGAAGATGGAGGCCCCAGCACCTTTTCTGCCTGGACTAAGACAGGCAGTGACTCTGGGAATAGCAGATGAAGGCTTCTGTGGGCACCACTCTCCTCCTACTGTGGTATGGAGTACGTTTGACTCCTCCAAAATTTACACCTCTTCCTTTCAAGGGAGGTCAGGGCTGTGGCATGGAGGTGAGCCATGGCAGAGTGTTAGGATCACAACCCTGAGCTCTGGGAACCCTACATGCCCAAAAACACACTCAAGTGAGAAAAAGGTTGAGGAAGAGGATGTGAACAGGAACTCCTAGCAGGCAGAAAAGGGCAGTGAGAATCAGCAGAGGAGAGTGTGATCTAAAAGCTCTCCAGGTTCCCCTGAATTTCCTGAAGTGTTTAAATTACAGAAGGCTGAGGTTGGTATGAACAACTGACTGTCACATGCCAGTGCTGCCCCATGGGAGGGATGCTTTGGCATCAGCTAATCCAGGGCATGCAGAGCCATGTGTCTGCCAAGCTCAACCTAGAGCCAGTTCACCAGCACTCTCTCCAAACAGGTTTTGAGTATCTTCAAGGATGGAGACTGCAGGTCCTCCCTGAGAAACCTGTGACAGTGCTGGGTCATGTGCACACTGGAAGTGTTTCCTGATGTTCAGAGGCAATCTCCCATGTTTCAGTTTGTACCCTTTGCCTCTTGTCCTGTTACTGGGCACCACCAAAACGACCCTGGCTCTATCTTCTTTGGATCATCCCTTTAGGTATTTATATAAATTAATAAGATGCCTGTTCAGCTTTCTTGTCTCTAGGTTGAACAGTCCCAGATTTCTCAGCCTTTCTTGTATGTGAGATGCTCAGGTCCCTTCATCATCTTAGTGGCCCTTTGTTAGGTTCTTTCTAGGATGTCCATGTCTCTCTTACACTGAGGAGTCCAGAACTAACTCAGGAGTAGTAGTAGTGCTGAGAAGAGGGAAAGGATCACCTCTCTTGACTGCTGGCAATATATTGTCTAATGCAGGATAGGATACCATGAGCCTTCTCTGTTGCAAGGGCACACTGATGGTTCATGTTCCACTTGGTGTACACCAGGATTCCTCAGTCCTTTTCTGCCAAGCTGCTTTCCAATGGCCCCCAGCATATTCTAGTGCAGGAATTTGCACTTGTTCTTGTTGAACTTCATGTGGTTCCCATCAGCCTGAATGTTTATCCTCTTCACTTTCCAATATCCATACAAGTAATTCTGTGCTCCAAGTGGAGTGTCCTTTGATAATGATGTAAGTCAGACAGCAATTGTTCTGCCTTTCTTTCAACACATGAATTTTCTATCTGCTGTTCTTCCTGTTCTCTCTTCTTTCCTCAGAGCTGCATCTAATTCCTGTGTGCACAGGGTTTTCCTTGACAACATTTTGTAGTAGAAACACTGCAGGGATGTCCTGTGTGGGAGGGGGTGAGGGGCTGCCCTATGTTAATGTAAATGCAGCCTTTTCTTTTACTGGCTTTGAATTAACACCTTCCAGTCCTCTTGAGAACAGCTTCAGTCATGTGCTGTGAGCCATGGAGCAGCTCTCTGCCTGCCATGCAAGATGGAGCAGAGCCTTTTGGGGCATGTGGCTGGAAAGAGCCTTGCTGTGTGAACCCAAGGGCTTCTGCCACATGTCAGTGCTGCCCCACGGGAGGGATGCTTTGGCATCAGCTAATACAGGGCATGCAGAGCCATGTGTCTGCCAGGAAGCTGCCCTCTGTGAGGGAGGGAGCATGAAATGTGTGACACTGGACCGTTCAAATGGCTGGAGGTGTTCTTGGACATGTGTTTCACAGCAAGAAGAAGTGGAGTAGTGAACAGATGTTCCACCTGCTGCAGTGCTTTATTGTCTGGTGTCTTGCAGGGGTGGGGTTAAGGTTTGCTGAGAACAAGGACACCTTGTCCCTGCAGCCATCCCCTCCCTCCACATCCCCCATAGGAGATGGGAAATCTAAATCTAAACCTCCCCTGGCAGAACTTGAGGCCATTTCCTCTGGTTCTTTCTCATGTTACTTGGGAGAAGAGACCAACACCAACACTTTGGGTGTCCCAGTCTTTACCCATCGTGGTCTTCATGCTGGAAGTTGGGCAATGTGCACCCCAACCAACATCTCCCTCTCCAACTTGGGCCTGAACTGTCTACCTGCCCCTGGAGCATCTCTGGGCAGGGCCAGGTCCAGGGTCAGGCCTGCCCTGGAGTGGGAGTGCAGCACTCCCTGCTTGAGCTGGACCAGTGACCCTACATACATTTAGTACAAAGACTTCTGAAAACATGTTTGGTTTTGAGAATGAATGAGAAAACATCTGGCTCCACAAATTTCATTATTGTATTGTAAGAGGTGAAAAAAGGCTTTACAGAGCACATTCCTGAAGCTTCACTGTATTTTGTGGCTCTCTAGCTGTGATACAGTCCTTGTGTGTCTGAAGAGGAAGGAGCAAGGGCTGGATATCACAGAACCACAGAATGTCTTTAGTTGGAAGAGACCTTCAAGATAATCCAGTCCAACCTTTGACCAACACTGTAAGATGTGGTCAAAACCAGAGTTTTTAGTTCTTAGGTACTAAACCATGTACCTAAGAACCAGGTCCCCAGGCCGTTCAAATATCTCCAGGGATGGTGACTCCACCACTGCCCTGTGCAGACCATTCCAATGTTTGACAGCCCTTTTAGTGAAAAAGTATTTTCTAATATCCAGCTTAAACCTGGGAGCACAGGAAAACAATCACCTTCCCATTCCTGCTGGTCACAGTGTTTCTAATACAAGCCAGGATGCCATTGGTCCCTCTTGGCCACCTGTGCACACTGCTGACTCATATTTAGTCAACTATCAACCAATACCCCCAGGTCCCTTTCCAACATGCAGCTTTCTAACCACATATCCCCAAGTCTGTAGCTCACCATGGGGTTCTGACCCAAGTCCAGGAGCTAACCTGCACAGCACAGACAGCTGTGTAACTGGAACTTGGAGGGGAAGAGGTAGCAGTGCCCATGAAGATTGTGCCATGGTTTTTCTCATTTGTCTTACCTCATTTCACACGGATGAATGCAATGCAAATGTGCTGGAGGATTGATGGGAACACAAGCAAACTTCTGAAGAGGCAGCTGTGAAATACAATGCAAAGTGTCCTAACAGGCCAGAAGAATTGTGCAGTCTTTATTTTCCCTTTTATAAAACTGAGGATCAATGTAAAAACCCACTGCATGTAATAATTTTAGATCTCCTTTTTCTTTAAGGGTTTTTCTAGATAAATAGTAATGGTTCCTTGCTCAAGGCAAAGTTAGAATTTATGTGGCCTCATGTGAAGAAAACGTGAGGAGCCTGAGGCAACCTTCTATTACTCACTGCAGGCAGGGAAAGGGAAGGATGGTCTGAAGCATGTGCCACTGGGATAACAGGAAGGCAAGCTGGAGCAGGCATTAGAGGCAGCACTCCTTGGGAAGAAGGGAAATGAGCTCAGTTCAGAGAAAACATGTGCTTTCTCAGAGCAGTTCAGCTTCTCACATTACAGTCATACATAAGTTTCTACCCCAGCCTAAATCACCCTTTCCAGGCAGGAGCCAGGGTGAGAACATGGCTTCAGAAAGCAGAATGGAACCATGGAAGCTGGCTGAGGATTCTCACCTTCAGTCCCCAAATATAAGGACATAATTCCCAGCAATACCAGGAAGCTTCACTGCCTTGTTCTCAATGCTCAGTTATCCTCGATATACTCAACAAGCAGCCTGAGTCCAAAGGAACCTCACATATGAAAGAGACTTTGTTGGTTGCTGACTTGCAGTGGGCCATGTGACACAGGCCTGGAGCAAATCAGTAAATTCAGAGGCCAGACTAATGTATAAAGAGAGAATTTTCTCTTGAGAAGGCAAGGGTGGGGCAGAGGACATGGTAATTACATGTTCTTCATGAGCACTTGCTTTTCTTCTTTGCCCAAAGGAGCTTTAGAGAATGCATTCCTATTTGTGTATCTTGTTTGCACTGCCTTTCCCCGCCACAAGAAATACTCCAGTTAAGAAGGCTTGTTATTCTTCCAGGGCAATTTAGTAGTATTGGGGGAATAACAGAATCCATGGTTGGTTGAGGATGATCTGGGACCTTCTTCTGGAAGCCCTGAAACGTGGACTGCAGCACCAAGAGCTCAATGTGGCAGCCCTACTGAGTCACACATTGTTGGGGGGGATGCTCTCCTCTTTTTTTTCCCCTCTTAGCTCTTCAGCTTTACTACCTCTGAGAAGGTATAGAGAGGAGGACTTGGAAGTTGAGTGCAGGATCCATACTCTGCTGAAAGACTGCCCCTAATGAGGTGTAGAGACATGTAGAGAGAAAGATGACAGTAATGGATGGAGGTTTTTCTGTTGAGTAAAAAAGCAAGAGAACTTGCTACAGCCTTTACCTGTCATCTTGGCAATGAGCAAGCATGTCCTTGCTCCTCACGGGCCTAAAGTTGTTATAAGCACAGAGCCCTGAATCATCATTTGGCACCACCTGCCTTGCCTCAGGTAGCAATGAAACAGTACGGCTAAACACGAACAGTGTGAGCACCATCCCCACCAGGACCTGCTGGGTTAGAAACATTGGATGACTCAGGTCTGCTTGTAAGATTTCAGCAGAACGTGGTGCATGGAAGGGAGGGAGGTAGAAGACTGCCAGAGGAAAAGCTACGTCGTGCAGCTTTTGCATCACAGAGGGAACAGGCCAGAGGTACGTTGCACAATGCTGAAGAAACCCACCTCCTCAGTAATAAGCAGCAGACTCAAAAAGCCCTCAGTGTTTGGATGTGATTTTCCCATAGACATGTTTTTACAGCTGTGGTTAATGTGTGACTAATCCTTACTGAGGAGTAACCACACAACCACTCCTAAGAGCTGTGCTTCGGCAGTAAGGGGATTGTCTGAAAGGAGAAATGGTAACATCTGAAAAGAATACTTAAAACCAACACCACTTTTGAACGGGGCCCTAATCACTGATGCCATGCCCAAGAAACTTACAGCTAGGTTCCAGTTTACATATATAACAAAAATGACAAACCACCTCCCAAGAACAACAAACAGTTCAAAGGCTTCTGTTTCAGGCAGCTGCTATCAAACATTAACAGCAGTGTTTGAGCAGGAAGAGCAGAATCAACCAACATTTTCAAGAGCATATGCAAACTGCTTTTTCCTCCACTAGCACATTAACAGCAATAATAATAATGCCACATTTTCAGTCTGTGCAAAAGGTAGGTAGCCCTGAAACATGGACTGGGCTTATTTTCTCCAGTGCCACCCTGAGAGCAATGAAACTCCAGAAGACCTCCTTGACCCATTGCTCTGCATCATGAAGACTGAACACTCAAGTGCTCTTTCAAGTTACACATGAAGTCACCTTCCTGCCTGGATATGCTGAATGGGAAAGGACTAATTCTTCCATCAGCAGGGCTGTGTGCTGCATGTGGCTGCATGTACAGGTCTGCTCACTTTGTGTGACCATACCTGAGAGATGGCCAAACCCTGATGTCCACTCAGAGCTGGGATGTGAAGGCCTCTGACCATACAGAACGGATGATTAAGATGATTTCTGCTTGCTAGCAGAGGTAGCTTTCCAGATATCCTCCAGGTATGGATGGATAAGTAATTACATGGACCATCCACTCACTCAACTGAGACACATGCAAATGTTCCTTTCTCTATCTGTGGAGTGTTCTGAAAAGATAATATTGTTCTATGGCCTTTTGAAATTGCTTCAGCCATAATTCCAGTTGATTTGGTTTTGTTCCACAATGAGAATATCTGAAATTTTACCACTTTGAAGCTTTTCTCAGCTAAGGTTTTGCATGGGAAGTCTGTGTGTACCTGTTAGATTAAAACAAAACCTACATGATTCCTTTATGTCATGGGCTGACTGGTCTCCTGCAGGGGGGAATGGCATCCAGCACATCACCTGAGGTTTAGGAACAGCCCGTGCTTATACTTAAGGAGCCACAGGAGCCCCAACCACCTTCCAGAGGAGCAGCCCCTTACTCTCTGCCTACTAATTCTGTGTCTAATGGGAGCCAGGAGCCACTGCCTTGCAGAAAAGAAAGATATCACCAGCATCATACCTTGGTCAGAAGCTGCATTTCTCAGCTACTGCTGTGTTTCTGCTGGCATTCAAACCCTCTTCTTTCAGGAACAGATGCAACCTGTTTTACCACCCACAGCAAACAGGCACGCAGTCAACATGAGTTCCCAGGAGTTTTGAGGGACAAATGCTCTGGTGGCATCAGCAGAAGTTTCTTTCACGGGGTCCCTTCCTCAGTGTCCCCCCCCACACACATTTTAATCATCTCCTGCAGCAACATCTACAGCAGGGGGGATCTAGCTGGCTCCTGCCTATCACTACCAGACATAAAGCAGGGGGGACAGGTTTTGACAGTGTATTTTCTGAGGTTTGCTTTTGTTTGGTGTGGGGTTTTTTTTGTTGTTGTTCTTTTTTGTTTGGTTGTTTTGGGGTTTTTTTTATGGATACTGCTTAGAAATATATTGCATAGCACAGTGGTACATGTGGCTTTGGGGCCCCCGGGACTGGTGGCTGTCTCGGTGTAGTGGTCAGGACAAACCCAAACCAAGTCACCAATATTGTTCTCGCAGAGGAAGGTAAAAAGGAGAATAAGGACGAGAAAACCTGGAAAGCTGGAAATTAAAACTGGAACAGGCTTCCTAGAACAGGGGAAAGGCAGTAATGCATGGGAGAAGGAACACATATACAAATATATACAAATGTACACACAACCCCATCTCGATGCAGGCAGGGAGAGGTGCCTGAGGGCCCCTTGCAGCAGGGCCGACTCAGGAGAGGGCTCCAGGGCTCTTCCCATTCCCGATGGATGTGGATCTGAAGAGCAGGTGGGGAGCTGGGGGTAAAGGAGCGCAGGGGAGCGGGCGGCAGAGAGGAGGGGCTGGGGTCTGCCGGACCTGCATGGAGTGTGGGCAGGGGAGGGCAGGGAATGGAACCCTCTGTCTTCTGCCCCTCTCAGATCCCTCTTAAAACCCTCTTCAAACTCAAACTTCAGTTCCCCCACTCAAACTATGACAGGGGAGAAACATGATTTATAGCTTGAATTCGGGTGGGTTTGTTTTTTCGTTTGTTCTTGGGGGTGTGTGTGGAGTGTTTGCAGAGAGGTCGGTGCAGTTTGGAAAGTTTACTGATACCAGTTTTAGGAAACAGATTGAGGAATTCCTGATTCACATTTTCTTCTAAGAGAAGTCACTCTGGCTTGCCTAATTAGCCCAGTCTCTTACATTAAGTTCCAGAAACCTTCACCTGGAAATGTAGCTCAGCTGATCTTTTCTGGCTTAGATGAACAGCTTTCTCCTCAGCTCATAGGGAAATGGTCTGAAAAAATCCAGTATCTTGATCTAGAGATTGTTAGGAGGAAAAAATGGATTCTCTTATTCTTCAGGGGTTTTTATTGATCTGTATTCTTTGCATAGACTTTGGCTCAGGAATATTTCATACCATAATCTTCCTCAACGTCATTAATTAATTCAATGTTTATATTTTCCAGTTTGTTTTTTTTGGTTTATTGGTATTTTTCCCCTTGCTCCCATATTATTCTTTAGCCTATTTGCTCAAAATCTCTTAGCTACTATGTACTGTATCTTTTCTTTCTTTCTTACAGCTGCATCACAATTATTTGAAAATTGCCTAACTCACCCTGATCCTTTCTTCCCCTCTCCTGTTCCCACATCAGAGTAGAAATTCCAGTTGTTACCCCTTGCAACACCCGACCTTGTCCTATTGAAGCTGATCTTAATTGTTACTTGTCAGAACATTAAAATAGTCTACATTTAGTATTCCACCCTGTTGAGGCTCCACAAATTCCCAAGACCAAATGAAATTCCATGTATTCTCTTCTGTTTCAGTTTGATGAGAGTGTTTAGAAAGATGTCCCCCAAATGGAGTTTTTTCTTCTTACTAACACCTGTCTTGCAAAGCTGGACTGCAGGTTCCTCCTTAGCCCATTCCTCACTACTTTATAATTCCTCCACTAATCTCCAGCTTTCTCCTTTTGATTATTAATTTTCTCTGTGGCACTGATAAACTGCTTTACTGAAATACAATTAGATGAGATTGCCTTTGATTGAATAAATCTGCTATTATCAAGCAAAAGATCTGATTAGTCTGGTGCAATCTATTTCTGGTGATTCCATTTTATATTTTATCCCATGTATCACTATCCTAACTTTTCTAACCATCAATCCTTCTGTGAGATGCTGCATACCAATGAGCCATAACTTTTCTCCCCTTTCCTTAGTGCAGACACTGCACTTCATCCTTTGCAGAGAAACTGCTGTCCTCTAATTTGACAAGCTTACTAAAAATGCTGTTTGCCAGGCTTCCAGAATGCTAAGTAACTATTTGGTACTGAGCCTCTAGCTCATCTCTTCTATGGTTTAAGGTTCTTCTGAGTTTTGGTGCTACCTCAGAGTAAATCTCACCCTGTACCTTTATTCGACTGCTCATTTTCATTAGTATACATACATACTAGTTCTGATGAAAACTCAAATAAGGCTTGAAATATGAAATGCTTGAAATAACGTTTCTTCTCAGTACCCCCTAAAGTGGGCCCTTTTTTTTTTTTTTTTTTCTCCTTCCTGTTCTCTGATTCAATTACAAGATTATACAGCCTTTTAGATTTGCTTTAGCTTTCTTTATAAGGTCTAATGCAACCTGACAAAGTGAGACTTGTGAAGTCCTCACTCTTTGCCTTCTTTGACATTCAGTGCATTTACACCCTCCAGCTCATTTTTCCAGAACAAAAAGGGGTCAGATTTTCTGCCAGACACATTCTTTACATCTCACTTGTGAACAAGAACAAATGTGATGATTGCTCCAACATGGATGAAGCTTCCAAATTCAGGAAGCACAGTGAACAGAAACGTGACTCAGGAAAGCCCCAGCTACCCTTGTGCCAGAATAGAGAGGCAGACCAGCCCTTCTATGGATTATTCTAACTACAATAGTTTCTCTCAAGTGCATACTGAGGATCAGACACCATGTTTTACTTTTAAGGGTTTTTACACAGAAGTTTACTATTTCCCTCAGCAGTATTCCTGTCTTCTACCTTAACTTCCCACATTGCCTAGAAAAGTGGAAGCAAAAGTCTTGGGAACCCCCAAGGAAAATAATTCATATCAGGTAAGACACTGCTGTGCAAAACAGCCAACCCTGATCTTACACAGGTCTCTCAACCAGTTAAAAGGACTGGCAAAGTTGGCATGCATTTAGAAGGCATTTTCTAGCTTTAGCTATGAAAGCAACATCTTCCATTTTCTGGTAGGAAAACACACAGCTCACATGGTTCCTTCATGTTCAGCTTACATGGTTCACATTGTAAGAAAGCAGAGATTATAAAATAAAAATATGGTGACTAATTTACAAAAAAAAAAAAAAAAAAAAAAAACCACCACAAAACCAAAACCAAACTTAGCTGAAAGTATTTTAAAAGAATTGTGTAAGCTGCAGGAAGACCCACCCAGGCAGGCAGCAGCTTTTCACCTGCCTCATTTTGTGAAGGGAATTTCTTGACTTCTGTTTTGCTCCATTTCCTTCCACATGGGCTGCAACACCCCAGAGTAACTGATGCTGTAAAACAGCATACCTGGGACAGGCCTGCTCTGCTCTGCTCTCCCTCCTGGGATGGAGGTAACAAGCTCCAGCTCTGTCTCTCCCTCTCCTGAAAGCAGACAGCAGGCAGCAAGAGGGAAGATTTACCACATTTTTCACCTTTTGGGGGATGCTGACATACTGCATGAGCAGTGAGAGCTCCCAAAATCAGAACCAGCCTGAAATGCCTTGGATTTCTAACAAGTATTTCCTGCAAGCCTCCACTATAACCTGTTCATAACCCAAACCACTGCCTCAGGGTAGAGCAGCTCCCCAGCACCCAGACAGGGTAAGAGGGAAGCAGGCAACATCCTTCAAATTCTGAGCTGAACTTCCATATTCAGCACCAGACTTTTCACACTTGGAATCCAACTTCCTTAAAAACCTGAGCAATCTTAAAAAACACATCTCCTTCATGAGGAGTTGCATGCAGCAATGTTCACAGCTGGGACACATTCTTGCCAAAATGCCATTTATTGCAGTATACCTTTACATGGCATACAGATAACCAAATGTTGCATCTTCTGTTAGAACTTGTGTTTCATTTGTACCACTTAAATAATTCAGAATGTCATGTTTGTTTCACAAACTGTCAGTTCAGACTACCAAAATATACAGTCTTTTTTTTTTCCTTTCCCCTTAACAAGGTTGTGAGGTACAACTGAAGTTCACCACTTTATCTTCCTGTGCTTTAGAAGAACCTTTTCATAGATAAACCTATCAAACAACATTTCTACATTCCTATACAAAGCAAAGAATTACAGCTGAAATTAACACCATCTGGTCATTGCATTATCCTATAAAAATTCATTCAGTAAAAAAAAAAAACAAAAAAAATCCAAAAAACCATAATGGACTTTGCAGCTTTAGTTAAAAACAGCCAGCTACACGTATGCACAAGTTTTCTTTGTGCATAAAGAAGAGTTTGAAATCAAGGAGTTGTGGTTTTTTTTCTTGGATTTGCAGAGAAGGCACCAATTTTAGCTGCATAGCAGCTCAGGAGTGTTCTATACTTCATTTAAATTACACAGGTTTTTAAGTTTTACTGCTCGTGTGCAACATTTGTACCAACTTTTGCAATATTCTCAAATCATTCCCTCTGGCCCCAAAATACAAATATTTACATCAGTTATTAACACTCCACCTACCCCATACTTTATGCACTGAGTGATGAGGAACTGAACTTGCAAGAAGCTAACCAAAGGCAGAGCAGAAGTAAGGCTTGTGCAGACCACCACACTTTTCTCCTCACTTGGTTTGAGATACTCCAGACCCTAAATGAGGTCTCAGTGCCTCGTATCTGACAGTACCCTGACCACAAACAGCTTCAGGCATCCAGAATTTCCTCAGGACATGCTTTTCAGCCTTTATTAGTCTGACATCCCTGGAGCTGCTTCTCTCCAAAGTGCAGGAACAGCTTCTGAAGAGCTATTCCAGAGTAGTGAGAGACAAACAAGCCAACTGTTCCATATATTTAGGCCATCTGCACTGAGCCTTCCCCAGGCTTCTTTCAAATGCTGTGTTTTCCTACTCCTTAGCTGCAAAGTTATGATATGCTGCCTTCTACCTTCCACCCCTGTGTGCCATGGTATTCTATGGCACAGACAGCAGACACATTCTGAGACAACCACTGGGAAGAGTGCACAGAGAGGTAGGTGGTACAATGCCACATCAGTCACACAGCAGTGCAGGGTAAAGAGTATTTGCAGCACGACAGCCCAGCCTAGATTTGGCACCAAAGAAGAGGGAATGTCTGAGATGAGACTGCTAAAAAAAAAAAAAAAAAGAAAAATTTATTTCTTACCTAAGCCTAGAAGGAGCAAGTGGGTAGTGGGGCAGCCCAACACTTTTGGTAAAATGAAGTCTCTGCTTGGTTTTGGGGTCTGTTTCATATTAGTGTACACACCAACTGCTCAGGAGCTGGTTCTGAGTATGGGATAATGCTTCCAAAAGATAATTTATTTTAAACCATGTGACAGTCATTTGCTTACCCTGGCCCTCACACCTCATTTCAACAGAAATCATATTCAGCTGTATGTTTTATAGGCCTTAAGTGCTCCAAATATGGCAGATAGAGCTGGAGGATTGCAGTGTATCAAACACCTGAACAGCACAGCCATGTTACACTTAAAACACATCTATGAGTTAAATAGGAAAGATCCTTGCTATACAGGATTTGAGCACTGGTGATTGTTTATTCTTGCTAGCCCTTTCCCTAAATTTCAAGAGGTTTATACATACAGTGCTCCCTTGTCTTCTCCCCACCGCCTGCCCCAGCAGTCTTTAGATAAACCAAAGTGAGTTTAGGAACTTGCAGTCCCACTTCTGTTTGAAAACAAAAAAAAATAATAATAAATTTGTGCAAGAAAGCAGGGAACGTTCAGTGAATCCAGATCTACTTTGTAGTTATAAAATTTCCAATGGCAAAGTGGTAAGGGCAAATAACCCAATGATCATATGGCTTAAGTTTAATGCAAAGCACATTAGGAGGTCCACGTGCAGGGAGAGAACAGTCCAAGAAAGATGGAATAAGAAGTGTCCTGAAAGTCAGTGTTTATGCATAGAATTCTTCTTGTTTGTGTGGTTTTTGATATCCTCCATTAGACTGTTTTGGTTCATCCAGTGAATAGCTGCCTTCATCTTTTTTCTTCATTCTGTACAGCATAAATGCGACTAGAAACACTGCAAACACCAAGCCTACTAGTCCTCCAGCAATAACACCTAGAAGGGGAAAAAAGCCACAAATTACTCTAGACAGCCCACCAGATAATGCCAGTATGATGGTAAATTCCAGATTGTTCCTTGCACGGTCCCCAACTTCATGACTTCCAGAAATTGTCTTTTTGCCCCCTGACAAAACAGTCACCCTGCCATTACCAAGAGCCAGCTCACCTACACGGGGTAAATCTAGAGACACAGGTCTCTCACCAGGTCATGCTGCAAAGCACAAAAGGCTGTGTCATTTGGCTCTAGAAATTTGACCCCAAGCATTACTGTGATTTTAGAGGAGCAAAAGAATAGGTTTAAACTTCAAATTCCAGATATCTAGCAGTATCTGCTTTGCTATTAGCAGATTAATATTTGCCTCAATTAGGGTTTTGATGACAACAGGATCATGAATTGCCACCTTCATTTCAGAGCTCTAAAGTAAAAAGTTGGCTTTCATGATCAGAGATGTACTTGCAGAACTGCAGCTTCTGCTGCCTGGAAGACTCCTACCAGTGTCTGCATTTACCAACTATAAATCCAGAATATCAGGTACCTCCAAGAACTTCTTTTCTGTCCATAATTCCCGAGGCTCCTGCAGCTTTGGCATTTCTCCCAGAGTCAGCCAGCACTTCTGAGTTCTGGGTGGGAACCAAATCCTCATCTTTAGTCAAAATGAAGTCTCCCTGTTGGGACATACAAAGCAGGTTAATCGTGTTTCTCATCATGTCTGTTGCTGGAGACTTTCCACAGCTTTGCTTTTTCTCATGTAAACCCTTCTACCAATAAAACAATAAAACCTAGTAAATCAGGGGTTTTTTGTTGGTTTGGGTTTTTTTGTTTGTTTGGTTGGTTGGTTTTGGTTTTGTTTTTTTTTTTTACAAATGACCACTCTTTCCTGCAAAACCAACTTACTATGTACTACTAAAGCCATCACCCTGGAAAGAGTGTCCAAGCTATTAGTCCTCACCGGGTCTCCAGAGCCATCTTCAGAAACCTCCTCCTGTGTAGGAACAACATCCTTTGGAGCTGTCATGGTGGGGGTGGCAGTGATGTCTCCCTCGTTATGGATTGTAGCATGAGGCTCAGGCAAATCTTTACTGTCTGGCACAGCAGAGCTAGGGATTTTAGGTTCGAGCTCATGGATCGTGTCTGAGGCTTCTGAAGGAGTTACATGAACCACTGAAGGAAAGTGAGTGGTAGGGCTTCTCAGTGTTGTTGTAACCACATCACTTGTTGGTTTCTCATCAGGTGAGGCCAGGATGGATATTTCATCCTTGACAGCCACATCTGGCTCCTCTGTCACTACATTACTAGTTGCAGAAGGAGTTATTACTTCCTTTTCAGTTTGGCTCTCAATCCCAGGAAATGGCTGTTCATTGAAATCTGTTGGTGTTGCCAACAATGTGGCATTAGTTGGTTCTGGGATTCTCCATGTGCGAGACTGGTCAGTCAGAGGACCTGCAAACAAATAAAAAAATATTATCCTTGGCCTATTTAGAGACCTTTTAATAGTACTTTCAGGATGCTGGTCTAAGGATGATGCTTAACCCACCTAGCAAATTTTCCTAACAGCAGCAGTTCAGTGTGTAATTCCTTATCCTGTTCAGCAGAGTAAGGAAGGGACAGACCAAAGCACTATTCAGCAACATCTTGGTTACTCATCTGCTTCTCCCCAGGGCACACACAAGTGCTACTCTCTGTTTGTGGACAGGCCAACAAGAGGGATGTCATTTCAGTACACAGGTTGCTCAGGACAGTTGTCTGCCTCTTTTACCATGAATATCTTATGTGATTCAGAGCAGCCATCCACATACTTAACATCTTTAGTCACTGGCACATTTGGCACTGATTTCAGGCTCTTACTGCTGCAGAATTTAATCTAAAATACAAGCATATAGCTGAAAGGAAGCAGCAGGTTACCATGTTTTAGATTTCAATAGCTTGCTCTTTCCTCAGTAGCATCTCTTCAATTTCAGCACTGAATACCAAAGGTCTCTCTCATACAGTTTTGTAATGATTCTCCACCTCCCAACATAAAACCCCTTTATTCCACTTTTAAAAAATTATGGTCCCTGAGAAATTGCACATCTAATGCAATTAGACAGATGAAATTTACACTTGCTGTATGTTGTCAGGCTGGGGTATCTCCTACCAGCTCATAGGAAAGGACAAGGGCTTTCTTACAGTCTCTCTTCCCTACGAGTAAAGAATCACTCCACTTTCACAACATTCTTCATGCAGAATCTCATATTAAGAGTGACAAGCACTATACCTGCTTCTGCTCCCTTTCAAGTCTCCTACAACTCATTCTCTGCTAACTGTTAGTATCTGAAGAAATACAAGATTAATACATTAGGCTTTTTCTCTAACTCTCATAATCTGGGGCAGAGGTGTGTGATTGCTCCCTCCCTCCCCCTTATTAGCTTGGATGCTCATCAAGATCTTGATTACCACATTCTGGAAGGATCAAGCACTAGCAGTAGAAGTGCTAATAACTCACCTGCACCTGAACCTGAGAATGCATCATCATCATCACCAGATGAATCAAGATCTTCAGGAGGAAGGTTCAGATTTGTAGTTTGCTTTAAAGAGAAGGAGAAAAGGTGTGTTAATGATGAGATTACATAAAGTTATCACATTGCTTCTGCCGAGTTCTCTAAAGACTCCTGAAGGTTACACAAACTTTCTCTGTTCGGATTGCATTTTCTCATCTTTCTTCATTCATTTCTTCATTTCCCTTCCTCCCCAAATGAGTAGTTAGTCTGCTCAGTGCTGGAAAGGTCACTCTTGCTGTCTCCCTTCTCTGCACTGCTGCCAGGCTACACTTGCTTTGGGAAAGAAAGTGGCAAGGAATCCATTCAGAGCTGCAGCCTGGTAGCATCTGAAGCCCAGTCCTTACACACAACATAACCATTCTGTGCCAGGTTCTGACTGCTCATGTCTTTGCTATCAACCAGCCACTTCATCTGTGAATCACAGCTTTACTTCCAAGGAACTTTAAAAAGGGAGGGGAAGCAAAGTAGTCTGGATTTTCTGCTTTTTGAGAAATTCAAGCACAGTTCGTGTATCTGAAACTACAGCATCTAATTATAAGTAGAATGAGATTTCCTTTTTTATAAATATGTGCACTCAAACTAAAGTCCTGAGATAGAAGCCATCCTTCCCAGCAGGAGAATACAGCCCTCAACTTTCTCCAATTATGCATGAAGGAATACAGTCATCAGCACTGAAGTTCTGTGTTTGAAACAAGAGGCCAAACCCCTGTTGTACTGCACCTGTCTGTTGTAACACACAGCATTCAAAGCTGTTGAGGATATCCAAAGGAGACAACATTAGGTAAAGGAGAGTGAGGACTTCATGAATCTTGTTGGCCTCTGCTGTATGCACTGGTGTTTTTATCAGTACAAGATATTTAACTCTCAGCTCATGACTAGCCCCAGGTTTATTTCTGCAGGGCTCCTGTAACCTAAGCAGTCATTCTCCATTCTCAGATTTCAAACCAAAGCCCTGTAGGTCACTTCTGAATCTCATCTTTCCCCATCTAACTACATTGCCTGTTTTCCAGAACTTTGACTTCTATCACATCCTCAAGGTGCCCTCATCATCCCTTTCCAGCACTGCCCTATCTGCAAGTTTAGAAGATACTGCACTGCATAATTCAAGCTGATCATGGTTTTATCAGGAGTATGAAATGTCATTTTATTATATTAAAAAAAACCCCAAAACATTCTTACCAGCTTTGCACGCAGGTCCACTGTATTTCTCTAGCTTGTATTAACACAGTGTCACTTAAAAATTACTAACAAACTCATTTTCATCCTGGGAAGTTAGCTAGCACTAGCAACATCTGTCAAACAACTCAGTTGAGCTGTCCCAGTGTCACTTTAATACCTGCCTTGCTGTATTTACTGGCTCTCTCCTCTTCATTCTTTTAAGATATCAGGTTTATCCTGTTTTCTCTTCCCCACATTTCCACAGAACAACTAGTTTCCAAGTTGGTTAACTAGCCCATTAGATTCAACCTCACTAAAGACAAAGAAGCATGCAAGCTGCTACCAACCTAATCAGGTCCAAGATCTTTCCCCTTCTAGAGGATCATTGTAACTAAATTACTTTAATTATGAAGAAAGTAAGAACAAAAAAACCTCAGACAGTAAAACTTTTTAGTGCTTTCCTTCTCTACTGGAAAAAACAAGACACACTACTTTTCCTCAAGCTTCTGCACACATATTTCTAGAGTAATTTTCAAGAAATTACCCTTCAATCTTTTGTTCAGCTGCATGTCATGAGGTGATTTGGATTTTTAGATTTGTCCCTGCTTGTTTGCACTGTGCTTTTGCACTCATCCATAGAAAGCAGGTCAGAGAAGTACTTCCTCTGTGTTCTTCTTTTGTCAAAGGTCAGTGACTCACATGAGCTGATTCACTGTATTTCAAATATAAGAGAACAAATGTTGGTAAAGAAAGAATACAGGAAAAACTGCCAGGCTTCCCAAACTCTGCTCCCTTGAGCACCTTTCTGAGTGCATTCAGGAACTGCACCACTCCTGCATTAGCAGTAGTGAGCACAATCCTTTGTTCTCACTCTCAGAGTGCAAAAGGGGGATGCATTGCAAAAGAAGAGGTGCATTCTCCTCCCAAGAGGAAGACTATCGTGAAGCAGTTAGAAAGTAATCTTTCCAGCTTTTTATTGAAGCCAGGGATTTCTGGTAGTCTAAGGCATTACACCATACACCCGTATCTAGGATCGAGACTAACTTCCCCCAAATCTGAACCTTCATGCCTAGCTCACACAGGATTTCCAAGAACACCTGCACAGATGGTCTGCAGACCTTAGCCACGCTCCTGAAAGGATCACAAACTGTCAGGAAATGAAATAGCAACTCTTGATCTTGCCTACCGACCCAGCACCCCTTCCCCTCGTGGTGTGAAGTGCTGAGACTTGTTCAGTCATGCCACACTTCCTTTCCTCTTACATTCACCCAGCCAACCCTCACATTTCCCCTCACACCTCAGCTTTCAGCCTCTTCCCAGGCTGCTGCATGTTCTGCTTCTCCATCGCCCTTGTCACATCCTCGTTTGAATCTCAGTTGGATTTCTCTAGCTTAGCAGGAATACTTAGTTATGTTCTCCTCCTCAGAGGAGAGCCCAGTGCTGTCCAGTCTCAGCCAACAGAGACTCGTGATGTTTCAGTGTAGTTGCCCAGATGTGGCTCAGCAGCTACCCTGCAGACATGAAGGCAGACTCAGAGTGGCCTCTGTCCCCTGAAGTTGGCTCCTGCACTTCAGAAGAATAACAGAAAACATGACTTCAGGTTCGTAAGTCTGCTTTCCACAGCTTTATATGAGAATTCAGTGAAGCTGCACTAAATGTGTCCTTCTACTTACTTGTCCCAAAGGGAGTGGCAGCATCTCCCTTTGACCAGGTAGTCTGAAGCCAGGGATGTAAGAGGGACTCAAGTATAGGATTATATAAGAAGGGACATATAGGACTATGAATAGTAGTCAGAATATCCACAGAGTGATGTAACTTTACAACATCATCCAGTTTCATGACACATGAGCATTAAGGAACATTTTATGTAACTGCACAGTTCTATAAAGACCACACTTCTTGCTCCGTGGTCTATAACTGCAGTAGTCAGGAAGGGCAGTAACCTTTCCTTATAGCATCACAGAATTAAAGTGCTGTGGAAAGGTCATGCTTCTATAATGATCTGCTGCTGAAAGTTTACAGACACTGCAAGGTTAACATAAAACACTGGCTCAGGACAGCATCGGAAGAGATTGAACTAATTTGGGTCTGCATCAGGAAGATGGACCATGCTGTTCAGACAAACACACACCTCATGGTCAAGGCTTTTCCATGACCTTTTGTTGCCACTGAGTTACACCAATGAGAAAGGTTTTGATTAGTCAGGAGGATTAGGGGCACAGAACACACATTGAATCACCAGGTTTTGCTATGACACAGAAGGGCTGAAATTAAATTCTAGTTTAAAGCAAGATTGTTCTACCAATAACTCTGCATTACTTAATGTCAACATTTTATTATCAGACTGTTAGATATCATCAGCTAATGTGGATATGTTTTTAGAAATTACTTCCATCACCATATAGTTTATTTTTCAGTCCACCGAGGACCATTAACATTGTAACTAATGCCAGAGAGGTTGGATGATGGACACCTTTAAGTTCAGGCAGTGTATCCTTTGAAGGATCTCTGGTGGTTTCTCATGTATTCCAGTAAAAAAATTCAATTCCTCTACTGCATGTTGGTTTTTTACCATATAACAAGCTCCTGGGTTTTTGGTTATATTTTTAGCAGCTCAGAAAATTGGTTAGAAGTACTTACCTAGCTCCTTTCATTTGGTGTCACTAAATTTGATTGCATGTGAGGGGTAAAATCTTTAACAGCATTTCTGAGCTGCATTAACTAGTTCACATTAACCAGTGGAAGACCCCCTTCCACCAGTATCAAAGCAGCCTGGTTAGGGGAAGCCCTGGGGAGACTGTTAGCCTCTGCTCTTGCTGAGCATGGTATTGTTGCAGAACAATAGTTATTCAGCTCTGCTGGGACAACCAGAAGGCTGCTTAGTAGCATCTTCAATTTAATCAAGAATGGGCCAGGCTTTCACAACTCATTAGCAATATTGGCTCCAGAAATATGATATACTCCAGGCCTTTTTTTCTTTTCTTTTCTTCTTTTTCCTTCATTAAAAGTACAATTTCTAACTAGTCTTCAGTCTTCATCTTGGTCACAGTCTCAATACATGAACCTTCCTGTGCTTATCTCATCAGCTGCCAGAGAGTTCCCTCCAGCTCACACACAAATCTGAAGTACTCTCTCATGAAGAGGAAATTTGTAGTTTGTTACTTGATCTCACCCTGCCCAAACTGGGAAGCACATTTCTTAAATTTGGAGCCATGGTATATGTAAAAGGAAGCAGCTTTTTTCAAATTGCTCTTTGAGGTAAGCAAAACCACGGGGCTTTTCCGCAAGCTGCTACAAACTCTGAACTAGATTAAGGATGATTTGTATCCCACTCTTAATAATCCTAGTTAGTGATCAACCTATTACAGCAGTGTCAAAAGCACTTGAAATCTTCCATTATCTGAATAATGCTGTTAAATTTACATGCTTCTCCTAAATCCTTATTTGGCTGAAAAAGAATGAGCTGTAATGAGATCTCCCACCTCAAACACCTCCCATAGCATCCTGCAAGTCTATTCCAATTTTATTGGAAGCTCTTGTTTAAATGAGACATAAAAGCATGACAAGCATTTGCTCTAGAGTTTGACTACCAAATATGATATTGGAGCATCTAGAAAAAAGCCTTTAACAAGGATTTGAACAGCTCTAAACAACACTGAAACAGAAAGGTTTTTCTTTCACCGTTTTTCTATATGTATTGAAGAACAGTGCTAGTTCCACTAATGGAAATACTGAAGAGCTTCTAACCTCCAAATATTGGTATATTGTGTGGGAAGACAAGACCACCTACTAAATGAAATTTTAGTTTTGTTAAACCTTGATATTCTGCAGTTAATAGCCCACACATGATTAACACATGGTCCCAGATGTCCATGGTCATAAAACAGCTTAAATGATTAAGGGAAAAAAAAACCAAACAACCTGCCAGCATCTTCATCTGTGCCCCTTTTCTGCAGGCATACAGACTGCCAGCATTAAATGAACCATGCACACCTTCAGTGCTAACAGTCAGGCATAAACTCTGCAATAGCCAAAACAGAACTGATCCTTTTTTATGGCAAGTCAGAAGTTAAGACTGTGGGCAAGCCTCCTACATGAGAAGTCAGTAGCAGTGTGGCATCGTCTCAGCTAAATGCACTTCCAGTTGTTTCTTCTGTTGTTGTAATGCTCAAGATAAGCACCAGTGCTGCCTGGTGACCCAGGGAGGTTAATGCAGCAGGTATCTTACAGAAGAGACAGAGATACTAACAGCACAGGCCCCAGAGCAGAAAGACAGCTGCAAACCATCCCACAAACAACTCATGGACTGAGTAGCCTAGATACTGACCCCAGGGCTGGACAGGCAGCATTTTTATACCTGGCTACTGGTCCAGTCAAGGTCGTTCAAAGCATTCCAACTATCTGCCCTCCCCATTTCAAACTGAGGCATTTTCCCTCTCCCTAGGTAAGCTTTTGCTATGTATCAATAAGCTTCAGAAACCCCATGCTTCCATTCATCAGTTTATGTCAACTCCAGTAACTGGTTAGAGGGTTCACAGGGTGCCCCCTCCAAAGGGAAGCAAGTGGACAGAAAAGGATTTTTGCTCAGATTCTTTTGCTCAGCAAGGCAAGCACCACTCTAGCAGCAATATTTAAGTATGCCAGTTAACCTGGCTGCTTCTCTGTCAGATCATTATTACTATAAAGAAGTTTGAGAAATCTTGGTTGAGTTCGTACTGGCTGGTGACTTGTGAAGGGGACTATCTTTGAGGAAGAGGTCCTGATTACAACAGCAGTTGCTTTTGTTTGAAGCATGAACCACCTGATCACCATGCAGCAGGCACCTCCTGGCACTCTCAAGGCAGTGAAACACCTTCCTAGTCAAAACAGCACAAGAGCTCTAAGGACCTATTCCACTATGGTAAGACCAGACCAGACTGTAAACTCCGCCCACTGTCTGCTAGGTTTTGATCCTCTTTTTCTGTCAAATTTTGTGGCCACTGCTGTAGAAGCATGCTCTGATCCTTTGAACAAGATTCAGAAGCCATGGAAGAAAAGCATCCAGCTACTCCATACAGACAACAGCTACAGTCCCAATGCTTCCAGAGGCTCACCTGATAAGTAGCACTCCATTGCCCAATCAAAATTACATTTTCGCCTTACTATGTCAGGGCAACTTTTTTAATTAAATAGGGCTGAAACACACCAATCAACATGCCAAGAGCAAAAATGAACCAGCCTGTCACCATCAGGTTGGGCTTCACCTTCTGCAGTGGGGCCCTTTAAACAACACCACCTCCCACGAGAGCGTGTCACCTCATGCTTCCTGAACCATCCCCTGCATAGCTGCTCCTGCAGTCTTACAGTGAAGCAGGGAACTAGTCTAGTTTAAAAAAAAAAAAAAAAGGGGAGAAAACATCATGCAAAGAATTTTCCAGTAGGACCAGTTTCCCAATCCTGCTCAGTGCATGAATGCACAAGTGTTTGCATTGGCACAGGGCTGAGTGCAGCAGCCAAGGCTGCTTAAGCAATTAATAGAGAATCACAGCCTGGGTTCCTGAGATGCTGACACACATTCACCTACCCCAGGGCAGAGGGGCAGTAAAACACCCTGCCACCACCATGCATTATGGAAATGTGCATCACCACCCTCAGACTGCAGGCAGCATGCAAATCAGAGGCTGACTCAATAGGCTGCACAGGTTTACACGAAAAGGAGCAAGGAGAGTGGTTGTAGGGAGACTTCTGCTGTTTGTTTGTTCATGATAGATCAGGTTTGCTCCCAAGTCTGCCAGCAGTGCCTTTAAGTCCTCCCAGATCTCCTAAACACAGCAGCAAAGGCTGGATAGATGCTTTATTCAGAAAGGCAGTAGTACTGCTTTTGTCTTGAGCCACCTGAACTTCACAGAAGGTGTGGTGTGACTGCAGTTCAGCACTGGACACTGAGTATAATGCACATCCTTCAGCAGAGAGGGCTGAGCAAAGCCAGGAGTCTGTCAGGTTCATGCACACCACAGCTGAGGAAGTTTTTGGCCACATAACATACACGGAATCAGTGACAGCACATCAGCTGTGCATGCTGCTAGGAGCATACAGAACCATGCCAGTTCTGATGCAGAAGAGCTGAGCTACCTCCCAGTCTCTCTCAGCCAGCTCCAACAGAAGCTTAGTCAGTCCTTCAGCAGTATAGAGAAATGAGTTAGAGTTTGCTCCTGCTTTTTGACCTGAAGGACATACCAAATAAAGATGTATCATGCCAACTTCCTCCTTCCAGCCAAGCGACACAGCCCAGGATTGTGACTGAATCTCAGTGACAGGTCAAGGCATCCACAACCCATGGCACACAACAAGGACTCAAACTCTGTGTTAGTGGCAAGTTGTGTTCTCACAGTATGGCTTTTTGTCTCTCACCTTCACAGCATCCTGCAGTCTGACGAGGAAGCTCCTTTCCCTGTGAGTAACCTCACAAGCAGCAGCCAGTTCAGTTTTATGCTATAACTGCTTTTCTTTAAAGAGCCTTCCCTGCAGCTCCTTAACATCCTTGAGAGCTCAAGCATTCATTTCTTCAGATAGCAGGAGAAAAAGCCACAGTCAATGTATAACCTCAAAGAATTTGCAAAGGAGGTGCAAGGGAAGTGAAGCCATACAGCTAACAGCTTCAGTTCATCCTGGGGAATTCATGTCACTGTATTTCAGCTGGCTTGAGAGACCTGCAGTGAGCTGCTTAAAGCTGAGACCAGACAAACCTAACCAATCTTAAAACCCTCTGACTTAAAGGCAGCAGCACTTCGTACTGTCTAGCGCAGCAAAACCATCAAAAAAGATTCAATCTTACAGCACCAGCCAACTTATCTGCTTCTTTAGAAAAGTACAGATGGGGAATTGCTTAGTTTCAGCCAAAGCCCATCGCAGGAACCCTGACAAAACAAGGTTAAAAGAGGGAAGTATGCTGCAGGTCAAAGTCTTCATGAAATGGAAATCCATCCAGCAAAGAACTCTAGGAGCCCCAAACACATGGATACCAGTACCATGCATACTAGTAACTGCAACACAGATAAATATGACCTTCCTGATGGAAGAAGAAATTAAAAGTGACAGGATCTAAAGTCCCTGCTGCCTCTTCCTTGTCCTGCAGTAGCACAGCCACTTGCCCCCTGGCTACCACATACCCAACATGGCTATTTCAGAGCACACAGGATGACTGAAGGATGCACACAGCCCTTCCTCTGGGGTTCAGGCAGGTGAGGTTGAGCTGCTAACCTCAGACAAAGCATCAGCAGTTACAGCCACTTAAATGGAGACTGAACTTTGTATCTTTGCCCTCCAACACATATGAACACCTTGTCTTCAACAGCAGTCCAAACAAAACCAGTGCCTATCCATAGACAATTACTCCCATCCATGCATTTGCCTCTGTTGCCATAAACAAAGAGTCTCACTTGCATCTGGGTGCAAATTTCTCTTTGCCCCATCTCTTGCCACTCCCTCACTCCCTCTCTTCAGCACTCTCACTGGAATGAAGCTCTACAGAACCACCCCATAGCAAGTGCAGTAGTGGGCTTCAGCCTGCCTGCTTGCTCCTTGACAGCATGCAAGTCTCCGCTCCTCATAGAGCTAACCCAGCTGCCAGTAAAGGTGACCAGTTGGGTGTTTCAGCCCTGAAGCTGATGAATGTAGTACAGGACTGGGTTTGAAGGAAGAGCAGCAAAGCAACTACTGTTGACCATCCCATTTGAAACTCTTCTTCCAGTAGGCTTGTCAGCTCACACTGGTCAGCAGCACTCCGGTGTCAGGACACAGTTAAGAATTGTAGTCCCACAGGAGTACAACTTGCTCTTTCTCTTCTTCAGCCATTCCACTCAGGAAGCCCCAGCTCAGAAATCCGAGATGTGTCTATAGAAAAGCATGACGTGCTCTGTGGCATCTCCACTCTTCAAATTTTCAGTCTTCACGCTGTGAATCACCCACAGCTCTCAGCAGCAAACAGGAGTGTGCCTCTGCTCCTAGGGAAGCCTCCTTCCTGGAGACAAATGCCATAGCAGTTGTCTGGTGCAAATACTGCCCCATTGCAGAGGAGCTTTGTGACAGCTTTTGTGCTATTGGCAAATGACCACAAACACTACAGCTACAGGAGAGCTCTGACCTGAGCGGAGGTGTTCCCAACAGTCAGAAGTGGCCTCATCACCGTGCTACACAGTATTCTGGGGAGGAAACAGCTGTTCTGTATCACCTAAAGAAAGGAAGCCAACAGGCAGCCAGGAATATTTCCTGCCTCCAGGAATTATTATCAGGCAAGAGCATCAGCCTTTGGTAACCAGGCAGATGGCTAGGAGAAGACCTAGGTTCTTATCTCAGCCCTGGCAGTTTCCCTCATCTCCTCCTTGAACTCTAGCAATTATCTAGTGTGAGACATGCCAAGAAGCCAGGAGACAAAGTTGTAAGATCTTCTTGAAGGATCACAGAAGCTTTGACTGTGTTAGTGATACATTTATATGTTTCCAATTTGAGAAAACTGCTTGCAGTGCTACACTAGGTCAGTGAAATCCAAGTTTCAGATCAAAGTCCCTTGTGTACCATCAAACTAAGGGTCTACCGGTGGTATTTCTGATTCCTAGCAGCTAGAAAGTTATTTAAACCTCAGCAGAAAGATGAACTCACAGCCCTGGAGTACTAAAGGTCTCAGCTAAAACACATTAGTTGGTAGAATTAATGAGACTACTTAAACCTACAAATAGCCAGCATTACAACAATAAAAAAAAGTTGACAACTCTCAAAGGAGACAGAGTTGACTCCAATTAGTTTACATAAATCTACAGTGGACCCACACAGACTTAAGTTTTTAATAGGAGGATATATCCTATAGAAACTGGATACATCCTATAGCAACTGCCTACACACAAGACAACAAAAGTTACTTTTTATTTGCTGACACCTCACAGGCATTAACACCTGCCAGCTATCAAACTCTGCCTTAGCTTCCCAGCTGATCTGCTTGTAGTTTACCCTGCAAGACATTCATCAAGTCCTTCACATCATGACAACCAGCCTGAAACTCAACAGTCCAAGACAAGATCTTCTTTATTCCATTTGTAAACTCCACATTTTCTCTAGAAGGAGGCATGATGAGATCTCCAATGCTTGTGAAATGTTCATTGGTTTTTTGGGTTGGTTTTTTTGCTAACAAACTGTATTTGCCATACCCAGATTCCAGACATCTGTTACCTCTGGATGCTGTATTTCATTATAAATCTCATGCCCAGATTCTTAGTCACAGCAACACCACCAATCCTTTTCAGACAGACATCCCACTGAATATCTGATGGATCAGGGAGCTGGAAGCATCCAGAAAGAGCTGCCTGGCTTTAGCAGACACTGTCCCAGACTCCCTCTCACATGTGCACACCAGATGGCAGGACCTGTCACACCCAACAACCTGGCCCCTTGGTGCTGTTATTTGTCAGTCTGCTGCAGAAGACCATCCCTATTTGCAAGGGAGCTGCAGGAACAAGTTAGACTTAAGCAGCAAAATGAGCCAAGAGCTGTCATTCAGCAGCTCCCTTTGGATCTGGTCACACTCCCAGGAGCTGAGCTCTACCCAGGAGCTCTACCCAGCAGGACCCACACCACTCAGCCACCAGCATATTAAGAAGGAACCTGCAAGTCTCAACCAGCAGCCAGTTGCTGGACTCACACGGACCATACAAGCAACTTGAAGTTGTTTTTAATCCAGTGCAGGGCAGTTCCTGTGCCTTGGCAGGTATTACACTAACACACACAACTACATCTACATTTTGCATTTGCTTCTGTGCTTCACCATTTTTGGTTTCAAGTAAACCAGCATGGATGTGAAGAAATCAAATCTCTCCCTACACGATGAGCTGTACTATCACACGATCTTCAAGTGTTGACTAAGCCTTGATTGTTTGTAATGCAGAAGTCTGCCCTGCCAAACAGATGTAGTTACATCAGCATGACTAAGCCACGCACACAATGACTGAAACATCTCCACCAGATGTGAGAGCCACATCTCAGAGCAGGAATACCCTATCCCCCCATCCTCAGAGTCTTCTCAAAGAGGCACTTTCAGCATCACCCCTTCATTCCACATAATCTTAGCAGCTCCCGAGCACAGGTGACAAAGAAAAGCAACATGTAAGCATTTCAGGTACTACAAATCTCCCTGGAACAAACAAACAGCAGTAGGCTGGGTGGTCTTTGGGCATAGGCTGGACTACATTTCACTGAATTATTCCAATGCAAAACACAGTGCAAACTTCATGAAGTCCCTTTGAGAAATATGCATGCTTATAATGGCTGGATCATACAGCAAGTGACCTACCCATAAAAATGGTGCAGAGGTCAAGTTCACAGTGCCTCTTCCTAGGACACCAATGGTCTCTCTGTTCAGGTTTACAAAAACATTGGTAATCCCACATAAAGGCAAAGTTCTGACAGCAGTTACTTACTACTGCCCCATTTACAGTTAAATTATGCAACATCAATGACACATGGAAGCTCTCTGGTATACTTGCAAGCTGAGTCATGAGGGTGTTGAGTTATCATTTCAAAACTGAAGCATCAAATGAAATCGCCCCCATCAGAAACAGTCTTAGAAAAACAGCTGCTGCAATTGTGCTCTACTCACCTATTGTTTGACTCATTTCAGAAGCGAACATTGGGCATTTCTTCATCAAGCACCAAGTGTAAACTAGTAAACTAAACTAGTTAACTGATCAACTGAACCAGAGTCACTCGGTTGCACCTTTTATTACCACATCCGTATAGCAGAGCCCTGAGCAAAGAACTGTCACAAAAGCAGGATAAAGCAGAGAGGTTCCCTGTGATCCAACCTGTTATCAGGTCTTTCTCTAACAGCGTGGCTTCAGCTACCTCATGCCTTCCTTTTTGGGTATCTGGCTTGTTCAGCTGTCTTCCCCATGGCCTTGTTTCAGAGCAGTCACCAGATCAATTGAGGAAGAAGTTGGAGTTTAGGGGGAGATGCTACCACAACTGTGCAGCCTAGATGCTCTCCTACCTCACAGGGACACTGCAAGACTGAAGTTGTGGACATTCTTGCATTTTACACATCTATGCTGTGAAGAGACAAGAGACAGCACTGATGCCACCTCTGGTGGACTGTCAGGCATTAAGAGAAATCACTAAAAGAGTATTAAGTTGCAAGGCAGGGTAAATTGCGTTAGTACCAAGTTACTCTTAGCAAAACACCTCCCTTAGTTCAGACAAGTTCCTGGCAAGAAGTACCAGTAAAGAAGTACTAGTAAATTAAACAACATCAGGAAACATCCCCGGGCACTGGAACACAATCTAGACCATCAAGTTATTAGAGTGCTCTCTGGCACAGTTTCCAGCCTTGCCAACTGCTGTGCCCCCAAATAATGCATGGGAAGGTTCCCCAGCACCCAACCTTGTGGTGGGACACAGGGGAGAAAATAAGATTTGCTGTATGATTGGGATTCCAGCATTTAAGTTGTCCACAGGGCAACTACAATCCAGCCAGTTTTACTTGCTGGAATCAACATCAGGTTTGGTGGATCTTTGTAATACCTTTTGGCCAGGTGCCAGGGATGGGGCATACAGAGGATTTAGCACTTTTCAGATTCTACAGTAATAACTTCTAATTATTCATAACCACATCTTCCAGCTTCTGTAACAAAAAGCACACCACCATTTCACAGCTCGGTGTGACTGCAGATGCAGACTGAGGAACTTTTTGCTGCTGGAGGATTAAGGCAGCAGCAGCTTTCCTCTTGGAGGCCATGAGTCAGTTGATGCAAGTGCAGGATAGCAGAGCACTCCTTTGCCACTGCCCAGACATGCCAGAGTCAGCCTCTTTTGTTAGGAGCTTTGTTCATTGATGGGAAAGTAGTCAGCATCTAGATGATTCCTCCGTTAGGACAGAAAGAGATTTAGAAGTCAAAGCTGTCTAGCTGCAGGCTGTAAGGCAAGTTTCGGTGCAAGCCTCACTACCACTTTTCCACTGCATGTAGGTGCCACTTACACCGTGTTAGAGCCAGTGAGGTGGACAAATCTCATTTGGCCATCACATCTGCTGGTGTGAGAGCCACGCTACAATTTCATAAGCAGACAGCACAGCAGGGGAGTGAAAAATATCACATATATTACTGTTTGTGTTAGATGGGAATTCAAGCAAGCTTTGTGGTGCCTCCAGTTTTGAGCTTTTACTCCTCTAACCCTTCAATGTCTCAACCAAAAAAAGCCCAGGCTCTGTCCCTAAAAAAAGATACCTATTAGCTGGTCAATGGGATAACAGATTCGCTTTTCTGCAGAGATACTCCTGCCTGAGACTGAGGTTTTGGTAGACAGACAGGCTGCTCCAAGCTCCTGTGGTTGCAGAACCATGAAATCTGTCAGATCACACCATCCTGGGGTCAGGGCAAACAGCCTCCAAATCCTGGGGTGAACTGGTCAACAAACAACACATGCCAAGGACAGATATCTCTTTCTAGAAATATATGCATTCCTATATTTGTATTTCTCCACTCAACTGGTCTCAAAGCATACAATAAGGCAGCATTAGGGTCCTGTTTTGGGATGGGAAAGAGCCGGGTGGTCTCCCTATAGCAGTGTAGCTGCCAGTTCTGGTCCTCAGAGAAGGGAGGAAGGCTCCCTGTCAACACAGCCTCAGCAGTGCCACAGCTACAACCTGGAGCTTCACAGGAGCTCTCATCTGGAAATCATTACATTAATCATGGCTTGCTCTCCAGATGGTAGAGTGGCTCCAGTCTCCCTTGCCCACCTCTGGCTTCAATATACATTCTGCTTGTCTAGCAATCCCTAGATGCAAGGGCCTGTACTGGAGCTGCTGAGTGGCTCTGACCAGGATACATACTACCACCAGCATTAGGAACTAATTAGAAGACCTTTCCTGTCTACAGCACAGGACAGCCACGGTCCACGGTGCTGCCCAGAAAGCACTCAGCGTGCTCCCCTTACAACTGGAACAGAGTTCAAGTTTCCTTCCATTTAAGAGGCAATAAGCTCCCCCTCACGTGGCACTGGCAGACAAAGAGCAATCCCTGTTCTTCATCCATGGCTCATAGATCAGTGATGGAGCCAGGGCACTCAGAGAAGTTGCTGTGTGAACTTGCTGTGCTTTGCAGAAGGCTGGTTGAGAGGAGTGCACACCTGGGACTGCCTACAGCCCAAAATCAGGACTGTCACCCTTTGTATCCATGACTGGACAACAAGACATTGTCCTTACTGCACAGGCAGTGCAGAACAGTTACTGCATGGAGTATGACCAGAGCCTCCACAAAAGGCATGATACCCAGGTGTATTTTAAGTTGGCTGGCAGTCAGTCTGCAGTAGCAAACCTGAAGACCTTTCAGTTATTAGAAAAGCCCTGAACACAAAATGAGCAGGCATCAAAGAGAACAAAACTGCAAAATCTAGGACTGTGGAGAAGACAGTTCTGCCAGAAAGCACAGCAGGAAGATGCGTAAGTGAAGCAGCAAGAACTCAACTGATCAATACTCAGAGGAGTTTCAGGCTAGCAGCCTAGCAGGTGAAGCCATGACTTACAACACTTCCATGACTCAGTTGTAACTGCAGCTCCAGTGACTCAACGGGAAGTTCTATTACCAGCTCCATCCAAATCCCACTAACAGGCTGGTTCCCATCCAGCAAAGCAAGCCTCACTGGTGAGACTGGTCTCAGCGGTGAGATGCAAACATTACAGTGAGCTGTGGCAAGAAGCCCAAGCTAACAGACTCCGTTGGACCCATGCCGGTTCCACAAGACCCAGAATGCCGACTGCAGCCAAGCACTGCTTGAGAAACTGAGAGGTTGGGAAACCACCCCATTAGCAGATGTTGCTCCACAAGAGTTGGTTGTAGGAGGTCCAAATGTTATCTCACCTTGAGGTAAGGCTTCACAGTACAGTAACTTTTCCACCAGCATCTCCACAGCAGAATGTGCCATATCCCAGGTTTCTAGCCAGGCCAGATAAAGCTCATTGCTGTGGTAAACCAGTAGCCTAACAGAGCAGTAATTCAATTGAAGTATCATAGTCAACTCTAACTTAGAGACCTGTTAACAAAACTGATGCTCAGAACTCCTAAGAAGACACCCCAAGCTCTCTGCATTTTAGTATTTTCTCAGCTCAGAAGGTAAGTGAACTTGTAAGAAATACCAGAAGTTCATGCACTGTTGGTCAAACCAACTTTGAAAGTTCACTGCCTGTATCAAAATCTAGGTAGTAACAGATTCCTGATTTGTAATCCAGAAATAAACAGTTCCTTTAAATATCAAAATGGGCTGATGCCTCCTCAACACCTCAGAATCAACACCACCCACCCCCCTTAGCCCCCCCAAATACATCCACTTACATTCATACTCATATTCCTCACTTCAGAACACTGGTACAAGATCCAACTATAGTCCCTAATTTCTTCCACAGCCTTTAGCAGAGCAAGACTGTGGTTTTGTTTGAAGGCACTGATCCAGTTGCACCAGAACAGGAGGGAATTGTCATTCTAGTGGACAGCTGATGTTTCCCACTGCTTTGCTCATTCTCTTGGCACAAAAACATTTGTCGATGGAGAAAGTTACCACAGAAGTAAGACTATCACTTTGAGCTAAACTGCTTTCAGATAAAGACAGTAAAGGTCTATGGTCCTTGTATAGACAAAATGAGATCTAATTAACAAAGCCCTGACAAACCAACTCACCTTGAAGTAGATGTGCAGGGGCTGGTCAGATAATCACTCTAGTTGGCTTCACTGATTACATCACCATGACTATAATGACAGCTAAGGTACCTAGCACACACATAAGACACCTACATTTAGGTGCCTTAACATCAACTGAACATTGACCCGAGGGACTAGTGCCATTTGAAGTACCCTACATGCATCAATCTCCAGCTGTCCTGGAGTGTTGCATTAATTGCTCTAAGTTAATAAAGGTAGGAAACATCTAAGATGAAAATACTAACGCTACAAAGCTGAAGCCCTGCAATTTTATCATTGGCAGCACCTCCTCAAGAAAGGGGTCCTGTTTTCCCTCTCCCAAGAAGTTCCCTCCTCCCTGTGACAGGCACTACTAGAATTCCAGCTCTCAAAATGCCAGATGACACAAACAGGTGTGGAACATCCCTCTCAGAGGCATTACTATGATTCCTGGACATAAGAGCCACTTCAAACAAGGTTAGGATGAAGTGCTACTATATAGGACACCTGGAAACATCTAAGCCCTAGCAATGCAAAATACATACTTAAAATGGACCAATTTTGCTGCTAAAACAGCAGCCTACATTTCAGGTTAGTGCACTAGCTTAATTTTAGAAGGCTTACAGGTTTCTTACACTTGCTGTAACTTGTCTCAGGTTGTTAGAGAGGATTGTTTGGTTTCCAGAAGTTTCAGAGTGCTGCCATTAAAAATGTTAGCTCTTCTAGCCTGAAACTGAGAGAAGCCTGGAACAAAAGACTGAAAACTTGCACCAGAGCACTCTGACACAATACAGACCACAACATATTTTTCTCTGCTCTAGTAAGAATTGAACAGATACAAGCCACCATTATACTTGGAGGTCACCACCAGCAAGTGAGTGCTCAGATGGAAAGCACCATTTATAGTGCCTGACAAATGTTGTGGCACTGCTCTGCAGGTACTATAGAAGAAAGTGTTTCCTCCTTATCCACTGCCTGCATGTTTAACAAGAGAGATGGACTATTTAGTTTCTTCTAATTAACTTACATTCAGATAGAAATGGTATCACCCTTGGGAAAATGCTCAGCCTGCTTTTCTAAGCTTGTGTTAACTACTACCATGCACCTACACCAGATAAAACAATCAAAAAATGTTTCCCCCTCACAGGCTGGATTGTCCACTGCCCTCCTGCAGCAGGCTGCATCTTGGCTCAGTTGGCTTCATGGCAGGGTCATATCATATAGGAGCTTCCATTTGAGAGAATATCTAGGTTAGTCCATTAAGATCAGTAATCCTTCTCATGTCAAGGAACATGCTAAGAAAGGACAATTACTTTCATACAAGGTGTTACAAGCAATAAATTGCAACTTTGAAGAAAAACAGGAACCTCAACTATTCCTGTAGTTGTTTTCAGAAAAAAAAACAGCTATTGTTTGGGCACTTTCTTGTTCCTGCTTACTACTTCTATGACAATACCATAGAATTATCACAGAATGGTTTGGGATTGGAAAGGACCTTTAAAGATCATCTAGTTCCAAGGCCCCTGTATGGGCAGGGACTTCTCCCACTAGGCCAGGTTGCTCCAAGCCCCATCCAAACTGGCCTTGAACACTTCAAGGAGGAGCAGCCATGACTTCTCTGGGCAACCTGTTCCACTGTCTCACCCTCACAGTAAAGAATTTCTTCCTTGTATCTAATCTAAATCTGCCCTTTTTCAGCCTAAAACCATCACCCCTCATCCTGTCACTACATGTCCCTGTAAACAGTCCCTCCCCAGCTTTTCTGCAGGACACCTTCAGGTACTGGAAGGCTGCTATAAGGTCTCTCTCTGGAGCCTTCTCTTCTCCAGGCTGAACAACCCAAACTCCCTCAGCCTGTCATCATTAGAGAGGTGCTCCAGCCCTTGGATCATCTTCATGGCCCTCCTCTGGATTCACTGCAACATCCATGTACAAGTCAAGATATGCAGCAACAGCCAAGGGTCCAGTGAAGAGCCAGCAGTGATTTGCTTTCCAATCATCAGACCACTAAGAACCCAACACAACCATGCCAGTGGCCCTAGCAGTCATCTGGCATACAAAAATGACAAGGTAAGGTCCCCCTCCTTTCTCTGGTCAACACAAGAGGCTTTCTGCCATTTGATTCAAAAGCATATTCCAGGTGGGTGGGAATAGCAGGTTGGCCCATGTCACTGACATTTCAACATGGCAAAAAGGCCACATGATCACCAGAAGTGAAACAGCCTCATAACTGAGTCACCCCAGAGAGCCCCAAGGACTTCTGCTCCTTGTGTTTTCACCCAGAAAACCCCTCCATCTGGTGTCATCCAGGCCTGGGTCTCTTATACAGAGGAAAACCCCAGGCAAGCATTTACTTCACATCCTTATAATATCTAGTAAGGAATATTTATCAGAGAGGAATTTTAGCAAAATATACTATAAAGGCTGCAAACTAACTGCAGTTTGCCCACCTATTTTGGTAGAAAGCTTATTCAGAAGCTGTGAGCAGTTCCCTCTCCCTGTGAAGCAGGGCTGACTGCACTCACATGCTTGTCATTTTTAGCCATCTCAAAACTACTCACTACCATGTGGGCTAGGAGGGTGTGTGTTCAGATCAACAGAGTTCACAGGCAGAGCAGTTCAGTGAAACTGGGAGTATTTTGAGTAGCTTAGACCCTGCCATGCACTGTCTTCTGCCACATCTTGTCCCACTGCTGCCGTAGCTCATCTCTAGACAAGTCTCAAATAAATTATTCCATTTCAGAAAGAAAAAAAAAACCAGCCAGTTTTGACTGTGATGATCCTGCCTGCTCACACCAAGCCTCCCGTTCCACCGCTTCCTTCTAACTCATCTAAAGGTGCAGACTCCACGGGTGACGGGCACGCAGCGTGTCCCCCACCACAGGAGAAAGGGGACAGCACCTCGGGCTTTGTGTCCCTCGAGAGCTGGCCACAAGGACTCCTATCCACACTCCCTAACTCCACACCGAGGTTTAGGGGCCGAGGCAGAGCCCAGGCCCTCAGCTCGGACCTGGAGAACCAAGCACAGCGCTTTTACTCCGTGGGAAGGCGGGGAGCGGCGGGAGGGCCATCCTCTATTCGTGGATGACATCTGGCGGTGCTGCTGCGTGGAAGCAGAGATTTCCACGACCCGAGCAGAGCTTCCCAGGGCCGGAGGGGCTGCGGAGACCCTCTGCACAGCCCCTTGAGAGCTCCTCCCGAAACGTCGGAGTTTTGAGCCAGTCGGCTCACTCTGGCAGTGCTCCTGTGTTCAGGAGCGCATGAAATGAGTGCGGGCAGGGCTGCAGCAGGCGGGGAGGGGCGGAGGAGGAGGGGAAGTGGATACCCCAACCCCCGCCTTGGCGGCTCCGCAGGGCTGGAGGCAGCGGCGGGGTTTGGGGTTGCCGCTCGCCACCGTCCAGGGGGGTCTCGGGGGTCCCCAGGGGCTGGTTCCCAACAGGAGCATCGGGGGGAGCCGAGGGATTCGTGCGCCGCCTCCATCACCAGGAGTTTTGTTCTAGCGGGCAGAAGGCATCCGGACATCCCCTCCGCTGGCCGAGCTCTCCGGGCACAAAGGCAGCCGGGGAGCGGCCGGCCCCGAGCTCCTTTGGGTGCCGGGTTGTGCCGAGGAAGGCCAGGAGCACTCTCTGCCTTTTAGAAGTCACCCCTAAGCGCGGGGAAGGGCTCCCATGCCACAAAGGGCCACATGCGAGAGCTCGCCCAAACTTATCGCTCGCCGCTCGCCCCTCTCCCCTCCGGCACGCACCGCTCCGGAGGGAGGACGTGAGCATCCCCCCCACCACCATTCCCCTCCTTGGCTCCGTTCCCGGGCACCCAGACGGGGGGTCCCGGGCAGCACCCGCCCCGCAGCTCCCCGGGGCGGAGCCGGCAGCAGGTCGGGAGCAGCAGCCGCGGGTCTGGTTTGAATTAAGGCTGCGGGGGCAGCCCGGGCTGGAACCCGCCACCAGCACAAAAGGCCACGGAAACCTTCCCGGCAGGACAGGGCACGGCACCGCTCCCCCGCCATAGGCAGTCGGAAAGGGGGGGCCGAGGGGAGGGGGCTCAGGGACACCCTCCCCCCCCCCCGCCCCGGTCCCGACCGCCCCGGGGCCCCGCCGCCCCACGTGCACCGCCCGCCCTCCCCCCGCCGCTCACCGGGACAGCAGCCTGGAAGCAAAGGGCCACCAGCCACACGGCCACCACGTTTATCATCCTCCTCGCCGGGCCTCGAGAGCGCACAGCCTGTCCCTTCTGCCCGCGGTCCCCTTCGCCGCTCTTGCCCCGCTCCTCTCGGTACTCTTTGAAGTAGCTGCGGGTTTGATCCCTCTTCCTTTTTTTTTTTTTTTTCCTTTTTTTTTTTTTTCCTTTTTTTTTTACTTTCTTCCTCCCCCCCTTCGCCAACCGCCCCACCAGCCTCCCAGCAGCTCTCTGCGGCGGCGAGAAGTTGAACTCTGTCTTTTAATGAACCCACTGCAACAACCTTCACCTTACGGCCACCCCCCTGCCCGGCTCCGCCTCCCCTTCCCCTCCCCTCCACTCCCGGGCCCGTCCCACCGCCCGCCCCCGCTTCCTGCCCCCTCACTACCTGTGCCCCGGGGCCCATCCAACCCTTCCTCTCCTCCCTCCTACCCCCCCCGTACCTCCCTCTACCTCGTCCTGCCCCATTCCCAGATATCCACTGCGGCAGCGGCGTTGCTCCCGTCGAGCTTCCTTCCTTAATAATAATTATTAATAATAATAATAATAATGTTAAAAGTCCTCCCTTCCCTTTCTAGTGTGTGTGTGTGGAGGGAGGGATCCCCGAGCTCCCCATCACCGCCCGCAGGGCTGTATCCCCCAAGACACCGAGTTTTGGGGAGGAGGGGGTGTAGTTCTCTTCCTCCCTCTTGCCTGCAGCCCCCCACCCTCTGCTTTGGTAGGAGCCCCTTTCCTGCCGTTCGGGACAGGTTTTCTGGCAGTGTAAAAACCCTGCCAGAGGTCTGCGGAAAAAAGTGGTGTTTTAAAATAAGTGCCCTCCTGCAAATCGCCTTTTCTTCTGGAGTTAATAAACCACTTCAGCCCGGCTGCGGGTTGGTCTTCACTCATCTCACCTAGACAGCAAGAATGAGGCAGGCACCCATCCTGCAAAAAACACACCACGGGCTGGATATTTCACCCTGAGCTGGAGTTCCTGTTCACTTCCAGCCAATTCCATTGTCTTCTTTTAATTTATTTTTTCTCTCTCGGGTGTGTGTGCCAGCACATGTTGAAGTGTTGGCTATAAACAATGCAACTGAATCTGTGTGCAAACATTATTTAAAAAAACACACAAAAAAGGGCAGTTTTTAGGAATCAATGCTGCTGCTGCTGAGAGCTGCAGGAGCAAACATTGGCTGCAGGGCCAATGGGCACCACAGGCACTGCATGAATGAGGGGTATGGCCAAGCCTGTGGGCACAGGGCTGTGCTATCCCAGGACTGCTTGGGGTGGGCAGACTACCCAAAAAAGAGCCTTAACCAGTGTTTCCTGAATGCTCAGGAGGCTCTTGGTGGGTGTTGGTCCATCTCTGCCAGACCCAGGATCCCTTCCCATAGCTGTGGCCCACAAGCTTAATAGACCTAATTGGATATTCAGTGTGGCTAAAACTGTTGTGATTTTATCACGTGTCTTTAATTAGCTTGTGCTAGTTCCCTTTTGTGTTGCTCATGCAGCCTTCCTAGGAACAATTCCTATCCTCCTGCCTTTCCCTCAGCCATGGCCACCACGTTCTTCTCTCCATGATGGAGAGAAAATGGCACCCGTGGGATGCCACAGCCAAGATGGGTGGATTGGCAAGGTGAGTGGGGAGAAGACACAAAAAGTCACAGGGATGTGTGGGTACTGGTGGGTGGCTGAACCAGAGCAGCAGCTCCAGGGTGAGGAAGCAGCTGCTACTGATGCAACAAGGACACTGGAAATGATACTTTTGGGATAGGGCTTGGGACAGAGGTGCTGGGGTCTGCAGAGCATGAGACTGAAAATGTCACCTGGGTTTTGTGGGAAGGCTGTGACATCCGGCAACAGTGGTGTCGCTGGGAATCAGGGAAATGCAGGCTGGGTGTCCTTGGCCTTCTCAGCTGGTTCTAGTGTAGCAGAGGTCACTTTGGGCAAGGTGGCATCCAATGGACCCTTGCAGCCACGGTGAGGGAGGAATCACTTCCAGGAGGGCTGCTTCTGGGAGCAGTGGTAAGGTGCTGGTGGAGTTGCACGATGTTATGGGTTCCATGGAAGTGTGGCCACCTGTATGTTTGGGGAGACAGCAGACCAAAAAGTGTGTGGTGCTTCTTGCTGGATTTGCTAGCAAACATTCAGAGCTCGATCGGGATGTTCTGGTCAGGATCTGTGAACGGGGTAAGGGAAGAACAATGCTGTGTTTGGCAGCCAAGTGGTTTCAGTGACATTCCCGTGCCCTCTGCTTGATCACTGAAGCGTGCTAAGTATTGTGGTTTCAGTCAAAAGAGCTCCATGCTGAAAAGCCAGATGAGACTTGTATGGAAAGGAGTTTCTTGGCAGCCCCAAGCTCAGGGGATGATAGCAGTTGGTTGCCTCTGCCCAGTACAGTGGAGCTGTGGGGATTTCCCAGAACTGGATCAAGAGCTTCCAGCAGTGTAGCCCAATTGAACTCAGCCTCCCCGGGGATAAGGGGCTGGTTTGAACTGTGTCCTGCCATGGGAAGAGGGGAAACACAGCTGGGGAAGGAATCCAGCCCGCTGCTTCCGCCACCACCAGAGGCAAGGAGGGAGCAGGAATGGCAACTATTGCTTTTGGGCCACTGCCACCATTCTTCACTGCGTTCTGTAGCAGAAGCCATCACTCCTTATTTCTTAATGAATGTGAGTGAGCATCACGTAGCAGCAGGAGCTTTCCAGAGGCTTTCCAGAGCAGAGGCTTTCCAGGACTCAGACCTACCTATAGCAGTAGTATGTGAGGATGTGGCCACTGTCACCACATGTCCTCACCTCTTATTTTCCCACTAGCAGTGGTGGAGCCTGCAGAGCAGATGACTGCCTCTTCTCCTGAAGTCTGGTGCCATGTGTCCTTAGAAGGTTTATTAATGGGCTGTGACCAGATGGGGTGGGGTTAGAAAAAAAAAATGATTCTGTTTTGAGTTCCTTAGCAAGGGCTGGACCTTACCTGTGGCATCAAGCTGGATAGGTTCAAGCATCACATGTCAGTGGCTTCACCTGCTGACAAACTCGTTTTAGGATGTTACAGCCTGACACCTGGGGATGGAGAAGGGGAGTATATACCTGAATACATGGTGGGAAGTTGGCATATATGCATGTATTGAGATTTCTTGAAGAGTGCAGTGTGCCTGCTTGCTGGGGTGGTGGAGTTGACAGCTCATTGCTAATGGATGCTCTCTGGTTAGCTTCAGGTGGTTACTTGGCTTCCTTGCTGATGATTGCTGTTTCCTCCGTTGTTGCTTTTGCACCAGAGAGAAAACTCTTCCACCCCCTGTTTGGTAGCTCAATTAACTACAGGGGACTTAAAAGAATAGGAATTCTCATGCATTCCTTGTGTGTTTCACTTCTCAGCTATAATGTGTAGATGAAGCTTTGAGTGAAACCCCTGAATCTGTGTGGTGATTGCTGGACAGGGCAGAGGAAACAGGGCACCCTCAGATGTATGGGACATATTTACAGGATGTTTGAAACATTTTGGTAAATGAGGTCCAAATAAATTTGCCCCAGAAACTGGTTGGAGTAAGATGGGAGATGCACCTGAAACAGGTGATGGTGTCTGGTAAGGGCTTAAAGTATTGTCAGTGACCTTCCCTTCAGCATCTGAGGTTTTCCTCTGGGTGGTGCCTCAGAACAGTGAGCTGGCAACAAGAGGTCTTGATCATTGGCCTCAAATCAGGGGATGGAGGAGGAAGGATTGTTTGTCCTGAGAGGGCCAGGAGGAGGTTGGGGCAGTGTGGTTGGTGGTATGGTTGGAGACCAGAAAGGTCGACAAAGTTTCATTCCCTGAAATCCTGGAGCTTCTCTACTCCTTCCCACTGAAAGTCCCTCTGGCCAGTGTTTGTATTACCACAGCTCACACCACATCCTCGTCTTTCTTCCAGTAACAAAAGAGCAATCTTCCCATTCCTGAAATTATTACAGAGTGTAAGAACAAGTCTGCAGAGGAAGCAGTCTGGACCTTTAACCTTATGTTAACAAAACTTGCCTGCCAGTGGGCAAAATTTGGTGTCCAATCACTGTGCTGGCTCATTTTCTGGGAGCCCAGACACTGTGGTCCCTAATTCCCAAGCCCATCACTCTGTGTTCAGGGAGGTGGCATTGAATACCCTTAACCCTCTTCCTACCTCCTCCCATGTCTGTGCAGTTTGGTTTGGGTGTCCTTTTGTGTTGATGTAGAAATAATTGATTCTGACCCTTTCAAATGCCGACTGTGATTTATGGCCTGAATATCACCTGAACCCACCCAGTATGCTTGCACAGGGATATCTGATTTTACTTGTTCTATCTGGCTGCCTTTGCAGTGAGTCAGGCATCTCTGAGCAACTCCATCTGCCTCCTGGCTCTCACTCCCAGGAAGTGAAAGACCAAAGGAGGCTTCCCTCAGCCCACCCCAAGGTGTGGAGCATGAAGTGAGCCTCAGGGGATGTCTGCTCTCATCTCCTTTCTCCTCCTCCATGTAATGCTCTGATGGGGAGGATGACCTTGCTTATATGGACAAGAATAAGCCTCCTTGCAAAAACTTCAAGGAAAAAAACTTAAATTTTTTTTTGTTGGTTGGGTTTGGGTTTTTTAGGGTTTTTTTTCAGCTTAAACAATGCAATGTTCAATGGTCCAAGTGTCAATCTAGATGCAGTCTTGGCTTTATACACACCAACAGAATCAACTTGGCTGCCTCTCCCATGAATTTGGTAGCTTTTCTCCTCCTCCATCCCCTTCTCCTGTGTCTTGCTAATGAGAACTTCTAGGTGGACACTGTCAACTGTATATGATTCTGTGCCACTAACCAAATATTTCTCAACATAATTCAGCAGAGCTTCCTTTGGCAAAAGCCCAGCTGGCAGTGGCATGCCACTTTTGTGATAGTTTTCATAAGCAGCTGTAATAAAACCAGCTGCATTTCTTTGATGCTGTGTGTGAGGGCCTTGTAGGATCCTGCATGCTCATTACAGAGAGCCTCAGAACTGGATTTTGGGGGATGGTGTGTCAAAATCTACAGAGGGGTTTCCCATTACCCTCCCTGGGGTTTGGCTGAAATTGCATGGATGTTGCCCTCAAGAAAAAGACTCTTAATGCTCTCTTGTATTGAGGCCTTTTGCTGTAATACTGGCTGGTGCTTTCACTGTTCAAGTATTTTGGTCCACCAGTCTCATGGCTTGTGGACTAGGCGGGTTTCTCTCAAAGTACTCACCTGAATAACTTTTTTTTTTTTTTTTTTAATTGCCCAGAGAGACCCTCTGCTGCATTTCTGTGATTCCCTTACCCCTGTGGTTAGCTGAGGACACCTTACTTCCAGTGATTAACAATGGTTTGCAGCCTGTGATCCCTCAACCCCCGTGTCCTTAAATATTTGAAGCACAGAATGAGGTTTTCCCTGGCATGAAAATGAGTGGGGAGAGAAGGGCATCATGATTCCCAGGAGTACACAGAAGTGCTGCTGCTGGGAGAAGGCTGAAGAGGCACAGGGATGACAGAGCTCACCTATTCTGTGGCATCCCCTGCTTGGTACCTGCTGACTTTCCCTCTGGCAGCCAGCCTGGCTCTTCATGGGGGATCCATCAATCCTGTGAGGGACAGGAGCTTCCTTCAGACCAAAAGTCACAGGTTGGATGCCTGAGATGCAAACACTCTCAGTGTGGACAAGAAGTTGGACCTTCATAGCTGCCCGCATCCTGAGAAATAGGGGCTGTGATACCTAGTGCCTTTTTAGTGCCTCAGTGACCGCCGTGAGAATAAAAATCTGTATGGTTTTAATCCTACAGCTGGCTCTGGCAGTGCCACAGAGACCCATTATTTGCTTGGGAGAGGTGGGAACTCCAGGTCAAATGAGGTATAATCTCTTATCAAAGGACTCCTGTATTTTCTCTGTGTATTCATTTACTGTCCTTGCTCATGGCAGAGGCTCCTGGATGCTCAAATAACTCACATAAAACTTTGATAAAAGTTCTCCTGGGATGTGGTGCCTCTTTCTCTCTGACCTTACCAAACATCCAATGTATTCTTGAAGTTAGCTATCAGTTTTTAGCACAATCCAGTGCTGTACTGCTGGTTAAAAAGTCCCAAATGAAGGAGAAAACTGAAGACTTTTAACCAAAATGTAGAAGTATTCAATCTGTGTGAAACATGTCAGCCCTGTGCTTCAGCACTGTCACTTTGAACCATCCAAAGGGTGTTTCTGCTGCACGGAGGATTCACGTAAGCACGTACAGCTCCAGGAATTCTGCCAGAGCAAGTTTAATACTCCTACGTATGCTAAAAAGCTGTGATCTTGGAAGAGGCAGATGCTGTAGCCGAGCAGGCATGAGAGCAGGGCTAGGCTGGAGCAGAGGTTTTAGTTCCATTTCAGTACGTGGTGGTTAGAACAGATCCTTGCAATATTGTGAAAAATTCTATTGTTGTTTTTTTGTCAGCCTGATGTGATCTGGACCCAGGACTTGCTGAGGGTCTCCAAGGAATGCAGCTCTTCAGCTAACATCAGGTTTTATCATTTACTCCTGCTACCAATTGTGATTATGCCATGAATTTGAGATGATGTCACATACAGGTTTTCTTCCTGATTAACCAAAAGGATGCATCTTGCTGTAATTATCATCCTCCATTTAGCATTCGGAGGCCACTTACCCATTTCCACAGATATTGGCTGTCTCAGGGCTGTGTGCAGTCACTCCACTGCCATATCCCTCCAGGCACTGCAGTGTCTCTCAGCCCTGGCTGTCATAGTGTTGATTCACCCATTGATTCCCCACCCATCCTGCCTCATCCTTCATCCCAGACCTTCTCACGCATCCATTGGGAGAACGCCTCTGCCCAGCTCCTGTTGTCACCCCACCTGGCAGTGGGGCTGGTGCCACCCCTTCCCCAGGAGGCTTTCTGCTCCTGTGCTGCAGGGGTGGAGCTGGTGCAAGGCTGGAGCAGAGGCCAGGTTGTTGCAGGGTGTCAGCACAGTTGGTGATTAACCACCACCATGGGAACATCTGCCCAGGTGGGGGCACAGGATGGGGCATACGTGAGTGAAGAACTGCACAAAAAGTGGGACCAAGGGCTGTGACCCCACTGGGCCTGGGTGGGTTTCTGCAGTGCTGACCCACATCTCTATGGTGGGGGAGAGACCTGGGGTTCTGCCTTGGGTCTGAGCTCTGTGTGCTCCCTGCTCCACTCGGAGCAGCACCAGTTCTGCCTCGGTGAGCACAGGCATTTTAACAGCTTGATTTTTCCCACTTTTTAATTTGCTGTTTAAAGTCTGATTTGTTTTCAGGTGACTGTGAAATTAGCTATGCTTTACAGGGAGGCCTGGGATGAAAGTTTTGCTGTTCATAATGGTGCCTTCTTTTTACTTTTTAAAGATACCATTGGGTTCCCAAGGTTCTCCTCCCTTTCTCCCACCCCCTTCTCCCAGTATTTACAATCCAAAGAGTTATTATAGTTGTTTATTACATAGTGGTTACAGTACCTGTGAGCATTTGTGTGTATGTCTGTGCTTGGTTTCTTCCTCCCTTATCCCATCCTATTCTGTAATATAAAGCTCTTCTCACTCCAATCTCCAACAAACCCTTTGGGTCTATTCCTGCCTTCTGTTTCCTCCCTCCCCCTTTTAACCACTGACTTATACAGAAAGTTGCTTGTTCATTTCTGAGGCCTTCTAGGTGAAGAGATCCATTGTCTATATGAAGGTGTCCCGTGCCATCTTGCATCTCCTTCTGGAGTAGAAGGCAAAGGCTGGGCTGAGGCAAGCTCCCAGGAGTTGCTCACCTGCCCTGTACAGGTATCTTGGATGCTCGAGGTCCCTGAGATGGCACCTGATACCTGTGCAGGCAGCAGGAAATGCCTACACATAAACAGAAGTGGTTTTAAACTGGGCAGATGTCTCCCCCATGGCCTTGCTGGTGTGGTGGGGCTGTGTGAGGAGGATCCCTTGCAGGAGGATCCCTTCTTGAAGCAGATAGCAGGAGCCATGCAGCACTTCACAGAAGGGTGGAGAGGGTGACCTTTAATTCCCTGATTAGAGCTCTGGGCTTTGTGTTCCCCATGTGTGGAGGAGGTGGCACACAGGGTAGGGCTGGATGAGAGCCTCTTTTCCAGCAGCAGGCACTTGTATGACTCCCAAACTGGGGGGAATAATCAAGCCCTTGGTTCTCATGAGACACATGATATTTCAAGGAAATAGGAGACATCATGTGAGTTTTGGAATACTTCAGATGGTCAGTTTTCAAACAAAAAGGCTTTTTAAGAGCCAAGTGGCCCAGCTGAATGAGATCAATGTATAGCCTGGAGCCCCCTCTGTCAGGGGTGAACTCTGCTCCCTTCATCCCATCCCTTCATGCAGGGGGTTGGAACTGAACTGACTCTGTAGCTCACACTGAGTTTGTCCATCCTGAGCTCTTCAGCCACTGTAATCCTTGCTTGATGAGTGATTGCTCTGGTTGTTGTACCAGCCTCTGGAAGTCAGTTTATACCCCAAGGTGTGGGGCAGGGAAGAGCACTGTGGCAGACTCACCCAACCTGAGCCCTAGGGAGAAGCAACTGGCCTGAATCCTGCCCCAAGATCCTCATTTGTACCAGCAGATGGTCTCCTGAAACCTCTCCTCCTGGACTCATCCAGGGGAAGGCAAGGGGTGGCAACAAAGGCTTTCTGATGCTGTATTTCAGCTCTGATAGCAAAAGGGACCTGAGGATTATATAGGGGAGGTAAGAGAGAACTATATTCCATCAAGGAACCTGAAAGGAACAGGGTGCCTATATTTGCAATCATGGAGCTGTGCATGTTCTTTCTGCCATCATCTCCCTCGCCAACCAGGCTGGCTGCTGCTTTCTGCCACCACCTGCCTGTGCATTGCCCTTGCCATAAGTTGACTCCTTGCAGTTTCCACTGCCCCTCAAAGCAGTCGTGTATCTTTGTGAGGTTTTATTTTGGGACCTACTTTAACTGACACCTAAACCAGCTCTGCTTATGCAGCGCTGTGAAAAGCCCCTTGGCAGGTCTGTGGCTTTGCAGCCTGAGAGGAGGACACGGCACACTTGGACTGCAAGGAGAGGGACCTCAGCAAGCTTGGCCAGGTCCTCACCAGTCCCCGCTGGTGACACTTTTCCCCTCAACAGCCTCCATCCCCCGAGCTCTGTAGTGCCGGGGAAGGGCCAGGTCTCCGTTCCCCCTCCCTGCCCACCTGGGTCTGGGCTGGGAAGAGCCCTGCAGGGAGCCGGGGAAGGGCTGCGGAGCCATGCCAGGGAATCGGAACCCTCCGGACAGGTCCTAAGTGTAAAGGAAGCTGGTTTAGGGCTGCTCAGAGCAGCTCAGGAAGGGTTTTCTCGCTGTCCTGTGATCCAGTACATCAGCCGTGTCACCTGCAGTGTGTCCCTGAGTTGTGTTTGTAGATCTGGATACTCCAGGGCTGGGTAGGTGCCCTGCAAGCAGAGGAGGAGGAGGCAGAAAAGCCTTGCAGGGTTATTAACTCTGGTCAGAGGGTGAACATCTTGTTCCTGTGCTCCTTCTTACTAATGACATGGAGAGGATCTGTAGAATAGGTCTTTTTGGATTTCATCTGCTATATAAAATGCTGAAAAACAGCATCAGAAAGCCTTTGTTTCCACCCCTTGCCTTCCCCCTGGATGAGTCCAGGAGGAGAGGTTTCAGGAGACCATCTGCTGGTACAAATGAGGAGCAGGTCCAAAGGAGGGCAACCAGGCTGGTGAAGGGATCCAGCACAGACCCTATGAGGAGAGGCTGAGGGAGCTGGGGGTGTTCAGCCTGGAGAAGAGGAGGCTCAGGGGAGACCTCATCGCTCTCTACAACTCCCTGAAAGGAGGCTGGAGCCAGGGGGGGGTTGGGCTCTTTTCCCAAGCAACTTTCAACAAGACAAGAGGACATGGTTTTAAGTTGTGCCAGGAGAAGTTTAGGTTGAATATTGAAAGAATTTCTTCACGGAGAGGGTGGTCAGGCACTGGAATGGGCTGCCCAGTGAAGTGGTGGATTCTCCGTCCCTGGAGATATTTAAAAAGAGACTGGATGTGGCACTCAGTGCCATAGTCTAGCAACTGCAGCAGTGGTTCAAGGGTTGGACATGAGGTCCCTTCCAACCCAGACAATTCTATGATTCTATGATTCTATGATCTTGGGGCAGGATTCAGGCCAGTTGCTTCTCCCTAGGGCTCAGGCTGGCTGCTGCTTTCCAATTTGTTGATGATGGGGAATGCTGCTCCCAAGATGTATTTTGCACTAGGTGTCTCTGGGAGAATCGAGATGGAGACAAGGATCTTGAGAGCAGAACCTACCGACTCCCACCCGTGTGCTTTAGGAGTCATGCTCCATCTTGTCCTGCTTCTGGTGCAATGAATGCTTCGAAGCTGTGCTAAAAGCCCAGCCCAAATTCAGGAGTAGAAAGCGAACCTGCCCAGCTCCCTGTGGTTAGGACGTACTCTGTGAAGTGAGGGAGGTGGGTTTGAAACCCCCAAGGCTGATAAAAGCAATTCAAGCATCTCATTTGCTGGGCCAGTTCCCTAACCAGGGAGCCAGTGTGCAGAAGGAAACACTCCTGCACCACCACCTCACTGAGGAACACCAGCAGCTCACTTAAACCCATCAGCTTGTTCTTCCCCCCTGGCTCTCTGCCCCTGGTACCTTCCCAGTAGCCCCTCTCTTCTGAAACTTCACAGTAACACTGGGCTTTGGTTCACTCCTCTGGAAAGCAGTTGGCTCCTTCCCTTAGCACGGGCACAGCACTATCAGGGAAAAGGTATCTGGCTCTGGAGTGCTAACACTTCATGGACATCCTTCCATCCTTTCTGCCTGGGAGGTGACCTCTGGCTGGTTTCCATGACAATTGTGTTGGTTTCTAAGCCCTTCTGGTGATGGAGCAGGGGGGGAGGCTCTGCCACCCAGGAGTGCTGACACCCCAGGCTCATTCTGCAGCACCACTTGTATTTCCTCTTCTGTGTGCCAACATCTGCACTTGTGAAGCTCTCCTGCACACAGTCCTTGAGGAACCAAGTAGAGCTCTGACAGGGATACGTTGTCCCTGACAACTGAATTTCCCACCCAAGCCAAAAAGTGCCCTGGCCAGCAATCCCTGGGCATAGGCAGTGCCTGTGTTTCCTATCACAAGAAATTCCTCAAATTGAACCTCCTCAGGCAGAGCAAAGCCTTTCCTGCAGCACACGCTCATCAAAACACCAGTGTTGCCCATGGACTAATGAGACCTTGGGATGGCTTCAGATGCTACCAGCAGCTCAGTATGAGAACCCTGAACGTGTTAGACTGAGAGATTCTCCTGCCCTGCCACGGGTGAGGGACCAGGGCCGGGACAGCTGAGATCAGACACAGCATGCAGTTTTCCTCTTTCCTTCCTCAAAGAGCAGGCCAGTGCATTGCTGTGGAGCTAGTGCTGGGTTTTCTCCCCAAGTACAGGACCTACGCTGCAGTTTCAGTGCCCAGCCACATCATCTTAAAATGCTTCTGCAATTGCTCTCTCAGCTCTGCTTCCTCGAATGACACAGTGGGAGTTGTTGTCACTTCACTGTTTCCACATTATCCTAGTGTTATGCTAAACATCAAACATTCCCATGGAACAAAACTGATTGACAAATCAAACCTAATTATCATGCTACTATGCAGTGAAGTCATGAACATCTCTTCAAGTTTCTGTTGCTTAGAGCAAAGGGAAGAAGAGTGACTACATTGGTATCTGAATCTCTTATCAGCAGTCTAAACCATCCGAACATCATGGCCATCTTCCCCACACTCCAGCTAAGGAGTAGCAGTGGATCTACAGTCAGTGATGGACACAATGGTATTGTGGCTGTTCTGCCTGTTAGGGGTCTCTCAGGTTTTCAGTTTAACACCAAAACGCGGTCTCCTGGGGTTAGACCAATCCACACCCTAAGCTTATTTTTTCCTTTGAAAAAAGTGTCAGAAATGAGCATGGATTCACTGATGCCAGGGAAAGCTCACAATCTTGACCCTCCCCGGTGCTCAAGAACTCACCCTGGATCCAGTGGTGTATAAAGAATGTCACTAGGCATTCTTGAAATGTCACCTTAAACTATGCATCAGGAAAGATTTTTTTTTTTTGCCAGACTGTGTGATGGTTTAGCTGCTCAGAACTGGTCTCTAGAAACTTAATGACTTAAGACAGGGTTCTTCAATAAATGTCTGATTCCCTGTACCAGATCCCTAGGAATGAGTGGTACCTGCTCAACACTGAGCTCCAGAGAGCAAAGAAGTCATGGAATGGGGAATGGCTGCTTTCCTACAGGAAAAACACAAGACCAGATGTATTTCACACAGTGTTATTCACACATTTTCATATTGATTTTTACAGTATATACATGTGAACATTACATTAATTCAATATGAGCCACCTGGAATCAAGCCCAACCAAACTGGTCCATAAACAATCTGTATCAAGAAGCGATACTTGAGCAAAAACTCTAGTGGTTCTACCCAAAGCCTAAAATAGTTGAAAGGAAAACCAGTGATCTTCAGGTTCCTGGATAGAATTTGTGCAAAATGGTTTTAGGAGAGCAAGTGGAAGAGTATGTTCAAGATACTGAAAGCACTAAGGATGACAATTACAGGACTGTTTAAATTCCACCATGGCATGAGTGCTACAGGGACAAAGTACTGGGGTATTATCACTTTCTGCCTGGACGACCCCAAAAGCCAACTTACTGTCTTACACATTGACAAGAATTGTCAGCTCTGAGGATTATAGCACATGGCATTTGTACACAGTGTAAAATACACCGAGGAGAATTCAGGTGTCCAAGGAAGTGGCTCTAAAGTCATCCTTTGTGTGAGGATGGGAAAGCTCTGGCTCCAACGACAGGGCCTGCACCTCTCGAGAGGAATTTTATGAACTGCCATGCAAAAGCTACTTGGCAATTAGAATTGTGCTTACTAAAAATAATTAGGCCTACTATATCATTTAATGCAGGCACTGTAAGACAGATTCAGAAACTGGAAGTAGGCCAGAACAAACTTTCCCATTTGCCTATTAATGACAACGCTACCATTAAAAAAGTAGCGCCTCAGACTTATGCTTTAGTAAGATTTATGTAAACCTGATATAAACAGGAATATGACAGAATTCCTTCTACAAGTTTATACCACTGCTATTTTCTTTCCTCATGATCAGACCTCTACCATAAACAGCCTTTTATTTGATCAGTGCTCAGGACATTGCTTTCGAACTGCCTCGTTGATCCAAACAAATGTTTTACACAAAATACTTACTTCAACAACATACAAAGCACTTTCTTTATCTTTTCAGAAACTGAATATACAAAGTAAGCTTTTTTTTCCAAAATATTTCCATAGGCAAAGGATTAAAAAGGATTTTAATTATACACATATGGTCACAATTCTGCCTTAAAAAGATCATTGGGAAATGTACATAAGGCCGCTTGTAAATGTACATCATCTTTATGTCACTGTTACAATGTCATATGTCCAGAGAAAAAAATTGACAGTATCATACATATTTGCTTTACGCTGGGAGAAGGCTATTCAAAAATACAGTACTCTTCTGTACAAAAAAATCATGCCACATTTATTAAGATGGAAGAAGCATTGGTTTTTCTGTGATAACCAAATATTTCAGTCCATTTCTTCCTATGCTCATTATCTCAACTTAAAATTTGAACAGACTGATTTCCCAACGTGCCCATATTAACAGAATCAACAGCTATGTTATAAACAAAACATAATGTTTCTCACAATAGATAAAAAGAAAGTTGGTTCATATTTCTGAAATCATATAAAGATAGAATTTAAAAAAATCACTCTTGATTTGCTGAAATAAATTTACATTATACAACACTATATGCCAGGGGGAGAGAAGGGGATGGGGATATGAATATACACTAAAATGCAAATTTTTGTCCCAAAAAAGGGGTAAAACAAATTACATTTACAGCATGAAGGTTTACAAATGTACATCTGTACAACCAAGGTAAGCATCACTACTAAATTAGCAAGGCTTGTAATAAACATCGAAACCAGAGATTTGTTTTCAAACTGTAAACTTACACCTATTAACTACACGTATACAATGCATATATTTATAGGAAGCAAAAAAGCTGAGTATTTAATCAATCATGCTTAAATGTTGAGCTATCAAGCTTACTTTTCAGTGGCCCCTTTTCTCTCCATCAATACCTATTTTTTGCATCTACAGTGAGAAAGCAAAATAAACGCTCAACACTTTCAAATCCTTACAATTCTATATGCAAAATAAAAAAATACAAATTTCTACTCTTCCTGTCTTGTAAAACTGACTGTAAAGTTAATACAGGGTTCACTCCTTTTCCAAAGGTGTACTTTATTGAGTGGAAGTACCACCATCATTTTAATCCCTCTACCTTGTACAACAATTAAATATATAAGTATATACAGCACTTGAATTTTTCATACATCGCTAGAGAAAGCCTTAGGGCACCATTTAAAAAAAAAACAAAACTGTATCCCAAGCAAGTGATGAAAACAAGTCTTTTACAGTTTCCATAGTTGTTATGCCATATTTTAATTTGCTGTGCCCTATTTATTTTTTGGATAGTACGTTGTGAACCACCAAAATACAACTTAACTTTTCAACATGTTAAATAATGCTAATGCAGCTGATCAAATTTCATCTGGTATAAAAGACTTCACACAAAAGGGAAAAATAAGGATTAATTCTATATACAACTCTATAAACCTGTTGTGCTATGATGCTGGGTAGACCTACCAGATTGTGAGCCAGTGTATTAAAAGAATACTGTACTTTTTCCCTTTAAAAACTATTTCAGTGACTTTACAAGGTAAAAATTTACAAAATATGTGACAGCTATTTTGATACAATTACATCATATACAGGCATTCTGTGCTTTGCCAGCCATCCAATCTGATAGGTCTCCGGATCAGGGCTGGAGATATTTTTTCTTTTCTTTTTTTTAATAATTCACTCCCCAAAAATATACACAAGAATAAAAATTTTACAAATGGATGAACAAAGTCAATAAATAGATTTAAAAAAATCAGAACATTTATAGTTAAGTTGTATGTTTTGATCATTCACAACTCATTTTTTCTTCCATTTCTTTTTTTCTTTTACAGCATCCCATTTGGTGGTCCACCAATTGGCCCCAGATCAGCACTGTTCTTCAGGTAATACTTTTCCAGCTTGGCCAGAATGTGTTTGCCATAGGTGTACTTACGTAGAGTTGTGATGTGGGGTCGAATCTGTAAGAAGAAACCCATTAGTATCTATATTTTATTATTATAGTTCTTCACCATGAGGGAGGTGAGACACTGGAACAGGTTGCCCAGAGAGGTGGTGGAAGCCCCATCCCTGGAAGTTTTTAAGGCCAGGCTGGACAGGGCTCTGAGCAATCTTATCTCTAGTGAGAGGTGTCCTTGCCCATGGCAGGGGGGTTGGAACCAGACGATCTTAAAGGTCCCTTCCAACTCTGACAAATTCTATGGTTCTATGATTTTTTTTCCATCTCAAAAATTCTTAGTACAGGTTTCTACACTCTAAGATTATGTTAAAAAACAAAACAAAAAAACCCCAACAAAGTAGGTGCCTGTATTTTAAATTCTGCAAGTATCTGGAAAGATGTGATTTTGACTCACAAAACAACTGATATATCTATCAGAGGAAAAGAGAGATGCCTCCCCTGTGTGAGTGCCCTGTTGGTGACTGGGGAAAACAGCTCCCTGAAGGAATATTTGGGTCCCCTGTTAAATACTCCAGGACAATTATGGCAAAAATAATAAAAACAAAACAAAAAAACCCACCAACTTTTGTCAACATCTGGATATCCTTAAGTAGAAAAGGTGACTCTAAGTTAGGAAGTATGGGAACTACAGAATATTTATACCAGCAACCACCAAATAAAGAACAAAACATGTATTTCTTCTGTTATAGTAATACTGATGAATGATACTACATTTTTATACTAGAAGTATTTTTACAAAAAAGCTGGCACAAAGAGAGGATATGAAATCCAGCTTTTGAAGCTTCTATCTAGATTTAAATTTTTACCTCAGTGCTCAGAGACATGAATATACTCTGGTTTACCAAGCTCCAATTTAATGTTTATACATCAAATTCTGGATTACAGTACTAGTGAGTTTTACCCTTAGGGGGAAATGCATTCTATCAGAAAAATAAGCGAATATAATGTTTTCTGAGTCAATAAAACTATATACAAATATACCTTGTGCATTATTATCTTCCTCTGACCAGGCTCAGCCATGTCAATCATCTTCTGAACAACGTAGTTGGCATACTGGTCCTTCATCATGGTGTATAAGGCACTGTGAGGACCATCATTCTGGCAGCAGACCTCATCAATAAGCAAAGCTCTTTCAGCCCGAGAAGCATGAGTTACACATTTTTCTACCACATTGCTGAAAAATGAGAGAAATGCATTTTGTGGCATAAGAGGTAACAAGTAGCAATTCCAAATTTATCTCAACAGTTCAGGTGTTCACACCACTGAAGAGCACACTGTAAACACATCAAGTGATGACTTTCAAATCTTTAGTCTGCGATGAGTGAGAAAACTACTCTTCCAAAAAATTGTAATTTTCTGGTACTTTTGACCTTGTAGGATAGATTCTCCACTGCACTAGAACAGATGTGGCACCTGAGGTACTTCTGTTTGAGTTGTGGGCCCACCACACACCAGATAAAGCCAGACATGAGGCTTCCCACTTTTGGAATGAGCAAGCCCAGATCAGATACTACTAAATGCTGCTTTTTGTAAAGGAAGTTTCTGACCTTCCTGTTATCTCAGAAGCTGGAAAGACCATCAATTCTTAGAAGACAGCAAAGTGTTTCTGGTCAGTCCTAAGGTTGCTTTTAAAATTAAGAAATTTCCAAGGAGAGGATTTTGAACAGTTCTATTTAGGCTAAGAAAAATAAAATCCAGATAAACAAACAAAAAAAAACCAAACAAAACCCACAAACCAACCAAAAAAACCCACAAACAAACACAACCAAACAACAAAAAGAAAAAACAAAACACCAAATCAAAGCAAATGCCCCCATAATGTTACAGTACATTTCTACTTCATGATGATAAGGTTAGTGTCACTATATCATCCAGGCTGAATTCTGTGTGCTTTCCCTGGCAAAAGGCATGTAATCTCTATTTCAGCAAAAACCACCAAAGGATGGCTTAGGTACTAATCATAGAGTAGTTCAGGATTCCTACGTTAAACTTTGAGACTTCCTAAAGCATGAAATCCTTGTCCTGAACCACCACTTTTTAAAGCTAGCTTTTTGTACTAGTGAATTGCTTGGCTGGATGAGGAGACAGCCAGGTAGTCCCACTTTACCATCAGCAGCATATCAAGCAAGTTCTAGGAGGGCTTTTCACCTGGCTCTAGAGATCCTAAGATTGAGACTTGGAACCCATTCCTTGCACTTTTCACAAGGTGAACAAAAAACATACCATAAACCCATGGAATATTCTTTTTTTTTGCTACTGAACAGCATTTCCTCTTTCCCCAGTCTAGTATAAAATACCAGATGTTCATCTCTATAAAAAATGAAATTTCAGGAAGCAAGTTATACAACAGAAGAAACCTATCATATCCTTTCTGTAACAATAAATAAATCCCACACTACAATTTTAAAAGGTTAGTGAAGTTTTAATATATAAAGGCTGCACAATACCTGGCAAATTTGTGCTGACTCAGAGCTAGAACTTTTCCTCTTATTTCTGAAACTATTTTACTCTTGTCTTCAGGACGACCGTGCTCCAGTACATGTTGAATAACATAATTTCCATATTGATCCTGAAAATAAGATTACTTCAGTGTTCATACCAAGTAATTCAGACAGCTTTTGCATAAACTTTCAAATTATTATTTGTACAGGGAAAAACACAATTAGATCAACATTACAGAAACAAAAGGATGCAAAAAATACTGCATCAAGAATTACTTAACAGACCACAAAATTTACATGCAAACCGTATATAATCAGTGAAATGAGAATTCTGCTGAAGTATTTTTTATCATTCTAAAGAATTCCCCTAAATTAATGTCACTGTCCTTTAATAGCTGTAGAGCTTCCCTGAACTTTGGTTCTCCAAGACAGTTACGTTTTAACCAGAGGCTTGTATATACAAGAAACCACAGAGCAATAAACCAAACAATAAGGATGCAGCAAAAAGCAATTCTTGCCTGTTTATGTGTGCAAATTCCTACTGCACACTGAGTCCCTTACAGTATTTTAAGCTGTTCAATTTCAAAGCCATTTGTTGCACTCGTTTCGTTGATCTGAGACCATGATAGGAATCTTTTAGAAAGGAAGCCCTTTTTGTGCATATAAGAATATGTGCAACATGCATATGTTTGACATGCCTTTGTGTTCAGACGTTATCAAAAGTTAACAGGAGGACACAAGTCAATCAAGATAAACTAGAAAAAAAAAGGCAACCTTTGCACTAAAAATATATTAATTCCGTGCATTTACAAAGCAAAGCTACAGCCAAAACTGTAAGGAGAAGGCTTTTTTTATCTTTGCCTCCCAACTTCCAAATTATTTTTTTTTCATTAAAACTATGGAAGAAAAACAATTGATCAATGTCTACAAAACTAAAATGAGGCAAATGCATGTGAACTATTTCTTAAAGAAATGGGAATGAAATGTGAGAAAAAAAAATCTCTAAAATGCATTAAAAAATTGAGTATATGCACTAACCTGCACTAGCTGTTCTGTGTGTTGATGCAGTTCTTCTAAGATTGGCAAGGTCTGCTCAGCAGTACAGTGTTCCAAAATACGCTGAATTACTCTACAACCATATGGATGAGTTGAAAGTACAAATACCTTAAAATAGGATTGCAAACTGAAGTTAAACTGAAGTTCACAGATACAGTAATGCTGCCATATTCAAAATAGAACTGAACATACCAACTGCTTCTATTAAAAAAAAAAACTTTTGCCTGTCAATATCAGAATTCTTGTCTCCAGCAGAAGTCTGGGAAAGATGAAAATGCTTCTTTGTTTTGAAAATTATTTTTATGAGTCAAGGACTGCAGTAATTATACTAATAAGAACCAAAGTTTTCATTACATTGTTTTGAGCCTCCTTATCTGCAAAGGAAAGCCTGGAAGTATGACCTCTAGAGTTAAGCACTGTTCACCTTTTAAGTCTTCATTTTAAGTTTGTACTTAATCTGCAAATTTGAAGATTCTGACAATTAGAAAAAGGAGTTCAAGTATTCTGGATGATTTTCACCAATTTCACATTCCAACATTTAGAACAGGGTGCCTGTTATAGAGACAAGTTTGTAAATAAGTATTCAAAACACACAGTCAAAATCTTAGCCTATTCCTTTTGCTTGATTCTCCAGAAACTTGGTTTGCATTTTGGTTATTAATTCAAAAGATTTAAAAGTCAGTGTTGGTCAGAACTGAACACAGATTCTTACGTGATTAGCTATAGAACCAAACAATGCAGTCAGGTGGAAAAGATATCTACTATTAATGATACAACTAAGATGTAGGGTCTTTTTAATTTCCCACTTCAGATTAGCTAATATTTTTATATATAACTACTTGGGAGATGAGGATGGATGTCCAGCAAATAGTCACCTTTAATTCAAGGGGCTCTATTTACAGTTTAGAAACTGCATTCATCTACTCCATACATGCTTTTTGATCTAAAAAGACCTGACCCTAGAAACCTTAGTATACCATTTACTACTGTGTACAACAATAATTCAAGTGTTGCTGTTGTGTACAAAACCTAAAATATCCGTCTCCCACATTTTAAAGAAAAATATTTGGCCATCCATTAAAGTAAAATTCCGTAACACAGCCAAGTTAGTAAGATTTTTATAATTCTTCTTGAAACTATAAAAATACATGTTTGTTTAAGGGTATTAAATCTTACTTAGGTGCAGAATACATTCTAGCTCAATGTAAGATTGAGCACAGTCTCAATTTTACATTAATAACTTATTTGGAAACAGAACAAAAACTCAAGTCTGAAATAAACAAATACTGCTCCCCTTCACTTAATACTAGCCCATATGTAGGAAACAGATTAGTATATTTCTTCAAAATATTTCCTTAATGATTGACATTAATTGGGAAACACTGAAAGACAGACTTGCAAAATAAGCATCAGAAGAAAATGGAAACTTTAATGAAAAATATATGCTAGAGAGCAGATACTTTATTATTACATAAAACATAGCAATGTTAGAAGTTATAAAGGATATCTGAAATAGCATATCACAATATTCAAGCAGAAAGTTTAGGCTTAAATCCAATACTTCTGTTGATATTTATAAAACATGCACAGTGATCTTTCTAGAGCCTCATCTCCTACACAGTCATGTTTTTACCATGTTACCAACTCTTTCTTATCTAATTAAAAGAAGCTGACTGCAAAGCATAAACCACTATCTTGTACATGTAAATCGTGCAAAAAGATCTGCAAATCAAAGCAACCTTGCAAAAGAGGAAATGAACTGTTCACAGTACCTGTCCTTTGAATGCATCAATGATGAACTGGAGTGACTGGGGTTGAACACACTCAATGCATTTTTGTACAACATGATTTCCATTTTGATCTTTCACACACTTCAGAACATGACCATCCAACTCTTTCACCATTTCATTCTGGAAAAAAAAATATTATGCTTGTCTTACTTTTTTCTCCCGCCGAAAAAGGAATATTCCATTTCATCCTAACTACACAATCTTCATATTCACTAGCAGTTTACTTGTGTACCAGAGCAATTTAATTTAAACAACTATTTTAGTCCCTAGAACACTTCATAATGAAACTGACAATCAACAGTCTTAAGCAAGTAAAAAGATGAATGCTATAAAAAGAATTTTTTTTAAAAGAAAAAGTAGTGTTCTAACTTACAATTACCTGCTGGTCAGGTGAGATTGACTCAAGAGCTTTCTGAATAACACGACAGCCATACATCTGCAGGGCTAGTGGCAGAACATGACCACGGATGCGTGTTGCCAGGGCTAACTTCTGATCCAGGCTTCCAAACTACAAGAAAATAAGTATCCAGTTAACAAATGTATTCCAGCATGCTGGAATTCTCGTGTCAGAGTAAGCACTTACACGATGTATTTACAGGTTTCCCTGCACACCTTTAATTATTTTTCCCTTTGTGTTTTTGATGGGTGTATTTACCAAAAGCTTTTCATATTCTCAGTGCAACGCAACGTAACGTTCCACATTCCACTCCTGTAACTGCTACCAAATGCATGAGCTTGAAAGACAATAGAAGAGATCAAAGTAGTTTATACTTGACTCTGTAAAAATATTTAAGTCAAATAACCTGTCAAATTATACCAGGTAAATGAATTACAGATTACTGTAGTGTTTCAATTCCAACTGGATTTTCTTTGACATCTCAAATTTATATGGGTCATTGTATCTTGCATCTTGTAAATAGCAAGTCAGCTGTAGCAGGAGAGAAAAGATTTCAATACCTGAAGTAGCTTCTAGGTAACTTCATGTCTTGAAGAAGCATTCTTACAAGCACCTTGAGAAATCTAGAAATACCTGGACTTAAAATGATTTTGTACACTGGCTGTATTAAAGCTCAATTCAACCAATGTTTTTCAGCAGTTAGCTAATTTCAGCCTATTTTATTCCTTTCATGTTACTAATACAACCTCTGTGCTGTTCCATGCTGAGCAGAGTAGAAGCAAGTCAAGCCTATTAATAGTAATACACATAACCCCATTCCAGATGCCTGCAGAAGCTCTGAGTTGGCACAGTACAAGAAGCCACACAGAAATGACCACCTGGACAATCAGATGGGTGGCAGCAACAATATTCATGCATCACTGCTGAGAACTGTCAAACCCTGCACCTGTAGCCACACAAGTCTCTGAAGAAAGCTCTAACAACTACTAAATAATGAACTAAGTCTCTTTCTACACCTAAGGCCTAATGCACTTTTTCTTGGGAACTCTTCTGCAGAATTAAGATGAGAACATGGAATTCACATTAATTATCTATCCATTCAAGTTAGTATCATGGGAAAAAACAGTAACTGGTAACCCCTGAACAAGATCAAGGTCCTGCATATCATCCATCAGACACACTTTACAGTAGATGTTTTGATTTGTAAAGAAGAATAGGGAGTAGAGAAAAGAGAGCAAGCACATTGTTTCACAGACTACTCATGAAACACTACATTCCCACTTAAAGCAATCATCTTATTTCTCATTGCACATTTTTCAGTACTTTCATATTGTCCTTGACTTAAAGTACACTATGCTAGATACCTGTCCCACTTCCAACTTTTCTCCAGGACACAGGTATTTCTTTTTTCTCTCTGTAAATCTAATCGTGTAACTCTTTGATATGGATTTTTTTTTAACCTCAGTTTTTAACAAAAACCAAATCTGTTTTAAAGACTTCTATTAATAATGGACATATCTTATGACAACCGTTCCTTAAATTTATTCTGTCTCAGTATATTTTGTATGAGTTTCTTTATCTACAGCACTGGATGAAGTTCATACAGATTTATTTGGGTGCAAGAGCATTTTTCAGGCCTACTTGTTACCAAGATGCAATAACAATTATTAAATTATACAGAAAACCTGAAAAAGTATCAGTCAAATCTTTATGTTCCCTGTTATCTGCTGAAAGTCTCTGTAAACGACACTATAAAGCTTACAAAGCCTGAGCATGCAGCCTGGACATTCACCAATGTACACACCATCAGTGTGAAGAGAAACTGTACTGTAGTGGGGCAAAAAAAGAAAAAGCCAGGGCTGCAGAGGAGAAAACACATGTGCAATGTTTTATGCTTGGGTTCTGTGGTAAAAGTCCAGTTGAATTCTGCTATGATGTTAACAAAACAAAGTAAATTTAATCAAGATTTTACAGCATTTCATTCTCATTTTTGTTCATTCACTTCGTGTTATGCTTACCTCAAAGAACTTCTGTATGACATAGTTTCCAAACACATCAGTCATCAACTGATATGCTGCTTGCAGGATCTCATTAAATACCATCTGGCGTTCAGCTGGAGTAGCTCGCTCCAGCTTTTGCTGTATAAATCTAAGAGCAAGAAAAGGGATCTTATGCTTTATGTAAACACCAGGAAAACCTCTCACCGAATGCTGTTTCAATGAGACACCTCAAAAATTCTAAAGCAAGTATTCGACATCTATAAAATTTATTAAAATGAAAGTAGAGCCTTTGCATATAAAGATGCATTTTACTGAAGTGATACTTAACTTTCATTTGAAAAGCACTAAAGATGAAAAGAGTGGCAATAAATATGATGATATATCGCTGAAAAAGTTTAAATTCCAGATGCCATATATTTTGTTTTCTTAATCAACAGCTTTTTGATACCTAAATGCTAGAGTTTACAAGTTCAGTTATGAGGCTATTTCTACACTGAGAACTTTTACAAACAGCTAGATTTATACTACTCCTATAATGAAATTTCCTAGAGAAGAAAAAGGTCATCAGAAGAGAATGTGCCCCTATTAAGGGCACGCTTTGTGTTAAGGGAACTACCTGCTTGTTCAGACGTTTGACTTTAACGTGCAGTAAAACATCATCAACCTCACTGCAAAAAATTACCTAGAACCATGCTGGTCTTGGGAAAATTCAACAATGTGTCCAACCAGGTCTCTTAGTTGAAGGTTAGGGAAACGATTGTTCCTGAAATCTTCCAGCAAGCGGCTGCGTCCCGAGGGCATGATGTCAGACCTGCTGTAGCGGAGGCGCGAGGGAGGGAAGAGCTGGCTGCTGGAGCTGAAGAGGCTGGAGGTGCCCGCTGCACTGCGGTACTTGGCTTCGGCTCCAGGTGCTGCAGAAATATAGCGACCACTACCATTTGTCAGTCCTCCTACAAGGAAGCAGTTTTGTCAGTAACAGGCGTAAGGAAAACAAGCAACAGCAAAAACAGTAAGTGTACTAGCGCTACGGATACGCCCTGGAGCCAAAGAATACAACAGTGTTGTCTTGTTTCTTGTATTTACCTCGTTACGGTTGGAGGAGTGAAGATGGTTTTATCTTCCAATAAAACCATTCTTCTCCTCATTTTTATTTTATCTGAAGGGCACCAGGAAAAGAAATGTCACTGGAATAAAACAATGAAGCAGGTAAAGTGAGCACCCACTCAGACTTGTAGAAACTTTAGAAATTGGTGGGCCTTAGCTTAGTGGGCAGATTTCCACAAGTAATACTGACTTAGACCCTTCTTAGTAGTCTCAAAGTTAGCCAATTGTTTCAAAATAGACCATGAAATCTGAACTACCCTTCAGTCCCTACTGAGGTACCTTTCCAACCTGCAGTACAAAAGGGCATTTTTGGGGAGGCACAAATAGTGCCTCTCGTGTCATGCTGTACCTGCTCGACAGGGTCTCTGATGACTTCAATATCCCAGGCTTTCAGTCTGGTACCTCCTGCAAGCACTAAATATGTCACATTTCAAATCAACTAACTGAGAATACTCTACTCTACTGTTTAATTCTTAAACAACCAAAGACACAAAAAGCTTCAGTTCCATTAAGTCCTTTCCTTGCTGCAAAAACATTCATTGCTAACTATACTTAGTCTTTCGTAACTTTTTAGGGAACTGAACTGCCTGCTTATGTTAAGGTTGCATTCCTTTTTGCTAGTGATTCCACACATAGCTATCATCATCTCACAGTCCTGCATATGTCTCCTCAAACATTGCTCTCTAATCAGCTTTTGTTACTCTGAACTCCTCCAGCAGGTCTCTTTCCCCTCTACTTTTACAACAGGTAGCAATTACTCATAATAAGCATGCAAACAAAACACCCTTCCCAGATACAGTATGTTTTTAAAAGGACACTACTGCTATATTACATGCAGAAAAAGAGACAGTTCCCACTCAGAAACCTGAACTCTAGGACAAAAAAAAAAATAAAAAAAAAAAATCACACCTAAAATTATCAAGCATGAACTGGAACAGGAAAGCATTTTCTGTTTCCCTATAAACTATCTAGAAAGTGACATAGTAACTTATAGTTACATAGTCCTTTCAAAGTCAACACAAGAAATAACTACATTTGAATTTAAACAAATTGCAGTGTGTGCTGTTTGAATGGTGCTTAATTACAAAACTAATTAGAAAAAAAATCAGCTGACAGTGCCCCAGCCAAACCTTCTTTTAGTTCTATTTATAAGGCCAGGCAACACTGTTACAGTGGGATGGTAGTATATGGTAAGGTTATCTTTTTTGTAAGGTCAAATTGCAATACCAGATTCTGAGATGTTAGTACTCTGCAAGATGTGTCAAGCATCACATTTGCTGCGCTGCATATGTCCTAAAATATAAATAATTAGTACTTATTTTACTATTAGTTTTCAAAATCAAATGGTAAGAATCAGTAAATACTTTATGCCCCACAGTACTTTCAAAAACTCACCAGGATTTTTTCTTAACTAAAGCCTTCTAATTCTTTAAAGTCAGAAAAATCAAGTTTTTTAACTCTCAGCTTTAGCTTCCACTGATAATCACTATTTCCAGAAAGGAGATGATGGTGACATTATACTCATAGACAAAAAACCCAAAAAACCAAAAAAACCCTAAACAGTGTCCTGCTGGTGAAGCAGCACACAGAGTGATGCTCTGCAGTCACATCTCTTTCAGGAAAAGCCTTCTAAAGAACAGAAAGTTAAGTACCTGAAATAATGGTATTTCTCATCTAGATTACTTAATATAGCAATGAAATCCTGGCTTCTGTCAGTGTGTGTAGTAACACCACGGAGTGCCACCAGAGGGCAGCAAGGTCCTGTCAAAAGGAAGTCCTGTAGGCTCCTTTCCCCTTGCACCCTCTCCACTGCTACACTGACCACAAGTTCAATTCAGAAACTAATAGGGTAGCATTTGATTCGCTCACAAACTGCATGGCTCTAATTAGAAACACATTGTGTCATGGAGCTCCACATGTGAAATCAAGAACAGTCTGAGGGGGTTTTTTTGTTTGGTTGGTTTGGTTTTTTGGTGGTTTTGTTTGTTTTTAACTGAGCCTTCATGAAAGTCTAAATTAAATATGACAATTTATCCAGCAATTAAAAGAGAAATTAAGAAACTTGGTATGTTTTAACTATGTTGCAAATGTGTAGTAGAACTAGACATATATAAAACATTTCCTATTTGCAGATTATCAGACCTTTCTTCACTTTCATTTGGGAACAATCCTTTTTAAGACTCGTAAGATGGCTGCACTGTAACTGAAGACTCCTGTCTGGCCTGTGAAACTACTTAATAATGTTAAACAGGATCATAATATAGAAGGGCTGAAAGTGTATCCATTGCACCTAGAAGAACCTGTTGTACTTCAAAAGCACAAAGAACGCTTAACCTTGTGAAACCCTGGGTGCTATTATAAGAAAACAGTAATTTGCTTTTCTTCTCATGTAACCTTTTATTAAAGCAGCAGTGTTACAGCTCAGTGGCAACTTTGCAGATCTGAAACATATAGTACAAAACCATCCCCCCAAGCAGAAGCACAGATGCTTCTTATGTCCAGATATACTCTTGTATACAAGAGACTATTTTCTTAAATATTGTACTCAGTGTTTTCTCAGTCCTAAACCACCAAAGCATTAGTGTGGACTTCAAAGACACCTGGTCTTCATCCTGAAAACTCTTGAGTCACAATGCTTTAGAAATTGGAAAGTGAAGTCCAGTTACCCAAATGCTCCTGGTCTGCCTACAGCATCTTCATGCTCCTCAAGAATTAAGGACACTTGTTTTACAGATTCTGATTCCAAACTTGATAGGAACAAACAGTGTAGGTTGTATAAACTGTTTGGGGAACAAGCCCTACAGAATAAAGCACCTAATCTAAACATTTCTGCAAACACTGATATTTTAAAAAAACTGTTAATCAGGCATCAGTATAGCCACACAATTACAAACTGCTGGGGAATAAAGTGTTCATTCTTCACATAATCACTTTGCTATCACTTCTAATCTTGTTGAACAAAAACTTTGATGCAATGAATAAATAATATTATTTTACAGCTTAGCTGAACCTAAATCCTTGTGGCTAGTCCATAAGGAAGAACAGGCACAGAGGTTTAAAAAGCATATAGACTATCTACAACAGAGCTTTACTAAGCTTAAAGCACATAAAGCATGTTAAATTACTAACTCCTTAACATAGATAGCATATTTAATATATATGAAAAAATACTATAAACTAGATCTAGATACATTTATTTTGATAGCATTAGTCTGTTAGTACTTACTACCAAGGTACTTCCTCTATTGTTTCAGACAAACTAGATTTACAATAAATGTTGTTTAAATCAATCCACAATACTATATTCTTGTAAAATAGTACCTGTGTAAAGACTTTAAACTTGACTGCTACAAAGTATTTGTTCATCTGTCAAAAAGTAGCTTCACCTCATCCTCAGCTAAAAATGCCATCTTCATATGGAAAACAGAATTACACATCTCATGTACACATATATGTACTTATATTTTATAATCAATGCAGATGGTTATTATACCTGGTTAACTGAAGCCCTACAGAGCAGATACACATCAGAGGCAATGAGAAGCTCCCCACACTGTCTTGACACAGGGCCTTTACTCTTACCCAGAATGATGACTTCTGAAGATAAACCAGCACCAATCTGAACTAGTAACAACACACAGAACATATTACCCTCCATAAGCTCAGATTCTAAAAATCCTACTCTGCACCAAAACTGCAGTGTACCATCAGAATAAGCTCTACCAATCTAAAAGATTTTTCCTAACATAGGAAAAATACTTCCTCTCAATTTTGTCCCTGGGAGTGAAAGGGTAGTTCAAATTCATGACCTTACTGCTCCAACTGATTACAGTAAAGCAGCATTACAGACACCTGACAAATCCCTTCAAATACAGGAAAACTGACACTTGAACAAAGTAATTAGCACATTCCTATTTTAGGATGTTGGATAAGAGTTGGTGAGAAGAGATAAAACAGTAAAATATCACAAATTTCTTATAAAAGGGAAAATGGTCTTTTAAGCTACAAATTGCAGCAGTGTCTGACAAAGGGGTTATAAAATCATGCACCCTTTCCCAGTATTGTGCTCTAGTATTCTGGTGGCTGAAACAGGAGCAACAGAGTTTGATGCCCATTTTAAAACAGGAGTTAAACTTAGCTGAACCTGTTCATATAAGCAGGCAGGTCAACAAGTTCTGAAGGTGGAGGGAGAGCTGCATTTGACAGGCATTATCAGAATACCAATGAAAACTGCATGCAGACATGAACTTACAATGCTGTTCTACTCTGAAAAGTGACTGTGGTAATCATACCCTTCTAAAAATACACGTGTTTAATTTCAGGTACAACATCTCACGTGGTGAGAAAGCTGTCTTTTTTACATGTGAGAACAAAACAAATGCTTCCAAGAGCTGTTGATAAACACATCAGAATAAATTTATCAGGACAGACAATTAATTGCACAAACAGTCTTGAACTTTTTGTGATGGTGCACCTTGGATATAACTGCACAAAGATACGATACAGGGCACGGTGCAGGAAATATTAGGAAAAATTACGACATTTTTGGGAACAAAAAAATCTAGATAATCTCAAATTTCCAAATTTCATGTCAAGGCAGCAAAAAGTTTACCCATAATCAAGATTCACTTCATCTGGAAGATGAAGAGGCAGTACACATGGAAGCCAACAAGGCTGTGTCAATTTTCAGAGTACAACTGTACATTCTGGTCTTTACACAATGATCTAGTACATGATCTTAACAAAACTATTAAGCATCGTTCACACTGCCAAACAGTCCAAATGGATTAAAATTTAACAATTTCTGCTGACAGAGGTAACCCTCTATCCTGGTTGCAGCTTATTTTCTCAGAACTGAAAAAACTCTTTAAACATTTATGAAATGTGAAACAACACAGAACTTCGATGTTTTGAAATTTAGATAATGCCTTCCAAAATTTGGTGTAAGTATAGTTTTCAGTAATATGAAAACTATTGTGAGAGTACTTTGAAAAGAAAGAAAGAAAAAGATTTCCATGATAACCCCATTGTCAGATGTTCAGAACTTTCTCAAAAGCCTCCATTTGGGCTGAAACTTTCCATGCTTGGTCTCAGCCCAAAGGTGCACTTTGTAGACCTGAAAAAGGAAAAAAGGTAAGTAAAAAAAAATAAAATGTGCTGAAACAACCCCTTGCCCAGTCTTACATTGGGTATTCAGCACTTAACTGTGAAGGGAATACTGAACTGCAAATTTAATATATTTAAAGTGCTTTTAACCTTGTTACACAAACCACTCACATTTTTCAAAGTGTATTTTGGTAGGCACTTTTAAAGTTTTTTCCTGTTTTCTTTGCACTAACAGAAGTACAAGGGATTAGGTTGCCTATTACATGCACAAAACTGTGCACTGAATAGTTACTAGAGCAACAGGCAACTCAATCTTGAAATTACATTATTGCATTGTACAATTTTAGCATCAAATTAAATAACCACATATATTTGCAGCAAAAAAGCTACAGCTGCTTTAGCTTAGAGCCATTATCTTCCAAATATACTGTAGGCTATGGTGGGGTTTCTCTAGATTTTAAAATTTTATTTCATTTTTTTTAAAAGTTGAGTTCCCATGTTATCTAACTAGCTTAAAAATTTTCTATAATATTCTTATAATAATTCTTTAAAATAATACATCTGATAACAGACATACCACTGATAAAGCCTTTACTACTTCTTTCACAAATAGATTTCCTTTTTTTCCACCAGCCTGGTGATAAACTATTGCCTTCCTGGCAAAGCATCTGGGCCATAGAGTAGTAGGCTCACTCATTCAAGAATCACCTCTTGATGTATTTTACACCGAGAGCATTTTACATTGAGAGCTCTGCTCACTTTTCTGCTTTACCATGGTATGGGGCAGTAGTGAGTCACTACACTGGTAAACACAATATAATTTTAAACCCTCCTTAAAAGTGGTAACACACTGAAATAGAAACAAAAATAATACACCTTTACTTGTTTCACTATAGAAACATTATACAAAAAGGACAAGTCTTATTAGGCTCTCTCTATCGGGCTTCTGCAAAGGAAGAAAAATCAGTTGTTGGCCTGATACAACAAAAAGCTGAGTGCCCTCCACTGGCAAATCAATGAGCATGTGAGCGTGCTCTTCACCCCTCAGGAATGGCCCCTCTTCATTACAAAACTGTTTAACAGCAAAGGTAATGTGACATCTCTTAATGCAACATATATTTTTACACATAGAAATACATACACACATACAAACAAAAAGTGGTTTTTTGGTTTTTTTTTTTTGTTTTGGTTTTTGTTTTTGTTTTTACCTAAATGCAAACTGGATGAGGATCCATGTGATGAAAGTGATGGCGGTGGCGTAAGTGAATGTCCTGGCGTTTGGCTTGGCAGAGGCATGCCTACTGGACTTGGAGAGGAGGAAAATCCCAGACTATTGTAAAATGGCTGCCCTATGGGTGCTAGGCTGCTACTAGATCTTTTGTACAATTCAGAGCTAGTAGATAGAGAATCTCTCCTTGTGGCACTACTACTTGCAGAACTGCCAACTGAAGAAGAAATAAAAAGACCCTAATTACACAGTGTCAACTGAATTAAACCTATCCCCAACTACAGCTGGGCAATAACAGATGAGATCACAATCATTACAGCAATCTTTATGACAAAGACAATTACTGTGATAACCACACATACTTTCAAGTAAATCTTAAGTGGGTCTAAACACACCACTGATAAGTAACTTCACCAATGCCTATGTCTTTCAACATTTCATTCTAGACTTCTCACAGTAATATTGCAGCACTCTGTTTTCACTGCCTGGACTCAGGCTTTGGGACAAACATGAAATTTATGAGGTCAGATTACACTGTCAGTTTACAGAACACAGGATTCTAAAAGTATTTTCACTAAACTCTGATAAACTTTTTTTCCACCATAAATGATAAGTCAGACAGTGATACTCAATTTCAGGAAAAAGGGCACAGAAAATTGATTGTTGTTTGAGGGTTCAGAAAATAACTTATGTTGTTGTTCAGCTGTTTCTGAACTTCCTCTTGTGTGTGAACCCCTCACCTGTAGGAAAAAAACGAGTACTTAAAATTCCTTATGGGAAGGATGGTTCTCAAAGAAGTGTTTTAAAAAGATATTATAATGGAGGAACAGGCTAAGAAGATAATGAGAAGCAGAGCAGAGACAGGAAAAATAAGGTGAGAAACTAAAAATGTAATTTTACTGTTACTAGTATCTCTGAAAGTCAAATTAAAAGAGAAGCTTTGGATAAGTGTATTAGTGAAGGACAGGCTATCCTGCACAGCATCATTCAGAAGGGTGATGAACAGTCTACAACAAATTAGGAGAACAAAAAAAAGTTTTTAGAAATGTCAAATTCTAGTATCTATTGCATACTAGTGAACTATAGAGTGCCTATTTTAACATTATTATACTCATGAATAAAACCAAGATTACAGATATTTTTATAAGAAAGAAAATTCTTAAGCTGAATTTGGAAAACTGATTTCTTCTTCCACTTGAGAAGGTCAGAATTTGTATTTCCACAATCTTTACACTCATCATGTACTTTCCTTCTAAAGCTGGCAGCAAGGCCCAATATAAAGCTCACCTGATACTTCCCATTTTAAGGCAATAATTTGTTTTCTCCTAAAATTAACAACTTGTCTTTCATTTCAGGAAACAGGCAAGGAAAGATGCTTTATCCTTGGCAAAATAATTCAGCAACCTATTATTTGAGAAATTAATACATGAATGTACTCAGACCAATGTGCTAGCAACAGATCTTTATTTCTAAGCTGTCTTTGACTGATCTAAAATCTTAGCTGAATCATAGTCTGTACAAGCTCAGCACAGATCTGCTATAGATTCATAGCTGAAAATATAAATTCCTGTCCATACATGGCACGTCTGAGATGACTGGTAAAAGCTTTCCCTGCAACTGAACCTTCAGGCTTCTGTGTGCCATGCCAAAAACGGGCTCCCAAACTGCTGTTGAAAATTGCACCTTGCATTTGGAAGGCCCGTCAGGCAGTGTGGAGAGAAGACAGAAGCCAAACACATGAAATAGACCAGGGAAGGCATGGGAAAAAAAAAAAAAGAAAAAAAGAAAAAATAAAGAAAAAGAAAAAATAACTACGGGAAAGATAGGTCAGACAAAGGAGCCAACAAGGAGACTGCAAGAAAATTGGCAAGCACTTTCCAAACCAGCAGGACAGAGGATGAAAAGAAAGCAGATCTAAATTTAGGCAATAGAAAGTATATGTGACTGTGAGGCAAAAAGTCTGGAATAAGTGAGCTGATGATGGGAACTTCACACAGTACAAGCAGAAACAGAAACATACTCAGTAGAAGGAAGGGAAGCAGGAGATAGATGTTTGCCTAGAAACTGGGAAAGGCAACATAGGCCAGAAGGAAAAAGATACTGGCCCAACTAGGCAAGGAGGTTGAGAGTAAGACATGAGAAGAACAAATTAAGGTAACAGTTGAAAGAAATCTCAAGATTTGAGACTAGCTGTACAGGTTCTGGCTCAGCTGATGAACCATGTGAATGTTACATGATGGATTGTTATTTTTCCAATTATATAAAAAGATAAGCAAACTTTAGCTTTCTTTCGGGGTTTCTTACTCAGCCAAATTACTGCAGCTTAACAAGTGACTGTGAACCAGCTCAAGTGCATTTTCACACACACAAGCAAAGATCACAAAAAACCCTGAAAATAATTTGAATTAGCTTCCCCCTCTTCACCACTAAGCTAATGCAATTACTTTAACACTCACTACAAGCCAGAAGCAGGCATCTGGAAAGCTGCCACAGTAGCTGATTTAAGTAGATTCTTAGTTACATGTTAAGCTGCAGTAACTTACCATGTACCTAAACCTTTAAAATGGAATATGACTAACTTTATTATAATAGAGCTGTAATGTACATACAGCCATTTATATGGTATGCTTGCCTCTTTCTGTTATTCACTTTATTGTTCAGTCATTCAGCTAGGACATGCTCATCTTTCCATTTTTTTTCAGAGCTTTTTTTCCCCTGCAACATCTGAAAACATAAGGGCAAGCTCTGTATATAGCCATCTGTCAATTTTCATGGCTGTATTTTAACCAAAATTCAAATTTCACAACAACAATGAGGGGAGTTACAAAGAAGCTGGAACTCTAGCAAAGAATAAAACTAAATTTGCCTCAATGTGCATTCACACCATTTTTAAGTACTCTTCTGTGTAATTCAATTCATATACATATAAACACCTAAGTCAAGAACTCTTTAAAACAATTATCAGGAAACATTTTTTCAGAGGCTATTTTGGCAAGTACAATTTATACTTGGCAAACGGGCACTTTCAGTGTACTTTTATTCCAATGATACTAATAACATTCCATGTTTAGGTAGCACCTTTCATCAGCATGTCTCAAACTGCAAAAGCACAGGCTTTCTGCTTCCCTGTGGAAACTACCCTGCTAATTAAATCACCTAGGATACTGCTACCTTTTCTGTATATGCTGTAGACTTTGGACAGAGCTCTGGAACTGACCTTTGCTACAAGGAGAAAGGTTTCATCTCCTGTGCCAGAAGAAACTATGCTGATTCTTCTTCAGCAGAGACACAACTAAAATTTGTATTCTCTGGAAGTCCTTGTGATAATGCTGGATAAAAACCTTCTATGACTTAAAACTGTTCTATCTAGAGACTTAAAATGGGTGAACTGCATTATATATGCAGATATCAATGATATGAAACTGTGTCTAGAGCACAACACTGCTGCTAAGAATTCACTGAAATCCTACAAATCCAGGTGTGACAAATTATATTACAAAACATAGCACCTGAGCAGTACAATTACTTTGTGAATAAGATCTGCCTGCTGTGGTATTACTGGCAACTTAGAAACCCTATGTTCCTGAGTAACCTCTACATTTAAGAAAAATAAAAATTGCTTTTAAAATGAAGATGGTATGTCTAGTCTCCTAACTGTACTTTTTAAAATCAGATATTAGAGAGGATCACTGTAAAACTTGATTTTGGATTTCCTAGCATTAGCTTTTTAACAGTAAATAATTGTTCAGATTTCATGTTTAAAAAAAAAAAGAAAAACACTGAGAAAATCTGTTGGTATGCAGTACAGCTGATGTCACTATTCACCTGCACTTAGTTAACTAACAAACAACAGGTATTACGTTTTAACACCAGAGGCTTCTTCCTTCTGTTTTTCTATATATTAACTTGTATTGTTAAATATATTAAGTTTTTACATTTCTTTCAACATTCATTTTTTTTGTTTTAAATTATTTCCCTTGGGACATTAAATTATGAGAAAAAAATTATTTGGTATATAATTTCCCCCAACTTCTACCCATTTGCAAGATATGCAAGACAATAAGCAAACTCCATTGAATTAATTAAATAATAATAATAAGCAATTCAGTGCTGTAGCTTACAGATTATTAGCCAAAGAAAATATTCTTTAGGAAAGATATTTTTCTTGCCTTACTAATACTGAACCTGAAATATAAAAAAACCTACCCCTCATGTTTAAAAACTGTGCAAGTAAGAAATTTCTGCTATAGAGCAGAAACATGATGGCAACAATTATGATTTTTTTTAAATACCAACAAATTGATTATATGTAGGAGCATCTGTTCAAGTAATTTAAGGCCCAAAACTTGCACAGAACTATTTAGGCTTTACTGTATCTAAGATTAACAAGGACTATGCTTAGGTATTAAGTCTTTCTGCTTTATAAATTCTATTAAAATGTTATAGCAACAATATTAGATCACATTTAGAAAGACATATACTAGTTGATTTTTTTAAAAAATTAGTTTTCTTGACATGAAAATTCCAACCAAGAACACGTACCTCAAATGTTATCAATTGTTACTTTAAACAGACCAAAGACTTTCTTGTAAATGAAAAAAAAAAGAGATCTTACTAAAAACAGTAACAAACTTGTGGGGCAGAGTACAGTGCTCAAGTATTTTGGAGATATCTATGACTACAGGATATTTTTTAAAAATGCATCACGAATACATAGCCCAAATGAATTTTAAAAAACCCTCTTCTTCCACTATGATTTTTTTTTTAACCTAACAACCTATCTTTGCATTCTTTTTTTGAAATGTTTATGTATATATTTTGTCTGAAGACAGATACATTTTTTTGCTTAACACAGAAGTCTCACAGAATTTCCTCACTATGTAAACAACCTACCTGATGAGCCAAATCCACCAAGTGCAGAGCCGATAGCTGCTCCTAAAGAGCTGCTACTTCCAAAGCCAAGAGATGTGCTTCCTGGTTGGCCAGGACCATGTGAAAAAAGGGAACTGCTTTGGGAGTTATTGGTCAAAGAGTTACTGCCATAAAATGAACTGGACTGTAGGCTACTATTTGTTTGCTGTTGCTGTTGCTGTGGCTGGGCACCAAGTGGCCGAAATAGACCGTTCGTGGCTCCCGCGAGATTGTTTGCTGTTCCTCCAGCTGAAGCAGCTGCAGCTGTAAAACACACGGTTTCAATCATAATTACTCTCTCAAACATTTCTGACTGAAAATGGACTATTCAGATCTAAATCATATTTTCTTGAAGGCCCTCTTAAACAACCAGAAATTCACATATTAAAGGACTAAAAGAGACACTGTAGTATTAAACAGTCTTAATTACCCAAGGGAAAAATGAAGACAGTGTATGTTGTAGGCTAATCAAGGCTGCAGAATTGTTAACGTAATTGGAGGAAATTTTCAGTGTAAACATGAAAAATATAATTTACTGAACTCTTTTATATCCAAAGTTGTGGCAGCAGAGTTGCAGCCAAAAATAATTCAAAGACATCTTCAGCTACTACTGTCAGAAGCGGGTTCTGCATAGAAAGCAGCTTATAAGTTAACTTAAAATCTAATTTTCTTATCAGAATTATCTGGTGATAGAATTTTGGATTTTAATGAAACAAGCGCAACAAATATAATCGGTCAGTAAAGCAGTACCAGACCCTATAACTGATAAAAAGAGAAAAAGAAAACTAAGAGTCTTTAGATATAACTAACTCTCCTCTTCTGCTGTCCATTCTATAGTTTTTTTCCTTGCCACACTTGCAGGAGAAAATACTTTCAGGGGAAAAGAACATCAAAGCCCCAGAGCATTCCATCATCTTCTGCCAGACTGAAGCAATGAAATGATGCTTCCTAAAGGACACTGTTCAGAGGACTGATGAGAAGTGCATGTTAAATGCATGAGGAGGGGAAAGGGGAAAATGTTCACATCTGACAAGCAACAACATTTGCAGAAACAGGTCTATATATGTATGGGGAGAGGACTAACTAAATCTGAATGAAAGAAGACTACATTTCTGAGAAAGAGCAGTATCTCTCAGAGAAAGGGAGGCAGCAGAGCAAGAAGGAGAGCATCTATGGTATATCCTTCATAAGTAGAAAACTTCACAGATGCATGCAAAACACATCAGCAATAGCAAATACTAATCAATCAACATTACTGTTAAATTCAATACAAAAGCAGAAGAAAATTTCATGCAGGATCAAACACTTACCTGCTTGTGCTGCTGCAGAACTGATTATAACAGGAGTAGAGGCCACCAATCTGACTGGTGCTCCAAGGCCAGTTCTTGCTCCAGGGCCTACTACTAAGGCACCAGTCTGATCATAATAGGCAGTGGGAGCTAGTACTTGGTAGCCTACAGAATATAGAATACAGGAATTAGTAGTACAGATAGTTTCATACAGTCAGCACTTCTTCTCTCCTTGAAATATTCTGACAACAAACGACAAGGAAGAAAAAAGTATTTCTGCCATATCACCACAGAACGTCAACTGGACATCAAAAGAAAAAACAATGAGCTACATAAATCAGTGTGCCAAAATCTGTTATTAGATAACTACAACAAAATTGTTTTTGTAAATTTAACAGTCTAAAGTTGAATTTTGTTTGAGGTTAACAAGTTTATTTATTTTAAAGCTTTAATAGCTTCTGATGAAGTAGAATTGGTCTAAGAATCTCTAAAAAATTAAACAGCTAGAAGTCAGAGTGCAGCCAATGAACTATAACACTATTTTTTAAACTGACTATCCCTACAAACCAATAAAACAAACCCTAAGAGAACTTCCATATTCCTCCCATGTTCAAATATATACTCTTGTTATTAAGAAAATGATCAGAATTGAAAAAAAAAAAAAAAATCACACATCTAGTACTTTACATGTAAGAACCAAGATTTTCCATACTACTTTAAGTCTCCCAGGTTTCCAAGTAATATTTTCTACTTGTCAATTGTAGTTTCTTCTGCCTAGATGTCTTGCTCCAAAAACCAGAGCTGGGAACACCATCTGCCTGCGGGGCTGGTGATTACAGCACTCTGCACAAAAGCTGGAGACACAGGTCTGAGTTCTCTCACAACAAGAAAATCTGAAGATATGAATGAGACTCAGTAACTGAACATGAGATGAGTGATGAAAATCCAGATCTTTAGGCTTAATTTGATGTTCTGGAGATGAATGCATTATACTGGTTATATAAAATTATTATTATAATTCCAAACATGTTTTTCCTCACTTCTCACTACTTGTTTTACACTCCAGATGCATCTAACTTTCTCTGACTAGCAGCACAGGAAGACAGCTGCCCTCCACACAGCCTGGCTCAAATTCTGGCTAGTTGAGAACAATTGAAACAAGTTCTTAAAACTGAACTGATTAGGAAACCTTTGATACAGGTTCCACCGTGCCTCTTCCACCTACACTACTGTACTGTGCTGCACTATCACCTTCAACCACTATGGAAGACTGATGCACTCCCACAGTGGGGGAAGGCAAGAGGGACCAAAAGGTGAGTGACTGCTGTCTGATCTACCAGAGTTCTCTCAAGAACACAGCATGGAATATTACAAGATTAGTGACACAGCAGGAAAGCTCTTTATAACATCACATACACTCCTGCATACATTAGCAAGGTTTAATTACTTGTACCTACGTAATTTCTACTTTCACCCATAGTATGTTCAATTGATAATACCACATTGGTTCTGCCATTTGTTGCTGCTGACAACTCTTCTTCAGAACTGTCTAATACTTACCAGCCCTTACTGTCTACCCACCCTCTTCAAATATTCAAACCCATGGATTTCGTAACTGAATAAAAAAAGGACTGGTCATATATTTACATCCTTGTACTCATCTGAAACTAATACACAGGATTTTATATGACTTCGGGTCCACAACGTCCCTTCCAACCTGATATTCTCTGATTCTCTGATTATGATTCTATGTTAACAAAAGATACTTGGTGGGAGGGAATCCAAAAAGGTAATTTAGATTACTGCATAAATTCAATTTATTTGGATTAATAAAGTGGTTTAATACATTACTTTTGGATTTTCAAAAAATAACTGTCTAGAATGACTGAATTTAAAAACAGAAGCAACCCTGCACTTGCTCTTTGCATTACAAAATGCTTAATTTCTTTGATACTTCCTTAGTAGTGTCTTATCTGTGAAGCTACCCACAAATAGGACAATTAAAATTAGCAATAAGCTAGGTCATTAGCACCAAGATATCACTCATCGCAGAAATTTCAAGCCATACATGAGAACTGGTGAGTGCTTCTATGCTCCTGATCTCTGAAATGAATACATTCTGACCTGGCTTAAGAGGCCCACTTAGCTTTCAACTCCTATCTACTAAAACCAAGCAACGCAGAACTATTTGTGAAATTACTGAGACCTTACTAAGTGCACCTGCACCCTCAAACATAAAAAATGATTTACTCTGACAGAAAAAATAAAATTCCGAGAGATTGCCTCAGAATAGATAGCTGAAGAACAGCTTCCATAGCAAAACTTAGTCTTCTGCTTTCCCTTCCTTTGAAGTGTAGTACTGTGTTAAACTGTATAGCATTATACAGTTATATATTAGTATTATACAGTACTATACTGTATTAAACTTTGCACCCCACTCTAGAAGGAGGAGCAGAAGATTAAAACTATTTCCCAACCTTTTCTCTTAGCAAAGATAAGATGGGAACTTGCCAGATCTCCTCTCTAAAATTCCTTCACTCTTGTTTCAGTTTTCATTGTCTCCTCATCATCATCTCTCTGTGGCTGTGTCTCTTCCCCTCCAAATTAACAACTATTAAAGGTCATTTCAGTGCCTTCACATTCAAGCTGATGATTGTCTTCCACTTTAACAAGAAAACCCCACATACCTTTGGACACCTTTTAATTTGGAATTCAACTGCTTTATCTATGCTGTCTCCATCAGGGAATGTAAACCTGGTTTACCAGCACTGAGCTTTGCTGAAATGATTTCTAAATGTCTCCAAAACCACAGACTCAGAAAACTTGCTGGATTCTTTTCAAATCTTTAATGTTCCCAAAGAATGAGAGGAAATTTGTTCTCTTGGCTTGTGCAGCTCATTCCTGTGATTTCTTCACTGTATTTCATTGGATACTTCACACTCTCTTCTTACCTTTTTTAAGTAATACTGCAAAACTCTGCTGAGATCTCCTACTCCCTTCTCTCTATGAAATTTCCCTGGATCATGACACCCAACAGTATGTCAGAGTTTCTCTACTCAATTTAAGTAACCAGATGTGACAATTCAATTATCTTCTCTTTTTAACAATACCATCCTGACACCTCTCTCTCCCTCCTTTGAAGAGCACACCCTGCAAGTCACAGTACAGTCTTCTCTCCCTATGTATAAAATCTAGTTTCTCCCTTCTTAATGATTCCAAGATCCAATTATTTTCTTCTGCATACGTATTTTTTTTCTCCTCTTAATCTTTTTTTAAATGCTGCAGTCTTCACTTCAGTGTCCCAAGCTCAGCAAAATCTGAACCACTAAAACCTCTTTGTTCATTCTGATGAAGATATGCAGACTTAAATTCTGTGTTTGTCCTCTCACAAAACAATTTCAGACCTTACTGGCTTACCTGTAAATGATTTATACTTATATTTCTATAACCACTGTAACCTTCCAAATACTGTAACTCTCTGTATTTCTGACCACAATGCCACAGATTCCTCTAGGGAATTAGAAACACAATGGCAATACAGAAATTGTTGATTTTAATGTTTTATACATGTTTTTCAGACAACTCAACTTATGTGCCTACCTGCATGCTGAATTAACCATTACAGTAAGCTTCACTTGCATGAATTAAAAAAAACTAAGTTGCATCTGGCCAAGCCAACACAGTAATTGAAGCCTCCAGAGGGAATCACCAGACCCACAATCAAACATCTATTTTAGGGTAAGCTGAGCATCTCTGCAGCCTCTGTACAGCAACTGCACTGAGGAGATCTCCACTAAACACAAAGGTTCCTTAGATAACTGAGGTCACATGCAAATTCCTGATGACTAAGGGAGTTCAGACTTAGTCTGTGATCAGGACTGGTTTTATTCCTGGAAAATAATGCATATTGATTATATCATGACAAAATTTGGAGTACCCTCTGACTTTGTCTTACACATAAATTCTATCAAAATGTGTTTTTTTAAGAATCCTTGTTACTGTAAGATGTGATGAATTAGGACTGGAATAATTAATTACAAATGTAATTGCACGACTTCAACACAAAATGTATTTGACTTCTGATGTCAGAAGGTTTTAAAAAAGAACCTGGAATTTTTCTGGAAAGATAGTTAAAACTTGAAGTGAAAATTAAGCTGGCTTTCAGACACTTTACATTTAAGATGAGACAGGTGGCTGAAGTGCTACACAAATAGACCTCCCTCAATAATTAATATAGTAATACTTGAAACATCAAGTTTTCAAAATATAACAATCCCACAGTTGGGATAGATCATTAGTTTCATTCAACATGAAGACTGGCAAGGAGAAAGCAGCTGGAATAATTTATAGACAGCAGTATGTGTGAACTTAATAATATTGCTTTTATTAACTTAATAATATACTCTTATTAGCTCACTGTAAAGCCAAACCATTCTCACTGTAAAGAATAATCAAAAGCTTGAAACTCAATTTGGACCTCAACTTTCCCATAGAACATCTAAATCAATTGAAACAAGAATTCCACACATTTTCTTCTCATTTGTTATACTATATAAGTTGTTCAGCAGTTACTACCTGGTGTTCATTTAATCACATTTTTGTATACAGTTGTAATTTAGTGGTCTTCAATCGATTTTATAGTATGTGAACACAAAAAAGCACCTCTGGAGCAGAACACAATTTATCCTAAATCATGGAACAAAACCAGAGGCAGATAAAACCAAGACTAAAACTTCTTATTTCTCTTCATTAACTGCAAAAGGAGCCTTAAGTATCTATTTCAAATACAGACACCTAAAACAGTATCATGATTCCCATCTAAAAATGGCTTGTGTTCATTTCATCACCCTACATCCTTCTCCATCATCTATGACTCACTAAGAAACCATCTTTATGATGGCTGAAAATAAATGTCCTTTTTGTTTACACTTTGTGCTAGCTGCACACAATTCCTACTTTAGATCACTCCAAAATACATTCACACTGTGGCCACCCAGGCATGCAGCTGATGGGACAAAGATGCAACACACAGTGGGAACAGAAAAAGAAGGTTTCAGCCCTCAGAGAAAACCTCTCCAGGCTTGTGAAGGAGGGAAAAAAGTCCAATCCACACAGAACACATTCTTGCATTACAAAGTTTATCTATTTGACCACTCAGTATTACTTTGAACCATCTATTCGGAGAGGGGGACTTCCTGAGGGTTTAAGAACTACCTTTTAATTTAAGATACTTTTCTTTTTGAAAATAGTGTTCTTTTTATGTCTTCATTATGAAGTCAGAAGTTTGGGTTGAGGTCTCCAGTGCTGATCCCACTCAAGCTAAATGTCACAGGCTTTTTACAAGGCATGGACCACTCTGCAGTTTTAGAGCTCCATATCCAAACAAAGAACTAATAAGTAACTCTAAACGAGCATCACCCCCCACTAACACCCCAAATACAAAAAATATTGCTAAGTTCTGAGGCTTTTGCAAGGTGGGGCCTGGATACCACCTGACAGGTGCTGTGACAACACACTTAGCTTATTCCTTATTTTAGGTAAAAGGGAAAGATGCTAAAACCTGAAGATATTACAAATAAGATTAAGTAAAAATGGCAGTTATAAAACCAAAAACACAAGTGTCAATCTGTTCTGCAGCTAGAGGTGTAAAATCTGATCATGTGAAGCCAAGTGCACACTACAGTCCCAAAGCATCCAGCAGCAAACTTCACTTCTACAGCATGTGAAGTTTTTCACAGTAATACTGAGGAGAGAACCTGTGCAAGTGAAATGCATCTGCAGCTACCACCATCATTATCTGACTTGACTATGTAAAATCTTTAATTTCGTTCTGAAAACCACGAGGTAAACCTGCTCTTTCTCAGGTAGTTGCACCAAACACTAAAAAGTGATGCTGAACTGCAAGCTGATCCATTGTGTATTTATTGCACATGCACTGAGACTCAGAATAACCACTACTCAGACAACAAGCAAGAAGCCATGAAGACTAACAGGATCTGAGGCTCCAAGCTTTGGAGTGCTTCTATAACAAGCATATTGTGATCTTTAGAGATGATTAAGCAGTAATGTTCCTTTAAACTTCCTAATTCTGGTTTCTGATTTTATTTTATTATTATTATATGCTAAAAGTAAAAAATTATTACAGAAAGATAAATTAATACTTCCTGTTGCATCAGAGTAACCATTCAGACAGTTCAGGACCTTTTAAGACACCATGTACTAGCTTCATTGTATTTTAAATTATCCTGCAAAAATCTGCAATACTCCTTGTGCATACATCTGTAACAACACATACAGATAAAATGTTTCCAAATTAAAAATACTAAAGGAATTCCTTGTGCTTTAAGAATGCCACATCAGTATTTTAATTCAACTGACATAAAACTATATAAAACTCAATTCTAAGCAGCTTATTATAAGCACAGTAGGACTTTGAGAGTCTGGTACCTAAGACCACCAATATTTTAACTGTCAGTGATTCTCTAAACCCACTGTTAGTAACATACCTGGCATGCCTGTAGCAAGACCCTGACCAAAAGCCAAAGCTGGATTTGCTGCTGCAGCTGCTGCAAGTGACTCTGCCTGCTGCCCTTGCTGACCCTGATTGGGAGTAAGTGGGCGCTGAGTTGCTCCAGCGCGGAGAACCTGGAAGAGACCAAAAGGAGACCATTTCCTTAAAAGGTCAGACAGCAAACCCATTATATGCCATAAAAGGTCTAAAGAAAATCTAGAACAGCTGGTTTGCACATTTGATGCTGCTTAGCTCTCAGTTTCATTCAGGGAATAGTCCACCTCATTGGTTTCAAGGATATATATACTCAAAGAGTAACAAAAGGCATGAACTATTTTGCTGACAAATGTCACAATAAAACTCCCACCCCACTCCAGATAGAACTTCTGGTTGTTCCATCAGTGGTAAAAATTAAGGAAGAAAATCTTTAATACTGATATATTTATGATCCACAACATTTATGAACTGACCATCAGTCCTTGCCTGATAAAGGCATTTGTTTACATTACTTTCAGGCAACTGAATGATGCAGGTCTGAATACTTCAGAGCTTGTAATAACTCATCTAACACTGCACTGCCAACACCACTGGAAAAAAATGCACAAAGTTTTATGAATTCACATTAGTATCACCAAGCAGGATAGGCTACTTGTATTGTGTTCTGACAGAGTGTATCTGGCATTCTGACTGGAAAGACATCTAAGTTCTTGAAAGTACTCTTGGGTTGGTGATCTATAGTAGACACCCAAACAGTTCTACCCCCATTTTCATGCCCTTTAATACTTACCCACAAGCTTTCAATCCCTTCTACCTCCAGCCCTGGATAGAACTCAGTACATTCCAGCTGCTCTTGCACATAAAGAGCAAACACCACCACCTTGCCTTGTTAGTCTGTTCCAAATAGTCCATAGCCATCCATGACAACATCCCAGTCATGGGAGCTGTCCCACCATGTTTCAGTGACTGAGATTTTATAATAGCTTTAAACACACTAACACAGATCTCCAACTTCTCCTGCTTATTTCCCATACTCCATGCATCAGTACATAAGCTTTTCAGAGAGAGAGTCAAGCAATTAGATTTCATTTTTTGTATCTGACCATCATCAGCCCCTTCTCTGGTTGTTAACCTATTAGTGGGCTCTTGTGAGAGGGCTCACAGGGATTTGTGAGATCATTAACCCCTTCCCCCATCAAACCTATCAATGAACCCTGCCAAATCTCAGCCAAAAATTCTTTTCCTTCTCCTGGATAATTCTGCACCACCCCATGCCAGCAGGTCTGGTGCCATGTAAACATCTCCATGATCAAAAACCCCAAAATTCAACCTATGGCACCAGCCTCTAAGCCACCTGTTAATGAGATGTGCTTTTCTATTCCTTTCAGAATTCTCTGCCACTAAAGGAATTGAAGGAAACACCACCTGTGCTCATGAACCCTCTACCATTTGGACCAGTAACCTAAAATCCCCTTTTAATGTCTTGGGACTTCTCTTGGTAACCTCATCACCTGCATGACCAGCAAGAGGTAGTGATCAGAGGGTCGTACCAGAGCTGGGAGCTTCCAAGTGACATCTCTGACCCAAGCCCCAGGGAGACAGCAGACTTATCTGTAGGATGGGTCTGGCCAGCACACCGGGCCCTCTGTTCCCCTCAGGAGGGAATCCCCTACAACAATTACCCTCCTTTTACTTTTTTTTAAAGGAGCAGTCCTAATGCATGAGGCTGTTTGCCTTGGAAACTCCTTGGCTGAACTTTTATCAACAACCTCAGACAGGTCCTCCAGTTCCCGTGCCCCGTATCTAGTGTGCAGGGGGACCTGGGAAGGTGGGAGAGGTTGGGAAGGGATTTGCCTGTCACTCTGGGAAGGGACCTGTTTCCATTCATCCCTGCCACTCTGGTTCCTTCCCTCTGCTTCATGTGGCACCTCCACCTGCTGCCTATTTCCTGTTCCCAACTGTAAATACTCCTCAACCTCTCCGCCTCCTCTTCCAATTGTACCACCAGACTCAGCAGTCATTCACCTGGGCACAGCATGCAGAGGTGCTGTGACTGCTGTACCCTGGAGTGATGGGCTCAGACATTCCAACAGCCCAACACCCAGACAGATGTGTGATGCTGGGGCACCTCAGCTGCAGTTGCTACGGTTTTCTTGGCCCTGGCTTTGGAAGGAGTGGATACCTCAGCTAAGTTGCCTTCTGGGAGGGAAAAGACTGCAGCTGACCTTGCATCCTGGCCTGCTCTGCCCACATGAGCTGCTGTGCCATGTCCTCTGTGCCCATCCTGATGCTGCCCCTGGGTCACTCGTGCTCCCTGAGGGCTGCCCTTGGAGGTGGCAGGGTTGGGCCTCCACCACTCCAGGCTGAGTCAGAGCCATCCCATGTTGGTCTGAGCTGTCTCTTCCTGCTCAGGACAAGGAGGCAGCCTTCCTGCCTTCCTTTCTCCCTCTCTCTCTCTTCCTCCCTTTGCGCTATTTTTTTTCTTTTCTTTTTGCATTACTCAATACAACACATCTGAACTACGTAAAATTTTCTGGAAGTTGATCTTTATGTACTGAAAATGTTTAAGGTAAAGCTTTACATATACATCTCCCTTTTAGGAAGAACATACCGGTTGCTGTCCCTGTTGTGCCTGGGAAGCTGCTTGCTGATTTGCTGTGGTATTTGCTGCTGCAGCTTGCTGCTGAAATAAATTGGCTGGATACACCCCCCATGGAACACCATAATACTGAGGTGGAACCACAGCAGGACCTAAAACCAGAAAGCATCATTATTCCATCTAGTGCAGCTGGTTAAAATAATGGTTTATATTTTTTGCAGCATCTCATTGAACTATCTTCTAGATTCCAAAACAGAAATTCGTATTAAAAAGAATCCCCATATTAATGCCATAGTAATACATGGACACAAATTAGTTAATTCAAAGGATTCATATCAAACCATACCTCCTCTGTGAAAAGTAAATAACTTTGTGAGATTTAGGTGGAACAAAAAACTTAAAAGTAACCGGAGCTTGTATTCCAAAGAACACTCAAAATCAGTTTCCATGGTTGGAAAAAAGATTATTTCAGTCCACCACAGAATTAACCAAATTCATTTTCTTGACAGTGATAGACTGAGACTTTATTATTCCTCCTTTCTCTATGCTTCCTTTGCCTATAAACATGACTCTTGCCTCTGCCTTCCTGCCTATCATGTCTCACTCTTCAGAGCAGGCACACTTACCTCCACCAGTGTAGTGGTAAAGAACCCACAGAAGAGAAGCTCTCAGTATCATTGTATTGTACACATAATGCATTACATATACATATATTTTAGGTTTTTTTACTGCCTTTCCTTTGAAACCACCAACTGGAGACAGAGGTTTTTGTTTTGTTTTTTTTCAAAGTGTTATACCCAGGTCTGAGCACTAGTTGTGACTTGAATACTCAGCAGTGTTGTTTCACAGTGGTATCTAGCAATGTTTTAAGAGATTTTCCTGGGCTTGGGGTTTATCTGTTGTCTGGGCCTTTTAGCACACTGGTGACCATCTTTACTCTCATGCCTACTGGGAATGAGGAAGCCTGGAATTAGAAGATTAATTCAGCAAGTAAAAACATACAAGGAAAGGGCAGTAGCTGTCTCATCTTCTGAAAATAATACATACTACTAATGTCAGATGAAACCTTATTAAGGACAAACTTTTTTAGAACAGAAGAAACCTAATTGTTGCATATACAAGTCCAGTGGGAAGAAATATTCAGAATCCATACAGAGCAGAAACTGAATCCTTTTACATTTTAGTGAAAATTTTCAGTATTAATTTTCCTATAAGTCCCTCCTTCCTAAGAATATATTTACATAGAATAAACAGGATTTCAGCTTTTTTCTAATTTAATTCAGTAGAATTATCAAGACAGACACTAGAAAGTGTTCAGTTACCTGCCAGGGTAGCTGCTGCAGCTAATCCAGCTGCAGTGTATGGGTCAGTACCTGGAGGAGCAGCACTGATAATGTATGGGTTTGGCACAAAAGCAGCTGGAGCCAAGCCTGCTGAGAATACGCCTGCTACAGTAATAAACAGAGTTTAATTATAGCTAACATACTTAGCAAGCATCATTATATTCAAACCAATCAAATCACAAAGCGTATCTGTTAAAATCAGAACTGCTTGTACTTTGGGAGTTTCTATAGGAGCAGGTACACCATTACAGAAATCAACACTTCCATCTTTTCTTTCCAGTTCCTTCTTACTAATCCTATGCCTCTCATTTATCTCCTGTGGATCTACCCACTCTTGTATAGAAGTGATTATTCAAAGCGGAATTCACCTTCCCCAACTTCAACTATCTAAAAGTCACTCTAAGTCTTACAATTAAACCTGTATCAGACAAATCACCTAATGTCTTAAGTGAATCAACCAGATAGAGAATCACCTGTTAGATACAAATCTCTTTTCACTAACAATAGGAAAAGAACCTAACCAGACAGTTTAAATCAGGTTATCTAGCTTTTAATAAACCAATCATGAGATGCTGATCTTACTTTCAAAAAACTAAAATTAACCTAAGGCTTGTAACTGAAAACAAGAGTCCAACAAAGCATCACTGACAAGGTTTCTCCCACTGGTCAGGTTTGTGTACTTTCTCCAACACTAAGGAAAGGTGGAAAGCAAGCAGGACACATCAAATTATGTTTCTCCTTCCAAACAGGAGGCTTCTAAGTTTCTATTAACATGTGTGCCAAAATATGTTGCATTTCAAAGAAGCAAGATATATCTGACTGCTCAGTCAGTGCTTTTTAGAAAGTAGGGACTTCTCTGCAGTTTCTAAGCTGAAGACAGGCAGGAGACACCACATTAATCTGTCATGCTCCCAGCTCTATGACTGTATTAGACAGCTACATAACACTGCCACTGTTAAACCCCAGCTACAGGCTGCTGGATCCCTGTCTGAATAAAACAATATCCACCTAAACAAGGCAGTGGGAAAGCTTAACTGCCACCATATTGCAGGAGATCATGGACACTTGCCTTTAGAGATGCTGCTTCCTATTTCTGTCTGCCCTTCTGATCCTGAGAAGGGCAGGAATCTTTAAACCTGCCCCACAGTGTCAGAACTTGAGGCGCTCCCTTCCTTAAATAAGGAACTGACTCCATGAGTGTTCTAACCTCTCTCATCCCAAGCACACAGCCTTCCCCATAGCAGTAGATAAAACTGTTGTCTCTGAAATACAGCCTTGTTAAATTCTGAGCACTCAACAGACTTCATGCATTTAATTAATTCACTGAATTACTTTAAAAGCCATTACATAAAAGAATGCTTGCTAAAGAATAATTCCACCACAAAGAAAGGCATCTGCAAGAATAAAGAGCTATCTGTTTAAGGTGTGCCATTAACAAAGAATTAATTAAAATGAAGAATGAATTAATCAAAACAAGTTTTATTTCAAAATCCTACTAGATAATGTTTTATAACTGGATTATAAAAAATACTGAACTGCAAAAGAATAACAGAACTGCATATTTTTGTTATTTTAGTAAATAAAGCCAGTATTTCTATCACCATTTATAGCAAAAAAGCTTTTTTACTTTTTCTTTCATTGACATTTAACTTCTGTGCTAGAAAATAATTTTTATTTCTTTGTACACAACAGTTCAAAGTAGGCAAAAATCTACAAAACAGAAAAAGTCTTTCTCTAAAGACAGGACAGTCTCATGCAGTAATCCTGAGCAGTTCTCAGGAGAACCACTAAAATGGGCCAATTGATCAGTATCTATCTGACTTAACAATACTGAGAATAAAATGGAAAAGGTATGAAAATAACACATTTTTGTCAGAGATGCTTGCTGTACTTCACAGAAGACTCACCTATGTGTGGCTGCTGAGCTGCAGCCAGTGCGTATTGCTGTTGCTGGGCTGCTGTTAACTGTTGAACAGTCAGAGCATTAGTCCTCTGGAAAAGCTATTGGAAAAGAGAAAATATGCATTTCAGCTTCCAAAAGTCAGGGCTATCATATACTATGATTTACTTACAAAGAAAGAGATTTTAAATCAAGCTTCTGTTCTAGTAAATTACTAAATTAGAAAATTATGCACCAATATCCTTCTAGATTAAATATAAATTTATTTGTCTTTCACTAAGTCACAGAGGAAAGAAAATTAAACACATTACACACTTTAATGACTTACTATCAAGGAGAATAATAAGTTAAATGATCAATCTGACATGTTTTCATGTCCAATACTAACCTGCTGCTGAGAACTGTAGTCAAAAAGTCCAACAGTAGCCCCTGAAGAGTCCATTTGTACCTGACTGCCAGGATAGTCAAACTGTAGAGAATCAAGACCAACTTGTTCCATGGCATCTAGATTCTGATTTTCTGGATTTGAAAATTCTTCTACCAGGGGCTTGTGAGCTGTAGGATTGGGAAGTGGACCTAATCCTTCTGTGGTGCTGGGATTGGGGCCCAAACGTTCAGCTACTTCTGTTGGGGAGGCTTGGCGACTTCCAGGGGTACGACTGGAATGAAGACATTCAAAACAGACTCTTCAGTCTTAAATAAAGCTGTCCATGGACAGAGTACAACATCTCTACTTTGAAAGGATCTTTGAACTCAGACTTAAAAATCAGTCTCTCACCCCCCTCTGTTAACAATTTTAAGCAGCATGCAGTGATGGCTCAATATAAAGAACACACTGCATTTCAAAGCCTAATTTTATTTATTTTTTTTTAACTTTAAGACTATACAGCTGTTCAAATCACTGTGAGCAAAACAAACTAATATCTCAGGCTGTTTGAGTGAAATGGAGTGAACTGCAGTCACCTGCATCTTTTGATAGGACTCTTTATTGCACTTAAGATGCAACAGGTATTATAAAAAAACGTACTGAAAAGAACTTAAAAGAAAAGAAAGGAAATTGCTAAGTGCACCTCATGCAAATGGAGAGAAAGAGACAATAAAACTTTTTGGAAAACACAAACATACAATACAGGAGGTATCTTTCACATCTCAAAAGCAAACAGTACATTTTTAAACTGTAAAATGGACTAATAGCTGCTTCATTTAGCATGTGACTAACATTTAATTTCCTACACAACTCATTTAATAGACTACACTACACCAGATGATCAGTCGGGGGAAAAGTGTTTCAAAAAGTGATTCAATCTCAGTTTTCCTAAGAATAAATATAGCCTGTTGTTCCAGAAAAAGAAAAAAAAGGAAGAAACAACACATAGGTCTTTGTTTCTGTTGACAGAAAGGCTGGAAATGGAGCTGGAAATGTTTGCCTGCAGTCAAACACCTGAAGCAAGATGCCACACTCGCATCCTAAGCAGATTTCCAACCCTATGGTTAGATTTAGGGAACCTTTATTTGGAGTAGAACCCCACCTTCTGTGTCATGCAACATTGTTTAGACTACAAATTTTTACTGGCAGAATGTAAGTCAGCTTCTAGGAAGGAGCTGTGTGATAGAATCTATGATTTCCTAACAGCTTTATTGTGTTGGCTGGACTCAACTATATATTGTTTCTCAGGTAACATAAAATTTCCAGTTAACTTTAGTTGTAAAAACTGGGCTCACCCACAAAATACCATCTTGCAGGGTGAAAATACATTTATTCTAGCAGAACACAGCCAGACTTGTATGGTACACTGCTAATTCTAACATACAGACACAGCCCTAGTATTTCCTGTTCTCTTCCCTCTTCAGGGCTCCAACTGATCTCTTCATCACTACAGCAGAAAATTAATGCAAAGAAATCTGGCAGTATTTATGTATTTGCCAATACAAACTAAAGACTGTATAGCTAGAAAGCAGTCCTTTAGTGAGATTATTCAACAATAATGTACAATCTGTTACTTTGGACAAAACACTAGAGTTTTTTCATGTAACCAACCTAATGATGATTGTCTAGAATTTACTGGCTACCATTTAAGCATTCCAGCTGGCAACCATGTCTTGCTCAATGTACAAAACTTGAGTTTGAAGCCATTTATTACTCCTTATTTTTCTCAAGTGACATGCAGTATCAACAAAGTGAAGAACAAAAGGAAAAAAAGGCAGTTATTTCAGCACATAGTTTTAGTGTTAAAAAGCTGTTAAAGTACAATAAAAATAAAAGGAGGAGGACAGGACAAAGTTAATACTTCTCTAACATAGGTTGCTCCTTATATTGGTGCTGTTCTGTTGCTATAGTTAAAGTTGTGTCAATACTTCAATTATAAAACTGTTTGGAGGGCTTTATACACCATTTCATATAACCCATTTAAATTAGATGGGCTTTTTTTGGTTTTGGCTTTTTTCTTTTTGAGAGGTTTACTGGCTTTGGATGCTGTTTTGCACTTATATGGGGTTTTTTAATAACTTCTCTCTTTAAATACAGGAAAGAATATTTCAATATTGAAATAGATACTGCTAAAGAAAAGCAGGGAGAGATTTGTTCTGCATTTTCTACATATAATACAGAAGGTAACTGTTTATTGTGCGTTTTGCAGCACGCATCCAAAAGGAGCTAATGTGAGGTAATATGTTTGGTATTATATTAGTTTCTATAATATGTCTTGAAAAATAGACTTGAAGAAACCTTCCTTAGCCTCAGGTACATACATTTTTTAAAAGGGTAGAAAATACATACAGGATTCAAACATGCATTTTAATATACTTGTTCAATTATGAACTAATGAAACCACAACTATTTGGTCATGCTCATAACATTAATAAATTTATGAGCAGCACTCTGATCTTGTTAATTCTTCTGTATGACAGTTACAAATGCATTACAGTAATTTAAAACCAATGACTAGTCCTTTAAAAATACCCATTTTAAAATGCAGTTTAGTATTAGAAAAAAGCAAGCTGGTTGTGCTGTCATCTAGTTCACAGTTCAAAAGCTCAAGCTTGGTCCAATTCTTTTGTCCCTAACAACGAAAACACAGCACCATTCTACACTAGAAACAGGTGACATTTAACTTTGTGAATAGGGAAGTAAGATTGTTTCTCCTTAGTCAAATAAAGGGGTTCTATAAGGACTTCTGTGGGGAAATAATTGTGTTAGGCTGTGCTTTACACTAGCAAAATTTTAAGGAAAATTAAAATTCTGTAGGACTTAATCTCTACAAAAGCAATCAGATGCAAAAGTTAAGAGTATTAAAAAGAAGCAGAGAGAGAAAGGAATTTAGTTGGAAATTACAGGGGTTAAGGTTTTCATCCTTTTAATTCACTTTCTGAAGATCTCTTTTACTTTAAATAATTACTATATTACAATGAATTTGTCTCATGAGAAGTGACACACACATTAATGACATCCTAAGAAACACGTGGCACAGTGGGAAAGGGAGGATGTGAGGTAGGAAGAATCAGTCTGCAGCTGGGTAATGTTTAAAGCTGACACACAAACCAGAACTGTAATAATGCCCTTAAGAGACATGCTCGTCTTCTTGAGAAACAGTTAAAAGCTTACTTAAAATCTTTGCAATCGGCATCCATTCCATTTGGCAAACCTCTGCCATTTATTTTAGTAACATCCTCATCATCTCCTTGTTTAAGATCTCTGTTTTTGTCCTCCTCAAATGGAGAAGCCTTGCCTTTCTGATCTCCTTTCTCAGGTCCATCTGTTTCAGCATCTCTAGTGCCCTGAGGAAAAAGAATCTGTTTGATTCTGAATATTGAACAGAACACAATAGGAGCACCACAAGGTGACCTAATTCTACACTACAGTGCACATAAACAATACAAACAGTTTTCAATGAAATTGCATTTGGTGGGTAACTTGGTCATCAAGTTTCAACCACATGCAATTAATAACTGCCAAAATATGAAAAGGAATGCCAAGATTTATAATGGAAGAGCTAACTCAACCTTAACTATAGCGGTGCTGTTAAAGCAGTAACACTTTGAATTAGATAAATTTTATTTTATATAGTTAAAACATCTAGTGCAAAACCAACCCACAAAGAAACACAGAATAGGAATATCTATAATAAAGCCCCTCACATATTTTAAAATTAAGCTATTTGCCATCTTTTTCCTACCTTTATCTAAAGGTGTTAGGAAAATACTTAAGACAGCCATTTAGTTAAGATTCCCAAACCACTTTCCCTCTTCTGCCCCCTCTAACCAAGGAAGACACAAAGATATCAACTACACTACTCCTTCTAAGGAGAAGAATTAAAACAGGAATATGGACAAACAGAGTAGAAAATAAAACCACATCAGATAGTATGACCATAGTAGGTTAGGCAAGCTTAGCACACTGCTTTACTTACAAAAGCTCCTTTCCTAAACCGGGAATCCAATTTATCAGCTGGAGAGGAACTTAACACATATTCTACCATGCTCACTCCAAGGCCACCACTTTCTGATCGTGGAGACAATACAGCATTTACTTCACTGTTTCCATGAAAACCTTGTCCAGGCTTTCTCTGTACCATAATAGGTTGGGACATAGAATGGTCTGTTGAAAACAGATAAATAAATCAAACTATTGTATATTTAAAAATGCAACTTGCGATGTTTTCACATTTCATTACAGACAATATTAAACAAAACCACAATTAAATTAAGATTTCCAAATCCCAGTTTCAAAAAGTGTTACTGGAACACTACTATGAGTGCAGTATACATTTTCACAATTTAAATGAAAGGAAAATAAAATTTAGTACACAATTAAAATTTATAATATTGATTTACTTTGAAGTAGCATTTAGGAAAACATGACTGATTTTTCAATACATATATACAATCACTTACGAGGAGTTCCCCATGCAGTCTCTCTCCACTCATCACCAAGAAATATCCCTTTTTGTCCATCTTTTGCTGAATCATCAGGTTCCCAAAACTTTTTGGCAGGTAAAAGCTGTTTCAAAAGAGAAAATGGTTTTATTTAAAATGTGCTTATAAATGGACAAAACTATTAAAGAGGATATGCAAGTTATTCATTTTAGATACAAAAGTCAACTTTGCACAAGGAAACATGCACTGCCAAGAATGATCCAACACTTTGAAGTTATCTGCTGTTAGAGAAGCTGATGCTGTATGATGCTGAATCGAGAGATCCTCAGTAAGCCTCAGATTTTCAAGTCATGAGGGAGAGATATAGAATATAAAATCAGCTGTGAAAAAAAAGCTAGGTCATTCCTCTCAGAAACCTCAACAGCACCCTCTTTCCATGGTGGCTCAAAACCTTGGCCTTCAACTAATACTATCACAATGATCAGAAACAGCAGCAGTTCATTGTAAAGTTCTGTTCACTTAGAAAGGCATCGTCTTCCAAATTTTAGAAAGTGACTAATACTTATGGTGACAAGTCAACTCCTTTACATCACAGGGATTTGTTGGTTACCAACACGTGACATTTGAATTTGAAGTGCCAAGCTGAGTGGTGCAGTAGACACGCCTGAGGGACAGGATGCCATCCAGAGGGACTTGGACAACACTGTGAAGTGGGCCTGTGTGAACCTTATGAAGTTCCACATGGTGAAGTTCAAGATCCTGCATCTGGGTTGGGGCAATCTCCAGTATCAATACAGGCTGGGGAGGAAGGGACTGAAAGTAAGTGGTGGATGAAAAGCTGGACAAGACCCAGCAATGAGAACTCACAGCCCAGAAAATCACCTGCATCCTGGACTGCACCAAAAGAAGCACGGCCAGCAGGCCACGGGAGAGGATTCTGCCTCTCTACTTCACTCTTCTGAGACCCCACCTGCAGTACTGCATCCTGCTCTGGAGTCCTCAGCACAAGACAGACATGGACCAGTTGGAGAACATCCAGAGGAGAGTCACCAACACGATCAGAGGGCTGGAGCACCTCTCCTGTGAACACAGGCTGAGAGACTTGGGGCTGTTCAGCCTGGAGAAGGTGCCAGGGAGATGTTATTGCAGCCTTCAGTACTTGAAGGGGTCTTTTAAGAAAGATAGGGATAAAGTTTTTTAGGAGGGCCTCTAGTGACAGGACAAGGGATAATGGCCTTAAACTAAAAGAAGGTTAATTCATACTAGATGTAAGAAATATTTTTTAGTGAAGGTAGTGAAACACTGGCACAAAGTCAGGTTGAACAGGGCTCTGAGAAACTTCATCTAGTTGAGGATGTCACTGCTCACTGTGGGGTGGTTGGAACAGATGACCTTTAAAGGTCAAACCTAAACCATCCTATGATACCAACTAACTCATTTAGCTCTATGATTTTTTTCATTATTACTTCTAAAGCAGAATGTTTCAAGTTAGACCAATATCACTTACTCTACTGTCTTCAAGGACAGACTTGAAGACATTAAGAAGACAACACCAGGTGACAGAAGCATGGCACAAACAAAAATACCTCAAATGTTAGCATTCTTTTAACTTTTTTTTTTTTTTTTTTTTTTTAATACTTTTACCTTATTCCTCTAACTTTTCCCTACAGTAGCAGTAACAAATGCCAAACTCTGGGTATCACATTATCCCTTGAACAGGTAATTAAAAACCTGTGTTCTCACACTATGTATTACCCTCTTTATAAGGTCCACCAATTGAAATGATAATTAAAACAACTTGCAAAAGACTCAGGGAAGAACTGTAGACAGCACAGTAATCCATTAAATTTTGCAAAAGATAAAGTTCAATTAAAATTTTTAAATTTTGTTGATTTAGAACACCTAATGTAATCTAATAAAGCTTGTAAAATACTCTTGAATAAGACTTGATGAAACTACTAGCAGGAGTATTTTTTTAGGTATTTCTCTATATGGCATAAAAAGAGCTCATTAAAACAGCTTAAAGAAAGTGACAGGATTTCATCAACAGGCCAGGATATTAACACTGAAACAGAGGTGATGAGAGCTCTCCTGGAATAACTTAAGGATTGCTGATTGCTGGTTTTGTGCTGCCCAGAGCTCTTACAAAAAGGAAAATATCTTGACTGAAGTTCCTGGGTTCCTTATATAAATTCATTAACACAAAAGGATGCAGGATGGATGATGATTAACACCTACAGCTCAATGAATCTGTAGGAGCACTACACTTACAACAGTGTTATACTGGTATCACCTGCCCTGACAGAGATGCCCACGTTCTCAATACATGGGTAGAGTCATCATGTCAGTCCAACATAGATAGGGAGCACCAGGGATACTAAATTTACCCTGAATTTAAGTGATGAAGTTAGCCATCAGAGAAAAACAGATTAACAGAATCTTAAAACAGTGGTGCAACTAAAAGCAAAAGATTGTAAGTTTCAGATCAGCCAATTCAATTTACTCATAATTTTTAGTTCTACATCATAACAAGCAAGCATTTCGTGACATCTGTGAAATCTTCATTGTTAGAAAGAGCCACATTTTATTTTAAATGCAGCCTAAGCCAAGTTCAAGTATGTGTTTTGCTGGGATGAAAGCTATGAGAAATACAAAAGTGACAGTATAATAAGCTAACACATAATCTTGTCAAATTAAAACAGATCAAGTGATACACTGGCTGTCATAAAATAAGAATCACTCTGAAGTACTCTTACCCTGAAATTACTAATTCCACTATCAGACAGGTGTTCAGACAACATAATGTTAAAAACAATATGCAAATTTAGAGCAGGACACACTGCAATACTGGTCTGAATTTCAAAACTCATTTTCAGGATCTCTCTCAGAGGAAAAAGCTGTCTACTAGTAGAAAGCAGTAACACTCCTCAATGGATAAAAGGAGAGGTTGTGTGTGTGTTTGTGGATTTTTTTCATGCTTGCTTTTTCTTCTTTTGTGGTGTTGGATTTTTTTAAAACTACATGCTCCCAAACAGATCTATTCAGCTCCTTCTGATCTTCATGTACATTGTTGCACAAAGTATCTTTAACACAAAATATAATCCATCATCTATACCTCAAGATGCTAATGGTAAACTTTATCCTACTGAAGATCAAGTAGACTTACTGAAACAAATCTAATTAAAAGTTCTACATAACAAACTTCCTCAAATATTTTTAAAAATGCAATTTTTAAAGTTTACAATTTTGCACCTCCCTAAGGGTCAGTGATTAATTGTACATTCACATACTTTTGACAGGTGACCAATAGGATATACCCTGTGCTCTGGTTAAAGGGATGCCTTAGCTACTGGATTGCCATATAAACCTTAATTAGTTCTGCTGAAAGACTTAAACAAGAAGTCATTATAAATTAATAAAAGTAGCTTTTTATGTTTTGTGTTTTATCCTTCGATAATACACATTTTGGTCACCATATCCTGCATTTAATAAAATACAAAATAAACTTTACTTACAAAGTTACATCCAACTCTAGCTCCAAATAATGAAAAGAATGCCCTATTGCTTAATAAGCTCTTCCAACAGTAAATTAAAGTGTTTTTTTCAGGATCAGCACTGATCCCTGTTATGTCTCTGCCAAATAAACAAAGCCCTTTTCCATGCATTGATAATAACCAATTGTACTAAAGCTGCCTCTTAACCAGCTCTCTGATAAGTAACTGTCTCCATTACTGACTCTTGAATTAAGGATTTTATTTATTTATTTTTAAGATTAGAAGTTATTCCTACACAGCCTTCTACAATTTCTCTGAATTAAGTTTTGACACCCGAAATGGATACACTGTCCTTAAAATGAAATCTGTGTGTGCTCTGACCCTGTAAGTTTTTGTAAGAACCAAATAATGCATTTTATATTCTGTTCAGCAATTAATTTTATGTGTGCCTGTTTTAGGTCACACTAAAGGTCCTGAAGTCCTCTATGCTGGCCTTAAAATAGTAAACAGATGCCTAGAGAAGAAATATAGCACCACAGTATTTCTCCAGAATATTACCATGACTTTAAGGGTAGCTGAATCCAAAAGCTTCATCTGTGTTTAACCAAACTACTAAATTTCAGGAGACATTTAGAGAAAGGTTCCTGATACTGACTGATACCAGGCTCTATCTGAATGCAGCTCATATGGATGGCTTATCATGAAGATTTCCCCTATGTATAATTTCCAAAGTGTTTTATAATACACCGAAAACAGATTTTATACTATATTCCCTTACATTAACACATGGAAGAGATACTTGCTTACAGATATACTGACAGTCCTGACTTAAGTAATAATGTGAAAAGTAAGCCTCCTGATGTCAACTACTGGTTTCCAGTTGGGAAAACAAACTAAAAAGGATTAGAACTAAGAACAAGAAATTAAATTCAGTTCAGAGAAAAATCTATCCAGACAGAGAAAAGCTGAAATATTGTGACTGGTTCAATTATCAACTGAATTAGATAAATCAAATTATGACCAAGAAATGATGAACTAATTTTACCCCAAAGAAATAACTGCAAAATTTCAAAACAAATCAAGAAGAATTCTAAAATTCAGGAAAAAAATATTATTTTTACGTAGATAGAATCAAAGAATTGCTTTGGTTGGAAAAGACCAAGAGATCAAAGTCCAACTGTTCCTCTAGCACACTGCCAAATCCACCACTAAATCCCATCCCTAAGCACCACAATCTACACATCTGTTAAATACCTCCAGGAATGGTGACTCTACCACTACCCTGGGCAGCCTGTTCCAGTGATTGACAACCAATTTAGTAAAGAATTTCCCCCAATATCCAATCTGAATCTCCCCTGGCATAAACTGAGGCCATTTCCCCATGTTTTATCACTTGTTACTTGAGAGAAGAGACTGGCACCCACCTTGCTACAACCTCCTTTCAGGTAGCTGTAGAGAGTGCTAACATCTCGCCTCAAACTCCTCTTCTCCAGACTAAACAGCCCCAGTTCTCTCAGCTGCTCCTTGTAAGTTTTGTGCTCTAGACCCTTTAACAGCTTTGTTGCCCTTCTCTGGACATCCTCCAGTACCTCAATGTCCTTTTGGTAGTGAGGGGCCCAAAACTGAGCACAGTATTCAAGGTGCAGTCTCATCAGCAAAGAGTACGAGGGGACAATCACCCAGAAAAAAGGATCAGCATTTGGCATCCTTCTACTTCACTACCATGTCCTGCCTGGGCTTGTAACCCTAACCCATGTTCATTAATTTCTAAACAGTTCAGGGAACTGCTTTTGAAAGAGTTAAATCACATGCCATCCTAAATTTTTTCTCCCTGCATACATTGACTTAAAAACCAAACATACCCATCAAAAAAAAAAAAGTCCTTCTTCCCTCTAGCTTAGTTATACAATAGCACTCTTCATCCTGGTAAAAATCTTTTAAGAAGTAATTGACAGTAAAAACATAGTAAATTACTACAAATCTTTGTACAGGTATGCAAGTTTCACATTTTCTGAACCCGAACTTTTTTCAGATCCAAGTCTCTTTGGCTTCCCTGAGATAGTAAACAATTGTTTCAGGAGCTTAGATACACATTGGAAAGAGGACTCATTACATAGAACTACACAAACTTTCAAGCCCTGCTGCTTCCCCAAGAGTATCAGGAATCTAGTAAGACTAAACCAGTAACACAGTAGATGAAGAACCATCACAGCATTCTTGCGAAGTACTTAAGAGTTTATCTTCAACTTAGAATAGCAATCTTTGGTTGCCTGAAAGATCACTTTGGTCTCTTGAGAAGCTCTTTGCTTCATGTTAAAATATTTAAGAACTCCTAAATTGTATCAACATTTCCAAACCACCAACTAAATTTTCATCCCTCAACAATTACCTCTCCCATTCCCCGAGATTCTAGGGTAAGAGCTTGAAACTCATGATTCATTTCATCCACAGATCGAACCTGCAGAGGAAAAAAAAACAGAGGAACCTATTAGTCAAATATACTTTTGAAAGTTGAGTTTGTAATACTCCACATGATTTTTGACAATTGAAAGGACACAAAATTTGCTACTCAATCTAGGCAGAACATGAGTTTAGATTCCATGAACAGATACAGTTAGTGACTAATTAATGAACCATGCTAGCACAATAACATGCCATAAGTTCCAAGAGACTTAAAAATTCTCATCTTCATATATCCAGATGGCTATCACTCACTATGGAAACAATGACCAATATTACATTTCACAGAATCACAGAACTGCCATGTTTGGAAAAGATCAGAGATCACCATGCCCAACCATCAACACCCCCTCCACCTCTAAACTATCTGCATCACCATGACCACTAAAGCCTGTCCTGAAGTCCCTCATCTACACAGTTTTTAAATGCCTCCCAGGATGGTGACTTCACCATCTCCTTGAGCAGCCCATTCCAGTTTCCCACTACTAGTTGCAACAAATTTGCAACAAGTAAGAATTAAAAAGAAATAAATGTGAAATTACAGATTTACACACACAATATCCTTTGGAAAAGAGACGAGCCATTGCACACAATGCTACCGTGTGCACTTAGCAGCAAAGAAAAGCTCACCAGTCAGGTCACAAAAGCTACTTACAATGTGTTGCTTTTAAAAACTAATAACTGACTGAATTATCATAATTTCTCAAGATTTATTCCAGGAAATAACACTCTTCCTTCTCTGTGTGTTGTATGAAAGCTGTATTACTAAAACAAGAGATGCTGCTGCAACAAAGCATCTCCTTTGCCACAGCACAGGCACAGAATACATTGGGTGCATTCTGTTCTGAGAAAATGCTTTTCCACAAGGATTTTTCAAAGCTTAGAAAAATTTAAAAAGGAAATTCAGAATTGTTTCTCCCTTTTCTTTCTTTCTTTCTCTCTGTGAGATGCAGATGCAGTGAGACGCAGCAAGATAAAATGGTAAAATTATTCAAGTTCAAAGTAAAATTCAAGATTCCTTCCCAATACAAGTCCCTCATGGAGTCAATGTCATCTAACACACCCATCTGTTTACATTAACAAATGAACCAAAATGAATTTATTCCATACAGCTGGTAACAATGTAAGATCACTTGTCAAAACCCCTCAAATACTGAGCACAGGAACAAACTTGTGCCTTTAATAGGCTGGTGCAAATGACTTGTCCATTTCTGTCTTAGCACTGGAGAAGTGCTAATTACCTGTCAATAGATTTTCTTCCATCAAAAGTCTGCTCTCAAAACACTGCTATAGCCCCATTATCATTATAAGCCATTAACTTCTGGGGTTGAGTGTCTCCATAATTTTCTTTGGAGTAGGAAATTCCACAGCTCAAAGCAGTTATTTCTCCTCAAATAAATATTTCCTCAGAAAGAGAATTTAGGATGAAATCTGAAACTAATTCACAACAAATTAAGTGAGCTACTGAAGAGCAAATTTAGTTTCACAGTGAATTACCAAGGTGAGGGGGGAATCAGCACCTTGACCTTTTTTCCATTGATGCTGACATTCAGTTCAGTTAAGCTTATTTTACTCTTTTAAAACTGAAACCAGATTTTCCCATAGCCTTTAAAGAGATAAAAACATTTTTAAAAAATTTAAAAAATAATTTACATGAAAGACTTTTTTATTAGCACCAACAGATAATATCTTTGTGCATGCAGATAGAAAAAATGACTGGAATTATTTAGAAATTAAAGTAAAAAAAAAAAACAAACAAAAAACCCACCTTCTGAATTTGGATATTACAATTTCTGAAAACAGAACTTTTTCTATAACTGGGTTGAAAGAATTTATTATATTACCATAAGACATCCCCTATGTTGAAGTCATGCTCTTTAGTTTCATTTACTATCAAACAGCAAATTAGGTATTTCTGTCTCAAAAGGTGGTTTTGGTCCAACTAACTCTTAAACACAATTTGCAGTAAATGCCTGCCAAACTCTTGTTTCTTATAAACGCTGCCCAAATCACTGCTAGATAAAAAACAACCTACCCTGAAAGATGTTAAAGTATTTTGGCTGTGTTTTTTCTTGGTTAGCTATATTTTTGATGGTGGTGGTATTGTGTTTTGGGTTTTTTTGTTTGATTGCATTTTTTGTCATGCAAGATCTAATACCAAATGCTGCTTCTTCACAATTCAGGGAAGTTCAAAGACATGGCAACACACTTCTATGTTTCTAAGAGAAGGCAATCCAATAATCAGGGCTATAGCACAGCAAACTCTTTTCTCCCTGAGCATTTCAGTGTCAACTCTAAGAAACTAAAGCTCTTCAAAACTGTATATAAACCTTAGCACTGTGACCACTGATTTTGCTCACTGCCCCCATTCTTATAAATATGAAATTTAAGTTAGTGCTGCCTATAGCTATCAGCAGCAAGAGAAATACAGTCCTTTAACTGTAGCAAAGAGGGTATCAGTTTCTGTTTCCATCAAAAAGACCAGCCCACAGAATCTTGGCCCCTATCATGAATACTCATTTCACAGATAAATTTACAGACTGGAGAAAATACTGGCAGCAGTAATATCTTCTGAAGACCTGCTTTCTTCAGTGCTTGCATCATCACTAGAAAAACACCCAGAGCAATGGTAGTTAAGCTACATCTACTACATAATAAAGACATGACCTCTACGCAAAGGAGAAACTTTGGTTAGCATTTTCTCTATTGCCATAAAGTTTCATTTTCTCTAATTCAATGCCAGCATTCATATATTTCACATGCTCCAGAAAGAAACATTAAATACATGCTTTTAAAACCTCATATTCAGAACATTTGAAAATAATATCTCTATTTTTATTCATTCCCTGTCACACAGACTTACTTTGCAAATCAAAAAAGGACTCTATGAAACACAGTGCTCAACATTTACAATTTTTTCCTGGTTTTGGTTGACTACATCTTTTTTCTTCCTCTCAATTACTCTGAAATTTCTCTTTCTCCATTCACCCCCTACCTGCTTTTTGGATTAGTTTCTAGATCTAATCTTTGTTTTTAGGAGCTGAATGGTAATAAGCCTTTCCAAATAAGAGAAGCTGGAAAAGGTTCCACACTTTTGATATACACCAGATCATTACAAAGGGCTCCCAAATTATGTAGAAATGGCTACTACACAGCAAAACAGTCTTTAAGTATAACAATTCCTCACACACTGTTAAACAGACACAATGGGTTAAGAGTATTCATGAGCCTCTGTGACATACCAATAAAAGATTCTGATCTTTTCCCCTTCCACAGAAGTTGGATACAAGATACCAGCATGTGTTACTCTATTTTTCATCACAGCATTAAGAACAAGATTTTAATACATTTTAAAAAATCGCATGTTTTTAGTAATGTTTATCCCAAAGTTTATACTTTTTCTCCCTCCACCCGAAATTTACAAAATACTTTTTTAAAATCTAGAAGACTACAGAAAAAAACCTCTTCCTTTACTCCATGAAAGCTCCTAATACTAATAGCAGTTCTTATTTCTTCTGTATTTCACTATTACCTCACGCTATGTCTACAAGAGAATCCTCAGTCCTAAATTCTGCCATGTTCGACTGATAAATCAGGTCCATGACAGAGCCAGAGACTGATTAATGGGACACTCATTCCACCCTTTGCCCCAAAGCTTTTACCATTCCCCTTCCAATGAACTTGGTAATCAAGTAAAAGCTTTGATTCAAAAGCATTTTTCCTTCTTTTACCATGCAGGAGGATTTCACCAGATCAGGCAGTCAAACCGGCCAGAACACACTGAGCTGAGACCAGGAGACTGACACAGGGAAAGCAACAAAGAGAGAACTGGTCTGGAGCAGGAGCATCTGCCTAGCAGCAACTAGATGATAAACCAGTAACATGAAACCATGTCCTGCCATAACTCAGGACAGAATTCAGGAGTCAGAGTTGACTGGATAGTCATCTAGGATTACCACAAGTAACATTGATTAAAATAATATCCATAACTGGAATCTAGGTACCCAGATCTAGAGAGAAGTACTCTCTACAATAACCCTGGATACTGCCAGAAATAAGCTTCTCAGCATTTTCTTGCAAAAGCAAAGATCAGCACCTTCACTGAAAAAAGAGCTGGAGAAAATTAACAAATCAACAACAAAAAAGTAAGAGAGACATGAAAGACTTCATTTTGCATGTCAGAAGTTGTTAAACCAGCTAACCAGAAAGTAGTAAAGACACTTTTTCAGCATTCTACATGAAGAATGTCCAAATCTCATCTATCCCATCCCAGGTGAATTCTTTAACCACACTGACAAAGAAAAGAGGAATGATGTATTTTGAAGTTAGAGTACTAGGCCATAAATTCAGCACAAGATACCTGTCAGTTATGGTACTATGACTGAAAGAAAAGGAAGCTTCTGTTTGCATTGCAAATACCCAAGCCTTTGTTTTGCTGAATGTTTGAAAACAAAATACCCTTTTAGTAATTTTCTACAGTGGTGGCTCTGCAGGATCTACCATTTTGTGTGCTACATGCTTATGGCAGAGACTTACTAGCCAGTTTTTAACTATTATATGAACACTAAAATGGCTGTATTTCAAAATGCAATACATAGTTAAACACTGTCTTGTATATCCATTCCAGACACTTCACTAAATATACAAGTAGCTCATTTAGCATTTCAAATAGGTATCCAGCAATAAAAATAGTATTTTAATACAAAATAAAGCATTAAATGTAAATCTAGTAGAGATTTATAAGAAAGGTCAGTAAGGGAAATCTGTACAACAAGCCTCAACTATAAATTCCTAAGACTTTATTAGCAAATATTGCAGTTCAGGGTAGGGTAGTATATAGAGATTTCTGCTCTAGAAAATTTTGCCAAATTACTTCAAATCTCCTAATTTTTATTGAGAAGCCAGCTGATGATGGTGCATCCAGATAAAAAAAGCTGCTCAGCTGAGTGGGCAAGTACTGGAGTCACAACTGAACTGAGCTTTGTATACAGCTTAAGTTACAAAATACTAAATATTTGTGAAAATATTTGTGAAAACAAGAAATTCTTTTATTAAAGCTGCCTTTGGCTAGATGCATCTTCCCATAAGGAAGTTCCTTAAGGAACCAATTTTAAGTTCTTGCACATGCTTCCATGGATATGCCTTCCAAGGCATAATATCCACCCCCAATAAGTATTTACCAATTCTCATTGAATTAAAGGAAAGTGTTATTTTTGCCAGTGAGTAATTCTTCAATCCCTAGATTTGAGGTTTAACTCATTCTGAGATGGAACTGTACTTTTGCCCCATATGAGCAATAACACTTTGAAATGCTCTAACAAAAATTTAGTTTGTTTGTTTAGTTGGCCTGGCTCAGCAATCACTTCAAATCTTAATATTCTTGTGGTTTATTTCCTTGTGAGCAATTGTATGGTATGACAAAGAAGCAATCTCACCAGTGTTAAAGACACCAACAATAAAAATAATGTAACCAGAAGATTTCAAGGTAGGGTTTCTGGAGAAGGTAGCAAGTGGAAAATAAATATATATTCAGCAAAAGCACTGCCCATTCTGCTGACAGAGGTAAGTCATTAAGGGGCAAGGTGTTCCTAAGAGCTGATACACAACAGTGACCAAATGGTTTGCTTGTTTTCTTTTCAATAGGAACATGAGTAATCTGGAAGCAAGCACACCGGATAAAAGTATTTCATAGGTTTTTATAAAGAACATATATATATATATAAATAAAATAAATACATGTATAATGTTATGCTGGATAGCATCCCACAAGTCACTGCCAAGTTTGGAAATTACAGATCTACTTGCAACAGACCATAACTAGCAAGAACAACAGGACACCATCTCCATTGTAGGAAAGCAGCTGAAAATGAAGCACATCTTCTTGCCACTTGTTTCAGAGCTACACGATGCTTCAGTGGCCTAACAACATTCAGGAATCTTGGGTTTTGCTCCCAGATATGGAATTAAATGTGCTCTAAGAAACAGGTAAATGCACTTGTTGCTCACCCCCAACATGAACACTTCTATTACAAATGGAATTTCTCTCTTTTTTGCACAGGCCCTCACGCCTGTCTTCCCACTCAGTAAATCCAAGCTTCACTCTAGAGAGCAGTAGAACTGTTTATCACAAGTTGTTCTAAACTACTAACAGGTGTCCTCAAACTCAGGATTACAATCCCTACAGTCCAGCCTCACATAAATAATAGTGTGCCTGCACTGAAACCACATTTTATAACTATTTACAACAGCTACACCATTTGAAGAGCTAAAGTGACATATTCCAATGTAAATGGGCATACTATTTATACTAAGTAATTTAGCTGGTTTCTCAACAAAGTCTTTTAATCATGTAAGAAATTATCCACTCAAGAGTTTTTAAGAAATGTACAGATTTGTGGATCTGTGTAGTTGCTTCTGATTACTCAATCCATGTACATGACAAATCATTTATTTAGTTTTTAAAATCTAAACTTTTCTTGGTTAGCTATTCAGTTAGCATCACCTCCCTACAACAGAATAGTAGGTGCTACTAATGATGTTTTGTGGAATTCATGAAGCATTCCTAACCACTGTTGTTCACTGGAAGACTTTTAGTGAGCAACTCTGCCACTACCTGCAATTTTAGGAATATAGCAATCACCTTAGAGCATTTACTTTCATTTTCTTTACTTCTGAACATGGGAGATGCATTTACCATTCCATTTGCTTTTTGAGGATATAGCTTAAGAACACTGGGTTCAAAAGCTGAAGTTATTATCCATCAGGATTTTTCCTGCCCACAGGTTTCTAGCATCCTGACTTCTCTCTCACAGTCCAGCACCCCTTGAACAAGTGCTGTTGTTCCTTTTCTCCCCCTCCAGCAGACAAGAGGAACCAGAGAATACCAGCACAGCCTGATCTTCTCAAAGGAGGTGCTAAAACCAGAGACAGAAATGGAACTACTTAGTCCTTAGGCAAAGAACTGAATCACCAGGAGTGCAAAAAAGGAAATCCAGGATTCTGACTCCTCCTTCCACTATGAATAACTAGTTTTTCTGAAGAAAGCTGCTGATAAAACATGCAACTGCTCTGTATCACCAGCATTAAAAGCCAGTGAAAAAACCCTAAAATTTCAAATATATGCCACCAGTCTGCTTAAAAATCTATCTTGATCCTTTGAACTCTGCATAACCTCAAGGTTAAAAGAAAACAGGCAGAAAACACTAAAGCATGGGGTTTTTAAAAGTATTTTAAAATAATTACTGTAGAGAAGCATGTGTGTTTCCAGTTTATCTGGTCTCCAGCAGGGGAATGGACACTTAAAGAAAATGCTGTTATCAATTTTTGCAGCTGTTTTCTAAGGACTCTTTGGACAGCATGTGTATTTAAACTAACCATAGATTTGTACAATTGCCTAAAAGCTGAAGAAAACACCCAACTGTAAAAAATACCTAAAGAGACCACATCTAATTCAATAAGCCTCATTTGTAATTCAGTAAGACCAGCAGCTTAGCCTTGGATATTAATATCTCATTAGAAGTTGGCCAGCATAGTCTTTCAAAGGAACTAAAAGAAGTCTAAAATAACACCAAAGACTTTGTACTAATGACAATTCAGCTACTGGCAATAGTCTATTTACAATTCAAATTGAAGTAGTAAAAGCTTTGTAACAAAAATTAGTTCAAAGATGGGCATTAGTACAAATGTAAGAGACTCACATGTAAGAGTAAGCAGCAGCAGTAATTGTGGACAAAAAAACCCTGCATTTGAATTACCATCTAACAAAATACTAGAAAGTGATCTTACAAGTTAAATTGTGTATCAGATGTCAAAACTCCAGGTTATTCATTCTCATCCATAAAATATTCCTTCAAATAATTTACCCAAATATGTGCTGCTCCCCTGTTTCCCTTCACGGTCTCACCTACCCATCACTGTGCTTCACTCCCTGTGCATTCCAACATCCCTGTCTTCACGACAGAGAAAAAATTTTCACTTAACTTTCCTTCTCAAAGATACTTAAAGGGCCCTCATCATTCTGACTTTAATTTAAACTGTACCAAACCAAGGTATTTCAGAACACTAAATGTAGCTCCTCCATGCAAAAAAGCAGTGTCATACATTTTTGTAAGCCCCAATTTTAATCACATGGAAAAAAGAAAACTACATTCTAAACGGGCACATCAGAACTTAGATTAAGTAAATATTGACCCAAATTTTAAATTTTTATTACTTGATATACTGAAAAACAGAAGAAAGTAAGAAAACATGGAGTGACTTATTGCAAATGCAAAACACCTAAATCTCCATATGCAGCCATTTCCCCCCCAAGTTAACTGGTTCCCACCACTGTGTCCTAGATGTCTATGCAAAACTCTCCTAGAATGCCTTGGGACAAAGCTTTGGGACAAAACACCAGAACCACATAATAATCATGTCTGGAATGAGGCCTCACTTGTAATCCCACCTAGAACCCGGGGCACACAGGAATAAAATGCAAAGACTCTTCATTGACTGCCTAAGCAGCCAGCTCATGTCTCTGGTTCCCATTATGTCAGGCTCCTAGGTACACAAACACACCTCAGCTGCTGAGCCCATCCTCACCTCCAGAAGCAGTGCTGCCATTCAGATTTACACCACTGTCCCTGCAGTAGAATTCCTCTCAGACTGAACAGTTCTACCCAGAGCTACTGCTGCACAAGTAGGTTAGGGTAATTTATCTATATGTAAATAAAATATATCATAAAGTTAACCACATGCTATTTGTTTTGTTGTACCAAATGAGAGTCTCTCTGTGCTAATTGCTGAATATTCACTAAAGTATGAAAGAGTCTGCTTCAAAGAGCTCTCGGTCTAAGCACAAGGCAAATTACAAAGACTGGTACCATGAGAAACTGAATTGGTAATATAAGAATAAAGCATTCACATCAGGACACTCAACAATGCATGAGTGCCAGGTATTTGGAGACATAAAGACAGGTGCAAATGTAGAGACTAACTAAAGAAGTATGCCAGAAAGCATAAAAAAGCTGACAAAAACACAAGCACACTTCTGAATATACTTAATAAAGAAACAACCAACACTGCATTCCACACAGAGCAGGTAGCAGCTCACAGCTTGATAGCAGGAGGTGAGAATTGGTGAAGTACCTCATGAGCTGCAACTAGCAACTGCAGTTTCCAGTGCTGGTGGAAAAGGCTTTCAGAAACTAAACAGATGCTTCAAGACAGTAAATGTGATTGGAAGAGGTGATTATGGAAAAAAGAGTCTATGAAGAACAGAAGTCACATGAAATAAACTTGTTTGCACAAGTCAGGTGACTGCAATTACTCTCCTTGTCCTGACAACTGTAACATTGATGACTACTCCATGCACATGCTCCAAACTCCTAAAAATGCAAATCTGCAAAAATCAATGCTGTAATGTCCTTCCATCTAGGCAAGTAATTTTAATTATACCACAGAAAAATTCTCAGTGCTTTTACTTCGGCTGAATTACAAAAGAACACCTTCCAGTATGTTAATACAGACAGGTTACCTCTTTCCACCTATCTCTGCTGCCAGACCTGAGAGTCCAACAAGTCAGGTTAGGTCTGAAGTATGCAGGATACAATACATTCAGATTTTTAAAATTATTAAATCCTAAAAGATAAAAAAAATGTACAACCTTAAAATTAATCTGGAAAACTCATTATATTTGCTCCAAATTCTACTGCATCACTATGATAAGAAAAATCTCAACAAGAATTTATTAAACAAGGCTGTTTTAACAGCATATACAACATTTTCCAAAACAGGAATCAAGGTTCTCCCTGCCTTCCCCCTAACCATGACAGAACTCTAGTCTGAGTTTTCTTCCTCGTTTATAAAGCTTGAAAAGTTTTACTCATTTACAAGATTGAGAAGCTGCTTAAATCATACAATTGACATGAATTATAATAATTATGACTATGAATTGACATTCATAATCTGGGTTTCTAGTTAAGTGAAATGCTACTGTAATTGAAGAAAATAGCAAAATAAAAATTTAAAACCACGGCAAACAAAGAGAAATCTGTTGACTGCAGAAACAAATGATCTTCAGAGCAGCTTCAGATGGATGTTAAATTTACAGAAGAGAAGCCATCCATCAGCCAAGATAAAACAAATACTTGATTTTTACTGCTGGTCAAGTACTGCATAGTTGCCTAGTAAAGGTCTTGAAAATATCTGTTTATCAAAGTTTTTTTAAAACAGTTATACTTAACTATTGTACTTAATTTTTAAACTTCAGTAAAAGTCGCAAAGTTATGAAATAAAAAAAAAAAACAGGACTGTAAGCTCATGTAGGTTTCTAGTGACAGTTTTAAGTAGGCTATAAAAAGAAAAATTAATGATTCAGGAAATGCAACTCCCACTGTAAAGTCAGGAAACAGATTATTGTTCCCAGTTTGAATGATGAGAATATGTTCATTGTTCCAAGGGATGGCTACATGACTGTGAAATCTCATATGAGAAAATTATTTCCCTATTTGCACTGCACAAACATACAAGCCCATCTTATTTGAACAATAAGCAAAACAACCTTATTACTGAAAATCAAGACAAAAATTTTGATGGAAACTGTGGATTTTCCTGGAGGTAACAATCCTAAACATTTACACATTTTATTACTTTAATAACATCCACACATTTTCTCATGGCTATATTAATTCTGACAGAACCCCATGGAAGTCACACTGAAACTTGAAAAAAATCGTTATGTAAGAGAGCTTCTCCACACAACAGAAGTGCTAAAAAGCTCCTGATCTCTGTAAAACTTTTCTCTAATCCCCACCAGCCCCCCCCCCAATAAAAGAAAAAAAAATTATTTTTCAGCAGCTAGTCACAAAACTTCTCCAAAAGTTTGTAAATTCTGGCACAAATGAGTTTCAGCAACTGCAGCTCAGCTGAATCTCTGAACAAAGATATAACTCATATCCTTTTGTTTATAGCATCACCATCCTTCAGATTCTTTGAAAAAGCTGCTACAATCAGAGCATTTTTCTGGCATTCTTTTGCTTATGAACTCTTGCTTCTTTGGGATCTGACAGAGGCTCTAGCAGACCTAGCTGAAGGACTGTCATATTTTTACCAACGGTTTCTACCCTTTCCCTTTACTGGAGGCAGAGAGAGGAAAACCTAAATTCATAACATGATGCATTTAGCTTAAACTGCTGAAAAGCTTAAGTACTTTTGCTATGAGGAAAGGAGTAGACAGGGAAAAAGGCAGGATATACAGCTTGGGCAATGTCACACTACTGTAGCTCTGCTTCAGCACATGGGAAGAACATTTGCAAGCACTCAAGAAAATAGATCCCGAGCTTCCCATGAGCTTCATCTCCCTAACTTCAAATATTACGGATTTACTGCTGATCCCTAAACCTTTGTAATCTAGACAGTTTGTCATAAAGAAAGTGATGTGAATCAATGACAAAGAGATCTCTGGAATTTAATCTGCAGCCCTCTAGGGATGTTAATAAAAGGATGATGCCACAGTTGCCAGTGGTTTTCCTCAGATGCTGTGCTCTTAAAAGAGCCTGAAGTACTTATTTGGTCTTGAATGAAAAAAAAAAAAGTGTCAAAAAATCCAAGTGAGAGAGTTTTTACACTTGGTTCATTATCCTTCATAACAGTTTAAATATTATTTAAAAGGAAGACGAATGAGACCCAGGGATGTTTTCTAGATTAAGAAGCTAATATTTAATGCTGTCAAGTCACTGACTAGATGCCTACTGCTGTTTCAAAGTGAAGGGTGGCAACGACACCCTCCTGACTCAAACAGCATTTTTGGCTCTGACACCTTATACTGAGGAGCTGTGCATGCACTACTTTCAGCTGAGCACCCAAAGATTTTTGGATATCATCTCTGGTGCCAATGAGCACCTCTCTAGCTCCTGCCCTCCCTTCTGCTGCCAATTATCCTGTAGAGCCTTCTCTTTGCCAGCAAAGTAGTTCAACTTCCCCAAGTTTTTGCCATATATGCAACTGCTGTCCATCACTAATTTCCTGTTGCTATAGCCAAAGCAACCTTAGAAGGACAGAGAATGTGAATGTTAATAATATCAATTACTCTGAAATGTTCTATGAGCTAATGATACTAGTTTCAAGTCAGTTAATTTAGACAGTGTGTCAAGCTTACACCTATAAAAAACATTTTTTCCATCTCAATTAACTGTTGAATTCCATTCAACTGCAGTGTGCTTGAACATCCTCGTCTTCTCTAATAAAAATTTCAGGTGCCACACATTTATCAGTCTTGATAGTTTCTGAAACAGAACATATTAAGCTCCAGTACTGCCATGGAACTCCAGAATAACCCACTTGATCTCTCCCCATGATATCAATGGCCTCTAAGGTTACTGGGTATTAATATAAAATACAGCATTTCAGTTGGAAGGAACCTTTTAGTCCAGCTGCCTGACCACTTAAGGGCTGACCAAAAGTCAGAAGATGTTATTAACAGCAGGAACTGCCTTCCAACTACTGACCACTGCTAATTCCCACAGTTAATTTCTCAATAAACTCTTATGAGGCACACTGACAAGCAATTCTTCAGTCTCTTAGTGGGAGTAAAAATTAAATATCCTACTAGACAAATAATTACTGAAGATGTTGCCATGTGCTTTATAAGATGTTCAGTTCTTTTGGAGACATTTCAGATGGCTTTCAGAAGATCTAGATGTTTTCCTAGTCTTCCCAAGAAGTTGTTTCTTGGAATTAATCAAGTATATTTATTAATGTCTTATTAATGTCAGAGACTGTTAATCGATTTCTTTAGCACTTCAACTAATTTGAAAGAGTCTTCAAAATCCAGCCAAGCTGATCTGCTCCTGTTAAAACCAAATTGCTGGTAACAACTCCACTTTCAACCCTCTTAGCACCTCTTGGAGTCAAAAGTATCAAGTTATCCTCAGGTATAGAACTGAATACAAGGTTTTTCCTTTCTGTATTTACTTGAACCCACCTATTAAGGACGAAGGCTTAGGAGAGTTTCATCCCAGAGGCCAAGTACAGTTTCCCAAGGTAATTTAAATGAGGCTTCTTTTCAATATACTAAAGTTTCTTACTTTTTGTGCTTAGTTTTGCTTGAAAAAGCTCTGCTTAATTTACAACCTTCCACTTTTGTACTTTGCTTTCTATGCTTTTAACTTCCTAGTGAATCAGTGGGGCTACAGTTCTATTGATTTCATCAAAAATAAGGTTCAGGATATTTATCTAAAATGATTTTTTATTACTTTGGCATTGTCTTGCATTCTTTGACTACATCATCCCATTATCATGGGATCATATCACTAACATCCCATCGATGTACGTAAGACCCAGTTTCAAGATACTCTTTGATAAAGTATGTTGAATCAAAGATGTGCCTATCTTTATTTCTACTTCTTTTTATATATATTTAAATAAAAAACAGTCTGGGCAACTGACTCGGGGCAGTCCTGCTTGAGTAGGACTGGATGTTGGACAAGATACCTCCAGAGGACCCCTTCAACCTCAAGTATTCTGTGACACTTATCCACTTATCTCTGTATTTGTTTCTACTAGTTTTCTTTCCAATTTTTTTTTCTAAATGCATAAAAAAATTTTCATATATGAATCTACAGAGCTTCTGTCTACCCCATACTCACAGAACACAATCACAACTAACCTTCCACTTTGAATACCTTCAGATTCTAGAAAACCCATTTCTTTAGTACTTCTAACTCAATACTTTTTTAAGAACAGACAAAAGCCACAACCCCCCCAAACAAAAACAACAAAAAACCCAACTCCAACAAAAACTTGATCAGTGAAAACAGTAACTTCTGACTTAACAAAATCCTCCAAAACACTGGTATACAGAGAACACTCAAATCAAGGGACTGAAATGGAAAAGACTCCTGTACTTAATTTCTGTTAGTTCTTATTGCCAAGGAAGAATGGGAGCAGTGAAAAACAGAACAAAACAGCAACACTGATTAAAGTAAACCAGAAAACACTATTTTCACTGGGGTAACAATGCACAACAAAGTAAGAATAGTTTCCTCTTCACTGAATCTTCCAAGTGTGAAACCACTGGAGGACTATGAAAAATAGAAGTGGTCCCTCTACTTCCCTCACTTTAAGTTACCAGAAAACATAGGAGGTTCCTGACACTGCTGGAGGAATGCAGAAATATTTTTGTTAACTTAACTGATTAATAACCAAAGCTACTGATTAAGACACGGCTCCAATTCCCACTGGAGATGGAAAACAGGTGACAGAACAGAGATACAACTGTTGATGCTCTTCGTTTACTTAAAGGTGAATACTTTTAACTACATAACATATCTGCCTTGGAAAATGCCAGTGATAATCAGCACTGCTGCCTGGCGAGGAAAAATACAACTTTCTCATAGTGAAGAACTTTGTCCAGTAGACAAGTAGAATATTGTAGAATTTTCTACTCACAGAACTGCTTTACAGCTTCTGTTTAAGTGTAATACAGCATGGGATAAAACATGAAGCAGAATGTCAGGGGGTTTCTTTTTTGTTTTGTTATGTAGACCAATATAAGAGGGAGAAAGAGTAAAATCAGAAAAACAGGACAAAAAAAACAGCAACAAAAACCAACAGAAAAAGCCAAAAGAAATTAAAGAGTGTGAAGAAGTTAAAACAGACTAGAGGGAAAAAAAAAGACAACAGATACTTCTGATTTTAGGGTCAGCAAGTTTTGTTTATTCACATTTGCTCCTATAGCTACATTTTTTTAACACATCCCATAAGTCTGTGGGAAGGCACAAAACCTCATGGACTTTAGTGTGGCACACCACAAGAGTCCTGGGAAAAAAAGCCACTCCTATATGATATTCAGAGTAAAGTTTTTAAAGAAAAATTAGGGAGATGTATCAATTAAACATTTGGGGGTAAAAGCTTAAAACTGGATTTTTTTCCTTCTAGGTTACTAGCTACAAAAGAAGAAAGTTAAGTTCTGATCTACACTGAATTCTACTATTTCTCTTTTACTTGCATAAAATTCTTGTGCCTTATAAATGTAACACATAAGCTCCTGTGCTAAATCCCTATTTCTTCTCATAAAGCCTACCAGAAGCTAGTCCCTTTTCAATCTAAACCCCAGTGGCTTTATATACATTCAAATTGATTCCAAATGTTTCGATCGCATTCTCAAAAAACAGGTCCTTACAAAAAAATGAAAGGTTTATGTAAGTTAAACAAATGGTTCAAACTAAACATTTCAAAAACCTATGCGTCTCCATTTATAACTGTTTTAATAAAATTAATGTTATATTACAGGCTTTGAAATTTCAAAGATGTGGTTTCAACACAAAACACAGGAACTGTTTCAGTGGAAAAAGAAATACCCACCAAAAAGATGTACGAATGCTACTTCCTGTGGGCCAGTGGTGCTTGCTAGAGAAGCACCCAAATGCTCACAAAACTTCCTCTACCCACTGCTACTGAGTCCTGAGAACAGCAGGTGAGGTGTTCCTGGACATTGGAAGCACCTAGCACTGCAGTTCCAGGGATGGTGTGAGGGGTGTTATCTACCTTAGCTGAGCCCTGATGTTTCCCCACCTCGTGTTCCAGCAGGGGCAACCCCTATTCCAACTCTACAGCCTTCCTGACAAGTATTTGCATGCATCATTTTTCTGGTCTCCTGCCAGGTCACTTCATTCATGCCTTAGGGAACACATGGAATGCACATTTCATGTAGATACCTAAAAGAGAGTCTTGATAACATAAAAGGGCTTCCCACACATCTTTAAATAGTTCCTATAATCAGGATTATTTAAAAAAAACAACAAACAAATCCTAGCTTTATAAAAACAATATCCATTGTAAAAATGTTCACTGATTTTTAAACTTTAAATTTTAGATTCCATTACCAATCTAGGCTTCTAAGATAAACAAATCAAGTACCACAGGTTTTGGGTTACAAGACAATATATTAATATGGTACAGTTCCATATATTATAAATGTTTGCCGACATATTTCCCTGCTAAAAGCAATCAAAATATTATTTTTAATAATACCAGAGCAATTTCTTTTACATTACTACTCCACATCATGTGTAAAACTACTAATTCTGTCATATTCTTATGTCTGATTTTATAGATTTGTATACTATGTAATTAAGTATCACAGAAAACTAACTTATCTGAACTACATCTGACTCTTACATGACAGCCTCAATTTTTCTTTCACATTTCTTAAGCTGTGTAAGATTCCAACACAATAATTGACAGTAAACATCTCTAACCCAAATTATAGTATATTCTGGGTTTTTCACATTTGGGGATTTCAGGCTCAGATTAAAATAAAGTTTGCCAACTCATTTTTGAAGCTAAATCTTGGCATGAAACAACTATAAATGACAACAGCTAAAATCTCTGATACTGACAAAATCCTCTGCAAGAAAAAAATACCTGCCCCTGAACACAGGATGTTCACACACATCCTTGATCAACTATAACTGAGGTATTATCAATATTTTAATACGTAAATGGACTTTTTAAGACAAGAGGACTATATATATAGACACAAAATATCCCCTAAAACTTAACTGAATACTGTTTGACGGAAAAAAAAAAAAAAAAAAAAGAATTTAAGCCCAATAAATGTCTCACTATTCATGCTAAACAAATCTTAAAACCATGTAATAAAAACTGACATATATGGAAAAGTATTACAGCAGAATAGAAAACTTACATCTGAAGTGGTAGACATAAAAAACTGCAGACCTCTACTGCCTCTACACAACTCTACATTTTTCATCTAGCCTGATCAACTACTGGAAATCCAGTCTTTAGGGAGACAGATAGATATTTTTTTTTTTTTAAACAATGTTGCTAAATGGTGGTTTTGTAACACATAACAATCTAAATTTACTTTGTCTTATTAGGTACTGTTAGAATAGATATTTCCTTAATGGCAAAATACCCTAACATTAGTTCTGAGACTTTTCAGACTTTGTGACATCATTGTGGCATGCCCAGAACTAAAGTTCAAGCACTATGTATCAAAATGGAAATAACCAGCAAGACACTTGGTAAGTTATGAGTCAAAACAGACAGACTCATTATTTTTAGCTTAATCAATGTAAGTATGTAAAGCCTTTAGGAACTGAACACACTAATACAGCTTTTAAAAATTCACTTCCTCTTTGTATAGATTTGTGAACAAATTCTATATGAAACTTCAGATAAGCAACACAAAGAAAAAGTTTATACAACTAATTCAAACATCGGTCAAAATTCTTCCTTCACATAACATCGATGAAATCTAAGTAGTTACAAACACAGGTCTGACAATCTTTACATTAATAGTTACATACCAAGACCTTTCTAATGGAAAGACAACCAGACCTGTAACTGAGTGTTGTCAGCACCTCAATAGCACTGATGAAGCAAGGGAACCTACGTTAGAACTGTATAAAACATTAAAATCTCAAATAATCAAAACTACAGATTATACATTAGATGAAATACCTTAGAATGAAACTGTAGCCCAAGGTACACAAACACGTCATAAAAACCTGCCTGTTAGAAAGGCTCCAGATTGTGGTATTTAGCAGAGCCAATAGAGACCAGAGGATCACCACTCTAAAGTTTAGTGGAAATAGATGCATCCATAAAACAGCAACCAAAAAAAGTCAAATGTGGCTTATCACAGAGATCCTTTTGCTACATTTCAGAGGTTTACATTTCTTTTCCAAATCCTGAGATGCTTGTCATAATCTCTTCAGACATATTTCTTCTACATAGTCTAAAACTATTCTTAAAGAGCCACGTTTAGAAAAACAATATCATCTGTCAACTAAGAAGGAAATGTAATCTTTAAAGATATTGCTAGAGATGACATCTGGTCTTTATTTGTAAGCTAAACATTTCACACACTGGATTGAAAAGTACTATTCTAACAGCCACAGCAGGTATTCTGACTGGGATTCAAACTAAATGTTGCTATAAGGTTTCAGTATGCAAGCTGTTACTATAAAATAAATTTTATACAACTTGTTTGCAAATTACATCCCAGAAGCTAAAACTGAGTATGTTTACATTTTCTGACGTAATTTAAAACTCTCTTCCTCTATATGACCATATAGTGGCCTCCAACTCCATTATTAGAAGCAGCACATTACTGGTATTTGCTGTTCCAGGAGGAGAAAATGAGCCTTTAAATGGAAGACTTCTTGTACCATTTCTGAGACAAGAGCCTAGACACTGGCTTTGTGAAAACACTGAAATAGTTGCATTGTGTAAAATAAGCAAGACAACATCTTTGTTATGGGTGGGGAAAATTCACATTAAATGAAGTAAGTATTTTGAAATACATTTCTTGAAAGGAAAAGATTGAGAACCCTCTGGCATACCTATACATAAAATACAAACAATGAGAGGTATTTATAAAGCATGCCTACAGGTTTATGTTGTTTCCTTTGTAGAGTTCTGTCAAACTTTTTAAAAGAAAGCACAATGTATTAATACTTGTTTCAGAGGAGATTCCCAACACAGAAATAATTTAATATCCAAGAGAATTTTGTTTGAAAGACAGTGAATTTTTAAATAATTTCTCATTCAAAAAGAAACATGAGGAAATACAATTCAAGCAGCAGTTCAAACCATCTACTGGATTACTTGCCTCTGTGTATAAAAACTTGGTCTAATAATTTTGGGGCTTTAGAAACCACTGTACAAAGAATGAAAAGATGAAAACAAGGAGAATGCTTTTAGAAAACTCTACATAGCTGATTATTCAATGCACACTTTTATCATCAAATCAGGGGGAAGGGAAATCTAAAAGGCAACTAGAGAGTGCTGTTTAAATCCAGATCTAGTTCACACTATTCAACAAGCTGATGTCCTATTAACAGGCTTGCCCCAAACATCTGCAACATCTGGCCCAATAAGCATACTGCAAAGAAACATTTAAGAGAATGAGTCCTGAGAAAAACATGTATGTAACTTTCAATGTGCATTACAATCCTAACAAGATTTAATTAATACTGTCATAATAGGATGTATCTTCTCATGAAAAGACAGGTGAGTCCAACTTTTTCAGCCAACTGCTTCTTGCGGTACTACCTCAATCATACCAGATACAATCATAATTCCCTCAGCACTGTGCCAGTATCTCCAACAGAGAAGGAAAATACTAAGTTCTATAGAGTGATACTAGAGGAAAAAATTACCGTTCCCTATTAATGCAGAAAATAATGCTACCTAAATAACATGGACTTTCCTATGTGCAATATCCACATAATAAACGGGAGAATCTGAATTATCAAACAGTATCTTACATGCATTTGCCCACTAACCATTCTTCTGGGACAAATTCCAAATTTTCAACACTTGAGAAAACTGTCAGGTGATTCAGTGTCATTTCTACACATATAACCCAAGCTACACCACCACTAAATTATCATTTCCCTTTTTATTCAAGTTTCCTACTCCCACCCACCTAACATATTTTTATTTGCACTGACACAAGTTGAGCTGTAGACCAGAAAAAGGTAGACAATAATTGTCTCAGTTTTTCAACAAAGCTGCGACTGTTAACATTTGGTTTTAAACCTAGACATGACTAAATATAACAAAATACTATGTTTTAAGTTTAAAAATAGTAACATGGGATAGTAATTATATTTCAAATGCATTCATGTCCCACATTCCTGAAGAGCTTTACCATCAACTCATGATAACTAAAAAGGCCTAATCTCAGTAGAGATGTTATGAAGACTCCAGTAAAAATGAAACCAGAATAAATCTTAAAGCATTTTGTTAATATGAAGCATGTAAGTGACAAACAAGCGAAGAAGTTTTACCGATTCTCATTTGCAATGACCTACATAGCCCCAACGCATCCCAAGAATCAGTGGATACAACCTCTTTATCACATCACATATAAAACATGCTTGAATTTTTGGTGTTAAGCCATTTTGCTTCAAATACCGAAGTAGAAGAATATAAAGCGTCCCGAGTATATTAATTTTCTCTCAGGGAATTAGTATGAGGTTATGAATACACGAAAGAGAACAATGCCCACCCAGCCCACCCCCAAAAAAAAAATTTTTTTGCACAATGACCGCCTAGGAGAATAAAACCCAAACTGTTAATTGTAAGCACGATCCACGCAAGGCAGCTGGCATTTTCCTCAACTTTTTGTTATTGTTTGTGCAGGCACGTTTAAAGAAAAAATTAAAACCTAACACTTCATTGTGTGGAATCAACTACTTGAAGCGTTTTGCCACTCTCAGAAAGCAATCATTACCCTTAGACCCAGTAAAAATACAGACACACATCTATATATATATATATAAGTTTTCATGCTTTCGGTACATTGAAACAAAGCCCCGGTTAGCCCAATTCCGCAGGCAGGCAGCTGCCTTAGGGACGCCCCCGGCTCCTCAGAGCACTTGGTGCCGAAGCCTCCTTTTAACGCCCAGCGCCGTGTGTCCGCCCAGCCCAGGCCTGCCCCAAACTCCCGGCGCTCTCACCCCTGGAGGCGCCCGCTTCCTTTCCCCACCTGAACCCCCTTCCCACCCCCCCCACCACTCCCCGGACTTCTCTTAAGCAACAACCAAACCCCACTGGGACGGGAATTACTCCCCAAGTCCCCGTTCCCCTCAGCTGGCTGCCAGCACAATGCAGCCCCCCCTACACACACACACACCGCCCAGCATCGACGCCCGCCCGCCCCCCCTCACCCCCTCCCTCCCTCCCTCACACCGGCGCCGCCGCCGCCTCCCCTCACGCCGCTCCATCCTCACCTCGGCGCCGCTCCCCAGCGAGCCGGGAGGACACAAAGGCGGCGAGGCGCGGGCGGCCGCCGAGCAGGCCCCGCGCTGCCCGGTGACCTGCCACAACATGGCCCCCTCCCGCCCTCCTTCTCCCCTCCCTCTCTTCTCCTCTCCTCTCCCCTCCCCTCCCTCGGCGCGCAGCCGAGGCCGGAGACAAAAGGGGGCTGGAAGAAGGGGGGCCCGCCCGCCCGCTCCGCCCGCCCGCGGCCTACCCAGCACGGCCCCGACCCCCGAAGGTACTCACGGGCTGGCTGGCGGCGCTGCTCGCTGCGAGGGAGCCGGAGCGGGGCCTGGGACACCGCTGCCCACCCTCCGGCCCGCCGCCGCCGCCGCCACCCCCACCCCCCACCTCCTCCTCCTCCTCCTCTTCTCCTCTTCCTCTCGGCACTCTCCTTCCTGCCTCCCCGCCCCCCCTTCGGCCGCCAGGGGCTCACAACAACATGGCGGGAGGGCGAACCCGGCGCGCACCGAGGGAGAAGACAGCGAGAGCGCGGCAAACCCCCCCCTCCGCCTCCTCCGCCGCCGCCGCCGCTCGGCCCTGCCGCCGCCACTGCGCATGCGCTCCCTCAGCCCGGCAGGGAGGCCGCGGGGGGGGGGGTTGGCGGTCCCCGGCCCTTTCCGCCGCGCTCTGCGCATGCGCCCCCGGCCCCTTCCCTCAGCGCGGCGGGCGGGCACCGGGGGAAAGCGTTGGGGTTTCCGCTCTCCTCCGCCGTACGGTGTGGCCGAAACACCGCATTTTCTGGCTTTTTTTTTTTTCCTTTTTATTTTTTTTTTCGTTTTTTCTTTTCCTCACTGTTGTTTTTCGCCTTCGGGGAGAGGTGGCGGCGGGCGGGGGCGATGCCCGCCTGAAGGCCTGGGTTTGGGAGACAAAGGGGGAGGCGAGGGCCCTTTTGAGGGGTACCCGGTGGGTCCTGAGGGCTTCGGGCTGCCGTGTGGTTGCCGTACACAGAAAGGCATCCCCTCGTTACTGAGTAACTACGGTACCGATAGCTCCTGCGGGATGGTTTGGGGCAAAGAGACATTTCCTCCTCGAGAGAGAGCTAAATGCAGGATCTCTGGTACGGTAAATACTGTGCTGGGTGCTGCTAAACTCCTCTAGTGATGGCTTTCAGTAGCCTCACCCAACAGGAGTGTAAATTAGGAGTATAAATTCTACTCGGCAGCCCCGGAAAAAAAAAAAAAAGAGAGGGAGCTCTGGCTCTGCCTGACAGCGACGTTTTAAAATACGGATTTCACAACAAAACCTGCTGTTCTGCCTTGTTACAGGTTCTTAAAGGAGTGGAGTTGGAGAGCAGTGCATTTCAGGGAGTGTCAGGCCGGTGCTCTCCAGAAGTCAAAGCTTCAGAGGAAGCTCAGTGATGATGGCTCAGACACTGCTGCCCGCCCTGCTTGCTGCTGGCAGAGAGGAGGAGGCCCTGGGTCTGGGTGCAGAGATACCCTGTGTACTGGTACCAACCCATCTGGGGATGAGATGTCTGTGACTGCCAATGGCATTCTTAAAAAATAGAGATGTTTTGAAGGAAAAAAACCCGCACTGTTTTCAGTATTTACAGACGTAAATGTGAAATTTTCCCAGCTCCTAGTGGAGAGAGAAATGTTATCCCAAGAAATGTAAATTATTTCTTTGGCTTAAGACTGGTCAGTTAAGTACCCCCATGTCTGCAGACTGGTGCTGCTTGCATGGTTAACCCCTGTAAGCTCCAGTGTCTTGTCCCACTGCTGCCTTTGGGCTGTCTGCAGGGTTGAAAAGCTGATTCCTCTGCTAATTTGAGAAGTCACAGTGTCCAAGTCAGCCCTTCCTTTCATGTAGACTGTCTGGAACTGAAGAAAAACCCTGTTACACTCTTGGCATCCAAACACTTAGAGCAGCTGGTCTGTGTTACAGCATCTCTCCACCTCAGATCCTCTTGGGCACCCTATTTATCCTTGATAATTCTAATCTGTGTTTGTATAAAGTTCAGAATAACTCAACATGCAACTGGTAAGCATAAGCTTGAACAGCTTTTACATCAGCCTGCTTCTCAGTAACTGAAAAACCCAACCCCATGACAAAACAGAAAAGTGCTTAAGTACCATTAGTTTGGAATTTGACATGCAATGCTTGGTTATTTTTCAAAGTATTCTAAGAAAAGAAAAAACAAAAATTCCACCACACCTCACAATTTAGTAATGAAACTAAAGTTTTTGGCTCACACCAAAATAGTTCAAGAGAAGTTTTTCTCTCTTACATATGTTCTGGGTAGAAACTTTAAAAGTACTTAATACTTTAGATAGTTTAATTTGGTATCACTCCATTACAATATGCTTTTCCTAGCCTTACTTTTAAGGAGGTGTTAACAGCTGACTGCTTACACTCAGATAAACTTAATTAATACATTAACTACATAAACGATTCTGTGATCTTCTTTTCATGTGTTCTACTTGCTGGCCTTCCAGCCATAGACTCGTGGAAAGGTTTGGCTTGGAAGGGACCTTTAATGATCTGCATTTCATTGTACTGATACTGTTGATTCCTACAAGCTCCACAGCCTATTCCTGTCTCAACCCTCTCCCTTCTGTTAGGGAAACATTTGGCCCACTACATGCAGCTGCATCCATTGTCCAATTTTAATGTTTAAAGCATCAAGCTTTTTCCCCATGTGTGGGAAGAACTCTTCTGAGTTACCTTAGCATCCTTCAGGTTTTCCATTTAATATGAAAATGGTTCAAAAGGGGCTGCCTTTAGTGTGATTCCTGTAACCCACTTAACAACAGCCAAGCTTCCAGTATGCTGAAAAGCCAAGCCTGTTCCATTGCTCAAAACTGTGGTAGTGTTTCCATTTTTTCCCCTACCTACCTGTGGAACTCTACATTTCTTCTAGGAGGACTATCTATTGTGTTTGGTTTTGGTTTTGTGTCTTTTTTTCACTAGCTAGCAACTAGCATAACATACTGAGCTAGTGCAATGAGAACACTTCCACTCAGGACTAACAGTTCACAGCTGAATTACAATAAATTTTGTCACCAATCCCATTTTTTAACTTACTTATTACTAAACTACTGCTCTAAAATGTGGAAAGGCTGACTTGCCATTCAGTTACACACTCATCATTCTTGTTGGCATGCTCAGCTTTTGCAAAGAAGTTGCTCTGCAAGAGGTTTAAAGTAAATGCATGAGAGGAGGTGTCAGCGAATGGAAGGCACAGCCCTGTGGTACAGATGTTCATGATCATCTTCCAAGACAAAAGTGTCTGGTGGAAGTGCTGTGCTAAGTATGGCTGAGAAGGTGTCAGCTGAAGACTTGTTTCACCAGCAAGACAACTTTTGTCCCTGAGTCATTCACCCCCTCATAACTGCTTGAGGTATAAACAAGCTTCATAAACATATCTCAAGAGTCATAACCACCAGAGGCAATCATTGTAACACAAGAGAATAACTAATAGCATCACTTCATGTGCACCAATGTGAATCCTTTGGAGTGGCAAAGGCAGAGATAACACCAGCTGGTTTTTAGTTTCACATTCACTTTGCTCTCAGCAGGGTGGCTATCTATGTTTATCCTAAGAAAAAAGCCCGTGTGTCTCAATAGCAGTGTATTTTTCTTTCCAGTGCAGAATTAAGTTCCAGGAACTCTTGATGGTAAATGCAAACTTTTGCTCTTAGAACTGAAGAACACATATTATACTGGCACAAAGAAATAAATCTCAAAGATGAGCAAAAAATTGGTTCTCACTCATTTCTATCTATCACTCACTCAATATCTACATATTAAGCATAAGTGAGTAAATACTCTAATTTCTAAAACAGGAAAAAGTTCAATGAAAAGTCGCAGGCAATGGAAGTGATCAAAAGAGCTCTGAATAAGAGGCACACCTTAATGCTCTTAAAGTATTTTGTTTGCACACCTCAAAATGTGATACTTCACGCATATTAGACCAAGGAAGAGAGGGAAGAATGCAGGTGTTTGGTTTGGTTTGGATTGGGTTTTTTCTCTCTGAAGGAAAAACATTCTATTAATCCTAAAAGCATATCTGTAAGTTTTAATTTCGTTGCATAAAGTTCCACCAACTTAACTTGCATGAACAGGAAATTCTCTTGAAAAGTGAGAAGCCGTAGCACACAGGATTAACTAGAAGAAAGTTCTGCAATAGTAATTTGGCTTATAGAATATTTTGCATCCTAGATTCATCAGGACACTTTTGCCTATTTCCATATCAAACACTGAACCTCCCAACTGCAGCAGGGTTCTTCTGGTGGAGTGCTGAACAAGCAGCCCAACACCAGGTGGGCTTAACTTAGGGTAAGATAACACGGTACATTGATGGTCATCTCTGCTCTTGTGGTGTAGTCACCAGACTATATATTTTGTTTTTATCTTCACTATACCTGAGGCTCTCCTGAATTTCCTGTTCTTACACATTGTTAGGGGGGCTGACCACCAGCAACAAGGTATGTCTGCGTGAGTAGGAACAATTTGAATACCAGAACACTACACAGCCATATGAGCTCAGAGGTAGTGAAGACCCCAGTTCTGACTCACCGTGGTGGCATGAAGACATCCTCAGTGTCCCCATTTCCATGCAGAGAACCCAAACCTCATTATATGCCTAACTTGCCTTCCAAGCACAAGGCATAGCACAGTGAACATGAAGTGACAGTGATATATTCAGGAAGGGAAATCCTGTAAAAGATCATAAAGAAAAGGGCTGAGCACTGTAATACTGAAAAGTAGGTGTCAATGTTATGCATATATTGCATGTATTATTATATAAATAGTGACAGGGTATTCCTACATATGTGGGCTTACCTTTTAATTATATCTGCAGATCTAACAGACTTCTAAATTACTTCTGTTTCAAATGCATCCCTCTTCCTAGGCAGTTAGTTGAACACAGAAAAATCAAAAAAATTGATCAAGCTGAAATATTTTATTTTTTAATATTGCAAAATTCAAGTTCTTTTTCTAAGTCACCTCTCCCTCTCTTGCAGTACAGGACCCCTGTTTTCAGCTAATCTCCTATCAGGGCCCCACAGCTGTTTCTCCATCTGCACCCCCTCAGTGCTGGGGTGGGGACCCAAGGGTGAGCCTGCATCTGTGACAGAAAATGGGAAAGGCAGGGAGGGAGGAAGAGCCACACTTTGTTTTTCTGCAGGAGCTGCTGGGGGAGGAACCCACCACCCACCCTGCTATACCTTTGCTATTCCTGTAATGCTGTGAGCAAAGAGATTTTCAAGTGGGAAGCAGAGATTAGCTGTTCAAATGGGAATAATCCATTCCCATCTCCCTGGCAAAGGGAAAGCAGGCACCAGAGTGTAGCTGGCTGCTTGCTTTGCCTCCTGGCTTTAACTGACTCCAGATGGAAATCCAGTTCAGCTGGAAAACTTCTCCCCTTGTAATACATCCTGTTAGTGGACTGCAAAACAGGAAGTTTATATGTGGAAACAAGAGTGCTTTTCCACTCATTTTGGCTAAAGGCTAGGAATTAGAAGACAACTTCTCTGGATTCATCCAGTTTTCATTCAAGAGAGCAATACTACTTGAGAGGGATTCTTTCTTGGACATCCTCGTTACATCATGAATTTCTCAACTGGCTGCATAACCAACAAGGGCATTTAGGAAGCTATGATCTGGGACCAGAAACACCCCACCAAGTTTTTAAGCACAATTCTTTTCTTCATACAATCTCAAATGAAAATCTATCAAATGGAATTAAAATCTGGTCCCCATCTCCCACACATGCTTCCTCTGGAAGGCCAAGAAAAGATGTGTAATCTGTTTCATCCTTCCTTTTATTCATATCTATTTATAACTTTTACCAGCACATACAGATGGGAATAATTGCAATCTCAACACATCACTATCATCCTGAGATCAGTAGTTTTGCTGTTGGTAAAGTTGTACAAGATGAAGCATCTGCTGCAAGCACATATTTGTTACAACTTCATAAAGTGCCAGCCAGAGATAGAAAGAGTGCCATAACCTACGTGGAGTTTTTCTTTGCTATTTGGAAGAGTCAGAGTGAGCTTATAGTTAAACAGAGTGTTAAAATTAATCCCTTGGCAGAGGAGCAAAAAGTCCTTCAAGTTGTTTGGGTACAGAGGACACTATTTTATTATAGGATGATACTTATGACTCTGAATGCAAAGGTGTACGTTAAGCTTTAGGCATGTATTGTAAAAAATTGTTTTTAAAAGAACAAAACTATTCAGTGTTAGTGAAAGCATTATTATACATCTACTCATAAATGTAGGCCTCTATTTCACTGATAAAACAGAATTTCACAGCTGAAAATATAATCGTGCTTTAATTCTATTTTTCATCCTGCTTGGTATAAAGTTTTAATGAAGAAGTTTATTTGTATTCTGGTATTTAAAATGACAGCATTTGTTTGGTAATGATTCTGCAAAAGTGACTTCATGTAGGACAAGATAATCTAATCTTGAATTAAACCTAAGAAATAAATTAAAATTAATTACAAAACTTAGGAGTTCTTAAGAGTACAAACAAATACAAAGGAATTGTTGAGGTTAACGTAAAGCACAACTTGGAAGAGAAAATTAGACAGGACAGGTTTGGACTGGTGTGTATATATGCACATATATACACTGTGTATATATTTAGCCATAAAATCAGGAAATACGTATGTAGACATCAATGAAGGAAGAAATTTGTGTAATATTCTCTCAGTAGGTGAAAGAAAATAAAGAAAATGTGGCAATTGAACTTGATGCAGCAATTGCCTGCAGTGACAAAATGTGGAATCCAGGAGCCAGCATCAGTCTAAGACTGTTGATTTTGATTTTTAATAGTTTTGGGATTTGTTACTGTTTTTTTGTTTGATTGGTTGTTCTTTTTAAGTCATTGCTCTACCAGCCTGGGGAATAAACACAGACAATCTTCTGTTGGTCTCAACTTAGGGCTGAGATCTTCTTTGCTTAGGATCTTCTCTTGTATTTGTTTCTAATGTTTGCAGTGTCTACTGGTAATAGTGCAATCCTTATTTGTCTGTTTAACTTCAGAATGCTCCACAAATCATATCAGAAGCAGCATTATTCTTTCAAGTTTTATTAGAAACCTCTCTAATAAAAATAAAATATTTTTAAACTAAACTTTAGGGCACAGCTCCTGACCTGTGCAAGCAGAAGTGGGATCAGTACTCATGAAACTTTCTTTTCAACTGTCATTCTTGTTTTGAGTTTTTACACCACTATTTTGCTTTTATTTAAGAGTCCACCCAAGCAATGTATAAGAGTGTGACTGTTATTCCCCTGTGCCCAGCTCCCCAGAGCAGCCCAGAGAACATGCAGTACGACACTGATAGCCTCCTGAATACAGGAAGATAACAAAGAAGACCAAAAACTCAGTATCTGATTGGCAGCGTGTGGGATACCAAATACAGTTTCATGCAGAATATCTCTAAAACAAAAGAAAATCTTTCAAAGCTTACTAGTTGGAGAACCAGAATATGCTGAGCCTTTCCAGGGGGAGAGCAGGGAGCCTCGAGACCCAGGCAGGAACCACTAACTCAGCTTACAGTAACTTCTTGATTTTTAGGTTTTATCTTAATCCCCTGGGCTCAGATGTGCTATTGTAACATGGCAGGGAAAGGCGGTTACTGCCCAAACTGAAACAAGCTCTAGCTCAGTGACTTTTCTTGGTTGTGAAGCCTAGGGCTGTCAAGCATCTCAGAAATGTCTTCTTTTTCTCCCATTCTACTCCCAGCAGCCCACGTTGGGTTAATTTTTGCTAGCTGCAGCTCATGTTGGCATTTCTCAATCCCAGACCAAGCTGCTTTGCCACAAGTCATGTTAGGGGCCCTGATCCTTTGGGGGCAACTGAGTGGGGCTGACAACACCATGAAAGGTCCTGGTGGGTCCAGGTCACCTTCAGTGGGATGGGGGCCTGAAGCTGTGCAGTCTGGGGGCTCAAATATGAGAAAAGTCAGAATGTACTGGGGAGGTAGAGGCTTGAAGGCAAACACTATAGGTCCTCAGGCAGCTCCCTCTGAGTCCTCTCTCCTCTTCACACCAGGAACCTGGCATATGTTTTCTCGTGCTCCATTTTTGATTTTGGGCTCAAGACCTATTTCAGAGCTCCACTTTCCTAGTCTTTATTTCCTTTCTCTTTTCAAGCAGACATCCCTACTTATATCACAAGTTTGGACACCCAGATCTTGCAGCTGCAGCTCAAAGCCTGCATTTTGGAGGTATGAGTGTTGAATTTGTCCTAGACAAATTCTCCAACCCTTATTTTTTGTTTTGGTTTTAATATTATTATTTTTTTTAAATAGAAAATCTCTATCCTTGCACAATTTTCTATGCATAATGTTGGTGTCTACCTCTGAAAAAAGTTAGAGGCAATGGCTTCGGCCACTCCATCCCCAAACTGTGGGTTAGTTTTTATCTCCATTCTGAGATTTATAACTCTTCCCCAGGCATGGGAAAGAGAAGCCAAGCCCACAGCTGTGTTCCAAATACCACTCCTGGTACCAAAATTCAAACATTGCAAAATATTTGCCCACATGTTTTGTCTAGTTCTTACCACTGAAACTGGCCTTTACCTTAAATTGTCTTTCTTTAGTCTTTGTAGGGACTGCTGAGTACTAAGGACACAAAGGAAAATTTTCATGCATGACTTGAGTATACTCTATTTGTGTTACATTAATATTGAAGAACTGGGCTGGGCTACTTTTCCATCAGTAATATCAAAATATCAAAACTAAATGTTTCACTGGACAAAGCTGCCTTACTGTTTTGAGACCAGTAGATGGCAACCACTCATTGCAATGTCAAAGGTAAATGAAAACGGAGTTGTTTAGGTAGGGGATTTGTTAAGTAGTTTGAGCAACAAAGCTTTGCTACTCCATATGAGAAGAAAGCAATACTTCATTTTTGCTCCTGCTCATGCACATGTTTTAAGGTGAGCAATGAGATGCTCTTCTATATAGCCAGTTTTGACAACTGATATCTTGTGGCTGCACCTTATTGATGATACCAATCAAAAATCATTGGAAAAAAAAATCTAAAGCAATCAGACTTCCCTAGTTTCTACAGCAAGAGCTTCTAGTTCTTATAATGTTAATTATGTTCATTATTACTTTAGGCAGAAGCAGTTAGAACTGGGTAACAGGATTCCAAGACCTCTGTTTAGGAACTGACTTAAGCTGTTGATGTACTGTTAATTAATACTTGTTATCTGAGAGATCTTAAGAAATCTGTTTGATGTGATCAAATTTGAAGAAATTATGTTTGTTTTTACAACATTAGATTAAAAATTCTTAATTTCTATGAGCAGGAACTGTAAAGTTTTGAAAAGATTCTCTCAGGCTCTCCAAGAACCTTGTAATGACACTTTTGAAAATAAACTCCTTCATTAATACAGAACAGTTATGGAAACATATCTGTAACCTTACTAGAAGGATATGTAACTACTGTAGTCATATCAAATTTTTCTTTAGCATTGATTTAACCATACTTTGTGAATGCATTTTCAGTTAGGATTGATACAGATAATACATGCATGGGTGCACACAGGAGTGGAGTGTCTATAGTCCAGCAAAATGCCAGACCTTTAGACCTCTGAAGGATTCCAGCATCACCTAACACTCTGATTAGCAATTCAAAAAAGAAAACACTACAAATGGCTAAACCAGCTAACAAGAACAGCATTGTCACTTAGTAGAAGTAAAACAAAATGCTCTGAGTTACTGGGATACTTTCATCCAAGTTCTCCAGCACTTTGCAGACCATTAACTTGAAAGCCTTAACTCAAACCCTTGCAGCACAAGGTGCATCTGTTTATTCTGGAACTTACATCTTTGCTGCCAAGACTTAAAAAACCTATTTGATACAAATAATGTAGCCTTGTGCTTTTTTAAAACTATAGCTTGATCAGCTGTAGATTTTAAAGTGATTTTGAAATCAGGAGAAATCCAGCTGGGATCCATGTCCTTGTGAATTAGGAGTACCTTCTAGTACACCTTACAAACCATTCCAACTTTTTTCATTACTTCTTTCCTCTAATATTATACTGTAAAAAGAATACATATTTTAAAATGAGATTTGAGTTCTTTTTTTCTTCTTTGAAGAAAACAAAGGCTTTCAGCCCAATGCTAAAATTTGTGCACCTTTGTTTTCCTTAGGATAAGAAATTATATGACTTTTACATATTGTTTTTCTTTCTGCCTATGAGTTTTGCTAAGATAAATCTTGGACCCTTCTTGCAGAAAACTGCAAAGCCAATGAGATTATTTTTATTTAAAAAAGCAAAAACAACCCCCCAAAAAACAAACAAGGAAAGAGAAATCTAAATTATTTAGAAGAGATGACATTTTAGACAAAAAATTAAAATAATTTTCTGCCTATATTCATGCTTATTTTATCTGAAAAGTTTGAAGAGGACAGATAGTTTTAAATATTCAAGGTATGCTGAATGAAGGGCTGAGGAAGGTCTCACTCCTGTTTTCTGATGCTTATCACAACAGAAGTCTTCAAGAGTCCACCAAGGACAATAACTTTCCTTCTTTACAGTTGCAGTCAGCAAAGTTCAGTTTAACTTCAGAGGAATCCATATGAACGTTCTTTTCAACTCAATACTTTGTAAAAATTATAGATCACAAAATGTACCCTAATGCACTGTAACAATATTCAGATTTATAGCAAAACCCCTCCCAAAGTCTGCAATTTTATGTATTAAATGTCTAAGTAGGAGTCAGTGGCATTTCCAAAAGCTTACGCCTCCACTTTTCTCTTGGAAGTGCACTGAAATGTGTATATGATGAACAAGTTCTCTGAAGATCATGGTGGGGTAAGAATGTGAGTACCCCGTGTGCCTTGGCAAAGAGGCTCAGTGAAAGTGTAATTACAGCCTTTGCCCTCTCCTCCTGGACTTTCTAAAGTTTGAAAAAGCCAGAATTGCCCCCTACTATTGTGCAGAATAAGTGTTTCTGGGCTGTTTTTAGCAGAACATTTCTTTGTGTTTGGTTAAGACATTGAAAATATTCTTCATTGAGCAAAGCCATAGCATGTTGGGTGGCAGGCTTGGTTAATCCTTTTATAGTGGGGAATGAAAATATGATGGAGCACTAAAGCAGATGCTTGACCATTGACTTGTAATCAAAGACTGAAGTACAGATTTGCATGGAGATTTTGCTTGCCTTTTCCTTATTTCAGATGACATTTGAGGCCCAATCTAGAGGACAGGTAACCAGGGACACAGTCCAGTGAGGTGCTGAGTAATTCTGCTCTGGTGCTGAGTGCTATCCATTACAATTACTTGCAATGAGAGTCACAGATAATGATCAGCCTTGTCAAGACCTGAGCCAGATAAGATAGGTAATTAAAGAATGCAAAATGCAGAAGATAACTTTTTATGTTTTGATAGTGCTGAGCATGAATTTTGTAATTATTAACTTAACCCTGGAAGCCTGGGACAGTCCTTATTCAAGTGCCTCAGTCTTATTCTGTATTTTCTCCTGACAGCAGCATCTCCCAACATTTCCATAATGAGGAAAAAGAAGACAACAGATTCATCTCATCCATCTGCAGATCTGAGCGAAGGGAAAGAAAAATTAAGACTGAAGCAAGAGGTTGGCCTGATTAGTGGGATGTCATTAATTGCAGGCACCATGATAGGCTCAGGGATCTTTATGTCCCCTGAGTGGGTGCTGTATCATATGGGGAGCCCTGCCAGCAGTCTGCTTGTCTGGGCAGCATGTGGTGTCCTGTCCACGTTTGGAGCCTTGTCGTATGCTGAGCTTGGAACCATAATTAAAGAGTCTGGAGGAGAATATATTTACATCTTGAGGATTTTTGGTCCTTTTCCTGCTTTTCTTTGTGCCTACACTTCTGTTATCCTGGTGAGACCAGCTGGTTTGGCAGCTATGTGTCTGAGCTTTGCTGAATACGCCGTCGCACCGTTCTACCCTGGATGCTCAGCTCCCCAGGTTGCTGTCAAATGTGCAGCTGCTGCCTGCATCCTGATTTTAGCTGTCATCAACTGCCTCAACGTGAGGCTGGCGACGTCTGTGATGAACATTTTTACAGCTGCCAAACTCTTGGTGCTGCTGGTGATCGTGGTGGCTGGTTTGGTGCTGCTTGCCAAGGGACAAACTCAGAGCTTTCAAAACGCTTTTCAAAACACAACAACAAGTATCGGGGCAGTCGGAGTGGCATTTTACCAGGGGCTGTGGTCCTACGATGGGTGGAACAACCTGAACTATGTCACTGAGGAACTGAAGAAGCCTGAGGTGAGAAAGTGAGATGAGAGTTATTTACTTAATCCTGCTGCTGGTATGGTTGATTCTATGATTGTGTTTAGAGGGGTGAGCAAGGGATTAGGTCATCAAGGAAAGACCTCTGAGCTCTCCTTCTGCTTTGTTTGGTCTGCTTGGGCAAGACGTCTGTGGGTGTGTTCAGAAAAGATAAAAATGACTCTCTAAGCAAAATAGCAGCCTATCTGTAAGAAAATACTAAAATACTCTGTTGACTATAAAAACAAAACAAAACAACTATTAGGCAGCTTTAGGGATGAAGTTTTGTCTTAGTGTTTAGACAGTATTGCATTTGACCTGGATTTGTGCAGAAAAACCCACACTGCTGTAATCCATAAAGTTTTCTTACACTACATATATTCTAAAAGACTTGATTCATAATGCATGCATCAAAAAACCACTTCTCTCTCCTTGTTGCATGGAGAGGGAATTTCAGAGCAAGCCAAGGCTCACTGGAGAGGGAATCCAACTCTCTTAACAACTCTTTTCTTTAAATGTCTACTTTTTAGTCATTGTTCTGTCCATGCCATAGGCACTGAAGTAGCTCACTTGCATTTCATGTCAGCCTTCCCTGTGTTTCACCACCTCTTCTCACAGATCAGACACCGCAGCAGTGAACAACCCTTTTTTACAGAGGACTGTGTGAGTAATGAGGATATAAAGTGTGTTTGCTACCAGTGCAGCACACAAGATTTTACAGATTAAATTTAAATGCACAGTTAAATATTAATCTAAATGGCAGCCAAAGTGCTAGGGTCATGTGTCCCTCTCTCCCACAGGACTGTGAGCACTGACATTTAGACCCTTGCAGGTAGGGGCAACAATACAAGGAACTGCTGTATCTTTTTCTACAGTGGGAATGTGGAATGCAAACATTGATATTTCAGACTTTTAGATGCAGTTACTCTGTATTCACCCTACTATTTGCTTTTTTTCCAGTGCTTTCAGCTGCATAAGGTACTGTTTGCTGATTTTATTGAGTCTTAAAATGGTCCATGAAGTTCCAAGACAGAATCTTGGCACTGTAAAGAAAGCAATCCCTTCACAGAGCTAATTTCCTTTGTGCTGCCCAGCTCTGATTTAGCCTTTATAGCAGTAAAATGTGATGCTGCTTGTAGTGGTACTTGATCCATGTCAACGAGATGTTCATAGGAAGATGCAGCACATCAGGAGACATAACACACTGGTAAGAAATAAATTAATATTAATCAACAAGTGTGCAACAGACATCCTGGGTAGCTAGTGTTGTTTTTTTTTTCACAGGCTTAGTTGTTGTTTTTGTAATGAGTAGCTTTTGAAATGGAAAGCCTCGGTGTATGCCTGACACCTTTGGGAGACTGGTGTGAAAAGTGGAAAACTGCTATGTGAATCTGGATCCAGGTCTTATTCTGTGGAAAAGCTTAGTGGGTGAATGAGAGAATGTGGGTGGTCACAAAGACAGAACAAACACACAAAGCCACTACAGGCATAAATGTGCTTCACCTAACACTCTTGTCCTCTCTTTTCCAGGTGACCCTTCCCAGAGCTGTGATGATTGCAATTCCTTTGGTTACATGCCTGTATTTGCTTGTAAATGTGAGCTACTTAGCAGCCATGACTCCATCTGAACTGCTTTCTTCAGGAGCTGTGGCTGTCACTTGGGGGTGAGCTCTGATTGTGACAACAAATCATAGAATCATAGAATCTTTTAGGTTGGTAAAGACCCTTGGGATCATCAAGTCCAACCATCATCCCTACTCTACAAAGTTCCTCAGCACCACATCTAAACAGCCCTTAAACACATCCAGGGATGGTGACTCAGAGCCAGTGCAGTCCTGTAAAATACAGGTTGTCTTCTGAGTTTCAAGTGGTTTAGGTGCAATTCCCAGTGGGAATAACAGCGCTGCATTGAACAGGCCAGGAAGACCAGTCAGGCCAGGTCACTGGGAAGCATCCTGCCAGTCCCCACTCTGTCACCTTCAGGGCAGTGTATGGCCTCACCCCACTGAAGACCAAGGCTGACCAGTCCTGTCTGGCCAATGCTCTCCAAGGTACACCTAAGCTGCCAAGATGGGGTGCCCTGCAGCACACCCCTGACTCCCCATTCCCACTCATTCCCACTGGGAACCTGTGGCTCCTCTGCAGCTCATGCTTTTCCCCATGGAAAGTGGCCATAATGAAGGGATGAGGTGCTCACCATGAGCATCTCCCCACAGACAGGGAGAATGCAGTGAAGGTACACATCCAGACCTGGGGGCTGGGAGATGCTCCACGATTAAAATATTTCCTGAAAAGTGGAGAAGACAATGTGCTGCCCCCTCACTACTACAGAGACAGTGGTTTGGGAAGAGTCAGGAGCCAACTGGGTGAATCCTGCCCACTCAGCACCTGAAAATTAGACCAGACCAGAGTCTTTTGGTTCAATTTCCCCATATTTGGGGAAATGAAAAATGACCCTGATCTCTGCAACAACTTTGAGAAGGAGAACTGTTATACACAGGTTCGGTGGCTTTTGGTAATTGAACCTTTAAGTTAACTTGTATTTTTCCAAAGTTGCAGAAAACCTTTCATCAGCCTGAAGCTTTTTGTGATATTAAGCAGACCCTGTGTGAGTAGAGGATTTTAGGAAGAGAAGGAAGGAACAGTCATAAGAGATGTAGACACCATTGATTTCTAACCAGATTATCTTCCACCAGAATATCCAGCCTTAGTCTAAATATTTCCAAAGACATAAAATCCATGAGAGCCCTAAATGAGTCATCATGGCAGAAATGATGACATGGTATATCCAGAGATTATGTTGTATTATTACTATCTTTTTGCTAAAAAGTCAGCAGTGGCTGACTGAAATGTGTGTGTTTCACAAAATCTCCAGTTTGAAGATCTGAGCTCTTGCTAGATGTGTTCTCTAATAGCCTTTCATGGCATTATAAGCAGGAGCTTGTAAAGGTTTAGTGTTTTGTTTGAACAGGTGACAAAGCCTCACTAAGCTGCAATGCCATGAACTTTCTCTGCATTTCCTTTCCCATCATTCCTGATTAGCAAGTTGTTTGTGAGCATCCTCCTTTTTAACACATCTCTTTTTCCTGCTTGATTAACCTTTTCACCCTGAGAGTGTGATTTAGGAAAAAGCATTTAACTAGCAACCAGAAATCTGGGCACTCAAAAGCCAGATAGGGAGGCACAGGCTAAGGAGAGTATAATGGTTGTGATCCATGAGCAAGAAAAGCAGCTATTCAGACCATTAAGGAAGAAGGATAAAGAAGCTAGAGAAAAAACCATCACATTTAAGTTCATTTATCTCCATATAAGAAGAAAACTTCTAGAGAGAAACATTGTTTAGTGGTGAGAGGTGCAGCCACAAAAGGAGCTCATGAAACTCCCCAGCATTTTTTTAGTGCAAGAGATTTAACAACAACTGTAGATCCCTGTTCACTTGTAAAAAATTAGTCTCATTAGCTCTTGTAGTTAAATTTCAGGGTCCAAGCAGTAAACCACAAATTTCCTAAACGCAAAAGACATAATTGCTAAAGATTTTATTATTAATTTTGTGGCATATTTTGTTTCCTTTGAGCTCTTGAGATTATGGATTTGCATGATCAACGAAGATGCCCAGATTCCACTATTTTGAAAAAAGAAAAAAATCTTAATTCTGGTTAATATGAGTACCTTAATAACTTGAAGCCCAAAGGACCATAATCCAGATATTAGGCTTCTACACTACATTTTAAAAAATTTTGTCATAGATAAGCTCCTGCCATGATTTTGGAAAGCCTAACTCCTGCTTTTTGAACATTTCGGATAGGTGATGCTAAAAAAAGAGTACATCTGGCTTAAAGCCATGGAATTCAGATGGAAATATAAAGTGTTCTAAAAACTTCTGAATTTTCGATTTTTTCCAATTAGATGAACAGTGTGTTTGTGTGGGTACACATGTATAATAACCCCAAACAGCAACATCTATTACTCAAATAATATTCTTCATGCTGCTTCATTCCAGAAGACAAGTTCCATTTTTAGCTGAGAAAACTATCATACCTTCCTAATATTGACTTCAGACCCTATATGTAACCATGCTGCTTCTTTTCTTATGGGAGAAAGCAAGCCATAAATGTCTGAATATATTGTAGAACCAAAGTTATGAAATTCAAATGATTGCTTTGGGTTAAGCCTGATTCATGGCGTGGCAGAAATGTGAGAAAATGGGATTAAAGGGTTAAATTCTTATGCATATTGGGGAAGAGATTATAATACAGAATATTTTCTTGGGTCTGGTGGGAACAGTTTTCCTGTAATTTCCAAGTAAATATTGTTGGCTGTAATAGCAATATCTCTAGGATTCACACCACAAAAAGGGGGGTTTTGTCTGTTGACAGCTTTGTACACCACTGCAGTGTAGACACCAGGCAGTAAGAAAAGCTGCATTTTCTGGACAAGACAAAGTTACCAGTGACAAAATATTTTGGGAACTGAAAGAAGGCTTTAAATCACCAGAAAAGCTCTGGAAAAAGTTTCTGTGAGAGTAATGGGGGGAAAAAACCTGTCTGCTTCTACCATGATTATTTGATACATGTGAGGGCTGGATGTAATGCTAAGAACTCTTTCCCACTTCAGGGACAAAGTCCTGGGCAATTGGACATGGCTCATCACCCTGTCAGTGGCACTGTCTACGTTTGGTTCATCAAATGGGTCATTCTTCAGTGGAGGACGTGTGGCCTACATTGCTGCAAGGGAAGGGCATATGGTAAGGAGAAGAAAGAGGGGGTCTGGCTTGTTTTCAGCAGCTTTATCTTCTTGTAATGCTTGCAGCAGAGGAGAAAACACCAGGTATGTTCAACTGGTAGAGTGGTAGCTCTTCTGTGGCTTGTTTCTTGCTCAAAAACTTTCTTCTCCATCTTTCTCAAATCTAATTTGTGTCGTCTCCTGACTTCTTTCTTCAGCCACATATTTTCAGAAAGATCCATAATTACATCTTGCCTGAACTTCAAGAACAGCTTTGAAATGAATGACTGAAATACTGCTGTGTTGGAGCACCTGGCACTGGCTTTGGGGTGACCTGGCAAATACACCTGCTGGGGAGGGGAAACCTGGTCATGCTGGCATGTTGTAAAGCACCCTGGCTTTCACTGGGAAGGAAGCCCAGCACTGGGAAGCTGCCTTTGCAGGCAATACTGACTATGGAAGCTGGTCTTAGGGGTGTTCCAGCCTTCCAATGGAGTAGTCCAGTTCAGATACAGTGTAGGATATCTCTGCTCTTCCAGCTTCATAGCAATTAGAAGGTGTCACCAAGCCTTACACCTACCCTGGCTGGGGTTTTTAATTAGTTCTGCTGGGTGGAGCCAGGTCTGGTAGCCCAATCGAGGTCAGTCTGCTGCAGCTCTGTGCTCCCTGGTTCAACTGGTAAGTTGAGCGTGTATTTCCATCAGGCACACACACATACAGAGGTGTACAACATACATATTCACACATAGATTCCTGTATATATGTATATATACATATATGGACAGCAGGCCACACAGATCTGCACTTGCACATTTGGCACTCACACAAAGACCAGCACAAAAAAATGCCAAGGGCTTGGCTTCCCTCTCTCCTCAGGGCTCTGTTTTGTATTTATAAACATGTGTTCAGTGTGGGGTCAGGCATTCAGTCTGCCCAGTAGCTGCCCCTGGGTCCCAGTCTCACCATTTGCTGCTACCTGGGCACACAAACTGCTGGTGTGGACCTTCCCACTCAAAGACACACATCCCCACACCTGCCCACACTTCTGCTCCCTCTCAGTGCTTCAGCTGAGCTGCATTTGTCCTCTCTTTTGAGCAGGAATGTTGTATTTCTGATCCTTGGTCCTTCTGCACACCACCTGGCAGCTCTGCTCTCAGGGCTGAAGGATTCCCCCATGCAACAGTTCCACTCCTTGCACCCAGGAGAGAATTTTTAAGTAGATAAATGCCCAGGTTGGTGAAGGTGACTGGGTTGGTGGTTACTGGTTCCACAGCTTCTCTTGCTGATGACAGTGTCTGCTGTATTGTGGCAAGCTCTGTGTTGAGAAGTTCACAGATGGTCAGAATTTGACCTTAGCAGACTGAGTGCTGAACACTTCCAACATTTCTTAGACACTCAGCTCTAGCAGCAGTGCTTGAATGCTGTTTTGGTTGGAAAGAGAAGAAAAGAAGCCTTTCTCATTAAACTTTCCCAATGAACCAAGCAATAAAGAGGCTAATAACTCTGTCTTGTGTTCTGGAACAAATCCTGGTTTGCTTTTTGATTGCATAAATGTTTCAGGAGTAGTGGTTGTCTCATTTCCCAGTCAGCCCAAGGAAATTCAAGTCCCAGAGAGATGTGACAGAGGGCAGAAGAGTGACATCATGCACAAGGTCCTGATGCTATCAGGGAAGCTCTGGTATGGCTCAGCCTTAGCCTGTCCCACTGGTAGTCTGAAAACCTCATCTTAAAACTGCCTAAACTGAGCACATATGATAGGAAACCAGCGAGACACCATAAAAATGTCCTGGAGGGGGGTTACCATGTTCCTGGGAGCTGAACTGCTTTTCTGATGCTTTTTTTGTTGATGAAGGATGGTTCTGGCTGCAGGCAGAGCTCCCACCAGGAGCTGAGGTGGATGGGTAAGAATCCCCAAGAACATGAGCTGATGGTGTTTTGCTTTGGCTTTCAGCCAGACATTCTGTCCATGGCTCATGTGCGAGCCCTCACACCCTCCCCTGCTCTGCTCTTCACAGCTGCTCTGTCTATAATAATGATCATCTCAGGAACCTTCACCACTATTGTGAACTCTGTCAGGTATGTATGGGTTGCATTTCTGTTTGCATCTACTCTGTGGTCCTGGCTTTTGGAATTGCTTTAAGAGAATTTAAGAGGATTTTCTTTTTTTTTTTTTTTTTTTCTTTCTTTTTGAGCCTGGGGTTTTATTTTCTAACCATTACTGGGGAGGGGATGGAGGGGAAGAAAGAGAAGAAAGCTTAGCAACCAGTGTCTTTGCAATGCATGAGTGCTTGTTGCTGTTTACTTAACAGCATGTGGTTCATCTTCATATCAAAATGAATTTGTAATATTCAGATTATCCTGAAGTTCTCCTTGTTTGTGCTGGAAGGGAAATTAATGGAAGAACTGCTGAATTTATATCAATATTCTCCTTTTTAATTGGAGATATGAGCATCTGGGATCTGGAAGGCAGGACTGACATTCCTAGATGACCTCACCCCAGATTTCATGCTATCTTTTTTTTTTTTTTTTCTCTTTTTTTTCCCCCCCAGTTTTATAACATGGCTTTACTATGGCATGACTATTTCTGGCCTCCTGTATTTAAAAATCAAGAAACCAGAATTGCCAAGATCTTACAAGGTAAAGTAATAACAGAACCCCCCAAACCCTTTTTCATTATTACCTAAATGACAAAAAGAGCAGTATGAGAAAACAAAGAGCACTGATGTTGGTTGCTTACATATTTAGTGTTGTTCTCTTTCCTTTTTAATTTCACATTTTGTTTCAGCAAAGTCACCAAGGGGCAAGATAGTGTGAATATACAGACATAAGTCAAGTTTGAATTCTCTGTCTTGATAAATTAATAATGCACTGCCCCCTCACTGTGAAGAATATATCTACCATATTCTCTTTTTTTTTCTTGGGATTTAAGAGGGAAATGAAGAAGTATTCTGATCAAAAATGTAGTTGCCTGTTCATGTTCTCAGAGCTCAGTCACACTCCTCAGAGAGTAGCCCAGGTGTAAGGGCCTTTCAGAGGACAGAAAACTCAGCCAGAATACCCCAGGTCCTTGGATATGTCCAGGAGACATGTTTGTTCCTCACAAAACAACTAAATAGAAGGAAATCAGGAGTTACTTGCAAGGATGTTCAGCCTTGGAGTGGGGGTGGGCTGGGAATCCAGATGTCTGGATTAATTCCGATTAATGCCCCAGCAGGGTTTAATCTAAAACCCCTTTGGCAGAAATTTCAGGGTACTCCAGATATGCAATGGCCCAGGATTACATGAATCTTTACACTGATGTTTTCTTTTGTAGGTCCCAATTATCATCCCTATAATTGTGTTGATAACAGCTGTGTACCTGGTATTAGCTCCCATCATTGATCAACCCCAAACTGAGTTCTTCTATATCATCCTGTTTATGGTCAGTGGCATCATTCTTTATTTCCCACTGGTTCGCTTCAAGTGCCACCCTCGCTTTTTACAGAGAGTCATTTTACACCTCCAGTTACTCCTAGAAGTTGCTCCAGCTGCCAGGGATGCAAACTGAGATGACTTCTTCCTGGCACCTGGCTGTCTGCTCCTCATGGTTTATCCCAGCACCTTGGTTTTCAAGGCTCAAAAAATATTTTTCTGTAAGAGAGAGTGAGTAAAACTGAAGTGTCACCAAAGCCTCTCGCTGTGAAAGACCGGAGAAAGAACTAGAGCCATGAATCCTCATGTTTCCTTAAAATGTGGGGGACAAGTTTTTCTCACTTTCAGCTCTGTGTTGGCAAATTACATACAGATCCAAAGGAATATGTTCCTTTCAATATTCCGGCCTGAGAAGAGCTGTTCTTCAAAATCTTAGCTCTTATATTTCAAGGAACAGGCAACAAAAGACTGACAGGAAAATATTATTCTTCTAACATGACATTACCCTAAACCCTTCCTGGCAATGCCTTTCATTATTTTCACCTAGCTCTGCCCACTGTGATCACAGACCTCCTCAAATAAATACATAAAGCATGGGCACACCATGTTCACAAAAAAGAACCCTTTTCCACTCAGTTATTCTGTTATTCTATTTTCCCAAGTACTCTGAGAGTGTGTTTTTCCTTTGCTCCATCCAGTCCCAGGTCACAAAAGTCCTTTCTGTCTCAGTACATGGCTCCACCACATTGCTGCCTGAATCATCCTACATCTCCCATAGAAAACCCTTTGATGTGAGACAACAAGTGCTTTACAGCTCTGGTAGCTTACTCAGCTGACAATACTCTTGTCATCAGGCATCCATCTATTGGTTATGAGACACAGACAACATCAGTTATGTACCTATACTCACCCAATACCTTTCCTGTAGTTCTCCCAAAGACAAATAATTTCTCTTGTGATAAAGTCAGTACCAAACCTCCTACATCATTCCTGCCAACAAGATACTCTCATTAGGAATTAAAAAACCCATATACTTGGCTACATTGGGAGAAAAAGTGTGGTGATCAGCAGGTCAATACTCTATCCCTTTGGACTCTACATTACTGAGGACACACCTGGAATACTGCTTCCAAGACTGAGCCCTGCTGTTCGGGAGAGAGTTGTGAAGACAACAGAGCCATGATCTCCTTGGTAGCAGCAGCTAGGGGCAACAGCCATCAGTTGTGGCTTGAGATATTCAGAGTGGATTTGAGGAAGTTTTCTTCACCATGAGGGGATTGCAACCTTAAAGCAGTGTGCAGGAAGGTGGTGAGATCTCAGTTCTCACTTGTTCTCAACCACTGACATTTCCAGCAGTTCCATGAGACTGAAGGCACAGGACAAAATACTCATGGGCTGTGGTCTCACTGTCACCTGATACACTGCACTCACTGTTTTTTCCTAATACCCTGAAGCCCAACCCTTTCCTTCTAGGGGAAAGACAGACATTCTATGCTTTTTTTCTTTCCACTTGTCCAGATTGTTCCTTATTGGTACCTGTCCTGTCATAGGCTGAAAAGATCTAGGTGTTAGTCTCTAAAATATCGTGTGTCTGTTCCTCAGATCAACTTTGTGCCAGCATTTCTTCTGCAGATCTGTTTCTGGGGCAGGGCCACTTGATCCTTTTCCAGCCTATCTCACAGATGTGTCTCTGATTACAACCTCATTCTGCAATGCCATTCCTGCTCCTCTGAGTGGTGATACCAGCAACTGGGGAGGTGCAACAAGAGTTTGTTGTTTCCAAGTGTTAGGTATGATAATGGTATCAGCCAGTTGATGCTTATTTTCTAAATCCTTTGGTTAAAGAGTGTTTAAGGGGGCTTAATTCCAATGCTTTCTACAGGAGTTGTCAACAAAGGCCAATGAAGGATCAGTTTTCCCTCCTGAATTCCATGACAACACAAAATTCTTGGGATGCCACCTTGTCTTCCCTCCCAGTATACCCTGGTGAACAGTGTGTACTTAAAGGACTGATGAGCTCAGGAGCTATAGGTTAAATTCCCACCACTCCCCCAGGCTTTTTCTCTGATGCCAGGCAAGCTTCTTAAAGAAGCTGTATCCTTATAATCCCTGATTATACTTTTTGGAAAACAATCTCTTTCCTACATATATGTAAGGAGGCTACGACATGGGACTGTGCTCTTTTGGAGATCTACAGTCCATATGCAAAAAGTGGGAATTTAAAGGCTTGTTTAAAGGCTAGGCATGTACAGTATTTATGGCTTTTGCCACCTATCCTTGCATGCCTAAGTACAACCAGAACTGGTATTATCTTCACATATTTGTCATGGTATTGGAGTTGTTGTCAGTGTTAGATACTATGGGTTCAGTATACTATAGATGATGTGAAAATGAAAAGATTAAGTGGCTTGCTCAAAGCCACACAGGAAATATGTTTCTCCCAGGATCCAGCCAAACATCTTACCTTGTAGCTCATCCTTTCTCTTTGTGCATCTCTGACATAGGAACAAGTATAATGAACACAAAAAGACAATATTTTGGATAAGTAGCCTTTATTATTGGTTTGTGTATGGGTATAGGGAGGCTGAAAAGCTGCAAGAATAATATTTTGCTCTGTTCTCAATTTCTATAGCTACTGTAACAAGATGTTATTTTTATTTATGTTGCCTAAGGTTTGCAAGCACAGGGGTTTATAATGGCAAAGCAAGATGTTGAAAGCTCAGAGGATGGAAATATAATTACGATGAAATGGACATTAAAATTAAGGTAATTGATTACGTGAATTGATGTGGTTCTGTTTTTCATCCATGAAAAACAATTCCATATAAATTTTACCGCATGAACATAAAAATCAATATCAGACTCATCTCTCTTTGGATGGAAGGTCTAACTACATGTGTGCATGCTTATGAGCAAGCACAGTCATTTTTCAAAATTACTGCAAATCTGTTTCAACTCCATCATATGCAAATTAGAATCTCTCTTCCCTTCATCAGACATTTGCAGTAAAACTTTTGCAGCCTATGCTGACTTCTCATCCCCTGGGTGCTGCCTGGACTCCAAGCCATGATGGTGGGAGGGGAAGGGGGGAGAGGGGCAGGGCAGAAGCATCCTTTAAAAAATTCCTGACAGGCTTCAGCAACTTAGGATGTCTCTCCTGCAGCACCAAACCTCCCCAGTGCTGCTGTCCTGGGGGCTGTGCTGCCAACCTGCCTGGCAACGCTTCCTTTGTTTTTCCACTCTTATTTAGTGGGCTTTGCACAAAACAAAACAAAATGAAACAATACAAAAACAAACAAACAAACAAACAAACAAAACAAAAAAACAAAACAAACAAAAAAGCCCCAACAAAACCAAACCAACCAACCAAACAGAATAACAACAACAAAAAACCTTCCTCAGATGTGTAGTGCGAAAGACCCCTCCAGGCAACACCAGAACACTTTTTTCAGGAGACCTGAAGATGGGCTGAGGGCAGGGCTGGGGGATCCCCCCGTACCGGTGGGGGTGACAGGGGGTGTCCGGGCATGGCACAGCCTGGGGTGAGACCTCTCCTTGGTGACCTCCGACAGGCGGGGGTGCGGGTCCCTGTCCTGCTGTCCCCAGGGCCGGGGGGAGGATCCCACTGACCACCCCCAGCTTGTGGAGAGGAGGCCGGCATTCCGGCAGGTCCCGGCTGTCTGTCTGTCCGGCAGGTCCCGGCTGTCTGTCTGTTCGGCAGGTCCCGGCTGTCTGTCTGTCCGGCAGTTCCCGGCTGTCTGTCTGTTCGGCAGGTCCCGGCTGTCTGTCTGTCCGGCAGTTCCCGGCTGTCTGTCTGTTCGGCAGGTCCCGGCTGTCTGTCTGTCCGGCAGGTACCATCAGTCTGTCCGGCAGTTCCCGGCTGTCTGTCTGTCCGGCAGGTACCATCAGTCTGTCCGACAGTTCCCGGCAATCTGTCTGTCCGGCAGGTCCCGTCAGTCTGTCCAGCAGGTCCCGGCTGTCTGTCCGAGAGTTCCCGGATGTCTGTCTGTCCGACAGTTCCCGGCAGTCTGTCTGTCCGGCAAGTCCCGTCTGTCTGTCTGTCCAACAGTTCCCGTCTGTCTGTCTGTCCAGCAGGTCCCGGCTGTCTGTCCAACAGTTCCCGTCTGTCTGTCTGTCCAGCAGGTCCCGGCTGTCTGTCCGGTAGGTCCCGGCTGTCTGTCTGTCCAGCAGGTCCCGTCAGTCTGTCCAACAGTTCCCGTCTGTCTGTCTGTCCGGCAGGTCCCAGCCGTGTAGGGGACCTGTCAGGGTGGGGAGGTGCCGGCAGATGGCGGTGGCAGCAGCGGGATGGGAGCAGCGCTGGCAGCTCCATCCCCTCCGTCACTCCCAGCCGGGATGCGGAGCGGAGCCGCAGAAGCTGAGGGAGCGATGGGATCATCCCCAGGGAGCCGCTTCCTTCCCGGTGGGGCCGTGGGCAGGAGCCCGCTCCATGGTCCCGGGGTGCTGGGGTTGAACCCCATCCAGCAGCTGAGCCCCACGGAGCCCCTTGGTCACACCCCGAGAGGGATGGGGAGAGAGTGGGAAGGGTAAAAGGGAGAAAACTCATGGGATGCGTGTGGTGGTTTTATCACCTGGCCTCAGATGGGAGGAGGAATCAAGAAAAGAGACCCGTGGGAGAAATAAAAACAATTTGAATAGAAAAATCATAGAATTATAGAATCATAGAATCGGCTGGGTTGGAAGGGACCTCAGAGATCATCAAGTCCAACCCTTGATCCACTGCCGCTGTGGTTCCCAGCCCATGGCACTGAGTGCCACATCCAGGCTCTTTTTAAATATCTCCAGGGATGGAGAATCCACTACTTCCCTGGGCAGCCCATTCCAATGTCTGATCACCCTCTCCGTAAAGAAATTCTTTCTAATATCCAACCTGAACTTCCCCTGGCACAACTTAAGTCCATGCCCTCTTGTCTTGTTGAAAGTTGCCTGGGAAAAGAGCCCAACCCCCCCTGGCTCCAGCCTCCTTTCAGGGAGTTGTAGAGAGCGATGAGGTCTCCCCTGAGCCTCCTCTTCTCCAGGCTGAACACCCCCAGCTCCCTCAGCCTCTCCTCATAGGGTCTGTGCTCGAGTCCCTTCACCAGCCTAGTTGCCCTAATAATAATGACCTTATATCTTAACCCCAATGCTAATGTAGGACACCAAGTCACTGGCAGCTCCAGGTAGCAGTGGCAGGCTGAGGGCTGGATGACAGCACTGCCAGCAAGAACCTGATGGGCACAGCCAGGAGGAGGAGCATGGGGAGGCATGGAGCAGCTGACAGGACAGGCTGGACCCTCTTGGGAAGGCAGCCATGGTAGAAGGAGAAACACCCTCCCAAACTTCCCAATATACAGTGAGGGTGCCATTTGTGGTACAGAATACTATGGATAGCCAGGCTGGGTCAGCTTCCCTGGCCCCCTGCACCTGCATGGATTAGAAGTGCCCTCAACCTTGGTCACTACAAAAATCCACAGACCAGAGCATCTTGCCTCTTTTGTTCTCACAGAACTGGCCTCCAAAGACTCTCAAAACTACAGTTTCTCTGAACAGAAAAGTGAATTTACTATTGTCTCCCGGCAAAACCACAACAGGTGAGATAAAGAGTTTAATAGGAAAAGCAAAAGTCTTTGACACAAGCAAAGCAAAACAAGGAATTCATCCACTATTTCCCATCTGCAGGCAGGTGTTGACTCATCTCCAGGAAAGCAGGGCTCCATCACATGTAATGGTTACTTAGGAAGACAAACACCATCACTCGGAATGTCTGCCCCTTCCTCCTGCATCCCCCAGTTTTATGTGATGAGCATCACATGATATGGTCTGGAATATCCCCTTGGTCAGTTGGGATCAGATCTCCCAGCTGTGTCCTCTCTCAATGTCTTGTGGACCCCCAGGCTACTCACTGGTGGGGTTGGCTGAGGAGCAGAAAAGGCCTTGACACTGTGTAAGGACTGCTCAGCAATACTGAAAATATCTCTGAATTATCAGCACTGATTTCAGCACAAATCTAAAACATAGTAAGGCACTAGCTGCTAGGAAGAAAATTAACTCTATCCCAGCCAAAGCCAGCACACACGGTATGTTTTGACTCACTGAAATATCAGAAAAGCTCATTTTGGAGGCAGGTGAATGACATCTTTCATCTTTGTTAGTGGTAAAAAAAATGCCAGCTCAGGTGGGAGAGAGAGGGGGGAGTCCTGTGGCTGGAAGTGAGGTGGGGAGAGGGAATGAGTCCTGCCCTCCTCAGCAGTGACCCCCTGGTCCCTACACCCATGTCCCCCACAGCCTCACCCCAGGCAGCCATGGTGGGGCACTCCCAGAGCTGCCTGGGGAACAGCATCAGGGAAACTTCTCTTGGGCTGCTACTATTGTCCTGCAGCAACCTCTTTGTTATTATTATCCTAGGATTATCCTAAGGGCCATTTTTTATTTGCTTAAAGCACAAGTTGATAGAAATGAAGACAGCTTATCAGGGTTAAATCAGCATGAGCCCTTATAAAGTCAGGCAAATTAATGAAAACTGAATTATTCATGGCTCTATTCGAAACACAACCATTCCCCTGCCATGTTGGAAATCAGATGAAATGCTGTTGTGCTGGAGCTAAATAACCCCAGAGGTACTTCTGTAGTGCACTTTAAAAACCTGTCTCTTTGTCTTGTCTTGAGATCAAAGCTGGGAAGCAGAAGCTGTCTCCTGGAGTGGGGAGGACCCTGCTCAGTCGAGCTCAGGGTTTGCTGGAAACCCACAGGGTGAAACTCAAGACTCAAGTTGTGTAAATCAGCATAAAGCGAACCTGACTTTTTTTCATTTCACTGCCCAAGGTGAGTGCAAATAGATAAACACGTGGGATAATGGCAAATGGCCAATTAGATGTAAATTTTCTATAGCCTTATGCTTTGTTGGAAGAAAGCTAGTATATATTTCTGATGGATTGGTCCATGACACAGAGAAGCTGTAGCTGTGAATTAGGACCTACATTTTTCTAGATGCTGTACATATACAGAAGCTCTCTCAAAAATGAAACCTTTTTGCCAGAGACCATCTCAGCACAATTGCACCATACAGTGCCCGAACTGTGCAGAAGAAACACTTGTGTTTCTGTTGGGTGCAGTTTACACCCCAGAGCCTTCAGGTACTGTGCAATTCAATGCACTTTGGAACACACATGCAAAGTGTGCCCCACAGATGCTTTGTGGGTCAGTGTTTCCTCCCGGAACATTTTCTTAGAACAGGTGAGACTGTCAAACAAACTCAGTTTTTCCTTTCAAGCAACCCCTCAGGTAGGACAGCAGGGGACTGCACTGCCCCTGGAGCAGAAGTAAAACAGAATTACCAGTCCATCAGCTCACCTTCTCCAGGAGGGTGTATCTTCCTGCCCTGTTTCCTCTGTAGGGAATGCTTTGATCCATGCTCATGACATGTCAGCAGCCACAGAGATGTCTTGTGCTGGTACAGCCTCAAGCAGAAATGCAGGTATGTAACCTCTATCATGAAACTTGAAAAGAATACATGTAGGAACAATATACCTGTGGTTTTTTGTTTTTTTTTTTTCCAAGAGGACATAGAAAAGAAAGTGCAGAAAGGGAAGAAATTTTGGTTGTCTGCTTTGAAAATGTCCCAGGCAGTTGTAGTGAGCCAGCCATTAGAGACATTAGCTGTAGCTAATTAATTTTCTAAAAGCACTTTGAATTTTATTAGCTTACTTCAACCTGATAATGCTGCTGTTTCTTTGTTACTACTCTTAGTAGTGAATTCTTAACATGGCCAAACTGCCCCCATCTTACTCCTGAGCTTTGCCTGGGGGCCAGTTCAGCTCCATCTGAAGGACAGAGCTGGCTTTGAACTTCTTCCTCCAAGTGGGTTCCAGCCCCTCTTCCTGTACCAGACTTCAATCTATGAAAATGCATCCAGCATCCATCACGGGCTGGGCGCAGCTTTTGAAGAATCTGATGCACCACTGGAGATGGTGGAGAGCAAATGGGATCCAGATGAGTCCTCCAGCATGAGGCTTTCCTTTTGGAAGGAATTTTCCCAGATCTTTCCCCAGATTTTGCTGTCAGGTTTTCTCTCATGACATATGACTGCCTGGCTTCCCTCCAGCTCCCAGCCATCAGCATCAGCTTCCCAGGGAGGGAAGGGATGACCAGAATACTGCCAGCTCCCCTCCATGGCCACAGCCTGCTGCTGGGCTGTCTCTTGCACCCAGGGACCTGAGGGGTGACAGTCTTTGGCACCCTGAGATACCCCAGACCCCTACCAGCACTGCACCCACTTTTTCCTCAGGACTATGTGGCACACAGCTGGCAAGTGGTGAGGACAACAGGGCACTGACCTCCTGCTTCCCTGACCCAAAATGGTGCTGTGAAGCACATCAAAAGCAAAGAGCCAAGGTTCAAACCTGTGCCCCCTTACAGCCCCCCCTTTCCCGTGCCAGAAATGAAGAAGTTTTTATCAATTCTGATATTGCTGCTCTGAGAGAGCTATGGCAGGGCTTCACATAGTGCAGTGTTTCAAACCCTTTGCCTCAGTCTTTTTCCAATGACCAAAAGGTATTTTTTTTTGCCCTCCCAGGCAGAAATTTGGCAGCTGAGCTAAATGAACCCCCAAAGTTCTACCTGAAGTGAACCCTGTTACAACAGACCAATTTTGGGGAGCCCAGTGATGCATGAGAAAGAGCTCTGTCTTTACAAACTCCTAAAAGCACCTATAACTAATGCAGTCTGCTTTTCCATTGAGACATCTTGCAGCAGGATCCCTGGGTGGGCAATGCTGTGTCATCTTGTCTGTTGATCTGGTGAATTCAGATTTTCATATGTTAATGCAATAGAGGAATTCAGCAAAGAATTCACTTGGGCAAAGAAAATATACCTGGTACTCTAAGGCTGAGGAATTTAAATCAAAATCTCTTTCCATAAACACAGCCCATTAAGAATCCCTTGGTTTTCTATTTGAATATTCTAATTTAAAATGCTACTTAGAAAGAATAATTTGCTTCAATTCTGCAAAATAAATTTCTCTCCAGTTAAAGTCCACTAAGAGATACCCCTGGAGTGAATTTTCCCTGCGTCTCATTCCTGCCCTGGGGTGTTTCCACAGCAGCCTGAGTCATCCAGAGCTCCCAAGCTGGTTTGATTTCTCAGCCTCATAGTTGATATCCCACAGGCAGAGCCATGCCTGTGATCCAGACAGGCTGTGATTAACACCAAGGGGGGGTAAGCCAGGCACTGCTGTTTGTTCCTGCCCATTTCCCCCCAGCCTGCAGGAGTCATCCTGGCTTCCAGCAGGTCCTGGGTGATGCTGGATGGCACTGGGGGGAAGCAGAGACCCAGCTGATAAGGTGGGGAAGCAGCATGTGTTGGGGTGAGGGTCCTTTCCTCATGCCAGCCACCACCAGCAGCTGCTCTTAAATGCATCTCCAGGAAAGGAGGCTGGAGCCAGGGGGGGGTTGGGCTCTTTTCCCAGGCAACTTTCAACAAGACAAGAGAGCATGGACTTAAGTTGTGCCAGGGGAAGTTCAGGTTGGATATTAGAAAGAATTTCTTTACGGAGAGGGTGATCAGACATTGGAATGGGCTGCCCAGGGAAGTAGTGGATTCTCCATCCCTGGAGATATTTAAAAAGAGCCTGGATGTGGCACTCAGTGCCATGGGCTGGGAACCACAGCGGTAGTGGATCAAGGGTTGGACTTGATGATCTCTGAGGTCCCTTCCAACCCAGATGATTCTATGATTCTATGATTCTATGATTTCTGCTGCAGATACCTCCCCTGTAATCCCAGCAGCAAATCCCTCCTTTGTATATGCTACACTGGCTCACCAGCCTCTTCCTTCTCTGGGTTCTGGCTCCAGCATCCCCAGCCTGTCCTGTAGGGAAGGCTGTCCTGTAGGGAAGGCTGTCCTGTAGGGAAGGCTGTCCTGTAGGGAAGGTTGTCCTGCAGCTTTTTGTCTTTGCCTGCTGGAGGAGCACTGTGCTCCCTTTGGAGGGAGGAGACCCTGCCTCGCAGGGGACACCTCATACCAGAGCCCCATATAGCAACAGGCCATGTCCTCAGCCAGCAAACCCTGCTGTGGGATTCCTCACATCCTCCAGATGCTGGTGAGGCACTGAGGAGCTGCACGCACCAGTTTTAGGCAGATGGATTTTTTTTCAACGTTTTTGACTCAGACTTTTCCTCTGAGCATTCAGCCCCTTTTTAAGCAGCAGGCAGAGGCATTGCTCCCATCCATGAAGCAAAACTCCTGGTGGGGATGTGGTAGAGTCCCTGTTGAGCTCTGTCCCCTTGTCTTGCAGTCCCCTGATCCTCCTGCAACTTCAGCTGGGCTTGGAAGCATTTCAGCTGCAGTGAGCAGTGCAAACCTGGCTGTGCTGGGACTTCACAGCCACCGAGCAAGTCCCATGGAAGGGCCACAGGCAATGGATGGATGATGAGGTGGTTTCTATTGCTGGACTTTGGGACACAGGCAGATGGTGCCTGCATCAAGATGATTAACAGCAGTGAAGCCAGTTTGCCAAGAGCCTATTGATTTTCTAGAAGGGTAACAAATTTTCTCCCTGTGTAGTAGCACCAAGGCTGAAGTAATCTGCTATATAGCAGGAGGGAAAGCAGCTCTCAGGGTGATTTAGGGAGGGCTGTGTTGCATCCAGACATACCAATATGATCTTTTCTTGAGTGCTGTTAGATACTGCCTTAATAATTAATTAGAGATAAATAACATTTATGTTTAACACTAATTTGTAGCTGAGTTAGGGCAGAAGGCTGAGAGCCAGGACTGGAACCTGCACTGGGCAGACAGCTTCCCAGTGAGTCCCGGTGAGTGAGGATTGACCCTGGGCTCTTTCTCTCCCCAGGGGTCTTTGAGACTGGGTGTATGGAGAAATTACTGTGCTGCTGTCACTGTATTAATCTCTTTTCTTGACAGATTGAGAATCTGGGAAGGTCTTCAGCTAGAAGAATTTACCAGACACAGAATCATAAAATGGTTTGGGTTGGAAGGGACCTTTAAAGGTCATCTGGTTCCAGCCTCCCTGCAATGGGCAGGAACACCTCCCACTAGACCAGGCTGCCTTATCCAGCCTGGCCTTGAACACTTCCAGGGAGGGGGCAGCCATGAGTTTTCTGGGCAACCTGTGCCAGTGTCTCACCACATTCTCAATAAATGATGTTTCGCTTGTGTCTTAAGGCATTTGGGTGAGCAAACATCAGCAAGGGTCCTCATGAGACCCTGCCACCACCAGCAGCTCCTCCCTCTCCCCTGGGTAATTCAGCCCCTAGTGTTAGGCACCATTCTAACATGTAACAAGAAGATGATGCTGAGTTTGCTGAGTTTGCAACATTATCTCTTGATCCATATGGCTATTATCACAGAAGTGTGTAAAAAAAGTCTCATATGTGTTGCCATGAGACTTTTTTGTATTCATCAAATTATAAAGCCAATTCTGTTTTGTGATGGGAACCCAGCTGTCTGGGTGGTAGCAGAGGGAAATAACAAGTTTGGGTTTGAGGCATTGGATGCTGCTCATTCCCAAGCCTGCAGCTTTCCCCCTCTGGCCCCTGCTCGGTTCAGTGCAGAGCATCACGGTGATGCTGAGAGCCTGCAGCAGGGGCTGACCAAGTCCTGTGGCCCTTGAGCTCCAGCTTTGGGGAAGAAGCCAGTCTGCCTTTTCCAGTGAGACTGAGGTGAAGAGAAGCAAAAATCTGAGCTGCCTCCATCACATTTCAGAGCACGGTTACCTGCTGGGAACTACCTACTAATGCAGCATATACCATGTTTACAGCAGGTCACTGGAACCGTACCTGGACCCATTTGTCATTTCTAATAGCAAAGCAGTGCTTTAGTGCAACATTAATTTAAATCTACCTTCCTGTAGAAAACTGGTGGACTGGGAGCCTTCCAGATGATGCATTTTTATTAGCTCTGTCTTCTACATTTGGCTTCTGATAAACATTTATTTAGACTTACCCTGCCAAAGGCATTAAACACAGTCACATTTCATCTCCTTCCAGAGTAAGTGGTGGCAAAGAGCCAGTGATGGGCAGAGCCTGCAGGCCAGGCAGCAGTGGACAAACCCAAAAGTGTCTTCCTTTTTTGTTTCCAAACAAAAGGAGCACAGAGGTGTGGTGAGGAGAGGAACCCAAATTATGTAGCTGGAGACATGAGACCATACAAGCCCCTCCCAGGGCTGTCCCAGAGACTCTCAGCCCAGGGTCCAGGGGGCCACCCAGCACCCTGAGCCCAGGGAAAGGCTTTTATTGTCCCAGGGGTGTAACTCACTGCCTGGGATATGTGGGGCAGATTGTGGAGAAACATCTTGAGATTGCACAAGAGTTTCTGAGGGATGTTTGTGGGGAAATGGAGGGATCAAGGTGGTTTGAGGAAGAACAAGCATGGGAAAACAGGGCAATAAAAGGATAAGATGGACCAGTGGCATGGAGAAAGTTGGCTTGTAGTATGTTTGTCCACCCATGCCCTGTGCCTGGTCAAGGCCAGACTTCCCACTGAACTCCATTTTGGATGTTTTTCCTGGATGAGGGACTCTGTGTGCATGTGTGTGTTTGGATTCCAGCAGTCAGGGTCAGGTGCCATGTCCCAGGGGCCAGTTCTGGCAGTGGGTGTGTGTATCAGTGTGTGATCACACCATCAGCTGGTGAGTAGATTGTGAGGCTCTGGGAGCCAGAACAACTGTAAGCCTGGACTGGATGCTGGAGGCACCAGAGATCTGTGCATCAGCTGCTTCGGGGACCAGGAGGTCCTGGCCAGCTACAAGGGAGATTGTGGGGTCTGAAAGTTAACTGAGAGACCTGTTTGTTTATGTTTGTGCAAGAGCCAGCTGGGGATGAGAGGATCCATGGGCCATCTACTGTGTAGACTGAGCAGGCTGGTGGCTAGAGGGATCCCTGGTGTATATATGCCTATGTAATTAGATATATATTCCATGAATGGGCTTTCATCCTGATCAGCCAGAGAGGAGAAGAGGGTAAGGCCCTTGGTGCTGTTTGTGTTTGTGAGTGATGAACGTTTCTGTGTTGCTGGTCATGTAGAGATGTAGAGATGCAGGTATGTGTGGAACATGTGTGCTTGTGCTCGTGTGTCAACTGGAAACACCTGCACAGACCCAGTGCCAGCTGGACTGGGGGCAGGAGCTGCAGCACAGAATCAGAGAATCACAGAATCATCTGGGTTGGAAAGGAGCTCTGAGATCATCAGGTCCAACCCTTGATCCACTGCCACTGTGGTTCCCAGCCCATGGCACTGAGTGCCACATCCAGTCTCTTTTTAAAAACCTCCAGGGATGGAGAATCCACCCCCTCCCTGGGCAGCCCATTCCAATGTCTGATCACCCTCTCTGTAAAGAATTTCTAATATCCAACCTAAACCTCCCTTGGCAGAGCCCTCTTGTCTTGCTGGTAGCTACTTGGGAGAAGAGCCCGAGTCCCCCTGGCTCCAATCTCCTTTCAGGGAGTTGTAGAGAGTGATGAGGTCTCCCCTGAGCAGCCGTGCCTTGGCTCTGCCATGGGATTCAGCAGTCATGGACAATGACCAATTCCCTTGTGTTTGAGCCAAGGACAGTGCCTGCAAAGATTATCCTACTGCCTGAGCAAAAAGATTGAAAAGGAGAAGATTGGGGTTTTTTGTTTTGTTTTGTTTTAACACCTTCAAGCTTATAAACTCCCTTTCATCAAAAGTTGGGTAATGGAGCTGAATCCTCCACTTCCAGCACCAAGGTACACACATCCACCTTGTGACACTGCTTGGTTCAGACAAACCTGAGCTGACAAAGTTGCTCCCACAGCACTGAGCAGTCACTGGTGTGATTCATGGATTGGATGCTACTCCACCACTCTGTCTCCTAAGTAGGTACAGCAACCAAAAGCTGTTTCACCTTGACACAGGAGGCATGTATTTGGGAATGGAGGAGGCTGAAATGTGAACACACCAGCAGTGTGGAGGTAGTTTAGATGACAGACATGTTCCCTGGCAGAGATGAAGCTGAGCAGAATTTAAGGCCTTAGGGACATGTAAGGTTTAGTTTTGGCAGAGAAAATCACAGTCTTTCTGCCTTTTCTTATACTACTTTGAGCTGCTGTGGAGGAACACCATAATCCATCCCCTTATTTCCATCAAGACATAATAACAAATTACAGGTTCTTGTATCAGTTTGTATTCTCTGAGTGACTGCAGAGATACACTCTAAACTGATGAATTATTTAAAACAGCTGCAGTACACTTCAGAAAATGAATTTGATTGTGGCAAGATGTTATGAAGAAAACAGGCAAAAGCCTGGGAGCATCTATTCTCATAAAATATAGCATGCTTCCTGTCTGATGATAATTTTGAGTAAACAGAGGAATTAGTAAGTAGACTGATAGATTGTGCACTAGGAAGACATATTAGCACAGGAAACTAATAGAAAGTGGAGAATGGTCTTGCTAAGCAAGATATATTACCCTCTCTCCACTCCATCCCCAAAATGGGCAATGAAAAGGAAATAACACATGGGGCTTCTTTTAGTTCCAGACTTTGTGTGCTGTGTGGGTATGTTTCTGCTAAATCACTGCTGACATGTCACTTTGTAAATGTTGCTGAAGCTTACAGGTGCTGCCTCCCTCTCTGTACAAAACACACCCTAGATTGCCATAGCTTTTGTGGCTTATCACAATACATAGAGCTTTATAGAGAGAAGTCAGATCCTTTGTCAGATGAGATCTGGAAGAGATGTTTGAAGATTTGTGTGCCCAGGAGCTTGTCTGTTTTTTCCCAACAAGGTCAGCTCTTCTACAAACCTTGTCTTGATAACATTCTACTACTACAACACTATTGCATGAAATACATAAACTGCTTTTGCAGTGAAAACAGAAAATTGCTCTCACATATTGCCTTATTGTTGTCATGCACTAATTTTCTTCCTCTCTCTTCCTTTCTCCTGAAAGACATCAATATAATTTATTTCCATATTTGCTTCATTGAAATCATAAAGAAGCTCTTATTTACTTGCAATACATATCATCATATTAACCTAATATATTATAAATTCCCCTGCTGTTTCAATGGGACAGCTGTTGTGATGAGGAGTAAACAGTGTATTTTATCTTAGAAATGGCCCTGTTGAATGATACATGAATGTTCAGTTAATTTCCATCTTCTCTTCCACAGTACTTCTTTCCTTTGCTTCTTATTTTCCTTAATAAAGGGTGATATTTAATATTTGATTTCACAAAAGTGAAAAAAAAATGTTAATTAAAAAGTTTCTGATTTTATTTTCCCCTCCCTCTCCTTTTCTTCTCCCCTCTGACATTGGCAGAAAGACTTGCATTAGAGGATGGCACTTCTGGCTCTACTCAAGCCTGGATATTGCCTGCTGGCAATTTGCTTCCATAAGGATTCATCACTATTGATTTTTATTTTAGGCTTATGAAATGGGCATGTATCACCTTCCCAGTGCCAGTCTTGCACAGCCTCTCAGCTCTCCCTTGGCTCATATAGAATCATAGAATCATAGAATCATAGAATCGGCTGGGTTGGAAGGGACCTCAGAGATCATCAGGTCCAACCCTTGACCACTACCGCTGTGGTTACCAGCCCATGGCACTGAGTGCCACATCCAGTCTCTTTTTAAATATCTCCAGGGACGGAGAATCCACTACTTCCCTGGGCAGCCCATTCCAATGTCTGATCACCCTCTCCGTAAAGAAATTCTTTCTAATCTGAGCTCTTCACACACACCAGTCCAACCACCATCCCAGCAAGAGCAGGGGCAGGAAGCCCAACATCAGCTGGGGGCAGCAGGTGTGCTGCAGGCTGCTGAGCCTCCTGGAGATCCAATCTCCTGTGGGAAGGATGAACCAGCAGCCCCTGAGCTCCACGCTGCTTGGGGGACTCTTCCTTCCAGCTGTTCTGCAGTGGGGGTGTACACAGTGTCTTCTGCACAGCCATACAGACCACAGCTTCTGGTGGGATGGGCAGAGAACCCCAGGTACATGCATCTTAGACCAATATCCTAACTCCTGGGCCAAGTACCCTTCTTTCTGAATCACAATCCAGTGCTAACATAGAGAGAAAGAAAACTCTCCAGTCCATGGATTTCTCATGGGAGCCAGATGCCCTAAATTATGGACCACTACCCAGTGGATTTCTTGAACAGCCACACAGTTATGTGCTCTTTCAAAGGAACTTGCTCAGCTCTGAGAGAGATAAAGAGGAAAAGTGTTTGATTTTTTTTTTTTTACAAAAGTGGGCGAAAGAGAATTTATACAGCTTTAGCAAAAAAATGATGAAAAACCTGCCACAATTTCTCTTTTCCTGCTGCAAAGGAGTACACAGTGGAAATGGATTGCCAAGTTTTTATTTCACATAGAAACAGTAAAAAGGTAAATGTTATGAAGTAGAAACTCAGATCACTATAACATCAATTTAATTCAGAGATATGAACAGTGAATACTGGGAGTGAAACTTCTTACCCTTATCTTGAGCAAAGCATCCTTTTAGAGTAAAAGACTTGTTTAGTTACACTGAAAAGAAACACCAGGCAATAGGCTGACCCAGGCTCAAGGCACTCCTCCTGAGCAACAGGCAGTGTGAGCTCAGAGTTGCCAAAGTGCTCTGAACTTTCCAAGCAGTGGGAGCAGTGTTTATCATCTTTGCAAAACTGCCTCTCTCCAATTCAATATCCCACATCAGAGGCACCTGAGACACCTGTGTTCTTTAACTTATCTGCAGTCTGATCATCCCCACCTACACATACACATATGAAATGGAAATAACAATTTGAACCTATGTACATAAATGCAGCTCATTGAAATGCACCAATGTTTGCTATTACCTGAATCAGGAGAACACTTAAACTCAGCAGACACACATATCCAAGTTACATTGGGACAACAGTTTTAAAGTTTGGGTACAACATCAGATTTCATTGAGAAGATTATTATAGACATAGAGGAGAGGAAATTCAGGTTAAGAATAGTTTGGGGGGGAAGGGGGAAAGGGCATGGAAAACAAGTAAAGAAAAACAAAGCTCTAAGTAGATGGTTCACAGTTACTTTAGGCATCAGTTTAAATTCCTCAGTTTTGAAAATGGAAATAACACCTACTTATCACTAAGAGGTGTGTTGGTAATTCATGTTGAAAAGTGCTTAGAAATTCTTGGAAGAAAGGTACTTTTGGAAATGTAAAGCATTATCCTTGAAGTGTTGTTATGCCACATTGTGCTTATGGACCTCAAAACTGCTACTAAAAACTGATGCAAAAGGAAAGCAGAAACCCATACAATAATGAATACTTGGCCAACCCCAGTATTTCTACCCATGATATCATCAGTAGACAAGTACTGGTGGGAAGAATGGGTAAGAAAATTCTTAAGTGTGTATTATATTAGGTTTCTTCCCTGGAAAAGCTAGTTTGCTAAGTGTTGAGCACCAGGTGGTATAATTAGTTTATAAATTTGTGTTTACACCTATTTTGTGCCCCCCTAGAAAATGTGGCCACACTGCCAGAGTGATTAAATTGCCACCAAGGAAAGTCACCAGAAGAAAGTAATAGACTTCCATATTCTTCAGGTTCAGGACAGTTATCTCAATCAGGCTGCAAACTACTGATCCTTAGCTAGCTCTTTCTTTTCTGATTTCACTGAGAAGCTTTTCCTGCATGAGGACTGCAGGATGCTTGTTGCTGGTGGTACAGTACAAGCCAGCACACAGGACCCAGTATGGCAGCACTGGCACGTACAGCTCACTCAGCACCTTATGCCACAGCAGGCAATGTACTTACTTGCCTACTTACTGACAAAAAGGGGAAAGATTACCTTCCCCACTGAGCTTTCACACTTTTAGTACAGATCTCTGCCTGAACACAAAATCATCCAAGTTACAGACGTGCTCTTTAGAAAATCTGTTCAGTGAAAAGAGCAGGGGGAGAGTATAATCTGGAAACAATCTCCAGTAATTGACTGGAATTGTCTTCTCAGCAACAAAAAAATGTCAATTGGAATATATCAAACAGAAGACAAAAAGCTGAGTTTTAATCTTGAAGCCGCCAGCACAAGCAAAGAATTGGTGTCTTTCTTCTACATGACACTTTCTTCATCAATCATAGAGATGTATGTGGTACAGCAGAGCTAATGCTCTGTTTGGAGAGTTCACAGTTAGGGATTACTGCAAGTGAAGTTTCAGATTGCCTAAAGAAGTCTAATTTAGTATATGAATGGAGATGCTCATAAATATAAAAAATGCAACATAAAGTTCAAATTCAGCCCTAAAATATGTGAGCTGGCTGTTCTCCCCAGTGCTTTCCAGACTATGACCATGTGTGCAAATGTGTGATAACCACAGTGACTTACATGTTCCCTCTGGAGTCCATCACTGGAGTTTAACCCAGGACAGTGAAATGAATGGTATCTCAGCCTAAGTGAGTCACAGAGCTTGGCCTCCCAATATAAAGCCTCTGGAAAAAAAATAAAAATAAAGCATTTGAAAGGCTAGCTCAAGAAATCACATAGACTTTGCTGCAGCCTTTCTTGCAAGGTGAGAGGTGAAACATCAGGCTCTTTGGCTTCAGCATAACTGTGTGGCAGAAGACACATATGACTTCAGTAGAACACGGAGCAGTTTATGGATCAGACCATAAGTGGGTGCTGCAATTCCATCTGTGCTGTACGGGAAGAGCCCCTGCTGTAGGTTTGACTTGGGTTAGTTGCACCTTGGCAGAGTATTTCCTTAGCATGGTTTGGGTGTTGGGACCAGTAGAAAGTTTGGATGAGGCCACCTTGCTTTGAAGTCTAGAAGAGTTAGAGTATGAATGTGGGGTGCTGATTTAGCTGCCTATGCCAAGGCACCCAGATAATTGCCAGCAGCACTCTGGGTCAATAACTGAGCCTCCTGCTTTGCAATTAGTAAGCTGCATATTTTCCTGCCTTTCATGGCACAGAACAGACGAGCTGATCAACATAACTGCTCATCCGGATGGTTCTTTTTTCTATTGAAGGAAGTGTGTTGCTCATGAAAAGACAAAACCAAATGTCCAGCCGCGATTCTTCGTGCCACCCAAAAGTTAAATAAAAAAGGATTGAAAAGCATATTTAAGCAGCACCTGTCAGGATCTATAAAGCACTTTTCCTTTGGCCAGCCCAGAGGTGGAGGGCAGGCAGCAGCCAGGCCGCACGGTGGCTCTGAACACCCGTGGAAAATCCACCAGCGGTTTAGTGCCGCTGGGGAGCTGCAAGCGATTTGCAACAGCAAATGTGTCTAGGAGACTTGCATTATACAGCAAATTAACTCTGACTGCCTATCAGAACGGCTCTGCGTGCTTGTGATTAGAAAGAAAATAGCTACAAGCCACCATGGCCGGAAGGACATGCCACCACGGGGGAGCAGAACTCCACAGACTTTCTATTTTTATGTTTGCCATAACAAATGTAAAGAGACAATGCAAATCAGAAATTTAACCCATTAAAAGGCCAAAGCTACTGGAGAACACCGAAACATCAATACCTATGGCTATATTTTAGTTCTGTTTTTTTTTTTTCAAACATCAGTTTGAATTTTTTATATTCTCTTCACGTAAAATATGCTGTACAAACTATATGAGGGCAAGGTACAAACCCACCCACTACCATCTGGGGACATGCTCTTTTGACAGGGAGAAATGGGAATTACAAAAATCTCACAGAAGATGAATTGTATTTCAGTGTCTGGGATTAAGTGAACCATAAGTGAACCATTTGCCCTATTGACACGTGCTTCTATAACAGTTTGCTGCAAATAACTCATCAATTTGATGTACTCCGTGCTGTGTCTTGCCTTCAAATTGTGTTTCTAAATACAATTTTTAATAACAATCACATTGCTCAAGGCACTCATTTTTGTTCTGTTCACTAACCCCAGTGCTGGCTAACAAGAGGGCAGTTTGGATCCGACCCTGAGAGGCAGTAGCCACAGGACATCGTTTAGGTGAAAATGCTTGCAGGGTAAAAAGCTTGAGACAACACCCGGTTAAGCAGTGACAGCAGCAACAGGGACACAGCGAATCCCTCCCGCAATCTCCCATTGTGCGGCTTTACAATGCGTGGCTTCATTAACACACCCGGAGCCATCTCTTGATGTTAAGACTTCCACCCTATCCCCCAAGCAGTCTGAAACTCCTCTCTTTGGTGCTCATTTATTTCCCATTAGTTTTTGTGGTGGTTTTGGGGGTTTTGGTTTTCTGTGGTGGTTTGTTTCTTTTTTTTTTTTTTTCTTTTTTTTTTTCTTTTTTTTTTTTCCTTTATTTTTTCCTTTTTTTCCTTTTTTTCCTTTTTTTTCTTTTTTTTCCCTTTTTTTCTTTTTTTTTCTTTTTTTTTTTCCCCCCCCATTACTGCGACTCCTAATCCCTGTACATTGAGACCAAAAGGGCATTTCAGTTCAAGTCTGCTACTTCTCCCAGTTTATAAATTCCTCCGTTGCCTTTTAGCCAAAACCCGGCAGAAGAGCGACTTAGACGTGATGAATTTTCTTCCTTAAAGGAAGGGAAGTGGCTGAGACTTCTGGTTTTCCAGTAACATCCCGAGAAGGCTTTGCTTTGCTTTGCTCTGTCCTCCCGCACCGATCCCGCTCTCCCTTTGCTTTACAGAACCCGGCCGGGACACAACCATTTTCCCTCCCTGCCTGGGTTTTTCCTCCAGTCTCTCCAAGCCCTGCCGCAAAGCCCCCACGGCGGGGCCGTCAGAGCGGCACAAACCGGGGAGGGCTCCTCTCCGGGGACCTCCTCAGGACCTTCCCCGGGGGGGCGGCACCGATGCCCACCGAGCGCCCTCAGCGGAGCCGCCTTACGGCCCGACACCCCTCGCCTCACAGCCCGGACCCCAATCTCCTCACGGCCCCAAACCCAGCCCCAGCCACCGGCCCCGCTGCCCCCGGTCCGGTCCGACCCGCTCCGGCCCGGTCACCCCCACCACTCCCACAGCCCCGGCTCCACCAAGGCCGCCGCTCGCGCCCCGACGCCACCACCGCCACCACCGCCCCCCCTCCTCCCGGCGCCCCGCCAATCGCGGCGCTCTCCGCCGGGGATGACCTCACTCCTTGCCTTGCCATTGGCTGGCTATATTAAGAAAGTCGCGAGAGCCTTTAAATAGCGGCGGCGGGGGTTGCTTGCGGCAGTAGCATTGCCGGGTGGCACGGCACGGCACGGCACGGCACGGCACGGCACGGCACGGCACGGCACGGCCTGAAGAGCAGCAGCAGCAGCAGCAGCGGCGTTTCCCCCGCGAAGGGCCGAGGCGGGCGGTCCCGGTGGTGCTTGTCGCAGCCGTAGCGCTCCCCTGAGGCGGGGGACCGAAGCGCGGTGCCGGTGCGGGGAAAGCGGAGGACGCGCCCGCCTGTCTGCGCGGGCCCGGCTCGCCACGGTGCCCTGTGAGAAGCGAGAGGAAGGGGGAGGCGGCGGCCGCGGGGAGGAGGGCGCTGCCATCGTCCTGCTGCACGGCAAGGCCAGCTTGGCAAGCCTGGCCATGGCCGCGATCCGCAAGAAACTGGTGGTGGTGGGGGACGGTGCCTGTGGCAAGACCTGCCTCCTCATCGTCTTCAGTAAGGACGAGTTCCCGGAGGTCTACGTGCCCACCGTCTTCGAGAACTACGTGGCTGACATCGAGGTGGATGGCAAGCAGGTGGAGCTGGCCCTGTGGGACACGGCCGGCCAGGAGGACTATGACCGCCTGCGTCCCCTCTCCTACCCGGACACCGATGTGATCCTCATGTGCTTCTCCGTGGACAGCCCGGACTCGCTGGAGAACATCCCGGAGAAGTGGGTGCCCGAAGTCAAACACTTCTGCCCCAACGTCCCCATCATCCTGGTGGCCAACAAGAAAGACCTGCGCAACGACGAGCATGTGCGCAACGAGCTGGCCCGCATGAAGCAGGAGCCGGTGCGCACCGAGGATGGGCGCGCCATGGCCATTCGCATCCAGGCCTATGACTACCTGGAGTGCTCGGCCAAAACCAAGGAGGGTGTCCGGGAGGTTTTTGAGACCGCCACCCGGGCAGCCCTGCAGAAGCGCTACGGCACCCAGAACGGCTGCATCAACTGCTGCAAAGTCCTATAGAGCTGCGGCCGCAGCGCTGCGCACCGCGCGTGGGTCACCTGTGGGCAGGCGGAGAGGAGCGGGGTTGTGCACGCACGGGGATCCGCCTGTCCCTCCCGCTGGGGCTGGCGATGGATCGGGCTGGGGGCTAAGGGAGGGAGAACGCTCCTTTAGCCTTGGCTGACAGGGGTTGTGCTGGCTCAGCCCTAGGGACAGAGGGAGGGAAGGGAGGGGGGGGGGGATTGCATGCCCTGAGGCTTGGGAACAAAGCAAGGAGAAACCTCCTCCTCCTCCCAGCGAGTTCATCGCAGACTCGAGAAAAAGCTGCTGAGAGCGGACTGAGCAAAAGCTGCAGCCGCCTCTCCCCCTCCTTTGCCCGCCACCTGCTGCTCCCAGCTCCCAGCTCCCAGCTCCCAGCCAGCCTCCTCTCTTTTGCAAGAGGAGAGCGATGGAGCCCAGATGCTCGAAGGGACTTCTGCCTCCTGCCTGCATGTGCCTGCCCCCCAGGCGGGCTGGGGAAGGGGCTGCCCCCCCCCCAGGGCTGCCCGCAGCATCCTCACCTCTCCGGCAGATGTTTCGGCCTGAGCCTGACCTGCTGAAGTTTAGTGCCCTGAAGACCGAGACTGGGAGGGGAAGGTCATCCCTAGCAAAGCCTGTATATATCTTACTTTTTCTGTCTTGTGCAAACAGGGGGTGTTTATTCAAAGAGGTGGGAAGGGGGTGCCCAGCTGGGATTTGTGTTGTGCAAAGGAACTTGCCCTGAGTGACTGATGCCTGCTGTTAATGCCAGCCTTCAGCTGACTCCAGCTGGAAAAGTAAAGCTGACCTGCTCTGTCCTCATTGCTGGACATCCTCCTCCTGACAGGCTAGGCAAGAGGAGCTGGGGGGAAGGGGATGATATTGCCATATTATGATCTTGGTGCCTGCTCCTTCCTTTAATGTTGTCTTCTGCAAGTGTGTTGGTTTGGGTTTCTTTAGACGTTTTATTTTAAAAAGAAATTACTTTGCACAACTTGGTGGATTTTATTTTATTTTTTTTTTTAAATTAAAACTCTCAATGCACTTGTCATCTGCATACAATACTGTAGCAATGTTCTTGGAAATGTTCTTGGTAACCTCATCTGGGTCTTGTTTTAAATTGATTTCAACACAGGACAAAATTAAACCACTGTATCTTTTTGCCTTCTAAAAAAATGGGCGAAAGCACTGTTCTTTATGCAGTGAGTACATCAGACTTTAGTACTAAAGGTCAGTTTAAAGAATCTAGGTTTATTTAAAACTTATTTTCACAGGGTAGCCAACCCAGGTGAAAATAATTGTGTTTCTCTGATTCAGAGAACAAATGTATCCATTTGTTTACTTTTTCCCTTAACAGTGGTACTGAGACTGTTTTGTTGTTTCCTTTTGGTTTTGTTTTTTTAATAAACTGAAGTGGCAAAAACTGAGATGTATATGATGTTTACATAAAATTATGAACTGTGTATGCAGTTTTTTATGTAAAGTATTAAAAGATTCTATGCTGACACTTGAGAGCAGTGTTGTGATTTATGGAGACCGTCCTCAGCTGGCAGCAATACAGCTGCTCAGTGTTGAACTAGACCAGGGTTTGCCCCCCTACACGCAAATGCTTCTATTTGTGTTTTCTCCATTGGTTGAAATACCTGTCTGGCAGCTTTCAGAGGATGGTGCTTTTATTTTCCTGTGGGGAAGCTGCTTCCTTGATTTTTCTCTGCAGATGCCATGAGGAAGTGTACTCGAAACTCAAGGTGGTGACTGATCCATCCCTGTTGCTGCTAAGCACAAGGAGCCTCTGAGCCTTGTGCATCCTCTGCCTGTGTTGCCTCTCAGGGACCAGGGTGAGGTTGAGGCTTGTGTAGCAACAAAACACACAGAAAATGGCAAAGTAGCAGAGACGCGAGAGTTTATTTTTCAAACAAAATACTTGAATAAAAGCAGTTTTAGTTAGTGACCTCCCTTGCTTGCTGTGAGTAGTGGATGGGGCTTTGCTGGGTGTTGAGTCCCACCAGGAGCCTCTGCTTGTGCTGCAGTTTTCTCCTAAGCTGCTGGGCTGCATTTCCTAATTGCTGGCCTCATTAATTCCCACAGCAATGTACAAAGTTGAGATCTCTCCATGTGGGGGATGCCTGCCTCCTCCCACACCTTCTGTGCTTTGAGATGCACTCCCTGCCCCTGTGCTGCTGCCCGAGGCTCCGTGCTCCTGGCAGACGAGGTGGCTTGGTGCAAAATGTTTTTACAGAATTTTCTTCCCAGAAAATCTCCCTCAGGTACCTCCAAGGGAAATCTCAGGACAGCTTTGTATTTTCATTAATCCTTTCAACTCCTTTTGCAGAGATGTGAGAAAACACATATCTTTTGTTTATATGAGAAAGCCTTTTGTTTTTCTGGTCTATGAATACCTGCTAAGGTGCACTGGTTCATTCAGAAATGTTAGCAAATACTAAGGCAAGCAAAACACATTTAGTGGCCTTTGTTTGCTTCATAGAGGACTGTGCCAGCTGCCAACTGGAAGCAGTGAGGCTTTCCCCACAAACTAACATAGAAATAGTGGGTTCCTTGTTTGACAGCTGGGAAGTCAATCAGAAATAGCATGGCAATACCTCAGTTTGCATTCTGAAGTCTTCAAATGCTCTGTCTGTGCTGTTAGTTTGTTGTGCTGTTTCCTATGATCCTTGATGGACAGTTTAGGATTTCTTAGAAGGTACTTAAGTCCCAAGCTTTGGGTATCCATCTCCAAGGATTTAAATTCTCTTAAGGGGAGAGTTTCTTATTTTCAGTCTGAGAACCCTAAAAATCACATCTTAGTCCTAAAACATCCTTGAAAAAAATTTCAGTTTTGGATGTTTGAAGGGCCACGGCCAAAGACCTCGTTCTTGCAAAGGCACTGAAAAGCCCAGTTCTGTGCAGCGTAGCACTGTTCAGTGTCAGCTGATGTTACGATCAGCATAGGAAACTTCTCTTAAACTGGTTGCAGTAGCTGAAAAACTTCTAAATTCTGTTTGACTGTAGCAATAACTAATCTTCTCAAAACCCCAAAGGAGAAGGTGTTGATATTTGTATTTTAAACAGTGGGAAATGAGTTAGCATTGCATCCCTGTATAATTAACTATACCAATATTTTCCACTAAGGTGCTTATAGGGTAATTACATTTATTATTTCCAGTTGGACCTTTGCCCAAGTCAGGGTTACAGCATCTGGCTCAAGGGGGAAAAGCTGCAAGAAAACACACTTCAGTATTAACAGAGCGTGACCTTTCTCTGCTACTTTTGAGGCTGTGAGTAAGCCCAGAGTGAGATCATTGTGTGGGAGTCCACCCATTGGGGTCAGACAGTGGGATGGGAGCCATAACTCCTTTGGCTTTGTGCCACATTGCTACACTTGCTCATCAGCATCATGGTTCTGGTGGAGGGGGACATGAGGTGTGGCTTGTCCCACCTTCCTTGACTCAGCCCCCCTGCCATGGCCAGGCTGACACCCCAGGGCCACAGGGACTGCTCTCTGAGGATTTCACACCAAACAACTCCACTCCATAGCTGTGTCTGTTGAAGTGTACCATGGAGAATCTACCCACCCTCAGGGCCAGCCAAGTGCCTGAGCTCAGGCCAGGCCAGCTGACCACCCACACTCTGTCTTCAGACAGAGGGTTGGTTTCATGCTCACCTCCCCTTGCTGATCTTCATCTGGTCCCCTAACTTGTGTTCATCTGGTCCCAGTGTGTCTTCTGTAACCTTTTGACCGGGGAAGAGGTGACACTGAGCAAGTTAGATCATTGCAGGAAGGTCAGCAACCAACTCATTTCATGTTGCTGGGCATGCAGGGACTTTCTTGGCGGTGCCTGCACGCCTGGAGGGATGTTCTCACCTGAGGAAATGTTGCACTTTCCCTTACTCTGTTCAGGCCAAGTTCAATATCTGCAAAAGGTGTTTCTTTTGGTGGGAGCTACAGCTTCACAGAGGGAGTTTGCTCTGTAATGGTACCAGTGCCTCATCAGCAGCAAATCCTGGAAAAGTAGAAAAGCCTCACTGGAAGCCCCATTCATTTCCATTGTTTTCTGTTCAAGTGAGGGTGCCATTTGTGCACTCCCACCCCAAAACTGGGTTTGACAATGTGAGGAAGTATCATCTGTGCAGCCTGAAAATAAAGCCACCCAGAGAAGGTTACTACCATCTTCTCCCCCTCTGGAGATCCAGCAACAGGAGCTGTGAGTAGTCCTTGCATGATCAAATAGAAACACTCTGTAGGGTGTGCCAAAGGAGAGCCATCTTTGGTGGGAGGAAGAGATCAGTGAAAACCCTTGGTAATTTCAGCAAAGTGGTTCTAAATGCACATATTATGCATTGGAATTAAACTACAGGTTTTTGCTAGATTTTTTTTACTCTCATGCAACTCCACATACTACTACAATGGGACTGAATGAATGCAAGCAGATGCAGAATTTCATGGAATCATAGAAATCTGAAGAAATGTCCTCTTCCATGGCTCTCTGGTTTTGCGGCAATAATTTAGCTCCATTTGCTTTACACTGTGTTGGACAGATTGCAAATCTTTTTTTGCTGTTCAGTAAAGAACTAGCACTAACTCTCAGCATTAAGAGAAGAGAAAGTGCTTTGGGGAAGTGTACAAGTATTTTACTCAAAACAATGTTGCTAACTGTAATTCACTCACAGATTTTATTCCCTGACTGCATAAAGTAAAAAAAATGCCCGGTTTGATCCTTCAGATTTTAGTGGCCTGCAGCACTAGTGAATCCTGTTCTTGTTTTTGCCTATACTGTAACAATATCTATTTGTACATAGAAATTGCATTAGTGATCCCTTTAGAAAACTTAAAAGGATGTGTCGGAGAGAATCCATTTGTCCCTGCAGGTCTGAAAATCTGTTTTCAGAACTGACTATCTCAGAATGTGTGTGAAGATACAGATGCTTCAGGTCAGATTCAATCCTTCTTCACAGTCAGGCAGCCAGCAGACACAGTGAGGGCTGTGTTTTTCAAGGAAGCTTTTGGAGAAAAGTTTGGATCAGTTGCTGGAGGAGTCTCTGAAATTTTTTGGAGCTCCTTGTGGGCATCTTTAGATGTGGAGTTCAAGGGAGGGAAAGATTTCAGTGCACTTAAGCAGTCTTCAAGTCATGTATCTCAGTTATTTGCCCAAGGTCCCTTTGCTCTGGCAGACAGACACAGGCAGCTCCAGAAGATTTCTCCCCACTGACTGGCTGGCTGGGACTTAGAGCAACCTGGTGATGTCCCTGCTTATGGCAGGAGAGTTGGACAAAATGTCCTTTAAAGGTTCTTTCCAACCCCAACTACTTTATGGTTCTATCATTCTGTTTCTTTGAGCAGTTGATCTGAGTAGCCTGATGTAGTGGATAAACTTTTTTTTTTTTTTTAATGCCAATAGAGAAAGGGAATAAGTTGCTCTTCCTTCTTCTCCCCTGCTCCCTTGTATTTTTCCCAGTTCATGTTAAGAGCAAGGAATTTTCTTCAGGTTTGCTCCCAGTGCCAGTGGTGAGCCACAGTCTGTGATAAGCAGCAGCCAGGTAGATTAAATTCTATGGCCAGGCACTTGTGCCCTGGGCAGAGGGATTTATCTCTCTCCAGTTCTTCAGAGAGTCCATGAAACGAGAGGCTTTGTGGGTACCTGTAAGAAGTGCCTGTATGTATCAGCAGTGTTTTCTCCATCTATATTTCCTCAGCATGTAACGTTTGTTATTATAATAAAAGCTCCAGGCATATTTGCTTTCCTTCCATGGCTGAAATATCCCACTGACTCCATAGGCTGGAGGAGTGGGGGCTTGAAGGGGGACATTGCTGTGGGACCTGCCCTGAGCTGGAGCAGCAGAGGAGGCAGAGGATGGGATGGGAACCTGCAGGATGCTCAGTGTGCATCCTCCGAGCTGGTTTGGCTGGGAGGGCTTTGTGCCTGTGTGAAACTTGCTTCCGAGTAATAAAGGATGGACTGGTGGGTGGGATTTTGAGCTAAATGCTTGTTTCTGTTGCTTTTAGGCCATTCATCCTCTTCTGCATTCCATGCTTGCTGTGGAAGGCTGGAGAGGGGAATCTGGAAACAAAGCGGATTTCCTGGTGGCCTTATTTCCATGACAAGGTCCCTCAGTCTCCCGGCTCTCAGGAAGGGGGTGGTGGCAGCTCGGGGACCCACCGAGGACTCCCCGGAGATGGGGAGGGAGACAGCTGGGGGACAGCCCTGGAAGAGCCTTTTCTCTTGCCCCTAAGCTTTTGTCCAGTGTGTTTTGTGGGTTTTTTTTTGTTTTGTTTTGTTGTTGCTGGGTTTTTTTGTTTTGTTTTGTTGTTGCTGGGTTTTTTATTTTGTTTGTTTGCTTTTGTTTGGTTTTTCTTTTTTATTTGGTTTGCTTTGGTTTGGTTTTGAATACAAAACGGAGAGATCCCATCGGCCTTGCTCTGTGGGGCTCATCCCTCTGACCTCAGAACAAGCCAGGGCTGCAGAACCGGGTCCTGCTTTTCAGGCTCTGAGGTTTGATGGCAGCATCCTGACCTTTCCTGGGGACAGACAGTTTGGGTGAGTGAGTTTCAGACCAGGGCTTTTTTTTTCATAAAGTATATGCATAGCTAGCTGTAGATAACCTACCTATGTGAAAATCAAAACATGAAAATCCACCCCTTTGCATTCAAGATCCTTACAGGAGTAGATGGGCACTTTTCATTTTCAGCCTCATCACCCATGAATATATCAAGGAACATTGCTGCCTGGTGTGACTTAACTAATTTAACAGCAGTAACAGAAAATTAAGAAATATATATATATATTTTAAATTCTGAGGAGAAAATAATCTGTATTTTTCGTGTTAAAACCAACCATGGCCTCATGAGCATCTGAAAGAAACTCCAAATTTCAGATTGCTCTAAAAGTACCTTATTTTCGTTTTCTCTGATAGTCAGGTAGGAGGGACAGTAAAGCTGCCAGCATCTAAAGGACCAAAGAGACTGAATGTGGGAGAGCTTACATCAAAACAGCCTTGTACCAACCCTTCTTCCAACAGTGAGGCAATGGGAAGGAAAATGAGTGTCACTCCCATGTTTGCTCTTTACTGAAGTGTTCCCAAACAAGGTGCCTCTCAGCAAGGGGCAGAAATGAGCTCAGTCCCTCCTGATGGCAACAGAACCCTTTGCATAGATGGTGATTGCTGCATTTCATTCAAAAGACTCCTAAAGATTAACTAGGATGAGATGCTGGCATGCCAAAGACACACATATACCAATAAAATGGTAAAAAGGGAAGCAAATTGTAGTAATTACCTTGCAGCTAGGAATTTAGCAAAGGTGTGCCTAAACCCTGGGCTCCTCACTGAGAGCCCATCTGGGCTCCCACACACCGGTGGCCTCTCCTCTTGGGTGGGCTCACTGATTTAACACTGTCATGTGAAATTCAGAGCAACTGTTCTCAGGCTGTGTTTAGCTGGGAAGATTTCAGGCTTTGGTTCCTGAAGGCTTCTCTCTTCTCCAGCTGTATCACCGGGTTTAATAAAAAGCTATTCCTCCTCTGCAAATTCTTTATCTAAGAATGTTCTTAATTCTTCACTATGCCAGGGAAGCAGCTCAGGATGACAGGATGCTTCACTTTCAAGCTTAGAGTGACATGGCAATAGCAGTGGTATTATTTATTTGGGGACATCTGTTTCAGATACTTTTTACTCCCCTTGGCATAAGTATGTATGTGAAATATAAACCTACTGGAATTTTAAGTATTACATACTATGTAAAAGAATAAGTTGGACATATTTCTTCCCTTTCATCAAAGAAATTGGTGTCTGCAGTCATTTAAAAGAGTCAATGCCTGGGCCTTGAGTTCAGTGTAGGTATCTGGAAGGTTTAGGAACCCCTATTCCTCTGCACACCCTTGCAGAAATGCCTATTAAAGGTTTCTTTCCTAGCTTGCCCCCCCTACCAAAGTGCTGTGGGGGCCAGAGCAGCTGTTGCACCCTTGCTGTGCCCCCATACATGGGGCATGGGATCCCTCCTGCCCTGGGTGCATGCTGGCATGCAGAGACCAAGGGGAGGGCTGTCCTGTACCATATTGCAGACAAGGTGTAAATAATGTCTAGATTCTCTCATCTGCTGATGCTGAATTTGGTACCTGTTTGTTAAACTTTGGGGTTATAAATTCTCCTCTTGAGAGAAAGTGGCTTAGGGGGACCTTATTGTCATGTTCCAGGACACTAGGGTGCTGAGCAAAGGGTGGCTCCCAAGAAGACAGAGACCTTTTTTACAATGAGTCACATGGAAAAGAGAGAGGTAATGTGTGTAAGTTACTCCTGGGGAGCTCCCAATTGGAGAAAAGAAAAAGAAAAGAATTCACTATATGAACACTCAGACTTCGGAATTATCTCTCCAGGGAAGTGCTGGATTCCCCAGCACTGGACACTTTTAAGACTCAGCTGGACAGGGTGCTGGGCCATCTCACCTAAACCGTGCTCCTACCTAGACAGGCTGGACCAGGTGATCCCTGATGTTCCTTCCAACCTGGCATTCTGTGACTCTGTGATTATCAGTTCATCTCGGGAGCTCAGTTTATCAGCATCACCGTCCCATTACCAGCACGGTCTCATGGTCTGCACTGGTAAAACTCCCCCTGCAATTAGGAGACTCCTCCTGCCCATTTGCTCCTCAACTCCCTCCAAGTAGGAGTGTCCATATGGGAAACTGTGCCAGGAGGATGAGGACAGGAGGATGAGGACAGGAGGATGAGGACAGAAGGGCTGGAGCACCAGCGAGCTCCTCCGCAGGCAGCAGCCGGCTGGCTGGGAGCCACCATTAAATTGGAGATGCAGCTCAAGCTGCAGAGGCTGAAATTTCACTACAAAAGTTTCTTGTTTCTCATTTTCCTCCTTTGAAAAAAGATCAAGTTTCAGGGGAAAGTCAGCCAGGGCTAGCCACAGAGGGCTAGAATTACTGGCATGAAAAGAATCAGGGCGAGACAAGATATGTTTCAGGCTGCAGCCGATCCTTACTCAGCTAAAGCTTCAGCCTGGGACTGATGGAGCACCACACCCATTGCTCTTATTGTTAACTGCACAGATGCTTAAAATTAAAAGCAATTGTTTATTAGGCATTCCCAGATGGCCATTTCATAAAGCAGTCACACACCGGTCTCAGAACTCGCAGCTCCTTCCACTGTCATGTTAATTTTGTACACGAATGGTTTTAATAAACCCAAGAAAAATATGCATTTTCATGTGTGGGTTTTGCAAGGCAATCTAGAGGCCAAGCTTGAAAAAGAAAGAAAAAAAAAGAAAAACAACCCATACAGTGCTCATATGCCAAAATGTATTAGATTGATAGATGAAACAAATGGGTCAGGCAGTGTCCGTGGGGCTGGTGGGGTTTTCCAGCTGGGGTTAGTGGGCTGGCTATAGCTCATCTTTGCTAAACTCTGAGATTATTATTTAAATTGAGGAATGATGAGCGAGTAGCACAGGTGAAACAAACACCAGAGTCTCTGGTCCTGAACCACCTGGGACATGAGATGGGTAAACTGAGGTGTCAGTGCAGGGGAGCAGACCTTCACCCTACTTGCTCTGGCCACTAACAAAGGCTTCTCCAGCCCTGGGAACCATGCCCTGCACTACTGGGATGATGTTTCCTTACCAACTCTCAGGGTTTCAGGCTGGAGTCACTCCATAGCATGTTTTTCTGCATTCATTTCTGTAGAGCTTTACCAGGGACCTTGCATGCCTACACGTTGCAGCAGGCAGCATTTGCAGGAGAGGTGGAGCAGGGAGATCCATCCCTGCAGCCAGAGCCTTTTCCACTCTGTGCAGCTGATGGTGCCCTGCCAGTGGTCTGGGACCCATTTGCAGTGTCCTGTCAGTGATCTGGGACCCACCCCAGTGCCCTGCCAGCAGTCAGGGACCCACCAAGCTGCTCAGCCCCCTTGCAGCTCGGAGCACTGTGCTGATTTCTGGAGTAAGCAGGGCCCAGGTGACTCCCCGGTATGGCCAGTGCATAATTACAGCTTGGATTGCCAGCAAGCTGTGACATGCTGCATGATGTCTTTGTCTTCTGGGTGGCAGCTGAACACCCAGCCAAATCTCACTCCGTTGCTGCTGTGCCACGTAAGGCTGTTTTCCTTGCATTTTCCATGTGCAGTGCTAACAGCATCCTGGCTGTCACGTGGATATGGAAGCTCTCTCAAGCTTCAGCTCCTGCTCCTTCAGCAGGATGAGACAGCATGGGACATCAGCCATTCAGAAGACACAGAGGTCACCATGCCAGGGGGCACAGAGCAGCCCAGCAGCCCCTTCCTGGCCAGACACTTCTGACCCTGAGGTCCCAGGTGCTGCCTCTTTGCATTTGCAGCCCTACTCCTGGCTGCAGATCCTGGATGAATTCTGACTGGAATATCCTCATGCTCTCTCCAACCCAGGGCATGCAAATCCCCTGTGATTTTCTTGTGTTATCTAAATGCCTCTGGAAGTCAGACAGATTGTAATTGTTTTCCTCCCCTGACTGCTACTTCTGGGATCAGAAAGCTGCTCTGAGCATCACCCTTTGCACTTGAAATCTGATCTCCAGTCTTTTATTGCTAATAGATGCCCATTTATTAATATGCCAAGATTAATGAGCCCTTTTCCTGGTATAGGAAAATCATATTCTGAAATTACTGAATACATATGTTTCCTGTCTGTACAGACTGAGAGGAGCTGTTGGATCAAATCTGTTTATAAATGGAAAGTGTGGTTCTGTGCTGGAGCAGTCTTATCCCAGCCCAAGCTCTTTTCTGCTATTGCATGCAGTCAGAATGCCACTCAAGTGCTGCTGAATTTACACTGATTTATTTGTGCTGACACGAGGCCTGTCTGTAGGTGCAGGTGCCACATGATGGGTTTTGCCAAGTGTTTTGTCTCAAGAATGGAGACTGCTTGCTGCAGGGACGAGGAGGGCACCTACCTTCCCAACCCAAGTTGGCTGCAGGTTGTTGTGCAGTACCTGGTTTGGAGTCTGGCTTTTTAAGAAAGAAGGTACCTGTTCTTTGTCCCAGCAAGCAGTTAGATTTTGATCCTTCCCTAAGTGTTTTGGGAAGAACTGGAGCCTGATGGATGCTTATGCTTTTACAGGTGGAAAATTTTCAGCTGGACTTCTCCTAGTTTCAGCCCGTTTTTCTCTGTAGCATCCGTAGAGGCATCATCCCTGTGTTGCAGCAGCATGTGTGCAACATTTCCCAGTGTAACTGTTGAGTGTTCAAGGACTATTAATTTTGAGTCCTACCCTCAGCCTTTCTTTTGGCTTCATGTGGCATCATCTTACCTGCATTTGACTAAGCTTTTGTCACAGAGAGCAGTACAGACACAAATACAGCACACTCCCCTGCCTCTGGGAAAGGAAGCCAGGCTCAGGCTACAGTTTTGGGGGACAAGTGGGGTGGGTATAGCACAGAGGGCTGCAAGGCAGTCCCCCCCCAGACCCAAGGGTATGTGCAGAGGAGGATACAGCACTGGTGACAGCAGCTTCAGGTCTCTTCTGAGCTACATCTTGACAATTTGAGGGTGCACCATGCTCCTGAGCCCCCCTTGCTGTCTGCCCCTCAGTCAACACCTCTCACCAGCAGCAAGACTCAGCCAGAAAAGGAGAAGGTGAGAGGGTGCTGAGTCACTGCTGCTTCCCATGCTCAGCCTGTTTTTGTGGCCAAAACAACTGATTTTATTTTCCATAGCTGTCAGTCATAGAAAGCAGGTTTGTTTTTCTGTTTTAAACAAGGAAGGAAAAACAACGTTGATAGCCTGCAACTGCCTATTAGTGATTGGGACTGATGGAGGTAGACTGTGCCTGCAGAACATTTATTCCTCCTACACCTTCAGTAACTCAGCTTTGTGCTGTGAGATCAACAAATTACTCTTACAAAACTGTGCTGTTAAGTTCAAGGTGTATGTCCTCTCCCCACTCAGCTTGTAGTTATCAGTGTAACGAAGGGGTGTTTCCTAGGTCAGTTCATAGATTAAGTGTGTCAAGGGCAGTGCTTGCTTTTCAAGCTTATTTAACAGTTTAATCAGTTCTGGAAACAGTTTACATGATGTTTTGTCTTAGTTTTTCATTTGTTTGTTTCGGTGTTTTTGTTGTTTGTGCTTTTAAAATTTATTTTTAATTCTTTATTTTTTTTTTTAGCAGAGGAAAATATTCAGCTCCTTCAAAGCCACCACTATTCCTCCCATGATGGAGAGGATTTTCAGCCAGGCACTGCAGGGCCTGCAGTGAGCAGCCAGGGCAGAGGGGATGTGAGGAGTTCTCTCCTTTCACATTAAACATGTGACATGCCTGCCAGCCTCCCAAACTGCCTGAGAACTGGATAAGAAATGTCAGCTTTATCTGCATCTCTGCACAGCTCTTATCTGACTGCAGACATTAACTGCACCATGTGTGCCCTTCACCTGTGTAATTTTTGGACAGATGAAGAAATTCTCAGCTCTCCCTGTTAATATTTTCTCCCTTCTAGATAAGTAAATGAGGCTGAGGAGGTTCTAGGGACACCTGACTCTCCTCCCTCTCATGTTCATTTATAGCTGACTCACAAAGGAATTTTTCCCCTCTCAGTATTTCTTCTCCTTTTGATGACCATGTGCCTGCTGTTCACAGGATGCAGAAAATGTGAGGCAGGAGAGATAGAACCATGGCATCAGATGAACAGCCTGAAAGGTGTTAAACTTGTATCTGTCCATCTTACATATACATGAATTATTGTCCTAAGTGCTTTTCTTCCTTCCAGCTTCTTTAAGTCATGCCCTCAGTTTTCCTTACCATGCCACCATGCTATGGAGAGCCACCCCTCTCCATAGTAATCCCAGCTGGCAGCTAAATATTTAACAATCTTAGAACATACTTTTTAGTAATAACACTTGCATTCTTCAAACTCAGGGCTGCTACACAGTCCATTTAATCCAGCAGCTGTTTCCAAGGGCTCTGGAGCTGGTACTGAGTTGTGGGCTCTGCCATGGCAGCTGGCACTGGGCTGTCAGCAGGAGGCATTGATGCTTTAGAAGAGGTTTTCTGTTGAATACTTTTTTCTTGGAAAAATAAGGTGAGATACCCCTTCAATCTTTTCACACCTTGAGGCTGGAGGGGTAATGTTCCTTACAAACATTTCTCATTACTGGCTTGGTTGTGCCTAATATCCTCAGCCACCCTGAACATCTGCTCTACTCTGCAGAAGCTGGCTCACATGCACTTCTGGGATTAGATCCATGTGAAAACTGTTTAGGACAAGAAGGTGATTTAGAAATCCCCTGAAACAGCACTGCCAGGGTGGCTCAGAGTGTAGAGGTGCTAAACATCAGTTTTCTTGTCTTCCTCCCATGTGGGAGTAGCTGCAACATAGTTATTCCTGCATCACTTCCTCTGCAGAACAGGTTTTATATTTCATTTGAATGCCAGTTTTTGTGTGCAAAAAGGGCAGAGGGCTTGACTCCAAACCACTTGTGGTGCCGGGTTAATTTCATGGGATATAGAAAGCATTTCCTGTTCCTCTTACAGCCCCTTCTTCAGCCCTTGCTTTGTGTCCCCTGAGTTTAATGGGTGCAGTGCAGGTGCTGCTAACCCCCCAGCTCTTGATAGAGATCAGAGGTTGCCAGCCAGGGGCTGCCTTCAGCCACAGGCACCTGAGGATAAGTGGCTGCTGGAGCAGAGAAGATCCAACACCAAGAGCTGCCCCCCTTCCTGGGGCTCAAGAAAGCCAAGAAGGTTTAACTGGGGAGCAAAGCATGGGCAGAGCCAGCAGCACCCCGGGCTCATCCTCCATCCCTTGCTCCCTGACTCTGTGAGGTTTCCCTGAAGGTCTCTGTCTTTCCCTGTTCCCCACCTTTTCCTGGCAGGGACAAATGAATCCTTGTTTCTTCCTTTTTCTACAGGCAAAATTCAGCTGTGCCAACATCTGCCAAGATGCTCTCTTGCAAACCCCTGACCTGAAGTTATGTTTGAGCAACCACACCTGCTTGGCAGGCACTGCAAAGCAGCTAAGAGACTGCTGTTTGCCACTGCCTAATTTTTTTAAAGAATCTGCTTTCAGGCAGGAAAAGTGTGGCCTGCGGGTGCATTGCTGCATGGTATCAGGAGCCCTCTGCTTGGCTTGCTGTTGATTCTCTTAGGCAAAAAGTTTCATCCTTTCAGGCCCTTTCTCCTCTTGAACAATTACTACTGTTTCCATTAGTTCAACTGGTACCTAAGAAAACTAGGGCCTTATTTTATGAAGAGCCTGATGTAAAACAGTAAAAACCACTCATGAGTTACTGCACTTTTCACAATCAAGCTCTCCTCCTGAATGAGTTGATATATTAAAATTAGGAGAGATTATCCCAACTTTGTCTCACTGGTGTCTGGACTACCACGGCTACAGCAATGCCACTGCCCCTGCACACATCTCCATTTCTTCTCTGCAGCTGTAGCATCACAGTGACATTATTAGAGGCATTGCAAAACCCAGCCAGGCTTGTCACTGCTGGACAAGGAGCCACACTCTTCTGCAAGAAACATTAGGACTCAGGAAACTTGCATGGAAATATTTATAGCATGGCTCCTTCCTGGCAGGGAGGAAGGCTGATTTCTGAATACCAAAGAGCAGAAATAGGCCAGCTCTGAAGGTGAAAAGGTATAAACTTCTATTTGGGGAATACTGTGTAACTGGAGTCTCATGAGAAAGAAACCAGCAGTGGGTAAGGCCAGTGCAGCTTCTGCCTCAACACAACATCTTTAAAACCTCAGGGTTAGATTCTGCCCCCATTGTTCAGTGCTGAAACCTGGCACAGATACAAGGAGGGCAGAACCTGCTCATTCATTTGGATTTCACCCCATTTTTGTGCATTTAACTAGATCTGTGCGAGGCTCTGAATGCCCAGGAGGGAATCTGAGAGGTTTTAGGTGCTGATGCAAAGTGACAAATCTGCAGCTTGTGATCAGAACAAATATTGAGGGTTTTGGTGGAGTTTCAGCGTGCATCTGTGACATGGATAAAATTATGTATTGAATACCTACTGCCTTTCCCTTAGATGTGCTGATATTGACTTGGAGCAAAATAGCCCTTTAAGCCAGGGCTGCTAGCCGTTTTCACAATTCTGGCTTTTAATCATCACCAGCTTGTAAATTCCTCCTTCAGAGGCTGAACCCACTGCAAAGATTTCCAAGGAGCTGACAGAAGTGTTTGATAGAAGGGCCTCCTCTTTTCTCCTGGGGAATTACAAGCCTATAAGTCTTCATTTTACTTGACATTCCAATTTGCAGCTTCGATGCCAGAAGAAATGCCTTGGTTCTCAGGTTAGTGATGGAATCTGTGATATGGCAAGTGTAACAGAAAAGTGAAGCTCTGTAAAGGCCTAGTTAAGCTCCCCTTTGCTTATGCACATAGCTAGACAGACAGGAGGAAAAACCTCTCTTCAGCTGAGATATTTAGTTATCTGTGCTTAGTGTCAGACATGAAAGCACTGGAACCACGACTGGGCTGCCTGGTTGTGAGTGTTGCAGTGAGCCTGGAAGAGCTCAGCCCCTGAGGGGCAGCCCAGACCACCTGCAACTGCAGCCCAGGTGCCAAGGGGGATGGTGTCCCCTGGCTGGGTTGGCTCCTGTCCTTCATCAGGCAGCCAGGGTCTGCAGGGGCTGGTGCAGAAGCCGTGTCTCTGCTCCATGATGGGCCAACAAAGCTCAGGCTCTGCAACACAAGCCTCATTTTCTACCAGCCCTGTCCTTGCAGCCCAGTTCCCATACACACCATGTGATTTGGCTTACTGAGGTGACTCCATTGCAGTTTCAACAAGGACCTGCAGGCTTGTCAATGCTCTGATGTGTTGCTATGCCCCTGTTAAACATGCTCTGTGATGGGGCAATCCTGCTTTGATGTCCAGTTGCTTGGTGGGTATCAAGGAACAATATATCACATATACAGATGCTGTGTGAGGTTGGCTTGATCATAGCAGAGGGGAAAAGGAAGTTGTAGAAAGCCTCACCTATCCTCAGAAAGGGTGTGCTTTGCTGCCCTGTTTTATATTCTCAGTCTGTGGGGGTGAGTGCCCCGTTTACCAGCTGGAAGACTGGTGCCTGAGCGCACCATGAGAGACCAAAGCATTATACTCATATATAATGAGTATACACATTATATATGAGAGTACACACATTTTACACCTATACGATGAGTATACACATACACGTATACATATACACACTTCTTGCTCTTCTGTCTAGAGGAACCTTCCTCAAACCCAGGGAGCTGTGCTGAGAAATTTATAGTCACATGACTATGGTTGGAAATGAATTAGTGGCTGCTTGCCTGGGATTTATTTTATTTTTTATTATTTTATTTTATTATTTTATTTTAATTTCCTCCTCCTCTTCAGTCCTCTGAAATTTTTATGGGGAATGACATCTAAAATATCAAGTAGAAAATTTTAATTGTGGGAGAAAATAAGGTCCTTTAGGCAAGATTTTCCCAAGAAGCCCAAGAATTTGCTGTCTGGGGGATTTCCTTTCCATTGCTTGGCATAGGGATGGTTTGTTACCTTGAGGAAGAAAGTGCAAGATTTAGTTTGATCCACAAAACCCTCACCTCTCTTGCAATAGTTCTGGGCTGCTGTAAGACAGCTGGAAATGTACTTCTGTATTTTCTTCCTCTAAGCCATTGGCACCACAAAGCCCCATCAGGGCTGACTTTCTAGTCAGAGTGGGGTGTCTGGGGAGCAGTTGTGCCATGACTGGCAATTTATCTTTCACCTTTTGTTCACATAGCAGGGAGAACCTGATGCACGGCAACACCCCCTTTCCTCCATCTCTTGAATCCATTGTTTCAAATCTTCAGAGAAGGCTTTTTAGGGATTTCCTGTTTTCAGCAATGGGCCTTTGGGACTGTGTATATGGACAGAACAACTTTCTCTTGGTGCTGGCTTTGCTCTTTGTTTCAATGCTGTCCAACAGCACCAATGCAATTAACAAAATTGGTCCCTCTCAGCAAAGGTGCTTTTCCCAGGAGTCAAAGGGAGACAATGCCCCTCTTACTGGTAAGTTCTGTGTTGGATGAGGGAAACTGTTGTAATGCTATGGCTCTCCCTAACCCTGCATCCCCACTGACACCTACCAAGACTTTAAGTGTCAGATAACTTCTGACTGCCTGTGACCTTCATTTCTCCAGACTCTCCTTATTTGCTGCTATGCAGAAGACACAGCAAGGAGCAGCCTTAGGAATTAAATGCCAAGTGAACCAAGAGTGGTCATCCTTGAAAGTACACCTGAGGGGACCTTGCATTTTCCATGCTCTTTACCTTTGGTTTGCTTATCTCTAAAGTATGAAGGAATGAACTATTAAAACTGGGATAGCACTTTTGTTTTTTTTTTTCTCCACTTCTACAGGCCAGAGGAAGAAGCTGTGTTGTGAGGTGGATCCCCAGGGCTGAAGCTAGCAGCAAAGAATTGTCTCTTTGCCTGTGCCAATCATTGCTTTCTTTGCTTTCCTTAACAAAATCTGGTGGTGCCTTTGCTCATGCACCAAAGAAGCTGGGGAAGGAGACATGGTGCCTTTTAAAACTCTTCAGACTCATCGACATGACTGATGATTTATGTGTGTGTGCTCAGGTGCTAAATGACCTTCCTCTAGCATTTGAAGCTTGGTGAATGAATAACCACCACTCACCTGGGAAGGGCAGCAGACTTTGTGTTGTGCTGAGAGCAATGATGAAACCCAGTCAGGCTTCTCCAGCACTGAAGTGATATTAAAGCAGCTTTTTCCCCTCTGACAGCAACCCTAAAACATGTCCTTTCCTTCATGCCTCCTGAAAACCCTCAGAGCTGATTTTTAGTTTTTCTGCTGCCTGCTGAGTTACCAACCCCCCAGCACTCACCCTCATCATTTCCAGACTGTCCGGGTCTCTGTGCACACCCCTCCCATAAACCTTCAAGGAGGAACATTTATATGAGGAAATAGGACAGAACTGAGTCCTGATGCTCTAAAAATGAGGGATAGGTGCCCTCTGACAAGACAGTGCTGTCAGCCATGGCAAAGCTCACATCTCCCCTAACAAGTAGGGAAATTATGGGTTCATTTTCAAAGCAACATCTGGGTGTCAGGGGTTAGGCTCAGCTGGTATCAACCGGGCCTCTGCTCACCCACCTTCCACCCCCACTGTGGGACAGGGAGGAGAAAATTCACCCAAAGGCTCATTAATTGTGACAAGGAGGCTTGGATTCCCTGATTACGGTAACTAGTAAAATCAGACAGACTCCACTTAAGAAGAAAAAAACCTAATTTAATCTATTAGGAGAATGAAAAAACATGGCCAGATCTCAATATCTTCCCCCAAGCTCCCTTTTTTCTGGTCCTAAATTGCTTCCCTGTTGCCTCCCCCTCAGGGCACAGGGGATGGGCAGTGGGGGTTCTGGGTCAGTTCCCCACACGGTGTTTCTGCTGCTCTTTCCTCCTCAGGATGAGGACTCCTCACATTCATTCCCTGCTCCAACACAGGTTCCCTCTCACGGGAGAGTCCTTCATGACCCCCTCTGACATGAGTCCCTCTCATCAGGTGCCATCCCTCGGGCACAGACTGCTCCATCCTGGGCTGCCCACAGAGTCACAGCTGCTTCAGGAACAGTCACCTCCTCTGGCACGGGGTCCTCCATGGCTGCAGATCCACATCTGCCCCTCTCCATGATCCCACACAGGCTGCAGCTCCATGTCTGTCCACCTGTGACACTTCAGGGGCTACAAATCCACAGGTACCTCACCATGCTCCTCCATGGCCAGGTTGGATGGGGACTTCAGCAGCCTGGTTTGGTGGAAGATGTCCCTGCAGGGGGGCTGGAACTAGATGATCTTTAAGGTCCCTTCCAACCTAAATCATTCTATGATTCCATGGGCTGCAGGGTCACAGCTGCCATCTCACCACAGGCTGTAGGGAAATCTCTGCTCGGGCACTTTTCCTCCTCCTTCCTCACTGACCTTGGTGTCTTTGCTCTGGCATTGCTTGCTCTCACCTGCTCCACTCCTCTTCTCTGCAGGTTTAGTGGGTTTTTTTAAGGTTTTTTTTTTTTTTTAAGTTTTTAAGTTTGTTTTTTTTTTTTTAATATTTGCAGCTTTGTTTCCCTTTCTTGAACGTAACTTGCAAAGGTGCATCCAGCTTCCCATATCTGTTTGGCTTCCAGCATCTCCTCACAGGAGCCACCCCTGTGGCCCTCCCTGCTTCCAAAACATCACTGCAGTAACCCAAGACACCAGGTTTATGCATTCAGGGCTGAATCTCCATTTCCAGCTGGCCACACAGTTATTAAGTTCTATGCTGACTGTATGTACAGCTGTAAGAGATGAATTTGCCTGCTGCCATGATGGACTCAGCATGAATACAGGTCCAGCTTTTCAATAAAAGGTAATATTGTCACATTGTCACAAATACATGAGATTGTCCCCATCCCTAGGTTGCCTGAAGGCTTAAAGGAGTGCTGGCTATCCTAGCCCACCAATCCCCTGTGTCTGGACCTGTTGGAGCAGTCTTATCCCAACCCAAGCTCTTCTCTGCTATTGCATGCTGTCAGAATGCCACTTAAGTGCTGCTGAATTTACACTGATTTATTTGTGCTGACATGAGGCCTGTCTGTAGATGCAGATGCCACATGATGGGTTTTGCCAAGTGTTTTGTCTCAAGAATGGAGACTGCTTGCTGCAGGGATGAGGAGGGCACCTACCTTCCCAACCCAAGTTGGCTGCAGGTTGTTGTGCAGTACCTGGTTTGGATTGGGCTGTTGCCATCAAATTACTGCCACCAATACCCCAGCTGTGCCCTCAGGAGACTCCGAGTGTATGTGGCAAGGAAGGACCAGACCTAAAGAATCACATGGATTGTCATTCCTGAGATGAGTTGTCTTCCACTCAGCACAGACTCAGAAAATTGCACGACCTCTGCTCTGCAAACAGAAATTGCCAGTCTCATACATTGGCAAGAACACATCCCTTAGTGACTTTGCACTCAGACAGAAAAGTTTGAGTTCAAATAAAATTGACTTTCCTGCTTCTCATGGGTCAGATGACTGCAAGTATATTAGATTAGTTCCCCTGTTGCTATGGGAATGTTGTAGAAGGGAGCTTCACTGGGGGACACGAGCAGTGTTTGCTCCTGACGTGGCCAAAGCCAGTTGCTTGCCCTTAGAAGGCCAGGGAAGCCCTGTGCCATGGGACAGCCTTTCAGGAAGAATTTAGGATTACAAAGCCTCTGTCTGCTTTAATTAACAAGTTGCATAATGCTTAAATGGGCAAAGAATACCTGAATTGTGAGTTTGCGCAGAAAAAAAGCAAGTAGGTGGGTTAAAAAATGAAACTTCTATAATTAACTTCAATATCTGTGCCATGTTACAGCTTGACGTGGTAATTTAAACACATGTGCCTAACTTCCCTGTGGTTTTTTTTCAGTTTCTCCTCCTTGGTTATGCATTATGGTATGTAATGGTCAGATCTGTGTTGCACAGAAGATTCTTGGGGATCATGTATGAACTGCCTGGAGCATGCTGAGTGCCAGGCTGAGGTGAAAGGAGTCCTGGAATGCAGTCATACCCACAGCATTCACCTATTCAGTCCTCACCAGGAATCATCTTAGACTTTCTTCCCCATATTTCACACAACTGTGCCTTTCTCTTGATGCTAGGTGTGCTTGGGGACAGGAAATTCAGTCTGGAGAAAAAAAACCTCAACCACAGGAAGCTTCTTTGCTCTGCCCTTCCAGCTGCTGCTATTTTTAAATGCATATCAATATCCTAACATCACAGCCTAACCTGAAATGCTTTTGAAGTTTAGAAGTGGTCAGATAACATTTACATTTCAGTTTTGTTTGCTTTCCTGGCTAAGACTGCAAGCATGACCACCATGTTCATACAAGAGAGGTTTCACTCATGGCATTTCCAGTCAGGAAAACCCACAGTAGCACTAGAGGACTCAGCAGGCAAGCCCATTTGTGTGAGGATGCCAGCATTCATTTGCAAAGAGAGGATTCAGAAATGTCCAGACCTCCTAGGCTTTTCCAAACCATAATTCTAAAAATTCTGTCAATTATCCATTACTAGACAAATCTTGCATGCACTGTAAGACATGAGACTAGCCTTAGTTCTCTTTTCTGTGCATATCCTCATTTCCATATGTGTTTAAGACATTTAAATTCTCACACCTCTTTGAAGCACCCTGAAGCTCAGACAGAGACATCAACAACTTGTGTGTCAAGGGTGAGAGTCATGATTATCTGCTACTGAATTGTCCAAAAGTCTCCTGCTTTGAACATGAGCTCTCCTTCAAATGGCAGATTGTGTTTAGACCTTATCACTATCTCTCTCCAATCTTAAAAAAAAAACAAACTAAAATCAGCTTACTTCTATTTTTGGAGCTATCTGTCAGCTCCCAGCTCTCTGCCTTCTCTGTCCCCAGCAAATTCCAAGCAGGCAGATGCCACACAGAGGCATCCCCACTATCTTTTGGCAGTGCCAGGGGCTTAGTGGTGGTCAAGAACACAATCACCATCTTCCCTCATACTCTTGTCTTGGGACTTCTCTGTGATTATCATGCTGCCAGGAGAGCAAATGCAGAGCAAGGCAGGGAGGAGACTGCTAGGGCAGAGATAGAGGATGGAGACAGAGTAACCTCAGGTAAGGGAGCTCTGTGAAAGAGCAGGAAGCACTAACAACTTCTGCAGCCATCAGCTGCCACTTTGCCTGCTGCCCATGCCCACAGACTTATGCCTTCCTCTTTGCAGTCGTACCTTACTGTAAGAGGGCATGGAAGAGGGAATGGGGTCTGTGTTTGAGTATGTATGTGGGGGAAGTTGGAGAGAACATTCAAGACTGAAGTATCACTCAGAGAGGCAAACAGCTTGGCTGCAGGCACATCTGCAGCAGAGGTGAAAATTGACCCCCAAATAGGCCTTTTCCTGAGCCTCCCTGAGCAGGGAACGAGCCCAGACAGTGCCAGGGAAGAGAAGCTGTCCAGAGGGTGCTGAGGAAGTGGGGGCAGAGCCAGCACTGGCAGAGGCAAAGTTACAGGAGGCAGAACTGCCACCAAGGGGAAGAGTGCTGGTGCAGGCATGTCTGCATTGGAGAAGGGAATTGGCAAAAAAAGGGTCTTTTTCTTCTTATTAGGAAGAAATTCTTTAGTGTGAGGATGTTGAGATGCTGGCACAGGTTGCCAGGGAATCCATGGATGCCCCGTCCCTGTAAGTGTTCAAGGCCAGGTTGGATGGGGCTTGGAGCAACCTGGTCAACTGGGGTTTGTCCCTGCTGATGGCAAGGAGCTTGGAACAAGATGATCTTTAAGGTCCCTCCCAACCCAAACCAGTTTATGATTCTATGAACTTCTGCAAAGACTCTGGGCAGCCCAGTCAGAGACAGGGCAAGGTCTCTCTGCTGACTGCAGTGCCACAAAGGATTCACCTGTGTATGCCTGGAGACAGCACAGTTCTAGGAAGGTGCTGGAGCCAGCATGAGCTTCTCATTTCTGTCTTCTCAACCCTGTGAAGTGACTCACCCTCTCTGGGAGTTGTTCTCGAGGGCAGAAGTGGGAGTGAGGTGTCAGAAACTGAACTAAAACAAAAATAAGGTTCAGGCCCAAGCAAATTTTCGCTGATGTGGGTGGATAATGACACAGCCTCCACAGACACAAGGCAGAGCAGCACAAAACCCAGGCAACAGGGTGAATACAGGCAAGAACTGTTTAAAACTGGAAGACTGTACTTTGGAATTTTTTATGTGAAAGACCTTATTATGGAGACTTATAATCCTTTCAGAACAGTTACTTCAGAAGATTGGGTGCTGGCTGCTCACAGCATGGAGGATCACTCCCAGGTTGTTTCAGACAAAGTCTTTAAGGACTTTTTTCTTTTTCCCTTTTCACACTCAAACCTTTCTTATACCAACAGCTCACCAAAATCAAGACTACTGTGCTAGAAATAAGTTCTTTGCAGAATCTGAGACTTGGTTGACAGGTTTGGATCTGAGTCTTTTGCTGCTGCAAATGGCAATGCGGGACAGAGACAGCTCTCACACCAGGGTGCAGCACCATAGGATGTAACTCCAATAAGAAGATGGAAGTTATAACTTCTGCCTATTAGAGTGAATTTTATCTTTAAATGACTCAACTCACAGACAGACTGCGGGGCCCTCAAGTCTGGACCTGTATTTTTTATTTTCCTTTAGATTAGCTATATGAGCTAAGAAAATATTAAAAAACAAAACCAAACCCCTACAAATTTAGGACATTCTGTAACAAAAAATATTCACCACTTTGCAACACTGCCAGCTCTGCCTGGCCAGAAAGGAAGGACCACACACATCTCCTGTTGACTTCCAGGCCTGTTGACTGAGGGTGCCACTTCCAGTGCTGGGAGGGCCAGTGCCAGGGCTGCCCATGGTGCCCCTGGGGAGGGAAAGGCTGTGAGAGGCTTTTTATCTCAAAATGTCTTCAAAGACACTGCTCACACTGCAGCATGCTCATGTGCAGCCCATGGCGCTTCTGTATCTTCATTTTGTCAATGTGGGCCTCGAGTTCCATTTTCACAGCTTCATCCAGGAAGGGCAGGTCTTGCACAATGGGAACCACACCCACATCACCCTTTTTTGGTGGCTGGGGTGTTGGAGGAGCTGAGGCTGGAGCATTCTGTGTCTCATCCACACCATCGAGCAGACCCAGTTCCCGCAGCAGTTTCATTTCTGGGATGGTGCCCTCCCAGGTCTCTTGGCCTTTGTGGCATGGGAAAGGTGTCTCTGTTTCCCTGGAGTGGACACTGGGCACCTCTAGAGGTGAAGTGGGAGCATCCAGGTGAATCTCAGGATCTTGCTGGTGCTGCTGCATGGAATCAGGCTCAAGGCAGCTGACCAATTCTTCCTCACTGAGTGGGAGAGCAGCTGGGCCAGGCTGCTCCACCAAGTTGGTCCTGGGATGCCCCAGGCCAGGCTGGATGCTGGTGTCATCAGCCATGTCTGCTCCCTCTGGAGGAGTTGCCTGTGAAGAGCAGCTGGTGTCACTGTCTGTGATGGTAGCCCAGGAGTCATCATCATTCAGAGGGGGCAGAGACACCTCTGCAGAGGAGCTGCCTTCACTTGTCATGATGGAAGTGGGGAGCTCTTCTTCTGAAGGGGACAGAAGGACATTTGAAGAGGACCTGACTTCACTGGTCATGATGTGAGTCAAGGAGATGTTGCTGCCCTCAGGTGTCTTGCAGTTGGACCTGTGTGAGAAGAGGAGGGGAAGATTAAGCCTGGTACTCCTGAGTACCCTGGGGCTCTCCTTCCTGCCCCAGAGGAGGCAGCAGGCAGCATCACTGCCATGGGGACCCACCCAGTGTGTGCCTGAGGCCCCCTCTCTGCCTGCAGGGCACAGCATCTCTCTCTGCCCTAGGAAAAGGAGGACACACTGTCAGCTCTGCACCATGGAGCTCAATGCCTCCATGAGGGCATCATTCCTCATGTTTTAGATCCATCAATTTCCTGATGCCCTCCCAAAGCCATTGCCCTGAGCCATGTCCCTCATGCCTGTCCCCATTCCCTCCTCAGTGGCCTCACATCTTCAGGTGTCTTGTTAGGTCCTCGATGGTCCTGTTGAACTCATGGACTATTTCATGGACACCATCCATCTCCAGGTGCGTGGGGTCACTGCAGAGGGGCAGAGGGAAGCCTTAGCGGGACCTCTCTTGGTGAGGGGACACCAGTGGGGACTGTGATGCCCCAGGGGGAACGGAGTCACTTACTGAGTCTTCATGGGCTCCACAGGGTCCAGGAAGGCAAAGTCTTCAGGCAGAGGAGGCAGTCCGAGCAGATGGCCTTTGCCCAGGGGCTGCTCAGCTCTGGCGTTCCCCTTGTTGTCCCTGCACTGTTGATCCCTTGACCTCCCATCCTACACAGGCAGGGAAAGCAGCGGGTGAGAGGGGAACGTCCCCAGGAGCCTCCGAGGCACCAGCAAAGAACCCGAGCCCGCCAGAGCCAGCCCTGTGCCTGCCCCCAGCCTCCTGGCCCAGGCTGTCCGGGGCTCGGCTGGGAAATGGCCTCCCCTGCCAGGCAGGGCCCCTCCAGCCCAGCCCTGGGGCTGCTGCCGGGCCCCTGCTGACCCCCACCCCTCCGGCCAGGGCTCAGCACCAGCGCTGGCTCCTACCTGGGCCTTGGCCACCGTCACCATGAGGCAGTAGCCAACCACCACCATCACCACCGGCAACCCCAGGAAGGCAAAGAAGGTGACGAAGGCTGCTGTGCTGGGGAACCAGCTCCCTTCCCCGGGCATGACAGAGGTGCCTGCAACGTGCCCGGGAGAAGGAGAGCTTGAGGAGGAGCAGCCAGACCCAGCCAGCAGCCCCCTTGCTTCCCAGCTCAGGAGCCTCCCTCTTCTCCTGGCATCTTGTGGGCAAAGTGCAAATTTCATACCCCACCCGTGACTGTGATGCAAGCACGACACGGCCCAAGTCCTTCACCACATCTGGTGTTGCCAGCAGTCCCCACGGCCACGTTTGTGATGCAGCGACCAGGGGGGCAACTGACCCTCCCTAAGCTGAGCTGAACCGTGGGAGGTGACAGTCACCTGAACACTGCACAACAGCCACCAAGGGCTGGACCAAGTTCAGCACAGCTGGGCCAAGGCCAGCCCACCCCATCCCCAGACCTGGCCCGCTGCAGGGCCATGCAAAACCTCTGACCCCTCACTGGGAAGGGCTGAATCCCAGGTCCTGGCCCGTGCTGCCCCTTTGAGAGCCCATGAACTGCCTGCTGGACCTGTTGGGTCCCTGCTGGCTTCCCCAGCCCTTAGGGTGATGCCTGATATCTGTAGCTGCATGCCTGGCTCCCTGTCTGGGGTCATGGGATGAGCTGTGCCCTGTCACCCTGCAGATCCCCTTCTGCTCCTTGCTCCTCATTTTCAGATACCCACCAGCCTATGTGATGCATTAATTTCACATTCTGACCAACATTGTGCATCTACCTCAGCATTTACCGGAGAAGCCCTTACTTTCTCATTGACTGAACTCCTTCTAGGCAAAATTTTGCCGAGTGTATGATGCCATGCTACTGTTCTGGCTGTTGCAGGCAGAAAATTGACAGTTCCCTCTTAGATGTCTTATTTCATTGTGCAGTTGTTTCACAACTCCTCACTGATAACTTCAGTAATAACTAAAACTATGGATAAATCTCATAGCCTGAATGACACCATGACTCAGGCTTAGAATTGGAGGAAGAGTATTTCCTTTGACAAAAGACAAAATTTTAGATTTTTGGGAGGTATTTATTTATTTTACCACAAAGTGAAAATTAGAGCTATTATTTTGTTTGACTATGTTTTTGGGGTGTGTGGAACGGTGGAGGTTACATGATTGAAAAAACACATCTCCAGCTTTGCTTAGGAGTATTTGGTGTGGAAATTTTCAGTGGGCAAGAATTAATTTATGTAGTTCTTAGGAAGATTAGACAGCTGGACAAATATTGGGAAAGATAAAATAAACATATTTCAAATTTTAAACACATTTTCCCTAACTTACTCTCATCTTCGGGCTTTTTGCAATTAAGACACATTGTGTAGCATGCTTGGGAAGAGAATAACGTGTTGGGCTACAGGGAGAGAGGATGTGGTCGGTTACAGGCAACAACTCAAAGAAGAATTGAATTAATGAAGATTATAACCTGTTCATTCTAAGTAGGAAAAAAGTTTAGAGTTGCTAGTCCTTCCCATGCAAACTGGAATGCAAATAGGTATGCACATATCCCACTTTGCTGAAGAATTTCCCTAGGTTTATGAGCTTAAATGTAATTGCAATCCTGCACATCTAAAAAAAAGCTGGAAATCAGGCTTCCATCAGACTGGCTTCATAAGAGAAGAGCTGTAGTGGAGAAGCCTCTTATTCCTATGGCCTCCTGACAAACCTTAGCAAAACACTCTGCCTCCCAAACAAGTCTGTTGGTATAAGCCATGTCTCTGTGTTGTCCCTGCCAAGAGGTATTCCTGGCAATGCTCTGGGGCTGCTTCTTTGAGGAGAAACAGCTGGTATGCAAGGGAAGCTCCTTGATAAAAGCTTTGAGCAGACTGATTCTTGTAGAAAGGGAAGTTGTGGGCAAGACAGGCTTGACTTACACAGATTTTAATTAATGTATTTCCAAACAGCACAAATTTCTGATGACTGATCAGTGTATTGACCAGAAAAAGACACAAACACTTTTTGCCCTTCTTCCTCTGACTCCCCTTAAAATCAAACACTTATCACCCCCTCTTCCTAGCCTCAATTTCCCTGACTTTCACTCTATGTTACGGTTAACCTGTCCAAATTTCTCTGTTGGTATAAGAGTTTGGGGCCATGTGTAGGACTGTTTCTTGCTTCTGCTTTTTGCTTATTCATTTTCTCTGCCTCCATATGCTTCTTCAGGTTTTGCCCTTCAGGTTTTGCTTCTAACTCATATTCATGGAGCTATTTTTTAGTGTCTACACGATGGTGCAGTGCTTTGGGGGCCTTCTTATATTGGTGTAGGTCACCTGTACGTGAAAAATCTTTCAGTGTTCCTACAACTTCATGGGCCCTCCATGGCTGTAGTTCCTCAGGGGTGTCACAACATCAGCACAGGTCCTCATGGCTGCAGCACCCTGAGGTGCACTTATTCCCTTTGCCGTGGAGACCTCACCCTGGATATCCATCTCCAGCCCCAGGAGCTCTCAGTTTCATTTCTCACTAGGCTGAGTTGTATCAGAGAAGAGCAAATTGTCTTGACAAATCTGTCTGGCTGTGGAGGTGCTCCTGGGCTGTCCATGAAGGATCTGGGCTTGTTTTTTCTCTGCCTTGGGGGGTGCTCTGTCCCTGGGCTAAGCATGTACCTTCTTTGTGTCCTTTATTGTACTTCTTATATTGAAGTATTTTTAAAATTTGTATATGGCTTTTAGCAGTCATATATGACATTTACAAATAAACAAAAGTCAAGAGTCTTGGGAGACCTCACAAGAGAATTTTTCACATCAGCAAATCACATAAAAGTATTAATTTGATAGAAATATCTGCATTATGTCTTAAGAAAGCTGCTGCTGAAAGACATGTGACTTTCATTAATACAATAAACTACTTAAGTAACTCTGTAATACATTGAAGTTGGAGCTAGGTGAGATAACATGCAGATTTTAAAATCAACACCTTATCAGATGCTAGAGAAGATGATATCATCTGCTGATATCAAACATTTCTAGATGACTGCAAGGTCATCTCAGTGGTACATCAGGTGACAGTAACTCTGATCCCTTTCCTACTGAAATGGCTCAAAACTAATACCTGACATGGACTCATATACATCTGTAGCAGCATGTACATATCCTGCTCACAAATGCCTGCTGAAATCACATAAGCTGGGAAACAAACAGCATATTTGTAGCCCTTTTAAAGAGCTGGGTTTCCACAATGAAGTCTCTGACATTTAGCATTTATTTAGCTCCTGCCAGGGAACTTGTGGGAGAGTAACAAGAAACTGCCAGGGGTTTTGTGAAGATAAAATGGTTGCTTGATCTTTGCATTAGTGTTAAAATTCCTTCTTTCCCTCTCTTGCTGTGCAAGCATATGATATTTCGTACAACTTTCATGCAAAGGTGTAAAGAAGAACAACAAAAGAAGAACTAAGTAATGCACAGGGATGTCTTTTCTTGGAAGTCAGCACTTCAGTGTACGGAGAGGATGTGGTCACCTTGAAAATGGACCAGGTTAGGTGGCTGTTCAACTGAACTCTGTGGTGGTGGGAAGCAGCAATAAGCCCCAGAGCAGGCAGGAGGTGAGAAGGTTCAGCTGTGGATGGAGGTTGGTTTGCACAAGGAAATGTCTTCAGAACAAATTTGCTGCTCTTGGGGAGGGACATCTTTCCAAGCACTGCCTGGGCTGAAGCATTTCCCTCACAGCCTGAGCATTTGATCAGCCCACTGGTGCTCACTTAATACCTTGTACAGACACTGCTGGATTGCTTCAAAGGTATGGAGTGCTCAGGAGCTCCCATGAGACAGGCTATAAATGTGAAACCTCAGGCCACATTTATTATTTAATCATTCCTATCTCAAGTAGAAAACAGTCCTCTTGTGCTGAAAGTCTTCTCTATCCTTATCCTACTGCTTCTGATCAAAAGGTGAGACACTTATTTAAAATAGCTAATGCTGGGCTGTGTTGCTGCCCTTAAATGACAGCATTTTTTTCTTCTGAATGGTTTTCTTTCTGCTATGATATTAGTGACTCTCCAGCACACAGAGAGCAAGATAAGCATGGTCCAAAGTATTTGTCATGTTTCTGGAATATATGGTCCATGTACAATTTAGGCAATACATATGCTTGATATCTGTGTCCTTTGAAAGACTCTCTGGAGGTCTGGAGATGTGAAGGCTTTCAATCAGAGCATGGCACTGCCTCACATCCACTCCTTGTTTATCTGTACTGCCTGTTCCCTGGGGGTGCAGGGGTTGTGCTGCTCTTGGGACAAATCTCACTGTGCTTCTGAGCCTCAACTTCTCTGCCCCGGAACATGGAGCTTGATCCTACCAGGCCTGCTATAAATTCCACTGTGGTTAGGGTTACATGTAACGCCAAAAGTTAAATTAGCAAAGAAACAGGAAGCCAAGAGAGGAACTGACTGTCAGCTCTGAACTTGAGAAACATAAGAACGCAGAAAGGCACGAAGAGACAGAACCAACTGGAGAACAACATTTTCTGCTTTTGAAAACTCAGAGGGTGATGGGCCAGACTCCTCTTTGGTTGTTCTTCCTTTTCCATTGTGAAGGCTGTTGCTCTATTGATCCCCTAGAACTTCTCTAAAGATCCATCTTAGAGATATTTCTGCAGGAGACTTCATCACTGAAGGAAAGCTTGGCAATACTATGCTAAGACACAACCAGGTGATTTGAAAACCTCCCCAGATTAAATCAGACCATTCAGCCATCCTCTGCTAACACAGTAGGCTTAGTGCCAGACTGTATGCTGTGTCCTACGAGTCCAGCAGCTGGATTTCCAGTTTTCTGGGTGATAATTACAGGAGCTAATAAATCTCAGAAGTCAAAATCACTTTGGAAGAGTCCTGTCTTTTCTCTCCTGGACTGTTTTTTCTGATCTGCTCTGACTAACATGGACAAAAGCCTTCTCTATTTTGTATTTACATGGTCAGTTGCTGGGAGGTACTTATCTTGGTTCCTTCTGCATGTGGGCTGCTGCTCAGCTGAGAGGATGTCTCGTGGTGGTGGACTTCTGAGGTAGCTGCTGCAAAGTACATGAAAGAAGGCTAAAGGCAGCTCTTAAGATTAAGATCAATGGTTTCTCAACATTTCAAAACATACTTATTAAAACAATATGCACATTGGTTGTCTGGGCTGGTTTCTGGGAATGGGATGTGATGCTTTTTCCCTTATCTGCCCCAATTTTCTGCACAGACGGTGTGTCTGTCTTCAGTCAGAACAAAGTGGCAGGTTATTTAACAGGCATCTAAAAAGTGCAACACTCATCTGTGATTCAAATTGGATAATAGGCTATAATACTCAGGGTTACAGAGAGATCAAAGGGGGAGTTGTTGTTCAAAAAGAGAAGGTTTAATGTAATTTTTGAGCATTATGTATTCTGCTAGGCTACAGGACAAACGATTAAAGACCTGAATAGCTGGTCTGTTATAAAGGAGCTGAACTTTATCTGACCTTTCCACCAGGAGCTAAAATCAGTCAGATTTGCTGACTACATGCTCCTTTTTTCATCTCTCATTGAGAAAAAGCAGAATTGAATATGATCTTAATGTAAGTAGCAAGCAGAATTTGGTATTCTTGACTGCTTCAAAGCAGAATTTGATATTTTCCCTTAAAAAATCAAATTGATACTGCCAAAATAAGAGAAGAAAATGAAAAAGAAAGAGGCTTTGTGCTCCCAAGTGTATCACAAATACAATACCAGGCGTATATTTAAATCAAACTAACCTTCAGAAACCACTAAGGCTGATATTTGCTGGAATACCTGCCACTGAAATGTGACTCAGCTCTTTCAAGTGCTTCCAGTTCAGTGCATTTTTGTGTAGTTATATCCTTATTAATTGTAACCTCTTCCCACTCAAGGGAAACCTGCAAGCACACACTCATATGCACACATACAAATATGTAAAATCTTCCAGCAAAATCTGGGCGTGTGGTAAAATTTATGAGGCAGGATTAATCTGTCTGAAAGTAAATACCAATAGCATGGGTGTTTTAATCAGAACTAAGCACCCTGGTCTCCCTTTATAGTGAGTGGAGGGAAGGAGGTGTTGCTAAAATGGGTCAGACACCTCTTTCTGTCATTGTTTTCACAGGCTGCCTTTGCTGCCTAAGTCAGAAAAAGAGATGTACATTATAAACAACCTAAAAATGGGTGAGATGAACTTGGTATTGAAACCATGATTTATGAATGGTTTGAGCAATGAAACGATGATTCATTTACCCTGGATGCTTCTGTCTAAGGTGGAGCTACTAAAAAGAAGCAGCTGGACCCAAAGTCCCAGCCAGCTTAACCATACCTGAAGTCTGCAGTGGCAAAACCTCCATCCTGCTGCACACACAAGACCTTCCCACCCCACACTGTTGGCCAAGCAGGTCCTCATTTCATCTTTGCTATTACAACATGCCTGTTGCCATGGCAACCAGTCAACACTCAAAAGTACAAAGCATTTTAAAGCTGCTAAGGAAATGTCAGCTTTTTTCACTTATGTGATTATGTCATGGATTTAGAAAAGGCAGAATGTAATAATAAAGTCAGGAGCCCTACTACCTACCCCAGCTGAATCTGACTGTGAGGTCCAGAGGCTTCTGGGCAGGCTGATTTTAAAGAAGAGTACAGTCTAACCTTAGTTCTATACTGTGGAGTAAGGCAGCAGTTCAAGTTCCAGTTTTATCACCTGTTTCTATTATCAGTCTCACGTGTTAAGTGCTTGGCTTAAAGTCCAAATTTCTGTAGACTAGCAATGAATTAGGAGCCTTAGATTAGTTGTTCTAAGAAAACAAAAAACCCTGTGATTTTCCAGATATTGCAGAAACATAACTGAAAGGTGATCAAAGAACTTATTTCACATTAGCTTCTCTTTCCTTTAATAGAAGCCTTGCTCTCTCAGCTGAATACTTTTGTCCTAACTTTTGAAATCCTCATCAATAATCTTTATAAATGGCATGATCAAACTCAGAAGCCTCAAAAAAATAAATGGCAAAATACAAATAACTAAAAGGTGTCTTAAAAATACAGAATTTTAAACATTTTACTGAGATTATTATTTTTATATTAATGAGGATGCATTTGAGGAGGACTGACACATGCTGGTTTTTTAGCATTAATTCTGAAGGAGGAGAACTCTGAGTAAATAGGGTGTTAGTGGCAATGTCACCAGTGAATTTCACATTACCAGGGTTTTGCAACCTTCATTTCATAAAGACAGGAAAACCAAAACAAGACCTGAAGCATCTGAAACAAGAAAAAACAAATGACCCTCTGCAAAAGTATTATTTCCCCGTCCTTCCAGGAGCAATGAGTTACCCATATGTAACAGAACACATCATAAAGTGAAGCAATTAGGACATTAAACTATACGTAGGGCAGCTCACTTTGTTTATGACAGGTGAAGAACGTGATGAGACTCGCAGCCACTCTTTTCTTTTATCCTACAGACATTTCCTGCAGCTCTGAGTCTGCCTGTTCTACAGACACCATTTCCATATTCCAGGAGACAGCACAGGGGTGCAGGGAAAAAAGAGAGTTAAAACCCCGCATGAGAGGTGTGTGAGAGTGGGGTCTGTGACAGCACAGAGACACAAAACCTGCAGCTAATCTTTATATTGAACAACAGAGGGGCTGTGAGGTCAGGGCAGCGGAGTCCAAATTTGAGTGTGCTGCCATCCAAAATCACCCTGGCAAGGCTCTGCAGGAGGAAAGTCTCTATCTGTCACTAGAACATTTCCTGCCAATACTTAGGATTTATATATTTAGTATGTTGGTCACCACCAGAACCCTCTCCTGCTGCTCAGCCCTCTGGCCTGGTGCTGTGTGGCAAACCTCATGCATTTGGGCACCCTGTGCTTTGACCTGGGCTCAGCTACCTTTAGCCACGTTACTGCAATTTAAAATAAATTAAAATAATAATAATTTTAAAATCAGAGTTTCCTCTTCTCATGGCTTCTGCTTAGTTCAGTGGAGAAATTGCACCCAGTGTCTCCCCTTCTGTGAGAAAAAGAGGCCAGTAAGGGTCATTCAAGCAAGGGCTTTGTTGCTTGCTATGGGCTGAGACATATTTTTTGCATTTCTGACAAAGGCTGGAGCAGCCACAGCTTTGGTGGGTGGCACCTTCATGGAGGCAACAGTGAAACAGGCAAGCCCTAAGTACCTTCTTGGAAAATTGCCTTTGAAATTCACTATTTTACTCAATTCATGCTATGATCCTTTGTGTTCAAGTTTCATCCAGGACCGAATAGTATCTGTTGAGCTTGAATGTTCTCATAAAATTTTAAATGTAGCACCGAGTGGTACAAATAGTTGGAAAAAATTTTGTGTACAGGTCCCGGTTATGTAATTTACAGAAATGTAATCAGCTGTCGTCCAGCCTCTGCTTCTAGGAAGAAAAAGAAATAAGTAACAGGCTTTCTGGAATAGTCAGAATAGGGGGTCAAATTTGATCTGATCTTATGCTACTGTCTATCTGGGATAGGACTTAAGTTTCCTGTTCTAGAGGCTCCAAGGTGTAATAAGGCATTAGCTTAGTCACTGTGGAAAGGGTGCAATGAGTTAAGAGCCGGAGCCCTGGATATGTAGCCTTAAAGGAAGAGTAGAGAAAAGTTGTCTGGAGCAAGAGTGTGGTCTCTTGCTCATTATAACTTCCACTGCTCTCTTGCTCCGTGACTGGAAAAAAAAAGTCTGCAAGGCAGAAACCATTTGCCAGCACATTACTGACTCTGAAGCTCACCTGAGTTACTCAACAAGTCCACGTCAAATCCAAAATCAAATTCAGAGCCAGGGATGATGTCAAGGATATAATCAAAAGGACCTTATCCTCTGCCTATCAAGCTTTAAGCAGAAGCTAAACTATCCACTGTGCATGCCCAGACATAGACCTGGCATCTCACCACATGGATGTTTTCTTCTTAGAGGAAAGGAATTATACCTGGCATAATGGATACAGCATAACTGACTGCTGTTGCCAATGATCTTGCATTGGTGTGTGATTAAAGTAAGAAAAGTGTCGCTGTCTCCATGTCCTCCTAATAATAAAAAGAATTTTAACTTGACTAGAAAACTGCCCAATAAATTCCAGAAATCTTCTCTCCACTAAGTCAAACACAGTGAGGGGTCATGGTGGTCCCTGCCCCAAGAGAGAAACACATCTGAGCCCACAGAAAGAAACCTGCTGCAGCTGTCCTGTTGGGCAGGATCTGGTCTGCAGATGGAGATAAGGAAACCTTGCAAATACCTTCTGTTGGGGTTTGTCAGGATGCACACACTGCTCAAATGAAAAGGTAGCTTTGTCTCTTATGCTACCAAAACCTGGGAATTTATGAGTTAATCCAGTCCAGGTCTAAAACCTGGTACTGGATTCCAGAAAACTTGCTAGTAACAGTCTGGTTGATAACTTTCTAGCACAAATTAAAAAAAAAAAAAAAAAAGAAAAAGCTTCTGCAGCAAGACTCCACATCCCTGGAGTGAACTGTGTTGGTATAAACTGATGTGGAATCTGGCTTACATGGATCCTGCTGAATGGAAAAAAAGGAGGCTCCCCATCCAGCCATCCTTCAGGATTTGTCCACCATTTTTCTATCAGCCCCATGTCTCCAAGAAGCATTTTACTGTGCAGAAATAATTCACTGCCTAAGCCAAGGTCTGTGTGCAGCCTCCAGGGCTGAGTTTGTGGACATTTGCTTGCGATTGCTTTAGAAAATTGGATGCATTTTTCTGAGCTGTTTTTAGTCAGAGACCAAACAGCTATTTATTGCTTTGGAGAGCTGTTATACATTCTCCAGCTCTCAGGAAAAACTTTATTAGCTTTTGGTTGCCACACACTAAAGAAAAAAACAGAGTTCTTTCCCTCAGCAAACTGCAAACACTTAAAGAGAATAGCTCTGTATTTTGCAAGGGGAATTCTTGCTGGAGGAAAAGAACAGCCCTCTGGTTTCACTTAGAAAACTATGAGGTTTTCTCAATATTGTGACCTCTGTTGAGAAAATGATTGATTAATTATACTATATATTCTGGAACATATATTGGCATTTGGACTAGATGATCTCTAGAGGTCCCTTCCAGCTGGGGATGTGAAGCTTACTCAGATATGTATGAACTATGCTAACCAGTGCTTGGAGAGCACCAGGTGATAATGCATCACTAACTGAAGAAATATAGCTCCTAGGGAAAAAAAATGGTGCCAATAAGCATTAGAAATTTTACCACCATAGAAAAAAAAATGGTGCCCATAAGCATTAGAAATTTTTTTTTTTTTTTTTTTTCATAGAATCATAGAATCATAGAATAGGCTGGGTTGGAAGGGACCTCAGAGATCATCGAGTCCAACCCTTGATCAATTACCACCACAGTCACTAGACCACGGCACTGAGTGCCATATCGAGTCTCTTTTTAAATATATCCAGGGACGAAGAGTCCACCACCTCCCCAGGCAGCCCGTTCCAATGTCTGATCACCCTTTCTGTGAAAAAATTCTTTCTAATATCCAGTCTGAACTTACCCCGGCACAATTTAAGACCATGCCCTCTTGTCTTACTGAGAGTTGCCTGGGAAAAGAGACCAACCCCCGCCTGGCTCCATCCTCCTTTCAGGTAGTTGTAGAGGGCAATGAGGTCTCCCCTGAGCCTCCTCTTCTCCAGGCTGAACAGCCCCAGCTCCCTCAGCCTCTCCTCGTAGGATCTGTGTTCGAGTCCCTTCACCAGCTTGGTTGCCCTCCTCTGGACCTGTTCGAGGACCTCAATATCCTTCTTGAACTGAGGGGCCCAGCCACCATCTGAAAGTAGAATGACCTGGCTAAATTCCTAGGTAAGAGCTATGGCTTTTCTGCTTGATCACAGACCTGTTTCCATAGGATTTGAAGGAGCAGAAAAAGTTCAACAGCACCTGATGGCTCTGCTCTTTCTACATCTGGGTTAGTGGTTCTTTCCTCACTCACTTTTCCCCTTCAGTAGGTAGCCCGAGAGAAGCTGTACCCCTCCCATTCCCCATGGGAGCACAAGAGAAAGGTATAGACTGGACGGGAGAAGAGAAGACCACCCCAAGTTTTGTCTTCTTATGAATACCCACTGGGGTACAGAAATGATTTGGGGCTGGAGTAAAATTGCTAGACAATAATGATGCAGACTTTGGGGTGATGAGAGGCTTTTTCTACTGCAGCCACTTGACTGGCTGGTTTGAAAAAGCTGAGATGACCTTTGGTGTCCAGAGCTTCTTATTCCCTAGATCCAGTACATAAAAGATATTATCTAGGCCATACGAAACAACAGCCTCAAGTGCTTTGCATTTTGGTCTGGTTGAGTGTGGCCCCTGGCTGAAGTGGGGTTCTCTGGGTGATACTCATTCCTGACACTGATAGTGACACCATAAGAAACAAAGTTAGTATTAGTCTTGATATTAATCTCTCTCTCTTTTTAAAATATTTGCTTTTGTTTGAGTATGAGCTTTTGAAAATTGTGCCCTTCTTTGTATTTACATGGCTATCAGATATAGCCAGACCTTGTAATGCCACGGATCTAGCACTGATCTTTGAGGAAAAAGTTGAATAGAAAGAACATAAAATCTTTTAGCTGTATCTTTTAGAAGGGGAAAATTAATGCTTAGAAATCTTGTGAAACACCTAGGATGTCTATAAAGTTAAGGAGTGTGAAACTTTTTGCTGCAATAAAAGGGAAAAAGGCATTTTGGATGATTAACAATTCTGTAGATGGTGCATATAGATAATTCACCAAAAAACATTTCCCATGCTGATTTGCATTGAGAGCCATGATGTGAAACTTCCATTTTCTGAAACAATTCAGGCAATATGAATCCAGGTGAACCAATGGAGTTGAAATTCTGTGATTTCTAGAATCAAAGACAAATTATTTTGAGATCAGATGGGGCTAAGATTTCTTTCTGAAACTACAGTTTATGCTGTCAACAACCAACAGCTGCTTGAGCTGTAAAAAGACATATGCAGTTAGGCTGTAATGTAATTTTTTCTAAATAACAATGTATCTGATCTCATCACTTCATGCTATTATTGTCACTTTTTATATTGAAAGTCAATAATATATAGCCAGATGGGGCTGTTAGTTTAGAATATATGAAGGATTCTGTAAATATGCTTTGGATTTCCCTTGGCTGAATTGCAGCTGTTTATATTGCCTCTGTACGAATATTTGGCAGAACGAGTTAACTGTTGAATTGTTTACTAACTTTTAAACAATGATTACAAATCATGCACATAAAATGATTTGGTTTGGTTTGGGGTTTTTTTGAGCTCATAACCATCAATCTGGTACAGGAAATATGAGTCTGAGAATGACTCTTACCCATTTGGAGATCACAAGCAGGCTGATTAATGTGTGTGCCTAACATAAGATTGTGTTTATCAAACAAAAAAGAACTTCTAAAAGACCTACAGGAAAGAGAAACTTTGTGGAGAAAATTTAAGAAATAATAATTATTATTATTTATAATATTCAACATATAACTTATAATGTAGTATATACAAATATTATCTATAATAATATTAATAAAATAATAAAAACAAATTAATTTTTAAAGCTACAAGCAGTTTTCCTCCTGCCCACAAATTCCTAAGTTCTTTTGCCATATCCTCATCTTGCTCACTGTGACACTTGTATGGAAAGTTGAATTCTAAATTCCTGTATTCCAATGCAAAGTCACAGTGCTGCTTTTCTCCTGAAACCAAACAATCTCAGATCTCTGCAGGAACTGTTGATTTCCATGATTTAGCGTTTGCCTTAGATTGAACGCTGATGCTATCAGTAAACTGCTGCAGCAGAATTTATCTCTTTTTGCAGTGCTGGTGAGTTTATCAGGCAGCTGACAGCACACACAAAGGGAATTCACAGACCTACAGATAAATGCAATATCACAGAAAATAAAATAACATATCCATGTCAGGAAACTTCTGCAGTGTGGCTCTGCAGGTAACTGCATCTATGTTTGGAAAAAGCACCTACATTTTTATATATTATGGATCTCAGTGAAATTAAGAGATCCAGAGAAGTAAAGTCCAGCTGCTGAGTATTCAGATGATTGAATCTATGTTATTAATTGCTTGGTAGGTCATCTTTCAGTGCTAATGGACAAATACGAGATAGTATTTTTGGTTTTATGTTTTCTCTTTCAGAACTGACATGTGCATGGAAATGTACCTCTCCAACAAATTCAAGTTACTTTCTTAAAATAATTAAACTCAAAAAAATAGATAAGAAATTTATCAATATATTTCTAGACCAAAGATACAGAGCAAAACCAGTGGGTGGTTCTTATGTCCTGGAATATTTAAAAGTATGAAAGAGAATTTTGACTTGGAAACACTTAGATTAGCAGTTACTGGTTTCCAAAACCATCATACTTGTGTTGAGTTGCACTGAATCCTTGAGCCATGATTCCACCTTGGAACAGAGACAGAGAGGGACAGATATTTTGACCAAAATCACATAGACTACCCATAGCTCAGCCTTGATTTGCATCCATATTTCCTCTTGGGGCAGTAATTTGCCAATCCACGTCACCAGCCCAGAGTCCTTTCACTGTGCTGTTTTCCCTTGCACCATCACCCCAACAGCAGAAAAGTAAGAGCTCCTGAGGTGCTCTATGAGTCTGGGGTCTACCTCTAAACTGACACCTGATTTTTCCATGCAGTGACTATAACCAGAATTCTTGCTAGAAGAAATCCCCTCTCCTGATTGATAGGCAAAAGAACAAATAAACCTGCCATTTTCAGACATGTTATCTGTGAGGGACTTGCCTGTTTGGGAGGTAATTTCTCAGTAGCAATGGTTGGTAAAGCTGTTGACCATCGTGTGGTCCTGTGGGTAATGCAGAAGTTTGGATAGCAAGAGACTTGGTTGTGCTGGGTGCAGGAGGGGAGACAAAAGGAACAAGGGCAAGGTGAGAGTGAGGATGACACTTTTGTCCATTACTAAACCCTGCCTGCCTTAAAGTGACTGGTGCAGTAACCCTTTTCACCCTTTTTCACCCTTTTTCACCCTTTTTCACCCTGCAGAAAGGTATAATTGAGATAGTGCTTTCAAAAGTAGTATAAGTTGTGCTATCTGACTAAGTAGAGAAAATACCTTTTTCATTCAGTCTGTTAACAGCAGTGTTTCTCCTACACAAATGACTGCAGTACAAATGGAGAAGAGCTTCTGGGATTTGGTCTATACAGAAAACAAGTAATTACTTAGAGACAGACTATCCCCGTGCTCTGACATGTTATAACACTGTCATGCCACAATGGTATTTTTTTGACCACAATGGTACACAAGACTGTACATTTTTGCACATCTGTATTTGCTTGACCAAAACAAGACTTTATTCTCACATGATGGGTAGCTTCTTGCCCAGGCATGCCACATAACTGCATGCACACTGAGTCCAAGCAAAACAGGCACAGAGGTCCTTGCATAAAAATGAGGGATCACCAAAACATGCTGAATGACTTTCTGCTGTACACACTGCCCTGTAATTGTACACCCAGCAGCGTGTGTGTGGAGTTCCTGAAGCTGCTCTCATGAGGGAGAGATGGAAGAATAAAACAATATCAAAGAAGAGCCTTGTGGTGTTGATTGGCTTGGAAAGTCATCTTGCTAATTGCTTGCAGAATGCATTCCAGGTTACTGCAAGCCAAGAGGCTGCAGGGTCTGTTGGGTTGAACTGAAAATTACACTGCTTTCTCCTGTCCTTGTGTTACTTGACTGATGGGAGTCTCACATCCCCCTGGGCACTTGCAGGAATTAGGATCTGGTGTATGCCACTGCAGGGCGTGCTGCTGGTTGGGCTTTGATCAGAGTTCAGCCTTTGTTGTTGAAAGGAGATATTTCATCTCAGCAGATTTAAAACGGAGATGGCCTGTTCGAGACTATTGCCACAGGACTTGTCTCCCCTCCCATTCCCCCAACAAAAGATGAACAAAAGCAAATGACCAGCCAAATTATGTGTTTTTTCTGACTGGGTAAGTCACTCATATTCATTATTACCCAGTCTGAAAGCCATCATGCTGGGCTGATTTCAGAGCAGTTCTCTATTAGCAGTATTTTTAATGTAATTATCAAAGTTGACTTTCAATTACTGCCCATGACCTTAGAAAAATACTTAGCATTGTACATCTGAAGTTCATGCCACTAATCCTTGTAGTTGATCAAACCCAGGAAAGAGTGAAGAATGACTAGTGAGAACCTGCCTGTCCCCCTGTATAAATCACCCTGTATGCCTGTTCAGTGCTGAATGCTTTCTTCTGTCACCAGTGCTGTGGGGCTGGGTCCTCAGCCTGCTCCTCACTAGCACATGCTGGATTAATGGATGTTGCAGCATTTGATATTCTATCATAGCAGATGAATGGGTTGAAAGATTAGATGGCAGTGAAGGAAGAAAGGTACCACCTAAGCTTGTTCTTCAGTTCTGCATGGAGATGGGGTGCCATCTGGGTAGCAGACAGGAGGCCAGCTAAGACTGGCTTGCTCCATTCAGTCAGTGCTGTCTATGGCATCATGCAGCCCTCCAGGTTGTGAGGTAGAATTCTGTTGTAGCAAGCCTAAAATCAAAGTGATGATATAGATCTGGGAGATCCCAGACATTTTACCAGGAGAGAGGAATGGTACTTCTGGGTATTGATGCTCATAGTGAGATCTGAACACCCTTATCTTCACTCTCTCTCACCACACATCTTCTCAGTTCACTTGGGCAAGAACTATTTGTGAAATTGTTTCTTACTTCTCCTTCAGTGATTCCTGCCCATTCTGCTCATCGTCCTCAAATTAAGTTGTGCTCCCACATCATTGTGAGAGTGGTGGGAATTCGAACCTTCCTGGATGGTCCTGGCATACCAAGCAAGGCTGTGCTTTGTCAGTGCCATTGCTATTGTCTCTGATGTTCCTGGGAACTTTCCTGACCACATCTTCAGGTTGACAGGCCAGACACTACAGTGGGATAGAGTGGATTAATCATATTGAATAACTGATTTAGCTGCAGAGCTGACACGTAGTGACAGAGCCAAGAAATAACTCTTCATTTTATCAGGTAGCCAGACATTTTGATGGATGGGGACTACATGGTAATTCAGTGAGGTTAATGGACTCTAATGCCAGGGGCTGATAAAATGAAGGCATCACCAGTTAAACTGGGTCCTGGGGATACTTACAGCTGGTGCCAAGTGGGAGCTGGCATTAGCTTTCCTCAGAGTAATTGAAATATGTCTCTTAGCTGAGAATGGTTGTGCATTACAGCAGAGCAGCCTTCCCACCACACTTGGGCAGAGTTGCTCCTGGAGGGTGCAGGTGTCAGCAGTCTTAGCAGGTGACTGCCAGGTATGTACCCCTTTCCTCCTGTCCCTGGGGTGCCTTACTGAAATGCTGGGTAATATGGGCGTTCCTAGCAGATACACACTCACATAACTACAGGTGGATTGTCCTGTTATTTGGGATGTAACAGCCAACAGGTGTTCCAGATCCACAAGGAAAACAAGTGTTAGCCCTAACCAGGGGTTTCTCACTAACAAAACTAAGGTGTTCAGATCTAGTGGCTGGCACACAGTAACTAAGCACTGGGTGTGAGCTTGGGCTGTCTGTCACACCCAAACCAGACACTTGCAGACACTAAGGGGATCTGAGCTGGCAACCAGCCTCAGTCAGCCTCAAGAAAATGGGTTTCTATTTTGCAAAAGAGGTAGCAAGCCTGGCCTGACCCTCACACCCTGTCATTAAAATTCCTTGTTAACTCCAGGCCAGCCGGGGGCAGATTCCAAGTCCTGAGGGTGAGGTCATGTCTGCAATGAGTCCATGACAATAATTGCCATTATATGGCCCTATTTATTCTCTGAAGACACACTGATGTTGCTACAGAACGGGGCCACAGGCAATAGAGAAGGCCATCTATTTGTGTTTTTATGGTTTTATTAACTTAAAGTTGTTAATCTGTTGTTTCCAGTTGCCTTGGTCCAGCACAATGGCAATGTGCCATTGATTGCTGAGCTCTGGTTTATCAGTACTAATAAGTAAAAAAAAAAGATATCTTTAAATACATGTAAAGAAGAGCTGAAGGGACTGAGTGCTTGAATCCAGAACATCCTGAGAACATGTGTTGGTACAGTTTGCAGTTGGCTTTCACAGTATTACTGTCCTTTCAGGATTGTAACTTGTTGTCTTCAGCAGCACAGGGTTCTGAAAAATACCTGGCCAGGATTTTTCAGAGGTCAGCTGCATTTTGGTGTGCTTGAATCTGGGTTGGAGGCAGAACAGGTTTAGCTTAGGCCTGGCTCTAGCATAAACACTTTCTTTGTTTTTTTTACTTCTGTTCTCTCCCAGGTGAATTTAATTCTCTTCTTCACTTATTCCATCTAAACAACCTGATGTGCTCCTGAGCACACCAAGTTGTGTTTTCTTACTCATTACCTTCTCTATCCTGCAGGGGAGGAATGAAATTTTAAAGATTACTCATTTACAGCTTCTGTAGGTACAACATCCTTGTTGCTTTCCCATGTGTTTCCTTTCTCTAGACAACACTCCTACAAGGAAGTGGTTTTCTTTCTATATGTGCCCACAGGACTATTATCAGGGACATTATTTTTTTAGACTAAAAATTTACAAAGACTCGTTTCAAGAACACCTTTCTAATACAATACTGAAGCACAGGGGAAACAATCTGGGGCAAGAGTGAGTTACTAAGACTTTATCACTAGGAGATGAAACCTAAATAGGAAATATAATTAAGGCAGCATTATGTATCCTAGATCTTTATCCAGCATTTCTGCCAGTTTGTTTGTGTTCTTCAGAGTAAAAGAACCCCACAACATTCTACTTCTTTCAGCACCTTTCTACTCCAGTAACTGCACTGGACATTTACAGTAATATACCAATATTTGTCCCTTTTATGCCAATGAAGAGCAGAATTAGTTCCAGGTAGTCTGTGCAGTGGGTCTGGTTTAAAGGAGAGCAGGAGAATGGGCATTTCTCTCCACAGATCCTAACTTCTTAGCTTGTCAATTAATCAAGTGAGGATGTGGTTTAAAACAGGTTGTTGACTTAAAAAGTAGTATTTTTTCATTATATATAAATGTATTCCTCCCCAGTCCTATTGATATGGAAGTATCAGGAAATGCTAATGAGGAATTTAGGAAAGCTTTTTACCATAGATCACAGCACTCGTCCTGGTGTGCTCTATACAATTCTCAGCTGCTGCATGGATACTCAGGGTCCAGCTTTTTGTATTGAAAGAGAAATTTATGGCTTTCTTGCTTTATTCATTCCCCTTCTACATAATGTTCCTTGAGCTGACTCTGAAGATAAATCCTTCTTAAGCCTTTAAACATAAATCAGAGTTCAGGGATCATGTGCACTCAGAAGATGTCATCTGTCTGTATCTAGTGTTAGCAGCCTTAACAGTGCTGAACTGCTTGCTGCAAATTCAGAGAAAGCCTCTTTGCTTTCCATTGCAAATTCTTTCCCTGGCTAATTACAGATCCATGGAAACAGTCTGTATGATGCACTAAGAGTTAAAGTTTTTAATCTAATTTTATGTGAGTCTCTGCTTGTTGCCAACCTTTGTCTGACAGTTACTGTGTAATGCACAGGCAGTAATTGCAAAGCCATTTGTTTCACTGAATTCATTAGCATGTGTGTGATTCTCATCTGATTAAATACATTTCTTGTGCAAAACATTTAGCAATGGGCCTGACCTGAGCCTTCAGTCTTACGTCTGGTCTGTACTTCAGATTCCTCAAAATTTGTTGCCATTTAGTTCAGGGCTTGGATTCACAATTAACTTTACCCAAGAGAAAAAAAAAAAAAGGGGGGGGGGAGTTAGTTTGATCAGTCTCACAGTTTGACTGCACATTTGGCAGTAGTGCCCATGGAGGTAGATGTGCCCAGATATGGGATCAGAGCATCTAGGGGATCAAATATGAAGGCAGAGTGGGAATGGGGCGATGGAAATTTCAGACATCTGGGCAGCTGAGTGCAGCAATGACTGTGGGACTCCATAAATGAGGTGTGACCTGACCACAGACCACACAACATTGCAAAATGGTTTATTAAAAAAGCGAGCGTTTCATGTCTTCTCCAAGGAAATCCACCCACACAAGATGGGAGCCAGAGCACTGTGCATAGAGCTGGGGTGCTTGTTCCTCATCATCACTACTGCCTCTTCCCATACAGCCACAGGTTGTTACCTCCTGTGAGACTGTTCCCCTCCATAGGTTACTGGCCCAAAATTTTAATGCAGGCAAGTTTGACACAGCCAGACACCAAAAAGCATCTGCACTTTCAGAGATCACATCAACCAGCATTCCTCTTCTCTTCCAAGCAGATCTCCTCCTTCCACATACAATGTTCTTTTGCAGTCTGAGGGTCATTTTTGAACTCTGGAAGTCAGTTTGCACAGATCCAATCAGAGCCATTCCTGTTCTATGTTTATTTAACACTTTAAGCTTCTGTAACTAATCACTGTGGGTCTCTTCTCATGAATCATTGAGTTTAAAAATAGATATTTGGTGCATCTGGATTTGTTCCAAGACACATATTTCTGAGTTTTCAAATAGACACATTTTCTCCATTTGTATAATATGCCACAAAAGTTGTATAATTAATTATTTCTTATCCTATTATCTTATTATCTTATAATTTCTTATCTTGATCAATATGTTACCAAAGTGGAAATCATACTGGTCCTTCTCATCTGAGAAACTACTATATAAAAAGTACTTTTCCAGCTAAGATTAATGTTGCCTAGCTCAGGATCTTCTGAGTGCAAGCGTATGGTATCAGAAGTTCTTCCAGTGTAGCTCTCCAGAGAAAAAGACTTCAGACTTTTCTGGTCAGGGGAATGGATGATTTGACTAAATCAGTTTTGGTCACTGATTACTGTGTGGTTTGCTTGAAAATCACAGATTTACTGCTTGATTCAAATTCTTCCTTTTAAAAATTGTGTTCCATCTGGCTTTAGTCATAGGCACTAGACAAATTTCTAATGGATCAAAAGAGCTTGGCTTCATGAAATGTTCAGATGAACTGGAGGGGAGGAGAGGCCGGAGGAGAGACTGGAAAGTTGACCAAAATATTTGCAAGAAGAACTGAAAAAGGAGACTAGGGTCTAGTCTCTTTTTGGACAGTTAACAGGAGAATCTAACCACTTTGGGAATGGTAATATACTTACAAAATGGTGAGGCAGAGAACAAGATAAAAATGTTTTTCTTGATATGAGTGCAGCTCTGGATCAGGTGGGGAAGGACTCGGGCAGGAGATGCATTGGAGTAAACCATTCTGCTTGGAAAGGGAGGTCTGAAAAATGACAGAATGTAGAAGGGAAAAAAGGATTCCACATGAAAAATTTGCCTAGCTGGTGTGGGCATGTGTCAAACTGGATGTCTGCTGGGAGTTGGGGTTACCTAGACTCATGTTTGGTGTCTTTATTCTTTGCTCCAAATCACAGACTCTTTTTGCTGTCACTTTTACTGCTGCTACCTGTACAGTGCAGTTATTTGAAGAAGGAAGCTGACTTCTCTTTGTACTCCTGTGCATGGGAACTCGCTGCAATATACCCTCAAGATACAGCACTGGTCTAAAACACTGCTCTGAACTTCTTAACTTTAAACCTTTTACAGACTTCTCTTGCAGTGCATGTGAAGTGATGTCTAGCAGGGCAGAGATGGAAGTTCCCTCTGTGCAGTCCTGTTTCTGTCACTCTGCACTGTGAAGCCAGGGGTAGTTTTGATGCAGTTCATGTCTGGAGTACAAGAGCTGTGAAATGATAATAACTACCACAAAAAACAACTACTAGAAAACAGGTACAACTGTCTCTGTCACCTACACCAGGTACCCCCCCAAAAAAAAACCCCAAAACAAAACCATGCATTTGGTGTGATGGATTGTGTGTAGCCACTCCCCAGTGAAGATCACAGGACCCAAATACCCCTGGTCCCCTGAACCATGAGCAGCTCTAAGGGGACATCAGGACAGGGGGTTGAGTGTGGCTTGGGCCTTCTTTGACTCAACCAGTACATTTTCTATTGCCACTGAATGAATGCCCTAAGGTGCCAGTTACTGTTGGAATCTTTTCTGGAGTGTTTCAAGTATCTTCTTCAGGGTCCCAGTTGAGGCTGACAGGCTGGCCCTTGGGCTTTGCCATTCTCCTTGTGCTGGTTTTTGAAGTCTGCCTTCCAGCAGCTCTTTGAACTCTGTGGCTGGAAGTGATGAATGAGTGGTCAGTGAAAAGACCTAGAAATAAACTGCTGATTCAAGTATGAATGAAACTGGCCTAGCCAGCACTATTAAAATAAATATTTTGCCTTATATTGACTAGAGAAGGGTGTGATTTTACAGCTGTGTCCACAGCCAGCCTGATGTAAGAGCCCAGGGACATTTCTGATGCAAGAAAAATCAGTTGAAGTTGAGCAAAAGCTGTTGCTGAATGTGGGAACATGATTGTGGTGATGAAACATTCTTAGTCAGAAGAAGTCTTTGTCTTTTGGGTTATTTAATGAAGTACTGGAGAAAACATCCCAGAGATGTCTGCCAAAAATGTTCAGCTCTCAGTCAATTGCTTCTTTCCTTTTTCTTCCCTCTCTGGTCCAATTATTACATGTCCTTTTAATTATTATTTCATTATTGCACAACTCCTACGGCTTCCTGCACTGCTATTAGGGCTTTGTGCCTTTTTTGCAATGTTTAACTCTACGTAGCATATGCCTTGTCTCCTTTGAACCATGAGGTAGTTTATTGGGATTGCCTTTAAACTACCTGAGTGATCTTCATGTGAGCACCATGATGTCAACAAGGGTGTTTGTGTCTTTCTAAAAGAAATCTCCTGGATCTTAGCAGAGGTGAACATATGCCACTGCACAGATGCTGCTCACTCTGGGTTTGAAAGCAGCTCAGAGAGCTGAAGAGACTTCAAATATGAAAGAAACACACTGTGAGAGATGGTGGAGATGTCTGGTGGCAATGCCAGTGGGTTCTTTGCTGCTACCCACTGAAAGGGAGCACGTTTCATACAGGGAAGCATTGGTATGGAAGTGTCTGTCCTGCACTTCCAGGAGACATTTGAAGACATCCTCAGGTTGAAGCTGAGTACTCAGCCATGTTACTCACTGGAGCTCTGAATTCATCAAACATGATGATGGGGTGCATCAGATGAAAGTCTGGGCATGAGCTAAGAGAGAAGCACAGTTCCAAATTGCACAACCATGTAGCAAATCCTGGGAAGTTCAGGGATTACTCCTGGTGAGGAAGGGTGGCATGGTCAGACCCTTCACACCAAACTTCCTAAAAAAAAGGAAGGAGCTGCTGTGAAACTGAACCTGCCCATTACTTAGGTAGGTGACTTCAGTGATAGGTCTCAAATACATCCCATGTCTAAGACAGCTCACACTATCTCTGTTCCTTTCCTAGAGGACAAAACATGTGGGAAGGCAATGCATCCACACTGATGGGCATCTACTGAAAATACAGGAAGTTTGTTGTCTCTCTGCTGCTATTTCAGTGGATTGCAAGTTCCCTTTCTCCTTTACATTCTATAGGAGAAAAAAACACTTGTCCTGATCTTGCAGATCAAGTGGAAGTGCAGTATTGGCATCACCTGAGACCCAAGAGTCTATCATAGTTTTTTTTGGTCATAAAATGATATTCTGGAGATATAGTGGTCAGTCTCCTTTGTGTTCATGATATTCTCAATAGTTCTTTTTAAGAACAGCAAGAATGTCCAACAAAGGACATTGACTGAAGATCAGCAACCATTTTGAGATGGGCAACTTCATTTAAAAAAAGCGAATGGAGTTTACTTTACAAAAGCTTACTCCTTTCCAAAGCACTTCCAAGCTCATGGGAAACTTGACATCTAGGAAATATTCTTGGACAAGGATTACAAATTTTGACACTATCATAATCAGAACCTTTGACACATGAAAATGAATAAAGTGATGGTGACTACAGGATCTCATTATTGATATTCAAAAGAGAAGGCCCCGGAAGCACCCACGTAGGGCATGGTGGCCTCCTGGCTAAGGATTACATTGCATGATGGCTCAAAGTGGAGAAGTGGTGTAAGCATTAGGTGCTGAATCAGGATAGTAGCTCCTAGCTGTCAGTGACCCCTTGTGTGACTATGGACAAAATATTTAAATAATCTTCCTGTTTCCTTTCCTGTCAGGATGATCAGTGATAACCACCCTACTAAAGCTCCAGGAGAGATGAGAATTGTGAGGTGAGACTTGCTGAACAGGCTTCTGAAGAATCACATCATCAGAATTCATCACCTTTACATTACAAAACAGTTCTCAAAAGCATGCAAGAGTCAAAAAATGAGAGTCAAGAGAACTAAAATTCATACTAACTCTAAGGGTCATGCTTCCCTCTCTGCAGTCTTTTCCCTGCTCTCTAGGATCAGCGTGAATGGAAATCCAGGGAAGCAAATACTTTTTTGTTCCTTTTTGTTGTTTGCTTATTCAGGCTCCACACAGCACCGAAATTGAAGGAGTGCTGCAAAACTGGACTCATAACCCGTGATGTGCTTGGAAATTGTGTACAGTCTAAAGATAATAACGTTGTCATTTGAATGAGTGGTGGTTATTATGGAAACAACCACTTGGCTTTTGTGTGTGTGGATTTGTGTGCATGTGAACAGCCTGTCCTCCATCCAGTGACTATGCAAAAGCTGATGATGGCACTAATGGCAAGATAAAAAAAGACAAAAAGCAAGCATAAAACAGAAACAAAGGACATTCCTTTTTGTGCTGATTATACTCCACCTGCAATATCTTCTCTGAAAACACTCAGGTAAACCCTGTGTCATATACAACAAAAATATTTTTGGTCAAACCTAAATAACAAGAATAATTTTATAGCTGCTGCATCTTCTGTACCTTAAGTCAAACTGCTTCAGGAGTTTCTTTTTGGGGATGTCCCTTTTCACCATTTGAAAAGAATCCTTTTTATTTTCTTGCTGCCTGAAGAATGACTGGGAAAACAGGGTAGTTAATGGAATTAAAGAGTGAGGGTCACTTCATCCCCTACAGAAATTATTTATTTTTCCCCCATATTACCCTGGAATGACTACTGTGCTATTACTTGATCCCTAATGCAGGAGCCCTCCTGCCTCCTGGCAGATGAGCGAAAATAGTAGAGAGGAATAAGAGGGGAATTTCAGGGGTTTTTATGTTTTGGATGTTGTCCACCCATCTCACTTTGTATATCTCTACAGAATATTTTGACTGAGCCTTTCTCTAAAGGATGAAAGTCCAAGACCAAGCTATGTTTAAGGATTTTGGAAGTAAACCCAACCAAAGCAGTGTTCTCAGATGTTCCCATTAAGAAGGATTTTCTTGGGGTTGTCATCCCTGGGCTAAATTGTGTTTCTTTCATTGCAATGAAATGCACACAAGCATATTAGCCATTGATGTAGGCTACTTCTGAGAGCTAAGAAACCAAAGACAGGACCTTAAAAAATCTATTCACAGACAAAGCAGATGTGAGCAGGTGGTGGAGGTCCCAAATGCTGCTGGCCAGACCAGACCTACCCAGATGATGTGCTCATGAAGGAGTCCTGCTGGCCCCAGGAGAGGAAAGTATCATCCTGCCCCAGTAGGTCCAGAGTATCTTTCTTTCTATCTGTCTTCTCTGAGCAATCTGAAATATAAGTTGCTTTCACTTTAAATGGAATATCAAATTTGACTGGACAATAATGAGTTTTAAAAGAAAATATTATAAACAATACTAGCAGTGGTTTCACAATAAGAAGCTGGGGCAACAATGGAGTCAAGGGAGGATCTAAAATATCTGTGCATGCAAAGACACTCTTATTTTCTATGTGTTTTAATGCATCTGAGAGATATTAATGGAAAATTCATTAAGGAGTGCTGATTTCTTTACTGAGAGGCATCTAAAATCATGCACTGTTACATTTCATTCATTATCCTGTCACCTCAAGAGCAAGTTTGAGACTGTATCCCCAGCCAGAACTACTTACAGAGAGAGTTTAGACCAACTATAGAGAAATATGAGAAATACCTTAACCCCTTATTGTGCCTATTTTTTTAAGGTGTCTGGGCCTTAAAATGGGGTATGGCTGAGTGAATATCACCAGCAGGGCTGATCCCAGTAAATGGGTTGGGTACAAGAGAAGTTGGTGACTTGAAAATTACTTTGACTTTGACAAAGTCAACAAGTACATGTAGAAAATATTTTCTTCCAGAATTTCTCCTGTGCTTTTCTCTTCTCACCAGATTAACAACCTAAACTGAAGCACTATTAAATGGGAATTTTCCAGTAATATTTTTTCTTTCCTGTACTTTCATTTTCCTTGTTTAGTGGAAAAGAGAATAAGCAGAAAAGAACAAAAGGGGTTAAAAAGCAGATGATGAAATGCAGTGTTTTGTTTCTCCAAACTTGTCTCATGCTCATGAATTTATGTGATAGTTTCCTACAAAATGAAGGAGATTATGTGGATCCCCTCCTGTCGTAGCTTTCCATGACACTGGGAATCTGTGAACACCTGAAAAAATCTTTTAAATAAGGGAAGCTGCTAGATCTGGAGAAAATAGGAGGTCTTCCTTTGGCCCAGTGAACAAATAGGTATGTAAGAAGCACATGAGAAAAGAGTAAGCAGGACTTTAGCATCTGAGTGTTAGATGAACCAACACGAAAAGGTTCTATGCTGGACCTTATTCTCACCAACAAGGAGGGGCTGGGGAGCAATCTGAAGCTCAAGGGCAACCTTGGCTGCAGTGACCACAAAATGGTGGAACTCAAGATCCTTGGGCCAACAAGGTGCTCTCTAAGGTCCCTTCCAATCCCAACCATTCTATGATTCTATATATATATATTTGGTTTTCCAACATTAATAAGGGGCATAGAAAGTGCTGGGTGTCGGGACTGAGCCACAAAGTCTTCTTTCCCAAGAGACTACCTTGAACCCAACTCAGGTAATTTCTTCTTTTAATTCCATGAGTTTCTCCACAACAATGGCATGTTTTCTTTACAAAGGAGAGAAAACACCTCTATTTTAGCCCAGTTTTTATCCTGAATGCTAGATCATGTCCCTCTAAGGGTTGATGTGGGTGAGGTGCAGACTCCTAGGCCACTGTGCAAAATGACCCACTCAGCCACCAAAGCAAGCTCAATTTTCTCAACTCCTAGTGGAGCAGGGACCTTCTGCTTGCACCCAAGGGACATGAGACACAGACAGAACCTGTTCCTATTAGTTGGTTTTTGGTATGTTCCTGTCATGAAGTCACCCCTCAGAGATGCCCACCGTGGGCAGACAGAGGTAGCTGCTGTCATGAGCACTCCAGACAGCCTCAGAAACAGCAGGTTCTACCCAGGAGTGCTGCCAGGAGTCTAGACAGTGAATTTGGGTGAGTTGAATCACCTTGTGATGCTTTACCCATCTAACTTGTACCTGTCACACCTAACCAGTTTGGGCACCTAAAGCAGATGGTTGTAGCATCAGCCTCCCATGGAGATTAATTAAGTTCAAGTCCCTGATCTGATGAACAGTAATTGTCTGTACAAAACCCAAAATCTCCAAACAAAAAGGCTGAAAAAGCCAAGAAGCCTAATGAGTGCTTGGTGCCCCTGAGAGCCCAGTGCCCCAGTCCCCTCTGCAAATCAAAGTGCAGCTATCTGAGCTTCAGTCCCTTTCATCCTAGGTGAGAGCCCTAACCACAGCCCTGTGGGCTGTCTGCCTGTCTCTCCACTCTTTCATTTAAAGGAAAACTGTAAAATAACTCTTTTTCTTCATATGGAAATGGGAGTAATTTCTAAAATCCCAGGAATATTTGCAAGGCAGGAAAATAATTTCCTGCCCAGCCACAGCCTTCTGAGACTGAGTATGGGCTCTCTATAATTGTGTGGCATCCTCAAAAGGGTTCATTTTTACGAATGCATTTTATTTTTTTTTTAACTTCTAAAAGGTTCTTTTAGTGTGAGAACTGCCCCAGACCTGATGAATATACCTTTGTGTGCAGTTCTCTAAGTACAGTATTTCTAAGTGAACAGTCATGAACTTAAAAGACAGCTGAGATCTTGGAAGAAACTTTATTAAAAATCGTCTATGTGTCTGGAATAAGAGCCCAGAGTTTGCAATGTAAAATAGTTGCTTATGAAAAAAGCATACTTAAATGAAATAGAACATAATCTTTTTGTCAAGAAGCCAGAAGTTGAGTTTCATTCCCAACAACTGTCAAGAATCAGACAACAAAAATTGCCTGTCACATTCATAACTTCACATTCTGTGTGACTTTGTGAGCAGATTAATTACAGTCCAGAGAAAAAAAAACTTCCATCACAGTTCAAAGAAGACAGAAAAAGGGGATGAGGGGGAAAGCCCACCTCAAAAAGCTTTTTCTTCCCTGCTTCAGGCACCCGAGGGCTTGGACTGATCTGGAGCCCATGTGTTTTTCCACCTGTAGGCAGTGATGTTGTGTGAAGCAGTGACAGGGTAAAGACACACTCCTGGAGGGTTGTCATTTGGAGTTAGCTTGTTTGTCTCTTTTGATGTCATATAATACCACTGGGAGAGAGCAGTAAGAAGGTGGGATGCTGGGGAGGCTGGTGAGAGGACCAGATTCACCTTGGTGACCACAGGCTGCAAAAGCATCCTTCCCTCTGTGAAAGCTCCTCCTTGGCCTCTCTGCCATGGTCCTTGGCACAGAGTTGCTGCACATGGCAGAGCTTGATCAGGCCCTTCAGTAGCTCCTGTTAGCACCAACAACCATGCTGCAATGGCTGTTTCATTACCACTGTCTTTAGCAGAGTGGTGGTGAGGTATTGCTGCTTGTGCCTTGCACACCCCAATAGCATTTTAACTAAGAGGCAGAGGGGTTTTAGTGGTGTACAAAGATATTCCTTGAACACCAAGAGTCACTTGGTAGCTTATGGGACAAAAGAAGGGAAAACTTCCTTTTGACTAAGAACAGACCTTTGGCCAAATTTTTGTATTAATTTTCCCTTCTGTTGAGTTTTTTGTTGAAAAAACAGAACCAGAAAAGCTTTTCAAAGTGCTGAGTTTTGTAGTTCACATACTCTGCATCTTCCTTTTTCCCCCTGAAGAAAAAAACATGGAAAGCAGCCCTCTCATGTGTAGGCAATATTTTCTTAGGCCAGGGAATGATATGAACTCCCATTTCCTGCATCCCAGGGTTGTGTGTTGTGGGAAAAAGATACTCCAGCAGAGGGTGGGAATAGGGCTCTCCACCCATGGGCCTGGGAATGGTCTCCAAGTCAGGCAGCCTTGGGCAGGGTGAGGCTTGACACCACCTCGAGATTTCTCAGCAACAAGAGAAGTGTCTCCTTGCCCACTAGGCTGGCTTGTGGCTCCTGTTTTCAGGAAAGTTTGTTTAGGGATCCCAAATCCCTCACTCAGCTTTGTTGTATGAGACAGTGAGTGCCTGGGAAGAGTCTGTTGAGCATCTCAGTGTTGTGATGCCTATGCCCTTCATGGGTCTTGTCCCACATATCTATGTCTGCTTAGAAAAGTGGATTTAGTTTCCAAAAGTGCCTAATGATAGTTCCTTACTGGCACTACTGGCAATGTCAGTTCTCCCTGTGTATCACCAGGCAGGCACGATGTAGTACAAAACCCCTTGGTCTTTCTGACATCCTTACCCAAAGGCAAAATTCAGATCATTTTGTCCTTGCTTACAGGCATAGTGAAGGGTATATGAAGGGTTGATTACAAGTCTTTAATTGTGAATATCTCTGGAAAAAAAGATGCTGGTTTTCAGCATCTTGCGCTTCCTGCATATGTTCTTCAGCTGCAATTTTATTCTCCTTCTCTAGTCATTACAATTCTATCAGATTCACTGGGTTATAATAGAGCTATTAGTCCTGATTAGTACATTTTAAATTTTTTTTTAAATCAGAATATGGTGTCCAGCACCTTAAGAAGTGAAAATGGATTAATTAAGAAAGTTTGTTAATGAATAAGGGTGTTGCAAAATCAGGATGATGGGTCATCAGTGGGAGGGAAATGCTTGCATGGCTGGTGAGCAACCCTTGGGAAGAACATCAGAGCAAACCAGCTTCTCATCAGCTAAAAAAGTTGTAGCTGAGACATATGACATTGATGGGGCTCCAAGATATTGTAAAACAAGGGTAAGATAGGAAGGACACCCTAAGAAATAGATATACTGACCCTGAGAAAATGGCCTGCAGGCTATTATTCTGATGATCAGTGGATGACTATATGGGAAAGGGCACTGTTTATCTTACAGAATATATTTTTTTTGTGCATAACAACAGTTGCACAGGTTTAGGAAGGTCTGGCTTTTAGGATACAAGTATGAACTAGGGTGAATGTTGTAATAAAAAGCAGATAAAAAAAAGATTTTTTTTTTCTGAAAGTAGGACTGCAGCAGTGTGCCAGAAACCCAACTGTGCTGTTTTTCAGCATGTTTGTTACACATGGAGCATAATCCCTCCAGACAGCAATTCTGTGTTTCAGAAAGACTGTCCTGTAACAAGTGCCACACCGTCTTGTTTATTCTCCTTAAGAAGCATTTCTGGTTTTGGCAATAACAGCTGTATAAAAAAGTATTGAGAAAACTTTAAATTAACTATATTTAGTATTTCCTAAAATCAAAGCATTGTGTTAAGTGATTCACTTCCTTTTGTTTTGAGGTATAATTACATGTTCTAAATTATGCTCAGGAAAGTGATTAAAAGACATTTGCCCTCCAGAAGAAACTGTAGGAAAGATTAATATGATTTTTTTGGGTTGGGTTTTGGTTTTCTTGTTTGTTTTTTATAAAAGGGTAGCATTAAATTGCAGTTCTAGAGACAAAATCCAAATTAAATAGAATATATTTTAAAAGAAAGCAGAAACTGATGATGAGAGAAGTCAGTGAGAAAAAAATACAGGGGAAGTATACTCCAGCCTGTCTGGCTTGAAAGCTTCAAGCTCTTTCCTCTGAGATTAAAGCATGCTGCTGCTGGGGGAGACTGCCTGTGAGGGGAAGGTTAACCTTATGGTAATGAATTAAATTTCAAAAGAAGGTTTGAAATCCCTGGATGTCAGTTTTGATGTTAATTGCAAAGCAAGGTTAGGTTTATTAAAGTATTGGCAACCTAGAAAACTCCCAGAACAATGTTGTTCAGACAATCCTGAGGCACATGATTTTTTTTTTTTTTTGGAGCTGTTGTGTCTGTGGAACTGGTATGGTCTTGTTTCTCTTACAGTAAATGGCAAAATGGACTCTAATGATACGTTAAAGTTTAATTTTAATAAACAAGGAGAGAATTAACAAAATGGAAATCCCGTGTCTGATTTGCACATCCCAGTGTAGTAGGAATTGAGTTTGTCAGTCCTCTGAATCAAGTCACTGTCTTCTCAAATGTGTAGTATATGGTATCTGTTGTGCCCCTGAAGATGAAAGAGTATCTATCTTGTTCATACTCAGCATTCAAGTTCCAAATACAATGATTTTACCTCAATTATTTCATTTCACAAGGTAAAAGCACTCGTTTCCAGTAGGGCTTTGGTGAAACCTGGTTCAATGAACAAGTGTGAGGGTTGGATTTCTGTGAAGGTTCTCAATCTGCAACAGAAAAACCTACACAGCCTTCTTGTGTCTTCTCAATTGTTTCTTTTTCTATGATCTTCTGTGGAGCAGCTCTGAACAGTTCCTGCTGAGCTTTAAATGCCAGCAATTTTATTTGTGCATTGTCTAGTTTTGTGGAGATACTTTGGATAGCTTGAAAAAATTTTTCCTTAAAAATAAAAGTTCTCTGTGGTAATATTGCTCCAAATCTCCTGCGTTGAAAAGTCTTTTTACCACTTTTTGCTCAAAAGATACCTCATAGAATCATAGAATCACAGAATGTCAGGCTGGAAGGGACCTCAAGGATCATCTGGTCCAACCTTCCAATATTATTGTTTATATGAGATGTCTCAGAACCCTACTGATCTGAGATTTAAAACTTTCCAAAGTGGGGGAATCCACCACTATCCCCATTCCAATATCTGACTGTCCCCATAGTGAATAACTTTCCTCTTGTGTTCAGTCAAAATCTCCCCAAGAACAACTTGTGCCCATTGCCCCTTGTCTTGTTCGTGTGACTCCTTGTAAAGAGGGAGTCTCCATCTTCTCCATAGCCCCCTTTTAAGTACTGGAACATCATAGTAAGGTCTCCCCTAAGCCTTCTCTTCTCAAGGCTAAACAAATCCAGTTTTCTCAGCCTCTCCTCATATGACAGGTGCTCCAGTCCTCTGATCATCCTGTGGCTCTTTTCTGGACCCTCTCCAGCCTGTCTGCATCCTTTTTGTCCAGTGTGGACCAAAACTGAATGCAATGATCCAGGTGTGGTCTGACAAGTGCCAAGTAGATTGGGATGATGACTTCTTTCTCTCTGCTGGTGATGCCCTTGTTGATGCAGCCCAGCATCCTGTTGGCTTTTTTTTGCTGCTGCAGCACACTGATTGCTTCTGTTGGGCCTTTTGTCCACCAAGATCCCCAGGTCACTTTCCCCAAGGGACTTTCCACTTATTTCAGCCTCAACAAGGGTATTAGAAATAGAGCATACCTGAATGTGATTTACAGCTCCATGCAGTGAGTGCTTCTAGTGTCAGCACTAAAGAAAATTAAATCTCTGTAGACTGAATTGAGTCATAAAATTTTGGCAAGGTGAATGTGTAAAATGGAAGATTAATACTTGGGGAAATCTATTCCTTTGATAGAAGTCAGAAATCTATAGTTGATGCCTGGAAGTTTAAGGAGCAGTATGAACTTGAAAATCAAGATTTAAGGAGGGGTTAATTTTTTTCACTTATCACTGTGTTATCATCACTGTGTAAGCTCTATGAAACAAATTTAATGCATGCTTAGATTTCAGTTTTCACTAATTCATTCAACCAGAATACAGTGATTCAGAATTAATTTTATACAATGGAACAATACAGGGATGTGAGAAAAAAATACACTGAAATCCAGACCTAACATGAAATACTGAGTAGTCAGACTGTCAAATCTTTGGAACTATACTGACTTTATTTTCCTTTGGCAACAAGTATCTTGTAAGAAAATCAGCTGTTTTGCATTTGATAGTGTGAATTTATTATAAAGATCTCTCATCTTTCAACTAATTGCCAAGAAAAATCAATGGAATGAAGTTAGAATGAAGCTATATGTATATTAACTAATTAGAGTCATTCTCATTTTCTTAAGGAACTTGTCTGCGTGGAAAGATTTCCCAAAGCATGTAGTGCTGAGTAAGTTGTTAATATTCCAAAATACTTAGCATGCTTCCAATTCAGACGAACATTTTTGAACTAAAATCCACTTTTTTTTTGGAGCACAGTTTGCACATAAGGGGATATTCTGGGATGCATATTGTGAAATTGTTTATTTTACAAATAGAATATCTCTCCATAGAGACAGACAGAAAATTTCGCTGTAACATCTTCATGATGTCAGAAACTTAAAGAGAGCAAATATTTGTTTTTGTCATCGTGTGTTTTACACAGCCCCAAAGGGCTCCTTTTTGAAAGGAAAATAATGGTGGCACAGAGGCCATTATTTTACCTCTGGGTTCCTGCAACCAGCCCAGCAGCCCCAGGGTGACCCCAGAAATGGTCTTAATCACCCACACTGCACCCTGTTCCTGGTTTCTCAGAACAATTATATACTCTATAGTGAATTTAAGTTTCCTGACCTGGTGGATTTTTTTCTTGTCTTCCACAAAACCCCTTAGAAGCAGTCTGTGGGCTCCTCTGCTATCCCAGTACCACTGAAGCAATGAGAGCTGTGATGCTGGCTCCAGTGCTGCCCCAAATCTCTCACACCACTTGACTTTCAGCACTCTCCTTGGCTCAGGTTTGGCCTTGGTCAGCTCTTTCAGATAATGCTGAGGCACAGTTTGGGAGGCAGCCAAGCCAGAGACCATTCCCAGCTGATGTTTATGGGCAAGGATTCCTTTTTTTGGGAAGGAAAGGAGATGGACTCTAGCCAGATGGATGCAAATCAGGCTATGTATTTCTTGCCCTCATGGCCAACAATCTCTGTGGTTCAGTGATTTCCTGACTCAGAGCTGGAGTCTTTTGGGGAGTTTAACAGTTCTCAAATAATTTTTCTTCCATGAATTTGTCCAAATGCCTGTTGGAATCATAGAAAGATTTAGAATCCTCAACATCCATTGTCAAGCAGTTCCACAGCTCATTTCCATGTTATTTATATCAAAATTAAATGTGATAGCAAATCCATCACATTTTGGAAAACTGTTCCAGAGGGACATGGTTTTAGTAAGTGTTAAAAAGGTTCATTGTGCTTTCTGTATGAATAAAGTTTCAAATTGCAGATATTTGGTTCTTGTTAATAGCGTATATATTAGCCAGTAAAAAAAAAAAACGTATTACCAAATATCTTCTCTGGGTAACCTGTGATTAATACATACCTTATCCTTCTCCTTTGCTAAACCAACTGAGCTTCTGGAATCTCTAAAGTGACATGCTTTCAAAGCTCCAATAATTATCCTAAATATGTTTACACATTATTTTCCTTCCAAAAATTTGCCGGTGGGTGGGCAAATACTTACAGGTACACCTTCTGTCCCCAAAATCTCTGGCTACAGGGACTTTTAAGTGTCACTGCTGCTGTTGCTCTAGTGGTTTTGGAGGGGCTGCATTGACTAGGTAAACCAGGAAAAATCTCCTGCCCAAGGAGCCACAGACCATAGCAATGACTGCACATTGTTTCCATTGTGATTTTCCCCAGAGAATTAAAAAACAGTGTGTAGACCAACGAGACCAGTAGGGAGCATGGAAACATGGCCAACAGATACCTTATTTTTTTTTAATCTGATGCTATTATATACTTCTGAGGGTTTAAGTCTTTTTGCTTTATCTCAGGTATGTGCTTGAAGTATATAAAAAAAATGTTAATAGTAAAGAACATAAAAATGCAGTAAAATTATGTTCTTCGATAAATATTGGGCTGAGAAATCATAATGAAAGGACAAGGATGCATGATTATCTCACTGTTGGAGAAAGATCTAAAGAACTTATCAGTCTTCTTTGAAATGACAGTTGAAATACTCTCCATAGCAGATTGGGGTCTCTCCCTCATCGGCATTTTCTAACAAATAAATGCAGGGAAAAAAGGATTCCTTTAATGTAATCCTTTGAACAGAGAATCTTTTGTTTTATGGCCATGCAAAGAGACTTCAAACAAGCCATTTCAAAGAGAAATCTTGGCTACTGCTTTGAGGAACCCATTGTTCACAGATATTCTGGATTATCTGAATGCCTCTTTGGATTAAATATTACTTAAGTGTTCGCCTTTATGATTTGAAGTTATAGCATTTCCATTTTTATGCACAGAGTTTTCTTTTCATAGAAGTTTCCAATTGTATAAAGAATAAAGCAGTCAATGTAGAATTTTTTTTTTTTTTTCTACTGCAGACCAGCAGTTGTAGTGGCTAAAGCCTCGGCTCATTTTGGTTTAAAGCTCTCCACCCTTACTTTCAGGTCACTGCTAATGTACTGCCAGTTTTGTTTCAACTTCACTGATAAGGCTGTAGGACTCAGTGTGCAATAATTAGTCCTGTGACTGCTTATCTGCATCATTTCTCATCTTGGCATTAGTAGGAATGGAAGGGAGAGAGAGACAAGAAAGAGCATGGAAATAAGAATTTCTGCAGACATTGGTGCTGACCAATAGAACCAGCTTCATTCAGGAGTGAGTATAAAATACCATTTCCAGCAGTTCATGGAAAGATGTAGGCCCTTGTCAATGTTTTCTGAATAACAGGCTGATAAAATTCAGTACAATTAAAAGCCTGAATTAGAAACTGTCTCCTTTCAGAAACAAAGGCAGAACTTTGACCTTTATTCCAAATCTTTACCACTTTCATCTTGACACATTACAAGGCTTACTCTAATCTTTTCAGAAGAACAACCAACTGTTTAAGATTCTCATGGGAACTACAGAAGACTAATAATGACTAATCTAATTTCTCTGACAGCTGACTTTGATCATTTTGAAATGTATTGTCATCAAATATGTCTAGTCACATGTTTAGTTAAAAGGATGCTTTCCTGTAGATCTACCACAGGTAACAGTGAAAAGATTGAGCACATGTAATTCTGCTCTCTGGCAAGAGGCATTCAAACAACACTTTATTTCAAAACTAAAAATAAAAAATAATCAAAACTTTACAAACTACACAGCCATTCATTTGTTCACCACTTTAATCCATCATCCTGCAGTCTGGATCCAGGAAGACCGTAGCAGTGGATCCTGTTGCCAAATGATAATTTAGATAGTGATATTTTGGCATTTCCACTGGCATGATAACTTTGTTTTTACTAGGAACCTTATCCAATCTTGAGAATTTTCTGTATTTTTTCAGGATTTTCACATGTTCAGTGACCAACTTGGAGTTAGCAGACAATAAATCTCTCTGGGATTCCCTGCACACAGAAACCTTGGTCATGTCCATGATGTGTGTACAGGTGAAGTTTGGTGCTTTTGGAAGGCACTGCACTTACTGTGCCAGCACAGCACAGTTGCAAGGAAACCTGCAATTCTGGGAAGCACTGGATTTGCACAGTGTGACTGTAGCTGTCTGATGTCAACATGGAATGTGTTGAAAGGGTAGCATCAGCCACAGAGGGCAGGTTGTGCATTCCCACCATGGTCATTCCAAACATCTTGGACATGTGGACATATACTTTATCTTGAGAAAACTCAGATGTGAATGTTAGCCCAGACTTAAGGGATGACATAAAGAATCATGAGTTTACCTGTTGCAGCAAATGTGTAACATAAGGCAAGTGATGTGTGAATAGAAAAAAAGAAATAAAAATGTTCCCATATAGTCCTTAAATGACCAGAGAAGATATGTCAAAAAATGAGTTGTAAGGCTGTGGGCATTTAGTTTTGAAACTATGAAAGTTCAGAAATCTTGAGCTGAAATTCTAATTCTGTGGTGCACCAGCCTTCATTATTCATCACCTATCATCAGAAATCCCTTTCCACCCACCTCCTTTTATCTTACTGCACTTCACCAGTTGCATTTCGTGGTCTTTATGCAAACAACTTCATTAGTTATGGACTCAGAAATAAACTGGGGAGACAGACTGGCAAATGGAGCACAACTTTTCTTCTGAAAACTTCAGCTACAGACCTAAAATCATGCCAGCACCTGCCTGTTTTGAAGTTCTCAGGAATAACCCAAATATGTTGTCCAGGCTCTTCATGTCCAAGCACTATAGTTAGAATAGGAAGGTAGTCTGGGAAGCCTCAGAGCCCAAGCCTTTATGACTTTTAGCTTTTGGATGTGATTTGAAACAGAGTTTTGGATCTCTCCTAGACACTGGAAAGCATGAAGGCTTTTTTGTTTCACATGCATTTTTACAGTGGTAAATTTTAGGAAAAATTCTGATTTTCACATAGCAGAGACTCACTTGATTTTTTTGATTTGCACTCAATGTATCTGCACAGAGCATCTCCAGTACAGGGACATACAGGACATTCCCTGTGACAGCAATTCTGTGCCAGGCCTGAGAGAACAGTGAATTGTCTCCCTTGTGTCCCTGAAAGTCTCTGAGCCCAGGCAGCAGGGATGTTTCCTCCTGAAATGAATTGAGAGTGAAAAGAAAGAAAACTAAGAGAAGGGACTGGAAGGGATGAATGTGAGACCTGAGTGATGGAGAGGGTGGAAAATAAGAGAGAACTGGAAATGCATAGCAGAAATATTGGGCACGGGGAACTCAGTGTGTCTGAGCAATGAGACAAGGGCTGGGAAAGGAGAAGAATAGGGGCAGGGCTGCCAGATGAGGAGACTGAGACCCTGGTGAGTGGAGAAATGGTGTTACAGGCCTGGAGCAGGGCCAGTTTGGAGAGGAAGGGACAGAAGAGCTTAGGGAGGCCATAGATGTGAAGGAGAGTATGTGCAAGCTTAATCACCAAACTTCTGTCTGAAGTCTCACCTCCTTCAGGCTGCTCTTCACATGGGGTAAGGCAGCCTGGACCACTGTCAGTGCCTCAGTGACACCAGTGGTGGGGTCACCATGGCTGCACAAGGCTTGTCTTACTTTTCTCAAAACAAACAAGAAAATACCCTGCTGAAATTTAAATGCACTGATGTCTTCTGTTATAAGACTGTCACTGAGATTGCAGAGTCAATCACCCAAAAGTCAGGGCAGGCTGTGCAGTTTGGTCTCACTTTACTTGGAGATGGGCACATGAGTAAATTGAAGGCATCTCCATGTTTGGGCAGCCCCCACTGACATTTCCTAAATCTCTGTGGTTTTGCTTTTGCTTTTCCTGAGAAAACTCTCAAGAAACAAAGAAAGCCTTGGGTTTTGTTTCCTGTTTTGCCCCCAGCACTTTAGACAGAAAAAAAAAAAGATATTTTTAATACAAGATTTTTTCTCTCCAAATGAACAAAGCAGGAATTGTTAGCATAACACAGAAGACAATACTATTGTTGCTTAAATTTAATCCTTAAAACAACATCAAAATGAGCAGGCAGTATCAATTCTGCCATTCCCTGTTCAGTGTACTTGACTGCCACCTCTAAAAATATTTTTAGCACAGCTTTGTGTAGGTGACAGTGTGTAAGATATGCCTTTTTTTTTTTTTTTGCCCACTCATCCACGTGCTGTTGTGGCAAACTGGCATGTTTGTATGTGTACAAGTATGTCTGTCAGCATAAATCAGAGGGTTTGCATCTGAATCAGGCCATGTGTCTCTGCAGCAGACAGAGCTGCCTTTCTCCTCCAAGGCTGTTGATCCAGTTCCTTATTCTGCACTCTGTAGCCAAAGGGCAGCAGTGGTGTTTCTAACCCTCATACATCATTAAAACTATATGTTGGCATCCCAGAACAAAGCTATGGAGCCAAACCCAACTTCAGCCCTGGCTACCTGGAATCTTTCCACTGACCTTACTAGCTTATCCGAGCTATAAACAGTTCAAAAGAGATAATGTAGATGCTTATTTTGTTTTACTTTGGGGTGATTCATGTGTTTCACTCAGCCATGTTTTCTTAGCCCCACAGCCACCCTGTAGTTGGCAGGTAGCATTATTTAACTTTTACCTGCCAACTCTGCAGACATCATGTCTTTGTGTTGGTAGGCTGAAACAAGACTCTGGGTGTGCAGGTGATTCCAGGAGAGATCTTTTCCTCTTACTTTCCATCCTCCTTTTCTCTTTACCAACTGTCTCTGGCCTGAGCTGCCTATGTGAACTTTGGAGCTGCAGCTTTTCATGAACAAGCATCATCTTGTGAAGGGGATGGAGCAAAGCACAGTCAAGGATGAAAAGTGCCTGTTTCTGGGGCTTTACATTTGAGAAAAAAAAAGAAGAGCCCTAAAGGAGTCAGGGTGGAGGAGTGTGCTTTTGGCATGCAGTTTTTTGGGCATCAGATACTTCAGGGACACATGCCTAAGGGGAAAGGAGACAGAGAGAGCTCATCTCTGCCAGGATGCCAAACCTCAGGTGCTTCAGGTGCAATCAGTCCCTGCTTGCTGTCCCTGAAGCTCTGGGGGCAGCAAGGTCAGGCAGCCCTAACACCAAACCCCACCCTGATCTCCCAATTGGGAGAGGAGAGCTGCAGCTTGGTCAGGACAAGGAGAGGTTGATCCAAGGAGCTTTTTTCCACTCATCTGCAAAAAGGGGCTCAGGCCAGCAGCCTGTTTTCCTGGGGTTTGCCCAGGCTTTTTCCAGCACCTGGGATTTCCAGGTGAGCTCCCATCACAGCACTGGGCAGCCTGCCCTAGGGACAATCCTTGGAGCTGCCTTGGATGGAGCTAATGTAAAGAATATCCCTCAGGCCCAGAAGTAAATGCTCCCAAAGCACTTCTGCTTCTCTGTTCCTTCCACTGGGAAGGTGGGAAATTACTCTGGGTTTGGAAAAGTGAATCTTTAACCTTACTGGGCTACAGATGTTTCAGCAAACAGGGTCACTCAGCCAAGCTTCCATAGCATAAGACTTCTTTGCTCAGTATCACCCTTTATAAAGTATATGTTTTCTTGATAGGTCAAGCACCAGCAGCTCCCTCAGTTCCACAAAGAACATGAAAGAATGGATTTTGATGCCCCAGGCAACTTGCAGTGTGCACTGTTTTAAGGCAAAGGCCCTCACTTCATGCAGTGCTTTGGATTATATCTTGCATATTCTTTTTCACATTATTTATTGCTGATGATTTTTTTTTGTTATTGTCTTGTTCCCAGGCAATAAAACACATCGCTGTAACACAGAGAGAAATCAAAAGAAAAAGGATTGTTTCACTTCAGGGATGTTTTGGCTCTGCTGATGGACTTCACATTGGCCCCTGGCTCCCTCAGCATGGGGCAAACTGGAAATGCAGACCCACAGGCTGCAGGGAGCATGGCTCTGGCCCCAGGTACCACAGCTTATTCTTGTTTTTGGAGAGTGTGTCATCAGCTCTCAAGGAAAAGGAAGGTGCACTGGATTTCAAGGTAGGCATGTGGGAATTGGGTTGTAAATAAGAGACACAGCAGGGCCTGGCTTGCTTGGGTGCAGTTGCATTGACTTCAAGAGCACTTATTCTGATCACTGCCCATGAACCAACAGGTTTTGGCCCCATGTTTAGGGTCTTGACTTGCACAATACAAGGAAAAGTGATGCCAGAACATAAATTAAGAGGCATGAATGGGTAAAACACAAAGGAACTTATTTTATGTTAATAGTTTAGCAAAGGCATTCAAACACTTCTAAAGTTAGCACACTGTGCTGCCAAAAGAAACAGTGCAGCAGGAGAAAAATACTTCACTAGATAGCTGTCTACCGGCAGATACGTCCTGTTTTTCAGCCCAGACAAATACAGCATGACTCTGCCAAGTATACACTTTGCTTTTCTTTGCCTTATGTGGGATATACTTACCCTCTCTTCCAAAGTTAGTATTGCAATTAACAAAAAATCAAATCTGTAACTGATAATAATGCGGTGCTTTATCTCTAGTAAAGATTTTCAGTCACAGAAATTAGCCTGTCTCATCAATTAGCTGAATTCAGCCTGTAGCAGAGACTGTCTAATTCACATCTGGCTTCTGGCTCCTCTTCCCAGTGCTGCAAATAGCTGCAGGGAGCATTGTATCAGAGGAACTGCAAAGCAGAGCTGAGCAAGAAATAAAAGGCATTTGGCAAATGCACATTGAATGAACAAAAATGCTGCTCTAAAAATACATTGCTTTGCTCACACTAAGAACTGAGAAGTTAGCAAAAACTGTGTTTGAAGTTGCCATGCAGCTTGATTTGGGCTTCCCTGTGCTTGTTTTATAATGCAACAGTAAACAGGAGATTGTGTAATTAAAGGCCTTATCAAGTACATATGCAAAAGTAGACTAAACAAGGGATGCACTAGCAATCTTATTTCTGGAACTTCTTAGCTTCTGAATGCCTGACACTGCAGTTTCAGTGCTCATGCCAACTAGTTTTTGTGTGTAACATAGACAGTATTAAATGTCTCCCAAGTAACAACACCTGCCACCGAAATATCAAAGGGTCTCAGCTGTGCACTCGATATTATAATTACAGTAAGTAATGAGTCTGTTGTTTTCCTACAACACAGAGCCCAAGGGTAGCTGTGTCTCATTGAGCAACCACCCTGCATAACCACTCCTAGGGGTATTTGTTCTTTCTGCAGGGGAGCTCCTTGCTTCAGGACCCAGTGGAATAGCCCAGGAACGTGGTCAGCCTTGGCACTGCTTGTGCTGAGTCTGCTTGTAAAGAGAGGAATTGCTGCAAAAAGTGAAATGTGCAGAAGGCTTTGGTAAGTGGCTGCAAGAGTCATAGCAGGGACAGGTTGATGGTTATTAACAGTTTTATTCCTAATAATAAGCCCACTGCCCCAGACCAGGGCTGGGCTGGGGACCTGCTGGCCAGGAAGATGGTGATGGTGATGGTGATGGTGATGGTGGTGATGGTGATGGTGGTGATGGTGATGGTGGTGGTGGTGGTGGTGGTGATGGTGATGGTGGTGATGGTGATGGTGATGGTGAGGCACCTCAGCCACCGCACTGGAGCTGGGGTTGAGCCCAGAGCTGGGGCTTGCCAGTGCCATGGTGAAGAAGCTGAGACTAATAGGGACTCCAGCACAACTTTCCCCTGTCTCTGTAAGTTCCTGGTGGTTGAGAACAAGACTGAACTGGATCAGACCTACCAGGTGTGGAGCTAAACCCCTCCCAGTAGCACAGCTGGAGGCTGTGGGAGCTTTTGCTCCCTGCAGGTGCCCAGCAGCCCAGTGTACATCCAGGAGCCCAGCATCTCTGAGGTGGTGGTGGATTAAGAAGCTTCTCCTCCAAGCAGAGTAAGAGCATGCAGAGAGTTAGGCATGTGCAGAGCCTCTACAGACACAGGGTCTTTGCTGGCCATGTGCCCCTTTTACCTTTAGCCCAGGGTTGCTGTTTCAGTATATAAATCAGTGAAAGTTTTGGCAGTGGATTAACTTAATATAAATCACATAGCATTCTTCCTCCAACAACATCCAGTCTGTAATTTATACTCTCTTTTTGATAGATTTCTTTTCTGAGAACAATTTGCATCATCATTCATTTTAAAGATAGATTGTTTTGCAGTGTTTGATAGATCAGTCCCAGCACTTGGAAAGCTGGCATCCAGATGTACTACTAGCAAAAGAAATATGCTCTTGTCCAAGGGAACAGTGGTGGGATGAGATCACCTTATATGGGCCTTGCTATCTTCCCCTGCTAGCAGAGAATTGATTTCCTTTGCAATGAAAATTCCTCAAAGCAATCCTTTATCACTTGTAAAAGAAGCACAAAATGGGAAAGTACAAGCCAGTGCATTCAGAGAGAGAAGTTATTAACAGTAATGTAACTTAATGGCATGACAGCAGGGATAAATTTGGATCGTGGACTCTGGAGTTAAGGTTCAGGAAATACCAATCTTTGTTTAAAGCTGCAGCACAGAAATTAATTGGGATGAATAATATGTTAATAAATGAACAGCAGTGTTTAGAAACTACTAAAGGTTCCAAGGCTCTGTGAACCAAGCACACATCCTAATAGACAGCCCTGCCTCAGAGACTTTAAAATCCTGTGAGTTGAAGCAGATAAACAGTGGGATAAGGGAAGGATTAATATGCTCATTTTGCAACAGGGAATTAAGCCATAGCGTGACTAGGAGCTGAATTTACAGAAAGGGTGCAGTATTTTTCCATGCTTTGCTCTCAGGTGCTTTACTTGTTGGGGGTCAGCACAATGCCAGCAAATATATGGCTCCTGAATGGCTACATAGAGAAGTGCCAAAGGATGAGATATTCTGAAAAAAGAGCTCATGGTGCATGGGAGAGCATGGTTTCCCATCCTCAGGGAAACAGCAGCAGGAAAGAGGGAGGAATGGAGGAATTGATGGATGGAGGGAGGGAGGGATGGATGGATGGATGGATGGATGGGGACATGGCCCTCTGAGGAGACCTCAGTTCTTGTTCCTGCATTTCAGGGCTCTTTTTCAGCTTTAGTCTCTTGGTAAGTCATCAGGCAATCACAGAATGATTTTGTGATTATTTGTCTTCTTACTAAAGGTTTCAAACATTTGACAATATTTACCCCCAGGTGCTCACTGTGGCCTATTATTTAGGTTTTGTGTTTGCTCTGCTTCTCAACAAGCCTCAACAAACAGCAAAAAAAAGTTTGGGGAGCAGATGGTCTGGAGGTGTCACTAGGGTGAGTTGAGAGGTGAGTAAACCACAGCTCAGTCCTGTTCCACCTGGCACAGTCACATCAGCAGATGTAGGAGCAGGGGGGTTTAGGTATGGTGACTGGGTGCAAGAGAAAGCAGGTGTAACAAGGTGTAGGTCCTACCAAGACATCCTGCCCTTTGCATCAGGCCCAAGACTCCTGCTCTTAAAACAATTGAATTTAGACTTAATTTAGCCAGTATTTCTCTGTATTTCTTGCAGTTTGCTAGTGGCAAATCCTGGCACAGATGGCACCCACTGAAAGCACAGCCTCTTCCTAAGGAAGGATCACAGAAATCTCATGTCCTGATCAGAGGAGCCTTTTCCAGATCTTTGCCTGTGCAATGCAGAAGCAAATATTTCCCAGCTTTTGTGCCAGCATCTTATCCCTTCACGTAAGGATATGTGAAATGCCACAAAAATGCCACCCAAAATGCCACCTCTAACATTACAGAGGACTACTTGGGCAGTAGTATTGAATAAATATAAGGATGGGCTTAGCAGAGGAGGTTAAGGATACCACAGCCTCCCATCCTGGTTGGAAGAGCTGTGGATGTGCTGTGTAACAGCAGATCCCCACTGGAGCTGTGCCCACACCACCCTGCAAGCTGGCACAGAGCCAGGTTTTTAACATCCCTCACACCAGAAAATGACCAGGAAGGTGCTGATTATCAGATATCATCTCCAAGGGGAGCTGCTTGAGGAGCAATGCCATGTGCACACAGTAAAATCCTAGCCTGAAGCCGAGGTGCAGTTGAATCCTGCAGGCAGAAACCTGCTTCAGCTTTATCCTTGGGAACTGCTGGCATGGAGTTCCCTGTTTTTCCAGGGAGTCCCCCCCTGCAAAGCCACTACCTTCTTTTAAATTTTGTGCTTACCAGACATAAAACACATGAAAACCAGGCAGGGAAAGATGACTAAATATCACAGGAAAGTGGACATAGATCTCGAGTTAAAAGTAGAGCTAACAGTTCTCAGATGGGGAAGGGGATCTCTGTTTTTCTGGGTGCTACACGGTGCTGTAGGGGAAAATTATAAAAATTGAAAAGTGAAAGTGTTTTCGCCCAGAGCAGGGGCTGTAAGCTGGGCCCTCTTACATATTTTTCTACCATTAAAAAAAGAAAAAGAGGAGATTCCTCTTCCTGGCAATAGAATTCAGTAACCCAGTTCACTCCTCTCTTTGGACCTGGTTACTTAAGCACATCACATTGCAAAGCACTAAACCTTCCCCAAGCCCACATTTATACACAAGCACTACTTTATATTCTATTCTGTTGCTGTCAGAACTTCCTCTGTGTTTCTGCCTAGCTCTTAATTTTCTTAGATGCTACCTAGCTTTATTTATGTTAATTAGGATACAAATAAAGCATATGTTCTTGGGAAAGAATATTGCAATTTTGCAGACTTCTGCCTTCACCTTTTAATCTGCTTTTCTGCTCAGAAAATTTGACATACTTGAAAGTGTAAATTGAGCATATTTTATGCTTACAGAAGGAAATATATTTTCAAAATAGATTTCTGTCTCCCAAACCTTTGAGGTGAGTTATTCAGCTGGGATTGAAGTACATTATGTTTTACCATCAATAAATATGTCAGTTTAAATGAGAAGTAGGACATGTTTCTCAAAGCTGTGTTTTTACATTGCTTTATTTTACAGCAAAATGTTACTTCTCAGACTGCTTGAGGTTCAAAATTTACTTGTTTCTTTAGTAGAAATGAGTAATATAACTTTAGTTTTTCAGTTTCAGAGAACGGATTTATATACAGGTTGCACATTTCCACTGAGCTGGAAATAGAGTGGCTTTAATTAGGCTCTGTAGAGCAGGTGCTGGTGAATGAGAAAGAACATAAACCCCCCTCATTTTACATGTTGAGTTCAGACACCAAATGTGAGAACAAAGAATGTGAGGTTCTTTCTGCACCTCCCTGAAGGTCACTTATCACGTTTTGCCGTGCCATGTGTCTGTGTACACACATACTCATGTGCAAGCAACTCTTTAATTTTCCTTATCATCCTTTTTTCTAGGCCACAATGCCAGCTGTGATAAGCAGATACACTCCTATTGTCTGCCATAAGTCAATGCCTGGGGAAGTGCAGGAGATGGGAAGATATCTGACTGCATCACTTTCTGATTATAGCTGCTAACCAGGCAAATGGAAAGAATACAGATGAAGGAAATATTCGAAGCCCAGTTCCTCCGAGGTATTTAAGCATAATTTTCAAGCTTTTGAGGATCTCAGCACTTCTCTGCTCACAGCAGAGGGAAGGAGAGGAACTGACAGTAGATACATCTGAGGACATGGTCCCTTGTAGGTGTGATGGGTTGATGGCTGTTGCATTGTTGTTGCTGTACCAGCAGTGTCTGTAACCCACTGGAGGTGTCTGCAAGGTGTTTTTGAGTATAAAACCCATTAAAGATGGCAAAATGACAGAAAAACATTTTCCCTTTTCAGCCTCATGTTCTTAATCATCGTGAACTTTGTGCTCAGGGGACTTTGGCTACATCAATACTAATGAACCAAACACTGCCAAGGCCTGGGATCTGCCCTGGTCTATGCTATGGACTGCTCCTCATCTCCAGAGCTGTGTGGCTCTGTCCAGGCTGCCTCTGTGAATGGTCCCTGCCTTGTGCTCACCCCTGAGCTGAGGAGGGAAAGTGTGGGAAAGCAGGAGCACATCCAAGCTGAAAGCCTGCCCAGGACAACAAAACCAGAACATTTCATTTCCATGCCCAGCCTTGTCCTATGGAATTTTCAGTTTGGTAGAATGCTGCACCTCATATCTCTGGCCTCAATCAATCACATCCTTTCAAAAGAATATGGTTCGGTTTGACTGACCATCAAGATACTCTGTTAAGAGGGACTAGTGCCCTTCCCAAAACACACCTTGAGTTTTAGAACCAAGGATGCAAGTTTGCCTCTTAGCACAAATTCTTCAAGAGCTCCAGAGAAGGTGCCTGCCCAAATATCCGTGCTTCCTACGTGCAGTGTACTTGTTTGTACAGGGTGTGCAGGCTGCAAGCAGCATGTCTGCCATGAGACAGAAGTATTTGCTTTTAGCTTGACCCTTAATTTCCAGTAGATGGGCAACAAGGGTAGCAAGCCAGCTGGATCTGCCTCAGCCTGAACTGTTAATACTTGTTGCTGCTGAGGGTACTTCAACAACAGTACAGAGCTCTCACCACTATCCTCCAGCAATCCCTGCAGACTCCTGATCCATAGGCTGAAATATTGAGAGTGAGAAGAGAAGCTGAGACCTTCCTGGGCTGTCGTGGCAGTGGGAGATGCAACCACATGATGCAACTGGCAGCTCTCTCTGCAGACAGCAGTGATATTTCAAAATGAGCTTTTCTCCTCTCTCCCCACTGCACATACATTGCTGGAGTTTGGTAGATATTCAAAGGAGCTCTGATGGCTCCTTCTCATCACTTTCCAAAATGCTTTTTTGGTATAGGGCTGGACCATTATCGGGTGTAGCATTTGTGACAGTCCTGTGTCGCTGTCTGTCCCTGTCCTGGAGATATTTCTTTCAGCATCACCCTATTTGGACTACTTTAGTGACCACCTCTAGCCATATTCTGAATGTTGTCTCTGGTCTCGGATTGTTTGCTTCTCTGACCCTGCTAGGAGGCCTAGCAGGAAATGGGTGCCACAAAATTCAGTGAAATCAGTTCAAAATTAAAAGATAAGAAAAACTGATGTACCAGCTCTTCCTTGACAGAAAAGAGGAAGAAGAAAGGGTGGATGGCAAATTTCTGTTCTATTCTATGTGTGGATAATACTATTTAAACATAACAGAGATGACTGACAATTATAGGAGTGATATTTATTTGGATATTCCTTGCACCTCATTACTGTCTAGGATGCCCTTTGTGAAAGATTTCTAAGATTGGTTCCTGGTGACAGAAAGTGATTCTGCACTGAAAGGCTGATGGAGAAAATGAATGTTATCTCTTCCTAACAGGAAGGATATTTGCTCCCTGCCAGTGACTTGATGCTCTATGTGATGGTCAAAGGCTGGGTTAATCTCACAAGGATGCTTTTCAGATCCCACAGGTGTATGGCATTCAAGATGCAAAATACGAAGTGTCAGAAAGCCTGACATGAGATGAACCAGGCAGGATGTGGTATGACAAGCAGACTGGAAAATCACTATCTCCTAAATCACTTTGTTAGTCCTGCTTTTTTTAGTGAGAAACCAGAACAAACTGTGCTCTTTGCCCCAGAGAAAATGGAAACTTTTAAAGCAAGACATTTCCTTCTAGTCCTTATCTTATTTCCAGGAATCTGCCTCATAGTAACCAACATGGGGCAGAGGCTCCTTGACAGCAGCTCAGGGACTTCAGGTTTGGGTCAGGAGCCTGCAAGGTACCACTCACCTGGGGTTGCCTGGAGGTAGCCACACAGTCTTGGAGGCCAGGAATGTTTAATAATGGTCACACCATTGGGTCTCAGGGCAGGGCTCAGGGGTATTCAGTAGCACTGGAGAGGATATGTGAGATGAAATAGTTGAGACAGAAGTAGGTAAGTCAAAATTGTGCTTGGGGTCCAGATGGTTGCAACACTTGCACCTGAAATGTTATTCACTTACTTAGTAAAACCAGAACAGGAAAAATTGCCCAGAAGAATCCTGAGCCATGACCTTGGCAGGCATCATTTAACATGTATCAGCAGAACATGGCTGAGTTCAGCTACAGGGGTGAGGACTGAAATACCCTGGAGAAATGGAAACCCAGCACCTTGAACTGCCAAGTAACCTTGTGAACTGGTGACACAGGCACAAGCCTGAGCTCTGCTCCAGGAAAAGCCTTTCTTGCCTTTCTAATTAGTGAGGGTCTCATTGGGGAGTGCAGGAGATTCATGGCCATTTTACCTGATGTGCTCTCTGTAATTTACTGTTCTCATTACAGAACATTGAGATGATTTTTCATAGCAAGTCTGGAGGGAACTGGAACTGTGAAGGCATTGTTCAGGCTCTTGTGTCAGACCCTATTTAATGCCTAAGCTGATTAAATTCCTGCCTTCTTACTAATCACTTCTTGTAGAATGGCCTGCTAGTGCTGTGAAGGAGAGAGGGAAAATTTCATAAAGGTTGTGAATCTGAGGTACAAAATTGATTCTAAAGGTTTTAAATCTATACTGAACAGGATATGGAAAAGATTTTAAGCTTCCCTACCTATAAACAAGCTTCAATTTTTCTTGGCACTGCCAAACTCTGGCTAATAGAAATCAGTGAAGGTGTTATTGAATGCATTGATATCCCACAGCATTTAAGTACTGAAATGGGAAGGGGACCTCTGGGTACCTTTCTGAGTTGTCTGTCCTCATGCATCTGATACAGAGTCTAAGTGCTGGGACAAGACTAGGGCTGAGAGGTGATAGTGATCCTTGATCTCCCCACCATGTCTTTCCAAGAGCTGCTCCTTGTTCCTAAGCCACCCTGGCCCTTTGCAAATGGAATTTGGCTTCATCCTCTCATTCAGCCCTAGCTGATGCTGCAGAGCAGGCCTTAAAAATGGGGTTAGCCTCCAAAATGTGCCTCCAGAAATGTCCTCTAGAAAAAGAGCTTAAGCACTGTGTGCACCCAGTGAAAGCCTGCACTCCAGATTGCCATCTGATTGCCCAACTCACCCTCAGGGACACTGAGGCAAGTGATGCTGCTGAAGACAGTGTTGTCAAAATAAACTAGCAGGGCAGTATGTATAATGTGCATATATATATATATATATATATATATGTGAATCTGGTCTGAATCTCTGCCTATCCAGCAAGAAAGAGAAAGACACCATGCAGGCTGTGTCCTTAGGCTGTGGGAGATGGAGACACTCATACTCTGAATTTCAAACACAAGCACTTGTAAGGAATTGACCTTGCATGACATGCTGATGCCCTGAAACAAAAGGTTTATATTGCTTTTAAAATTGTATTCTACGATCCCTTATTCCCATTATCCATATAAATGTCTAATCCCCTTCTGAATTGTGCTAAGCTCTCTGGTACTGTCTTATGAAGCTGGTTCCAACATTGCAATATTTTTGAAGTGTTTTTTTTTTGTTGTTTTTTAGTGTTTTTTTTTTTTTTAAATTTTATTTACATTGCATCATTTCCAGATTGCAATTTCATCTAATACCCTCAATTTGTTGTGCTATGCGAGGAAAAATAACTGCCTTTCCCTTTATCCACTTTACCCTTGTATTATTTTGTTTATTATTATTTTGTTTACTTCAAGTGCTTGCCTTCTAATGCTTTTTCCTCTGAGATAAGAGATCTCCATCTTTATTCCCTCTCTTGTCTGGTGATTGCTGTGTGCCCCTGAACATTCTGAGCCTTGCTTCAGCTAGATCAAGGCAGGGAATACAAACATATAAAAATCTGCTGAGCTTTTATGGCTAATGCACTCGAGGAGAGTGTAAGTGGAAGAATATTACAATCTCTTTATGAACAGTAAGCAAGCAGAAAAATGGCTGAAGTAATTGAGTAAATTATTCTCTATGAATTACTTGTCCAGTTCTGTCAGCAGCATTTAAACATAATGGTGACCAAATAATTAAATGCTGTAGAAGCAGATTTATCATCTTGAATAGAAAGAAACATTGTACTCAAACTATTTGAAGGCTGAACTTGGACATTTACCATAAATTATCCATACTGACATGATGTATTTGATCACCGATAGTCATGATGAGGTTTTAAGTAAAAAATAGACCCTGTTTAATAACCCCACCAGCTTTATCCTGAATGTTCTTTACTTAATGCACTGCTGTATTTTGTGTAAGGACAAAGAGCACATAATCCCTGAAAGGGGAGGATTATTCCCTTTTTTGTCTTAAAGTTTCAAAGAGCATTTCAAATCCAGAATTATTTATGCAACATTTCTGAATATAAAACTCTTTGAATTGCTTGCAATCACTTAAATGCACACCATGAAAGGACTGCAGTGCCAGGAACTGCTATTTAGGCAGGATGAAAGCCAGCCCCGCTGATCTGATTTTATATTGTAATAGATGGGATTATCGACCCTGCATTTTCATGGCAGATGCTCTCAAGTGTTCTGGGCACAGCTTTCTCCAAGTTTCACTCAGTCTCTCTTCTGCACTGGTGACCTTTCCTGAGCTTGTTCCCATACAAAGAATGTGCAGGCAGTGACAGTGACAGTGACAGGTCCAGGCACTGCTTTTCACTTTATGGCCACCTGAAACCTCCCATGCAGGGCTTGGGAAATCATTTGAGCCTCCCTGACAGCTTTCATCCCTGCTTCCTTTCCAGGAGTGTCCTGAACAGGTTTCTTAACCATACCAAAGTTTCTTATGTCTTAGAAAAATACCTATATAAGTAATCTTCCATACACAGTTAATGTTGGTGCCATTTTATATTGAGAACATTTAATTGGCTGAAATTTTCTGTGTCTTAACAGAAAAGTTTTTTCTTTTAATTTTATTAAGTAACTTATATCTGCCCTAAAAAATCAGAAAAAGCTTTTCCAGCTCTCCAGAAAGCACTGTAACACGTGTATGCATGAGGGGTGCCATTGGCTGGGGCTGTGCTGGCTGACAGGTTGGAGCTGACAAACTTTAGGGAGGCTCTGGCAGTATGGGAAGTTCAGGGAGCTTTTTGTGAACATGGATTACTGCTCAGGGGGCTATCCAGGCAGTGAAGGTAAGGATGGAGGCTCCTCAGGCACAGGTTTCTCTTCCCTGCCACAAATCCTGAGCCTCTCCAGTGACTGCACAGAGGCTTTGCTCAAGCAAATCCTGATGGATATGAGCAGTGAGTGAAGCTGCTGCTGAATCAGTGGCACATCATAGGGCCTGTCAAAATATTTTAGCTCTTCCAAGGCAGCATCCTTCTCACCTCCCCAGGACCTCACCCGTGGAGTGAGAGGAGCAGTGAGTTAATGGGGACAGCTTGATTATGGGTGATCTCCAGGTCTTCACTGGGGGCTGGCAGCAGTGACAAAGCCTTGCAGCACCTTGCCAGCTTCCTCAGCCAGATCCACACAGAGTTTGTACAAATTACCTAAACACCAACCACATTCTTCCATTCAGAAAAGGAAATGGCAGCCTGCAGTTTCTGAGTATGGGCCAGAAAACTGTGCCTGGAAGCAGCACTACCTTAACTTATAACACAGTTAGGCTGTTTTGAAAGAAAAATATCCCAGTTGTAGGGCTGGCTGTATTTACAGGGAAAATTCATGGTGTGCAAAGGGAACCAGATAGGTGAAATTTGGTCTGTGCCAACCCAAACTGAGAACAACAGCTCTTGCATATTCTAATACAAAAAGCCAGCTATTTGATAAGCAGCAGATTAATATTTTAGACCAAGTATTATAATAAGTCATTTTCTCATGGTAGTCAATGATTCAATTCCTGGTTTCATCCTGTAATGTCCAACAAGAAGAGCGAGTATCCATTTAATACAAATGGGAACAAAACTTGATTTATACTGGATTTGTAGCTTTGCTCCTCTGTGACTCTTGTTCTTGCTATCACACCGAGATGATTAGAAAATGCATAAAACCTCAGAATGTGAAAACATAAGCCTGTAAAATGTCTATTAGAAAAGTTCTCATGGTGGATATTTGATAAGTGAAATTTGGCCTTATTCATATCTGGTAGGAAAAAACAGAAAACTTCAGATATATCAGACTGCACAAGAATTTGAGGGCTGGGGGTCTGGCAGGCACAGTCTGCTCTGGCAGGAGGTACAGTGAGCAGCTCTTTGCAGGGAAGCAGTGGCATTCCTGGGGAGACATGGAGCCAAAGCTGGAGAGACTGAACAAGGCAGGATGCGAAGTATACCCCATGAAACACAGCCTGCAGTGTGCTATTATGTGGAATGTATACATAAACCATGGAAAATGATTAATTTACAGGGAGTTGTAGGCGCAGAGGTTGCGTCATTGACAGCCCATCCAAAACCCCTGACCTTATCCAAGTTCTTAAGTTATTTCCTAATAATCTGTATAATTAGAATTTTCAAAGGGCGGTAATTACGCCCATTAAAGTTTTAGCAACAGCCTGTTTATATATTATAAAGTAGTGTCAGCTGTTTAGGAAGCAGATAAACATTTTAACACAAGTTAAACTCTGAAACTTCTCTCTTCCATTTCCAGTTGGCTGCTGAGCTGCAGCCTGCCCAGGGCTCTGCTGAACCCAGCTGCAAGAGCAAGCACCAGAAGGTAGCTTCAGGGGAGCCTGAAGATGCTTATATTGTCCATCTGGAAAGCAAATCAAAGAATATAATTAATTTTCTGACAAATAGTAGTGCTAGAATAGAGCCAATACCAAAATAGTTTCCTTGTTAATCTGCTTTAGTTATCCTAATCAGTAAGAATCTAATTTTGGGGTGAAAACTGTGAAAGCAGAAAGCATGGTTACTTCCTGTTGTGCATGTGCTGTGGGGTCCTGGCTGGCAGAAGGTCTGGATGCTGTAAGAGGAGGCACAGGCACAAAGGGCAGAGCCAGAGCTGCCCCAGGGATGATGTTGGGCTGAGTGGGCAGTGAGCAGCACAGGGATGGGGAGTGTTGCAGTGCTGTGGCAACTTTCATTCCTCCCAGAACTGATGGATTAAGGTCTTCCCAAAGGACCCTTGAGCACCCAAGGAGCCAGTGAGGCAGCTGTGGGTTTTGGGAAGCTGTGGTTTGCCTCTTCTGTTGCCTTCTCATTGGTTCCTCTCTGCCAGTGCTGTGACTCCTATCAATTCACAGCAGGGCTGGGTCTGAATCTCATTTCTGTGACACACACGATCAGCATTACATTTGCATTACATTCTTCACTTTCAGATGTTCTTTTACTGCAGTGATTTTTTTTTTTATTTATTTTTTTTTCCCAAACCCAGAGTCCTACAAGGGCCTCTGTGCAGCTCTGGTTGTGTCCATGGTGGTTCTCAATCTACTCTCCTCACACACAGGTCTGTTGTATTCCTAGAAAAAACTCACTTGCTACTGGTGTCTTGGGTTCTTGCTGTGTCTACTCAGAAACTTTCCACAAAGATAAAAATTTGTCTGCCTGAATACCAGCTATGGAGGCATTGAATAGCACAGGCACAATCCCAGTCTCTTGTGATGTGACTCTTTTTTTAGCTGTACCTGCTGTACCTGTGGTTCCATTTCTTGCCTATGCCCTCCTATGAAATCATTGCTTTTCTAACAGCACTTTAAAAACTCTGTGTGATCTTGCAACTGTTAATTGCATTATAATTCATACAAAACTGGTGACTGTGCATAACAGTCATCAGACTGCCTCCTGCAGCTTCCTCTCTCACTACTTATCTTTCACAAATTTATCACAGTAGCACAGAGGGCTCTGGAGCAAAAGCAGAGCAGTGCAACCATTTTGCAAAACAGACTCTTCCACCAAAGGTTAGCAGTCTGAATGAACAGGGAGTTAAAGAAAGTGTGATGATTTTATATTGAAAAACAATACCTTACAGAGAAATAAGTGACATATGGGGCTGATGGGGCTGCAAAGATATTTCTGAGGCTCAGGGGCAGGAAGGGTTACCCACTTGTGCTTGGAGAGGACAGTATTTGATTTCTTCGTAGCAGAGGCCATGGAAAATTCAAACATTTAAAATTAATAGTTTTATCAAGGTATCAGTCAGCTTATATGATCAGCATAGTACAATCTGCCCATGGGAAGGAGGTGGACCACAGCAGATTGACACTCTGTCAGGTTGACACATATGGAGCCCCCCCACACCAGGCATGGAAGATGTTCTCACCAGCACGGTGGCAACTGTATCCACTGAAAACCATTTCCATGTGAATAGTATGGAGTTATTGTTTTCCCACTGGAGCTGGGGATTGTTTGCTTAACTCCCCACACTGCCTGTGGAGGAAGAAGATTCACACCATAAGCATCAGCCACCAAACTTCACAGGGCTGTGGTGCTGCAGCAAAAATAGAAGCAGAGCCCTGCTTGAAAATGGTTTGAAACTGCCACATTGCTCAAGCCCTGTGGTGCCATGGGTAGAAGCACAAAAGGGAAAATAGTCTTTTATAATAATTCACAGTTTCTCTTTGAATCCTGTAGGAAGGGGATGGGTCATGGGCTTGAGCACAGCCTTGACTGCTGGGGAGGAAAAGGTGTTTCTGCTCAATGAGTGTCCATTGAATGATCTGTGTGAAAAGAGTTGGTGGAGACAAGGCTGCCTGCTCCCCCCAAGGCTTGTCCTTTTGGGGCTGTGTGGGTGGATGCTCTGAGCACAGCTGCTCATGGGAAGCCTGTTTGTGGCCAAACAGAGAGCTCTAGTTTCCTCCAGAAGTAGAAACAGAAGCTTTTCCTTAAAAAAAAAGAAAAAAAAAAAAAAAGTCAGGGGTGGCTTTGGCTTGCAGGAAAAGTTTCTGTCTCTTGATTAGAGAAGACCAGGTCCTTAGTGAATCAGATGTGGGATATGGATATAGCAGAGACTGAGGAGGTGGCCTTGGCCTCTGGAGGGCAGTGGCTGTGCTGGATGGGCACCTCTTCATCAGGGGTGTGCTGGTACCTGTGCTTGCCATCACCAGCCCCAGCCTCCCAGGACATAAAAAAATTAAAAAAAAAATTTCCAGACATTGCACTGAGCAGCTCTGCTCCTTTTGTGGATGGTTTAGTTGTTTGCAGCCCTTTGTGTTCCTGCCCTCTGTTCCAGGCTCCAGGACATGGCTGCTGGTAGGGTAGGGATGTCCACAGTAAGCCCACAATCCCCATAAGGGTCTTGCATCTTTCAGTCCATAAATGCTGCTCTTCTCTCTGTCTCCACACACTTCTGGGATTTAACTGCACCGGTGGAACTTATATTTAGAAATCCAAATAAGAGAGCCTGTTGGGCACCAGGCCACTGTGGCAGTGTGAGAACAGTGGAAACAAAACATCCCAGTTGTTTCCAGTCTTTTCTCTAGGATTTGCTCTTATGTTTCCTATATCACTTTGATCTCTGATCTAAAAGGTTCAAAAGCTACAGCATGGTTTCAAGTTGTCCAAAGAAACATACAGATGGTCTGAGCATTTAAAATGAAGTTTCTTCAGCTAAGCTCCCTGGGCTCAAGTGTCCCAGAACACTGAGCAGGTAATTAATCAAAACCCCCTTTGTTTGACATCTCTAACTCTTCACCTTGGCATAAGCCCTTATTCTGTGACAAAAAGTGGATTTTTTCCTTGCTTCTAGAGCTGTTATTCAACCAGGCATTTGCTTTTTCAATGGTTGTCATCTGCAGAGCTTTGCAGTGCATATTATTTCGGATGGTTCATAGGAAACCAATTTTAGCTGTGACAAAATGTTCTGAACTTGCTACAACATTTTTATTGCTCTTTGGCTCTGGATAGATTTTTTCTTATTAGCTGGAACTGACTGTGGCTTTTTTTATCAGACAATCCTGGAAAGCAGCAAATCAGTCTGGAGCTCAGCTGCACAAAGGGAAGTTGCTTTGGTTATTGATGTTTGCTTTTAGATCACTTAAAGTGTAACAAGAGTCAGCAATTCAGCTGAATTGGTTTGGTTTTCAGCTTTGATTGAAATTCACAGTTTAGAACATTATCAGAATTAATTTACTGACGATTCTTATCTTTCTCAGTTAATTTGAATGGAGTGAAGTATGTAAATGTATGTACTTTGCAAGCTGTTGTTTTTACCAGTTCAAAACAAGACTGACTCAGGCAAAAAGCCTTAAAATCCAAGCAGAGGATGTTTGCTGGAGGCCTTGACTGGGAAAAAGGGCTACAATTTTGTCTGGAGTTTGTAGGAACAGCTTGAGCTGGTGTTTTTGCAGAACTGAGGAGGGAGATGAAGGGAATTTTGACAGCAGTAAATGTCATTTAAAGGAAGAGAGAGCAAAGATGCCTGTTTGTGGGAGGCAGATAATACTTGATAATAATTTTAATGGAAACTCTTTAGGTGGGAAATGGCATCTGAGGAACCTGTGGGATACAAGACACAGCTGGGAGACCAAACTGAAGATCCTGGTGTTCAGAGATTTGAGGAGGCTATGGAGGCTTAGTAGGCAGCTGAATATTTTCAGGTGCATGTTGAATTAGACAATTAATCCACAGGAAGAAAAATGACCCTGGGGAGCCTGTGATCATGGGGATGAGTGAAGCAGCTGAACCAGACTTGAAGCATGTACTGACTGAGGCAGAGAAGGGAAAGGAGAAACAGAGAGGGGAGAAGGCATCAGGAGAGCAGTCAGCTCTGCACAGAGAGAAATGGAGAAGCAGAGGTAGGAGTAGGTAGAAGCAGAGTAGCTGTAGGACATATTCAATCATGGAGGCAGAGAAACCTCATTTACCCTGAAGCTACCAGAGCTCCACTGCCCTGCTGGGCCATGATTTCATGCCAGTGGAAGTGGAAGTGTTTGTGTCCAGACAGGCAACAAATAAACAGACAAATAAGATGTGAACTTGGTAGCAGGGAAAGGGGTGAAACCTGTGGGAGAGGCCTGAGCTTTGCTCAGAGGTGCTGGAACAGCCAGTGCTGAGTCTCTGGATGACTCCCTAGCGAAGAGGGACCACCAGACACCACATCATCAGCATCCAATGTCTATCCTTAAACTCACACAAAGCTGGAATGATGTTGTAGGAGAACCTGGAGAGTGAGTCAATATGGGCTGAGGGGTGATGGCTCATATAGAATGGGATTTTGCACTGATAACTTTTGCCAGAATAACCTCACAGAATGACAGAATGGTTTCGCTTGGAAGGGACCTTAAAGTCCACCTAGTTCAACCTCCCTGCCATGAGTAGTGATACCTTCCACTGATAGCTTCAAGCATCATCCAACCTGGTCTTGGATACTTTCATTGGTGGAGCACCAATAAGTTCTCTAGGCAACTGATTATGATGTCTCACCACCTTTGCCACAGAAAATTTTTTCCTTATATCCAGTCTAAATCTACCTTCTTTCAATTTAAAGCCCTTTCCCCTTTTCCTGTCACTAAAGAACCTGGTAAAAAGTCTCTCCATCTCTCTCCTTACCCCTTTCCTCTCCCATACAGCTCCCCAAGTTTTTGTCTGTGTTTTTTTTTACCCTTCCCTTCAGGAAATCTGAAGGTTATTTATTGCTAGACACTGATTTATTCTTATTCTTGCAGTATACCTATTTATTTCTTGCAGTGAAATTGATATCATGACACAGTTTGCTTTTACTGTGGAGATTCATGTTAGAGTGATTACTTTTCAGTATCAAATAGTCCTGCATTCAAGGCTTGTGCTCATATTTTTGAGACAGTTTGTTCATCTTTTAGTATTAGCTATTATTTTCTTGCTCAGTATTTATGCCTGTGAAAACAGCTTTCCTACAATAAAAAGTCACTAAAAAATTTTCTAGCAAGTGGGAGATAAGGGTCCAAAAATGGTCTCTTTCAAATACAGTTTAAAATCTACCCTGTTTGGAAAGGAGGGATCTCTGTGAAAACGTGAGCTGTGGCAGTGATCCCACTGGAGAAGGGCTACAGCAAGCATCACTGGGATAAGCTTTGCTTTCCCATGCACAGGGATCTGTGCCACTGTCACCAGTGTTTGTCCTCTTGTCTATGCCTGGGCTTTCTAGGCAGTCTGTCAGCAGCTGCAGAGATGGGATTAGCTCTGGTCCACAGAGGAGATGCTGAGGAGGAGCTGCAGCCAGCAGCAGGGCAGAGCACAGAGCCAGCCCATCCATCTTCTAATGCCTGGCAGGGCCTGGCCAGTGGCTGATGCTGCATCTCCTCCAGCTGTGGAAACCCCAGCGCTGGTCCTTAGTGCCTCATCCTCAGCACCAGGTTTCCTTTCATCTGGGAAGATCTAAGGATGAAAGCAGGCTGCCTCCCTCAGGCCACCCTTGAAAGCAAAGGAAACATTGCTGAGCAGCTTGAGTGATCTTTGGGGTCTTCCTGTAGAAGAAAAAAAGAGAGCTTTGCCACCAATTCCCTGGGACAGGCTGCAACACCCATGCCTTTAAGGGCTGCAAAAAATGAAAGATAATAAAACTATCAAAGAAAGCTTTAAAGTCCAATGTGTAGGAGTGAAAAACACCACCAAGCAAGCCAAATAAATACATAGCTGTGAAGGCTATTTTGTTCCACAAATGACATGGGCATGGGGAGAGGCCTTAAGGTTTTACTCTCGGTGATGGTTTTCAGCTGCAGGTGGTAAGTGTGACACATCAGTTGTCATCTGGATCTTGTTTCCTCAAAGCATTTAAAAAATGTTCCAAGCTACATTGCCAGTTAATTACACTGAGCACCTCCAAACCCACACCAGAATAAGTGAATTAATAGCAGCATTTCACATTTAGAAGCTCCAAGGATTACAAAACCGTTCTTCAATATAAGCAAGTCCTCCATTTCTGAACAGTAAAATTAGTATTTTTATCCAGTAGTAAGCACAAGAGAAAATCAGACTCATTTTTAAAGTACTGAGCACTCAGCAGCTCTGATTTCTGAAAAAAACCACCATAGGCTGTTGAATATATTTGAAGATCAAGACATTTATTGCAGTGCTCACATTTTAACTTGAAAGACTAATGCTAGGCTCTCATTTTCAGAAACCTCGATATAAATGATTTGCAAAGAATACAAAATATCACATGATATGTGTAAACCAGGAGAAATGCTGGGCATATTATTTCTGATTTTATTGCAAATTATAGTGAATGTGCCCCAGCTCTCCCAATATTTATTGTGAGTCTTAAAAATTCCACCACTGGTAATGTACCACCAAGCAAGAATCCTGGATTTTTTTGAAGATCTGAGAATGTATCCTAGTGACACCACATCCATAAGGATGATAAAGAGGTTCTATATTGAAAATTTGTGTGGAAAAGTTGATTTCTTAATTGATAATCCAGACAGAAATGTAGGGAGAAAAATTAACTCTCAGTCGAACTCAATGTTTTCTGAAGTTTTGTGGGCATTTTTCTCTGTTTCAAAAGTCCTTCTGAAAAACAGTGCTTGTTTGTGGTAAAACCAGACAACTTAGGCCTACCATGAAATGTCTCATTTTTGGTATCTAGGGGAAAAAAAAAGAGCAGAGTAGGAGCATAAGTGTAAAGAGTGGGGTTGTGTTTGTCCCTTTTTACAGTGTAGTCCAGGTTTTCCAGGGCTGTCCCGAGGTAGAGACAATCCAAGCTGAAAATGTCTTTTTCCTCCTTGGTGGTTTGTGTCTGGGGCAAGGCTGTAGCTGGGGGAGGTGTTGGGTGTTGGAGGGAGGGGGTACCATGGTCTGTGCTACTTCAGCTGCCTGGGTAAATCCCTTGGGAGAGGCAGCCCCAGGTGTCCCAGGAGCCCCACATCCCAGCTCTGTGCAGCATCCCTGACACCATGCCCAGGCCCAGGTGTGAGCTGCCAGCTCTTCCCAACAACCAAGCTGCACATCCCAGGGATCTCAGCATCCCTGGGACCCCAGAAGCTGGTTGGTGCTGGAATGTGCAAAGCCACTTGTATCATGTCACTAGGACACAGAGTTTCTGCTGTGTATGCTGGAGCTCCAAAAATCCTATTTGCCTGCCATGTTCCTGCTTAAAAATGCTGCTGTGTAGGAACTAAACTCAAAACAAAAGTGATATCCCTACTGTAACAAAAGAAGAAAGTTGTAGAAGTTTGTTATGTTTTTCCAGAATGAAAGTGCACTTTAATTCAAATGTTTTATCAGCTACTTGGAACAGAATTCTCATTGAATAAAAAGTAGTTCAGCAGTTGTTGAGTTTTCATGTCCTGAAGCCTGGACAGCATTGTTTAAATACCGTCAGATATATGTATGCATAATAATTTTATCAGCAAATGTATAACTTCAGGGATCAAGTCTGGTGAGGCATTAACTCTAGGCAGTGTGTATGTATTGCTGCTCTCTGTTGGCTGCTGGGACAACTGCCCAGCTCTGAATAATTTGAATGGGACTGGTCAAATTAAGTACAGGTAGGATGGATTAAAAAAATAAAGGCTTATTTCTGTTGAAGGGTTAAGCCTATAGAGTTTTCATTCTGTGATGTTTAGAAAGAATATTCCTTTATTTAAACCAAACCAAAACAACAGTAGTGTCTGAGTGTTGTCAGCATCCTTTTCCACCCATTCCCAGTAATAATTTTAAGAAATGTGACTGCTTAAATTAAGATCTGGTGATCTTGTGAGAGGGTGAGGAGCTGGGATGGGAAGGGTTGATCTGGCAGCCCAGCAGCAAGAAGGGAAGAAACTAAATCCCCAAGTCTCATGTAGCACCAGAGGGATTGTGGTTAGGAACCAAATTTTTGGAGAGGATATTTGCTCTGTCATTGAGACACATCTTCCCTATTTTTAGGAGTTTGGACACCTACCTCAGATACAAACCTTCCTGACAAAGAGGCTTAGTTTGGGGAGGGAAGGTGACAACTAGGTTAAAACAATTTCTCACGTGGAAGACATCCTCAAATGTGTTTGGGATCACTTTCTCCAGATGGCTTGCTTGTTCCAGCTAATAGCTTGCAGTCTCAGGTTTGTGTTAAAATGATGTCTGCACATCTTCACACAGCTACACTGAGTGACCACATCTACTGCAAATTCTGACCAGTTGTGATTTACAAAAGGTCAGGAATATATTTTTATGCACTTAGTAGAAAATACAAAAGTAAGGTGCAGCCTTCCATAGATAACTTATTTTACAGAACAGCTTTGCTGAGAGCTGGGCCATTACTATGTAAATGGATTTTTTTCCCAGGGTTTCCTAATTTGCATGCACACACTGTTTATTCTGGGCAGCTTGCTGAGCAGCCCTCCCTGGGCAACACACTACAGCTGCACTCCAGTTCTTGCAGTCATCACCCATTCAATGCTAAATCTTTTCTAAGCAGATCCATCCAGAGATTGCACATCCCTTATAGTAAAATGAATGCGACTCTGCTGAGTTCTTTGGAGATTGCTCAGGCTGAAACAATGGATGCTGGACCTTTTTTTCCTCTCTTCCTTCTTTTTTCCTTCCAACCTTTTATTTTTCTTTTAAATCTCAGATATTTATTTTTAAGCCTAAAAATCTAAAATTTGATTCATATGTTGAGAAGAAGGCTTTACGAAATAACTTTGTGGGCTGAAGTGATTCCAGTTTTCTAGGGAGAGAGACAAAGAAGGAGTAGAACAATCCTAAAATAGCAGGCATCAAAGAGGGGAGTGTGAGAAGCTATGAGCAACTTCCTCTCTGAGAACAAGTTAAGGATACAATTTTCTGTGAAAAAACCCATAAATGTTTGTCTGATGATTATTTTAGTGTACATACAGCAGAATATTTTACAACTGAGTGGGAGACTTGCATTAAAATTTATTCTCCTCCCTTTTTCTCCTAATAACATTAGGATTCCTACAAACCATCTTGTTTACACATGAAGTATTTCTGCCTTATTTTTGCCTTTGGATTTATATTTTGTAATACTCAGATTTTGCTAGTGACCTTAATGCAGTGTTGAATAATGGAGATCGAATGAGGTCCAAGGGACAAGGTGAAGTATAAAGCAGAGAGGAAGGAAGAGAGGTGGAGATTTGGAGGAGGTAGGAGCAGTATGTGGGATGAGTTCAGAAAATATCCAGATAGAGACTGACTCAGAAGGATCATTTGAATAGAGTCCATCCAGGGGGTTATGGTCAATTATCAGTATCACTGATACTGTAACAAGCCCACTTGGCAATAGTTACAGCATCTGCAGGTATGGACAAATACTGGGGATGTGTGGATTAGCTCTCTGTTGGAGGTGAGCTCCTCTGCAACTGTCCACCTTATCTCAAACTGCAATGGTTTCTTTTAGTTGGGGTGCCCAGAATGTTAGTTGGGTCCAGACACCCTGTCCATGTAAAACAAGACTCACAGGACCATGAAGACACTGGATGATCCAGACGCCTTTGTTTTCCCAAATAACACTGTGTGCAGCGTGCAGCTGACTGGAACAAGGAACATTTTTTGATGTTCATAAAGAAGTGAGCTTGCCTATAAGCAGGGCCATGATGGGCCTGTCAGGAGGAGGGGAAGCACTGCTGCAACTCATTACAACTGTGAGGTAACAAACCCATCAATTGCAGTTTTAAATCTCACATTTTCCCTGCTTTCCTCTCTGAGGGGAGGCCTCAGTTCTTTCTTTGGTTGTTGTTTGGAGATGAGTTCTTTTCTCTCTCTCTTCCCCACTTCTGGTGTTTGTGTATTTTTGTTTCCTAATCTTCTTATGAAGAAGATTATTTTTTCCCATGAAACACAGCCATGCTGCCAACATGCAGCATTAGTACCCAAACCATGTGGCCCCAGAAGATGAAGGGAAGGAAGACAGCAGCATGAAGGAGCACAGTTAACAACTGAAAGAGATTCCAAGGGCACATATGGACCCTTTGCTACCTGGAGCAACCAAAGCAAGACTAGAAAGCTTTCTAAGATTGGTCAGTTGAGATCAACAGCATTCCAGCTGTGATGGGCAGCTGTCTCTGGCACACAAAATGTGACATTGCTTATTGTTGTTCCTCTCAGAATCTGACCCACTGCTGTAGAGCCCAGGACTAAGGGAAATTGGGAACCACTGCTCTGGTTCACTGGCAAGTTTGGGGTCTGACAGGATAAACTGCTGTTGCCTGGGGTCTGAGTGTTAGATCAGGCATTCAGTATCCTGCCTCAGCCTTGAAATCTAGGAAAAATTAGTCCATTGAAACTAAAAGGAGTTTTGCTCTGGTTTTGGCAGGAGCCAGCATTTCACCCTTTGACGTCTGCTCCTATCTCTGTCTCTCCTGTGAACTTCTGAGGAGCGTGCAGAAGAGTCTTAGACAAAATGACCTGTGAGTGCTTTCCCGTGAGATGCTCTGGTTCTTGTTTGGCTGGATCTCTTTGTGCTCTCTGAGGACTGGGACAAAACAGGTCCCTGCTGGCCTGGCTCCACCATCCTGAAGAACAAAAGCACGTGCACACCACCAGACTTTCCACAGTCAGTAAATATTTACTTGTAATGGCAGGAGGATATATATGTACTTTTTATTCTGTTTTCCAGACATTGCCACATCTCTGACCTTCCTGTTTGGTAGACTCGTTCCCTGTAATGGGAGTTTGGCAGCTTTGTTCCAGCACCTGTCAAATGAGGAATTGCTTCTCGTTAAGATGGGTGCTGTTGCTTTCTGTTTACAAATATGACCCTTTCCTTTTGGAAGCTGTGTACTGCAGAGCCCTGGGGCTGTGCTTCCGGGCAAGCTGACTGGATTGTCCATTACTCACTCACACGGAAATCGACTCAGCTTGAGCTCGTGTTTCTCAGAGCCAGTGCTCATAATGAGGCAGAGATTAAGCAAAGCTTGTATTTTTCCCTGTCCAGACTGTGACTGCTATTGTTTCTCAGTCTTGCCCTTCCCTGTTCAAGAGACTGCAGTTATTTATACTAATATAGGAGTGCTTGGTAGGATAGACAGAAGGGAAGGCAGATGGGTTACTATTAAAGTTGTTGTGAGAGAAATTTATCAGGTTGGATTTGCACACCACCAGAACTTTTTAATCCCAAGTAAAAGGTAATTATTGAGGAAAGAAATAAAAACTTAAAGAAACCAATCTGGGACACAAAGACTTGCTAAAAACAGACAATGAAATGTTTAGACTTCTCAGACTGATACCACTTGGCTAATCAGATCTTAATTTCTAGATGCCCTGGTTTTCTCCTCTGAAAAACAAGACGTTTTTGAAGGTGGTTTTGAAATACAATCCTATTTCAGACAGCCAAGGAGTGTGAAAAACTGGTCTTCTTGTCTGTCCAGTAGCATAGCTTGGGGTCAGAGCTAGTTCTGTCTGAATTAGAGAGGTCACTTACCCAGTGCAGGGGTTGGAGTTACCTTCAGCCTGCTCTGTCCTGCTGAACCTGCATTCATAGCCCCTGGGTATGAACATACAAGAATGATCATTTATTGCTTTATTAATGGAAGCAACATGCCATATTAGAAAGCACTCAAGCTAACAAATAAAAATTAAGGATTGACCCTGGAGCAAGGAGCAGTGCAGATGTACCTTGCAGGGCTGTTCCCCTGTGGCAGTGAGGGAGAGGGCAGAGCTTTGTGCACATCACTGAGCTGATGTTTGGCTGTGTTTGCAAAGCTTGTGAGGGTTCTCTGTTGAGATCAAAGATTCAGCTCATCTAAGGGTCAAGCCATAGGCCCTGGGAGTATTTTCAGCTGTGCCCCTCTCCCACAGGCCCAGACTGTCCCTCCTTCTCATTTTCCTGCTGCTTTTACAGCAGTTGGGTTTATCTAAGTGTTGGCTGCCCTTCGTGACTCCTCAGGCCTCATCATTTTCATGTGATCCACACACATCTGTGCTTCTTTATCTGGGTTGAAAATGATGTTACTGCAAAAAAACAGCAACCAACCACCACCCAACCAGCAACAGTCATGTGTCAGCCTCAGGGACACATATTTGAGTCCTTCTGTCATGCTCAGCCAGAGATTATATGTGGTTCAGTGTAGCATGTGGCCAGCTTCATCCTGTCTGGACTAAATTCCTCAGTTCATGAAGCAAGGAGTTCATGTTACTAATTTAAGTAGTGAACACATGAAAATGATCCTGTGTCCCTGTAATGGGATACCAAAGCAGCTACAGCCTTTTGGACTTCTTTTGGGGGTGTTCATGGCACCGGGGTGGCTGTCTAAGAAAAAGCTCTCCTGGACATGGGTGATGTTTGAGTCAGGGTAAGGAAGTGCCTAATGGCAACTCATGCACACAGGATCAGAGGCTGGCAATTGGGTCATCATCAGAGGACAGAAAGAGAGGGATATAGGTTGATACTCTGGAGTGCATCCCAAGTGCCAGATTGTCAGCTGTTGGAGTGGGGCTTTCTAAATTATGGGGGTTTTTTTGCAGATCTTTCACTATGTATAAAGAAGTTAATTCTTCTTTGGGCCAACAACAGCTGTAATGAGTCTCAGGGTTGCTGGATGAGGTGTCCACTGTCTGTTTCAGTAAGTGTGTACTGATTTTACAGTGCTGGAATGCTTTCAGCAGCAGACACAAAGTGAATCCTATCCTTTCCCCTATGCACCCTCCATAGAGATAAAAAACTTGAGTCTAGGAGAATCTAAACCTTATCTTCAGTATCTGATGTTACATCTGTACTGAGTAAATCAACAAGCCAAGATCCTTTTTTCTTATTCTAATGAGAAATTTCTAAATCTAACATCATGTCCCTGTTGACTTCCCTAAGGACAAAGTCTCTTTCCTTCCATACAAGGAGATTCTTTCTTTGCTGGGCCAAAAATATGCTGGAGACTGTATTAAGAATCCTGCAGGATGGACAGGAGATATGTGAAGGACCAGAGCCATGGCCCAGCCCTCTCCCTGCTCACCTTCCTGATGTAGGTGCAGGCTGGCTGCATTCTGCTCCTCTGTGCATCTGCAAAGAAGAAAGGACTGACCAAGCTGTCTTAATTCTGGCTGAAGGGAAACAAATTTCTCTTGGAGAGGAAGACTCAAAGCTTTGCTTCTCTGCTCAGACTTAGTGGGTAATTTGGGTAGTTCTCCTGTATCTTCTGCAAATCTCTTTTTAACAGCCTCTCTCATCATGAATCACAACCTGAGGCAGAGAACTCTAAAATTTGAGCCTCACCACAAAGACTATGGGCAGTACCTAGATAAATCCCAGCTGTGAATCAAAGACTTTTACAAAGTACTTTACATTTGCTAGGAAATTCCAGACTCTGCACTTTCCATAGGAGGCAGCTGGAATATAAATGTGGGGAAGTCTGGCCTCCAGCAGCCAACCTTCAGCTCCAGTCATGAGCTTTTCCCTTGCATCTTTTCTGACAGCTGGAGAGTCAGTCCAAACATTTTTCTCTTCTGCTCACCAGTGCTGATGGTTGGGAGCACAGACCTCACTGCTTTCCCCTTCATTTCATATGCTGTATGCACGGACCCAGCGGGTTCCATCACCACGTTCTTCATTGTCAAGTGACAGGTTGCTGGCACTGGTATGTACACTTGATGCATAACAGAACCCCTGCACTCCTTCTCCCCTTGCTATCTCCCTTAAACAGATCATGTGTTAAGATTCAAGTTATGAGAGCAATACCAGCAGGCCAGAGCTTAGCTCTGAGTTCATAGCCCCCATCATTTTTCATGATTTCTACCTCCTCTGACTGGCTTCCCACACTCATGGTAAGTGTTTTAAGAACTTGTTGCTTTACTTATGGCATCAATCCTTATCAACTGCCTCTGAGCAGAACCATATTTGCACTTGGATTTCATTAAACAGGAGCCTGAAAGCCCTTCTGAGGAAAGGAGGACCCTCAATTTCTACTGAGGTTTTTCTGCTTGCTTCATTCTCTGACCCTTCTTATTTGGGAGTGGGCCTGGGAACCCTGTCTTTGGGCCTTTTGCTAATGGCATTCGGGGACTGCTGGAGGTGGGACATTCCTTATAACCTACTCATGAAGGTGGCAGCCTCCCCATAGGGCTGTTTACTCTGCCCAAATGTGATCTGTATCTATCCTATTCCTCTCACTTTGCATAGCCCTGGGAAAGTGATGGAGCAGCAGAAAGCAGCCCCAGGCAGGGATCCCAGCAGCTGTTTGGGGCAGATCTATCCCAGTTCACAAGTCTGACAGACTCAGAAAAAGAGGTAGGAGGGAGAGGAAGGGTTGCACTCAAGACAGAGGAGAGGAGAGGGATGTGACTGCACAGCTCTTCCCCTGGGGATGACCCAAGCAGGGGACCCCAGCCCTCTTTCAACATGGTTGCTACTGTCCATCAGCAAATACAGAGGAGTGAACTCTGCATCTGTCCCTGCCAATATAGAAGACAAACTCCACACATGCCTTCACCCAACCTCTCTGCTCTCCCAAGAGCAAAGTTCAAATGAAGCACACATTTGAGTGATTCGGGGGGGTTTGAGCCCAAATTCATTTGAACATCAGAAGGCAGGTATATGCTGTCTGAGGGAAGAGAAGCTGGAGGTGCAGATGGTTAGTTATTTTTTCCCAGTCATGAGTAGTATAGTGAGCAATGTAGCTGCCATGCTGGCCATGCTTTGGACCCTGGCAGACTGTGCACAGCCTATTCCCTCAGTCTGCAGGGACATTCAGCAGTTCTGCCACCCTGCCACTGCTGGCTGATCTTACACCAGTGATGCTATCACTTGCCTGTCATTAGCTTGCTAACACTGTTGAGTGACCAAACTCCTTTACAGGAGTGATGAATGTTCACCTGGCTGTATGGTGCCCCTGCAATCAGACAGCTGAGGTCTGGGCCAAAGAATTTGGACCTCTTGGGCTCTGCTTCTTGATCTGGGAATGATATAGAAAGTGCTATTTCTATAGTGGGAAGCCAGTCAGAGGAGGTAGAAATCATGCAAAATGATGGGGGCTATGAACTCAGAGCTAAGCTCTGGCCTGCTGGGATTGCTTTCATAACTTGAATCTTAACACATGATCTGCCTAAGGGAGATAGCAAGGGGAGAAGGAGTGCAGGGGTGCTGTTATGCAGCCAAAGGAAGCCAAGCCACACTCCACTTTAGTGGGTTTGCAGCCCCATCAGCTAAACCTGTGAGTGCTGAGTTGCAGCTTCTTGTTTGTTTTGGGACCATGCCTGGGAACATCGTGTATCAGTCAGAGCACTGCTGTGCTGGGTACTGCAGAAATACAGAGAAAAATAGAGACCTGGGCACATCTAACCTGAACAGTGTTAGGCTGGTTAAACTCAGTAAGGAAGACACAACAGTGGTTGGTTTAAGTCTTGCTTAGACAATGGTTTGGATTGTAACACACCCTAAAATCATGTCAATACTTACTGTGGGGAATCAGGCAAGGCAGATGAGGCTGCCCCGGTGGCACTGGCATGCAGCAGGTGTGGCAGTAATGACCAGAGAGGTGGTAGTGATCTTGGTGTTCTTTCTGAACAGATTTTATACCTGTTGGAGGAGGAGAAGGGATGAGGGTGCATTTGAGTCTCTCCTGGGAGCTGAGGAGAAGGGAGAGGGAGAAGAGGGGATGCATGGAAACTCAGTTTAGGGAACTAAAAGATTCACACACACACAAGTGTGAGAGATTAAATCATCAGAGAACATTTAAGTACACGCAGTAAGGCTGTTTCTAAAAAAAGTCTTGCTTACATTCAGTGAGAGCACAGGCTGAAACTTTCATTTTCTTAGTTCTTTATTATAATTTTCAGCTGCAGATATCCACACAGTAATTAACCACAGAGCATTCTTGGGGCAGGGTCAGAAGGAGGTAAAATAGTGTTGCTCCACATTCCTGTTTTCCTGGTGCCAGGTCAGGACCAGGTAATGTTTTGTTGCCAACATAAGGAGAGACTGGAGCTGATGCAAAAGCCTCTCCGCCCAGAAAAAGGCTTGTTGGGTGATCAGAACTGGCTGGATGATGCAGCTGTCTCAGATCACTCTTCCCACTGCAGAAAATCCTGAAAGAAGAGCAGAATGAGTGCCACCTCTGGCAGGGATGTCCTGCAAGATGAAGGCATGTTCATGTGATGGGTGCCACTCAGTCTGTGGCCCTTGCAGGTGATGTGAGGGCAGGATGGAGAGATGGGTCACTGCTTGAGGTGTTGCCCCCCTTCACTTGAATAGCAATAGCATCAGGGACACCACCCAGGGAGCTTTATCCCAGCTTGACATCAGGGAATCATCCCAGTTGTTACTGCAGTGTTTTGTTTTTAGCACAGAGCATATTTACAGAAAAAGCAGTTGGGGCATATTGTATATATATATATATATATATATATTTTTTTTTTTTTTTTTGATGAAATGACCCATGCTCAGCATCTGTGGGGAATACAGACCTGCTGGTGGCACAGAAAGTGCTGGGACAGCTGGAGGCTGTTGCTCTGCATGGGCTGAGGCAATGCTGGGTTTGGGTACCCATCCCTGTGGGTGCCCACGTCTGGGATGCTGTCTGGTAGCCAAGTGTGGGACTACTTGGGCTGGGAAAAATAATTATGAGACATCCCATGTCCTTGTGGGAGCAGTCACCTGGTTTTAGGAGAGTGCCATGAGAAGGGACAGGGGTGTTCCAAGCTCTCTTCTTAGGGCTGCATTTTTTTCTACCTGGGTTCTGAAGACCTATTTCTGAGCAAGTAATTTTACTTTTTATGTGTGTTCTGGACTCCTGGAAATTCATAGATACACAGGATGGTTTGCCTTGGAAGGGACCTTTAAAGTTACCTAGTTCCAATCCCTCTGCTATGGGCAAGGACATATTTCACTAGACCAGGTTGTCCAAAGCCCCATCCAGCCTGACTTTGAACACTTCAAGGCACGGGGGCACTTCATGTGCTCAACATTGCTCAACCCCCTGTCCAGCCTGACCATGCACACTTAAAGACATGGAACAATCCATGTGGATGGGCCATCCACAACTTCCCTGGGCAACCCATTCTGGTGTCTCACCACTCTCTTCACATTTAATTAAATTAAAGCTTAAGGGCATGAAAAAGTAAATATTTAAAGTCTGGACAGGCATCTTTTCCTTTCTTTTCTTCTCTAACCCTCTCTCCCTTGTAGTCTTGGTTGAAAAGCAAGAATCCTTTTGGGCATTCTCATCAGGGGTACCTATATGGGGTATCCAGCTCCCTGGTGGACAAGACACTCTTGAGACCCCAGATTTTTTCCCTGCAAACAACCAGAGACATTGCTGTGGGGATGGGGCAGTCCGGCTGCCAGAGGGTCCTTCCTCAGCAGGCTGTAGGATGGTGGGGCAGGTTTTCCTTGATGGGTCTTGGGCAGACCCCAGCATCCTGGAGGAATGACTGGAATTCATCACACCCTGCTGGCAGCCCCCATGGACCTTACCAACAAGAAAAGCTCCCATTTTATTTGCTGAGCAGTTTTGAACAATTGGTAGGAAACGAGGCTGAATAAATAGTGCTGCTCGGCCTCCGGCCTTTCCCCTTTTGTTCACAGAAGTCCAAGAAATTCCAGGGGCTGGAAGCCAAACATCTGTGTTTCCCCCTGGGAGAAGCCAAATGCTGTGTTACCCCCATGAGTTGGGCAAGGTATATTTAGAAAATGAGATTCAGAAACCACCAGTGAGTGGGTGAGTACATCTGAGCTGTTGATGTCCTGGTAAAAAGTTTGCATAATCTTGGGCAAGTATTTATATCTCCATCCACATGCACTTGTGGATCTCACATACATAAATACTAACTGACAGGCACTGTATTTTGAAAGTCTGGGCTTGTTTTGTTGATGCTGATAATTTTTAAAAAATATGGGGACGTGAGGACTGTGAGCCTGGTTTCTAAGCTGAAACATAGACACCCTGTGCCATGATGGATTCTCTAGGGGAGCCAAAATGTCTGCCATGGCTGGGAGATTGGCAGAGTTTACAGTGATAAGGGGGCCAAAGGATATCTTTACACGATAAAGGCCAAAGGACATCTCAAATAGAACTGTGTGCCACTGGTTAGGCAAGTAAACTAATCCGAAGGCAACTTCTAAAGATTGAAACTGGGAGACCAGCAGGCTGTTGGGCTGCCCACTTCTGCAAGCAGCAGCATCTGAACTTCTCGGGATCCCCAGTGACAGACTGAGACCCTCCCAGGGGCTGGAAATAACCATGGAAAGAACCTGGGCTCTTCAAGCTGGAGCCTTTCCTCCAGGATTGCTACCTCTGGGGACAGGAGATCCAATCTGGCAGGAGCCTTTAGAGGACTGCAGTGAACAATCTGGGTGGGTTCTGTGTCTTTTCCAGAGTAAGGAATAGAGTGAATTGAGTCTATACCTGGAGCCTTGGCTCTGCATTGGCTGTCCTGCCAGCTTGATCAGGGCATTTCTAGCATCACTGCTCAGACCAGGGCACAAAATGACTGTGGTTTTGAGGGTGAGACTGTGACTGTGACAAAAGTAGCACTTTGTGTTCCCCCTTTGAACTGTGTGAAATCATTGTGTGCACCAGGGCCACTTCTCTTACAGACAATATCAACTCCTCAGCTGATAAAAGCATCAGACAAGCACACCAGCACGCCATTTGAGGTCAGGAACATTTAATTATGATGTAGCTAAGGTGGGAAGCTCTGTGTAGACTTCTGCCTGGTTCTGCAGAAGAAGGTCTTGTCTTAATTGCATCAACCACCAAGAGCATCTGACAAGTTTTTAGGACCTTGTTTTCCCAGCCAGCAGAGATGTGAGAGATCTGAGATGGTGACACTGTCAGTGCCAAAACCAATGTACTACCTCTTCTTCCTGAGAGGCTGAACAAGTTGGAAAGTCTGGAAGGAGCCCATGGAGCAAAGAATTGGGAAGATCCAAAACCAGTTTGTTTCTCATGGTATTGCAGGTGCTGAGACCAGCTGCCTGGAGCTGGATGCCTCTTGGATACACAGCTTGGATCCACATTGCATGATGGCTGAAGAAAGGAGAAGTTTAGGGTTAAATAAAAGCTTCAGAGAAACTCAACTTTATCAAGCTTCATTTCCCAGGCTGCAAAATGGGAAACATCCCAGTTTTGTTATGGGCCAGGTTTTGTAGTGTCTGAGAGGAGCTACTGGGAGAATTTTTTTCATGGATACTGGCAAATGAAAAATAATAAAATAAGAAAAAGATGAATTACAATAATTTGTTGTCTAGAGATACTCAGTTTGTCTTCCCACCCTCTGGAGGGCAGCTGGGAAAACAGAGTAGTACTTCAGGTCTCCTGATGGCTTATTGGGAACAGTTTGTGTTCAGGATATTGCCAAATTTCAGCAGAATTTCTATGGAGGAGCTGAGGAACTCCTCATGACAACCATGATCCCTACCAATTTGTCTTGTGTCCACCCTGCATGTTTCGGGTCCTGATGATACATGTGGGATGACTGTAAAGTGGTTGTTACAAATTGTTCCCTGAGATGTTTCACTATGACACTGGGGACAGGATATACAATAGCATTAAAATAACTCATTACCAAGTTGCTTATGCTGATCCATTGCCAACTTCTGTAGCAATACTTCCCCGTGCACTCTCTCTTTGCCATACACAGATGCTTCTGTAGTGGAGTGCTTCTGGAATCTCAAGTGTATTTTTGCAAGGCATAAAGAAAAGCTATGTCTCTGTAGTAGTTTATAAAGTTTTGATATTTCCCAGATCTTTTGTGCTCTCGTGCTTTAATGATGCCCAGAGTCTTTCAGAAAAAAATGCTCATCATTCATGTGCAGTAAATAATTTAAGGACTTTTCTTGAGTTATTTATAGCCTTGTAAGCTTGCCCATTTCTGCCTGTGTCATTTCAAAAGAATTGTTGAGTGATGGCATTTTTCATCTTTCGTATATTTTTCTTTAGTTCAGAACACTGAACATGTTCATAATTCCTGCCATTAATGCTGCCAGTTGCCTTATTAAGCCTAAAATGTGCACTCAGATTTAAAGGTAGAATTGTAATTACAAGATAGACTTGGGAGACAGGACAGCATTTGGAAGTAGAAAGCACTTATGTGAACACCAGTATGCTTCCAAGGGAAGAGGCAGTGCATATTGCAATTACTTCCATGTCACAGAAATGATGGTGTTTTATTTTTAAGTTCTTGTGTCTGAGCATCCCTCTCTGACACTCAGGAAAGGATTTGTGACATCTTGAGCCATTGTTCTTCGTGTGGGATCACAATGGTTATTCATACCAGGGGATTGTTTCGGGGGTCATCCAGCTCCCCTCCAATGGCTGCAATGAATCAAACTGTGTGCAGCCATCAGATAATTCCACAGAAGAATTCAAAACAGGCTTATCTCCAAAATACAGAGAGAAAATAGAAGGGTGTGAGTGTCATTGCAAGTGGTTTACTGGAGTGACAGAAGTGTGCAAACTCCTTGCATTGTTGTGCAACATTGCTCTGCACATGTTGTTCTTCTCCTTCTGCTTCTGCAAATCAACTATTTAATGTAATTATAGCTACTATTGGCAAAAGGCACTGATAGCACCAGCTAGCTTCTGAAGGAAACTGCTGCTGAGATGGGAGTGCTTTCAGCTCAAAGACATTTAGAAAAAGATCCAGAGGATGCTTGTCTTTCAGCTTTTTGCAGTCTAGTGATAAACCATCTTACTGTGTCCGTGATGGTTGCCTCTACATTGTAAATAATGATGTGGTGTGGCTCAAAATGAGACCTCTTTCCCATCCCTTTGTAAGGAAATGTGTTAATACTGTCTCTGGTCACATTTTGTCTGCATTTCAAATCCCAGAGACTGAATCCTGAGCATCATTTTAGGGTATGAAAATTAGAGTCACAGGGAGAATTCCATTTATGTGGAGGACTCCTCAGGACAGGTATTCAACTGATGTGAAAACTCAGATCCAACAAGAAGATGTGTATACATGTTTATGTATGTATACACTTATGTCCATATATCTGACTATTCTCTGTAAATAACTTTAACATTTCTAGGAAAATTGTTAGTTTGGTTGGCTTTTCCCTACTGCTGTGTGCAAGAGGGATGGAGCACTACTGACTGGATCTGTTGGCTTTCAAGGGAATTTAACTTGGATATTATAACTGTTTGTCTCTATTGACTCTGCAGGGAGCCATGGGCTGGCAGTCCTGGGCAGCAGATGGTCTTAATTCTTTTGAATTTATTGCTTGATGCCTCTGGCTCCCTCCTACAACAGTATCAGTGACAACACAAGTGTTTGGTTTAGGGTTTGGCACAAAACCTGAGAAAAATCTTTGGATCCCTAAATCACAGTGAACCCACCCCTGGCTCCACACTGTCTCTGGTGGAAGCAGAGTTTTGCACCTTTGCCAGGCACAGAGACTCTCTCCACCTACTGAGTGAGGGCAGCTGAGCTGTGCTGCAGGCTTCACCATCATCTCTTATAGAATCATATAATGGTTAGGGTTGGAAGGGACCTTAAAGATCAAGATCTATCCCCCTGCATGGGCAGGGACACCTCTCACTAGACCAGGTTGCACAACACCTCATCCATCCTGGCCTTAAATACTTCCAGGGAAGAGGCATCAACAACCTCCCTAGGCAACTTATTCCGGTATCTTACTACCCTCATGGCAAAGAATTTTTTTCCTTGTATCTGACCTAAATCTACCCTCTTTGAGCTTACAACCATTACCCTTGTCCTGTCCCAATTGTCTCTGGTGAAAAGTCCCTCCCCAGCTTTCTTTTAGCCCCCTGCATGTACTGGAAGGCCCCTGTGAGGTCTCCCCAGAGCCTTCTCTTCTCCAGGCTGAATAGCCCCAGCTCCCTCAGAATGTCTTCAGAGCAGAGATGCTCCAGCCCTCTGATCATTTTGTGGCTCTTCTCTGGACCCTCTCAAACAGGTCTATTTCTTTCCTGGGCTGGAGGCTCCAGAGCTGTATTCAGTATTCCAGGTGTGGTCACACAAGAGCACAGTAAAAGGACAAACTCAGCAGTGGCCATGCTCTGCTCCTCCTCTCTGTATCTTAAAATATGGGTGGGTCAGGCAGGAACATGGCAGAGGTACAAAGCTCAAACAGGAGGGTGTGATTCCTGTTATGAACCTGCAAAAGGGGAAATGGTTGCCTGATTTGTGTGATAGATCTTGCCCTTTCATAAAATCATTTCAAAATAAAAAAGGAATGGAAATGTATTTCTGAATTTCATTAAAGAAAACCAAACACACACATGCAAAAAAAAAAAAAAAAAAAAAAAAAAAGAAAAAAGAAAAAAGCAAGAGGAAGTATTATATGAATTTATGAATTTAACCTCCAGAATGTTCTCTTCAGTGACAAACTGGTACATGAAGTTAGGGAAGGCAGCATTTTGATGGTGCCATACCCTCCACCACTCAGAGGAGAGAAGAGTTTGTATATGGCTGCAATAAGAACTCAGTGACACTTTGGGCTTCTTGTGCTGGATACTGTACAAACACAGAGCTAAAATAGGGCTCTGCTCTAGAGAGAGGCAAATAGCAGAAGGAAGAAAGGATTACTCTCATCCTTGAACATGTGGGCATGGAAAGCAGAGCACAGGGATTATTGGTTAAACAATTTACTCAGCACCTGGTTTAGCTCCTGCCAAAGAAAGGATGTTGTGTTAATGGGACATTTAGTCTGACTGCTCTGGTATTTTGTTTTTATTTTCAGCATGACCCAGAAAGTCTGAGGTACTGCAAGTGACTGAACTGAATATTCAGTCCCAGGACAGGACATTCAGCAGAAAACATGTCAGGCATGTATGATGATGATGGCATGTTTCTTATCTCAACAGTCTCTCATCAAGAAACCTTAGAAACTTCAGGACAATTCTCTAGTGCAAAATATTCACGGAGTCAGAGGATAAATGAGATTTGAAGGGACTTCTGCAGAGACAGTGGTTCATCTTCCCACCTTTGCCTAAAGCAGGGTTGAAATCTCTAAATATCAGGGAGCATCAGCCTGAAGTGTTCCCCCAAGCCCCATGGTTACAGAGCCCTCCCTTGCTTCCATTCAAACCAGCAAGCCTTAACCAGTGGCTTTACATCTACCAGTGTTTGGTCTTTTATTAGCACCACTTCTGTGATCATACAGCATTCAAAAAGTCTTCAATCACCCTGCTCAAGCCCTTGTATCTTTCTGGAAGTGTGGTTTCAGCAGGTGGCTTTTGTTGCTATGGTGCCCATGCTGGATGGGGGATGCTGAAGTGACACTGCATGATTGCTGGGCTTGGGGCTGAGCCTCAGGATGTGCAAAGTTGTGTTTCATGTGTTCTCAGAAAGCCTGGCAGGGGTTTGCTTGCTGAGCAAGCAAAGCATCCTCCTGACACTGCAGGAATGCCCCCTGCTCCGTGGGATTTACAAAAGGATAATCCAAGCTGTGTAGTCAAGATCCCCACTTTGTGGACATTTCAGCCCTCCCTTTGGGCTCAAGCAACAAGTAGGTCTGTTTGGATAAAGCAGGAATAAGCTTTCTTCCTTGCTGCTCTGCTATTTCACACCTGTGTCTGTGGGTTTCCCTTTTTGGGTTTCTGAGGAGCAGGGAGCTGACAGGCACTCCTTTTATCTCAGGAACCAGCTTGATGCTGACAGTACCCTGGCAAGTCCCTCCACACCACCCCCTGCTTCTCCATCACCCTCAGGTCAGACCAGGGGTTGTCACCAGGGGTACAGACTCAGCTCTCTGCATTTTTGTGCTTTTCCTGATGGTTCTGCTTCAGGCATGCCAGTGTTGGTAGTTATTGTTGTGGTTACCTGGAGAAGAGCTATTTTAACACATAACTGCTCATGCTTTATTTATTTGAAATGCTTTCTGCCTCACACTGGGCTTGACTTTGAAGGAATTTTTATTTGAGATATGCCTCATACCCCAAATTATGGCCCACAAACAGGAGACTGTGGTAAGCTTTACAGCTGGGACTGGGATCCCAGAAGGACAGTTGCCTTGCCCCAGCCTCTGGAGAACCCATGGTGGGACATTAAAATCCTACCAAGGGAGTCCACAGCACTACTAGCTCCCAGGTATCTTGGAGGGTAAACCACAGAGTGGCATTAGTGGGAGCAGTATAAATCTGGCATAAATCAAAGTGCTTTGACACCCTTTCCCATTGTGTACACAAAGACCCTGTTCAAGTGAATCAGTGAAATCAAAGCACAATGAGAGGTCAATTCAGGATTCAGGCACATGTCACTGGCAGCAGGAATTTAAAATGCTGCTGAAATATTTACACCTTGGAGGAATAGCTGTCTCAAGATTATTCAGATCTGCTTTTGTTACAGCACCATATGCATTCAAAAATCAGGTTGGGTCTGTGAGGATTGGTATTCAGTGAAGGATGGACATAGCTGCACATTGGGGAAAGAACACATGAGAAATCTGGTAGAAAACCTTTACAAGGAGTGTTCAGTAATTTAAAATGTGACTGGAAAATAAGAGTAACATTAGACAAATGCAAATTTTTCCTCACCATTGTTTAGAATCTTCATTTTTTTAATCTTCCTCTTGCTGAGAAACAAGTAACAAGCCAAACACTCTAATTAAGGAAACTGTATTCTTGGATGCTCAGTGAAAGAAGAAATGGTTTATTTTGTCACACTTTATAATATGCAGTAAAACACACTGGTCTACATGTTCCCCTGATCTTTGCATTGTCAAAATAAAAGGCATTTATTTCTTCAGAATGTCATAATTATATTGGTGTCATTAATTACTCTTGTTATTAGGACAAGGTATGTGTAAAAAAAAGTGAAAATCCATACATATGTTTGCTACTGAAGACACTGACCTGCAGAGAGATATATTCAAATAATAAACCTGAAGGGTTTAACTTAGGTTTTGCAAGCTAATGCAGTGCATTAGAGCAAGACAGCAGAGGCACACCCAGATGAGGAGTCAGGCAGAAGCAGCTTCTGGCTTCCTAAGCAGTCACCAAGGGCAGACTACCCAGCCCAGCCCTGCATCAGCTTAACTCCATCAAATGTGCAGGACTGGGCCTGCAAGAAGAGAGCAGACCTTCACAGTTACACCCTAGTGTAACACAGTAGTTGGCTGCCCCTCCTCTGCTCTGCCCAGTCACAGCAGAGCAGGTACCAGCTCCACGATGCTGTTGGGATGGAAGGACTGTTCCCATGGTCCCATTGTGTGCAGCTTTAGCCCCAGGGACACCCTGCATCCTGCAGCCCAGGCCTGGGCATGGAGCCACACTTCAGATGGCTCATGTGGCAGAGATGCAGCAGGTCCCAGCTAGGGCTGAGCTAAGTTGCCAGCTTGGCTGAGGCTGATACTTGTTGCCCTCAGCATCCCACTTCCCATCAGAGCTGAGACACAGGATGCTCACATGAGGTTTCAGCTGCTGGATGGAAAAGCTGGTTTAACTGACTACATCTTCATGGATTTCAAGCTCCATTTGGTGGTAATAACCAAAATGTGCACTGCCAGGGGTTCTTCATGCACTATGTTTCTTCAACGACTTGCTGGAGAGCTGCTTAGGGGATGTGAATGGGCCAACTGAAATAGTTTCTCCAAGCCATAGGTCTTAGCTACTGAGACAGGGAGACAGGGCTTAGCAGCAAAAGTTTAATACAAGACATTTGTAGCCTGGACTTACCTTCCCTTTGACTTTGTGGCTGCTGTTGTAGTCAGACTTTGCATTCCTGACTTGCTGAAGCAGAAGGAATGGCAGGGTCGGCACATAAACACAGCCTTTTCTCCAGAAGGCTTTGTTTAGAGATGTGCTGATAATAAAAGAAGGAGGTTACTTGGTCATGAACATGTTCCAAAGGTTGGGGCTGGACAAACTGAAAAGCTCATGTCTGGTAAAAGCCAGATTTGGGTTGCTGCGGGGAGGGAAACAGAGTTCAAAGTGTGAGGTCCTATTTGAGTTTCAGGCTTTATTCTTATCTCTGCACTGGAGAATTCACAGCAGTAAACCCTTCAGATCTGAGGGGTATGCAAGGGCTGTAGTCTGGTGTCAGGCATGACAGTGAGGTGGGGTCAGCCCTAGGGCTCAGCCTTTCCCCAGGGGAACTCTGCAATGGCAGTGATGCTCAGGGAGGGTGAAGAGGGGAGGCAGGTGCCTGGGAAGGGGACACCCAGGTCCTTGCTCTTCTACTGAAACCCCAGTCTACATCATGACTTTGAAACTATGGCAAGTCTGTTCCCAACCCCCCCTGGGGCTCATCGTGGTGAGACACAGATAGAAATCTGTGTGCAGTGATGCTGTGTGTGGTATGAAACCTGCTGCAGGGGAGGTACAGGGAGAGAGGGAGGGAGAGACATGCTTAGGATTATTTCTGGGTTGTACCCAAGGGTGCCATTTGTTCATATAAGTATCCTTAGTACAATAAACTCCTTTTTATCGAAACATTTTTTTTTTGCTTGCTGGCAGCCACTCTGCTCCAATTATCTCTTCCTTCTCATATGCCTTAAGCCAGGCCCCAAGGTAAACAAGTGAAAACCTGACAGCTGGAATGCAAAGCCTCAGCTGAGACTGAAAGCTTTTACAGGATCACACTCGACACGTTTATATTGTTTGGGGTACCAGAAAGGAAAAAGAAAAAAGAGATTTCCTAATCTCACTGGACACAACACCTCACTGCCCCACCTCTGAGAAATCTCCAGTCCCTAGCAAAGGCTTCATCCACCCCAACAAGTGAGGAGCTTGAGCAGGTACATTCACAGCTTGCTCCCAGTCTGGATTTCCCACATTCCCAAGTTTTGTGCTGTAACTCACAGAGAATCTATTTTGCATTAGAAAGAAAAGTCCCATGTAATGTAAAAGTCATGTTGCTTTAGACTGGAATTTTACTTCAAAAGAAAAGAAGGTTCCCACAATGTAGAGGTGGATGGTTTCAGCATAGCTGCAGAATAAACTATCTTTCTTATTACTTTGAAGTAGGTTTCTTGGGCTGTTTCTCAAATCACTGCTCAATATCACAGTTTAAAATGAAAAACGTAAAACTCATCAAAACAATGGTTTTGAGAGGATAATACTTTGGTGAAGATACATGAAAATGCAGGATGATCTGTAACTGCTGAGTAAACAAATTCAAATGAAAAATTGTGGTCCTTGTGTGTGTCTCTTTGAAGACCTATTAGACAGATGGGAAGAGAGAGAAAGCCATGGTTGATATTTTCAATGAAAAGAACAGGATCTGAACAGCAGTACATTCCAGAGCTGTGTAAGTGAAACTTTCTGCTTAAAACCAAAAGGAGGTTTTGAGTATTTTCTACTGGGCTTTCTTCAGACAAAGGAAAAAAAATATTGGTGTCTTTGGATTCTTTTTTGCAAGAAATATGGGGGGTTTTCTTTACTCCTTTCATGGAAATCCATATTTTACATTTCTTCAGAGAGAAAAACAAACTCTGGGCTAAGACTTGCCCGGGACATGGTACTCTGGGGGACAGTCTTCTCCTGGCTTTTAGTGAAACTCTACAGCAGCAAGAGCATCAGCATATTGACACAGTGCAAGGCACTGCATGGAAAATATAACTCTGGCAGGATATAAGTGTCCATAACAATGGGATCTTGTCTGTTCCTTGTCCTTTTTTTTCCACAGACAAAGCAGTTCTCTTTTCATGTGTTTTGAACTCTGACCCTTGGGACAGCCCAGTGCCCTTGTGCCTTCTCAGTGTATCAGACTAGGCTTTGAAAATCAGCCCATCAAAAAAACCCCAAATCCAAACTAAACCTAAATTCCATACAGACCAGTAAAGTCATTTCACAAATCTCTCAGTGTTGCTCAGGGAATGACTGTGGCAAAAATGGGAGGGCAGGGGGGAGGGGAGGAGGAAGAAACTGAGGATGTGGAAGAGCAGGACCTCTCCTTTCACTGGCAGCAAAACCACTTGGGTTAAACCAGCCAAGCTCCATGGAAGGGCTCAGTTTGTATTTGTAAAGTCTTCTGGGATCCTCAAGCTTCAAGTGGTAAAAATTTCTTATATTGCTGCCATCATGTGTGCTCAATACACATCTATAAATGCCACGAACGTATTTTGGTATTCTGAGCACATCTCAGTGATGCTCCCCTGGGCCTGATATGCAGATAGAAGAGATGTAGCTGGGGTGGGAAAAAGTGCTTTCCATGCATTCAGCCTTTCCTCAGCCAGGGTCATCTTCCATTTGTGTTATAAAAAGCCCCCATTTTTCACCGATGACTTTCAGCGAGCTCCACATTTGGCTGATATAATTCATCAACCATTTCTCTGCTGACCTTGCCCTGCCTGGCCAGGGCTGTGCCCTGCTCCTATTGCTGTTTGATGACTCCTGGAGGATTGCTGCTATTTCATTCCTTCCCATCCTGAGGCAGAGCCCAGCACTTTGGAGAGCTGGGTTGGGTGCAACCACAGCAGCTGTTCAAAGTCTGTGCCGAGACAAAAATCCCCAGCTGTAGCTGTCTGTTCAAATAAATGTTTAGGGGCAAAGGCAATGCAATATGAGAAACACATTCTTAGAGGGCAGGGATTCAAAGAGGGTGGCATGTAAAGGGATTAGGAGAGACCATGGCTGCCAACATGGTATGGTGCAGCAATCAAAGTGCTGAGCTATGTCCACACAGCAGGATGCAGCAGATGACCTGAAAAGGATTTTACAATAGCATATCGAAACAAGTTGCATGGAAAATGTTTGTGTTTAAAAATATGCTAATGCTCCTGGGTGAAAATCCGAGGCTTAGCATTCAAGTGAGTCTCATGAATAACTCAGGGAGCTGGGAAATGTGAGGAGAGTGGCTCAAAACTATCTTCCTTACCTCCTCCCACAATCTTAAGGCTACTGAGTGCTAAAAAAGCCCTTGATGTAATTTAGAAGGCCTTTTGACTTCTCCAAACTGGGTACTGGCTCCATCTTTGAGGTCTAACTCCCAGTCAGGAATGAACCAGAGCACCGGGATCTCTGTTTCTCCCACCAGCACTGGAAGAAGGAGAGGTGAGGGAAAAGCAGCTGTGGAGGATTTAGCATGGAGCTGGAGCCTGGTCCTGAATGTCCCCTTTCTGAAGAAAAACTTCGGTGATCTTCAGGCAGCCCTAAGCATGCTGGAGGCGTGGGAAGGGACAGGGATTTACTTCTTGCTGTCAGCTGTCCCAGAGCCGGGGATCCAAATATCTGAGCATGGACATCTGTAGGCTCTCAGTAAAGTCAGGGGAGAAGAAACAGACTATTTGAAGATGTGACTCATCTGAGATGCTGTGGGAGCCTGAGTCAGGGCAGAGGAGCTGTTGCTGGTGAAATCTAGAGGAATGGTGTCTGCACCAAGGGAAAGAACTCATAGGCTTAATAAGGTTTGGGTCTCCAATTAATTTTCTGCTATAGGGTCAGTACCCTGGGCTCATGCTCTAAGGTCATTCACAAAGTCTTGAGGGTGCTGAGTGATGTGTCTGGGCAAAGACAGAGGTCAGAGGCAGGGGCCTGAGGCACACCTTCAACTCTGGCCTTGAAGCTTTTGCTGGGAAGGCTGCACTGCACGGTTCACAGGGAGATGATAAGTCTCCTGCCAGGTTGTTTTGGTTTCTAGGTGTAGCTGAATGGTTTGTGCTGAGTTGTGCCAAAGGGTGTACTTGGCACATGGGGTGCTAGTGCAGAGATCACAGCTCCATAGAGTCACCCTCATGGTTCTGGCTGTGGGGCTTGGCCATGCCTGGAGTTCAAAGACTCCAAAAGGCTAAAGCATCTGGGGGCTGGCAGAGCTGGGGCTGCAGAGAATTGGCCAGGCTGGGACATGGTGCTGCAGCTCTCTAGATCTTCAATCTACTGCTGAAAAATTGGGAAAGCCACAGATGCATGTGTGGCACATCTGGACTCTGGGATGGAACAGCATGTGGGCTGTGGCAGCCAGGAAGGCTGGGAAGTGACAAGGAGGGGCTGGGGAGGCAGGAATTAGGTGAAGCCATGGTATTAGCTGTGCTGGGATAAGAGGGATTCTCAGAAAGTGAAAAAGATCTCTGAATACAACTTCTGACTGCAATAATTTTGACCATGGCTCAAAGAAGGCACAATGATTAACTAGATTCAAGGACATGATTCTGCCTTGAGTGTCATCAGCTCATCTGGGACATGAACTACATACAGCTTAGTGTAATAACTACATGGTCTGTTGTACCTATGAGCATGGTGTGTAGTCATCCAGACTCAGAAATAAGAACAGATTGTGTAGTAAGAGGTTTGAAAAGTGGACTTGGAGAAGCAGGTGGAGGTGAGTTCTTTTTTGCTCTTAAGAGAACAAGGCATGGGAGGGACTGTGCCCTGTTCTCCTTTTCAAAAGCAGAAAGAAAATACTGATATTCTTGACAGATCTAACCAAGGTTATGATCATCATCTTTTCTTGGGCAAGGTTGAGAAACACCAGCTGCTTTGAGAACCCCTGCTGCTTCACCCAGAACAACTTCTTGGCATTGAGAACTCACCCAAGGAAGGGCTTTTGGTGCAAAAATGGGCCTTTTGCTGCAACTTGTGCTGTTTCTCACAACTGTGGCCAGTACAAACTCAATGGCATTTTGTATCTTGCTCCAGAAGAACCCAAGCTGAAAGGCAGCACTCAGAGACAGGGATGATGCCGTGGACCCAAGCTGTGAGATCCTCATGAAAAAGCTGCCAGGCACAAATAAAGTCTGATAGAAAAAGTATAAGAGGACAAGGCAGGTGTGTGTAGGCTGAAATGGAAAGCCAGGGGCTGGTGTGATAGATTTATGACAAGACTGGAGGAGAGGCTGAGGAGATCTGCTTATTATAGTTTAAAAAATGGTCCCGTCAGAACACTGACTTGAGTGCTTTGCTGTGCAAATTTATGACATGCAGTGGGAGTGATCATGTCTTCTGTATGAGCTAGTTAGAAAAAAACCCCACCCTTCTTTTCCATGAATAATGTTCGCAGAAGTGCAACAGAACTTATTTTTCCTCAAGATATTGTTTGCTCATTGGTAGAGAAATAAAGTTCTACATTAATGATAGCTGTAAAAAGACATTTTTTTGTTGAAAGTTGGAATTTCAAAGTTTGAAAATATATTCTCTTCGAGATTTTAAGTACAGATCAAGAAAATATTTTCAGAAATATGCTTAAGCCCTTGAATACCTACATTTTCTGCTTGAAAATATTTTGCATGAGATACATCAATTTATCTTCTGAATGATTACTGGTATCTAACCACAAAAGTAGGTTCCATAGGCTGCCAGATATTCTCAATAGTATATGATTTAGTCATAAGAAATCAATATTTCATGGTGCTACATGGTGCCTTTCAGGCAAAATGTGGATTTGAAGCTTTCTGGCAGGTACTTTAGTAGTATGGCCATAGCTTATTCTGCAGGTAAGTGTCTCAGTGTCATCAATGAGAGACCTTGGCCAGAGCACTTACCCTATGAGGAAAAACTAAGGGATGTGGATTTTTTTAAGTCTGCAAAAGAGAAGTTTGGAGGGAACCTAATGGCAACCAGCCAGCATCTGCTAGAGGACACATGACTAAGCTCTTCTGGGAGGTATGCAGCAGCAAGAAGAGAGACAGTGGTAATAAAACATTTCTGGGAGGTTCAAATATCTCCAGCATAAGGACAGTCCAGCAGTTGAGATGCCCAGAGAGGTTGTGCAGTCTGCTGGGCTGGCCTGCATATAAATGAGAAAGATGATAGTTTCCAACTGAAGGGTTATTTACTGAGAAGCTGAGCTGTATGTTCCACATTAATGAGTTTTCAGGAAAGACAGATCAAACAGCAGTAGTAAGAGTTCAATGTAAATGTCAGTAGTTTTGCAGCTGGGCATTTCCCTCTATCATTATGTCCCACCAAGCAGGAAAAGGATTGTGCCAGCAACACAAAAATCTCTACGACTGAAAAAAAATTGATACAATTCAAGTAGGTCATCATTACCTCTATATGTTAGGATAAATGTACTGAAACAACTTATGCTCCACTTTGGGAGAGAAAATTACCGTTTCCCAAAATTTCCTAGGTCTCTGTGTTCATCAGAGAACAAGATCACATGGTGACAATTTCTTTCTTTGATTTAAAATAACCATTCTTCTCGTAAAAGGTAGCAGGTAAAGCCTAAATCTGTGGGCACAGTGACACTATATTAAATTAGGGGGAAGTTTATCTCTAAGAAGCTTTACTGATGGTGCTTCACAAAGCAGTAGCTGACTTTTAGCTCCCAAGTGGGAATGCTCCTGTAAATGTTGCACTCTTTTTGTAAGCCAAAGCAATGCATTGTGTGTAGCAGAATGGGATCATATTATTTCCTTTTGCACAGTGGCCTGTATAGGACTAGTGGCAATTATAGGCTTTTCAAGCTTGGATTTTATATATGAAGCACATGTAACATTTTACAAGAACTGCCCTCCCTTGATTGACCATGGAAGTGGACATTTTTAAAGTTTATTTTGCATGTTTTTTCTGAATTTGATTATAACTTTGTGAGTGTCCTTGCAGTTTAGTGCTTCTTCAGATCACCATGCACAAAACTGAGAAATGGTGAGCAGATCTTTGCAGACACCAGCTATTTTCACATTCAGTTATTGTCTGCTGTAAGAAATAATTTCCCCTACATTTGCAGATGCGGAACTGAAAACCTCTACAAATCTTGATACCAAGATATTTGCAGTAATAAATTGCCTTGTGCTTTTCTTCTACAGTCAGTGAGGACAGAAGAGGTTCAAGGAGTCCTTTGCATAACTTTCTTTGAGATTATTAGTTTTCCTCCACTTTATAGGAACCTGGCATTTAAGGCTGATGGGGGGTAACAGGTTCAAGTAGTGAATGGTATAATATTAGACTCACTGAAATGCATAAATCTGCAGGTTTGACTGTGGAGAATTGGCTGCTATGGTTCAGAGCATCCACTGGTTCTCAGGGGGACAGAGAAGAATTTGTCCCTTCTCCCTATTTTTCATTACAATTTCAGGGGCAAAGTTAGAACATGGAGGAGCTGCACTTTTTCTCCATGACTCTTTTAGATTTAATTGACTAATGACCAGACTGGAGATACTGAGTCTTATGATTTTTCATTATCTAATGTTGGTCATGCTGTGGCTGTGAGACAGAACTGTCTGGAGGAAATGGCCTCAGCTCGCGTGACTGTAGGTGGATTCAATTTAAGTTGCATGAGTAATAAACAGAAATTTTTGATTTGTTGGGATTGTCAGTATTCAAAAGGATAAATTTTGATAAATTAAGGAAGCTAGCAAAGTCTGGACTGAGGAGCTCAGAGCCCTTAAAGTGGAAAAGATAGATTTCTTTAAGGCACGGATACTAAAACTATCCAGAAATTGTATTCTGAAGAAGAAAATATGAAGGGCAAAAGGTAAAGCAATTCTAGGAATAAGGAGACAATGAAGTTTAGGAAAAAAACAAAAGACTGACAAATAGAGATAGCTGTGGCAGAACTAGGGAAAGGGAGATGTAAAATAAGAACTGCTGAAGGGGGAGATGAGTTAGACCTGACAGATATGAAGTAGCAAAATGTTCTTTGCCTATTATGAATAGAAGAAGGAAAGAAGTGAGGACTGATTGCAGGGTGAGGATTCTGTAGATACAGTTCTCAGAATAATGATCCTCACTTGAACACATAATGCTGGACTTAAGGAGAATTTAAACCCCAAAACCAGTTGCTTCCTTTTCTGTAATGACCTGATTAGAGTTTGGGAGTGCTCTTTTGTCTGCATGCTCCCATCCTACCTTTGTTGCATGCTCTTACTTGTAAGCAGATGTCCAAATCAGTACTTAGGAAGGATTGCCCAGGTACAGATTATATGTGGTCCACATGTTTGCTCAAGATGGCACTTGACAACGTAATAGCAAAAATTGATGTATCCCTATCTGGTGGAAAAACAGGGTGAGCAAGCAGAAGAGGCAGTGCAAGTACAGAAGAACTGATCAGATAAAACTGGTGCAACCACACACACTGCACATGAAGTCAAGACCACAGAAATGAGGGTGGGGAGAGAAGAGCTGCTATTTAGGCTCTAAGTGTCTGAGGTTTTAACAAATGCAGTACACTCAGGACCTGAAGATCTCAAACGTTGATCTAGGAAAACCCTATTACTGTAGCTGGCTAAATCTCCCCAAATAGCTTGTTTCCAGGTGTTACAGTATAAACCCCACTCTCTTTTCACTTTAGGAGATTTACCATATAGCTTAGTGACCTGCAGATACATTGTCCTGCTTCTAGTGCCCTCACCAGTTGTGGCCCATTTTATTCTGGTAGTCAGTGATCTGGAGATAAATGAGTGTTTGGGGAGGTCTAATCCCCAGTGTCTAACTTCATAATAAAATAGGGACAGTCAGGTAAATTGAGGCAGAGACAGTTGTACTGACACCATGTCTGCTCTTCTGCTCTTTTGTATCTAAGGGATTGGACATAAGTAGATCTCATGCTCTCATTGAGGTAGGTAAAAGAGTGGTCACCCAAATAAGACTGAATTTGTATTGATGTGATATGAAATCAGTTCTGAACTCAACTGAGACCTTACTAGCTCCTATCTAAATGAGGAAAAATACCCCACAACCACAACAACAACCCCCACACACAGGCCATTCATTTTTTACTTGCTATAAAGTGTTCCCTCAGTTCAGGAAGGAGATTGAGGTGCTGGAGCAGGTCCAGAGAAGGGCAATGAGGCTGTGAAGGGATCCAGCACAAATCCTGTGAGGAGAGGCTGAGGGAGCTGGAGAAGAGGAGGCTCAGGGGAGACCTCATCACTCTCTACAACTCCCTGAAAGGAGGCTGGAGCCAGGGGGGGGTTGGTCTCTTCTCCCAAGTAGCTACCAGTAAGACAAGAGGGCATGGGCTTAAGATCTGCCAGGGAGGTTTAGGTTGGATATTAGGAAAAGATTCTTTCCAGAGGGGGTGATCAGACATTGGAATGGGCTGCCCAGGGAAGTAGTGGATTCTCCATCCCTGGAGATATTTAAAAAGAGACTGGATGTGGCACTCAGTGCCATGGGCTGGGAACCACAGTGGCAGTGGATTAAGGGACTTGATGGACTTGATGATCTCAGAGCTCCTTTCCAACCTGGATGATTCTGTGATTCTGAGATCCAGAGAGAAAGAAAATGTAAAAAAACCATACTGTGAACCAGCAAGACATTCTAGAAAATTGTATTGCCTTCTGTTCAATGGTCTGGAAAGTCTTACTGTTTCCTGTCATGTTAAACTTCCTCTATGTTTTATAAATAATTTCTGGATGCAAAACATTTTCTTTGCTCCTGTTCTCAGGAATGCATGCTGAGGCAGGCTCCCTGATACATAAACCACTCAAACAACAGTCCTTTTGGTTCATTGCCAAGTGCTGTAGATTTTCAAAGCTTCCAAAGCAGATCCTGCATATTGAAATGCAGCTATGCAGATTATCATCACCTGGAAACAGGGAAAATGGCTTTACTGGAGGGATGAATTGCAAAAGTGGTGTTTCATGCTGATTTAAACTAAGAAACTGAATTGCCATATGCCTCTGTCTAGGACAGCAAATCTGGAAAAGCAAGGAATAGCACAGAATATCTTCTCTCATTCTCCCAGTGAAAGGTCACCCCTGGGTGCTCCCAGAGAGCATCCACGACCCAGTGCCAGGGACAAGAAAGAAGGGCTCAGTTCCTTCATCCTTCCACTCTCTGCCTCTTGAGCAAACCCAACCAGGAGGTGGGTGAAGCTGCTAACACCTGATGTAACCTGCCCAGATCAGCAGGACTCCCAGGAGCTTTGCTTTCTCCTGGCCTCAGCTCGGGGGCATTGCATCTGTGGGCAGGGCTGGGACACCACAGCCTGTGCCCAGGAGAACAGTCTGAATCCATTGCAAACCAAGTTAAACATGCTGACTGAAAAAATCTTGCTGCTATTTCATCAGGTCAATGAGTAATTGTTTCTGTTGCTGGAGGGCTCCATCACCCCCTTCATTAAAATGCAAGTTTTGCGTTAATTAAAAATGCTTGGGATCATTTGCACAATTTATGACCAAATCTTAGAGTCCAGCAACCCCCACATTGGGGATGAGTAGCAAGAGAGATTTGAAACTGATGAAATAAATCCTTATCTCAGAACACTGGGGATGTTTTAGCTGATAAAAGAGGGTCTTCTTGGACTTTTAAAATTAATTCATTCTCCCTAGACTGGAAAACAGACAAAGCTGAAGGGGCTTGATCAGAATTTTTATCTTACAGATAAATGTACCATCTAAAACTATTCACATGCAAGAGAAAAGAAAAAACCCAGCTTATGGCCAAATACAGCAATAAGCCTGTGATTCCATCTCTTCTCAACCCTCCTTTCCTGACCAGAAAGTTTATATGTTTCACTGTGTAGCAATCTACTCTTCCAGCACTAGGAACCTGGCTGCTGGGATCCCTCAGTTTTAATTGGAGTAAATCCCATTTGCACCTAACTTGTTAGCGATGGTAAAATTTCTTGTGATGTTTTGGGATGAATGGGGAGCTGCTCTTTGGTGGCACATCCTGAGGCAGTGAGATGAGACCCTCTCCAGAGGGATGTGGCTGCCTGATTTCCATGTGTTCAGCTGGGACCTTCCTACCTGATCTCTCCTTTGAGGGGAGGAGCTGGAGTGATGCCAGATGAGCCTGGGCTCCTTGGTGCTCCTTGCTTTCTTACTGGGATGGCTGCAGTAGGATCCATGTCTGGCAGCTGGGAAAATGGGATCAGTCAGGGGGTGAAGCCCTCCAAGAAACCTTGTAATATATTAACAGCAAGTGAAATCACCCTTGGCATCTTAGTAGCACATCGTTGGGTGGCTGGAGCTTGTTCACTCTGCTGGAGGTGAGGAAGGTTTGTAATCTTCCTGCTGGGAAGTGCCTGGGGTAAAGATCAGGCTGTAGAAAATCTTTGCCATTTCACAGCACATCCCATGGCTATGGCCAGAGAGTTTACCTCCTGCTTGGATTCAGATATCCTACTTTGAATTTCTAAAAGCTTCACTTTACCAAAATGTAGTCTTTCCCTTTCAAGCCATTAGCAATTCCCAGCTGCTTTGCATCCTCCCACCTCTGGAGAAGCCTGTGGCAAACCTGGTCCTTCTGGGAAAAAGCAATTCACAGTGTGTCACTGGGGAAAAGAGAACATCCCCACAGCTTCAAAAATCAACCGCATGTGAAAATACCTTCCTCCTTGGAAGTGAAGTAAATGACAATTGAAAGCAGCAGCTCTTTGCTCTCCTCAGTCTCCTTGCAGGTGCAAGAAAAGCAGCAGTGGGACCACTGTGCATCTCCTGCAGATTCCTGGGGTGTGCAGGGGGGAAGCTGTGGCTGGTGCAGGGTTCACTCCCAAGCTGCTTTCATAAGCTCCTCTCTGATCCCTCTCTTGCTTGGGTTTATGATTTCTGTTTCTGCTCTTCTTCTCCTGGAAAGGATAAACACATGCACCCAGTTCCAGCATCTATTTCTGGTACGTGCATAACTCAGCAGCAATTTCTACTGAGGTAAATTTTGTTATTCATTATAAATTGGTACAGGTGAGGTCAGAATTGGATCTCCTGAGGAGTTTTTATCAGGTCCTGGAGACCCTATGTATATGTGCCTAATGGGGGTGAGACAGGACCCTGAAGTGCCTAGTGCTGCACAAGCCAGGAGTAAAGCAAAGATTCCTTCTGCAAAGTGCCCACTCTCTTTGTTTACTGACAGATACAACAGGTGAAGGAAATGAAAGTGTAGGAGTGTAGAATTATAGATGCTTGCCTTTGCCCAGATTCACTGTGGGCACAGTGATGCTGCTGGGGACCAGCTCATGCATGGCTTTCTGCAGAGGGTAGGGAACTGCCCAGGTCTGGGCTGTTGTTCATGCAGACTGACAGAGGACAAACATCAGTATCTGTGAGCCAAGGCTCTGTATGGCTCCCTGAACATCCTACAGTGTATCCTGAATCCCTGTCCTGACTGTAGATCCACGGTCTGAGGGACTGAGGGAATTCAAACATCATTTGAAACAATGCTATTTGGATTGCTTCCACATTCTCAGCACCAGTAGTTAAACAGATTAAATAAAAGAAATGAGAGATGATTTGGTCTCCATTTGGCTGAACTATTCCAAGATACCAGGGGAAAAAAGAAAGTCATCTTGAAAGGTCCAGAGTTATAAATAGCAGCACGGAATGTACTGGGGTAAACACTGCATTCCTCTGGGTACTTGGAAGAAAAAGGACCAGGAGAATGTGAAACTTGTAAAATTTATGGTGGTCCTTGGATGGATGTGATGTGTTAGGAGAGGCAAAGCACATACCAAATGTGAAGCTGACTAGCCAATGAAGATTTATATTACCAAGCATCTTCATCCCAATGGCACCATAAGTTTATATGGGCTGTAGTTTTATTATTGAAAATTGAGGGTTTGTGTCATCCCTTCTTACTGGGATCTTGTAGATTATTTTTTTTCCTGAAGGACATTGGGAGTAATCCACGCTCCCACTTATATTCTGAGTGTATTTTGGCTTAAAGTAAAAACAAAATCTGTGTTCTTTTTACTTAGCAAAGGAACAGGATTTCTGAAACTATAGAGGGGCAGCAGGTACCACCCGGCCACCTCATTTCTGTATTTGTGTTGTGAAACCTTCTCCTCATACATAAGGCTTTTATAAAGAAATTATATTTTCCTGGTATTGTACACACATCCCAACCTTTGAGTTGTGTAAAACTTTGTGTAAAGCAACTCCCCCACCCAAGAAGCTGCCAAAAATCCAGAAGCATCCCTGGTCTGCATCAGGAATAGCCTGAAAACTGTCAAAACAGAGGAAGTGAGAGGGAGGCTGAGGCAGCCGTGTTCCCCAAGAAGCTCAGCATCCCCTGCCCTGGTTTGCCTCATCCGTGCAGGGACATGGCAGTGGGGCAGAGCCCAGGGTGGCTGCATGTGTTGAGCAGAGGGACACACATGGGAAATAGGGCCATGAAGATGACCAGAGGGCTGGAGCACTTCTCTTATGAAGAAAGGCTGAGAGAGTTGGAGTTGTTCAGCCTGGAGAAGAGAGAGCTCTGGGGAGACTTTATAGCAGCCTTCTAGTATCTGAAGGAAAGCTGGGGAGGGACTTTCTATAAGGGCATGGGGTGATTGAATGAGGGGAATGTTTTTAAACTTAAAGAGGGTAAATATTAGGAAGAAATTCTTCACTGTGAGAGTGGTGAGATGCTGGAACAAGTTTCCCAGAGGTGTGGGTTCCCCCTCCCTGGAAGTGTACAAAGCCAGGTTGGATGGGCTTGGAGCTACCTGCTCTAGAGCTCATACAGGAGGGAGTTGGAAGTAGATGATCTTCAAGGTCACTTCCAACTCAAACCATTCTACGTGTCTGTGTTTCTATGAAATGCAATGGGCAAGAGGAGGTCTGAGTGTGTCCTGGCACCTGCCAGATATTTGTGTGAGAGCTGGCCAGGACAGAGGCACTGCCCAGCTCACCACCCTTCCCTGAGCATACAGGCTGCCACAAGGATGTGCCACAGTTTTGTTCAGTTTTGGCTACCTGTCCTTTGCAGCTGGGGGGATGCCAGCCATAATTTGCTAGAGGAAAATGAGCTGACTGTTTTCCCAGGCACTTGTTCCCAGGAGCAGGTGACAGGTGAGGATGCCCCAGGGATGGGGACTCCCCCAGCCAGGAAAGGGAGGATCTCTTCCATCCTCTGCTGAGACTTCAGACCTGTTGGTAGCAGGAAATGATATCTCATATGAGCACACCCTTGGGTAGTTTTGGCAACTAAAATATTATTATATACTCCATGGAGATGGGATTGTTGTGGTTAACCAGTGTGTGATCCATGCTATTAAGCAGTTCCTGCTCACAGTGAGAGGTAGATTGTATTTAACATTATTTTAGTTATCTATGGTCTAAGGTGTTGCTTGCTTCTAGCATAACCCAGGACTTTGTGAAGTGGTCACTTCTGGTCACTTCTGCCCTGCAGGGCTGTTCTCAGGTTGCAGTTATCTCAAGGACAGAAACACAGCCTTTTAGGGTATAATCTCACTGGTGAATTTAAACATAGCCAGGACCAGTTGCCTGGCCTCAGGAAGCTGGTCCACACCATCTGGTATCATCTCCACATCTCCAGTCAGGCTGACCACATCCAAACTGCAAGCTGGGAATAGTGGTCCTAAGATGTCCCCAGGGATCACTGAAGCAGTGCTGGTGGCCTAGGCTTAAACCATGCTCTGTCAGTGCTGCCATTTAACAACATATGTGATCAGGTTTTGGGCCCTGAACCTGCAAACCTGGATCTTCAGGATGAGTTTATTCCTATGGATTTAACCTCCAGTTTCTCCATGGGAAAGGAGAGGAAACAGGTAAAACTTCTCACTGATTTACATAAACTATTATGCTGCTTACCCAAAATGTTGCATACTAATACATTACTTTGGTTGGAGTCTGCTTAGGTTTTGATTTCACAGGCGATAGCAAACTCATCATTACTTCTGTAAAATGATATGAAAAAGACAGCAGAAGGCCTCAAGCATCACCCCAGTGGTCCAGAGCTAGGTCGTAGGTAGAGACTCAGTGCTTTTGAGAAGAGCAGCACTGCCTGATCAGTTTAGTCTGGGCCAAAACAATATCCCCCCAGCTTTATAGTGTGCATGGCTTAGCTTTCTAGCTGAGATGGACCCAATAATACCTGATTTTGAACATACTGGTATAATTAAAAGCTTCACACACACTTAAAAGTTGGATCCCAGGTACGTTAGTGTCAGTAAGGGTGAGGGAATCTTCTTGGTGGGTGTGATCATCAGAAATATATCTATGATCTCATGTTGAATGTTTGGAAGAAGCAGGGGTCAAAGCAGGGCCCACCTCAGCCTTGTGCGAACAAATCCAGTGCCTCTGACTTTCCTAATTTTGGTTTTGTACTGCAAAGAGCCAAAACTCTTCCTTGTACAAAATAAAAATGTACAGTCGCCCCTTGAAGTAATGTTTATTCTCCAGGCTGGCAGCATTTCACCTCTTGGCCCAACTAGCTGACAACCTTTTTCTGGATTAATGTTTTTTGGTGCTGTTGATTTATGGGAGCTGTGACTTCATGACCTCAACATGTGCTCTGAAGAAAGTGAGTTTGAGCCAGAAACCAAGAGTTACCCACTGAAAAACAAAGCAAAAGGAGCAGGATTGGGTCTGTTTCTGTGCAACATGGTTGAGGTGCCTGATGCCATCATGATAGCAGAGTGTGCAGGAAGTGCTGCTCCTCCCAGAGCATCCGTGTGCTGCTCAGCTGGGAGAGATGACATTTTAGAGATGACATTTTCCATTCCCCTTCTGAATTGCTCAGTGCTTTCAACCCTGGAGCCACCCCATGGCCTGTATAACCCCACAAGTGTCTGTCCTGCTGTCCCCAGCAGCCCCAGGGGATTCCTGGGGGGGGGACAGATTGCCTGTGAGTCCCAGCTCACACCCAGCCCAGCTCAGAAGATGCTTCACACACTCTGAGCACAGCCCACCCCAGGCAAAGGGCCATAAGAATATGGGGTGGTTACATTTATGACATTGGCCAACCATGGACACCCTGTCTGATGTATATTCCTTATCAGAGCACTAAAAGCACTGCCTGCAACCCTGCCCCCAGCAAAATGGTAACCAAATTGATCACATGTGTCTGCAATTAGCAAATCCTTATTATTATTATTATAATTAGCAGACCTTCAGCTGAGACAAGAAGACAGAAGAGCAGTAACAGAAGGACAGCTTTCTGCACTCCCTGAACTGACAAGGACACATACAGACGATTCAATTTTTTTTTTTCTAATTTCATCTGACATTTAGCAATCGTAACTTTTCATATGAGTAATAAATGGGTTTGTCCTTTTCAGCAAAACTGCTGTGAACGTATTGTTCCCTTTATGGTGTGTTTTGCTGAATTCCAGATGTTGCTGTTTATTCAAGACAAAGTTCATCCAAAGAAGGGTCAAGAAAAAAAATTTCTCTGAAACCAAAAATACAAAAAAAAGTAAAAGATTTTGAGAACACTTAGTATAGGTATTGCTGTTACAGCAAGCAATGTAGTGAATCATCCTGGAGGAGTGAAAATGACTGTCAGTGCTTGCTTCCCCCACTAATCTTTTTTAAATGTGAACCTGTAAAATAATGTGTGGTCTGGGAGATGAGGAACAAGTGACTGCTCATGGTGATAGCCTCCACAGGGGAAACTTCTATCTTTCCTGATCTGATGGTGAGAAAAGTAACCCTTTCTACCTGTTCTAGCCCTTTCTGATCCAGTCTACTCCTAGGTTACATGTCACCCTATACAGGCAGAGATGGAGCATCTGGGGGGAATATGTGATTAAAGATATTTCTGTTTTGGTTTATGCCATAGTATTTTCTTTCTCAGATGAGATGCTCAATGTGCAAGGTACTGTACTGAATACTGTAGAACTGAATCCACACCAGAGCATTTAGAGGCTAAACCAAGAAACCAAAAGCCTTGCTTGCAGACAAGGAGAAGATGAAACATTCTTCATTTACTTTCTTCAAGAGTTACAAAAGCATTTCTTTCATTTTAACTGGCTTTTAATCCTGGGAACAAAGGCAGAACTGCATCGGAGTGTTGGTGCCATGCACGTTTCTGCCAGGAGGAGCAGGAGTGGGGAAAGGAGCAGAAGTCAGTGTGTCTGCCACCCAGGAAATAGGACATCTCTGCTCTTGTGTTTGCTATGCACACGTTTGAAATGTCCAAGTACAAAGTAACTCTGCCCTCACCAGTGTCAAACCAAATGAACCAGCAAAGAGCAACTTCCAGCTTTGTCAAGCATTCAGTCCTCACAATTTGGTCTATCCCATTCTGTGACCTTTGGGACAGATGTCTCCATTCTTTCCCAATGGGGATATAGTCCCTCTGGAAACAGCCCACGTTGCTGTAGAACAGCCTTGGGGTGGCTCTGAATAGCAAACTCACTTCTGAAGTGAGAAGATGACTTAAAGCATGACTTAGGATGTGCATTTGCCTCCAGTTCTGGTAGATTTCTTCCATGCTGGAAAGGAAAATAAACAATAAAAGCAAGAACACCATGATGTTCAAGCAGGACATACCCACAGTTCAAAACTTTGTCAAGTTTCAACTTCTTCTTTGTCAAGTTTCAACTTCAACCCATCAGTTCAACTTTGGTTGGTTGCCTATCAGGGGTGCAAGAAGATTATTTTATTTGCAGGTAAGATTGGCACAGGAGTGACATGCTAGCTGTTGTTGGTAGCTGAAAGCTTCTGAAAGCTGCTGAGATATTTAGCAGCCTATTTGAACTAATTACACTCCCTGGAAATGGATGTCCAGATCCTAATTCAGCCTTTCATGCTGGTCAGACGGAATGAAACCACCCAACCTTCCAATATCTGAAGGGAGTCTACAAGAAAGCTGGGGTAGGGCTTTTTACACAGGTGTGTAAAAAGGACAAGGGGAAATGGTTTCAAACTTCAAACACAGGACAAGGGGAAATGGTTTCAGACTTGAAGAGGGGAGATTTAGGTTAGACATTAGGAAGAAATTCTTTCCTGTGAGGTTGGTAAGACACTGGAAAAGGTTACCCAAAGAAGCTGTGGTTACCCCCTCCCTGGAAGTGTTCAGGATCAGGCTGGATGGGGCCTTGAGCAACCTGATGTAGTGGGAGGTGTCCCTGCCCATGCAAGGGGTTGGAATTAGATGATCTTTAAGGTCCCTTCCAAACCTATCTATCCTATGATTCTATGATCATGTCAAAAAGAGGGACAGAGGTGGAGAGAGAGCCTTCTCTGGGACCAAGAGGCATGATGGAGAGGTTTCCTCCAGCCAGTGGGCACTGGGAACCACCTCCTCAGAAAAAAAAAAAGGCTGATGCCTCCCCAGCCCTGTGCAGATGGAAATAGAGGTGTGTGGCATCATGGCTGAGGACACCATAAGCTGGGTTGGAAGTGAGCAGCAATGCAAAATCAGCACAAGACACCAAAAGTAGGTATCTCTGCCCTGGACAGATTTAATGGTTGGCAAATTTCTGAGTAACCTTTGCCTTGAGTAACTCTGGGAGCACTCCAAGAGCTTGTCAGGCAGGTTGGCTGTCAGTGAGTTGAGCTTGCCCTGTGCAGACACAAGGCATTAATCCCTGAGACACGTGCAGTCTAGAGGACCTGCCTCTGCATCAGCCCACAGCTCTACCAGCACCCTGCAGCAATCCCTGCCACCCACCTTCTGATGGCTTTGGGGGGGCCTCAGTGTGGGTTTCTGGGTGCTGTCAGGAGCTGCCACACAGCCAGAAATTCCAGTGATGCTGAGTGAAGGGCTCCTTCTAGGCTGAATCTGTCCTTGTGTCCTTATCTCCATGCAAGGCACCCAGGAGGAAGGGGAGGATGAGTGATGTGGCAGCTCCCCAGGGCTTTTGTTTCCCTCAGGTTTTGTACCTCTTTAATTAATATCTCACTAGGTATCAAATGAATGTTTATATATATATACTTTATTTGGTTTGGCTACCACCGGGAAGGGGAAATGACTTCTCCTCTACTTACCAGCAGAAATATTTACCTATGGACACAGCCTAATCTGAATTTTAAGCAAACACATCAATATTTGCTTTTCAACCACATCGAACCTTGCTGTTAGCATTCCTGGAACTGAAATTAATAAATATTGATGTTACAGGCCATCAATTTGGCTGGGGTATGTAGACACGTTCTGCTTCAATTCAGCAGAGTTAGGTTATTCAGGCAGCGTTGCTGTCCTCACGTTTTTCATAGTTGTACCAGATTTTGTTTCCAAAATAAAGCTACAATCAAGATAGAAAAGAAATAATGAATAGAAAATTAACTGCATGGAATGGAACAGGAATCAGCATGGGCACGTGGAGGGATGGAGGCTTGATTCATTTTAGGGAGAGTAATGCTGGTGCAGGTTGGGTGACTGCCCTCCCCTTGCCTGACTGCCTGAACCTACACATCTCAGGTTTCTCAGCTTACCCCATACATTGCTTACATTACAATCTCTTCTAGGAGCACTAATGCATCATTCCTTTTGTGTTTGCCATGAGGAAATACGTGGCATTGACAGACTACAATCCACACAGACAAAGTAAGTAGAAAGTGGGAGATAACATTATTGTTATACCTATTTATGGGCTGGGAAGATTAAGGGAAAGAGATAAAATGCCTGTAGTAGTCTATGGCAGACAGAGCAGTTAATGATTGCCTAAGCCCTCTGTTAGTGTCCTCCTTACATATGATCTCCTCTTCCCTGAGAACAACATTATCTCATTAGGAGAAAATAAATTGGAGGTGTTTTAAATAGCCCTGCCACAGGTCCTTTCTAAAACAGGGACATAATTTGCAAACAGATACATTTTTTTCTTTGAAAATTAGTGCAAGGGACCCAAGACATCTCCCTCAGGTATTAGTGTTGCCTTTGGCTCACTGGACATGCAGGAGTCAGCAGAGCTGGAGCAAGATCCATCCCCAGTGATGCCTGAGGAGGTGAAAGAGGGTGAAATGCCCTCACTGTACCACCAAGCCAGGAGAGTGGACACAAACCACCTCCACACCTCTGGTTTGTGTTCACTATCCTGAACATAAACCACCTCCACAGCTGGGGCATGCCTTGCACAGGATAGTCAAATGCAGATAAACTTCCTTACATAAATCCCAGCTAAGAGCCCATATTTAATTATTTGCAGTGGAGCAGAGCTGCTGGGCAGGTCTCTCTTAGTACTGCCACAAGGTTTTCCCTGTCCCAGAGCTAAGCTAGTTGTGTGCACAGCAGCCAGCAAGGATAGCAAAGCACAGTCTGGTGGCACTTCCCATGCATCATGCTAGCAGTCAGCAGGTCAATTTTGACATCAGTCCATGGACACACATCTTCTGATGACTTTCCCTCTATTTTGTTCAGTCCTCAACTTCAGTAGTGACTACTAATGTCTACCTCTAATAATATTATCAGCAGTATCACTGGTAGCACTCTGAAGAGCTGCTGGTGAGTATTGCCACGGTCAAGACTAGCCACTGGGCTATCTTTCCTGCACCTACAAAAACCTCACTGTGTAGCATGATGGCCAAACTGGTGTCCTTGCATCATCAGATGATATTGAAGACATGTAAACAGCACATTGTCCCCTCCCCTCTTGCTTCCCTGATGGATCCTGTTAAAGTCACTTTGTGTTATGCTGCCGTAGCAGGTGACGTCAATGGATGTGCAGTACCTGACTTGGACAGACAGGGCTTGGCAATAGGTGCTCTTCCAAATAGAAACATGGTGATGTGTACATGTCTGGTGCCAATCAGGAGGTCAGGGTTCCCACAGCTGCTCACCTTCGAAACTCATCCTGCTGCTGTCCCTAAATGACCACCCTACACCATGACTTTTGGTTTAGCGTGTTATTAGCAGACATTTTAATATCGTGGTGTCACCACTAACCAGTCAGAGAGGGCCTCCCATCCCTTTCCTCTCAAAATTACGCTTGGGTTCCCAAAATTGTCCTGTCATGTCAGTGAAAAACCAAGACATCAAGCTGTGTGTTTCCCCTGGATGAAGCAGAGAGGGAAGCTGAGGGATGCTGCCCCACACCCTGCCTGGGGTCACAGAACTGGTGGCATGCAGGGACATGGCTTTAATCACCAAGCAGAGAGCTCAGGAACTGGAGTATGTCCACTGCACAGTGACATGATCTAAGAAGCCATTTAAGGTCTCATCTGGGAAACAAATATAGAAAAGATAACCACAGATTACAAAGCTGTTTGAGATCTACGTACATGCGCTGTTTTGACAGCAGAAATTATAAACAGATCATTTTTGTTGACCTGTGCCCTACAATCCCTTTGAAAGCAATTCCTGCCATTTATCTGAGAAACTGGTGGTGGAAAACATTGCTTGCATGGAAAATATTGTCTGGATCACCTCTTGCCCAATGGTTTATTTCATAATTCTGATTAACCAAGCTAATACTCATACTTCCTTGGCACTACCTGAGTGTTAGTCCCTGAGGTGCTGCTGATGGGTCTGCACTGATAAGTCAGAGCCCAAATGCCTCTGATGGGCTGATACAAGGAGGATGACACTTCAGGCAGCACACACCATGACAGAGCCACACGTATCAGACTTTTCAGCAATTCTTTCACCAGCAATGGAGGAGGAAAGTGGAAAAGGAAGATATACAGGAAGAAAAGAGGAGATAAAAGGAAAAGCAGGCCATGGATCAGAACATCCAGGATGCACACACAAAACCCCCCAGTATTTCCAAAGCAGAAAAAAGTTGCTCCCATATTGAAATCCACTCTGCTTTGTGCTGCTTACTTTACAGCAGTCTGCAGGCTTTCCACACCTTTTAGTTACTGATGACAGTGTGAGAGGACAAGGCTGTTCCAGCTCCTCCTCACTCTCAGGCTCGAGCTGCTGCTTTTTTCCTGGGAAAATAACAAGGTGGAGGCAGGGGATTGGGGCTCCAGAGCATCCTTCCTGGGACATGAGGTGAGGCCAGCAAGACAGTGAGCATCTAGGAGGTGGCAGATTGGACCAGTCAAAGATGTGTTACTGCTAGGGGTCTGACTCTACAAGCAAGTCAGGAACTGTAAGGAGAGGAAGAAAAGTCTTTCACATTGCTAGAAGGAGCTCCTGCTGGTTTTGGTCTCTCCTGAGATATGCAGGCAGTGGTCAGTGGCACCCGTAGGGTAGCAATAGCTCTGTTGGACTTGTGATGGGCTGAGGATTTTTCTCAATTAACCTAAGAGATTAGATATTTCTTTACAAAGCTGACTGGTAGCTATCCCTTAGGCAGCTCTTTTTACACATTATCATCTTGAAGTGCAGTTCTGTCTCCAGCAGGATCCAAGAAACCCTTCCCCAAGGACTGAGTCTCTGCTAGTCCTACATCTGTGTGCCCCCAGACATTGCTCTGCCCTGTTAGCAATAAAAACCCTCCTTCTGGAATTATTATTGTGGAACATTTGCTGGTCTGGATCAGTGCCTGCTTCTTGCAGACGTATTTGTCCTTTGGTCTTCTCCCAGCACTGTTGCTGCCAAGGCTGTGATTGGGCTTTCACTGTTGCAGTTATAAGTGTGATTGAAGTCACAGAATATGCAGAGTGAGAGCCAGGCCAAGCTGTTTCCCCAACCTGAGATTGGTCTTCATCTGCATGATACTGTGTCTAAAATCTGCATTCATGGGAGATATTCCTAAAATGAGAGCAATTGGGGCTTCTTGTCTGGCTGTGTTCTGCCAGCCCATTGCTGGCCAGACATCACTCCCAGGACATGACAGCCCTGACAGCCAGCTGGGTAGCAATTTGAGTCTGCTTCATTTCTCTCATTTCTAAAGCATGGATTTTAACCCCAGCCCTCTAGTCTGAATTAGGCCTTCTCCACCTCTGACATAAGGCAGAGTCACTGTTACCTCCCCAGGCTTTGGGTGCACACCATTGCTGCTGCTCTACACAGTTACCTGTTCACAAGCCCTGCTCTTCTCTGCAGCCAGGTGTGTTTTGAACTCTGTCATGCAGAGTGGGGCATCATGAGGTCACCTGCCCTGCCATGGCTCATGACCACACTTGTGTCCTAAAAACAGGATAGACACAGAGAAACTCTTTGGGGAACAGTCCATGCAGTCCATGGAGTCATAGTATCATAGAATGGTTAGGGTTGGAAGGGACCTTGAAGATCATCTATTTCCATAGCCCCTTCAAGGGCAGGGACACCTCCCACCAGACCAGGTTGCTCAAGGCCCCATCCAACCTGGCCTTGAACACTTCCAGGGAGGGGGCAGCCACAACTTCTTTGGGCAACCTTTTCCAGTATCTCACCAACCTCACAGGAAAGAATCTCTTCCTAATGTCTAACATAAATCTCCCCTCTTCAAGTTTGAAACCATTTCCCCTTGTCCTTTCAATACATACCCATGTAAAAAGCCCTACCCCAGCTTTCCTGTAAGTAGGTTCTTGTAAGAATGTTAGATAGTCTGAGGACAAAAGCCATGCCAGCAATGGAGCTAATATCTTGTCATGATGGAAGGCTCCAGGACTGGTCTTACTTAATTTCCTATTCAGACACAATCCAAATTAATGAACTGCAGTAAACTATTTAGGGAAAATATCAGTCTAATTCTCTCTAGAAGACAGACCCTCACCCTGGGAGTAGTGCAGATCCTGCCTAAGGCTCCACACAAAGCCTGAGGGCTCCCAGTGGTGGAGGGAAGACAACAGGGATGCATCCCCTGCCTATTCTGTGCCCACCCCAGGGCTGCTCACACCTGATGGGCAGCACTTGTGCTGCTACCTCTGCCATCTCCTGCTCCCAGGTACTTCACAGACACATCAGCTCAAAACTAAGGAGTTGCGTTCTTACAAGGACATCATCTACCTCACCAGTTCTTTGAGAGCAGGATCTGTTCAGGAAACATCTGCTTCAGAGACTTGGACAGGCTGAGCAATCAAATGAGCTGAGACAAAAACAGGGAGTGAACACAGCCAGTGTGGAACAAAGTGGTGTCCGGCTGCAAATTCCTCTTATTGGAAAGAAAACTGAATCTCACCCTTGCTTCCCCAAATCCTCTGTTTCCCAGCTAAGCCCCAATAATTTCAAGCATCCCAGGCATGCAAGGAAATACTGCTGACATCAGGCAGCCGGGAGGCCGGGGAGAGAGGATGGAGCTCAGGAAGTCTGTGCCCCTGACAGTGAAACAGATACTGTGTGGAGAGAATATTCTGGGTCATAAAAGGGTTTCCCCGTGCACAGTCTGTCTGAGACAATCTTCTATTTAAGGTCCCCAGCTGTAGCCTGGGGAAGGGGCAGTGGAGCACTGAGTGAATCATCCATCCTGTCCAGGAGAATCTCGAGGTGGGAGATTTCCTGTGTTCGGAAAGAAAACAAGACACTGAGTAGCTGCTGGTGCCAGAGGGGAACCCAACACCACCTAATGGGGACCTTGGTGTGGTCATCAGGAACCCAGATGTAATGCTCATCCTCACACTTGGAAAAACAAAGGCTGTGGGCTCTCTTGCTGCTGGAGGTATGCTGGAGTAGGTCTAGAGAATGGGTGCAAGTTACCTCACCACAAAGAGCACTGCAATCAGGTTGTCTCAGTGCAGGAGGTGGTTCCTGGACACTGGCACCATGCCCTCCCCAGCCACTGGAAGCAAGGGCAACCTCCCATCCCAGCTTGTGGCTTGCAAAGGCAGACGATGGGCAAGGCAATAAAATCCATCCCTGCACTGGCTGACAAGCTGCGTAAGTGTTTTACTACCTGCTCACCTCATTAAAGGAATTCTACTCCAAATTATTCATCAGCTTCAAGTTACAAAACACTGTCATTCACTGAATCAACACTGAACCATGTTCATACTCAGAATGAAGGAAGATTTCTGCCACAGGAACGTTTAAAATGCTGCCTGCAATGAATAAAGGTGTGAAGATAATAAAACATAACGAAGCACTAGCTTAGCTTTTTAAACCCAGTAATCAACAACACTTAAGTTTTTAATTTGTGCTTGAAGCTAAGCTTCCTGTCATTTTGTACATTAAAATGGGGTTAGGAATGGGGTTTTCAGGTTTTTTTGGGATCTGATTTTCCCTTCATTCAACCACTGAGCATTTCAGTGCAAGGAACCCAGGGAGCACAGAAGAGCAGTAACTGTCTTACAAGAAACACTGCAATCAGACATGCAGAATGCTGATCTGCTAAAAATTCAGTGCATTGATTCAATCACACTCACAACATTTTGATAAGCTATCTTTTTAGAGGTAGGTTTCATACTGCATCAGACAGTTTTTATATATGTCACTCTGGCCTCATGTCAGATGGAAGAAATGTAACAGCCACCTAGTCTGTCAGTCTGAGATTACAGAGATCATCCGACCAACACAGTTTTTGAGAACTTGGTCTATATCCTGATGAGTAACACTTGCAACCACACTTTCTATAGAACAATATTCTAATCTAAAAAAAAAAAAAAAAAAAAATAAATTTCTTTGACTAAGGTTTGCATTATCTCTAAATTAAGCACTATATTTAACCATGTGCTTTTATAACAAGCCTTGCTTTTTATTCATTAGATTAGAAAAGTAAGTTTCTACTTGAAATATTTGGTAAACAAATAAGGCAAAATATCATTGTCTGCAAGTGTGCTACAGACTCAGTCTTTACTAATGGTATCTTCATGCAGGAGAAGTCTGCAAATGTTAGACAGGAGAGGTGAGATTTCTACGACCAGCTCCAGATGTTCACACTGTAAATTTCTGCCTATGAGCTAAGTGTCTAGACTGGTTTTATAGTTAACGGAGAAATACAGGCACTTCAGGGTGCATTTTTCCTTATTCTCATGTCTACAACAGCTCTGATCTTGCACCCTGAAGGTGTCTGTTTCTTTCCACTGGCTGTAAAGGGAACCTGAAGCAACCAGCACTCATGCACGCGTCCAGGCTACATCTGTACTAGAGAACTAAAACACCAGGGACTGTTCACTGGCACTGAAGATGAGAGCCAAGGAATTACATGAACTGCTCTTGCCCTCCAAAGTACTGAGGTTTTCCCAAAGTGACTGCTACCACCCAGAGCTGAGCCCATCCAGCTTTTGTGAGAACACAAGGTGGCCCAGGTCAAAATGATACTGGGGACTGCTCTAGCAGCTGGGATCCACCACTGTGGATGGACAAGGTGCAGAAGGAAACCATGGTAGCTCACTTAGGAACAGGCATTTATATTATAGACATGCCAAGCAAAGAGAAGTGAATCCTACCAAATATCTTGGAGGTGCTCAGGTCCTCTTCTGCTGCCTTCACTACCTGGAAATGTGAACGACTGGTTGCTGCTTGGATGCTTCTGGTGTTTCTTCTGCAGGGAATATGGTTGCTGGTTGATAACTGGCTGCTCTGACCTTTCTACTTATGCTGTCTGAAGCTCAAAGGTATTTTTGACAGTGCCTCCAGCTCTTTTCAGAAGTAGTGCAAGAAGATGATGTTTTATTTGCCTTTGTTGAGATTTCCCCAAATTGATTTCCCTCTAGTGGATTTGTGCTGATGGAAGGATTAAGCTTTTCACTTCTTATTTGGTGATTATTAAAATCACTAGGGATAGGATTGCAAGATCATGCAGTATTTTTGCTAAACCCAAAGGTCTTCCTGAGTGAAGTTTTGCTTCTTCTTTGATGTCAGCACATGGCTCTTCCCATACCAGAGCCAATTACCAACTGCACCCACCAAAGTAGCAGCATCGTTTTGTAAATGCTCAGTCTGTGTGCTGGAACATTAGCTGCTGATGTAAGGGAAAAATCCCATCCTTTTTTTTCATCTAGAGTTGCATAATGGTAACACAATGCATTACATTTGCTTTTTCCACAGTAAAACCTGCTTATTTGTAAAATGACTCATTATTTGGATGCAGAATTTTTCATTTTCTGTCTTTCAGTGGCCCTCTTGTACCTCCAAGACAGGTCACTGTCACCAAGAGTATGGGTACCCACAAGTGTGGGTAAGAACCATGTAAGAACCATCTACCAAAGGGAGATTCTTATCACAGTTTTAGTGCTGTGATTATACTATGTCCAGAGTCTGTCTGCTGGAGAAATAACACCTGAAATAATTTCATGCAGGTCATCTGATTCTTTGCATTTGGGGGTTTTATCTCAGGAGTTCACCTATAACATAAAAGGTAACAAAAATGGCATGTGGAAATCTCAGGGGAATCTAGAAATGCTGACACAGCATTACAGCTGCTTATTCTTGGCTCTGAACTCTTTCTCTTTGATTACTGAGTATTTTTAACTATATGCCTTTTCTTCCATGTAAAAATAACAGTTTTCTACTAAGGAAGCTTGCTTTTGTAGTGAGATTAGTAGTGAGATTAAATTGGTTAGATTTCATTACTAGTTAGGTTTTTTATTTAAAACAGAAGAAAAAAATATTGATAGGGAGAGTGCTATTATATATATCACAGGAAAAATTCCTAAAGAAGAGTTCTTGGAAATTGGTCTCCAAAACAATTTTTGCACACGTGAAAGGTGCCATGAAAAATTATGGTGTCTATTAATTAAATCTTTTGGTGTTAGAGAACAAATTGAAACACATCTGAAAGCTGAAGGGATCTGTAATGTGACTCAGTCTTTTTTGCCTCTAGGTCACTGCTTCAGAGTTGCTGTGGGCTAGATGCAACTGAAAGTCATTATTCTGTGACATATGTTTGGAAACCTCTGGGAAATGAGTTTGTGTTATCCTGCTGCCAGTGGTAGAGTGACTGATGCAGGTTCAGGTAATCTATCCTCCCTACAGGGGGTAATTGGTATTTTCCTCCATGATAGCAGAGAGACTGTAGCAAAACCAGGCAGAAAGCAGAGTTATCATCCTGTCCTCGCATCACCAGCAACAGCTACATTATTTTTTCAGCCCCCAAAGTGCTAAGGCTACATGCACCTTGCCATCAGGGTGCCAGGACACCACACACAGGAGGTCCCAGCAGGACATCCCAGTCTCCATGTGGGTAATGGGAGGGGAAGGGAGGTGAACTTCTCCAACCACTCCCCAGGATCTGTCATCACTTTGTACCCCACGTGCTGTCTACCATGGCACAGTTTCTCTTCTGCATATGAAAGAGGCACAAAGCAGTAGTAATGACCTGTTGGTCAGCTGCTTTGTGCTCGCCACCTGAATCACCACATATTCACTCCTGCCTTTCTGAAACCTTGGCTTTCTTGACTGGCAGCATCAGCCCATGCAAAGATGGCTCTAGGCACCTATGAGCACACCAAGAGAATAACTGGAGTGTCCAAGGTAGGTTTACTCATGCTACTAAAGTCAAACATAACCAAGCTTTGCATGAGGGAAAGCTACAAGAATGCATTTGGACTTTTGTCAAATCTTTGCGCTTCTGGCAAATCTTTTGCAAATTTTTTTTGCAAAATTTTTTAAAGAATATCTGTCTCCATCATATTTGCTGGCCCAGTATTAACACTTGACAAATCTAGTTTTACAGTCCCATTAAGCTTCAGTTTCAGAGACACTGACTTACATCATAGAGGAAACTATCTCAGTTTACCCTGACCACATAAGGAAATTGGACTCCAACCTCCTCTGGGGTTTCCTGTTGATTCCCTGTTAGAGGCTGACTGATGGAGAGTTCTGCACCCAGAGATGATTTCCTGGCAGACCTTGTTTCCCATGTTTTTCCCAACTGCCTCACTGTGCTCTCAGCTGCCTTCATGACTGATACAGCCTCCTCCAAAAGGTGGTTAGTTTCATTTAAAAAAGAAGGTCCAAGATATATGCATTGCCCTCTGGAGAGTCCTGCTTCCCTCTAATGACTAAAAGCTGCTCTGTATGATGGAGTCAGGCTTTGACATGTACCTCTGAGATGCCTTATAGAAAGAGACCTGGATCTTAGCATGTGCATTTCTAAAGAGGGCTGACAAAACAGAGCCAATAAGCAGAAGCAAACAAAAGAGACTTTGGAGATCTGGAATGAGAGTTAAAATGATGTTTGATTTATATAGGAAAAGAAGATTTAGTAGCAACTCAGTGCCAATAAAAGGTTAAACTGTTAAAGAGCTTTTTCAATCTAATGCAGAAGGACATGAGAAGAAGCAGTGGCTGGAAACTGAATCCAGACAAATCCACATGCAGACTCATAAACTATAACTCCCATAAAGCACTGAGCCACAAAGGGAAAAGGAACTTTAATACCGATCTTGACTCAAAGAAGATCATTGTTTGGAAGTGACAGCCATGCCAGCAACTGCAAATAACATTTAAGCACTAGGACTATCTGAATATTGTGGTCAGGGTGCTCAATTGGCCAATGGGTATTCTAAGCAATCAGAGTCCAAACTAGGTATTCACTTGCATATTAATAGGTCCCTGGTGCCATTTGAGGAGTTCTGAACAGCTTGAGATACCCACATAAGACTGGACAGACATGACACGAGACCTACAGGAGGCCCTTTTGGAGTAGAAGGTAGATAGTAGGAAGGTTACAAATGTTCGAGGGTGCTAGACTATGATGAGGAGCTGGCTGAATGTGGTGGAAGGCAGCAAGTAAGCTGTCCAAAAGTGGAGGTCTGAAATAAATTCAATAAAGCAGACCATAAAAATTCCTGGTTTTGTCCCTATGTTGTAAAAGGAAAGCAGGGAAATTGGCTTAAGTGTTGAAATTTACACGATAGGCACCTGATACCAGGTGAGATGAATCCAACACTCAGACACTAAATTAAATGCTTCACTATCATGGCAATGTTTTCAGCTTTTTAAAAAAAAATTTGAGACAACTTTGCAAGGTTTTAATTTCTCAATCTGAGTTTCAGACAGTAATAAACAACCAAGGGCTAGAAATGCCTTGTTTTCCCTTATGCCAAATTAGACAAATAAGCTAGACTACAACAGCTGCTCTAGTGCTCTTGATGGATAAGAAGCAACCATCAATATTAATTTCTCTCTCAGGAACATTCCAGGCCAACTAGTGAAGTGTGAGGAATATGTAGCTACTTGCTACTCCCCAGAAATTGCTGTGTTAATACCAGTCCCAAACCAACACGCACGTGGATGTGCCATGTCCAAGCTTAAGGCTGAAAGTTGCTAAGCAAGAAAAGAAAGAAGCCAGCCCTAAGTAAGGGAAAGATCAGAAAGTCATTTGCTCCAGCACCCTTTGACATCGTGTTGCTGCTGTAGCGAAGGCAACATAAACCTTCCCTGACCCTCTGCTTGGCCCCTCCAGCTAGAACAGACAATCATCCCCTTTTACTTACTGTACTTTTCACCACTCCTGCACAAGATTAACTTCATAGTCTAGAGCTGAATCATGAAGGAAAGTGCAGGGAAGTGGCAGCAAAGACAAATGTCATGACCGAGGCTGGTAGAGGAGCAGGATCCTGGAACCAGACAGTGGGGCAGGCCCATGGTACTTCACCCTTTGCACCAGACCCTGCAAACAGCAGCCCTGGGAGAATCAGAGCAGCAAGTGAGCAGAGGCATGCAGAGGTCAAGGTTATTTTTAGAAACCTGAAGTTAACAGCCTTCTGACCTGAGCCACTGAGAAAACATTGTTTAGGGGTGGTTTCTGCTAGGACACTCGCAATGTCTTCAAAGGTGTGTTTAGTGTTGACGTTGGATGTGGTCCTCAGGCTTTGGATGGTAAATGGACTCAAAGAAAATGCAGTATCTGAACAAGCAGGGCTTTCAGGACAAGCAGATTTTCACAGTAAACTGACCAAGTGATGAAGCTACAGGCCAAGATGTCCTTATTGTCTCCAAAGGAAAGTGGGCTGTGGCCTGGGCCATGCCATGGCCTCTTCCCTTGAAGTGGTGGTGAGGACATGTTTGGGTGAGGTCCCACAGATTGTGCCAGAGGCATGGGGACAGGGCACTGTAGTGTCAGCTAGTGAATTGCAGTATCAGGCCTTTGACCTTGACATTGCAACTACACCATGTGCACTCTTAAATTGCTAAGAAGTCCTGATTTGGGTTTCTTTGAGGTTAATTTGTCCTTTTCAAACAAATCCTAGCACTTCAGGGGCACCACGAGCCTAAGAACATCTCTTCCTGTTTTGAAGGACCATGCCAGCAGGAACAGAAAGCAATCTCTGGCAGTGTTTTATTTGCTATTTAGGTGAAACTGTGATGTCTGAACAGCATAAATGAGATTCCCAAAAGTTTGTCAATCAAATATGTAAGGACCTGTGTATTTTTAAGGTCAGTAAGGCCTGTCATTGTGTCAGCTAGTGTTGCTTCCAACTCCTTTCTCCCTCATAGGATTCCCCAAAGCTGATTAGCTATTTAAAACAATCTTGTCTACATGGGATTTGAATTAATTTAAACCCTGGACACTGAAGTAGCCCTCAATCAGCAAAAGGTGTTCTCCTGGCCCTGACCTCACAGGAGATGAATAGACAGATGACAGTGAAAGGTGGCAGGAAAGGGGTGAGAGCTCATCACATTTCAGTGGTGATTCCTATTGTGCCTCAGCTGTTTTGCTCAAGGTGTGGAGCATGCTTTCTCCCACATTCTACTTTTCCCTACTTTTAGAGAAAAACAGAGCCCCACAGATGAGTTTTCATCCTTTGCCTTGTGATGGTGGGAAGGTTGCTGGCTGGACCTTGCCTGGGTATGGATGGATGGAGATCCTGGCTGGGGCACATGCTGAAGCACTGGAAAGGAGAAACACCATTCTGTGGCTGTCATCCAGCCTTTCCAAGAAGTAGGGCCAAGAGAGTCATGTGAAACCTAAGCACAGAATCAGCATTTAAAGGGATTCAACACTTAAATTACTGGCAGTCACTGTTTAAAGTAGGATAATGAATTCTCCCTGCTGAGAGACACCTGATGCTCTCCACCAGAAGTGTGCTTTTTTGTGTAGGCTATGTAAGAAGGTGACAATTTAGGAAGAAAATGTCCATGAGCAGCCTAACCTATTGGAATGAAATGGCAATTATTATATAGTCAGACAGCATGGAGCCTGTGCTTTTAATGCAATTAATTCTGTCTTGGCTTAATAAATTCATGACACTGGCATAGTCAAGACTAAACTTTAAGAAGAACAGTGATGAGAGTTCTTTTGTGTTTAAACATTAGCATTCAGATTCTTAAAGGGACATTTTGCCTACTCTGAGACCTTGGTTGTGCATAACTGAAAAAGGCACCTACAAAAGTACACTTTTTCAGATATCACTTTTTTATTTTCTTGCTTTGCAGACACCTCACAAAATTGGATTTTTTTTTTATAAATGAAATTATGTGGACCTTTAGATCCTCTAATCCTCAGAAAACAATTAGGAAATCTGTTGCTTTGTTGTGCCTCTCTGAGTTGGAAGAGCAGAGCTTTTGCAGATGTTCACCATACCTTGGAAGAGTGAATGAGACACTTGTAGAAATATGCTCCCTATTTTCCAATACAGAGTGAGATGTCAAAGTGTCCAGAGAAAATTGCAGGGGATTTGGATGGGAGTTATCCAAATCCCAACAACTAAGTCAGCATTAAGTTACAGCCATTATTAAAAGGGACAAGGAATCCTCACCTTCGTTCCTCTGACTCTGATTAATCATCCCACCAAGCTACCTATGGCATTTTAGGGATCATGAAAATGTGCCATCAGAGAATAGATCTGTCTGGAAACTATTCAGACAAAGAAACACCACAATGTCTTCTGGTGGATGAGTTGCCTGAACAGATTTAGTACATTTTTTTTTTTTTTCTCTGATATACCCCTTAGAGAAATCCCCTTCTGGTGGCATGGGTTTCTCTTCATTAGTAAATACTACGCGAGTTTCTCTTCATTTGTAAATGCTAGAATGTCCAGCAAATAATACTTCCTTTTTTTTTTGGAGCAGGATGGAAGCACCAAGGTAGAGAGACACTGGTATTCCAAGGTCCCTAAGGAAATTCTGTTTCTCTTTCTAGTGTGGGCTATGAGGGCATAGCTGGTTCTTAAGGGACATATAAAGACTTGTCAGAAGCATGCTGTTAAGAACCTTCCTTGTTTACAAAGTCTCAGTCCAATGTAACATCTACAAAAATTATTTAAAAACTTCTGAAATTCGGCTTCCTGCAGCTCAATCACAATCTCAAATGCCTCAGTGCTAATTCTCATTTGGTAATGTGACAAGCTAGTGAGCGAGGTGAAGGATGCATCAGTAACAACAGCCAGCTGACCCACACACTGTGTTTGTGATCCACATGCTGAGGGTATTTTTTCAGGCCCACGGTGTCCCTGGGTGTGCTGGCAATCTGTGCCTTCTTGTTGGTGGTGGTAACTTTGAAGAGCCTCATCCCTTGGCACCTGGGTTCTTCAGGGACTGATCCCAGGGACAGCTGGAGCATTGGCATTTGTCAGGACCTGGCTGGGGTCTCATTCAGTTTGGTTGCTGCATTTGAAGAACAATGTAGAGCAGCTGGAGAGGCTTCACAGGGGAGCAATGAGAATGCTTTAAGGTTCAAAGTATAAAGCCTGTGGAATCAAAGGACTTGAGGAATATCAGTCAGGGGGACAGATGACTGCCAGGGAAAGATAAATGTTTCAAACAAGGTAAAAGTGCCCTCAGAAAGGAAGAGAATAATCTGTCTTTGTGCCTGGAAAGAAGTCAAAGATTATGGACTTTAACTGCAGCAAAAGAAGTTCAGATAGAAATTATGAAAAACTTTCTCAGCTGAAAAATAATGAAGCACTGAGCTGGATGAGCAAAGGAAGCTGTGCATTCTTCACATCACTGTCTTTTTTTTCAGGGATAGATTAGAGAGGCACCTGTCAGGATTAGCTTCAGTACTGTTGATCCTTTCTTGCAGTGAGGGATCTGTGCTCTGACCTCTCTAATTCCCTTTCAGGCTGTTTTTCTCTGCTACCATTATCCCATGGAATTTTGTCACAGAAAGTTGTCTCTCCCCAGGAAGTGAGATGCAGCCCTGTGGTGTTCTGGGTGCGTGGCAGAGTGCAGAGACCACGAACACAGCACAGAAATGCAGAGCCAGAATCTGGCTGAGAGGTTTTAATTAACTGTGGAGCTCTTGAGAGGGTTGTCCTGCAATTCCTGGGCACAGCAAATGGTGAAAACCTCAGTTTAAGTGTCTGATTTGAAAACGGGGAGGTTATCGATCTCTGCAGGGAATCAAATTGTGTGGGAGTTGTGTATCTCCCCTAAGGCTCAAAGCTTTGCAGAGCAGGACTGATGAAAGACCATAAATTGGGTGGCTTGATGATATATTTCAGTAGAGATTTGCTCCCTAGCAAGCTACTGCAAACTCATCTGTCTGAGATGTACCCCAGCACTCACCAGCAAATGTAAATTTGCTCAGCAAGCCTTGATTCCCGATGTTTGCAATAGTTCAGAGTGCTAAAGAAGAATGTATTATCTGCCAAATGGCTTTTCTTATACAAATGCCATGAAAATGCATACTCTTTACTGTGATCCTGCATTTTGTTTGCCATCTCTAGAGTGATAGATCCTGTCTAGGTAATTGGAAAAGAGCCTGCCAAGAGTTATCTCATTGTAAACACATTAGGAACTAAGATAAATCCAGGACAAAGCAAGCTCACAGCAGATGCAGAGGTGATGGAGCTGACTTCTGTTCAAACACACATGAGGGCATACAAAGAAAACCAGAGTTTCTCCTGGCAATCCCTTTTCCATTGCAAAGCATTTGCAGCTCACATGCACTTGAGCCCAGACATAATTGCACCTCTTGCATGTGCCTCTTCAGGGAGAGCTGAAACCATAAGCAGACCTGATAGAAGAGATTGCTCCTGCAGGAAGGGTGCCAACCCCAAGCAGGCAATGGGAGAAGAAGAGGCTGTGCTGCACCCAGGTGCTCAGCTCTCACCTGAACAAGCATGGGCTGGACCTCTGTGAATTTTCTCAGCATCTTACAGTATCCTTGGGGCTGTGAGGAGTACCAGCCAGGCACATTTTGGGTGTGTAAGCATTTTGGCACAGGAATCTTGGGGGTGTTGGTTGATAAAAGCTCAGCATGAGCCAGCAGTGGGCTCTTGCAGCCCAGAAAGCCAGTTGTATCCTGGGCTACATCAAAAGAAGCCTGGCCAGCAGGTCAAGGCATTCTCTCGCTCTACTCCACTCTCATGAGACACCCCCACCCCCCGTGCAATGCTATGCACAGTTCTGGAGCCCCCAGCACAAGAAGGCCATGGAACTCTTGGAGCAAGTCCAGAGGAGGTCCCTAAAGATGATCAGAGGGCTGGAGCTCCTATGAAGACAGGCTGAGAGAGCTGGGGACATCAGGGGATCCTGGCTGTTTTGGGGTACCACTGACAATCAAAGGCACTACAGCTTCATTTTGCCACCTGCTCATGCCATTGAGTAACTGTTGGCACTTGCCATTTGCATTTGCCACAAACAGTTCCTCCAGGGATGGGGAATTATCAATACCCCAGCAGCATTATCAGTAAATAATTAACAGCTAATAATTTCACTAATATTTCTCTGGTTTTGAGGCAGTACACAAAGATGTGATCTGGCAAAAAGCTATGAAAGGACAGACTATTTCTGATCCAGTGAAGACTTACATCATCTTCTCCAGGAATTTCTCCTATGCAGGGAGCACAGAGCAGCCCCTCTCTGGAAGGTCAACAAGGTTATTTAAACTTGGGTCATTTTACACAGCTGGGCAAATGAATCTGGCAAAACTGATGTGGCAGTAACCTCTGACAGTGAGGCAGGAAGGGATGAGGGGCCAGGATGACTGTCTGGACCTACAAACCCTGCTAACCAACTGCCTCAGCCAAAAAGAACTGCTCTGGTTGTTCTTTCCTAACTAAGATCTCTGCAGCTTCTGTCCCACATCACTCGTGCCTGACCAAGAGGCTACCCATGGCCTGTGCCTGTTTCATTTCCACCACACACTGGGAAATAACACACAGAAAACCTTAGGAACTGGTTTGCAGCATGCCACAGGAGCTGCTCCACAGGGAGCTCATCCTGAAAGGGCATCACTGGGTGCTGAGAAGGGAGCAGGCACCATGGGAAGAATGTGCTGGCCAAAGAGATGGGTCTGGTTGCACATTCTTCAGCCCTGAGTCACCCAGGGCTGCCTGGTAACCCCTAACCTTGCTTTAACTCCAAGCATGATTTTCCTGCCTTCCTTCAGTGGCAGAGTGGGTCTGCTCAAAGAGAAGTGATGAGAAGGCAGCACTGCAGCCTGGAAGCCCCCACCCCTCTAAGGCAAGGCAGTGCTGGGAGGGCTTGGTGGGAGATGCCTCACAAAGGGCTTTTTCTCTTCTTCAACCCCCAAGCCTGGGGGGTGTGTGTGTGAAGGGTGACCCAAGAGGACATTAATTTTGCAGCACAGTTGCCCAGCAATGGCAGACATCTGCGGAGCATGCACTGAGAGGTTTCAATCTTCATAGTTTATCAGGGGCTAATGAGTGATCAGGAGATCATTAGCCAGATGTTCCACTAGCTGCTGGTGCTACACAGCCAGCTGGGGATTTTGGAAGCAGCTACAAACTTGCACAGCTCATCTTTTGTCTGGAAACCATTTCCCAAGCAGATGCCACCTGCAAGCAGCCAGCGTGGTCCTTGGTGGGGTGCATGGCTGCACATACCCTCGAGTCCTGCCAGCCCACCTGTTGCTTCTGGGAAGGCCTCATTAAAATCTTTCTAGCAAAGCCACTGTAGATGATAGAAAAATGAGGTGCTGTGATATAGGTAGCCCCATGCCTGCTCTATTTGTCTGGCGTGGTCAGCTAAGGATGTGTGGCCTGAGGGCTTGCAGAGAGAGCACACATGCACAGGAGTTTCCATCCTCCTTGACAAAGTGCTGAAGAAAAGGCCAAGATTCCTGTCTGCAATCCTAGGGCTATTTTTTGGTATCTTCCACCTGAAAGTTAAATGTTGTGACTTCTCCTGCCAAGTGAAGCCCATCAGGAAGGGTTGGCTTAAAAAGTTGTGTCTGCTGAGGTGTGTAGGGTTTGCCTGACAGTGGACAGACCCATACCTCCCAGGGATAATTTAGGGTTTAGAGCACCCAGAGACTTGTCTCACCATCCCACCAGCAGATACTGAAGCACAGCAACACTCAAGACCAGCTTCATTCAAAGTAAAAAGGACCACAGGGCTCTGATCACACCCTACTAAAGCCAGGCAGGGAGGGAATAATTTAGCACTTGATGTCTGCTTTGTCTTAACTGAATTCCTTCTGTCTTAATCAAGAATTCCCTCTGGCTGTTGCACAGTAAAAAACACTTTCAGGATTTGTGTCATTTTCAAGTAGAAATGTAAGATGAGACACACAAAATCCCCTCTCTGAGCCCTGCAGCTGAGCCTGTGAGCAGAACAGGCCCATAAAATCATTCTGTATTTCTCCTGGGTTTCACCTGAAAAAACTTATTGTGTTGGCCATTATTTCTTTTAAGGAAAAAAAAGCAAAAGAAAGGAAAAATCCTTTTTGGGTGGGTTCTTGTTTAAGCAAGTGTTAAAAGAAGTGTTAGAGAGCTGAAAATTACAATATTGGTAGTCTTGCTGCAAGTATATTTATAATTAGTCTTGTATAACAGAAGCAGATGTTCCTTTTATTCCAAATGGTTCTGCCTGTGCCCAGGATGCAAATATAACATTTTACAGTGACAGAGACAGGGAGGTGATACCAGGGGAGATTTGTGCATGAGACTTAGATACCTGTGAAAATGCTCCTGCAGATTGCAATCCCAAATGATGGGTGAATTCATTGAAGTAAAAAAGAAGACAATTTATATTGTGTTTTTCCAAAGAAGGGAGCTTCAGTCTTCATCCTTCCCTTACCAGCCTAAAAGGATATAATTGTCTCAGAAGACAAGGAAACCATATTCCAGATGTCCATAGTATTTGAAAGAGGATGTTTATTAATGACCTGGGGACTGAAGATAAACAGGCTGCACAAAAATAACCACTGAGACACAAAGGTGAAGTTAACCTTTGCATGCCAGGGGTCTGAGCAGCCCAGGGAGTGAGCTGATAAGGCTGCTGAGGCTGTGGTGCCTGCTCTCAGAGCTTAATGCCTTAAATGCCTTTATAGGTAGTTACAAATTGTAGTGCTGCAGAGGAAGAATACAGATCTGCTGGATCAGTGTCTTCTATTGTCCACTTATATGATCAATTACGATGGGAGAAAATTTTGGCCTCATTGCTCATGCTAAAAGAAGCAATCAATCCATCTTCATGTAGCAGACACTGCCATGAGGACAAAGGGAGGTATCACCAGTCCTTCCTTTTGGACATCCATAATTTATAAACCCAGAGCAATATTTCTGCTGGATCAACATCCACGTGAAACCAGTAACCACAGTAAAAGAAATCCATTTTCCTTAGCTTCACAGCCCCCCATCTAGCACATAAAACCTCCCTGGCTCAAAATCAATAATGTATGTACTGAGCAGGCTGAGATGCAGCTTCCCCCCTTCCACACACACATATTCCCACAGGGAAAGACCAAAAGAATCAAATTCCGTGTCTGAACCATATTGCACACCCTGAAACCCAATGAGTCTGGGCTCTGTGATAACCACAGAGGAGAGACCCTCATGTCAAGGACACACTGCTAAATGGCCTTCCTGCCAGCCCAGATTAAGCAGTGCTAGCCCCAGCTGACCACACATATCACAGGGCAGTGCAGGAAAAGCACAGCTCCATCCACCTGCCCTTCAGGGTGTATTTACCTCATCTGTTGGATGTCTCAGCTGGTACCCAGTGTCAAGGGAGAGAGTAGTAAATTGCCAACCCTTAAAAAGTTGTCTCTGCCTTAAAAAATAATTGATTTAAATAAAGAAATTATTTTTTACTTATAAAAATAATAAAAATATGTCATTAGCAATAAATAATTTATACATAAATACATTTATGCAGATAAATAAAATTTCAATAAACTTGTAAAGGACTGGGTTTGAAACATGCTCATAGGTATTGTACTTTACTGAGAGGATACAGCTGAGTGATTGATGAGGCTTGGGGTGATTTGCTAGGACTGAGGCTCTGGATTGGTTCCCTCTAATTTGATGTGCTTGGCTTTAGTCAAATTCTGCAATGATATGGGATATGAACAGGGAACTCTGAAGTGCACATGCTCAGGACCAGAGGCAAAACTCTTCTATCACCCATGAGGAGCCCCCATACATTTCAGGCTGCCCCTTGCATCACCCATGTCCCAGCCCATTTCTCCCTCTGCCCTCAGTCCCATTAGCTCAGCTCCTCATTTGTCCTATTCCCATACCCTGCCCTCCAGACATCTCCCTTCCCTCTCCATTACTCCCACTCAGCAATTGTTCTTTTGGGTGATCTTTTGGATATATAGACTTTTTGCTTGACCCTGTCTAAGCCCCTAAGTTTTCTCCTAATCAGTTTGTAAGCCATAAAGTGGACTCATAATTCTTGTGTCAAACTGTGCTTCAGCTATTTAGGTTGCAGGGCAGACCTTAAAGTTCTTATGTGTAACTTAGGAAACAGAGGGTACACAAAAAATGTGGAGGACCTGTCCCACAGCTCTTTTCAGACTGGATGGCTTTTTAGTACATAAGAGTGTAGAAAACTTCATGGACCTTGGTCTTAGGTGAGACCTACTCTGAACACTAATAATGGTTGTGCAAAGCAGAAATCCTGTGGAGATGTGTCAAAGCATCCATCCTGCTCAGCCACACATGGCTTTTGTAGCTTATTTCAATATTCTTCTGACAGCAAAGGGTTAACCTGACCTTTATGTTCAGATATGTTGAGGCTAAGATCTAACACTTTTCAATACATATTTATATATATATATATATATGTAAGTCAGGTAAAAATAAACTGATGAAAGTGCTTGGCATAAGGCAAAGTCCAATGGAACTACCCTCTTGGGGAAACTGTGTATTTGACCTCTTCAAAACCATATGAAAAATACTTCCCTGACTCATCAACTCTTTGTTTCACTTACTTGCTGATTGCAGTCTTCCCAGGCTGAGGAGAGTCAGCTGAAATTCAGCAGCATTTGTAAAGTTGTTCCTAAAGGCTAACCTCATAACTCACCTCATAACTCCCTCAGCTAATTCAGTCATCAGACTATTATCCACTGCTGGTAGTCCAGGCTGGCAGTGATGACATTATTGGAAGAAGTACAAAAGCAATTAAAAAGGACTTCAAGGCACTGGGTCGGTTAATTGATGGGTCAGGAGCACAGGTAGTCTTCGCCTCAATTCCTGCAGTAGAAGACCTGAATGAGGAGAGGACTAGGAAAACCTGTCTCATCAATAGGTGGCTAAGGGACTGGTGCCACCGGTGGAACTTCGGGTTTTTTGACCACGGGGCAAATCCCATGCTGCCTAGTGTCACCAGATCAGATGGACTTCATCTAACCAACAGGGGGAAAAGGACTCTAGCTCATAGGTTGAAGGGGCTGATAAGGAGGGCTTTAAACTAGGTTTGAAGGGGGAGAGGGTTGAAACTGAGCTCTCCAGAGAGGAACCTAAAGGTGGACTACGCAAGATAAATGAGAAATCAGCAGCCCAGCTGAAGTGCATGTACACCAATGCACGCAGCATGGGCAACAAACAAGAGGAGCTGGAAGCCATTGTGCAGCAGGAAAGCTATGATGCAGTCGCTATCACGGAAACGTGGTGGGATGACTCCCATGACTGGAGTGCTGCCATGGGTGGCTACAGGCTCTTCAGAAGGGACAGGCAGGGTAGGAGAGGCGGAGGGGTAGCCCTGTATGTTAGAGAGTCTCTCGACGCTGTAGAAGTTGAGATCACCAATAACAAGGCAGAATGCCTGTGGGTTAGAATCAGAGGAAAGGTCAACAAGGCCGATATCGTGATGGGAGTCTGTTACAGACCGCCCAATCAGGATGATGAGGACGATGAAACATTCTACAAGCAACTGGCGGAGGTTTCAAAATCATCATCCCTTGTCCTCGTAGGTGACTTTAACCTGCCAGACATCTGCTGGGAACTCCACACCGCAGAGAGGAGGCAGTCTAGGAGATTCCTTGAATGTATTGAAGATAATTTCCTGCTCCAACTAGTAAATGAGCCCACCAGGGATGGAGCCCCACTTGACCTTCTTTTCACAAACAGAGAGGGGCTGGTGGGAGATGTGGTGGTTGGTGGACGACTGGGACTCAGTGATCACGAAATAATAGAGTTTTCAATACTCAGGGACACAAGGAGGGTCGTCAGTAAAACCTCTGTGTTGGACTTCCGGAGAGCAGACTTTGGACTATTCAAAAGACTAGTTCAGAGTATTCCCTGGAAAACAGCCCTTGAAAACAGAAGGGTCCAGGAGGGATGGACATACTTCAAAGAGCAAATTCTGAAAGCACAGGAGCAGGCTATCCCTGAGTCCCGAAAGGCGAGCCGGCGGGGAAGGCAACCGGTCTGGCTGAACTGGGAGACCCTGAAAGAAATTAGGGTTAAGAAGAGGGCCTATCAATTATGGAAAAAAGGGCTAACTTCTCGAGAGGAATACAGGAAAATAGTCAGGTCGTGTAGAAAGAAAATCAGAGAGAGAAAGGCACAACACGAACTGAATCTTGCTACCACTGTGAAGGATAATAAGAAATCCTTCTACAGATACATCAATAGTAAAAGAAGGGGCAAGGAAAACATTCATTCTGTACTGGACATGGGTGGGAATATAGTTAGCGAAGATGAGGAAAAGGCTGAGGTATTTAACACCTTCTTTACCTCAGTTTTCAACAAAAAGACAGATCATCCTATGGACAGCAGGCTTCTGGAGCCTATAGAAGGTGATAAAAATCTAAACAGCCCCCCTGAAATATTGAAGGACACAGTCAGTGACCTCTTGAGCTGCTTAGATCCCCACAAGTCTATGGGACCGGATGGGATCCACCCAAGAGTGATGAGGGAGCTGGCAGAAGTGGTTGCCCAGCCCCTCTCTATCATCTACCAACAGTCCTGGCTCACTGGGGACATCCCGGATGATTGGAAGTTGGCGAATGTCACGCCGATCCACAAAAAGGGCCGGAAGGAGGATCCGGGAAACTACAGGCCCGTCAGCCTGACCTCAGTGCCTGGTAGGATTATGGAACAGATCATCCTGGAGGCAATCGCACAGCACCTGCAGGATGGGCAAGGGATCAGACCCAGCCAGCACGGGTTTAGAAAGGGAAGGTCCTGCCTGACCAACCTGATCTCCTTTTATGATCAGGTGACCCGTCTGGTGGATGAGGGGAAGGCGGTGGATGTGATCTACCTGGACTTCAGCAAGGCCTTTGACACTGTCCCCCACAGCATTCTTCTAAAAAAGTTGTCGGCCCACAGCTTGGACAGGAGCACCCTGTGCTGGGTTAGGAACTGGCTGGAGGGCCGGGCCCAAAGAGTGGTGGTGAACGGGGCTGCATCCAGTTGGCGGCCGGTCACTAGTGGTGTCCCCCAGGGATCGGTGTTGGGCCCAGTTCTGTTCAATATCTTTATCGACGACCTAGATGAAGGGATTGAGTCCATCATCAGCAAATTCGCAGATGACACCAAGCTGGGAGGAAGTGTGGACCAACTGGAAGGCAGGAGGGCTCTGCAGAGGGACCTGGACAGACTGGAGAGATGGGCGGATTCCAACGGGATGAGGTTCAACACGGCCAAGTGCCGGGTCCTGCACTTTGGCCACAACAACCCCATGGGGAGCTCCAGGCTGGGCACAGAGTGGCTGAGAGCAGCCAGGCAGAGAGGGACCTGGGAGTCTGGATTGACAGGAAGCTGAACAGGAGCCAGCAGTGTGCCCAGGCGGCCAAGAAGGCCAATGGCATCCTGGCCTGGATCAGGAACAGCGTGGCCAGCAGGTCCAGGGAGGTGATCGTGCCCCTGTACTCAGCGCTAGTTAGGCCACACCTCGAGTACTGTGTCCAGTTCTGGGCCCCTCAGTTTAAGAAGGATGTCGAGGTCCTGGAGCAGGTCCAAAGGAGGGCAACCAGACTGGTGAAGGGACTCGAGCACAGGCCCTATGAAGAGAGACTGAGAGAGCTGGGGGTGTTCAGCCTGAAGAAGAGGAGGCTCAGGGGAGACCTCATTGCTCTCTACAACTACCTGAAAGGAGGCTGTAGCGAGGTGGGAGTTGGACTATTTTCCCAGATGACTTTCAACAAAACAAGAGGACACAGTCTTAAGTTGTGTCAGGGGAGATTTAGGTTGGATATTAGAAAGAATTTCTTCACGGAGAGGGTGATCAGGCAATGGAATGGTCTGCCCAGTGAGGTGGTAGATTCTCCGTCCCTAGAGACATTTAAAAAAAGACTGGATGTGGCACTCAGTGCCATGGTCTAGCAACTGTGCTCCGGTGGGTCAAGGGCTGGACTTGATGATCTCTGAGGTCCCTTCCAACCCGGCTAATTCTATGATTCTATGATTCTATGATTCTATGATTCTATGATTTTTGTCGGTGCCTTTAACTCATCCAGAAATAATAAAATCACTTTTGGCTGGAATACGGGCCTGTTGTTTCAGGAAAGACCAGTTTATCCTGCCTGCTTGTGCACCCCCAATTTAAGGGCCCCTCAGCAAACATGCCATGCTGTCTGCAGTCTCTGCAGTGTTTATCCAACTTATTTCTAGGGCTTTCCCAAGAGGAAACTAAACATTATCATCAGTTGACATGACTTAACTCTTCTGCTTAATGCATCCCATCAAGAGATACTAAAAACACACACATATCAGCTGGTATTAAGCAGGAAAATGACTCTGGCCTCCTTTACAAACCATGTTTAGCTGTATTCATGCTTTACTGCAGTTGTTACCTTGAGGTCAAAAGTTGGAAAAAAAAAACCAACAAAAAAGAGTCTTCTTAATATTGTATTTATAATGGTCCTATTGGAATGTTCTTATTGGCAATGAGCTGAGCTGGCTGGATCACTGAACTAATCCATGTATTCACTGAGTGGAAACTCCACAATGTTGACAAAATACTGGTATTTAATCTCAAGGAATGCTTTCTGCTCTAAATCAGAGGCATCTAAGGCATTACAAATTATACCAAGAGGCTTCCAGTTTATCAGAGGATCCTGATATTTGGACCAGGGAAGATCCAAAATGGAGCTCTTTGAGAGCTTTTCAAGTCTCGTTTTTTAACCATTGCATATCATCTTTTTGAAACAGAAGGGTTTAATGGAAGTGGATTAGTTTGGGTCAAATAAAGACTTACAGTTCCACAGTAAGCTTGGTAGTTTGTCACTCATGAATGAATATACTGTTCACTGAAAAAATTAGAAACTGGGTTCAAGTCTCTCTTTTATTTAGATCAAAGACTACTCTGGAAATGCCATGGGTCAGACAACTGTTTCACTAACTACTACTGCAGCTATTTTGATCTGTTTTTCTCTTCTTGAAATTTAAAAAAAAATCAGCAAACTGGAAATGATCCTCTTCTCCATATACCTGCCCAACATCTGATAACTAGACAAGATAGCATCCCTTTCCATCCAGGATGCTGCTCAGAGCAAGTTCCCACTGCCCAGGAGGATGGCTCAGCAGACTGCTCTCACAGGGCTGTCTCCTCCTCCATGTTGTGTGGGTAGAGATGAAGAGGATGGCTGAAGAGGAAGGCCTACTATTGAACCAGCAGAGGAACAATCTGGAGTAAGACCACCCTGTCTGTAGGGAAACAATTTGCTCCGTTCATCAGTGAGTACCAACACAATCCCCCCCCTGTTCAGGCCACCACACTCTCAGCCAAGTGACAGATGACATTTCCATGAGGTCAGACCTTAGGAGACCACAAGTGAGGTGCAGCAACCATCATCCTTCCCAGCTTCATGAGTGAGATGCTTCTGATGGGCTACACCATCCTAAGAGTGCTATAGCAGATGGTGTCCTTGTTTGGGGGTTTTGTGAACAACAGCATGGCAGGAGCAGTGGTGGGACAAAATTCCCTGTGCTGTCACCCAAGGAACCACTCAAGCATCCAGACAGAGAGCTCACGGGTAAGAGGAGAGCTCCAGCTGCATGTCTACTCCGTTCCCGAGTTCTCTGGAACCAGACAGAACAATTCAAATTTGGCCATTTTAGCTTCCTACGGGCTTCTATTTTCTATCTTAGTGTTGTGTGACACTGAATATCATTGTTTTGAGGAGCCTGTAAAACTGTCACTGGAGACCTGGTTGTCCTTGGAAACAGATTGCAATCTCAACATGTTTCCAAATGAACAAGAAATATTTGGAGCTGGAACTGAAAATTTTGTGTGACAGAGAGAAAAGCCACTAAACCTATGCTTTAAAGCTGCCAGGGAAGATTCGGTTTTATGAGGAGGTTTAGGAAAAAGCCTTTTTTATGAAAAAAATGCCCCAGACAGGAACATTTCCAACCTCCCCAAGAGAATATGAGGCACTATGTAATTAAGTCCTTCCTGGATGCTTAAAGATGTGCAAAGTGAGCAGGTCCCTGGCATGAGAGTAACGATGCATTTTGTATGGCAAAATGCCACTTTAATTGTGTCTCAGCTCCTAAAGTGATTAGTTTCCCTACAGGCAGCTTTGAGCCTTGATATAACAACCTCAAGCAAACAGAAAAAGAGGCACCTTTCCTCTGAGCAGATTAGCAGCAGTTAGTTCGGAAGGAAACACAATGAATTGATTCAACACATTTCTTTCAGTCCATGGCTGCTTTCTGAAACCTAAATTCCTTTAAAAGGGAAGCACAGCAAGGCTGTCTGTGTTTATGCTCCAGATTTAAATACAACAGCATACTTCAAGGCTTGTAGCTCTGTGTCATGTGAAGGTCAAAGAAAACTCAAATACCTTCTGACAGCTTATTTTGTCCTTAAATAAATTCAGATAAATTTTACAGTGAGTTTGTCTGTAGCTTTCAAAAGACTGACATGCACCATAACAAGGCTGCAGGCAACCAGCTGGTATAATAGTGGTCAGCAAGCCCAGAGCACAGCTATCTCATCTGAGTCCAAGTATCTGAAATGAGTATCTTTCCCAAAAAGAGGTGTTAAGAAAAAATACTGGGCCATTGATGATTTTACACTTGTAACATAGAGTCTGCTAATGCTTCCAGACCGTGTCCAAAGGATCCCAAATATGACCATATTTTCTCAAACTGCTTCTGTCACCATCTGGTGGTGTCTGTGGAGGAGATGGTGCCCTCGTCAGCCCTTGCAGATGGTGGTCAGACCCAGTCAGCCCCACCACCAAGGCATCTGCCTCTTCAAAGTCCATGCAGAGCAAGGACCTGATGCATCAGAACTGCTCCCTGGTAGCAGTGTGCTCTTTCAGTGGCAATAGTTCACTTCAGAGGTGTTCATGCTTCAGCCAGCAACTGCCTAGAGATTCCTCTCCCACAAATGTGCACACATACCAGGATCATATCAGGCTTACAAGGAATTTATTAAATCATGGTTCTGCACTACAGGTTTTATTAACTGAGATGAGTACTGCAGTGTAGCACATTATAGCATTAATTATTCATCCTACCCACCACCACCCCTGCTTTTCCCTTTCAACCTATTTCTTCCTCAAACTTCCATCTTCTCACTTGCTTCAAGATCAGCATAATAAACTGCCCCCTGTTTTGCAATCCTTTGTAACTGCGTTTTTTCCAGCATGACCCCATGAAAATACTTTCACTGTGAACAAAAGGAGTCAGTGATAGTGAGGTTACATATCAGGCAGACAGAAAAATCTTTATTTACTTGTGTCTTAAGAGAGATACCTATCTTCATGAGAAGATAGGTAGGCAGATATCAGAACTGTTACCTTTTTTTTTTTTTTTTAAAGGAAGCAATAATGAAGCAGTAACAATAAACTGGAGGGAATGCCTGGCAGGGATTGCACAACCTTTGTCACAGTAGAAGGCAGTGAGTTGTGCCAATGATGTTCAGCTTGCTCATCTTTTATTTCTCCTCTACTATTTAACAGAATTAATTCATAGTGCCACTAATCAGGAATAAGCTGTAGCTCTACAATTACATGACAGGGTCTCTATTTCTCCTGGGAATCAAAGGCTGCCTCTGCCAATCCTTGGCAAAATATCTGGAAAGCTGAGCTGGAAGAGAAGGTTTGATGTCCAGCTGCACTGAGTCTGCACTTCATCTGGGATCCAAACCTCCCCATGCAGGGAGGGAGACGTAGTGGGTCTCCACACCTTACTGGGCATTTCCTCCCTTGTGGGCCATGTCCCACTCTGACCCAACCCCAACACCAGCAAAGCAGCTGTGGTTCCTCAGACCCACCTGCTTTTCCAGCCACTCTCAAGGTCAGTGGCAAGGAAGGTTGTCTCTCTTTTGGAGATGTGCCTTGGTGTGGGTGATTTTAGTGAGGATCTTCTCCATCCCAGGTAGCTCCCATTGGGCTAATCTGAGGCTGGGCTCTGCATGTGTCACTTACTGCCAGGAGCTGGGGACAGGGGTGCTCAGTCTGTTGGGAAAGATGTGACAAATGGTGATGGGTGAAGGAAGGTCAGGTCGGACAGTCCTGACCTTGCAGTGAGCAATTGGAATTGCTCGGAGGCAATTGGCCTCACGGTGACAGCCACTTGTCACAATTCCTGACTTGGGCACCCATGTCTGATATCCATGTCCAGTCACACTTTCCATTGGGAAAAAGAAACCATGGCAGAACTGTTCTAACAAGACCATTTTTCACACGTTGACATTTTGAGCCAATGGAGACAGAAAGCTAGGAGGAAACATCCTTCTGGAGGTGAAGCAGAAGACTGGCTAACTCAAACACCAGGCCCCATCATGAAGCTTTTTTAGTGACACAGCTCTGTCCCTTTAATTCGAACACATTTCTGTTCTAATAAATTGCATTTATGCTTAAAATCATACCACTCCATGTGAATACTCCATCCTCCTTGTGGCTAAGTCCCCATCCAACCTTTTTACGAGCCATCCATAAATACACAATGATATATCCAACTACCACCATGTTGTTCATATGGAACTATTGATGAGGGACACCCATAAAGTTTAATTATGCCATTGAGTCTTGCTAAAATATTAACTTTAAGCTGGCTATAGAGTGCTCCAGTCACTTGAAATCAAATGGAAGTATAAAATGTCCTGTACTTTAAAGATATGCAGCAGGTACTTTTCAAGTGGTAAGCTACAGGGAAAATCTTTCATCGCCTGCTATAAAGATAACCTCTTCTATTAGGATTCAGTGTGAAGAGCTATAAAAATCAGAGCCAGAAAGGACCTATTAATTCACCTCCTGTTTCTCTGCCATCACAAGGTTTTTTTGGTTTTTGGTTTTTGGTTTTTTTTTTCCCAAAAATGTATTATTGAGTGTTATTGCTATAGCTAAGCTTTCAAAAGGGCTGGCTAATTGGGAATCCTTAATTCTTTTTGGGCAATGTTCCTCAGGCTAATAGAGCATAGCTTTGGAAAAAGTGATTCTGACATATAATCTGCAGCTTCTTTTTTTTTTTTCTTTTCTTTTTTTTCTGTTCCACCTCACTGCTTCCAGCTGTACCTGCTTGAATCAGCTTGAATTTTGGCTCTCCAGCCCTGATGTTACACAACCTCCAACACAGAGCCTTTCTTCTGTTGTCTGACTAGCCTGGACACTTTGATCTGTTTTTCAAACAAAGCTCAGAGATTCAGCCACAACTCCATGGAGAAAATCAGGATCAAACCAGACAATTCATCCATAAAATTCATTTATTTTTGTGGGATTCATGTAACTGCCACCCTACATTAGCTTTGGACACCTCAGCTGTTCAGTTTTTCCTGTCATTGGAGAGAGTGGACATCCCTTCCAGTCTCCAACTTGATTCTCCTAAGGTTTTTTGAGTCCCCTCCAATGCTTAAACATTTCCTTTACATCACTGTCAATGCGATGAGTAGGACAGACTGCAAATTACTTAATTTTACTGTTAACGTATCCTGTAGTGTGAGTGAGTATGCACAGACATAGATGTGTACCTTCACAAATCCATGCATGTACCAGCATAAGCACATATGTTTGTCTCATCTGTGTCTATAAACATATTAAACTTGTTTGGACTGACATTTTATGGGGGAAATCTCTTCATTTTTATAAAAAAGCTGTTTTCCTCCTCTGCAGAGTATAGTAGACATTCAAAAGATTATGACAAAGCATAAAGATGTGTAAGCCAACAACATTGAAATGGTGATGGCCTTTCTGCCTGTTTTGCTTATGAGAAATCACCACGAAGCCTGGCTGGCTGTTGCTCCTGGAAGCAGACCAGCTTTGCTGCTTGTGTAGTTGCTCTCTCTCTTAATGCCAGCCTCTTCTCATCCACAGGGTGGTTTGGAAGAGCCATGGGTATCCTAATAGTGAAAGAAGCAGATTCCTTGGAGGAGCCCACAGAGATGATGAGCAGCACTTAAATCCTGTCTCAGGTTTCACCTGGTCCAGAGGGACAAGCTTTGTCCTTCAGTGCAGATGACACAGTTACTTTAGAAAGCAGCAGAACAGTCACAAAGTGATAACAGATCTCTAACAAATAGAGGGGTTTAAATCTCGTGAGTTCACCTCCCTGCATCAAAACAGTAATAGAGTTGCAGAGCAGTGTTCCTCTACCAACCATAACAGGAGTTTCTGGCTTCAGGACAGTGAATCAGGTGCAGGGAGGTAACCTCTTGAGGTGCTTCCAAGCAGCCTGAACTCAAAATTGACCTTGTCTGTATGAATGCAGAATTAATCTATCAGGTTGTCATAAACAAGGTGATAAGCTGTCACTTCTGATTCCCCTCTCATAGCACAATCTGAGATTGGTCACATCTGTTCACTGAGGAACTTAACACATCACATGCAGAGGGACCATCAGCCAGCTGTGGCTCAGAGATCATAAGCACCTCTTCTCTCTGCTGTAGCAACATGACCAGCAGAGGTAAACACCACAGTCAGCAACAAGACAAAAAATTGGAATTGTGTGCTCCTGAAGATTTATTTGGTGTAACGTGTGTGCAACTCAGTTATATTAATCTTCCCACAGACTGTAACTTCATGTAGCTGCTGTAGGAAGGTTACAGTACTTCAGTAAAACATCACAGACATGATTCTGATCTGTTTAGACTCATATTCTTGAGTTTCCCCTCAAGGCCTTGATATCAGAACTGCAATGATTGCCAGAAACCAGAGAAGATGCACTACAAACCTGAGTTGTATGAGTAAGTCCTCAGCAGCTCCTGCTTTAATGACTTATTCATGGAAATAAATTAGCAGCTGACAGGCCTCCACCTCTGGAACAGGAAGGTTGCTGCTTTAATTAAACTTCTTAATTGGCATGGCCATCTCCTCCCACCCAGAGCTGACACTGAGTAAACATAGGATGTTACTGCATCCTTCTTATGAACAGACACGGAGCCATTTCAGAAAATCAATGATAATGATTAAGAGAGCTCTCATTCCTTGCTCCTACCTTACTTTCCACACCAAGTGTATTGACAAAATGTCTCCTCACAGAAGGTTATGTGTACAGGCTTTCTGCAGACAGCACCAGCAATATTTCTTGTTAGAAGCAGGCAATACTGCTCAGATTCCTATCAAGCATCTTCCTTTCCTCTTTCCACTACAAGCTCTGGGTGGTCTGGGCACTGTACAAGCCTGGCAAGAGATCTTCTGTCCTCAGAGATCTTCTGGTCTCTGAGACAGACAAAAAGTGGCCAGAGAAGTACTGTGAATTTTCCTCCATGAGGAACTGGGCAGTAAGAGAGAGAATACTGCTCCTGGGTAAGGATGGAACCCTGATAGCAGGATCTCCCTTCAACACCCCCTAAATACCCAGAAAACTTCCTCCTCTGAGAGATCAGCCAAGCCACTGTATCAACCCCACAGCTCAGCAGATTTGGTGTTTGGGAGCTGTGTTATTTGAAGATCAGCCATAAGAAACAGACCAAAAAACACCCCACCCAGAATGTAGAAAGCTCTAGAGAACTGATGCAGGTTGTTGGCCCAGCCCTCCTTGTCTGCTCCAGCTGTTCTGCTCAGTTCTGGTGGTGCTCAGATCTGGGCTTGTGTCACAGTGTGATGCAATGTAGATGGATTTCAGTGGTGAGTTTCGTGCCCAGTACACAACTTCTAAACAGCAATCTTCTTGAAGAGCAACTAGTTGATCCATATGAGGACTTTTTACTGATGGAAACAGGGCTTTTTGTATTACTGCATTATTACTCAAAAATATATTTTTCTCTATCATAAAAAGATATATTTACTCATCAGAGTTTGATGAATCATTTTTCCATTAAAGACATAGAGATGTCAGAAGAAGTACTTGTGAAATATGCTCCAGCAAGTTGCCAGAACATGCCTGTGTCTTGTTTTCTTAAATGAATTTGAAGCTAGATCAAGTTAAAACCTATCTCTATCATATTAAAACCTTCCCCACTTCTCTTCATTGCTCTTCTGAACACAGATCACTGTAGCCAAATCAACTCACCTAGAAGCTTCACAAACCCACTCAGTTTATCACAGCTTCTCTGCTGAGCCATGGTGAGGATGTTGCTGCACTCCAGGTGTGCCCTTCCAGCCCATCTGTGAGGACAAGTAATGTGGCTGATTTTAAACCTCAGTTAAGAGGTTTGCTCTGTGTTGCACATGCAGATGTCTTGCAGATGGGTGCATGAGCTCCACTGGCATCAGCTGATGGATGGTGTTTCATTGAACTCCTGCAATTCAGCTGTTTATCTGAGCATTGAGGGGGTGTGTGCACCTGTACATTTTATATGTAAGTGTCTGTGTGTATGTGCATGTACGTGTTTATCACAGAAGGGCTGAGGTTGGAAGGGATTTTGGAGGTTGTCTAGTCCAAACTAGAGCAGTGTAAGCTGCAGCAGGTCAGTCAAGGCCATCTCAGTCAGGTTTTGAATGTCTCCAAAGATTAAGTCTCCACGACTTCTCTGAGCAGCGCTTGATTTAATCCAAGCTTCACAACCACTGTAATCCTCTGCTCCCACATGGTTGGCCAGGGCAACACCTCTCTGCCTCTCCACTGTCCCCCAGTGAAGGGGACAACTCCTTTTGTGTTGTAGATACACTGCTGAAGGAATATACTCAACATTTGTGCAAGCTGTAATTCCCAGAACTACCAAAGTATTTAGGAGCCTTTATGTTATCCTTGCAGATCTGGAGCCTTTTTGTACAGTCCTATCACATTAGCCTGAACCTCCCACAATTTTAAGCACATTTTTACTCACAGCAACCCAGGATATAAAAAAAAAAAAAAAAAAAGAGTGTAAATTATTCTTCCAGCCTGAGACACAGCAAGGACACCAATTTCCTTCACCTGAGCCCCAGATCTGGATCATTGGTTCACTTTCCCTCCCTTTTCCAGTATCTCCTGGAACCATTTCCAGTTTTAAAGAAAGGGAACATGCAGCTGGCTTCAAATGGCAAATATTAGAAATAGATTCAAGCTCTTGGATCAAGATCTTAGATCTTCTGTACCCTGGATCTGTATACAAACTTTGCAGCTAATGCCTAAATGCAGGAGGGATTTGTAAATTGTATCTCAGGAGATCTCTCAGAGCTACTGACACTCCTCCTGGAGGATTTGAATGGTGATGCTGTTTTTGCCTTTTGGGTCATTAGGTCATGACTGAATAACAGCTAAAAACTAAACTATGCAGTATTATGTCTATTGCATACGGGGACTGAATGACTTGACTAAAAGGCAAGGATCCAAAGCAGCACTGAAACAAAGCAGCTGCCTAACTGCTGCCTTTCCTCCTCTTCCTCCTCCCCTTCCTCCTTCTTTTCCTCCTCCTCGTCCTCAGCAGCAGCAGTTGGGGCTTCTCATCTGCTCCCCAAATCTCTACGAGACATCTCCCACTGTGAGAGCACACGACGTACCACAGGGAAAAATTATTTGATTTTGATGCCTGTTGACATGCAAAGACCCTTCCCTGACTTCTCTCACATGGTTTTATACTTCATATCCAGCTGCAAGCTTTATATTATCCATCTGTGTGCTGTATATTTTGTACCATGGAAACACCAAGGGCAGACCCTACCCCTCTGAGCTACCTCAGAGAAAAGTTGTGCTCAAGTAGAGTCTGATTGTGCTGGACACTGTATGACACCAATCCTGCTCACACAGAGTCTGGGGGACAGCTGAACACAGCTTGTTCAGGATTCGGACTGCTCCACAACAGAGACTTCTGTAGACCAACTGTAAGGTTCCTACAACAGATTTCCTTTTCTTAGTTACTTACAAGTGCTTACAAGTAGCACAAACACATTACAGGCTCTATGGACCACAGGTTGGAAAGCACTCTTAAAAACCAAAACACTACTTATAGCTGTGACAAGTACACATGGAAAAAGCATAAAGAAGTAAATGGCATGTGCAGAGGAATTAGCCAGAACTATTATAACAATTTCTTGCCTTCTAAACCACTTTCATGTTGCAGTTTATTGCACACAGTATAAACACTCTCCCCCCAATTTTTTTTTTTTTCATTTATATTTCCTTTTTTTCAAAAGCTTCCATTCCTAATACCATGTGTGAGGCCAAGTCTTTAAGGAAGCAATATGCTCAAGCAGCTACCCAGGAACAAGCACACCAAACATGTAGACTAAATGACCTCTAAAGGTCATCTCCCAACCCAAACTATTCTATGATTCTGCGATTTGGCACTTGTGCATACCACAGCACCACTTTCCATTAGCAGCCCTGCCTTATCTAATGTACAAAAAGGCTGTGGTCAATGAGAGGGCTTGATGGATGGTGGGGATAATTGGGCTGAGCATCACTTCTTGTGGTCATTATTGGCAGGCTTTACCATGAATTATTTAGGAAGAGAAGAAGCTGGTATGGGGGCCTTTGTGGGTCACTTGGGCAGTGTCTGCTATCACAAGCTGCCATGTCACACGTATTCCCAGGTGTGCAGCCATCACCTCCAAAAATCAAGTTTCATTTCTGCTTCCAGTGCTCCTCTTGCAAGGTTGCAGCTGAAGCACTCTCCTCCAGTGATTAGAAAACACCTTTTAATTTACAGCCTAATATTATTTGTGGATGGCTAATACACATTAGTACTGGTGCCAACAGTTGCCTTTACCTTCCATGATTCTGTTGGGTTTTTTTCTCTCTGGTCTTCACCTCCTTGATGTATTACTAGACAGCACAAGTGAATGGCTTCTCCACTTCTGTTTTTCAAAACTAAACTGCTCAGATTCATACAGTTTCCTCTCACTGGACATGTTTGCTGCTTGCTCCAACATCTTTTCTTTGCATGCCAGCCTGTTCCAGTTGGAATGACCCTTTCTGGGCTAGGGGAGGCTATGAATACACACAATTTTTACAGAAAAACTTGTAAAGGACCAAAAATGCCTTTGCTCTTTCAGAAGTCTCTCTTCTGATGCAATCTGTGACTGCATTTGCTGTCTTGGGCAAGTGTGTTATATAGGTGCTCACAGACATTTTGCCCTCCACATTACAGCAAAATTCTTGGGCCAAATCTATGACAGGCCAGTAGGATGAGCCAGGGCCTGATGGCATGGCATGGCTCACATCCACATGGCTCAGCTCTCATCATCTCTAAGCCAGTGTGACCTCATCCAAAGAGGCTCCTGGAGCAGCCCCCAGCCTGCACTAATCCCCAGACCGTGCCTGGGCATTGTCTAACCTGGAGCTGGTCGGCTCCAGCCAAACTGTGCCAGGAAGCAGATAAACATTTATCCTCACCAGTGGTCACAGGGCAGTTCATAAACCTGCCCTGGCTCAGTTTAATTAATTACTGAGCCTTAGTGCATGACAGAGACTTTGAACTCTTCGATCCAGCTCCACTCTTCCAGGTCTCAAAGGTAACAACTTTTCCCTTTGTGGTATTCCCGACTCACTGATGCCTCCCAGATATGTATTGTCTGCAAATATCATTAGTCCTTCCTTACTTTTTATTTCAGAAAGAAAACTAACTAAAACTGGCTCCAAGGAATTTCACCCATTATGTCCCCCCATCCTATTATTTTCCTTTTAGAAGAACCCCTTGTGTTTGTTCTTGGCTATTTCCTGACAGCCCTTCAGCTCGAATACCAGTCTCTGCTGCTTCCAACACAAACAATAATTTCCCATGTGGCTCTTTTATCAAAAGTGTTGCTGAAGTCCAGACAGATCAGATCTAAAGCATTTCCCGTGTCTAAAAAAGCCTTTTTTTTTTTTTTTTTCCTTATCACCAAAGCTATCAAGTAAGCCTGACTCAAGTGACCTTGGTAAAACCCTGTTATATTTTTATCATATTTTTTCCTTTACTTCTATGTCTTCAGCCCTTCCTTCAAAATTAGTTTACATGTCATCCAGCATTTGTGCTGGACATATCCAGCCCTTTTTCTGTGAATTCTTGTCAATTCAGTCCCCAGGAAGTTAGTCTGTGTTACTTGCCTCAAGAGGTCTGAAATTCTCCCTGCTAAAGGTCCAGCTGAGGCAGAAAAAAAAAAAAAAAGTCAGTTGTGGGCTAATCCCCTTCATATATAGAATTTAGGCCAGTGCCTCCATGTTTCTTCAGGGGAAATTTGTGGTCCATCCTAAATCCTCAGCTGCTGTGCCTGCCATCCTGACCTGCTCTGGCCACACACATCTCTCCAGCCCAGGCACCAATAAGTTTGCAAAGCTGGATGTGTGCAGACTTGCAGGGCCAGCACTGATGCTGCTTAAAACAAGGCAGGAGAAAGGAGAGTTTGATGTGAGTTTTCTGTCAGCCTCATCTGGAAATACACTATTTGGTCAGGGTCTGTGGTTCACTTTCAAGGGGTTCAGTTGTTTTCCCTTGGGGGCTGCAAGAGATCCTCTTTGCTTCAGGTTTCACCTGCTTTTCTGGCAATCCTGTCCCTTGATCATCACTTTTCCATGGCCTTCTTTGTGTGTGTGTGTATGTATATATATATGCTCATATACAAAGATACATATATATGTAACTATGTATGTAAAATTAATGGGTTTCAAGCAATCCTCTGTCTCCCTATGCACTCACAACAGCAATGCAGAAGTTGCAGCTGCAGACAAGCTCCTTCCCCACAATCTCCATCAGGCTCCGCTCCAAAAGTCTGCTGGTCTCAATCCAGGACAAAGGAGCCCTTTCCCTATTTAGCTGGAGGGTAGCTATGGCAACATGGCACAAAGACATCTCAATAGCTAAGGCCAGAGCAGCCCTGTATCTCACAGACAGACACTGCTGGCTGGTGCTTAAAACTCTGCTTCCTTTTGACAAAGGCGATGTTTATTACCTACAACTGAGCCCCTGGCTCTAAATGTCCAGTAGCTGGAAGCAAAAACAAGTGCTGCAGCCCCCTCAACAAATGGGACATTTCAGGGGATGTCCATGAATAGGCCTTGTCATGGGTAATGAAAGAAGCAGCAGAGAGGGAGGGGAGGAAATGAATGAGTGGGGATTGCAGCAGCTCAAGGGAGGCTGGTTGCAGGAGACAGCAAAAGGGCTGTCTGAGTTATGGCTTGTCTGTCTGGGAAAGTTGCACTGATACAGCTTTCTTTTGTCTCAAATGAGCTGCCCTGTGGCCACACACGAATTGTCTCACATCCTTTTGGCTTGTCTTTAAATGGAAATGGTGCCCTCCTCCTCCCCCGACCCCCCCCCCCCCCCTTTTTTTTTTTCTGCAAGGGATGTTTCCCTTCTTTTGTGCCATAACGATGAAGATGCAGCCCCAGCAAAACTTTCTGTCTGGTATCTATCAGCCTGCACATGTGCCCATCGTTGGCCTTAGAGCTTATCAGAGGTATATTAGGGTAAGCTTTTTGAAAAATGGTTTATAAATACCCCTTATGTAGTGCTGCCCCATGGAGTCTGCTGGGGTACACCAGCATTGCATCCTAACATAAAGCTCCACTCATTTGTTAAGACCCCATGACATTTTCTCTCCTGTCTTATTTCTATCTTCTACATAATTTTTTTGGTGATGATTCTGACAGAATCAGACATTATTTTGATCTCAAGTCATCAGCAGCATTGAGTTCACTGGAGTCTTCTCTGATTTTGCCATCGCTCTGGCTGAAGCAGTCCCAGAACACACCAAAAGCAAAGGGTGGTGGAGATGCCTGCAGTCCCAGCCATGTAGTGTCCAGCACGGAGGTCTAAACCCCCAGCCACAGGGCAGCTCATTTGAGACAGAAGAAGGCTGCATCAGTGCAACTTGCCCAGACAGACAAGCCATAAGTCGGACCTGCTTTCTTCTTCATGCCCCTGGTAGCATTCTTCCATTCAAAATCTTGCTGTACCCTGGAATTTCAGGTTGTCTGGTGTCCTGGATTGGGCCAGGAAAAAGCTAATTTTCTGTCTTGTAATTTTGTTTTCACTTAAGTCTCTTGTAAGTGGCTGTACTTGGTGAAATTAACAGCAAGTTTCTCAGTGTCTGCTTCTAGGACTGATTATAGTTACAGCTGGAGAATGTTATGCAGAACCAAGGACACTGCTCAGTTCTGAGGAGCATCTTATGCTCCAGAAGGAGAAAAAGAGTAAAGGGATCATACCTGTGACCCTCCTTTTGGGAGGAGAGGACAAGATAAATGACCAAAATTGACGAAACAGAGTATTCTATCTCATGTGCATCATATTCGGTATAAATTTGAGGGATCATGAGGGTCAAAACCTTTTTTCATTTGGCTTTCCTCTTCATTTTTCTTCACCTGTTCCTGTTTGCTTCAGCATCCTGGGAGGATTCTGTCTGTTCATCTGCCTCTGATCCCTGCCAGCCTGAATCTGTGTGTTCCTGCCTTCAGCTCCCAACTGCTGCTGACTCCAGGAGTCCAGCCTGGACTTTCTCAGGGCTGCCCTGCAGCCTCAATGGTGATGTGAGTATTATTGGTGAAAAGGGAGGAGGAAGGTGGTATAATTTTCTGTATATATATTTGTATATTTTCCTTTTTTATCATTACTGTTTCATTAAAGCTGTGTAGTTTAGTTTCCAACCCAGAAGTCTCTCTTCCTTATTCTCTCTTCCTTCTTTATCAGGGAAGAGGAGGGGATTAATAGAGAGCATCTGTCACTCAATTAATTGCTGGCCCAGCATTAAACCATGACACCTGGGTTTGTATGTGTGGGCTTGGCCATGCAGGGTGGGAGCATGACTGTGGCACCGTGTCCTGTGTTGCCTCATCCAGCACATGTGTCCTGAGCAATCCTGAACATCTCTTTGGGAACATCCTGCTGCTCTGTCCTACCCTGAAGCATTTCACCACAGTGTCAGATCCTGGCTTTGCTGCCTCTTTGACCAGCTCCACCACCTTGCTGAGCTCCCTGCAGGTCACCACCACTCCTGGCTGATGGCATCGGTGGTTGTGGTCTCACCCCTGACACATGCAGCCACTTTCCTCACCAATCAGTTTCCTTAAAACCACTGTGGAGGCCACGGGGCCATCTGTCTGGCATTTCCAGCCCCATCACCTCCTGGTGACAAGTGGCCAGCCAGCTGGTACATGGCAGTCACCCGTGGGGATGTCCTCGGGTGCTCTCCACCTGCTCTCCCCAGTCCCACATGGTAACCACCAGCCCTGAGGGGTAGGCTTGGCTGTGCTGCTGGATGAGCCTCCCTTCCCAGCCCTGCCAGAGGCTGGAAGCACACGGCATGCAGGCAGGGAACCACCCCCCTGAGCTGCCCAGCACCAGCTGGTAACCAGGCTTTGCATCCATGCACTGAGCCCCAGCATGGCCAGAACCTGCCATACTCTCTCTGCTCACTTGAAGGAGAGATGGAGGTATTCAAGATGTCCATCATCTCACAAAGCCACTGGTTCAATTCAGCCTTTTAAGTGCTTGAATGTGATGTATGGCTGGCCCCAGCTTACTAGGGAACCATGCATGGATGCAGGAGACTCAAAAAAACTCCTGAATATGAAAATAGCAAAAAGCTCATATTATATATTTGCTGCTGCAGAAGGCCACTGTAGATGTTTGCAAGGCAGTGGCCATTCATCACTCAAAAATATGCTAATATACCAGATTGGATAGTTTATATTTCATCTATGGTCCTCTTCATTTCCATATGTAATGTCCTCCTATTGTCTTATCTGAAGTAAGAAATCAAATTAACTCTCACTTAAAGCATAAAGTTGGCTGCTGCAAAAAGCACGAAACTCTCTCACCCCCCATTGCATGTTGTTTGGCCATCCCCTACAGTTTTGATACCCAAGAGGCTGCTTATTGCCTACACCACGTGCAAGGTGCTGGAGCCTGAGCTCCCCTCCTGCTCTCAGGCCCCCACCCCCTCAATAGCAGCAGCTTCTCCTGTAGACCCCTACTCCAGCTTTCACCAGAGCCTGCCTGAGCCACCCCAGAGTGCTAATGCCATTGCAAACCATTTTCTTGTTTAGTTGGATGAGGGTGCTGAGAAGTCTGACATGTTCCAGAAATGGGGTGAAGACAGGGAAAGGCGGCAGGGGAGGGAGCAGGACACCCATGAGAATGCCCTGAACCTACTCATGGCGGTATGGGGGCTGAGGATAAGCACTTAGATGACCTCTCTCATCTCCTCAACTTACTGCTTTATCTCAGATGCATTCCTGCCTGCCACAGAAGCACAGACTTTTTTTCTGGGCATCAGGTATATATGCCTGTTACATTTTTTCCTCTTGCTCCCCATGGGACAAACCTTTTCAACATCTTTGCTCAATGATTTCAGCCAAATTTGGGGCAGAGGCACAGGCTCTCAAGTTTTAACTTCCAACTAAGTCCATGAGAGCAAAGCAGCAGAAGATAGAAGACCTTATTGTGACCTTTCCAGTACCTGAAGGAGGCCTACAAAAAAGCTGGAGGAGTATATTTTATACAGGCATGTAGTGATAAGACAAGGGGCAATTTCTTTTAACTGGAAGTGGGTACGTTTAGGTTAAACATTAGGAAGAAATTATTTCCTGTGAGGGTGATGGGACACTGACATGTTGCCCAGAGAAGATGTGGATAACCCCTCACTGGAAGTGTTCAAGGGCAGGCTGGATGGAGATTTGGGAAACCTGACCTAGTGGGATGTGTCCCTGCCCATGCAGGGAGGGTGGAACCAGTTGATCTTTACGATTCTTTCCAACCCAAACCAGTCTGTGGTTCTGTGGTTCTATGGTAGGAGAAGGAGAGCAACCCTCTGGAGAAAAAAACAGCTTCAAGGCATCCCAGAGGGCAAGATGGGACTGAGGACACTGACATCTATGGTCTAAGTGTATATGTGTGTGTTCAAGGTGCATCCAGTAGGATCCTACAGCCACACCACATGGAGGAGGAGATGTGCCCTCCCCCAGGGGTGTGATCCCTGAGGATGCCAGCAGGTATGTCCATGAGCTGCATGTCAGCCCCTGGGACTGTCCCAGGTGCCTGCTGGGATGACAGAGGGACACCCACATGCTGTTCTTTGAGGGAAAACATATATTTCCCACCCTGGCACCCCACAGAAGAGCCCCTCTGGGGAGCCCAGGAGTAGCAGACATTCACATTTTTTCTTTCTGTATCAGCACCCCAAGCAATGGCATCAGAATGGCTTTGTGTGGGTGGGAGGGAGGCTTGCTCCCAGCTTCCAAATTGCAGCTGGTGAAGAAGCCCCCAGCCCAATGGGAAAGAGAAGAAATAAGCAGAAGCACCTTCCTTGGGCATGTCTGGAGTGCAGACCTTTCCTTTCTGGTGGCCAGGAGCAGGGAAGGCTGATTTTCCCTAAAGGTCAGCAAGGAGATAGCTAAGAAATATCTCTGTCTCTGGTCTGTCATTGTGCACATTGCACAGATGTTGAAATAAGGATGGCTGAGGGCTGGGGGCCAGCTGGGGGGATTTTGGAGGGTTATGTTTTGTTCTAGGGAAAGACACATTAGATTGTGCTAAATGCTGAAGTTGTTATGGTCTTTTTCTCTGTTGGTTAGATGAAATGGGGGAGGGGAAGGAGCTCTGGAACTTATAATCTTGAATAACTTAATGGTCATGATCTGCACTTTGAAACAAAATAATAAAAGACATCTTTTAATGCTATTAATTTCAGGAGCCTTTAGTCTTCAGCCAGGATTTTTCTGCCTGCTGGGAACAGTCTGATGGAAAAAGTTTTAAACCTTTCAGAAGTCCTGTCTGAGACATTTACTTTGTTCTTTACCTCTGAGCTCTATGTAGCATTTGTACAGCCTTATCCATCAGACAAGACAATAAACATCAAGAACCTTCAGGTCACAGAGGAACCAGGTTACCAACCCAGAGCTCGTCTGTTTCCTTTTAAATTACAGATGTTGCACCAGAGCAGTTTAAACACTAGGGAGTTCCATAAAGTCATGGAGAACTTATCTCTCAAGCTCTACCTAACTCCTGAAAGAGCCAGAAACCACTAGGAATGACCAGAGTGAGCATCCAACTCTGTGTGCAGGTCTTTTTGAAGGGCAACTTATCACTGCTGCCACGTGCTGCAACATCTGACTTCGGTTTTTGGAGGAGACCTAAGGGACTTCACAAATAGAATCATGGTATGTTTGGGGTTGGAAAGGACTTTGAAGATCACCTAGTCCATCTCTGCTGCATGGGCAGGGACACCTCCCACTCGACCAGGTTGCTCTAAGCCTTATCCAGCCTGGACTTGAACACTGACACTTGAATGTGTCTCACCATCCTCACAGTAAAGAATTCCTTCCTAAAATGTAACCTAATCTACACTCTTTCAGTTCAAAACTGAAAATTACATATCCTTGCCAAAAGCCCCAATCCAGCTTTCCTGTAAGACCTTCAGGTACTGGCAGGCTGCTCTAAGGTCTCCCTGGAGTCTTCTCCAGGCTGAACAACCACAACTCCCTCATCCTGTCCTCATGGGAGAGGTGCTCCACCCCTCTGATCCTCTTCATGGATCTCATGGTAACATTAAGCCCTGAAGAGGGGGTTGAAGTAGCCTGCATCCCCAAGAGACCCTGAAATGAGGCATTGCCAGGAATTACCTTTCAGGTATCAAAGATGAGCAGCATGACCATGGCAAGCACCAATCCCAAGCACTCCAAGCCAGCCAGGGAGGACAGGGACATGTTTGGTATCTGGATCAGGAGTGAGTTTAGGTGTGGGGTGGATTAATTCACCTCAACTCACATATTTAGGCACTCAGTGGAGAAGTTCTTGTTGTTCAGAAAATCTGAGATAAAATCCTGAGTTGCCTAGGCAGTTCAGGTACCTCAATGGAGAGGCTGCATCTGTGCAGATATATTCAGACCTGGGGGTGTAACTTGACTAATACTGAAACTCCAAGTCACACTTGGATTCCTAGACTTTTATTGGGGTTTTACCTCATTTCTTTAGACAGCTGGGGGCTAAATGCAGGCAATATCAGCTCTCTTCTCCCTGTATTGCTATAGTATTCTATCCATTTTTTCATGAAGCCAAGATCCTGCTTTTCCAAAGAACTTCTGAAAATCAATAGTGCTCTTTTACAGTGATGTCTTTGCAATGGTAGGTCAATAAGGAACTAAAAACTAAAGCCTCCAGGGGTAGGGCTACCTTTTACCTGAAGTGCTGTATTTTATGTGACAAAGTTCAGTAAGATATATGAATATATGAATAATTTGGAGGATGTCTCACCTCCGTGTCACTTGTGTTGAGATATTTGTTCTTTAGGGTTATTAAATTGACTCCTGGTAACAATGAATTACTCAGCGGTCAGGGTGATGTAGTATTTTTAAAATTTTAGTGCAAGACAATTACTGGTCTGAATTTCTTATAGAACTCCTTATATTATTATGTTTTATAATCCTACTTGACAGGCAAAGCCAGATGGTGGAGAGGAACAATAAGGCATCTTTTAGGTAACCTGCTATTAAGCCTGGTCTTCAATGTGCAAACTCATCACATCAGCATAATAACCATTAAAATAAAAAAAGTGAAACTGTCTGATAAATTCATCTTAGCAAGAAACCACTTTTTTTTATTAGTTCAGGAATGCTTTGTTGGATTAAAAAGTAAACAGCTAGATGAGTCTGACTCCAAATCTGGACTCATTTTCATATAGAAGTGTTATGACAGTCTGAAAGAAATGTCCAGAGTTTTTCCTGCATGGAGATCTTTTCCAAGCTGGAGTGTGTGTTTGTGAGCAGTCATTCAATCTGACCACCCTCCCTTAGGAACAGAAAGAAAAAAGCAAAGAGGAAAAGTGTATTCATGCCACCAAAGTTTAGGCACCTCTGCTAGAAATTATTTCCTGATGTTCACCACACCTCTAATGGGGAGAGCTGGGGGATGCTGAGAAGGGGTGCAGAAAGCCTACATCTGCCTTTTGTTACCAAATAGCCTCCCTTCTCCAGCCCTCCCCAACACGAGCCTGCAAACTTTGGGATTTCCTCTGCTGCTGATATTGAACAGCCTTGGCAGCTGCTGGCACCTTTGACTCATCTGTGTTTATTGGTCTGTCCCTCTACAAGGGGATGCTCCACCTTGGAAGAAAACCTTAACTGGGCTTCTCCCCATCCCAACTCATTTTCCCTTTCCATCCTCAGATGGATGCTGTTTGGACTTCAGGCCTTGTCAACACCAAGAGGTTTGAAGCCTTCACAAGCTATTCTAGGATTTATCTCACTGACTCTCTTATTTTCCTCTCTCTTTCTAGAAATCTTATCACTAGTTTAGTTAAAAGATTGTTCCTCTCAGCTCTAAAACCGGATAAGCAACAGCTTAATAACTCTCTTATTACATTGTTTTTAGTTTATATTTTCCCCTGCATCTTTCCTGCAAGGAAAAACATTTTTTCTCTCTTAATGACATTACTCATAAACCTTCAGATCCTTTTGTTTAATCCTGTCCATGGGCATGTGGCTTTATTTTTAACATTTTTCTTCTCCTATATTTTGCAACTTTTTCTAAAGTTTTATTTTCTTTTCACCTTTCTCCAAAGCTTTAATGGAAGAATAGTTCCCAGACATTCATGGATCACCCCACTCCATGAATTCAGGCTGAATTGGAGAGTAACACTTTAGTTGGGTGCTTTGGATTTCTCTCCATGTCTGACAGACTTTGATCAATAGCCAGGAGCAAAGCACTCAGCAATCCCATCTTGGTTTAGCTGTCTGTGAAATAAAAAGAATGTTTGCCAATCCCTTGTTGCAGCTCATTTCAAACATAACACCTTGAACAGCCCTGGGTGAAGGACACTGGATAGCTATCAGATCAAAATGTAATGATCTATATTACCAAAGCCCACAGGCACAGATATGGCACAAGTGTTCACAGGAAAAATTTATGAAAACAACAAAAGCAAAGGAAAATGGGATTCTGGGGTGCATTAATTTTACTGTAAATGCTCAGGAATTTCCTTGATGACACTAATGTGAGATTCCCTTACTTGAACAGAAAAACATTTTCAAGAGTAAAATTGTTTACAATTCAGCTAGTATCTACAACCACCTCTACTATCAGAAAAGCAGTGGGGTTTTCTCTGGAGATTGGTTTGTTGTTGGGATGGGGAGTCACATCTGAGACAGGGATTAACTGTTGCAAGACTTCCCACAGCAGTATGGCAGGGCAGGAAGGGGGGAAGATAAAGGATGCTATATCCAGGAGAAATCACATTTATCTCCAAGTGACAAGCACGTGTGAGAACAATGCTTGTTTATCAAATTGTTTATCAAACAGCAATCCTTTCTCATGTCCTCTGCAGAATACTTCAGTGGCAAACTGGGCTGTGTCCTGAATAAACCTTGTTTAGTAATGGATTTTTAAAAAGAGTGTAGAAGGTATGCACACTACAGAAAGATCAGGGAGTTGAATTGAATTATTATACTTGCACAGGTTTGTAGATTGACTACTTTATGCTTCTGATTAAACTATTATAATTTATGTGCTTTTCAAGTAACAGTCTTCTGTGAGAGATTATTTTCTCTTGACCCATCTCATATAGGATTATTTCCATGGCAACAATTTGAATGATTTGAGAGAGAAACAAATTTATGACCCTCCCTTAACATTGGGCTGAAAAACTAGTTTAATTTTAAAGCAAAATTACAGCAGATTTTTGCTTTTCAGTAGATAAGGAATAGCCTTTGAAGGACTCATAAAGAGGAAATTAACTGATCTTTCATTATTTCTTTGTAGTAAAACTGTTATTTTCAAAACAGGGTTAGAAACATACTATTACCATTACACCTAATAAATATAATGTTTATCTCTGTTTGAAAGTATCTTTGAAAGTAATGGGACATAAAAGATCCATTAATTCTCCTGAGTCAGCAGACTGACAAATCAGTGCATAATAAATATTATTTGGAATTTCTCTACAATTTTCTGAGTGTTGAAATATTTAGATAAGTTAAATGTTTTAGATGTAAGGCATAAATTAGAGAAATTATATAAGATGAGAGAGACAGATGGCAGGGTAAGTGAGAGACCAGAGACATTAGCAAGTATCTTGGAATGCACGAAAAGGGTGGAAGAGGAGATCCCAGCAGCCTGGATGAAAGCAGAGGAGAAGCAAAGGCAGAATGGTGTGCGTGGAGAGAAGACAGACCAGTCAGACACCCTAGTACCTGCATGAATTCTGCTTGAATTATTCACAGCTTTATAAACACCAGTGGGATAAAATAATATGCAAATAAATCAGCAGTAGATTTTTTAGACAAGTCACATGAGTCCAGTCTGAATCCTTTATTTCACAGGATAACTGGTCCCATGAACAGGGGAAATGTAGCTGATATGTTGCATCATGACTGCAGAAATGCTTTTGTCATGGCCAGATGATGTTCTTATATAAAATCTAAGAGATATGAAAGACATTAAATAGTGATGAAGAAGGTGCTGAACTGTTTGACAAATGGCATCCAAAGACAAGCTGACAATAGTTCATTCTCTAATGAATTTTTCTTTACAAAAGTTTGCAGAGATTTTTGGTCAATTCATTTTTCACTTCCAGTTAAGACAATGGAGTGGAGGATGCTCTTTCATTTGTGGATGGATGAAGCCTCTGGAGGAAAGCTTACAAAACTTCATTAGTGATGCACCAGGACTCAGAGCAATTTGTAAGTCAGGAGAAAAGCACATCAATGAAGTCAAATGCAGTAAAATACTGAATTTAGGAAGTTGGAATAAAGTGTGCAAAAACAAAGCAGGTAGCAAAACAACACCCCCCCTCAAAAAAACCAAAGCAAAACAAACAAAAACACCATAAGCAAAAGAAAAACCATAAAACTCAAACCCTAAAACACCCCCAAGCATGAGTTTATATGAGGTAGAAGATGAAATGTTAAATAAAAGGGAAAATGTGTTCTGGGTTGTACTGGGTTGCAAGTTATGATGTTACTCTGCTATTTGTTGGCGAGTCTTGGGCTTTTGTGCTAAATCCAGTTTAAGAAATAAAAAAATGTTGGCTGCTGTCCCAGATAGGAGCTGGGACAGATAATTAAGTCTTAGTCAGAAGGAATGATGGGCAAATTACTCTGAAGGAGAGAGGACTGAGGAGAGAGGAGTGAGCAGAAGTCTCTCTGAATGTGATAGAAGGACATTAAGCAGCTTTTTCTGTCTGGTAGCATTAGGCAAAACATACGGGGATGAAGCTGCCACAAACAACATTTGGATGAGGTAGTAGGAAAATATTTTTCACCATAAAGTGGGGTAGCAGTAGAAGGCTCAGTTATGATCTTTAAGAGCAGGCTAGACAATTCTTCACCAAGGATGGTGTGGATATGCTGCTTCCTGTGTAGAACCTGGCTGAGAGGAGGTGAGTGCTGTTACTGCCACCTCTGTTGGATGGTGCAGACATGGAAAGTCATCAACATGTAGACTGTGGGAAGGTGCAGCAGAATGATGGTCTCCACTCCTCATTGAAAGTTTTCTTCATACTGAATGAAGACTTTCTTCTCCATCACTCAGATGGCAGCAGAAGATATCTGAAAGCAGAAAAGGTATCAGGAGAATGTTACAATCAATCACCTAGGTTCACAGACTTGCCCTGGTGAAGTCTTGATGCAAACTCCCTGGCTGCACAGGCAAGGACCATCTGTGACTCTTACAGCTCTCAGAGCTCAGTTCCTGTGCCCTCAGGACACCATCCATCCTGGGCACAAGGAATGATGATATCTTAGAAAAGCATAAAAAAACCCTGTTCCTTTTCAGAGATATCATTGCTTACATGCTTAGCTCTGGGTATATGTTGATGTATTTATGTGCTTTGCTGAACAGAACCCCAGGGAAGAAGAGAATGCCAGGGGCAGCTGAGTTAGCCTAAAGGCTTCCTGAGGCCCTTGCAGGATTTACCTCCTGCAAAAATCCCTCCTTCACCTAGGCAGGCTCTAAGGCTCTGATCTGATCCCATCAAGAAACTACAGATTCAGCTATCAAGAATTCCCTATCATGATGCTGTAATCATATATTATTATACATTTTTATAAGCACACCATGGCCCCCGGGCAGAGTAACTGCTGGGGAGCAGCTTTCCCCCTGTAAGGTAATCAAGGCTTATGCAAAAGCATCTGCTGGGAACATGCACACTGTGTAATCCCTGCCATTATGTGACTGCAAAGCATCCTTCCTGGGGATCCTGTTTAACCCAGCCAGAGGAGATTCATTTTAGATGGTTTCTGTTTCTCAAAGTATAATGGATAAAGGAAGAAGCATCTTACCAGGTTGTGGAGAACATCACTCATCTACAGTTTTCAGAAACAGACATTTCCTTGCTCACAGAGGATCTTTTCTTTCCCTTCTAACATGTTTCTTCCTTATTGTAAAATTTCAGGCTTGCCTAGGAACTCTTTTAAAATTCTGATCCTTTAATCTCAGTGTGATAAAATTCCTCTTAAAAGCTAGAATTGGAAGTGCTCTTTAAAAATTGCTGTGCATTCCAGCACTTGTGTTTATGTCATCTTTCCACTAATTTAAATCATGCTGTCCCTTACAAGGAGGCTACAGCAAGGATGGCTGTAAGTGAACAAGGGAAGCTTATTCTCACTATTGTTAAATTTTCCTGGTTTGTGGTAGTAGCAAGTTGAAGTCTAAGCACTATGGGGACAAAAAGTTGCTTATGTGGGAGAAATATGGACCAGATTGGTTTTAATATGTGTTCCTATATTATTTTGCACTTTTCAAGGTGCAGAATGACCACTTTTAGGTTAACTGCTGTCACCAGAATGATGCAGTTCTGCTCCCATCAAAGTTTGGTACTGTCTGAGTTCAAACAAAGTTAAATGGCTTTGAAAGCACTAAAGTAATCTTCTAGAGGGCCATTGCAGCCCTGGCTGCTGCCACCTCTGAGTCAACAAAGGCTGTTTCTTCCCACATGGAAGCATTAGGGAAAGCCCCCAGTGCCAGCAGCCTGGGGGGCAAGACACCTCCCATGATGAGCTGCTCAGAAACATGACTTCTTACCCAGTTGTTTTCTTGGCTAAGGAGGTGAATTATTTGTAAAAGAACTTCTGGGGAGCAGTGGTTGTGAATCACTGACATAGGCACTGGGATGTTTGCTGTGGGAGTTCCAAACATTGCTCAGAGACCAGAAGTGTCAGTGAGTTTTGGTGCCAGGACCTGGCACATCCCAGCTGGTGGGATGCTTGCTGTCCCAGCCTACCACTTAGAGGTGCTCATCTCATGAAAAACCCTTTACTCACTAGTTTTACCCTGTGCATTTACTTCTAGTGGTAAAAAGCTACTGACTCTCCTGTGCACAGGTTTCCTCCTCATCTGTGAGGTCTACAGCATTCTAGTGAATGGACCTGAGAGTTTTTCTGTGCCTTTCTACCCACCTCTGCTACAAAAAAAGCCTATACAGCCCAAGAATATCCTTGGAATGTCATCAATTACTTTACCTTCATTTGATTTACTTCTACATCACAAAGCCTGGAAAGCCTGGACCTAGTCTTGATATCCTGCTCCTCTTTCACTGGAGAGAAGACCAAGTTCAGGATGTATCAGCCTCTCCTGGGCCTGCAGCTGAAGGACCAGAGTGCATCAGCTTCTCTCCTCCCTGGCTGCTGAGGCATCAGCTACCACTGCAGACGTGGGTGTGCATGGCACTCCCTAATATCATCCTCTGGGATATTGCTGGGATTTACTCCTGCCTGGTGCCAGGGTGCAAAAGAGGGAGGCAGAGCCTGTGCAGGATTGAGCCTGGTGCTCTCACTGTCCCTGTCATCCCTCATATCCCTGTCCCTGCCCCATGGCCAGCATCAGCAGAGGAATACCCCTGCCTCCCCACTCCAGATGTGCTCATCAGGGTTTGCTCATTACCCACTGCCCTTTCGTTTTGCTCTGTCTTACTATAAGGCTGCAGCTCTTTAGGGCCAAAAGTTTTCCATGTCAAGTTATTTTTAGGCTTTACAGTTCAGTGGTGAACCTTTCCTCCTTCTGTATGAGTTGTGTCCCACTAGGGTATGGGGAGCCTCTGCATCCTCTGACCGCGGTCATCACCTCCTTGCTTTTGAAGATAAAAATCTCTTAAATGACATTAGATTCTTCTGTTTCAATTTCACCTGGAAGACCAGTTGTTGTACTGCAATGTGTGGATTTGAAAATGGAAGGAGACCACAACTGCTTCACCCATTTGGAAGTGTTTTTACCCATCTTCCCTTTGTTTACAATAGTTGGTTGGGCACATTAATAACTGAATAGAAATCAAACTGCTCTCAGATGAGGCAGGGCATCAGTTCAATACGAACAAAGTATTTCATTAAAAAGAGCTCAATAAGATGAAAACACTCTAAAAACAGCTTAGAAGAAAAAAGGGCAATAAAATTTTCATCCATGCCAAATGCAAACCAGAAACAACCGGAGTTCACAAAGGTACCGGGTTAATCACTAGTTGAAAGGAACATTGTTCTGCAAACCTCCAGGCAGGAACTCTGCTGCTGCTGTGGGATCCAGTCCAGTCCCCAGGACCAGGGCTAACCCAGCAGCTTCCCGGCACCACAGGTTCTGCTCCCCACTTCTGCTCTTCAGGCCAGAGGGGACACAGTGTCCTTCTGGGCACAAGAGGTGTGACACCTTCCTCCTGGCCCTCCCTGAGCTTAGAAGGTAAAATGTCTGTGTTTCCTGGCCAGGTATCAGGGTGAGAGGCAACATTACCAGCCACATTCATTAGCACTGGTGCCCCCTGTTTTGGGGATGAGCAGATTTCTGTGGGCTGGGTCTGCTGGGATGCTTGGAGTCAAGAGGACTTTTCCACAAATAGATGTGGGAGATTCAGCCCTTCCAGGCCATTTCTGGTAAACAAGACTCTGGGTTTCCCAGATTCTGAGGGGATAACTGGAGTGCCACGTGGGAAAATGCCAGGCACCCATGTGCCTTTTGTGTCACTTGTGTTGGCTTCAGCAGCGTCTGTCTGGATTAAATAGAAGCCTTTCAAAGCCAGAGTTTAAATGGAGCATTTAAGGCTGCTTTGTCCCAGAACAGGGAATGTCAGGATCTGTAGGTTCATTGCAGAAGTCTGGCTCAGCTGATGGACTTGATTTGTGCCACTTGGATTTATGTGACCTTGTATCCTGAGACCTTCTATCCTTGGCCAATGTCTGTGTGTCCCCTCAAACTGTGAAAGGGAACACCATGAGGGCTCAGCATATGGCTGTGGCAGATGGCTTTTTGTGGACTCTGACAGTGGGGGTTTGGCCACCAATTTAACTTTGATGCTCTATGAAACTGCCTGTTGTGTGTTGTATGAAGCTGCCTGAATCACATCCCCACAGAGTAATTCATTAGGTAGGTGAGGCTGTGCTCTCTTGGGACAGATTTTATTTTCACCTAAGATAACTGAGGATGTACTGTGAATTGCCTTACCAGGAGCGACTTCCCTGGCATTGGCCACCCCATCCATGTCCCCATGTGGGACAGCACAACCCACTAAGATTACAGGGAAAGACTCTTTGATGTCCAGCCCTGCCAAGGCAGGTGTTTCTCATCCATCTCTCTTCAAACTCAGGAGGTCCAAGTCCTCTATCATTCAAAATCCTGATAATTAATCCCCATCTCTCAACCCTGTAGTCCCTGTGGGAGTCCAGTTTTTTCACTGGAATATTCTCATCCTGCAGTAGCTTAAAGTATTCCTGCAAACAGGAGAGTGTGTGTGCATGTTTTGGGGAAGAGGGGGCAAAGGAAATCAAGAAAATAAGTTTTTCCCCCAGGTGAAAGCTCTGACTGCTGTACTGTCATAGAATCATAAAACAGAATTATAGAATGGTTTGGGTTGAAAGGTATCTTAAAGATCATCTAGCCCAACCCCCTGCATGGGCAGGGACACCTCCCACTAGACCAGGTTGCTCCAAGCCCCATCCAGAATGGTCTTGAACACTGCCAGGGATGAGGCATCAAACAGCTTCCCTGTATGTCTCACCACCCTCATAGTAAAGAATTTCTTCCTACTACCTAATCTAAATCTATTCTCTTTCAGTTTAAAGCCTTCTAACCTGTTGAACTTCTGTCATGCAGAAGACAAATAGCATCACTCCTGGTACAGTGATGTATACTGGATGTATACATTGTGCTATGCTAAAATACTGCAGACATCAACACGCTTGGTTTGTGCTGGGTATATCCAGGTAGGAGCCACTGAGGCCTTGAATGCAGGAGTAAATGGTGTGCTGTGAGCAGCCTGGGTAAAATGTGGCACCTGGAAAGGAAAAGTAATCTGGTATCCAAATTTGATCATTCAATGAATTTAAGCCCCTACACTCAGTGTACACTGCACTTCAGCTGCATTAATGGCATCTTGTTCATGACACTTCTCAGAGTTCTCACTTTCCCAAACTGGAAATTACATTCCTGGGTCTTAAAATACCTGTTGATTTGCTTTGCTTTACTTTAGTGTAAATTATCTGTGCAATGATGTTATTTAATCAGTATAGAGGAATGATGATCATTAGGTTACATCTTGGGAGAAGGCAAACCTGCAACAGCCAGGATGACCATGGTTTGTTCATTGGGTGTTGGCACACCTGAAAATGGTTGGCAGCATTTGCTCAGAAATCAGGAAGGGCTCTAATGACCCAGAACTAATCTACTTTGCAAGGATATTTTACCTTAAAAGCCACCTTGAACAAAATCTAAGTCCTGCAGAAATGTTTAGGAATGTAGATGGGATTGAGAAAACTGAAAGAAAAAGAAAACAGTATTTATCTTAAGGAGGTTGAATTATCCTCTGGAGGTTCCTGTCTCCCCCTGTGGATTTTACAGAGCCTGGCAGTGCTCAAGTGACCAGCTATGACTGTGTGCCTTTTTTTTAGCACCTTGTGTGTCAGGATTGCCCCTGAAGGGCTATAAGAAAGCTGGGGAGGGACTTTTTACAAAGGTATGTGTTGAAAAGATAAGGGGGAGAATGGTTTTAAACAGAAAGAGAGTAGATTTAGATTAGATATAAGAAAGATTTTTTTTTATTTTTTTTTTAATGTGAGGGTGGTGACACACTGGAAGAGGTTGCCCAGGGAAATGGTAGAGGTCCCATGCCTAGAAACATTGAAGATCAGGTTGGATGGGGCTCTGAGCAACCTGATCTAGTTGAAGACATCTCTGTTTACTGCAGGTCATCAGGGATTAGGTGATTTTTAAAGGTCCCTTTCATCCCAAACTCTTCTATGATTCTGTGGTCCTTCTTTTCCTCTTCCTAATTATAGACCTACAGCATCTGAAGGAGTCACATCAGGTAGGAGGATTTGTCCTCCCATTTTTGGATGGCCAAAGTGGAAAGAGGACCAGTCTGTGGTGTTACAAAAGCAACCCAAACAAAGGCAGCCTTTAGACCCAGGTGTGTCACCCAGGGAGCACATCATGGGCATTTTACCTGCCCAACCTTAACAGCATCGTGTTGGTGCAAGAACAGGTAAGAAAGGGGGTGGCAGCCTGGGTGAAAGCAGCACAGCAGCCACCCCAGCTGCAGGTGAGGATGAACATAAAGCAGTGCTCCCAGGTGGCACCAAATGTCATCTCTAGCACACAGCTGAGTCTGAACTGGTCTCCATGGGATGTGGACATAATATTAGGAAGCAAAGAGGGTTTGTGACTTGGTTCAAACTACCGTGTGGAGTTTGCTGCTGAAAAACAGCTAACATTTAAGCTGTTTATCCTAGTGTTTAAAAAAAGACAATTTTTATTCTTCCTTTCCCTGATTTAGATGGCTGGATGACACTGAAGAGCAGCCCATTGGTGTCTCTGTTGCTCACTAGCTCCAGCCTGTCCAGCATCCCCAGCTTCTGAGCTTCAGGCACTGGCATGGGTGTAAGATATACCAGTCACCACTGTGCTGCAGAAAAAAAATAAAAAGGGTATCTCAGCACTGCAGGAGCCAAAGATGCCTGAAAACAGTTGCTCCTTGTTCAAACATCCAGGCTGCATCCATGCAAGGAGTCAGGCCAGCCAAGTACAAAGTCTTAAGAAAGGGAAAGGACCTGCCCCAGTCTTCATCTGTTAGTGAGAGAGCTGCTTTCCTACCAGCTGAAATTCAGCCTTAATTAAATTGCTCACACTCCTCCAGAGAAAATAAGTATGCTGATAAACAGCATGGGATTGGAGTGCAAGTTGGCAGGAAAAACATGGCAGCTTAAGTAAAGAGGCCTGTGATAACAGCAGCCTCTCCACCTGGAATGAAGGGTTAAACAGGCCATGGGGAGCCAAAATGCCATGTAAACCCCTGCAGCTCTCCTGCCCTCACTCCTCTCTGACTTCCACAGACAGAAATGTTCCAGAGGGAGCTGGCTGGGTGCTGCCATAGCTGCTGCAAGGGGGTAGGAGGTGGGGGTTAATCCAGCACAGCAGAGTCAGGGAGATGGGCTGCAAAGTCAAAGGAGGGCTCTCCCCTGCAGGCTGGTAGGCACTGAGTCTTGTGGCAATTTACCTCTCTTCTCCCAGCTCTGAAGTTGGGTGATAAGAGATAGTGACCCCCAGAGGGACCACCTTCAACAGAGATCACCCAAAAACCCTGATACGTGACTTTCCTGCTAATGTGGGACATCATAGAATGATAGAATGGGTGAGGTAAGAAGAGGTCTCTTGTCCTGAGACTGGGTACCACCAAAAAGAGCCTGGCTCTGACTTCTTTGCACCCTCTCTTCAGGTATTAATATACATTTATAAGATTCCCTTTAGATAAGAATAAGGGTATGAAGCCTTCTCTTCAGCACGCTGAAAAGTCCCAGCTCTCTCAGCCATTTCTCATGGGATTGATCCTCCAAACCCGTAATCATCTTTATGAGCCTTCATTGGCCTCTCTGCAGCAGATTTGCTGAGGGTACACTCTTCTCCTTCATCCATTCATTTCAAACATGATTGGACCCAGTATAGACCCCTGGGGTACGCTGCTACTCACTGGTTTCCAACTGGACTTTGTGCCCCTGATCACCACCCACTGTCTATCCAGCCAGTTTTCAATCCACCTCACCTACAGTTTGCCTACAAGGATCTAACATGAGACTGACAAAAATCCTCACAAAAGTCCAGGCAGACAATATCCACTCATCTCTCCTCATCTACCAGGCCAGTCATTTCATGATATAAGTTTGTCAACCATGACTTTAGTGAAAGCATGTTGACTACTCCTGCTGACTTTCTTATCATTCATGTACCTGGAATGGTGTCCAGGGATAAAGCTGAAGCTGATCAGCTTGTAGTTCCTTGGGTCTTCCTTCTTGTTGTTCTTGAAAATAGGAGCAACATTTGCTTCTCTCCAGGCCTCAGGCATTTACTTCTATTTCATGGGAAAATACGGCAGTCCTTAAAAGATGTGGTAAAACAGCATCATCTCTGTGGAGACTGCATGTAAGGGAAGGATTTTCTGGCACAGAACAGGTTTCACAATTTGCAAACACTTCAGCAATCAAGGGTGCTTCAGAAACCAGGAACAGGATTGACTCCAAGCCTTCTGTGTTTCAGCTCCATCCATGGATTAAAAAACATCTGGAGGCCTCTGCTCAGGCCATCTCATGGGCTTGTGAGTGTAAAGGCAAGGAAAAAGCAGTGGAAGTTCCTGTGGGCATCTCTCCCTACGGATTCATTTCTGGAGTGAGATGGAGCTTGCAGCACTCTCGATGACTGCTCTGTGCTCAAGGGTCCCAGCTCTGCAGTGAACTGTGCCAACCATTCCCCACTCAGGAGAGGAAATGCCTGGATACTCATCAACACAGTAAATGAAGTAAGAACAGCAACAACAAAAAGATAATTAGGGAAAGATATCCAATAGAGATGCAAATTAACCTCCCTGTACAAAGCCTTGCAGAGATCCTGGGATTTTGTGTGCTTATTACTTCTATTGAATGTGGCATACTGAAAGCTTCCCTTTGCCAAAAATGATCTTTCACTCCCTCTGACCTCACTTAGCTAGTTCATGAACAAAAGGGCAGTTTAAAGGAAAGATAAATACAATTTTTTAGACACTTGAAACTGTTGAAAAAAAAAGCCACATATAAAATCTTCATGAAACATACAATATTTTAAAAGACTTTATTTTTCTGGTCATTTTGAACTATTAGCTGCCAGTAGCACTCAAAAGTTCAATGTTTCTCTTTCTCCACCAACTATTCCATTTCTTGCAATGAGCTTAAGCACTCCCTCCCTGCTGCCCTTGCTGCTGCTTCTGCTTCCCCTTTGCACCCAAGCTTGCAGAACCCACTGCTTGATGTAGGTGAGAAAAAGTCCTCAATAAAGCTTTGCTTTAGGCTACAGCTCAACAAAGAAGGGCTGTTTGTTGAAACAGGATGGGGTGTTTGTCCAACGAGGAAGGTCCCTGGCAGGCCAGCACACAGCCAGTGCAAGTTTATGGTCTTCAACCCCAATGTGCATGGGGAGGCATTGAGTGGAGGTAACTGGGGACTGGGTCAGTTTGTGGGAAGCAAGAGTCCCAGCCATGGGCTAAGCCATGGGGCAGCTCAGCCATCACCAGGCTGATTTCTCACTGGCTTCAAACAGGCAAGTGCTTTCCTCCTTCTACAGACAATGATCATCTTGGGGCTGCAGCCTCATCTCCTCCAATTGCCATTTGTTACTTCAGGAGCCCCAGTGTTTCAGGGGGGACATCTCATTCCTTACTCCCAACTGGGTTTCATAGAATCATAGAATCATAGAATTAGCCGGGTTGGAAGGGACCTCAGAGATCATCAAGTCCAACCCTTGACCCACCGGAGCAGTTGCTAGACCATGGCACTGAGTGCCACATCCAGTCTTTTTTTAAATATCTCCAGGGACGGAGAATCCACCACCTCACCGGGCAGACCATTCCATTGCCTGATCACCCTCTCCATGAAGGAATTCTTTCTAATATCCAACCTAAATCTCCCCTGACACAACTTAAGACTGTGTCCTCTTGTTTTGTTGAAAGTCGTCTGGGAAAAGAGTCCAACCCCCCCCTGGCTCCAGCCTCCTTTCAGGGAGTTGTAGAGAGCGATGAGGTCTCCCCTGAGCCTCCTCTTCTTCAGGCTGAACACCCCCAGCTCCCTCAGCCTCTCCTCACAGGACTTGTGCTGGATCCCTTCACCAGCCTGGTTGCCCTCCTTTGGACCTGCTCCAGGACCTCAATCTCCTTCCTGAACTGAGGGGCCCAGAACTGGACACAGGACTCGAGGTGTGGCCTAACTAGCACTGAGTACAGGGGCACGATCACCTCCCTGGACCTGCTGGCGACGCTGTTTCTGATACAGGCCAGGGATTTTGCATGAAGATTCTGGTGGTAGAGATCTCTGAGGAGGCAGTGCCAGCAAACTGTGTGCCTCCAAAAGGTCCACAGCAATCCCATGTGGCACCCCATGTGCCAACTACCTCCTTCCAGCTGCCATGGCTGGAGGCTGACATGGATTTACTGACACAGCTCCACAGCAATGACTCTTGGTGAGCACTGGCCACTATTAGACTCCAGCACATGGTGTGTCTGTGACAGGACATGTAGTATAGCTACATAGAGCCAGCATTTCTGGATGTGAGAGGAGACAACATCCTAAAACAGCCAGGGACAATGAGATGGGCACAGGAAGCACCCCAAGGAATGGGAGGCATATTCTGCCAGGCAGTGGGTCAGACATCTTCATTCCCATGAGCTGGGGGAGTTGTGACTCCTGTCTGGACTGACATGGCAGCCTGCAGGAGATAAGAGGCAATTAGGGTATCTAAATGATGTCAAACCTCTGCTGCCAGAGGCTCAGATCACACTTGGGCACTTGCTGATGCTGAGGTGCTGGTCAGCCAATCTGCAAGTCAGGTTCATGGGTGCAAATAAGAGCAACTCCATAAAAGTCAAATACAGCAATGCAAAGCATCAGCACCCAGGCTTCTGCACACTCCCCAGCCAGGCAGGGCCCGTCAGTCATGTGTTGTGCAGAAGCTGTGCAGAAAAAAATAAAAGCCTGGCTGGCACTCACTGAAGTAACTGCTTCAAGCTATGGCTTATGAGAAATGGGCTGTGTAATGGGAAACAGAACTTTCCTTCTGAGCTCATGAGCCACTAAATGGTTTTATAATCTTCCACGTGTCCTTGCCAGTCATCTTTTGTCATGGTGAGGGTATTTTTTTTTTATTATTATTAACAACATCCTTTAGGAAGTCATGGTTAGCTTGGGAATATTTTTGTTTAGAAAACACTTTCATTGGGATTGAGTCAATGTGAAAAGCTCGAAAATTCGAGAGAAGAAAAGGCAGCTTATGAGAACTGCTGTACTCTTCTGGACTGGCATTGTGACTTCCAGCAAAAGCCTCAGCAAAGCTGTAGTCCTGACACTTGTGTCAGACCCTTGGAGAAAGGCAACCTGCACCACCACCCCCAGAGGCCAGGCACCAGAAGGACACTGACCATGACACTGAGGTGGTCCCTGGCACATATTCTGGCCCTGATGGCTTCCTCTGAGAAGCCACTTCATGGTCCTCCAGTGCCAACTGCTCTCAGGCCTGGAATTCCTGCAGGGCATCAGCTACCAGTAGAAAATTGTACTTTTTAAGAAGCATCTGAATACTCCTACACCTGCCTCTCAGTCTGGAATGATATCAGTTCCCCAAAGAAGCAGACTCAGAAGCTGCTCATTAGCAGGTATAGGCTGCTCCTGTCATTAATAGACAAAATTGCCAACCCATCTCCTCTTGTTTCCTTTCCTCCCCACAAACTTTGCAGTCCTGAAACCCTATCTTCTCCATGTCCTGGGTTTCAGCACCGGAGGTTTCAGTGCCCAGATGCAGGCACAGAAAAGAAAAGTCCTGGCACAGGAGATATCTTTGCTGCACTGCAAAGAGAAAGCTTTTGTCTCTCAGTCAACCATTTTCTCAGCAGCAATGGTTCAGCCTGTCCTTGAAAGACTTGTCCTGAAGAAAGTCTGCCCTCAAATGAAGAGCACAGATGCTTTGTTTGGCAGATGTGGGCCAACTGGCATTGCCCAAACTCCAAGGATTGCTTTTAAGTGTTAATAGCTGAGGAGGATTTCTTCAAACATGGAACTGTGCAGGGGGTAGAGGACAAGCAGCAGCTCTGCTTTGTGCCATGCCTGATCAGATTCTGGCCAGAAGGCCATAGAAGCATCTCTGCTGAGTGAGCCCTTTGTTGGCTACCTGTGAGGCTGCTCTGTGCAGTGTGGCTGGGACACTCTGGGACAAGACAAGGCACACCAGAGCTAAAGCAGTTGTGCTTTTATCAGAAAGCACTCAGTGGTTTTGTACAGGGCATCAACTGCTGTGTATAACCAGAGTAAACTCCTCAGGGAATAAATGTCTCATCAGGCAGGGCTGGTTTTGCAGGCTGAGACCTGCACCTGAGCCCAGCTCACCATCTCAGGCATGTCCCAGGTGAGCTAGAAAACTAGACAATTGTTTAGCAGTTATGAAGCCAGTGACACAAAGAACTCAAACCCCAGAGCACTGCAGATAACAGATGTTCTCCCAGTGAACATAAACCCATCGCTCACTCTGCAGCCCTCTCCAAGGCTGCAGACCACAGACACACACAGAAGAGATTTGTGACCATTGGCAATGAGGGAGGAGGAGGCAGCTCTGGGGGAGCACATTACTCACCTCTGTCCACTGGGCTGTTTTTAACTACCTGTCTTTTCCAGGGGAACTCCTTCATGCAGGATTTCTAAAGGAAAAGAAAGGGCTTCACACCACCACCCTCCCATGCTGGGCAAGAACCAAGTGCCTGCCAGGAAGAGTTCTACCCAGCCCTCTGCAAAGCCAGCTTATGGCCAAGGAAGTTGAATTTCAGGAAACCACTGACTTACCCCTCGGTCCCACCTCCACATGGCTGGTGCAGAGCTGAGCACAGCTGCACAGACATAAGATCTGACAACAAGGACTCCATCCCAGAACTTCAGCATCCAGATCCAGAGTCATTCAAGGAGGAGAGACAAAAGCAACAGCACTTCAGAATCCACCCTGTCCCACAGGAGTTTCATCAATTCTCTGAAAAAGCTCAGGATGTCTCCTGGCTTGATTAACCTGTAATGAATTAGAAATCTGGCCTGGGTAAGGTAGGGACATGGATGTGCTCAGACCTGCAGGGGTGGCCTTGCTGTGAAGAGAGGGCTTTAACACAAGAGAGTCAGTGGCATTCCCTATTTTTTCAGTGGTGCCACTCTTCTGTCAGCATTTGTTGAGATTGCATACAACTAAATTCAATGATCATGCATGGGAGAGGCTTTCCCTGGGTCTTTTTCCACAGGCTTTTCCACAGACTTCCAGGGTCTATGGGGAAGGAGCTCTTTGCCATGAGCAAAGGGTACCATGAGTCCATGTGGGCAGAGGCCCACATGTTGCAGTCTCTAGCAGTAGAAGATAATTTCATAGGAAAAGACAACTGAAGTGCAAATTTTCCCCATGCACCAGTGCCAGCTGCAGCAGTTCAGCTAAACCTGTAAACCCAGCAGCTGCATCCTGAAGGGCAAGGAAATATTTGGAAACCTGTTATATTCCTTACCATTACCTAGTTCTATGGGAAAATGGAAATTGACTCTAGGAGCAAATGAACAATCCCCAGCAGTCCTTCCTTGACATTTTGATTGCATAATGCTACAAACCACACCAGCATTCTCTCTGTCCACTTGGAGCCCAGGGGCTGGATTCTGGCTTTTCCCCAGCCTCTTTAAAGGAGAAACACCTCAGCTTTGGGGAAAACCTAGGAACAGAGATACAGATCTGTGCCATCATTTTGAAATTCATTGAAAAATACTTCAATTAAAATAAATGCCAAACCCTCCTATATGACTTAATGAAGGTGATACCAAATAATTTCTCGAGATACAAAAGCCACGATAATCCCTTTAAGATCAAAATAACTGTGGAGATTTTCTTAACAGGCAGACACAGGTTCCAGGCTCTTTTAACACTTCTGCTCCCGGTTACTGTATTTGTTTTGTTGAGGTGTCAGGCTGGTGTCAGAAAGGCAGTAGCCAAGTCTCAGTGTGTCAGCTCAGGTTCATATGTGCCAGGTTGGAGGAGGCAAGAGGGCAGTTCTGGCTTGCAGCAAGACATCACCTCCAACATCACATGGCCACCTCTGCCCCTTGGACCATGCCAGCAGCTGCTTATCACTGGTGTTCTGTGCCAGTCAAGGCTCATTGCTGGAAATCACAGTGTTCCAAAAGCAGAGCACAGAGAACACTTCCCTTTTGGCTCCTGTAAGCACTTCCTTTGGGTTGTCACTGTGTTCACACCCTTATAGGAAGAATTATGTGGCCAACTATTGGAGACCTTGTCAAAGGCAGTGACCATAGAATTGTAGACTGGTCTGGAAGGGACCTTACAGATCCTTTAGTTCCAATTCCTCTGCCATGAGCAAAGACATCCCCCACCAGAACAGGTCACTCAAAGACCCATCCAGCCTGGCCTTCAACACTCCCAGTGATGTTAACAGGAAAAGGGGCCACCTTTTGTACTCAGTTCATGAGGCTCTGGAGGAGACATCCTGAGCTGCTCAGGACATAGGCTTTAAAAGGTTGGAGCAATTTCCAGGCCTGAAAAGAGTAAAAGAGACTGAAAATCAGATAAGAAACAAACAGGTATAGTTGGGTATAAAAAGATCTACTGCGCAATCCCAAAGGTATGTCTCTGTAGAGATGAATTTTGTTTCCAGGGAAATGGAGACTGTGCAGCTTTTTTTGACATTTAGGAACATGTAACTTTCTTTTGTGTCTATCAGCCTCATAGGCAATCTGCATACTGCATGATAGCACCACATTCTTAAAGATGTAAATGGGAATGAGATGAGGAAGTGTGGGCAAGGTGTAAACCACCTTCCTGCTTCCCCAGCATCATCTGTTCTCATTCCACAGGGCACTCCCATTCTTTCCTCATTAATGGGAACAATGGAAATGGAGTCTCTGTCTTTCTCTGAGACCAAACATCAAGTTAGATGTCAAAAAGTTATCATATTGCCTCTGCCCCAAAGAATGGAAAAAAAAATTATTTAAGAATCTTTTCAGTTTACTATGATACTCAGAAAGACTTGGGTGGCTCCCAGGCTTTCCAAATGCCATTTGAAGAATGTAACTTCAGAGTTTGACCTTTGAAAACTCATGAGCTGCCCAGTTCTGGTGCATTTAGTGTCTGTAAACCCCTCAGACACTGACATTTAGGTCTCCCAGGTCAGTGATTTTCTATCCACAGTTCACAGCCTCTCTGAGTTGATGTCTACCTCTTCAGATTTCAGAGTGGCTGCTCAAAACCAGGTCTGCTGTCAGCAGGCTTAGTCTCCATCCCACAGAGGTGGGCATCCAGCCTGGCAAAACTGAATGGCACAGATTTAAGCATGTTTCTGCTTAAACCCAGAAACACCTCAGCCTTTTCCTTTGCTAAGCAGGATCAAACTGTGTTTAAGATACCTCTAGGGAGGATGTGGCAAGACTTGTGGTTTATGTACTGGGTCAGTGGCCAGGCAGCTGCCATGGGGGCACAGCCGTGCCCCCCCTGAGGAACACAACCCCTGCCTCCTTCCTAAGGGGTGGGTGCTCTAAGTGTCTGGCCAGCAGAGACTCTGGACAGGGACACAGGAAGTTTTTCCAGTGAAAGGTGTTTTATTTTGTATCCATTGGGACAAAAAAAAGGGCATTAACTCTGAGCTCTGCCTGGAAGTGGGGAGAGCTGCTATATCACTCCCCACTTTAGGGCACAGCCAGTGTATACATCCCTTAATTCACCTGAGGGTGGGGGGGGGGACTAAAATCAGATACATCTGCATGTCCCTGCTGCAGAGACATACTCATTTAGGAGCACGTGGTGGCCTACAGAACATTTACTTTTCCTGTGCACACAGAAACATGAAACTCCAGGACACTTTTTAACATAATGAATCAGGTTAAAATCAACCAGTCACGGGGGAGAAATTAATTATTGTCTCCCACATCTAGAGAGATCTTAGTAGCCAAGCAGTATGTGATAGTGCCTCTTCCAGTCCTGCCACAGGGGGAAGGATTAAGGATCCACCTGTTCCTTAAGGAATTTGCTTTTGTGTCTGATGTTCCTCCAAGAGGAAAGATCTGAAGACTATCACATGATCAAAAGCAGATAATTTTTCTTCCCCAGTTACATCAACAGGACTAGTGAAAAAGACAGGTATAAACCTCACCTTTCCTTTTTCCCTAGATCACTACTGCTCCAACATTGCATCTAAAGCTTCTCATCTGCAAAATTCAGATCTGTTGGGATGCACAAGCTGGGACAGCCACCCAGAAAGGATGTGCCTCAGTGCCTGGCTGCAATCCTTGCAGCAGCTCCAGTTCTCTGCCCCACACTTCCACACTTGTCCCCTAAAATTCTCTGCCTCAGTTAGCTTCATGCTTTAGCAACTCTGGGGCTTTCCCTAGGGCTTGTCTCCACTTCCACAAGCTGGACACAGAGTCCCTGGACTGGAAATTTGCTCAGGACAAACCCTCCCCTGTCATCACATTCATGAGCAGCTTGTCCCCAAGCAGGCAGCAACAGGGGTGGTCATTAAAAATTGACAAATTAATAAAGAACTTGTGACTGCTGCAACAGGAGAGAAAACTGCCAAAACACCACCCATGGCTTCCTAGTCCTGAAAGCCACAGGGAGAAGCAGAAGCACCCCAATGGTGAGGAAGGAGGCTCAGGGGAGACCTCATTGCCCTCTACAACTACCTGAAAGGAGGATGGAGCCAGGCGGGGGTTGGTCTCTTTTCCCAGGCAACTCTCAGTAAGACAAGAGGGCATGGTCTTAAATTGTGCCGGGGTAAGTTCAGACTGGATATTAGAAAGAATTTTTTCACAGAAAGGGTGATCAGACATTGGAACGGGCTGCCTGGGGAGGTGGTGGACTCTTCGTCCCTGGAGATATTTAAAAAGAGACTCGATATGGCACTCAGTGCCGTGGTCTAGTGACTGTGGTGGTAATTGATCAAGGGTTGGACTCGATGATCTCTGAGGTCCCTTCCAACCCAGCCTATTCTATGATTCTATGATTCTATGATTGGATTTTGCTAACAGTGTTTCAGCTTTTTTTATAGCAAAACTGACCACCGCTGTTTTCCATCTCTGTCTCTCCCCTGGTGGCACTCTGTTGGTGCAGGTGATTGCAATCCCCCCCCTAGCCCCCCAAATCATCTATCTCAGCCCATGTGCAGGGATAACAAACACCCAGTCCTGCAAGTCTCTGCCCATATGAGCCTCCCCACTGGAACCAGCAAGAGAAACCTGGGTTCTTCTGCCTCCATGTTTTGCCTTGGTTCAAGTGTGAACTTTTGACTCTCCCTCTTCTCCAGACTTTCAACTTCAATTCACACCAAGGAAAGGTCTTGGAGCAAATAACAAGTCTTTGGGATTAAATGACTGGGTCCTGCAGCCCTGGAGGACACTCCTGAAGGGCCCTTGATCCACAAGAGGTAGCTCAAGGTAACTCAGCCATGAGGAGTGAATGGTGGGGCATTGACATCAGCTTTCACCTGCCCACACTACTCCTTTTCCCCACACTACCTCCCTTGTCTCCCACATAACCCCCATGTTTACCCTTCCTAGTGAGGCCACATCTGGAGTACTCTGTCCAGTTCTGGGCTCCCCACTACAATATAAACAAGGAGCTACTGGAGAGAGGCCAGCAGAAGTTAATGAAGATGATAAGGGGACTGGAGCATCTCTTCTATGAGGCAAGGCTGAGGGATCTCAGTCTGTTTAGCCTGGAAAAGACTGATAGGGGATCCTATCAAAGCTTAAAAAAATGTAAAAGGCATCAGGAGGATGGCACCAGAGTCCCTTCAGTGACACCCAGCAACGGGACAGGGGGCATGGACTGGAACATAGGAAGTTCCACCTGAACATGAGGGAAAAACCTAATTTGACCATGAAGGAACACTGGGACAGGTTGCCCAGCAGGGTTGTGGTGTGTCCTCCCCTGGAGATATTAAAAAGCCTGCCTGGATGCAATCCTGTGCACCCTAAGATAGGTGAACTTGCTTTAGCAGAGGGGTTGGACTAGATGATCTCTAGAGGTCCCTTCCAACATTCTGTGTTTCTGAGATTTCTTGTCAGATGATGCAGATTTGCAGAGCTGTGTTCCCAAGCACCTCTCCCACCCTGTCTGTGGCAGGAGACACGGCAGCCCCTGGGCTGGGTGCAGTGACACCCAAGGTGGCCCCAGAGGCAGCTGGCAAGAGAAGTGGGGCTCCTCATTAGCTGCTGTCAGAACAAACCTCACTAATTGATTTCCAGCCTCCTGTGACTGTGTGTGAAGCCAGGGCCCCCGAGCACACTGCCAGCAGCACAGTTGTGTTGATTTGACTCCCTTGCTCAAGGCAGTGTCTCGGGATGGGTTTGGGTTTTCTTTACATGCACAACAAAAATGGAATAACAGGCCAAGGGCTCCCTCTGCATCCACTGCCAGGCATAACTTCTGCTCTTCTGTCTTGGGGAGCAGGATTAGCACAACCTGGGTTTGAGCACACACGTGTGGTTTAGGTTTAGCCCCTCAGCCCAGCACTTTTGTGGAAGGATCATCTTCAGGTATCTTTGGAGGCTGTCTGTGAAGCACCCAAAGGAGTTCAGAGCACCCTGGAGTGCTCTTTGGTTCCCTGAATTTCTCTAAGGGGACTTAGAGCTTTTGTTTTATAGAGATGCACATACTCACGTAAGGTTAGAATTAGTTTGGAGTGGCAGGGAGCATGAAGGGCTTCTTCTGCCTTGTGCTTCTTTAAAGAGACTGAGCTTAATTACTGCTTGCAGAGAGCCTGGATCTTCTGTAACAGGACACATGGAGGAATGGCTCCATCTTAATTTTACACATGAAAGGTTTTATGTAGATCCTTGGCCCTTTTGATAACTTGTGAATGAAATATTGCTCAATCTTTGCATGAGATAAGCAGATCTTCCTTTCATCTGGATGGGCTGACACCAAGTGCACTTTTTGCAAAATCCAGAAAAAGACCCCTTTAGGAGAATGCAAGAAGTGGGGGCACACACACCCCCCCCCCCCTTCTAAACAAATAAGTCAGGATGGTGCTTATTCTGGGGGTACATCTGCCACAATGCAAATCAGAGACTATCATTAAATCCCACAGGCCAGCTGCAGGTACAGCTCCCTTTCATTATTCCTGAAATATTTCCAAAGCTTTCCAAAATACACCACTAATTCAACAGATCGTAACAAAACAAAATGCATTTGTCTCCTCAAGTGTCGCCCCTCTATGGGTTTTAAAACATTCTTCAGTTTGGGTTTGAAAGGAACTTGGAGCAAATATAGAACTCTGCAGAAGAGCAGGATGAAAACCCTCTGCAAAGATTTTCCTGTCATCTTGATGCAAGCCTGAGAAGCTGCAGAGCAACACAAGCTCTCCACCACACAGCTTGAACGTGGTTCCCTTTGCACCACTGCCTCATCCTCTCCACTTCCAGACACACAGACATCCTCTCCCCTCACCCACTCCTGGCATTTTGTCCCCTGCACCAGGTCACAGTGAGGTGGGGTTAACAGCACCCAAGGCAACACACCTGGGTCTGGGTTCACCCCTGGCACACCACCTTCACCTCACAAATAATCCAACCAGACGAGGTTTGCCACCTCATGCTATAAATATTTAGTAGCTCCACAGCCAAGGAATGTGCTTTTTTTCCCCACTGTCTCAAAGCCCTCTTCTCTTCTGCTCGGGGAGGTAGCTCTTTACATGAGCTGTCAGTTCTGAGGAGACTCCTTTCCTTTTGCTGAAATTATCAGTCCCATCCCTCCAAGGGTGCAGTGACATGGCACAGAGGAGGTCTGGAGCAGGGAATTAACTTGCATTATTTTTAACACTCAAGAATGAAAATTTATTGAAACAGAATGGAAACAGGGCAGTGTCTTTCTGAATGATCTTCTGTTTTTCAATTATTTTAAAAATTATTTTTATTTCTTAAAAAAAAAAAAAACCACTGTCACATATTGTTCATATCTCATTCCTGGCTCTTGGCAGGAGTTTTAAATTAAATTATAATCCTGGAGCTTCAGGGGAAAAGTGATACTCCAAGTGGAAACTTTCTTCCATTATTTCTGGCCAGTCCATTCTTTTATGTGTTTGGTTAGGTTTTGTTTGTCTGCCTTTCTGTGGTGATTTGAAACTGAGGCATTTTCTGAAACCTTCAGATTTTCCTATGAATAGATGTACCACCCCAACACTTCCAGCTACAGCTCTCCCAGAACTAACATGAATGAACCAATCTTTTAAAGACACCCTGTGAAAATGCAGTTTTGCCACAAGCTGAGCACCCAGAGGTGCTCAGACCTCTCTGCTTACCCCCAGGACATGGCCCAGCACAGCTTGAGCAGCAACAATTCCCACCTGGGACAAACCAACATCTCTCCATTTTCCCAGTGTTGGCTGAGATGAACCTCCTCTTGTACCAGCTGATTGTACAGTTTTTGGATGAATTCTCTGGCAACAAATGACCCAAAGCACAGGTGCAGTAACAAGCCCAAAATAATGCCCATGGCCCAGCTTCAGATCCTGGCCTGGAATAGCCTCTGGGCTGCTGGGGGGTGGCAGTGGTTGTCTCCTCCTTACAGCTCAGGGTAGACCCAGCATGGCTTTTTGGAAGAAAGTCTTCTTGGGTAGGATCCATTCCACCTGTTTAGATTCCTACAGTCTGCAGTCAAAAGAGTTGACCAGGGGCATTTTTAGACAAAACCAGGCACTGCTAGAGAGTATTTAATCTCACCTCAGGTTAGATGAAAGTCAGATGAAGCAGCCTGGAAATACCAATTGTTTCCACTGACTAAAAAAAGGGTTCTCAGCTGCCAGCTCTGAGATAGGAAACACCACCCTTGAGGGTTGGTTCCTTTGCCTAAGCATGGATCTCTAATACCTGCTTGGCCTGCTGGACACGAAAGGTCTTTCTCATAGGTCCTCCCCAGCTCCAAGTTGTTCACCTGCTAGATGGCACAGCCCCTTTGGATCTGGGCACTGGCAGTGGAGAGATGTGCTTGCAGGGCAAATCTCTTTTAGGCTCCTCCTATGCTGGGCTTACATAGGAGAGATGTTGTGTCCACAGCCTGCCTGCAGATGGGCACTGCCAGGCAAGACCACATTCACTGGAAAATCTACAGACTTACTCAAAATATTTTAGTACTGGAAGTAAATACCTTACTTTTGCCCCCTTCTTTCCTCTTTCTTTTCATCAAACAGGTAAAGTTTGGAAGGTTTGGGTTTTACTTGTCTGCTTCTAATTAGTGAGGCAAAAAGCACAACTCTGACATTGAAGTGATTCCTACACTAATTTATAAACTCGTCTTTCAAGACACAAGATTACAAAGCCTTTTCATCTGCACACATTTAAGAAAAATTATAGAGACTAAAAGAAGAATTTTCTACAACTTCTTCATCCAAAGACTGCTGAACTGTTTGAGCTGAAGTGTTCTTAATATCTGAACTGGAGCCAAATAATTGAGCATGTGAAATGCTACCTTGAATAATTAAAATCTGCCAAAGTTTAAGGAACTAAAACCAGTGTCCTACCAAGGAAATGGCTAGGCATATTTATCTGCAGCAGGAATAACTTGCCACTTAATACTAATAAAATCATGTTTATATTGGTTTAACCAGGGGCCAAATGGGATTATGGTCTCATTTGTGACATGTAATCAATAAGGAAAGAATAACAGGAAGTTTCCAGTGATGAGAAACAGATCCCAGCAAACTATATTTCTATTCATGCTCCAAAATCTCACTTCTCCCTCTCCCTGCAAATCCTTTGTGTCCCCCCCACACGTAACAAGGTGCAGCAATGGCAGAAAGCCCCATTGCCATCAGCCCAGCATCTTCCAGTGACGTGAAAACCTCTGTGTTAAATCACCAACCTTGCTTTCTCTGCTTGTGAAGTGCAGAGTCATGCTCCTACGTAACTGCTCCTTAGTCAGCATATCATCACTCTTTAGGTATGTTCATAACTGAGTTTCTAAGAATCAGGACTGGCGTCAGGACATTCTTTCTGGCTGCAACAAGAGAATATTCAGCTCAGCCTCTCCAGCAGCCAATACCATTTCCATTTCAGGCATGGTCCCTGCTGAAGTGTTTTTCTGTTTTATTCAGAGAGTAGCCCCAATTCTGGGAAGCTCTGCAAAACTTCTCAAAAACGAGGCCTATCCCATATTAATATCTAGCGCCTTTTTGGTTTTTTGGGTTTTTTGGGTTTTTTTGTTTTTTTAGGAAACCACCAAGACTCTAGTTCTAGTGTTTAATTCTGGGGAAAGCCACACAGATGCCTCTGAAGGCATCTGTGGTTTTTGCTCTGACAAGATGACTATGATTTTCGCTTTAAAAAGTTCTGTCTTACAGTGTTCTGACACAAATCCAGTAAATGCTTTATTTGCACTGATTCTTAGTAGTCTGTAGTGACTGAACTGTGACTGGTTCAGGGACTGGAGACTAGATGTGGAAAAGAAAGGTGACTGAAAGGAATTTGCAGTTTGGGTCTATTCTGCTGATATAATAAAGAAAATAGTTAAGCTTTTCCTCTGTTATTTTTAATGAGCATTCATTTCCTTCTTATATTTCACTGGGAAAAAAAATGGCAGGAAACCCAGATTCTCACACCCTCAGTATTAGGAAAACTCATTAGCAATCCTACCAAACATTGGTTTTCTCACGAACATTGTTAGGTATTTTAAAACAGGAACTCAACTGGAAAAGAAATCAAAACTTGTAATACCAAAATACACAGCCCTATTGCTGGTTTTTCCTCCCTTTCATTTGTTGCAATGTTACCAGTTCACTGCCCAGGCACCTTCCTGAATTTCTAACAAAACAGAAAAGGCAAGGCAAAATTTTTGCAGAGGAAGAATGTTTCATGTCATCCTTCTGCACACCACGAAAAAGCGAAAACAAATCACAAAATCCCTTAGCCCACAAGACTGTTTTGTTTGTATTTTTAGTTTAACCTTGAGGTTCATGGCCAAGATAGGAAACCAGACAAGCCTTTTGCTGGCTCTGCTACAGACTGCCTGTTTTAAGTGTGGGAAGATTAATAAGCCCCTCTCTGTTTTTACTATGTTCTCATATGTACTATATACATACATATTATCAGACAGAGAGAAACACAGAGCCTATAAATGACTCCAGGATCTTAATTCCCAGTCTCCACTGAAGTGCCTAAAATAACTGAATAGTGTTTTCCTGAAACAGCTATTATTAAAGTACTTGCAGGAGAAGGAAAGGGAGGCAGAAGGTCTCCAACAGCTGCACACAGGTGAATACCCCAGCCCCTGGGGCAGGGAACACAGTGCACTGCTCACTTTGTCACTTTTGTCCAGCACATTTTGAAGTCCCTTCCAAACAGCACAAACTGCACAGCAAGATGAACCAGCAGACAACAGAAACCTGCTCTCCTGGGGCCTCTTACTGCTTTCTAATGCTGCCCCATGTGATTCCATGTGGACGTCTGGTGGAATTAAGTGGGATTTGTTATTAAAACATAGCTCTAGGGAAACAGTTTGATTTTTTTCCCACTAAACTCCCAAATTTTCTCATTCTCTTATTATCATGTGAAAACCTCCTATAATTTTCTTTCAGAAAGCTGGTAAATCTTCAGGTCCACTGGAAAAAGAAGAGCAGGAACACACTCCCATCCCACCCACCCCCCCCCCAAAAAAAAAAAAAACAAAAAAAAACAAAAAACAACCAAAAACCAAAAAACCCAAAGAAAGAGCAACAGAAATGGACTGAAAAATCTGTGGTTAAATAGAGACATTAAAATTTTCATCCACAGTAATTACTGGATGAGTCAGTGTAGGTCAGTACCCTGAAGGGGAAGGCAGTCAGTCTGGTAATTAATGCATTAAAAGCAAATGGGTCAGCTCATGACTACTCTGCTAAACGAAGTTGTCATGCACAGACTTGCAAATATGGGAAGACTGGAGCTGGTAAATCTAGAAAGTGCAACACCATTCAGAAGAGCTTTGCTGCTTGTCAGCCTCAGCCAAAAGCACTCCTGCAGGCACAGCCTGGAGCATGAGGCACAGTTGGACCAGCATCCTGACACCTAAATCATCTACTGTGTGCTGCCAGATTGGTCATGAGAGGAAGCAACAACATCTCATGGTGACCTCCAGTCACTATTTTTTGACCCAGCCCTGTGGCAGACAGTCTCCTGTCTTGTTTCTTAAAGTAATCTTTATTTCTTCTAATTTTTTCCTGCTACACTGCATAAAGTACTGACACCCTAAAAACGTGGGCTTTTGGCCTTTCTCAGCCTTAGGGACTTACGAATCCCCATCTCCCATTTGTCCAGCAAATACAAAGTAAGGCAGTGCCAGAATAATCCTTTACCTTCTCTGATGATGCTGGAAAGAAAAAGTAATCCTGGAAGAAGGAGCAGAAATTTTATAGCCAGTAATAAGGACATCATCTCCTTGGGAGCTGGAGACCTGGAGACCAGGGGCAGACAGCCCCTGCCACTCACACACAATAGAATATTGTTCCTTGAGCTTAGCCAATGTTTTCTTAATGCAAAACTCATTAACAGCCTGGAGAGCACAGACAGACAAGCAGAGAGCAAGCTGTTATATTAAGGGTATGTGACTGGGTATTGGGAAATCCATGCCAGCATCTGCAGACCAGGGGACACCTGAACATCCCTGTGATTTTCCCCTTCTCCCCTTTGCTCCCTCAGTAAAATCCTGCAAAGGTGGAAGGAAAGAGGATGGATTTTGGGACCAATTTACCACCAAACACACACTGATGACATCAGTAAGTGTGGCAGCACAACAGGTGAGGATTTGCAAGGTGAAACAGCTGATGGTGAGCTGCCCACATGTACCCAGTGGGCTCCTAGGTAATTTTTGTGTTTGATGATGACTTCAAACTCTGACATCCCTGAGCACCTCACTCAAAAAAATCTTAATACAGTATCAGGTCGTCTGTTGAGGGATTATTGCTGGGTGTCCTTGGAAAATCTTTTATTTGACTTTCTGGACAAATCACTGCATCTACTGGTCTTAACATTAAAGGTGGGATCTAGAGGAGCATTCAAGAGGAGTGAACTCTTTCTCTGATATCAGTAAGAGTTTTACTGCTCACTGAAAATATAACACAGAGATGTCAAAAGTGGCATGTATTGCAATTCATAATTTCTGCTGACTTCAAGAACCCCTCCTGAATATAGAGTAGTGGCTTTATAATTATTTTTTATTATTTATAGTTTGTTATTTGTTATTGTTTATGGACTGATCTGATTGGAAATAAAGCACTGAGGATGTTATATACTTTTAGTCATCAAATCCTTGGTAAGTGACTCATACCATGTGAGTTTTGGGTTAGCCTAGTACAGTGTTCTTCACAGCAGCCAGTGACAGCAGATGACTACAGGGAAATGTGGAAATATTTGCTTGTTGAATATTGTCCTCATTTCCAGCAACTTGTAACTCAAGGACTTCCCACGCTCTCAGCAGCATCTTTAATAACTCTTGATAGATTTCTCTTCCATGAGTATAATGAGTGTCTTCTTGACCACACATAAATTTTTAGCATCCATAACATCTTGGTATGAATAAAACTTAGTCCCTAAATATCTGTGACTAATCAATCCTTTAAGCAGCTTCATTGAGTTCTGAACTCCCACAGCAGTACTTAATTTGACTATTAATTTAATTTACCATCATCACCTTGCACTGCTAGTATTTTTACTCAAAGCAATGTACCCTGGAGATGAACTCTAGTAACACAGGCATAGGATTTCCCTCCAGTTAGGTTCAATTTATAGCATTAAAAACTAGTAGTATGCAGAAGGCTCCAAAGGAAGGTAAGTGTTATGGTGAGGTCTGAAAAAAATAGATTAGAAGGGTTTAAAGATGAATCAAGGAAGGGATGGGTGCAATATTGAAAGCAATTGAGTGCATTTATTCAGTCCTGGTTTTGCTGTTGAGATGAAAAGATAGATAAACCTTACAGTAAAAGCCCTCTCTCTTCTTGACTTACAGAGGTTCAAACTGTCACAAATGTGTGAACACATCAAGCAGTAGAAAAGGCTGATGTACACACACTCAGATTCAACTGGTGATTAGTGACAGTTACATTTTTAAGTGAAATACCAGTGCCTTCTTGTATTCCACATTAAATCTAATGACCACAGGGGCTCATCATTTACAGTCTCCTTTCATTAGCTAATTCCACAGTGCCTCATGAGCATGCTGGATTTTCATGACTTTAAATCACAGGCTGACCTGGGTATTCTGCTTTGGCAAGCTCAGCTTCTTCACAAATACTAACATCTGGGCTAAGATTAGCAGAAATACCAGTTTCAATTAATGTATTTTTTTAGACACAACTCAAATTGTAACTGACAGAACTAGACCTTAAATGCTATGCAGGAATTAGCTTCCCTAAAAATTTAGCAACAGAACGGGCCTGAGCAGATGACCCACATGCTATCTGTGAAATACTCAGCTTGGTAAAATCAGTATTTTAACTGTGACCCAAATAATGAAGTACTTAGTGTTACTTGTTAATTAGTGCTGTACCACATAACAAGCAGAAGGTTATGCAAAACAAGAAGCAGCTTCTAAAGCTACAGAAGCATACCCATTATATGTTCTAATCACTAAAGAAAACATCTTTTGTAAGGCTTTAAATATGACTCTCCTACCTTTCAGATCTTCTGATGAGCTAGCTATTCCTCATGTCAAAAGGTGATGCCTGTCAGCCAAGAACTACATTAGAGATGATAATTGAATTTCAAGAGTTGTCAAGAGCAGACTAACAAAATAGCTACTAGAAGTGATGTACAAAAAACAAAAAAAACCCCAGTTTGTTCTGGTCTGGCAGGATGTAAAGCACACTGTGTCGTTTCCCTATGCCGTTTCCAATAATACATTCAATGTTTCTGGGCTACCTTTTTCTGACATTCTTCTCATGTATAATAATGATTCATTATATATAATATATTCAAGGACTGTAACTCACCTCTAAGTGCCTATAAATATTACTGCAGCTAGACATTTGCATTGTAAAACAAATGCATACCACTGGGATTTATGAAGGATCCTTTTATGTTAGTTTCTTGACAGGGAAGATAGATTTTTTCTGAAGTAAAACATTGACCTTAAATTCAACTTTAAATCTAGCACAGGAAATAATTAACAGCTCTTCCTTCCCTGTGTTGTTTAGGTAATTTTAGGGAGGGCTGGGGGGCAAAGGATTCCTTGGTCATTCCAAATGGGTACAGCTATGATATACTGCTGTTATATCAGTGTTACTGGAATTATCCCCATGATTATGATGATAATATATAATACCTCCCTTCCCACTGCTTTGCAAATGCATGAATCATTTCTAAGTGGAGGTCTTAGAAGTGGTAGAAGGCAAACAAATGACATTGCTATGAGGAAGGGTGAAAGAAAAACATAGGCCCAGCTGGAACAAATGCTGCGTATTGTGTCACTGCACCAAGTGGTGTTAATGAAAGGGTATGGGATGCTGACATCTTTTATTGCCCCTGGTAAGTTCATATTCAGATATGCAAAAGTTCTTCTAAAAACAGGGAGAAAGCCAATGCAAGATGACAACATTTCATGTAGGGCACACAAGTTGTGAGAAGCTGGCACCACAGTGATGTCCTGAGCAATCTTGCTGCCACCTTCACCAGGCAGAGTTGTTCAGTCTAGAAAAAAAAAACCCTGAAAGGAATACACTTTGTTCTTTTTCTGTGGTGATGAGAATTAGAAGTAATGAGCTTAAGCTGTGGGAAGAACCAGTTTTGTCAAACAGCAGGAAAGCATTTTTAATAGGGTGGTAAAAGAATTGTAATGGCACACCCAGGGGGGTCTATGACATCTCCTCTAGTGCTGCTTTCCAGCCAAAGTTTTATGGGAAGGTTTGAAAAATGTCTGTGAGAGATAACACAGGCATAATTACTGCCACTATAAGAACAATTTGGTGCTCACATTCAGGTTTCTCTCCAGCTTAACCATGTTTAGCCACCATTTCCTGCTCTGCCATCTACCTATTCTTCTGGGTGTAACCTCACACCAGTTACACCTTGTCCTGGCCAGTAAGAACTGCCACCAGCAGGACACAGGCCAGATGTTCCTGCTTAGGGAAAGATGGAGGGCAAAGGCAGTTGACTGAACATTAAATCCATGGCCCTCAATATGGTAATTTTAGCAGTGTCCAGGAAGTGTGAAGGGCTGATGTAGGCAAAAAATATAGGAATGCAAGCAGCTTCCCCAAAGAGTGCTGAATAAGTGGAGATCAAGATTCCTCAGCCCTCAGTTAAATACACAGTGGTTGTTCATGACACCAGGCAGTACAACAGGAAGGCTGTCCTGAATTAACTTCTCCTGCCTGCTCTCTGTCAAGTCATTTATTTTCGCAGTGCTTTTGTTCCTCTCTTGCAGGATGGGATAAGCAAGCTTCCTAGTTGCACTATGAGAACAGACAGGATCAGGTACTACCTTTGCCCATACACTTTAGTTGCTCTCAATGGAAATATGACCATTGCTATATTCTTGGTTTCATGCTTATTTACACAGGCTTTTAGCTGAGCAAGCACTTCAGGATCATGTATCACTCCTCAGGTATTAAACTTTAACTCTCATTTGTTGCCTAGAAAACAACAACAACACCTGCAGATTAGTAAAATATTTATTATCTTGAAACATACTGTATATAGATGAGAGCAAATGGCTAGGATTTATTTGTCCATCAACCCAAAATACCTTTATCATATTTTTCCACTGGCTTAAAAAGGAAATACTAATAAAGACAATTTCATTATTAAAAAAAATATATATAATGTTTTCTATTTATTTTTTTTCTTTATTAGAAAAGCAAATTTGAGATATGGCTTAAATATATTAATATTTTCCCTCTGCAGAGCTTGTCTTCATATTTGCATAGAATACACAAAGAATGAGTTCAGGAAAGAAGAAGGGTAGGCTGGGATGCCTGTTCTACCATATTTTTCTTTCTCTGCCTATTAAACTTCCTCCAGTATTTTCCTGGTTTTTCCTCTGTATGATCCCAAGTTTGTCCTCCCTTGTTTTAACCATATCCATAGTAATACACAGACTACTCTTTTAGCAAAAGACTCATTTTAACTCCGTGGAATTAATCACTATGGCTGCTGCTTTAAGTTCTGGTAGGAGAAAAGGAGAAAGAGAGTGACTTCAGAGAGCAATTCAAAGTTCCTCCATTAGGACACCTGCATGAATCACAGGCTGGAGAGATCTCTTGCTTTTCACTAACTACAGTGGAAGCCCAGGAAGACTTGGGTGGAAAAATTTAGTCTTTGTGAATCTTGGTTTGCAGGAGTCCTGCAGCATCCAAACCTCCTACACACTGCAACCTCTGCATATTTTGGAAGCTGCAGTGCTAGTTATCTTCAGTCATTTGCTGCTCTCCCCAGGGGCTAGCAATGCATAGCTCTAATGTTTACTGTCCCACAAATTGGCATTTGCACATCTACAAAGGCAGCAGATTGTCAGGCTTAGCTGGGATTTCAGTTTCTCTGAACTACTGAGGAACCATTACCTAGACTTAACAGTTCCTGGTTACAAGATAGCAGTCAGAGAAGAAAGGGGTGCTAGAAAAATGCATAGGATAAAAGGAAAATGACCTTTCCAGGTAGCTGAAACACACTGAAATGACAGGACCAGTGCCCTGTTCTTTTTGATAGACAATGTTCACAGTTGCCACGTGTGCAACACACTCCCTGTAAAACCCTGAAAATCTAAGGCAACATTATACCACAGATGAAACCATGAAATCATGTCAAGCCTCTGCTACTCAAACTTTCTGTTTTTTTCTCTCCAAGATTTGTGTAACATGGTACTCAAATGAGCACCATGACAGCAATGACATCTGCCAGTCCTTGATACTATCACTTGAGCTCACCAGGAGTCTGGGCCAAGAAGGCATCATTACATTTGAAAAATCTGTAAGTTCAAAAAAGACTTGTATCTTGGTTGTTAATAGATTCATTTTCCTGGATATACCGGAGAATGTCCACTTCATTCATTGTCTGAATCTTGTTTTCTGTTGGCTTTGCCAGTGGAGATGAAATGTTGCTCCTGGGGGCAACTGCTGGCTTCTGAGGCAGTGGTGGCTTTGATGGTACCTTAGGTTTTGGTTTGGAGGTTACTTTCAAGAATTTCTCAAAATCGTCTTCAACTCTGGAATGAAAACAAAACAACAGTAGCATCTTGGAAAATTCTGAACTGCTTTTCATTTTGTAAGAAAATGTAATCTTGCAAAATAAAACTTTCTGCAGGAAAGGATCAACTTTGATGAATCTCTCTTTTAGAAAGGGCTTTCCATGAAACTTTCAATGCTACCAAAATAAGAACTGTCTTTTTATAATGTTTTTTTTCAGTTCACTGTACAAATGAAATAATTTTACAGCCTGTTTTAAATTGTCTAATTAAAACCAATTAGCAGTTATCAAAAGAAAAAGAACTTTATTTTGCTTTGGGAAAAGGTCCTTTTGTTTTGTGAAAAGGATGGTTTCCTTCCCAGAAATTTTTCAAGGGATAGTACAATTTTTCATATTCTGCTCTGCTTCCTCTTCTGCTCCATCCCCCAAGAATGAGATACAGCATCCCCCATGTTTAAAAAATAGAAAAACTGATGGCTTTAAAAATACTGTGTTCACATTTGCTGCCAAAAAAAATGAAAAGAGTCTTGCAATTTGTGACCATATACAATTCTTTTTGGAGATCATTTCCCCCTGCTTCCTATTGAAATAACCCAAAACACCTGAAACAGTTAAGGATGTTTTCTGCCTCCATTGTTTGACCTTATTCAGAGACACAGCATGCTGTGCATGCCCACCTCTGTTCCTATAGGAGCTGTTAATGATCTTGAGAGAGCACTGTTATAAACAGATTGTTTTGTGACTCCTTGAGGTGTCTGGTTTTGGAAAGTGAGTAACTAAAGGAAAGGGAAAGAAGGTTGTGACCCATCACATCAAAAAGAGATGGCAAAGTAAAAATTAGCATAGCTAGGGAAGTCTTTACAGGCCACAGTGATTTGTGGTCTGAATCAAAATAGCCTCTTGTTTTGATCCTCTGAGCTCAGTGGTCAAATAAAATGCCATAAGGAGTAAACACGGTTGTTAATTTCCCAAAGGCCTGATTGATAAATAATTGTTAAGCAGCCAAAACCCAACCAGCAATCCATGCAGACAATCAGCTGTGTGACAGCCAAATACAAATTTGAAGCCCCTGATAAAATGAATACCTCCTCATACACGCTTACAAAATACACAACTTGCAAAAGGCTCTACCTCTACATGTACGATTCAAAATCAAGAAAACTAAAGCAGAAGAAGTGCAAGCAAAATCTTCTTCATTAGGGATCAGGAGCCAAAGATCTAGAGCAGGTTTGTAATGTGTGGGTAACTCCTTGCCAGACCCCACCCCAGCCCTCCTGTCATACTTACTCTACAACCATAGTGCCTTAGGCAGTGAAATGATTTAACTGTTCAGTTGTTTACAGGCACTGATGTGAGAACTGTTTTTACCAAACTTCAACTGAATCAGCCCACTAGGCTGTAACAGTGCCAGCAGTAAAACTCCCTCTGCCTCAGCCAAAAGGTAGCTTGACAAAGCTACAAATGAACTATGAGATGGTATTAAAGTGCAGGAGTTATTCCAAAGGGACTGGAATTTTCTTTGGTGTCCCTTCAAATAGTTTTACTTAATGCACTCTTATAGGACCTGTGAGAATAAGAGTCTGGCCAGGTGATTCTTAAATAAGAAAAAAGTCAGCAGCACATGTGCAGCCCATCTTCTCCCTCTGTCTCTGCTTGAGCACCACATTAAGAGGTTGAAGAGTCCTTCCATTCAGGCAGACCAGCTGGATGCTCCCTATTAGTCACAGGACCCATAACCATCCCATAGAAACCCACATAACCCACATAACCATAACCACCCATAGAAAATGGCAAGGAGCAAATGAAGATGTGACTAAGGGGACATACAACAGCTCCTTCTCTCTGGAAGATTTCTCTGAAGTTCTTTATTTGAGCCCTTGGTGACTGCAGGGGGTTTGTTGGAGAAGCCCTCCACCAGCTCCACTCACTGCAGAATCATCAAGGTGGAAAAGACCTCTAAGACCAAGTCCAACAATTCACTCTACAACCCTAACCACTACACCATTCACTGTAATACCTCATCTACCCATCTTCTGAACACCCCCAGGGATGGTGCCCCCACTACTTCCCTGGGCAGCCTGTTCCAGTGTTTAACCACTCTTTCTGTGATTTTTTTTTTTCCAAATATCCAACCTGAACCTCTCCTGGTGGTGCCTGATCCCATTTCCTCTTGTCCTATCACTGGTCACCAGGGAGAAGAGGCCAACATCTGCCTCACTACAACCTCCTTTCAGGATTTGAAGTGCTCTTCCATACATTGGGAAGCAACTTATTTGGGTATTTGGGCAGCTGTCTAGGAGGAGGGGGTACATGTTCAACAGAAAACTCAATGTACCCGAGATACTTTTTCACTCAAACCCTAATACACAGCGTTTGAATGTGAAAACCACAGATAAACTATGAGCTCCAGCACCCTCAGCTAAGGATCCCACTATAATTAAGAAAAATGGAATTATTTCAAGAGTTTCTTTTTTATGTTTGCCCTTGTTAGAAGCTGCAAGGAACTTGTGACTGCACTGCCCAGGATGGAACAAACTACACTCACCATGAACTGGCCACAAAGTTAATAAAGATTAGCCTCAATTTTCAACCATATACACTGTCAGAAAGCTTCAAGATAAAACCATTCTTGAAGTCTGATCTTTTTGTGACTCCAAAGGGAACCTAAGATGGATCTGTTTTAATCAAACCTGAAATCTTGTAAAATCAGCTGCCTGAACACTAGTATCCAGGAAATACCTGAACAGAGCAACTGATGGACAGAGGCGGCCACTGTCCTACAGCTCTGCACCTGGAACTCTCTTGTAGGCTTTGCATTCCAGCAGGCAGCTCTTGTTTGTACCTCAAATTTCATGCCCCATGTAATTCTGGAGATAATAATCTCTTTTATTTAGATAATAAGATTGCTGATGTCTCTTAGATTCTGTGATTCCCTGTGGGTGTCATATGCTACCTAATTTAAAAAACATCTTGTTAGTATATTCCTTCCTTCTAAATTCCTCATCTACATAGAAGAAATAATTTAAGACCAGGCTTTTTTGTTTGCTTCTAATTCTGGTATCCAAGAGATATCACACCTGTGATCCCATTGCAAAGACATGCTCTTGTTCTCTTTGCTGCGTAAGAAACAAAACATGTTGGGGCTGGTATTTCTGAAGCCAAGCTTCTTTAGCTGAGCTGATGCCTCCCTTCTTAGCATGAACATATACTGAGTGAATCACGATCCATGTCATAATATTTTTGTCATAAGTAACAGAAACCATAATAACTAGATAGATAATACATACATATACATACAGATCATATGAAGGAAGCATAATTTTGAACCAGGTGCACTGCCCAGAAGAGGCAGCAGTAAATATGTTCATTAACCTGATCAGAAGTTACAGCTTCCTGAATTCTCTACTCCTGTGTGGGATTATATTCATTTGAGTGCTAACCACAACAACAAAACCACTCAGTACAGTCATAAAATACCCTCAAAAGATGCAGTCCAGTAGGGTGGTGGTGGGAGAAGGGTTGACAGTGTGCTTTTACACCAAACATTCTGCAGAAGATGATTTTTCCAAGTCTAAAAGCTCACCACATACATCTCCTTTTTCTGTCCTGTTTTTTTTTAAAGACCTTGAATAGACAGAAGTTTTCTACAGAGAAAACACAGCAGATAATATGTGGTCTTTGTCTCAAAACCTCCTTTTCAGTGCTGCAGTGATAGGCAAACTGTTTGATCCATTGCCATTTGATCATGTGAGAAGCAACTGTCTTTGGAAAACTGTAGTGGTAAAATGCAAAATGCCTCAGGCAGATATAGAAATATGGATTTCTATTTCTTGAGAAGCAAATGAATTGTTACAGGACATAACTACCACCATATTTAACTCCAGGCCAGGAGGAGGAAGGAAAAAAAAATCAAGTAACTATTCTGAAATAACAAGGAGATTAAAGGAAGAACCTTTCCACCCCCATCCCCCATCTTTTTCAGCCAAACAGGCACAGAGTCCATGTAATTAGTCAAAATCCTTACTGAAGAAAGGCTGTCACAAAGCTCTAGCTGCTAAGCATGTGGACTTAAGAATGAAAATGAGTTTTTGACTTGAGAGACATGCAGCTGCCATCAGAACTTTTAGAACATCAGCATTTTAGATGCCACTTCTCTGAACTTTGTCCTGTCTTTTCGGAAAAGATCTTTGGAAAAGATCTATCTGTGGGCATGTACAGCATCTAGCATGATAGGGACAGTGACCTCTGCCTGCTGCAAACACTCTAATGAGGAGAATAAGTAATGAAAGCAAGAGACAAAGACTCCCATAATTTGCTAAAGTATCCAAAAGGATCATGCTTTGAAGCTAGGTTATGCAACTCCGAGCAATTCTTGCAGAATAGACTTTTATCTTTCCCTATCTTATTATCAGTGTCTTTATTTTGTCTGGTGTTAATTCCAAGGCCTGTGGAAATCATGGAGTGAAATCATAGAGTCAACAACAGCAGTGCAAAGCACATGGGGCTGTGTAGGAAGTAGCTCTCCTCCTGCTCCTGCTTTCCCCTGCAATCCTTCACAGGTAAATCCATACCAGTACTTTAACCAGTGATAGGAAATACATCTGGACACTGGAATGTGTCCAGGAAGAAATGCTGGAAGAACCACTGGCACAACTTTGCTCTGGGACAGATTAGCCCTTATCCAAAAAACTCCCAAGCACAACTTGGATCTGACATAAGACAGGGACCATTCCCAGCAGGTGCTGGCATACAGTTACCTTGCTCTGGAACTGGAGAGAGTCTGATAGCATGAGTGTGGTGTGGTGTGGTGTGGTGTGGTGTGGTGTGGTGTGGTGTGGTGTGGTCTGGTGTGGTCTGGTCTGGTCTGGTCTGGTCTGGTCTGGCTGAGGGGCAGAGAATAGATTCATTAGGACAGGTAAGCCCCACATGCATATGTCCCCAAGAAGCCCTCTGAGGAAATAGCCTGTTGGTTAGCCTCCTCACCCAGGGAAATAAGAAAATTCAATTTTTACAATTTGAACCAGAGAGCTGGGTCAGTTTTTTCCCCAGATTGAAGAAGTTCAAACCTCTCCTGCTTGAGCTCCCCACACACCAGGCAAAGGCATAGTTTAAGCAGGGGAGAGCAGGCAGCTTTTTCCTCCCAGCTGAAGATGGCTATCAAAATTACAAGTAACCTGAGCCAAGGTGGTTGAAATCTGGTAACTCTCAAGCCTAGCAAAAGTACCTTTCTACACTAGGAAAGACTAGGACTCTAGGTAACCTCTCCTCATTATTCTGTACAGTCCATACATATTCCTAGAGGTGGGGCAAGAAATGATGTTTCTCATTAGGCAAAAGCCTTTCTATTCCACTGGTCAGGTTTACTCTGTAGCTCTTCTGGTGTTTTTAAGTAGTATCCCTCTACATCACAGGTAAAGCAAAAAGAACAACATAAATTATTGAAAACCATTACGGAAAGTACACTTGGGCAGCAAGAAAATCCATCAAAGACTGGTAAAGAAAAGAACAGCTACTTCTTTGTCTACTGCCACCAAGCCAAGGTTCTTTTCCCACAGTCAGGTCACAACAAGCAAAGAAATTGACATAGAGTGGTCAGGAACTTTCTCACTCCGTTTCTCACTCAGTTGCAACCTCCTCTACCACTTGCCTATCACCCAAACAACCCTATCCAAAGGAACTAAATTTAAACCCTCTGAAGTTTCTCAAAGCTCTTCTCCCATCCATGGTGCAAGATAGCTTTTCTCATCATGTGGTGCTGGAGGTGGCATGCTATGTGGCTCCTGGCTAGTCTGAAGATGCAAGTGTTGAACTCTGAATTTAGAAGCTCCCAGTGGCCTGCTGAATGAAGAACACACAGACTTTTCCTGCTTCAAGGGTGGCAAAAGCTCCTTGGCAAGCCTGAAGTTAAAGAATGGCTCAAGAAGCTGTATGCACTGAATGCTGTTTAAAAATGGCCATTGTTAGGCTCTGACAATTTGCTGCTCCCTATAGGGTCATCACTGGTGGCACAGCTGGCAGCTGTAAATACAGATTAACCTGTAAAATTCACCTTTTAAGGGCACAGGCAGGATGCTGCTGCTGTAGCACAAAGGTAAAAGCTGGACTGTCCCTTTCAACACCAGCAGTGTTAGATCAGCATAAGCCCAAGGAAGAATACACCAGGTCTACCATGACAGGGCAGCAGAACTGGGATACTGCTGCTGGCACTTTTCTCAGCACTGGAAAAAGACAAATCTCATGCTGACAGCTTCTTCCTTCTAGTTCAACTCCCTATTCATTATCAAAGGTGAAGCTAATTAAATCTCTCCTTAAAGGCTGCTCATACAACTGTGATAATTATGTCAGTGTGATATGTGTGATGATTTATATAAATCTGTGGGCCCACAGAGCTGCCACAAAATTCACAGGATGAGTTCTAGCACTGATTTTCCACAAAGACCTGAACTGTCACACCAGGAAGGCACATTTTAGATTAATGAGGCAGAAAAGGGTCAACCACAGTCCAGCTGCATGAAAACTTAATTTGCACATCCATGGCCACTGGGTGGATGGAGATGAGAAAATAAGATGCCATGAGAATTCATGATGGCAGAGTTTTCTGATACTGATTTCTAGTGAAGGAGAAAATAGAAGCTTGGTTCTAAGTCCATTCTCAACTCTATTTTTTTTAACATCAGGGGAAATGTTGATCAGACATCCTTTTGTCTCACTGTAGTTGGTTACCTTGCAAAAGTCAAAACAATGGGACCCAGGACTTCTCAGAAGAGCCTTGGTTCTTCCATATCCTTGTGGTGAAGAGATAAACCAAACAGACCCTTTCTCAAAGCACATCCTATGAAAGAAGAGTATGATGTTCTCCTTTTCTCTTGAGGGCAACGTAAGGGCTGGTTCCTACCACAGCAATTTCTGTCTTTTCCACAAGTTCTGGAAGTACATGTAAGTACAGTGCTCTACATGCATCCCATTGAGGTGTTATGGCAGACTTAGTGATAGGAAGTAATGCCTGCATCTACCATGCCAGTGGTTAGAATGAGGTAGGTCATCTAGTTTCTTCCTCACTGTCACTTAGTATTTGTTGGTGGGCCAATGAATTAGTACCCAGCAAAAGACTGGTCAGTGGACAGAAGAGGGAAGATACTCGTTTGAATGGGTATTTTGCCATAAAAATAAATCTTTCATTACACTTACAAAGCAATTGGTTCTTCTCAAAGCTCAACACTTAATTTAGATTGGGTGATTCCATTTAAAATAGTTACTCTCATTTCATTTGAGCAGCTATCCACGGAGAGCAGAGTCTTCAGTTTGCAATGACAACATTTATCATATTCTCTTCTCCCTCATGTTGTGACAAGCACAGCCCACACATATTTTGCAGACTCATTTGTCTCCATAAGTCTCTTCCTCAAGAGTTACAAGTCACTGCTGGGGATTCATTGCTGTGCTGACAGTGCTCTGGTGCTACTGCTGCAACAGCCACTCAGGAGCTATAAAGATCACAAGAGACTTGGTTGCTCCTGTGCTGTGCTCTGAACATCATCTTTTTCCCAGCTCCCCTCTGGGAGGTTCTGCTTTCCTCTGCCTTAGGCAGTGCTCTCCCATCTCTGCCCACAACTCACTGGGAAGCACATTTTCCAGTAAATGGGACACATCTCGGATCTACCACGCCCAGCAGACCACACACAAATGTACACACAAATGTATACCACAGAAGGCAAGAGCTACCACATCTTCATTATTCAGGTAATCCATCTGTGTGCAGGGAACATGCCTAAGTTTCTGGACCTACTACAGACTTTCTGCTGCATCAGAGCTCAGGCTGGTCTTAGATCTTGACAAATTTTCCATATAGCACAATAGTACATCCAACAGACAAAGATGTCTGCAAGCTTTTCTCTAGTAGCTCAACCAGCTTTAGTCCTTGGCTTGTCACAGTTCCCACTTTGACCTGAGGGTTCAGGAGAGATTTCTTCAGTCCCCTTTAGGAGGGGAGAGGAATGATGACATATAGAGGGTAAAGGCAAGATTTAATATCAGGCCTCCAAATATGGTCAAGCCCCCAAGCCAAAAAGAGTGCAAGATTCAACTCACATTGAACATTTCTTCTCACCACAAAGGGTCACTGCATGAAAAGCAGTGGCACTGCCCTGCAGGAGCACGTAACACTAACCTGGTGGTAAGGAATGGTGGAAGTTGCCTTTACATTAGGTGCAACAGTTCTGCTAAGGCTTCTAGCTAAGCAGAAAACAGAGAGCACTGTTCATTAGTACTTCAGAAAAGTTCAGCTACAGGATTTCAGATGCCTGCAATGAAGTTCTCCAGGGAAGCTGTGGACATCCCTCCCTGGAAGTCTTCAGGCCTGGTTGGATGGGGCTTTGAGCAACCTGGTTTAGTGGGAGGTGTCCCCATCCATGGCAAGGGGGTTGGAATAGATGATCTTTAAGGCCCCTTCCAACCCAAACCATTTTATGATTCAATTAATTTACATACAGGTGAGGTAAAACATTCTACTGGGTTAAAACAGCACTGCCTCTACTCTTCTTTTACCAACTTCTCCTTTACACCCAGTCACCTTGCAATCAGCACTCTGTGTTGTGCAGATAACACTCTGAATTAGGTTTACCAGGGGATTAAACCTACCAGGGATCAGGATCCTGACCTATACCTCTGGCACAACCAGGAATTGCCTCTGGATTCCCTTAATGACTTTTCCATTATGCTGCTGGCATGATTTTCTGTTTCATTATGCATATTCATTTCCAATTAGACCTTAATAACTACTACTGAAAGCAGTGGGACAAGTCAAGATTAAATGAAAACCCCTGGAATTTAAAAGAAATGGAATCTTTTCCCATGGGTTTCCATTACCATCTGGGTGTGCTGCAAACACTGATGAGTTGAAAGTGATCCAAATGTACAGTCTATTGGTCTTGGAGCAGACTTCAGAGACCTTTCTCTGCCAGAGGAAGAGGAAACATATAATCCAAAGGTTATTAACATGACAGAAGAAGAAACTCTCTCCACTAGTGGGTAATAATGCAATGACTGCATTTAAACAGGCACTTCTCTTCTAGCCATACTAACAACCTGGATCAAACACTATAAACTGAGATTGCTAGTAGAGGAGAAAGCAAACAGAAAAATATTGCAAGCACATATGTGTTTACTCCCAATATACCACAGCACTAAATCAGGTCATACCATGCCTCATCAGTTTCTATAAACATCAGGTGGGCTGTCAGGATGTAATGAGAGATGGCACCCAACCCAGTATAACCTCCATTTAAATTAAGTTAGTTTTGCTGGTTAGTTAGCTCTTGCTTTCTATGCATGCAAAAGCACTATCTATCTCAGCAGTAATACCTAACTGCTTCAGGAGAGGGTTGACACCACACACAGATTTCTCTCCCCTGGGTTTAGTACCTGCTGTGGAAAATACACATCCTAAGAGGGGCTGGCTGGCAAGAATGAGCCCAGGAAGCAGGTTGGCCTCATCAATCAGATGCCAGCCTGAGATCCAGGAGGCATGAACCCAACTCTACTGCAGCAGATTCCTGGTGATGCTTTGGACACTAGCTCCCTGCTTGATCTCTTGAGCAAGTGCAGTCAAACTAGCCTTTAGGGAGAGATGTCAGGAATAAAGCACAGAAAAAAATTGTATATTCCAGTGCTATACTAATAAGGAGGCAGGTAACAGTAAAAAGCAAGTATATTATTCTTTCCTGTGACTGTGAGTTCCAGCCCTTCTTTCCACTAGATTAAAATTTAAATGCAGGATGATTAATGAGAGTCCTTTATAGCTGTGGAGGTGTGCACAGGATTCCTCCTGGAAGTGAACATGAAGTTCTATGAGGCAGCAGCAAAAAACCAGTCCTCTTGTGGCAAGGCACAGATTCCCAGGAGTTTGCTTCTGGGCTTAATTTCTAACTTTTCATCATGGAGGTCAGTTTTCTCTGCCTGTGGATTTCTTGCAGAAGGCAGAAGTGTTATTAGAAAACAGGGAGTAAATGGCATGCCTCAGGCCACATGGAGTCCTCAGGAGTCACACAAGAATACCTTACACTCTATCTTTCTCAGAGGGTGTTTCTTCCTAATTTCCCTTATACGTGTTAGATTTCCAAGCTCCATGACACACAGCTCACCTTTTAAGTACAAGTGCTGCTTCATAAGTCAGCACTCAAAGCATTTAAGCTTTGGCCTTTAATTATTATCTTTTGATGTCTAAGTAACTCCTCAGATTACCTTCATAGAATCATAGAATTGTCTGGGATGGAAGGGACCTCAGAGATCATCAACTTTAACCCTTGATCCACTACCACTGTGGTTCCCAGCCCATGGCACTGAGTGCCACATCCAGTCTCTTTTTAAATATCTCCAGGGATGGAGAATCCACTACTTCCCTGGGCAGCCCATTCCAATGTCTGATCACCCTCTCCGTAAAAAAATTCTTTCTAATGCCCAACCTAAACTTCCCCTGGCACAACTTAAGTCCATGCCCTCTTGTCTTGTTGAAAGTTGCCTGGGAAAAGAGCCCAACCCCCCCTGGCTCCAGCCTCCTTTCAGGGAGTTGTAGAGAGCGATGAGGTCTCCCCTGAGCCTCCTCTTCTCCAGGCTGAACACCCCCAGCTCCCTCAGCCTCTCCTCACAGGACTTGTGCTGGATCCCTTCACAGCCTCTTTGCTCTTCTCTGAACCTGCTCCAGGACCTCAATCTCCTTCCTGAACTGAGGGGCCCAGAACTGGACACAGGACTCGAGCTGTGGCCTCCCCAGGGCTGAGTACAGGGGCAGAATCACCTCCCTGGACCTGCTGGCCACGCTGTTCCTGATCCAGGCCAGGATGCCATTGGCCTTCTTGGCCACCTGGGCACACTGCTGGCTCCTGTTCAGCTTCCTGTCAATCCAGACTCCCAGGTCCCTCTCTGCCTGGCTGCTCTCAGCCACTCTGTGCCCAGCCTGGAGCTCCCCATGGGGTTGTTGTGGCCAAAGTGCAGGACCCGGCACTTGGCCGTGTTGAACCTCATCCCATTGGAATCAGCCCAACTCTCCAGTCTGTCCAGGTCCCTCTGCAGAGCCCTCCTGCCTTCCAGCTGATCCACACTCCCCCCCAGCTTAGTGTCATCTGCAAATTTTCTGATGATGGACTCAATCCCTTCATCTAAATCATTAATGAAGATATTAAACAGGACTGGGCCCAGCACTGATCCCTGGGGGACACCACTAGTGACCGGCCGCCAACTGGATCAGCACCGTTCAGCACCAGTCTCTGGGCCCGGCCCTCCAGCCAGTTCCTAACCCAGCACAGAGTGCCCCTGTCCAAGCTGTGGGCTGACAGCTTTTTCAGGAGCATGCTGTGGGAGATGGTGTCATCCTACACAACAGATTTGAGATGTGTACCTCAGCAGTTCCTCAGTGTCCTCCTCAGGACCTGTGTTCAGCACATGCTCCCTGTTCTCACAGGCATCTGGCAGCAGCAGTGAGTCACCCAGCCTGACTGCCCCACCAAGGTCTGGATCTTCAAATAATTTCAGATCTAGAAAGGGGAAACAGAAAATGCTTCAGTTAGATCATGCTACATAACACAATACCTGCATTAACACTAGCTAGCATATCTGGCTACTGGGCTGAAAAAAGACCCAATCATGTAGCCCTTTTTTACAAGGACTTCCAATCCATAAAGTGCAGTGATACTCTCTGTACTCTTCAGGACTTGGTAATTCTTCTTGAATTCAGAAGTAGGTCCCATCACTCCTTAGTGTGCCATAGGTGACTGTGGGACAGACAGCTCCCACAGACCTATAACAAACAAGCCCAAAATGTCAGCAGTGAACAGCTATGGGAACTATTTATTCTTTCTTATTCTCATCTTATTTACTCTTTCAAATTATTCTAGATTATTCTGCCCCAGCTGAAGATTTGCTTTAACATTCTCAAGTCATTATTTAGCCTGTATATTCTGTATTATTACATTTTAAAAGCTCACTTGTACAAATGCTTAAGTTAAAACAATCTGTGCATATACAAATATAAAACAGATTTACTCTCTTTCATCTTCTTCCTGGGACCAATTGATGAGAAATCTTTTTCTGGGCTGAAGAGCCCTTCATCTGGATCTACTTCCTTTTCAAAAATGGTTAATTTCGGCTTCTCTTCCTTGGTTGCAGATGCCTTGTTTGGTTTTTTAGTTCTAAAAATGTAAAAGACAAGAAAGTCAGCTGTGATTCTTCATTTAACAAGAAAGATTTATGGCTACAAAGTCTCATAAACTGAAAATAGATGGGAGGCTGGGAAAGGATTACAAGAAAGTACGTAGGCATCATCTACTTGCTGGCAGGAGCAGGATATTGAGCTGGAGGGACTGTTGGTCTGGCATACTCTCCCTTTACTCATGTTTTGTACTCTTAGGAACTATCAAGGAACCCAGCAGGAACTGGAAGAGCAGGGTAACAGTGCTGTACTCTGCAAACTACCACTCAATCTCATTTCTTTTAAGCAATTTTACTCTTCCCACACAGAAAGCTTAAAATAAGAAAGAAAAGCAGTCCCAGCATCACTGTCACAGACAGAGAGACAGAAAAGGGATGGCTTGAATAGTCCTGATCCCTTTGGACAGGTTTAAAAAAAACCTTTCATAGAGGTGTTGGACACTCCTCTCATGCTCCCCAGAGGAGACATGACATGAAGACAACAATGCCTTTAAGTTGAAGCAAGAAGGGACTGGAAGATACTTGGTTGGACAGAATGCTATTTGCAGAATTTATGAGTGTCACTCAGTACTTTGTCAAACCAAGGATAGGATTAACCTCCTCTAAATTTAGTCTTCTAAACATTTGACAGCAAGACAAAGGTAATTTCTATGCATCTTCTCAACTCATTGGAAAGAGAAAGACATCTCCATAGGAGAATGAGTCCTATCTACTTTGATCATATTTTTATGCAATAAATATTTGAAGATTTATTTCCTTCTCCCCCTGGATGGAAAATAAGTTAAAAACTAGTATGGGTAACAGGCTGCATTTGCACATGGCTTTAACAAGGAGAGATGAATCCCCTTCCAATTCATGATGAGTGAAAAGTGTGTACCTAATGCTTTCATACCTAGCAGTCACATTCCACTAGCTGAAGCTACAAGGCAGCTTTCACAGTAGAACAGCTTAAGTTAGGAGGCAAGCAAGATGGCACAAAAAAGAAAATTTAGAGAACAGGACAAAGACCTCTGGATGAAAAGTCCAATGCAAACTAAGCTGAAAGAGAAGCATTCCTTAGGACAGCACAAACTTCCTAAGAAATTGTCGTATTTCAGAGAACTTTAAGCAGCCTTGCAATTTTTAAGGTAGCCCCTTTGAGTGCCTCTTGCAATAGCAGATCTGATCTTCTCCTTTGCAGATAACAGGTCAGGTTGAAGCCTAGAGCAAACTTAATTATCAGCACTTAACATGCCACAGTCATCAAAAACTAAAAACTAAGGTCAAAAGATTACACATACATTCCAACTACATTAAAGAATCTTATAAAATCCTCTTCCAATTACAGCTGCACACAAAAGAGTGGAGTCCAGTTACCTCCAGTTATTTTCACAAGTTTACTATCACCAAATAAAACTTATGGATGATATTACCTTGCTACCACCACTTCTTTTTGCAGTGGCAAATGCTGCACTTTAGAGGCCTAAGAGCAAGCCCTGTGCAGAATTTAAAAATGGCCTTATTTGGAAATATATGCAATTCAATATACTAAAGGTATAGGCAGTTTTCAGTGATTAATTTGCTGAATTATATATGCTACTAACTTTTTGAAACAGGAGAAACTTCCCTGGCTTTGTTTTTTTTTGCATTTATGTTCATGATGGATATGTCTTGAGTGACTTCTGAATTTGAGCTGCTTTTGAAAGGTCAGCTCTAAGGAACTATCTCAAACTGAAGCATTTGTAAAAAAACCTTCTTCCAAAACCTGACAAAATCTGAAGTTATAATATATGCAAGCCAGACAGCTTTCAACCAGGATTTCTACATAAATTCATTGTTTTATTAATGTGGTAAGAAATCTATCACTCAAATGAACCTAAGTATGAAAGGAAAAGGTAAAAAATGAGAGCCATTATATTTAACAACAGTTATACTCTAACAAAAGAACAGTAAGACTGAGTAAGCTTTCAGAGCTGACAAACTGTTTAAAAGTAGAATTATTAGCCACAAATTAATCCAATCTATTGAGGATACAGCAACCTTGTTTGCATAATTCATACCTTGCAATGTATTCTTTGAGAAGTGAATGACAATATCAAAGAGGATTTGCAAACCTACAGAATGTCAAAAAGTCTTTGAGATCTCTTGTTCATCCAGAGAGTTCTAACAACTCCCCTGATGCCAAAGAGCCTGTTATGCCACAGGTACTTACAAGCCAAGCATGAGCATACATTACCAAAAAACAGCTCTCCATGTCAGTGAAGCTGACAAGGAGTTTACTAATAGCTAGATAGAATATTTGCAGCAAAGAATACCAGAATGGTGGGAAATACTCAGGAACTGGAAGAAAACCATAAAGAGTGTCATAAAGAACAGCAGGCAGAACAAAATTAATTGAACCAAAGGTCCTGGTAATACAACCCTGTGTCTAGTCTAGCCATCAAAGCAGCCCACTCACACTGGCTTGCTTTCTGTTTTGCCAGGGGACTCCACTGGCAGCTTTAGGGCATGAGGCCAAACCCACAGAGCTTGACTGCTACCAGTAGGAACATGAAGAAGTTGTTTTCCTGCCTTCAAGTTGTTTCCCATCACTGCCCTTCCAAGGAAGGAGCAGCTGGACTGCCAAGTAATTCCAGCATATCCATAGAGGGACTCTGCTGATCTGTCTCTAACTGGGAAACAGGATTCCCACGGTTCTGTATTTAGCTGTGCCAGTCCAGGCTGTGCACTGCTGGGCAGAGGTTAATGGATGAGAAAGGGTAAGTTTCAGAGTCTGTCTGAGGTTCCAGTTTCTCAGACAGCTTCCCCACATCTCCTCTCTGTATATTCCAGCCATGTCCACATAAGCAGGGGACCAGGGACTTATCTGGGACTGAACTGAAGGCACAAAGCAGAGGAGAAACTGTAAGGATACTTAATTCAATGATCAATACGTGGGAGGGTACAGTATACTGGTACAGGGGTGCAGAGGCTTTTGGGAAGACAGAAATGAAGAAATCTTTAGTATTCCAAAATACTACTGTACTGAAGCCCTGCACTTCACTGGCACCTTCTTCATAGCCCACACTCCCAGCACTGGTAGCCGACTGTGGTGGGTTGGCCCTGGCTGGAAGTCAGGTGCCCACCAAAGCTGCTCTGTCACTGCCCTCCTCAGCTGGACACAGGAGAGAATATGTAATTGAAAGGTTCACAGGTTGAGATAAGGACAGGGAAAACACTCAGCAGTTACCCTAATGGACGAAACAGACTCGACTTGGATAAATTAGTTTAATTTATTACCAATCAAATCAGTGTAGGATAATAAGAAGTAAAAAACAAACCTTAAAACACCTTGCCCCAAGCCTTCCTTTCTTCCCAGGCTTCACTTCACTCCCAACTTCTCCACCACTTTCCCCTCCAGCAGTGCAACGGGACAGGGAATGGGGGTTGCAGTCAGTTCATCACATGTTTTTTTCTGATGCTCCTTCCTCATTCCCAGGAGGACTCCTCACACTCTGCTGCAGTGTGGGGTCCCTCTCACAGGACACAGTCCTCCAGGAATGTCTTTAAGATGAATCCTTCCAGCAGGCTGCAGCTCTTCACAAACAGATGCAGCATGGATCCCTTTCATGAAGTGCAGTCCTCCAGGGACAGACTGATGAAGTGTGGGTCACCCATGAGGTCACAAGCCCTGCCAGAAAACCTGCTCCAGTGTGGGCTCCTCTCTAGGGGTCCTCCCAGGGGCCTGCTCCAGAGCAGGATTCCCACAGGGTCACAGCCTTCTTTGGGCACATCCACATGCTCTGGCATTGGGTCCCCCAGAGGCTGCAGGTGGGTATCTGCTCCACTGAAACCTCCATGGGCTTCAGGGCACAGCCAGCCTCTCCACGGTGTTCTCCTGCACTGCAGGCACATCTCTGCTCCAGCAGCTGAAGCACCTCCTGCCTCTCCTTCTTCAATACACATATTGTCCCTCCTCTCTCCAGCTGTAGTTGCTGCTGTGCAGCAATTTTTCCCCTTCTTAAATACGTTATCACAGAGGCACTACTACCATCACCACTGGGCCAGTGGTGGGGCCATCCTGGAGCCAGCTGACATTGCCTCTATCAGGCACAGGGGACACTTCTCGTAGCATCTCACAGAAGCCACCCCTGCTACCAAAACCTTACCATGTAAACCCAACACACTGACATTTTGAAGCTACCTGCATCCAGCTGGCAGATGACACGTATCATTGGTATTTCTTTTATTGCTGAAACAACAGAACATTGGAAAACCACTTTAGTGAATTTAAAAATTCTTAACCAAACCAGCGCTAAAGATGATGTATCCTTTTTTTTCAGCCAAGTAAATATGTAGAACCACACCTATTTACCCAATGGAACTCACTGATTCCAACAAACAAAAGCACTGTGAGAATGAATCCAATGAAAACAGTCTTCTGCTCCAAATCCAAAAGAAGAAATTGCCTCATAAGTGACTGCAGATAAAGATTAGCCTCTTAACTGACATGGGCCAAAACTGGTTAACAAAAAGTTAGGATATATGAACCCACCTAGTCAGGCTGCTTGAAAATCCAGCTAAGATCCTTGGCTCCCAAACGATTCTCAAATCATCCATGAAATTGTCAACAAAAATGTATGCAGGAGACACTCAAACCTAACCCATTTTGTGAATGCAATTCTCATGTTATTGTTTACCAACGCAATGTAGGTCACTTGTTTGGCAGTGTCCATGTGTCACTGGCACATCAATAATGCAGAAAAGCTTTCTGGTCAGCTGTAGAAAACAGTCACAAGAATGAATAAAACACTCCAAGGTCAGAAGATTTCCAGACCTGCCTGTGTGATCACTGTACTTTGAAATATTGGATCTTCAGACCTAACACTTGGTGACACATAGCTTAAATCAAAGGGCATGTCTGCTGTGCTCATTGCAGGTAGGAGTCCATAATCCATGCTCACTACTGGGTTAAAACAGTGAGTGTAATTACTCAGAGTGTAATCTCAGCACATAGATAAAAATTTTCAGAACATACTATTTTGAAATATGGCCACCTCTTTTCATCAAAATAAGATTATGTTCCAGGAAAGGAATGTTACAGTGATGTAGAAGAACAAAAGAAAACAAAACAAGAAAAAAGCCCAAGCACAAAAACACAAACATATTCATATTTAGGCACCCGTAGGATTTTACAGTGAAAGAGATCACTAATATAAATGGACACCCCAAGTCCCACAAATCTATGTTTGGGCTTGAACAAAAGAACTACTGATAAAATAGCAGCAATATTAGCACATCTTCTTGAAAGCCGTTTCTGAAAAACAAAGAACCTATACACCAGTTCATGCAGAAAACATAATGTCATCTCCTGCTTTCTTTTCATTCAACAGTGCTCATTTTCCAAAGCTGCCTGATAAAAACAGACAGCACAAAAGGGGTCATTCTCATATGCTTTGGGCAAGAAATGCTGAATAGAAATTCTAAGCCTGTCAGCTCAGCACATCCTGACTGCTAAAGCCTAAAGCAATGGTGACAAGTTCTGGCCACAGGGATATGTTACCTCACACAGTAATCTTTTTCTTGTGGACATCACAGTATCTTACAGTGGTTTAAATGCCTCTGGCATATCCCAAAATTAGAAAATGCATAATAGATGGAATAAATATCCTTTTAGAAATCATTTGGAAGAAGAGCATTCAATTGCAGGTCCAGTTTCTGCTGCTGCAGCCCCTGGATTAGGCCAGCCTTGGATTATTGTTCCAGCAGAGCAACAGATGGAAAGAAAGCCTGAAGGAACAGATTTTCAAGACTTCAGCTCCCATCTAGGGACCTGCTTTTGTGGAGAGTTTTTCCTGATGGCATACCTGTTCTTCCTAAAAGAAGTCAAGCTGGTTTTATACTCTTTTCTTAAACTTTCTATTATACCCTTTCTCAATGGAATTTGGAATCAGATTATAAACCCACAGACAAACAACTTCTGTTCAGTATCCAGCTCACTAGCAATAATCATAATACAGAAATATTCCCTAAAAAGTTTTCAACTAAGTAACTAATAAAGCACACAGGCACTTGTATGCCTGGAAATGGAACAAGGATTACAGAGTAGATTGCAAAGAAATAAAATTAACATAAAGGAAATAGCTTTGTTGTTTTTCCTTCATTTTCTAGACTGAACCAGAATGTGAGACTTGCAGAAGCAACTTCAGGACAACAAAAGACAAATTTCAAAATATAATCACGACCAAAATAACCACAGCAAGGATGCTAGTCAAGAGCAAGACAGGCATAATGAAGTTGCCAATAATAATGTGAAAAAACATAAAATACTGGATTTTGGGTTTCACCTGCAAAGCAGCAGGATGATACTTTCAGGGTTTCTGGCAACAATGAAATATTTCTTATACTAATACTCATGTTAATGATACCATTTTCAAATACCAGATAACATGCACCAATGTGTTTTGGAAAAAATTGGCCAGGCTTCTGGCCAATCTTTCTGCACCCTGGCTAAAACTACTCAACACATTTTAGAACTTCAGGGAGGTTACAGAGGGCTAAAAATAAATCTGTTTTTGAAATTATAAAAGTTAGAGAGTACAATAAGTTAGAGAAGTACAATATAGAGAAGTATGGGCTGGTGTGTTGCCTTGATGCTTGCTAAAGAAAGGCAGATAATCAGATATAATCAGTAAGTAATTAAAATTCATTACTGAAGTCTTGCCAGAGTCATGCTTCTGTTTTCTTCTTATGAGCTTACAGGATTGTGCAATGGTATCTTATACAAGCATTCACATAACAGTCATGAGAGTTCCCACTGTTTTCTTCCAAGGCAGGACCAGAATTATGGAAGATCCTATCCTCCAGCTTCTGCAGACAGGGATCTCACTGCAGGTATCTTCTTCTCTGCAGAGAGAGAGCCTGAGCTATCTCTGCATTAACTTATGCACTCAGATGCCTCAAGCAAGAAGGGGCAAAATCAGAGTGCTCTCTTTTTGCTGCTTCTCCATGGCTTGGGTGGGATGAGGAGGAGAGAATATTTTGTCTTGCTGTTCAGTCCATGAACAAGTAAAGAGCCACAGGACAAGCAGGATGATGGCAGCATCAGGGCTTGGTGCATACCAGGCTTTTTAGGCCCTTAATTCTTTTTTCTCTATGTGTATCTTTGGTAGGACTTGATTTCAAATTGATAAAAAGACAGACACATCAGCTTTTGCTCTGCTCCCCTCTTCTGGAGCACTTTCTATTCTCCCTGCACGTAGTCCTGGCAGTTCCTGACAATATCACCCTACTTCTCTTTTTCATCTCTCTTCAATCCCCATATTTCTGGCCAGTGTCAGACACTTTCTTGCCTCACCTCTAGAATCTGCAGTATTGCCTTACCCTCTAGACTGACCATCAGGCCTCCTTGTCATCTTCAGTCTTCTTCTCTCTCCCATCTGCATCATGCACCCTTACCCTTCAGACCCCTATTCTGGACTCTTCTTTTTCTGCTTTAGGTCTCAAGATTACTACTGTTGGTCAAATTATGCTTTTGAAAAAGACCATAGGCTGTAACTGAACAAGAAACAGCTGCAAGAGGAAAGTGGTAAAACACAGAAGGGAGGTTAAGGGAAAACAAGGATAAAATTAAGCAGTTAACAACAGGCAAGTTAGCAGAGCAAGAAAAAGGGATGAGGTTGAAGCTGATCACAAATGATAACCAGCTATAACTGCTGACCACCAAAAATAACCACAAATATTTACCAGTTAGTTTTCATCAAAAGATAAAATTCATGTTAAATCTTAAATAAACATAAAATCTTTCTGAAGAAAGGAAGCTATATCAGGAAAAAATTAGTATGAACCATTTGGACTTGACAAACTCTGCCACACATTATTCCTTGATCTGCTTCCTTTAAGGTCACTAACAAGCTAATAGAATTGTAGGAATAGGCCCCAGCTTTATGTTTTGACCTTATAAAAATACACTCTTAAGAAAAAAAATCCATTCTCTTACACTAATTAATAATGGTTACAGGTCTGTAGCTCCAAAGACAACAAAAATCCTTGGGCAAGGACTGTGTTGCATGCCTGTAAAGTGAAGTCTATGTGCAGTATAACTCATCAATAAAATGTGTGACATGACAAGAATATAAATATACAACTGTAACGAAATCAACCTGCCAGCATTGTCCCTTTATGAAATATTCTTCACAAAATGTCCTGAGCAACCTCACAACTGAAGTCAACCAAGCTGAAATAAACAGGACGTGAAGAAAACTATCTAGTGGGCATGTTGTCTGCACACACTCAACAGAATCAGAAGCAAAAGGCTGTCACAAAATCACAAAAAAGGCTGTCTCATAAGTAGGGAATGGATACTACTGAAAGTATCCAATGTTGTGGTAAGAATTCTTACAACTAAACCTGACAAATGCAAACAGCAGTCATTTTGAAGAAGTCATTGTTTTCTTCAACTCTAAAACGGTGAACATAACATTGTAGCTTCGTGTTGGAGGTATTTGAATAGTTTTGAAAAGCATCAAACACATGAACATGCCTCATCTCCAGAAGTGCTGGGCACTCACACCTCTAAATCATAGAGTCAAAGTCAAAGTTAAATCAGCAAGATCTGAAATTCCTCAGTGCCTCCCCCCCATGGACAAGCAGCCTGACTGTTCCACATCTACTTTATAAAGGTTTCATTTTGTGTTACCCAACCTTTACTCCTTGCAAACAGAATGCCATCATATGCAGCAGCATCTCCTGCCATCTGCATTTGACAGCCTTTTGACCTCACATTTGCTCCTCAGGAGACCATTTCTCTGTGCTGCTGGCTCATGTGAATTCCCTTCTCTGCACATCCAAAAGTAGTGAGGGTACACGAACACAGATGGCAGGCACAACTCCTTTTATCTGTCTGTGAACAGAAGAGCCTCAAGGAGATAAGAGAGGATGTTTACATAAAAAAATTTCTGCCCTCCATGCAAAACTGTATAAAGGGCTCCCTTCTATTTTTTGCCTGGTACATGCAAAGATCCAACCCCTAGCAAACTACAAACACATCTAGAGTGCTTATGAAAAGCCAGAAAAGGGCTGATTTCAGGGCAACGAGCAGATTCCAGCAGTAGCCAAGCAGGATTTGCCCTCAGAGGCAGACTCCTTCAAAGGTGCAGGCTCTCAACCACTCCATGATGGAGTCCAAGGAGGGAAGATAGGGCTGAGCCTTGTTCCCCACTGCTGTCCTTCCTCCACATCTTGCTGTTCACAGAGGTCACTTTTTAATCTTGGCTGCACTGTGGGTAAAACAAAACTCTCACTGCAGCACAGAGATGGCTCCACAGAACTAAAACTGAGAAGAACACAGTGAGACACTGTCAGAACTAAGTATTAGTGCTTCTGCTAATATAGGCCTGTGCTCCAGCTGCTGCTGCTCCTGCTGATCACAAGATCAAAACCTATTCCATAAAAAGAAAATATGGCTTTCCTGCCCAGAGGTTTCTCGTGCTGTTTTTCTTGTAACAGAGGGAAGATAAAATTGCTCTGGGTGAAATATTCCCTGGGCCATGGATATGCCTATAGCACAAAGCAATTCTACTTTATATGTTGTCAGCATTGCTGGAGGTCAGACTGTAGGAACAGTCCCACCAGGGAGAACCAGAGACGCAAGGCACTGAAGCTCTGTAGTGGCAGCTGCCACAGGACTTCTTTCTACTTCAGGCAGAAAAAACAGCTGACATAGCTCTGCATTTTTTGAATTGGATTCCTACTTGTGTTTTTATCACTAACTGGCCTGACTTGTCAGCACACCAGCTTTTGTCACATAAGTAATTTCAGGGGCTGAGCACTGAGTCTGGTGCCCACAGCATCTGGCTGTCAGACTGCAAGGACAGGTTCAGCTGGGGGAGCACTGCAAGCCCTCTGCAGAGCACACTGAGGTCAGCACTGAATCCCAGAAACCTGATGAATGCAAGCAATCCATGAACACATGACTAAAAGAAGAAATAAGAAGTCTTTACAAGTGCTCTGGCTTATGCATGAGATGCAGCTCAGCAGTGGTTTACTTAACAGACATGATAATATTTTAAAATAACCAAAAGCATTCCCCTCCTATTGGCAAAAAATTGCTCAGAGCTCAGCTCACCCAGAATTCCTACCTGATGATCTGCTATTGCCAGCTGTCCCCCTCGGGGCTGGCTGGATTAGAAAGGCTGAAGATTCATCTGCTGCAATGGATGCAGCTGGGAAAATGGATCAGGAAATAGAGACTGTGGGAAGAAATGCTGGTAGACATCTCAGGTTCTGAAATTCCAGCAAGCATGAGACTTCACAGCTCTGTAGGGACAAAAAGCAGCAAGGAGACAGTGCTTTATTAGCCCAAAGAGAGCTCTCTTCAGGGCTAGCTGCTGTTCACTCATGGCATAAGTCTAAGCAAGTAATGTGATTCTTTGGGGAAGTGCTGACTCAATGAAACCACCATTTTACTTCAGTGGACAATCTGGTGAAATTAATGGATATGAGATGTGCAAAATTAGCTCACGTTTGGTAAAAGAGATGTTTTGTTGAATACACAGGGAAAGCAGAAATTGTATCATTAATCAGTGTCAGTGGAAAAGTGATGAAAATACGCTGATGACAGCAGGGGAGCAGTGATCACAAACAACTGCACAAAGCTTCTGCTCTGTGGTGCTACAGTGGCAGTGGTGACATCTGAGGAGAAGATTTACCATTTCAGATAGAAAACACAGACCCATCACAGGTCAGGATCTGGATCCACAATGAGAAATAATACAGGAGACCTGTCACAGCAAACCAACACCACAGAATCAGTGTGGTTGTAGATACATAGCACATCAAACACAGCCAAAATGTCAGATGATGATTCATGAGGCTGCCTTATGCCTCTCACCAAAACCCTCCTTGCTGCCCATCCACTTCCTATCTGCAGCTTCTGGCCTCACTCCTGTCTCTGTTCATATTCCTTTGCACCCCTAAGGGAGGACACTGGTATCTGCCTGTGGCCTCTCCAAGAAAGGGAAGGGTTTTGTGGCTGTTGACCTTCCCAGGGCTGGCAGAATTCCACACCAGATGTGTCAAGAGCACGGAAGGCAGCACACACACACACACCTACCCTGCTGACCAGATGGCTGGGGCAAGACTGTTTCCATACTCTACAACACTTGGCCTTGGTCTTCCCTTGCTCTGTGTGGTGTCCTGGAATTTTTACTTATTTGTTCTACATCTGATTTTCAGTTTAAAGTGCTTGAAATAACATGAGATTTGTGTTAGAGCTCTGCAGAGTTATAACTTAAAATGGAGAGTGCTTATGACATGCCTTGGGCACCTGGTGACATCTGAAAGAGAAAAACTGGATGAGATACTGCCAGAGGACTCTGTATGGAGACAAACTTGTTTCAGTCTTCTCATGTTGCCTTTTGAAAATGGTCCCTGTGAGGTGTCCTGGGGTACCAGTCCCTTCTGGTACAAACACATAAGGTGAGAGTAGAAGGGAGACTCTCCTTGCCCATCTGCCTGTAGGATTTAAGGATATCTTGGTATCCTTCACAATATCCACCAGCAGCATCCATCTTGCAGCACACAAGAACACCACAATGTCTCCCCTCCATTAAATGGCATCACTGTGCTGCCAACAGCAGGCAGACAATTGGCAGACAAAGAGAGTTCCTCCATGAGAGTAAGGGATATATGACTGTCCAGATTACATCTCCCACCACCTCCCAGAGGTGAGGTAACTAAAATGACACTTAGTGTCAACAGACTGAAACATTTGGGTGGCCCCCAAACACCTCACAACCTTTCAGAATTTGCTCTCTTCGCATCTCTACTAGCAGGACATGCCACAGCTCTTCTTTTAGAGATCAGGAGTGAAACACAGTCCTGTAAACCAGAAGTGAGCTGTCTGCAGTCTAAACAGGATGTCTTTGAAATGGAGAGCTGAAACGAATTCCCCTAAGAGCTTGGCCAGCAGCACTGGACCACACAATTCTCCATCTTGTTTCAGCATCCTGCATTGTGTGGCACTGCCCTTGTCTCTTGGCAGCACCACTGAACAAATAAAAACAGCTCCACTGAGGTCAGGGTTTGCTGTAACAGCCCCTGAGGGAGGAAATGAGGGTTAGCCCTCAAGAGCCTCCTAAGTGCACATTTGATTTTTTTCATATTACAGGAACAGTGGGGCCACAGCTCTATCACTCATAGCCAAGACAAGAAAGACAGATGACTCTGCCAGGGTTCCAGGACAAGACTGTTACACCCAGCAACAGACTATGATGGCAGATAACCCATCCCACAGATGAAAAATGAGATGTCTTAGAAAATGGGAATAGATAAACATTATAAGGTGGTTTTGAGGACATGACACTGTGTTTTGTGTTTAATCATGCCTTCAAGAACACCCTGGATGCTATTACAGACAAAAAGCCATAAAGCAAGGAAGAGAGAAGCTGATGTTCACAGACCACCCTTAAGTGCCCTACCTACACACAGCACTGCTTGCACTAAGAAAAACCTCTTGTTACAGGGCCTCAGCAGCTCCTGTCCTGACTCCTAAATGTGCACATTGTCCAGGCTGTCCTGTTGACAATGAAAAGCCAACATACATATTAGCAAATAAATGTGTTGAAGGCTTGAGCTGAAGTAACAGCATACAGTGTCTGCCTTGTGAGTTTTTAGCATGCTCCCTGGCAAGAATTTGGCTCAGGCTAATTACTGCTTTCCCAGATTATGCCTGGACATAGTTTAGGGATCAGTACAAGCTCAGGGCCTTTCCTGTTTTGGATGTGTCCAGCTCACTTTGGGCAGTGAAAGGATTTAGCTGTTGGACAGAAGCTACTTCATCCTAGTTGGCACAGAGCAAAACTACAGCTCCTGACAGTTTTTATTTAGCTGTGTATTTCATCACTGTGATGATAAATCCTACTACTCCGTATGATCAGGACATGACTGGGCATCTCAAGCACAATGGAAAGGAAAGGTTTTAGGTCTTACTCAAAAGTTTATGGAAGGTAATAGCATTTCTTCTACTTTAAGAATAACTAGCATTAACAATCTGAATGCCACATTTTTGTGCAGTAAACTCTTCCCCAGGCAGATCTTTGAAATCAGTTTCATTCCTTTTACCAAAGAGATAATGGTGCAATCTAACTTACAAGTACTGTACCCAAGATGAGACCTGAGAAATTCAAGCACAGGATGAAGAGCTGCTGAGTCCCAGATGTCAGTCAGTCCTTAAGGACACCCTCCTTTGGGTGGCAGTTCAGATAATGCCAGATCTGGCCAATTGCTGCAAGGAGTAGCAGAAAGAAGAGGTGGTCCCCAGATGTGTTCATTAGCATCAGCCCCACAGTTACAGTTCACACATTTTTGGAACTGTTTTACAGATTGCTTCCAAAAATTATTTTCCATAAGGCAGTTTTCTGATCCTTTGAAATCAAGGCAGAAACTTCTGCAGCAGCAGGCCATGGGGAAAAGGGAACAATGGTTTTATTAATTCTGCTGAGCTGGGAACTTGACAGATGAAAGGCAAAGCAAGTCTCCCATCTCAATTTTAACTGAGCACACATTCACTCTGCAGCCAGCTTCTTCTAGAGCAAACAATTTGGCTACACTTGGTGAGCAGAAAACCAGGGCAGCTCTGAATCCATCTCTCAGTAGCAGTCTGTTTCATCTGCAAGCAGTTCCCTGGGTCTGATTAAAGATTTCCCGAGCCTTGGTGAAAGCAGCAGGCTAATCCATGAGGTAATGCTTTTTTATTCTAATTAAGGGCTTGAGTCATCCTATTATTGTAAAGTCCATGAAACAAAACATGTTTAAATCTGCCCAGTTACATCATGTTCAATCCTTTTCCAAAGTAGAAGTTAAAAAAAACAAAACCACTTTTGATTCTGTGCAGTTGTAAATTTAGCCTGTACCCCTTCTAAAGAATCTCCTGCCTCCTACAAATATGTCTCAGTTAAGTAAGGACTTGCTTGATGTGTCTGCAGAATGGCTCACAGCAATCTCTGCACACCTCATTGCTGTTTAGTTCTGCACTGCTACAAATGACCACACATTGCTGTTAAACAGGATGGAAAATAAAAAGCTGAGTTCACTCAGAGGACTATGGGAATTATTTGAAAGCTGGTGCCAGCTAGTGGCAATGGTATTCCATTCCAGCTCCCTGACATTACTTAGCTCTGCAGTTCTTCTAGATACACAGAAATGCGTGGCAAGTTTATTGCTTTCATACTTTTTAATGAATGAACTCAGTCTATTAAGAATCTTGTGACAACTTTCTTAAAAGCAGACATATCTATCTTCATTGAGCTGGTCAAATTCCAAGCTGGGTATTTACATCAGTGTGATTTCCTCTGCATTTCCAGTTTAATTACATGCTCTTCACTTACTGTGTGATGCTGCAATGAGGTGTTGCACTAAGCTATTAAGTCCTTGCTGCATTTTACTCCAGGTGTAGTTACATTTGTGTTCTGCTTGAAAACACTTGCTGGATGGGATACACAGCTGCATCACTACAGAGACTATAGTTATTTGCAGTCTTTTGGGGTTTGGGATGATGATATAAACACAAAATTACTATTTATAAAACCCATTAAAGTATATTCAGTGTTCTAATCAGAAAGAAAATGAAGCATATTAAAATAATTACTTAAACTCCCTCCCAAAGGATCCTCATGTTACAGCTGTGTATGTACTGGAATCATTCAAACCAACCATGACAGAAATTCATCACTGAAGTTTAACCAAGGAAATTGCTTCAGCATGCAACATGGGGAAATAACGATGGCATAATTTTATGAGACCAAAAATCCAGCACTATACCAGGAAATACGAGTGCAGGAAAGGGCAGTGCTGGCATAGAAGAGAACTCTCCTAAGTTTTCCTTAGGTCATGGCAGTGACTATTGCCAGAAAAGAAGAAAATACAAAGCAGCCAACTTTGGATCTCAAAGTTATGCATCTACTCCTCTTCAAACCTCTCTGATAGTCAGTTTGAGTACCTGAGCTCTGATCCCAAAGTACACTTTTTTGTGACTGCCAAAAGTGGACACAGAGGGTTTTTACACTCACCTGTCAAACATGCTCTCCTGAAGGAGTGCTTATGGATGTAACATATTGCCAACTGAATGCCTAGGAGTACCAGAAAAACATCAGTTTCCCCAAGTGCACTACTTTCAGTTAGCACCACCATGGAACAGCAAAGAGAGAGGGGAAGTGAATCCTTCATACACCCAGCTCAGATCCTTTGATTGGAAAATATCACTAGAAAAGTTGCTCAGCTCCATCACTTGGAGCCACCCAGGCCTTGGCAGACTTCTCCCAAGAGCAATCACTCAGAAGACACAACACAGAATGAATATGCATGATTCTGTGAGATTCAATAGCTAAACATGGTTTCATTTTCCATTGTTTTCTCTCAGTCACCCTCAACCTTCCATCTGTGGGGAGAGAGCAAGAATTGCAGTACAGAAACATGGGAAGCTGTGCTCAGGAGATGGGACTGGAGGCAGAAGAGAAAGGAAACCCCATTGCTTCAAAAACAACACAAACAAAGCACATTAAAACATAAAAAAAAAAAAAACAAAAAAAAAACAAAAATCAGAACAGATGAACTGGATGGACTGAATTCCTTCAAGGAGAGCAACCCTGACATCCTGCTTTACTCCCTAGAGAATGGTTAAAACCTCTCACAGGAGAAGCAATAAGGTTGATCCTAAAAAGGGCTGCGAGCAGACCATTTATGAAAGGCTTATCCCTTAACTGGATGGATAATACAGGGGTTTTTTGCTGCCTTTTCTTCTTTTTCACCTGTTCAATGGGGAAGAACACTATACTAGATAATGTCTTTGCTTTTCAGAAAATATTTCAGCTGTCTGAAATGCTTCAGAAGACCAACAGGGTTGTTTACTAGGATTTTATCAGTTGCCAAGCTGACAGCAGCTGGAGTGGCACTGCAACAAATACTTGTGTCACTTGGCAAAGTGAGGGTCAAGCATGCCTTGCAACCTAAGCTTGTGACTCAACAACTGACAGAAAATAAAGATCTGCCTGTTTAAATCTCTGAAGGCTTCACAGCTGTGAGCACAGATACACACACTGCTAGGAAAACAACACTCGCTCTTTCTCATCCATTGTTTTAACTATCTGAATTTCACTAAAATAAAAATAACTTGTATCTTCTCTCTTCTTTGATGTTTTGACACCTTCACCTCTTTCTGCTGGTCAGGGCAGGAAGACAAGTCTTTCTACTGCTGTGTATGAATCCTATTGGATTCAGAGGGGGAGTCATGCACATACCTGGCTAGACCAAAAGGCAGCTGTGAATTTATGAGTAGCTAAGGAGTAGGAAGATGCCTGAGGAGTAGCAGCCTGAGGAGTGGCAGAAGTACAACCCTGCCAACCAAGGACCAGAAGGCACAGCAGCTGAACACACATCTTGACAAGCCTGCTCCAGACCATCTGTCCAGCAGACAGCAGCTCTGCTGTGACACCACTCCAGCCTATAGAAATACTCTTCTTTCAAGGTGAAAATCCACCAACAAGCATAGTGCCCTCACCTCTTACAGCTCTGGGCATTCCATCAACAAAACTACTTAGAAAGATGCTAAATGAAGGACTCTCCTTAAGCCAATTTCTGGCTTTTGGTCAGCTGTTCTCAGCAGCCCAAGGTTTTTGGCAGAAGCAGCAAGATCAAACACTGCCACTCATTTCTCCCCCAAAGACAAAAGGCTGAGGCCATCCTAGGTTCTTCTGCCACAACACAGAAAACGAAAGAAAAGTAGGCACTGGGATAAACAGCTCAGGTGTCAAACTTGAGCTTGGGTAGGGGGCTGAGGGACACAAAGGTGTAGGACACAACCCAGAAATAACTGCTGGCTTGCGTACCAATGTGTACACAAACTACCCCCTTCTGCAGCCATTCTGGCTCTGCAGAGCTCTGGGAAGGCCAGGGCTGGCTGGCTGGCTGCTCCTTCCCTGCCAAATCTGTTACTTAAAGCCATTGCCCATTTCATCAGCAACCAGAAAGGGCCTCATGTCCTTTAATATCTTCTTAGCAGCTAAATCCAGCAAATGCAAAACTCTGGTACCAGGGGCAGTTGAGCTTGACTCCAGCAGCAACTAGGTACAAGGCTTTTAAAAACCTTTGGCAGAAGGCCCCCAAAAGGCCAGTCCTCACCAGCCCCATCCCTTCCTATTGTCAGGAGTTGGATGCATCTGCATTCAAACACAACAGATGCAAAGCTTCCACCTACCCACGTGCCTGTATTCCTCTGGGAAGGCACAAATTTGGATTAGGAGAAGCCACGAGGGGAAATCCGCTGAAACAATAGCGAAGGTAGAGAGTGGAGACAGGAACTCTCCAGGATCCAGGAGACAGAAGAGCTCTTGCCTAGGGAATACCCACCTCTGGGCTCTGTGCAGTTTGCCAAGAAAGCTGAGGGAAGCAATGTCACTGAAAGATTTAGGGAGGCAAAAGAAAAAGGGCGGAAGGGAGAGGACTGAGTGTAGAGGAGAGGCTCCTGCAGAGAGCTGATGGAGGCAGGAAAGGAAAGCACAGGAAAAGGTGGGTTCTCCCAAGTTGGTAAGCAAATATTAACTCAGAATTTAATTGCAGCTGAAGAAATGCATGTGCAGGGCTGCTGAAGCTTTTAACCCATGAAATAATCACACTCCTTTTGCAAAATTTTTGCTGCTTTGTTCAGAGGAGCAGGTTCTGAGTTACTTTAATCAGCTGCTGTCTCAAGTTTATTGTATTAAACTGAATAAAAGAACTAAAACCAGTTTTTGTAGCTACTAAGTGAGAGAGCTACTAAAGCTCCTGGCTTCAAGCTACAAAGAGTAGAACTCCATTGTTTATCCACAGAGAAGACAAAACCCAATTTAGTTACTGTGATGAGTGTTTTAATTTTTTCTTTAAGATTAAGAGCTAGAAATGTCTAACTTGACCCTGCTTGGATCAAGTAAGAGAACCCACAACTGGTTGCCTCAATTCCCTACAGAAAGCAAAACCCTAAGGAGCCCTCAGAGCAGAGTGGGAGCAAACATGGCAGCAAGCAGAAAGCTACTATGCCCTGTGGGCAGAGGAGCTCAGGGCCCCATTCCTCTTTTTAGCAAAAGCTTCACACCCTGGGCCTGAGCATAAGAGATCAGTTCAACAGTTCAACTGTTAGGAGAGGCCCTGGTGCTTCCCTGGTGTGGGACAACTTGCCTCCTCCTAAACCATCCTCATCAGGATGCAGTACAAGAGGCAGCACAGGCCAGCAACCATTTCCAGGGGACATTTTGGATGTAGCAAACTTAATCTGGACAGCAGGAAATGTAACAGTACAGTCATGGCCAGATACTGCCCAGTCAGCCCCAGCCAACCTGCCCTGCTGAGCAGACCAGCACTGATACTGCTCAAGATCCCTGCTGATTGTGTTTCTCTTTACCCCATTAAATTACACCTCTTTTCATTGCAGAATTTTCAGCAGTATCATCAAAAATACCCTAGCTGCAGGTGAAGAGCTCCTTCATCTTGTGGCTGACTTCCATGCCTTTCCCTTCACAAGATTGGCCTCTTCCAGATCTCCTCTTCCTGCTTCTTTCATTCCTGAGGGCTTTACAGTTACAGAAACCACTGAATTGTGACTATCCACAGAGTGATATTTTGTAATTGATCATGAAAACCCTTTCAAAGCAGCAGTGTTAAAAGATACTGCACCTCTAAAACACCAAAATATTGTCAAAGCACCATGGTAGCCTACTGAGCACTTAATATGTGTTTGTGCAAATATTGAGACAGGTGGATTTAGTGAAGAGTGATAGAGTGGTACTGTGCTCACTTTAAAGAGAACAATAGTGGGAAAGATGAGTCAACATACTTAGTACTGTGCCTACAACATGGAGTAAAATAGATGTCTGATTTCTCACTTATAAAGGAATTAAAACATTTTAACAAAGGTATATTCTAAGGATTGTGGCTTACCAGGAAAAGAAGAACTAAAAAACAAATTCTAACTTCAAAAAAAATAGTTTGTCTATGAGAACCTTGTGACTTACTAGTCACTGTACACTTAAGACTGCCAAAAAAAAAAAAAAAAAAAAGAAACGGAGCTGGAAATGTGCTACTGCTACAAAAGTGAGTACATTCCATTAATTCCCTGCTGCACATCTCATGTCAAAGGACCATCTTAGTACTGAGAGTGCTTGTTATTACAGTACCTGTGTAGTCTGTCCAGTGCTGAAAAGATCTCTACAAATGTCCAGGAAACTTGCAGATTACAATGCAATGGTGACAATACACTGTTATAACAACACCCCCCAAAAATCAAGAAGGTAAATTTGAGCATTTCTTATTCTAAGAAGAACTAGGCCTGAGGGAAAAAAAAAAAAAGGAGGGCTGTTAAAAGCTGAAAACTTCATCAGAAATATGATACACTATGGTTTTTTAAATGTTCTTGATTCGGACAAGAAAAAACCCAACAGTATTTCTGTTGTTAAGAATTCCAGACATGGCCCAAGAGCACTCTGCTAGCACAGAAAAAAAAGCTTCTGGGCACGAGAATCATATAGCAGAGAAACACATCATTACATCATTATACCCACAAAAGCTGAACAATGAAATTGGCAAGTGACTTGTCCATCAGACATCAAAGATCAACTCAGATACAGCCTTCAACTCAAGGCAGAGAATCAGCACAGCTGGGATATCTGCTCCAGGCAAAAGGAACCAGACCATTATGAGTTTCCACCTGGATGATCACCAGCAATACAAAACCAGACAAAAGACCCCAATTCAGCATTTTACCCCTAAGGCTGCTATATTTAACTGGATGAACTGGTGGTTCATCAGCACAGCAGAAGTGCTGGGCCAAATCCAAGTCACAAACCTTCTGGCCCAAGAGGAAAAGTTGTTACCAAATGAAGCATGCTGACAACATATGGAAGCCTGTGCTACTGGAGCAGATTCATCCTCATCCAGAAAGAAGAAACCCAAAGATTATGCCAAACACAAGATTCAGTTTAGGTCAGAGCTCTGCTGCTCAGAGCACCCTGGCCACCTACAATTCTTGGAATAGGCTGGCTTGTTCTGTGCTGACTTTACATCTTCTCAACAGTTTTCACAGAGGAAAGGATTGTGTATTATTTTTTTTAAAGGTGTGAGGCCTTAAAGCTCCCTCTTTAAAGCAGATGAGCACCTAATATCATATTGAGTATAGAAGATACCCTCAAATGATCACCCAAGAAATGCTCATCTACTGACAGCTAAGCTCCTGCCTTTGACCTATTACGTAGACATCTATTACCAGACAGCATGAGGCTGGGATATGATGCTTATGTCTGACCTGATCTCCACTGATTTGAATTGAAAATATCTTCCATGGAAGCAGGGTTACAGAATAGAGCAATGTAAAATCAGATTAAAGATTCTCATTTCCACTTTCATGTTTCTGCCTGTACATGTGAGATTTATAAAAATAACAATAAATACATATAGACATTTTTTTTCTAGATAGCCAACCACTGGTTTAGAGTGAAATAACATCTGACTGCATAATATGTCATGCTGCAGCTCTGTATCACTAAAGGCCATATTTCTTACATAAATGAAGTTATTCTGAATCAGTATAAATTCTGTTCTCAAAAGGAATGGAAGCAATAAACTAAATTGGGATTAAATACCAGATCTTCTCATCCTTCAACGCATTTAAAAGACCAAAATAATCAAGGCTTTCAAATGCTATGTCAAACTGTGCAGAGAAGAAAAGCAAACTTCTTACTTGTTTTGGAACAGCAAATTCTTTAAAGCTTATACTTTTACTAAGTTTGAAAATACAACACTGCATTTGCTAACCCAATAGATCATTTTCCTATCCAAAAAAGGAGAGATACTTTTGTAAACTAAGGGCCATTTTTTGGGAAGCACTGCTTCATCTAACCTCTCATTGTAAATAATTATTTAACTTTTTTAAACACTTCTTCAACAAAAGAATAATTTTGATGCTGATTAAGCACATGCTTTGTAAAAAGAACAATATTTAAAGTTTTCTGGTGATAAGTAAGGATTAAATACTTCATGCAAAAAGGATGCTATGTGGACATCAACAATTATGATTATAGTAGCAGGAAAGTGCAAACGGTGCTTCCAGTACCAGTTATTGTAGCTGACTTAGTGTGGGAGACTCCAGTATAGAGCTTGGAGTGAATGATCCCTTGGGAAACAATTGAAGGTAACTGGGAATCACCAAGAGAGGGCTCTGGTATGTTACTGTCAGTTACTGCAGATTACTGTGAAGCAGCTTTCTGAAAGCACTGCCTGGGTCCAAGACAAAGGTGGTGGCTGCTGACTGTGGGTGGCTGAAACAATCCAGCTGAATGAGTCAGGGCCTCCTGAAACTCAAGAACAGCTTGGGGTTTTTTGACCTGGGCATCTAAAGCCAGACATACCCCAGAAAAAGTAGTCACTAATCATGATCCCAGCCACTGAGAAATTAGATTTGCTTCTAGGCTTCAGTCGTCAGAAATGTTTTTGGGTACAAAGTGAGAAAATCCATCTGTAGAAAATTCCAGCTGTAGAAAATAACTGAAAATGACTAGACAGGTGAGCAAACCCATCTGCTAACATGAGCAAGCTTTGATTCAATTGTTGTTTCTCAAGCTGTTATTGCTTATGCCTTAGAGGCACTTAGCACAGGACACCTTCGGTTAACAAAGAAGCAAAGAAAAGCGTTTTTGTGAACATCACAGTTGGAATACTGTCTCTTTTGGTCTTTATGCAGTTGTAACTTTACTTCATGTAGACAAAAAGGAGCTCAGAAGCAGTTGCAGACACTGTAAACATGAGTGTACTCCAGAGCTGAACACCCAATGGACTCTGGTGGCTTTATGTTTTGTGCTGAGCTCCTGCAGTGTCCAGTGAAGTGCCTGTTGTACCCGAAGCTGTTATCAAGGTGCTCACAATGTCCCTCTGCCATTTGGACTTCCTAGGGAATGCAATAAATGCAACAAAATCTCTTCCCTCTACCAAGGCACTTCCTTCATAACCAGCAGAGGCCTCTGCTTCTTTGTGAAATTCAGCTGAAAGTGGCTGAAGTTATAAAATGTTGGGATGAAGGGACAGTGACATAGAACAGCCTTATTTATTTAGAAAACTAGACAAAAAAAAAGTAATAAAGGCACTACCAGCCATACCTGATTATACCAAGAGGGTCTAAGTCTTCTTCCTCATCTTCCTCCTCTTCTTCTTCTTTTTTCTCCCCTTTTCTGGCATTTTGCACTGATAAAAGCTGTGAGATAAAGTCAGGTGTCTCCTCGTCTTTGAAAAAATCCAGTGCCTCATTTTCTTCATCTTCTTTCTCCTTGTCATCAGGAATGTTTTTACCCTTGAAGTCAATGGCACTAGTGGACTTTGTTCCTGAAAAATACAATAATGGATGCAAAACTGAGTACACAGGATAACAACTATGTTTTATTTAATGCCTTGCACCTGCTCCTGATGCCTTTTGTTTGGGGACTGAAGGATGCAATCAGCTTTTGTAACACTTTCAATATTTCTGACTGTCCCTTCTCTCCACTGATGTGTCATTATATGTCTGATTTGCTTACTGATTTAAAATATTTAAGCACAGAAAGACAAAGGAAACAAACTTTAGCTGAGACACAGCAGCACATGTCTAATTCACTTATTCATGTTCATTTCATAGTTAACAGTAACAATACAATTTCCATGTGGTGATCCATCCCATGCAAATAAAACTGTCTGAGAAGGAGTTTCCCTCTGAAGAGCCTATTTCTCTCCACTGCCTGCAGACAAGCAGTAAATACTCTGCTTAGATATAGATAGTTAACTTTCACATAGCTAGTTGAGCTGTAGTCAATTTTTGTTACCAGTTTAATTCATTTGAGCTAAAATTAGAGCGCTGGACAGCATGGAAAAGTTTCCATAGCAGCTGTTCAATTTACACTCTCTTCAGTATGCAAGATCCATGCAACTGTGCAAATTCAGCAGACTAAAACATGTGCTTTGACCAAGCCTTCTTACCTCTCTTGTTATATGCAAAACCCAGGAGAATAAGGTGAGAATTATTCTTTGGTGTGGAGCCTCTGGATGTTCAGGAAAGCAATTTAAAGTAATGAGACTAGCAAAAGATACGGTAGTGAAAACCATGATGGAAAACTCATGGGTTTCATCCTTTTGGCTGTTAAAAGTAACACCACATGGGAGATGAATATCACTCAGCTTTTCAGGTTTGCATCTGCCAAATCACCCAGAGCAGACTTCATTAACTAAGTCAATGGGTGTTTGAGCAAGTGGTTTTATGCCCCCCTTACAGGGAAGGGGGTGCTGATTAGGGTAAGCAGTGGATGTTAGAATGCATCTTATCTTACCCCCATGTTTTACCATGGTGTTTCTCCCTAAACACCCCTGAATATATTAAACGTCTCCAGCATCTGTAGGGAAAGTGTACACAACTAGCCTGAAGATCTGCAGTGTACCTACTGAAATCCAGCTGGTTTGGTAAGGTGAGACACTATTCTAAGGCAGATTTCAGTGAGCAGTTCACATCACTTGCACCCATTCTGCCTACAGTATAAAGACAGTCCAAGCTAATTCAGCTGTAGATGTGTGCACCATGGTTAGATTAATCAGCATGCAAATGTTAATGAACATGAATTCTGAATTCTCTGTGCAAGGGGTCTACTTTCAAGAGAACACTGCTAGGGAAAAAAGAAAAAAAAATTCCAACAGTAGCAAAAGCAGCAAAAGAATTTTACCAAATATTAGGCAATTTTGCTCCCTTTGACTTAAGGAAGCCGTCAGTCTCACAGAAATTCTAATCTGGCCACACTTGACACTTTAGCAAAACTGGCTGTTAACACATGGTGACTTGTAGCAGCTTGCAACTTCACTTCTTTAAAACTAATGTTACACTGACAATCCTGCACAGCACCAGGCTGGAGCAGTCCTTGCAAAGCAGCTCTCAGCTGAATTCAGAGCTGAGAGCCCATCTGTTCCACCTATTCAATGACTCAAGGAACATAGAAAGGAACTATATGAACCACTGCAAGAGCCAATGAAAGCTGGACATTAGTCTAAGGAAAATTTTATTAAAAAAGAAAAATAGGGAGGCCAGAAAATGGGTTTAACAAATAAAGAATCTGCCTTTCCTTCAGCTCTTTCTCAAAGTCAGTAATTTGCTTTAGGACTCTCCTCAGCAAGGCCTAGCAATTTTATTAGGAATAAAAACTGGACAAAGCATGTTGTGAAGTAAGGGAGACCCTGAACTGTTCCCCTGGAGTATCTCTCTGAATGAGGCCCATAACCACTGAGACCAGCAACCACAACAATGCAGCACAGAAGGGTATTTTCAGTGGTAGTCTTTATTCTGGCATTCTCTAGTTTCCCACTACCTGAGTCAAGAACTTCATAACACTTTCATCAAGCACATTCTCAAGAGAACGCACACTCACATCTTTTTATTACCTAAAAATTCCAGTAACTCAGGGCTCGTTGCTAGATCCACATCCTTTGAGATGAATTTCATGATATCGTTGAACATAGCTCTTCGTTCACAAATGTCAGATTCTCCAACAAAGAGAACTTTTCTAGGCAAGAGTGGAAGAGAAGTCTGTGGATATCGTGCTGCCAATCTCTGGTAGAGCTCCTCTATCTCACTGTACTTCTTGGAAACCTGCAATGAAACATGCTGCCTGAGGAAGTTTCTTTACAGGGGAGAAATGAGCAGCAAAAGAGCAGTGTAAGCACAGTGAAACATTAACCCTAGAAACTGAAATGGAAAAACATGTATTACCAAGGAGCTTTACATATAGCCTAGTAAAAGCCTGTTATTTCTACAGTGAATTCCCAAGCACTGGTACTGTTCCTCTAATTTTGTTACTAAAATCCACTCCCTAATTGAACTGAAGTTCAGTGCCAGATATTCAGGATCTGTTTGTCTGACTCATAACTAATGAAATACTGGGAAGATCACTGCTCCAGATACTTTTCTCTGACACCAAAAAAAACCTGTCAACTATAAATGAACTGTGCTATGCCCAGCCCTGAGAGATGGGAGGGAAGAGAAGCCCATACCAGCTAAGTATCTGATGGAGAAAGCAGCCTGCATCTTTTCACCACTGAGCCAGAAAACCCATTTCTCCACCTTGTTGGGATTCAGTGCCCTTCTGGACGTTACACTCTGAAAACCTGGCACACTTGCTGCCCTGCAAAGCACCCAACACAGAAATCAAAGAGCAAAGACCTCAGCTGACCCCTGGCTATTCAGTTTATCCTCAAGAAAATAAAACCCAACAACTTGGCCACAGTCTACAGGTTCTCATAAAGGGAGAAGATGCCAACAGTAAATGAAGTCATTCCTTCTGCAGACAAAGACAGGAAGCCTGAGGAGAATAATGCCCAAGATATTAAAAGAGCCATGGGAATGCTGGTGAGAAATCGTGTGGCTTCTGTGCCACATAAGGTTTTGAATTCAGCACCTTAAAATTCAACACAGAAATACACACACAAACAAAGCACAATCTCTAAGTAATACTACAGGCACAATGGAGAGTGACTGTGGTATTATGCAAACAATATTTTCATCATAGCCTTCCATGGTCCCATAATCTATGAGCGTGATTCAACAAATATAGAATTAGATTAAAAAAACAAGACACAAGAACAAGAAACTAGTGCTAGTGAATTGCATACAGCCCAGATCCTCTGCTGGGGTCCAGCTCTTATCCTTATTTAACACGTTAGTGAACTCTAGAGGACTGAATACTAATTAATACTGCAACATAAAAAATGGAGAGACTCTTAATACCACATCTTGGGATGTGAGATGACAGAGTTCTTCTATCAAGACAGTGATAAAAGAAAGTCAATCTAACAAAAAGCACAGATGCAGAAGAGGAAAAAAGTTACAGATCACAGAATCCATAAACTGTATCTATACTAAAGAGTATCAGAGCATATTTCTAGGCACTGGAAGCCAAGAGTGTCTAGTAGGAGTCTTATTGTGTCAACAGGAATCTGACAATGTTTGACAGGGCAGCCAGCACTCTCCCAGGAAATTTTTCCTATCAAGATTTAGCCTGGTGCAGAGAAGATCCAGCAGTCAGTATGCCCACTGCAGATGGTAGGGGAGTTTCATCCTGTGGATTCAGCCAGACCATGCCAGCTGCTCTCTAGGCCACATAACAGCTTCTGACATTAACAGACACACCTTGACTGGTTTACTAAACTAGATGTAGGCATAAAGAACAATAACCACCTTAGCTTCCATACTTCCTTGCCTTTGGCAGTAATTATCAACCAACCTAGCTGATTTGAAAGATATTTGCATTTCAGCTGTCCACTGTTCACTATGGGTGAAGTGCACTGAAGTGAGCAATAAAGAGATGTTCCCAGAACAAGACAGTCCTCCCTTAAAATACACCCCAAAACCAGGGAGGAAGGCAATCCTGGAATTTCTGAAATGTTACACATTTATAGTTTGCTAGGTCTCAGCAACACTGAACAGGGGATAACAGAGCCCCTCCCAAAAATACTGTGTAAGCACAAATGTAAGGGCACTGAGGAGTTCACTGGTACTCTTTCAAAAGAAAAAACAATATTACCTTCCACTTAGGAAAAAAAATAAAATTGTCTGATTTGTGAAAAATGTTTAACATCCAATTTATTTCAATGCTAAGTAACAAATTAGTGACTGAAAGCACTCCAAGACAGCAGCCAATTGACAAGACTATGCCAAAACTGCTTTAAAATAAGCAAAAAGTAACACTGAACTGAGACATCCAAACTTACTTCTTTCCCCACTTAATTCTCATTCCTCCTCTATCCAAGTCTAAATTATTCCTAAATCTCAATCTATGTCTAATGACACCGCTGAACCTAAGGTACATGCACAGCCTTGCATCCAGTCCTTGCTAACTGAGCCTCCATGAATCCACGTGGCCTTTGACCACCGTCACAGGGGACAGAGCCAGGGGACAGAGCCAGGGGACAGACCAAGTTGTGACAGCAGCCACCCAAAGCACACTGCAGCATTCCCTCCTTCCCGACGGTGTGGGGCTGCCCTCTGCTGGGATAACCTACCCACACGGGAAGGATGTTCAACCTCCAGCCCAAACCGGTCCTCACCCACCACCTACAGCTCCTTGCTTGCTGTCCCTCTGCCTCCAGCCATGGCTGCCACGGGGTTCTCTTTGCTTTTGCTTATCTTTACCTTCTCTGGGTTTTTGGTTTGTTTGGTTTTTGTGCTGGAAATGCCAACAATTCATTTAGAATCACATAGTAGTTGGGCCAGAAGGGACCTTAAAGATCATCTAGTTCCAACCCCTCCACCGTGGGCAAGGACACCTCCCACTAGACCAGGTTGCTCAAAGTCCCATCCAGCCTGGCCTTAAACACTTCCAGGGATGGAGCATCCACAACTTCTCTGGCAACCCATTCCAGTGACTCACCATCCTCCTCCTAAAATAATTTTTCTTTGTCTAATCTAAATTTTTTTCTTCTTTTAGTTGAAAACCATTGCTCCCTGTGCTGTCACCACAGGCCATAGTCAAGTCTTCCTAAATCTATCTTATAAGCCTCCTTTACATAGTGAAAGGCTGCAGTAAGGTCTTCCTGGAGCCTTCTATTCTCCAGGCTGAAAAAGCCCAACTTTCTGACTGTCTTTATAGCTGAGGTGACCCCACCTTCCCATCATCTTGGTGGCCCTCCTCTGGACCGTCTCTAATAGGTCCATGTGTTTCTTGTACTGGGAACCCTACAACTGAACCCTGTGCTCCAGGTGGGGTCTCACAAGCAGAAGAATCCCCTCCCTTGACTTGCTGGCCACACTTCTTGTGATACAGCCCAGGATAAGATGTGTCTTCTGGGCTATGAGTGTACAGTTGGCTCTCCTGGTTTCAAAGCAGCAGCACAGAGGCACTCACAGAGTGCCTTACAAAGCACTGGGCAGGTCTCACAAATGTATTTTCTCAGACTGAGTCCCACATGTCACCCAGAGCATTCTCACACCTTTCCAGTCAGGAAGCATAGCTCTGTTGTGACAGTTCTAGACCATTTCAATTTGATGTCTTTTGACAAGGAGAAAGGTGTACTGGCACGTAACAAAATTAAATCTTGCTTTTCCTGGTTACCACATACAACTCTTTGAAAAGAGCTATGGCCCAAAATGTAAGGATAAAAAAATAAATGCTACTCTCAACCCCATTTTAATCATTCCTATTAAGTAAACAAAGCCCTATTTCATTAATATTAAAATATTTTTCTTCTGCTGCCTGTAATTCCTCTAGATCTTGATCCTGCAATTATCCTCTCCCCCTCTAAGCCTCTAACTGAACTCTGAATACTGAGGAGCAAACCCCCCACCACCTGTAAGGCAGCCTGAGTGCACGAACTTCAAGGAGCTCTGTCAAGTCACAATATCAAAGGCTCAATCCACTTCAAAAGAGTTAATCATGCAAATACAGGAAAGCATGTGCATATCTGCCAAGTCAAGACCCTATTTGGCTCTAATAATTAACATCCAAAACAGAACTGAGAGACGGGGATGGGTCTGAATGTTTTTGCACCAGGAACAAATAAGTAAGTTGAATATGATCAAATATAGCTAGAAGGTTAAGAAAACCACGGGAAAGTTCAAAGTCAAAGCCTGAAGTTTGCTGCTAATCCCTCAAATCTCATGCATGTGCCTTGCACCCTTCTTCAGGAGAACCTCATGCATGAAAGGACACACACCAGAATGCCTGTAGGATACGAGCCTGGGACTTTCAGATGTGCATAGGAGAATGTGATCCCACTCTGTATTAATGGGATTTAATGCCTCCTTTCCCTGGGCTCTTTTTAATGCCCAATTTCTGACCTCAATCCTGTCTTCATATGCTTCATATTTACTCTAGAGATTTCAATGAAATGGAGATCTCAGATAGAGCTAACTCAAGCCCTTCATCCAGTCAGTGCACACAGTGAAGAGCACTCTTGGTTTTGCAGTACTACACAAAATACTTCCAGGTACTTTTTACAAAGCCCACTTCTTAACAGTGCCACAAAAAGGAGGTACAGCAGCATTGTCATTTATACAACCAGAAGCTTTGGTTTCAGGAATCAAAAGCATCCCTTCTCACAGAGAGTATGAACCAAATTTTTTGTTTGTAGACTCCCAATTTAAGGCATACCAGGATTAATGTTGCTTGGTGACCTCATGGGTATGCATTATGGTAGATTTTAACTACATGACCACATGCTGTTCTCCCCACCTGCTTTGCCTAGCAGATGATCAAGTACTCCAGTATTTCTTTTTAATCAACATAAATTCTTAACAGCTTCTGAACACTGAGCAGGGATATTATTCTTTTCCACTCTCACACCACAGAGGTTATAATGTGAAGGAATTTATCTGCACAACAAACATATATAGTCAGGAAACAGCAACTCCAACACACAGATATTGAGGCCCACAGAGAGAAGGCCAATATATGCAAACAGACAGTGATGAAAACACAGATAAATTTCCACCCACATCCTTACACTCCCTCATTTTACATGAGGAAGACAGTTCTATAGTAAATTCCTCCTAAAAATGTGCCGTGCCTGTCAAATACCAGTAGCTGTTTGTTCTGCTTTGAAAAAGAACAAACTTGACTAACAAAAGTAACTTCTGAAAAAGAAGAAATTAAACTGGGCACAGATAGAAACAGAAGGCAGTACAGGCTGGATAGATTTTTATTAAGGTCAGGAAGAGAGAATGTAATTGCTAAAACAAGTAAGGTGTGTCTAGAAGAAATGCAGTTAAGATAAACAAGGCCTTTTCTTCTTCTCACAGAAAAAATGGCAGATCTACAGGCAACAATTATGTATCACCTTTGCAGCAGTGCCTCTGATGCAGTACCAAAGATAAAAGCAATTTCACTCTTTCAATGAGGCAAGAGTATTATGATCTGTGAAAGAAATTCAGCCAAGTTTTCCTTCAATTACCAAATGCAACCTCAAGGTTAAGCAGTTCTACGATCCACTTGCCCTGTTTTAGAAATGACATTTTAAAAGCTGAAACATTCCTCCAGTTTCTAAGAACTTAGATCTGAAAGTCATCACAGAAGTAATTTTTTTCTTCTGTTACTGCTTCACAAATGTTTCAATTAGAAATGCTGTGATACTGACTTGGCATAGTCCCACTAAGGCTGGGAAACAGGGAAATCTAGATTGTTTAGACTTGAGATCTGTAATCTCTTTTTGATGTCCATCTTGTTTTGGTCATAGGCCCTTAAGATACCTTGATCCAGTGTCATGTAAATCGCACCCTAGAGATCACAGCAAGCTTCTAGAACACTTCTGCCCTGCTCACCATGTTTTTCCAGGGGATACAGAGAAACTTTGACCAATAAATGCAGCCCTGCCTACATTTGTTCACAGCCTAACATACAGAAATCCAGTGTCGCTGCTGCCACCTAGGGCACGAGAGCCTTGAGGGCGGTCACTTCCACTGCAAGCAGGCACAGGAACATTTACACAAGATTGCGGTTTAGCTAATTATCAGGCAGGGAAAGAGGGGAAAGGGGAAGAAGAAAAAGAAGGACAGAGGGTCTCGAGAACCAGACATGGCTCCTGAGGTAGCCAAAACTAGATTAGCATTTTCAGAGACAATGAAAATCCTGATAAGCCTATCCATCTTTTCTGTCCTACCTCAGCACTCTGACACTGGTGCCTCTCAAATTTGATTATTTCAATAGGAACAAAAATAAGTTCCCTCTCCCATCCGGGAGGTAGAACAAACACACAGTTGCTGCTTTTACTTCCTTCAGATGCCTCATCTCACTCCCCCTTGCTATACAAATCTGATGTTTTTGACCTCCTGCCCAATGTAACCTCATTCTTCTCTGCTGTTCCCCACTCACATTGTTTTCTCTTACACCTCACCTGCAAACTCTGAGGAAGGGTTGTGGTTCATATTTGTGCTGGTGCAACACAGAGCAGAACAGGCACTACACAGACACTATGGGTACAACTCACTTCACCTGGCAGCCACTGGCTTGGGATTTACCACCAGACAACTACCTACAGACAGGAGGTGGTTCAGCTCTCATGACAGTCAGATATAGCCACCACGTTTTGGCAAGATGTGACTGAAACTCAAGTCACCTGGACACAGTGGTACCATGGGTGGCATGCAGTATCTGCTCCAGGATGTTGTGCCAATGCCTTTATGTCCTGTGTCACATCTGCCAGCCCTATGCACACATGTGGGTTAACAAGGTGTCTCAAATGTAGCTGAGAACCTATGGTGTGGAAGAATCCACTTTGCTCATCTACATTCTTCTCAACAATATTGTTTAGAAATCCACAGCAAGACATCTAATCATAGAGGGCACCTGGCTCTGCCTAAAGACAGCTATCTCATGCCATCTGAGATGCTTTGGGTTATCCAGTGGGCTTGCACAGGGTTATCCAATGGGCTAGCAAGGAGCAGGCAAATGTCACACAGGATCTACAGGAGACCCACAGCCTTCTGAAGGTTATGTGGAAAATCCCAGGGGGTATAAACAGTGTGCAACACAATTAAGCATTTTAGCCTGGAGTTGAAGCTCCCCATTCCAGCTGTTTAAAACATAAAATGCTTTTCCTTTACACTGAAAGAAAGGCATTTCCAGAGGATGAATCACCTCATTACCCCTTCTCCCTACTGACCATAAAATCAGAGACAGATTCAGGTGAAAATATTCAGTTTACAGAGAGGTGAATCCCTCTGTTCCTTCCAGTAATACACAGAGAAAAGACTCATCAGAATCTATCAACACATCCAGCCTCCAGCCTCCCAGCTCAGGGTTTTAAATTACTCTCATACACCAAACTATATAATATATCAGACTTAGTAGGCTGAAAAAAAACATACCTGATGAGATAAATGTTATTCCCATCAGTCTACATTAGTTTTCTTCATGAAGAATGAAATGTCAGGATGTCTGATGAGAGAAGAACTCAGAAAAGTTTATTTCACTTGAGAGGAGCAACTAAGTGCTGAAAATCCTTCTAGAGAGCAGACATGGGAAAAGATAAACTCAGCAAGCATGGGGGGAACAGTAAAAAGTATATTTCTCCTCTTTATAGGTGAGCTGAGTTTCTTTACTTTTTCATAAGTGAAGCAAAATGCTGTATGACAATAGCCCAGTTTAACACCTCAGGTTTCATCACGTTCTTTCCAGCACAGAGCTGCATGGAAATATTACATAATATAAACAGGAATTGCTGCAGAAAAAATGCAATTCCACATCCCCTACTCCTATCTGCCCATGTCTAGCCCTTCCCCTGTCCTCAAACAAACTCTAATGGGGCTATGCAAGCTGCAGGCTCAAGAAACAGGTATAAATTAGTACTGAATAATGAAACCCCAAATACCCATTTTTAGTCAGGATGAGTTCCTCAGCTGACACTACTGAATAGCCACATGACACGGGCACATGGGAGGAAGCACTGCAGGAGTGAGAACAAGCAGTCAGGGACAAGGAGGGAGAACAGAAAAGACTATCATGCCAGCATGGCTGCTTCTACCATACAGTTATATGTAGCATATGGAGTGCAATAAATGTGTAAGATCTCCTCACCATGCACCTCTTCACAACATTGAAAGATGAAGCTTTATCTGCAAATCAAACTGTGTAAATTTCCATTTATCAGAATCACAGAACCACAGAATGTTAAGGGATGGAAGGGACCCTGAAAGATTCAACCCCCTGCCAGAGCAGAATCACCTAAGTAGGTCACACAGGAACGTGTCCAGGCAGGTTTTGAATGTCTCCAGAGAAGGAGATTCCACAACCTCCCTGGGCCACCTGTTCCAGTGCTCTGTCACCCTCACAGTGAAAAAGATTTTCCTTATGGAACAAGGAAATGGTGCCTCCTATGCTCCAGCTCACTGGACATCACTGAGAAGAGCCTGGCTCCATCCTCCTGGCACCCTTCACACATTTATAAACATTAATGAGGTCGCCCCTCAGTCTCCTGTTTTCCAAGCTAAAGAGACCCAGCTCCCACACCTTTCCTCACAAGGGAAATATTCCATTCCTCAGTCTTCTTTGTGTCTCTGCTCTGCAGCCTCTCAAGCAGTTCCCTGTCCTTCTTGAACTGAAGGGCCCAGAACTGGACACAATTTTCCTGATGAGACCTCACCAGTGCAGAGTAGAGAGGGAGAACATCTCTTGACCTACTAACCACCCTTCTCATGGTCCCCATTGGCCTTCTTGGCCACAAGGGCCCGTTGCTGGCTCATGATAATCCTCTCCACTAGGACACCCAGGTCCCTTTCCTCTATGCTGCTCTCTAACAGGTCAGTTCCCAACCTATACTGGTACATGTGGTTGTTCTTTTCCATATGCTAGACTCTACACTTGCCCTTGTATCTCCTCAAATTCCTCCCCTCTCAACCCTCCAGCCTGTCTAAGTCTCACTGAATAGCAGCACAGACTCTGCTGTGCCAGCCACTCCTTTCAGTTTTGTGTCATCAGCAAACCTGCCGACAGTGCTCTCTGTTCCCTCATCCAGGTCACTGATGAATATGTTGAATAGCACTGTTTCCAGTACAGACCCCTGAGGTACAAGATAGTGGCCTCCAGATAGACTGTGCCACTGACCACAACTCTGACTTCTTCCTTTTAGCCAGTTCACAATCCACCTCACTACCCCATCATCCAGATCACATTTCCCCAGTTAAGATGTGAGGGTGGTGTGGGAGACAGCATCAAATGCTTTACTGAAATCTGTATAAACCACATCCACTGCATTACCATCACCTGCTTACATCCTTATAGAAGGCTATCAGCTGACTTCTAAGAAGTGTTACACTAGGGCTAACCACACACTCACATCACTGACATTAGTGAAGTGACATCCTGAACACCTGAAACAAGAAGATATTCACAGCATGCAACAGGATGCATTCCTGCAGAGTCCTTTCACTGTAGACAGACAGAAAAATGCACTTTTGGGGAGTAGTTAAGCAAATAGATAAAGTGGATCATACTAAGTATAGCCTAAATGCACCTTTTTCCACTGACTCAATAGACAGTCCCAGGTGAGACAGCTCAAGAGAATATCCATGTGCTATAGGTCACTTCAAACATGCAAAATTAATCTCATGTGCTATGTTTTCAAACCTTTACTCTGTGGGTATTGTGAAAAAGGCAATCCAACTCAACAATGTTTTATACAGATACTTCTTTCTGAAACTCTTAGCAAAGATTTTAAAAAACACATCAAGGCTAGCAGTGCAAGGCTAATAGGTCAAGGCTAACCTACTGAAAGGTTAATTCCTCTTATTGATTGACCCCACATGATTCTATCCCCATTCAAGCAAACTATTATGTATTTATTTCATGTTTATGTACCAAGTACAACTTTATGTACATGTATCAGAGAAACTAATTTTGTAACAGAAATTATAAAAAGCTTAATTGGTTTCTATTTGTTGACACACACCCCCCATGCAAAATGCCTTAAAGGCAACAGCAAAGAGTCATTGTGGCTTTGAGCTCCTGGGATAAAAAGTTCAATTCATATATGGATAATACTCCTATGGCAGAAATGGTATAGACTGTGTTGTCCTACTGTCCTGGGACTTTGACCCAGGGAGGCTGTGATGTTAAAGTATCTGCTACAGCAGGATCAAAATAATCTAAGCTGATTAAGAAAGTGATCACTAACGTAACACAGATTAAATATTTACCATAAATTGTACTACATCTTCAGGCTTGTGCTTTGCTGATTTGAAGGCAGCCAGTCGGGTAACAACAACAATGTGATACTCCACATGCCCAGACATCATCTTCCCACGGATTTCCTGGTACTCTGGCACTGACAAATCCAGCCCTGTGTGTGTATTCTGAATTTGCCTAGGGAAGAAAACACATGCAGAGTTCAGGCATTGGCACAGAGACTTTTAACCAACACTTTCCAAGGACCCAGTCCAAAACTCAAGAGACAAAGACTCTCATTCCAACAGCACACCAGACAGATGTGACCCCAACACTGTTCCTGCTCTGCAAAAACACAAATTTGGCCGTGGCCTGCTACCTGTATTCCATCCTAAAGTACCTTCAGACAGGTATGATCCCTTTACAGCCTTTTGTTTCTGGAGCTTAAGGTATTCAGCAGAACCAAGAGGTGGCTTTGGTTCTGCATACCATTCTCCAGCAGTAATTAGAAACATCAAGCACTATCAGGCCTACAAGCAGAGACTGACTGAAAAACATACTGTAAATTTTCAGCAAATGCAGCTACATAGAAGAAACTTGACTGCAAAGTGAAATTACTAGAAAGAAAATTGGTTCTGTCCTGGCTCAAACCAGGACATACCCAGAGCACTGACTACTTTCTGAACACATTTCTGTGTGTGTCTTTGCTATGTGTGTAATTTTTTTAAGAAATCAGAAGGTACTTTAACAAGAGAAAAATTATCCTTTTATTAAGCATTTTTTCTGCTTTATTAAATTTAACCTCAGCTGTATGAGGAACATCAAGTCCCATCTTGACTGGACTTCCTGTAGATTGCAGAGGTGTCTTGTGGAATGTCTCTTCCTTTAAGAAGTTTAGATCATTAAGACAGGCACCCATTACCTAAGGATACATGAGGTATATGAACTTAAAATACACTTTAAAGAGGTTTAAACATTCTAGTTTCCAACAAAGTTTTAAAAGACTCCTCTCATCATGTCAAAACTTGACCAGTTCTTTTGAAACCTGTGTTTTTCCAAGAAGGCAACCTCTGAATCTCCAATGCAGTACTGAATAAAAGATAAAAAGCTTTTTAGAGTATCTCAAGAGTTCTCTGTGAATTAGACAGTGCTAAAAAAAGAGTACAGGCCCATTTTTGTACCAAATCCACTTTGTAAGCCATGTTTAAAGCATTAGGATTTTAACACCTCTACCATCACTAAGGTCTTATACTAAGTACTTAAATGCCATTCTGTTTGTTCCAATTCTGTTCTCATTTTCTGCCAGCCAAGGATTTCACTCTACCCCAACACACAAAATTTTGGTCTCAGTTACACACTGTCAGGCTGTACACACAATCAATAGTGCTTATGCATAAAGACACAAGTGCCTGGCTTAAGCACAGCTGTTTGTCAAACCAGAAAGTAACAGCCATTAACTGGAGTGTTGTCTCCTTTAGTGACAGCCAAAATGATGACTTAATGGACACCTGCCAGTAAAGTTAACTGAATCTGGGGTTTTCAGAATACACTTGCAGCAGAGGAAATGCTCTCCATATGTTCAGCCACTCTGAAGTTGGGACTGCAGCTATGACAGCAAAAAGGTCAGATGATCCTTGGGAGTGACTTACTCCTGTTAACACAGCCACAAAGTATATATGACAAATTAATCTGCTTTTGACCTCTGACGTAAATACAAGGAAAAAACAACAGTAAACCATTCTTCCTGAATGGCCTTATGTAGATTAAAACACCAAACACGTACAGATCTCAGATGACAGAACAACTACTTCACTGTAAGTGCTGATGCATCAAAGAGTTCTAAAGATGTCATGAAATTAATAAGGATCTTATCTACACCTCTGTTTTTTCTTTTAAAATTGTTGAAAGTCTTAGCTAAAATTACTGTAATGAAAAGTGATTAGAGGTAGGGGTAATAGCTACATTTTTGTTTATTTGCTTTAGGCCTTGTAATCACTTTCATTATGATCTCTTTCAGGAAACTTGCCACAATTATCTCTTCCATAGCAACAGGATTGTGCAGTTTTTAAACATAAAAGTTATTTGAAAAAACAGAAATCAGCTGGGAGGCTGAGACAGATACAGTACAATATCCAAAGCACACACTAGTTCTTTTAATGCCTTCATTTCAAAAGAAGCAGCCCCTAGTGTTTTAATTTATATGATACTGTTATTGTTGTTACTCAAATGGAAGCAGCACCTACAAATCCCAACACAGAACATAGTTTCATTGTATTTTTCACATCAAACACAATTATTTTTACATTAGTAGGCTTTAAAAAGAAAAGGAGAAAGCTGGTTGTTTAAATTGGACATACAGTTTAATTGCTTCTACTTCTTATCTAAATCTAGCTTGTGCATCTCTTAAATTCTACTTGTAGTCTACAAAATGAAGTGCTCAGGGGAGACTTGGGCACATGGTTAACTTCCCTAACAAGAAGATCATTCATACCAGTAACACTGTGCTTGCACAATCAGATCATGCAGGATCAGCACAGGATCAGAATAAGGGGAGACTGCCTAAAGGCCAACTGAACAGAGCAGCTCCCACAGTTCCCAAAGACACACAAGTTTTTTTTTTTTGCTGCCTTATGATTTGCTATCATGTAGAGGCTTTGTACCTTAATTACTCTGCTTTCTGTGCTTGAAGGCTAAGATGGGAGAGAAGGGAAAGCAGCCACTGGAAACAAGAAAGCAAAGTAAGGGATGTCAGAGACCAGAGAACCTATTCCAGTGTCTTCTGTGATCATGAGTGTGGACTCTGTGCTTTGTGCTCTGATAAAGCCAGCACCTATCAGCAGCATCCAGCTCCAGCAACCTCTACCCAGAGGAGACCAAGCTGTGACAACCTAGGTCATAGTACAAGGAGGAAAAAAAAAATAAATCTCCAACTAGTTAATTCATTAACCAAAGGGAAAATATCAAACACCTATTAGCCATCTTTATTTTTCTCTATAGTGTAACTCAAACATTTATTTATGTTATTATTTATATTAGGTTATATTTATTATTTATATTAGGTTATTATTTATATTACTGCAGGAACTAGGAATCTAACTCCTAAACTCAAGCCAATATGTCTAAAGAGTGAAAAAGGTCACAACTATACAGCTATGTTATGCCAGAAAATATATGCACTTACTTAAGCCTTAAACACACACACACATACATCCAATTTTATCACTGAAAGCATTCCAGTATCAGTTGGACAACTTGCTAGTTGTGAAGTCTATAGCCTGTTAAGAAACCCAGGTGTTCAGATTTCCATTTATAAGCTTTAAAATATAAAGTTAGTACTACAAAACATATATGTGATTTAAGTTAGGTATGTTTGAAGGTTCAAGGTCACTGCTCCAAAGAAAGTCTGATCCTGATATAGCCAAATATTCAAGGATTAAAATAACGGATTTGAAGATGATGTGAATGAAACAGTTTCCACTTAGTTTTATGAGTTAGGTGCCAGAGTCAGGATGTTGCTGAATGCAACACGTTTTCTCATGTCACATCTGACAGGGAACTGCTTCCACATGGTCTCAAAAATGTCATGGAGGTAAAAAAAAAAAATTTAAAAATCTATCATTTCTCTATAAAGACTGCCAGAATCATTTTCTTCTTCATGCATTTCTCTCGAGGGTTCATTTGCCGTATCTAGGAAAACGCCAGTTTTAAAAATGCAATGCAACTAAAACCAGAGGCACTGCATCTACCCAGGGCATGTTTTTTCAAGGTGTGGAAACAGAACAAACTTACTGTGCCCACCCTGTCCTAACCTCAAGCCTGACAGTCTCCCTGTGGCCTGGTGGGCACATGGGACAGAGTGTGGGGAATGATGGAAGGGCATGGGAGTCAGCTGAAGGCACAGGTGACACCACACCTCAAACACACCGGGGTATGCTTCAGGATACATTTTAATTCCTTCTGACCCACCTCGAATCTGAGAAGGAAAGGATGTTTTCAGAGGGTGGAAGTGCATGGCGTGTCCCCAGCAGTGCCAATGTGTGAAGGGAAACCGCCTGAAGTTACCAGAGGAGAAAAGGACCAATAGGCCAGTGTTATACGGGATGGGCCAGACTAAAGTGGTAACCTCTGGATGTGAAGTTCCAAAAAAAAAAAATAAATAAATTGAGGGGCCACATATATCCCAAGTGTCCTAGAGACAAATCCACGCAGATGCCACCGCTGCCCGCCTCGGCCTCGCCTCAGCTCTGCCATCAGCACCGGCATCTCCTCAGTGCCTGTCACCCCTCGGCCTCCCCTCTGCTCCTCCACGTCCCTCAGCTTTCCCTCTGCTCCTCCGCTTCCCTCAGCTTTCCCTCTGCTCCTCCGCTTCCCTCAGCTTTCCCTCTGCTCCTCCACGTCCCTCAGCTTTCCCTCTGCTCCTCCGCTTCCCTCAGCTTCCCCTCTGCTCCTCCGCTTCCCTCAGCTTCTCCTCAGCGCCCGCCCCAGCGTCCCCGTGAGGCGCCGTGCTCCTTCCCCTCCCTGGGACAGGCTGAGGGGGCGAAGGCCGCGGCGAGCGGCCGATAGCGGCAGCCGAAGTTGAGGCGGGCGGTATGGTGTCTGCTCGGTTCCCCTCCCCGGTACCTGGTGGTAACCAGCACAGCGGGCGCCGGGCTGTGCTGCATGGCTCGGGGAATGGCGTCGCTCCGGGTCGGCACCGGCCCTGGAGTAGAGGCTGCGTCCGGCTGTCACGGGATCCCGCCTCCCTTCACCCCCCCCCGGCCGCCAGCAGCCGCCCTGCCGGATGTTTGCTGTCGGGCGGGCTGGTGCAAAGCGATGGTTGGGAAGTAGGGGGAGGAAGGAAAATGTCCGAGCAAGAAAAGAACTTTTTCCGCCGTAGTCGGCAGGATTCGAACCTGCGCGGGGAGACCCCAATGGATTTCTAGTCCATCGCCTTAACCACTCGGCCACGACTACACCGGCGGATCGGTGCCGAGGCACGGAACCTGCAGGAAATTTCCCCCCCGCGTTTTCTTTTTCCTGCGCGGGACCCAAATGTTCCCCCCGTGTCCCTCCTCCTGCCTGCACATCGCTCGCACGACTCTGTCCTCAAATAACCTCAGGGTGCTGCTCGCCAGCCTTAGCATCGATACCCACCGGCCCGGTGCCTGCGCCCCAGGCTCCCTTTGCCTCCCCCCGGCAAAGAGCAAGGGGTGCCCACGGCTGCTCAAAAAATGCGGTTTGCTTCGACCTTTATTTTGGAAAGAAAGCGGCAAGCAGCTGCTCCCTCTGCTGCTCTCCACCAGCACCCACAGCTTGGGTTTCACGCTGCTTTTCTGCAGAGAAATAGCGGGGGAAAAAAAAAACTTCGCACATCTCTCTGCTGCCTGCTGCTCACAGTTGAGCATCACAGCAGAAAACTAAGGAGCAACTGGGGACTGTTAGAAAAGCAATAGGAGCCAGACAGTGCTGCTGCATCTGTGTAGCTCACAAACAGGCTCTGTACCCGAGTGGATGTGGAGCAGGGTCCGTGGGTGCCCCCAGGGAAGATCAGCCCTTAAAAGAGGAACTGGTTGGGTGGATTAGGGATTTTTATCCCAGAAAGCAGCGTCTGGGTGAGTTAGGGATGTGATGAAAGTTCGAAAAATAGGGAGATCCGAAGGTGGCAGATACAGAACTACCTTTTGCTGCTTCTGGTGAAACTGAAGCATAAAACTCATGAGACAAAACAAAGACTTCAGAAGTGGAGTTCCTTCCTAAATCCTGGTTGTTTTCTCTCGCTGGCTACTGCCACTGAAAACCTTTTGTTAAGCAGAGTGTAAATACCACCCCATGGCTGCAGGCTTCCTGGCACAGGAATCACAGTTGCCAGAAGTACAGCAAGCAACTGGAAAACACTTTTGAAACATGAATCATCCTCATGTGACCTCTGAAGGGTTAAAAACTCTGTGCTGAGGTTCCCAAAATTATAAGTGTAGCCTAAATAGTTATATGTCTAAATGAATTTCTTCTTTGATGGCATTTTTATCCCCAGTTGGCTTCCTGGATAATCCAATTTATTCAGATAGTAACAAAGAGTAAGCCTGAGACAGCAAAATTAGAGCAGGACTTGAGACATGAGCCCCTACTGAGGCAGTGCCTGTTGCACTCGCCAAGCAGTGTCCCCCCAGATGTCACTGAGTGCCTGTGAAGATGCTTCAAAACCTGTGTGTTTTCTCCCCAGACTGAAGTGCCTGCTTGGCTCCAAAACATCTCTGGAGAATAATAATAAAATAAATAAATCATCTCTGGCAATACCACTAAGTTGGTATTGCACGTGAAGAAGTCCAAGTACTGCCTGCTTCCCTGATTTCTTAGCAAGTCTGTAATTATTATAACTCCACAGCCCCTATCATCTTTGTTTGTTTGTGTTTTGTTGGATTTTGTTTGCTGGTTTGTTTTTTTTCTTTTCTGACGCCCCATGGTGTGTAGACATCAGAGACCCAGTCCCTTACAACCCCAGGTAAAGCTGATTTCAGCTCTGGCAGGGCGAGCATCAGCCGTGTTTGCCTCTGGACTAATTTTTCTGTCCACTAGAGAGCACTCAAATACAAGCTGTGGAGCAGGGACAGGTTGCTGGTGCTAACAGCTGTCCCCAACTCCTTTCCAGTGGAGTTTTCTTGCATTGTCAATAACACTGACTCCAGTTGAACCCTCAGCTCATGCTCAAAACCTGACTCTGGGACCAGTTACACTGGGGTTTTCTATAGAGCTGAAGCCACTCAGTGGTACAAACACGTTTAAAGTTAGGGGTGATGTTTGTATTTACTTTTATATGCAGTCTTAAGCACAGTAGCTGAACTAAGAGCCTTCCACTGACTCATAAGCCAGAGGAGTTTTTTCAGCCACTTGTCTCAACAAAAAGAGGGTTGTGGGGGTCCGAGTGTTAGGCTTACAGTTGGACTCAATGATTTTAAGGTTTTTTTAACACAAAAAAATTTATAATTCTATAATTGTTTTGTACTGAGTACAGGCTCTGGAGCCCCCAGCCCAGGAAAGAAATAGACCTGTTGGAGAGGGTCCAGAGAAGAGGCACAAAGATGATCAGAGGGCTGGAGCATCTCTGCTCTGAAGACATTCTGAGAGAGCTGGGGCTATTCAGCCTGGAGAGGAGAAGGCTCTGGGGAGACCTCACAGGGGCCTTCCAGTACATGCAGGGGGCTAGAAGAAAGCTGGGGAGGGACTTTTCACCAGAAAGGATGGTGACAGGACAAGGGAATGGTTTTAAACTGAAAGGGGGGGGGGGGGGTAGATTTAGGTTAGAGATTAGGAAAAAATTCTTCACCATGAGAAGGGTGTAAGGGTAGTAAGATACTAGAATAGGTTGCTTGGGGAGGTTGTTGATGCTCCTTCCTTGGAGGTGATCAAGGCCAGGCTGGATGAGGTGTTGTGCAGCCTGGTCTAGTGAGAGGTGTCCCTGCCCATGGAGGGAGGTTGGATCTTTATCTTTCAAGTCCCTTTCAACCCAAACCATTCTATAATTCCCTGATTCTGTGATTTTAGGAATTCTATTCTAAGTGGAAGTGGGATGAAAAATGTGACAAAGAAAGAAATGCTAAAGGTTAGAAATCAGCAGCCTAAAGCTCCTGTCCTCCGTGACCTCTCTCTGTATTAGCACAGGACTTTTCTGCCAGAGAACAAATCATTCTCCATCTACCAGGCTAGAGTAGGATAGGCAAGAAAATACATGAAAAATTATGGAGATGCAGCAGCTATCCCCCCTCCCCTCAGCAGTCAGAATGGAGCATAAACATATTTGCTGTCCCTTGTCAGACAGTCCTCCTTGTCCCTTCAGATCTGTCTGGGACAGAGAAAAAGCAAGTTTACCCCAGGTAGCCTTTCACCATATGTACTGAAGGAGTTGTTCTACAGGCCATCTACTGCAGGCTCCAAGTTCCCAAAAAGGGTTAAAGTGAGGAAGAAAAACCTCCCAAAGCTTTCTGAAATACCGAGTGATTTGTGAGTGAGATCTGTTCATTCAGTTTGGTTCAAACAGACTGCAGCCCTACAGTTTAATCCCTCTCTATTCCCCATGGGGGCACAGAGGTTCTCCATCAGGGCAAAAGTGTGACCCCATGAACTCATCCCAAGGTCATCTCTGTCTCCTGGCTGCTGAGCAGTGACCAGGTCCCACAGCACTGCATCCCTGCCTGGGGGTGATTCTTGGCAGCTTGTGGATTTGCTTCTCCTCTCCCACAAGAGAGCTGCTGGACAACACTGAGTTTACAAGCCCAGGGATAATTGTCCTGCAGTTTTTGAATCCCTGGCAGAGGACTCTGCCTGTGATCATGTTAGGATGAGGAGAAATCAGGGCCTCGCTTTGGGTATAGTAAATAAAATGGGGAGGGGGAAGGAAGGATAGAGGAACGTGTTTAAAAACAAAATAAATAAATTTTAAACATAGTTTAAAGGTTGGACATAATTTTTTTTTTTTTTCAGTCTTGATTCATATGGGGAGAAATAGAATATTATCTAATTATTGAAAAAGTCTTCACTAGAGTAATAGGATTGCAATGAGATGACCAGTCACTTTATCACTCCTGTCCACTGTTTGTTTTCAGATGACAATTTCAAAATCCAAATGTGAACCACTAGGAGATTTTATATTAGGACTGGGCTTCTCTGTGACTTTCAGAGGTAGACAAAATGGTATATTTAAAGTTCATTCATGTTATATGGTGTAGTAAGGTTTTCAGGGTCTGTCAAGCCACCCTTTTAATCTATACACCTCCTAAACTCGGGATAGATTTATAGTGGGGAGAAGGAAGGAGAGTTGTATAGCTGTTCTACAATATGCCTCATGCTTTCCCCTCTGCTTTAAACAGTTAACCTGTGATATGATGAGCCACATATCAGGAATAATCTAATAGAAACTGCAGATAACCTCTGCTGAAAGATAAATGTGGCTCTTGACGTGCTGTAGCCTTGGAATTAAAATTAATACCTTATTTTGAGAGGGGGAGTTCCAAGGTAAATCATGAGTAAATGTCATGGGAGCCTGTGAGGAAGAAAATATGACGTTTCTATTTCTTGCTTTGTTTTTTTTTTGTTTTGTTTTTTTTTTCCCCAGTATCTTCCTCTGTGCTGACCTGGTAGAATATCTTTGCAGTCAGTGGAGTTTCTGGGACACTTTTCTGGGAGCACTGAGATCTGTTTCAGGTGCTCACTCAAGATATTATGATTTGTGCCCTAAAAGGGACCACTTTTCTCCTATGGCTACAGGGGGAATGCATCAACTACCTTAGGTGTTCAGGTCTCAAGTGAGTTTAAACTGCATTTTAAAAGCCACTGAAGAGTCCTTGATGTATCCCCACATGACCTTCAGCTCTTGCCCTAGAGATCTGTGGGTGTCTTGTTCTATGCCTGCATCCCCTGGCAGATGTCTTGGGTCTCTTGAATGGATGTATGTCTTGGGGATTTTATAGACATGAATGATTGTTGTTCAGAGAAGGCCAATGGCATCCTGGCCTGGATCAGGAACAGCGTGGCCAGCAGGTCCAAGGAAGTGATTCTGCCCCTGTACTCAGCCCTGGTGAGGCCACAGCTCGAGTCCTGTGTCCAGTTCTGGGCCCCTCAGTTCAGGAAGGAGATTGAGGTCCTGGAGCAGGTCCAAAGGAGGGCAACCAGGCTGGTGAAGGGATCCAGCACAGACCCTATGAGGAGAGGCTGAGGGAGCTGGGGGTGTTCAGCCTGGAGAAGAGGAGGCTCAGGGGAGACCTCATCGCTCTCTACAACTCCCTGAAAGGAGGCTGGAGCCAGGGGGTTTGGGCTCTTTTCCCAGGCAACTTTCAACAAGACAAGAGGGCATGGACTTAAGTTGTGCCAGGGGAGGTTTAGGTTGGGCGTTAGAAAGAATTTTTTTACGGAGAGGGTGATCAGACATTGGAATGGACTGCCCAGGGAAGTAGTGGATTCTCCGTCCCTGGAGATATTTAAAAAGAGACTGGATGTGGCACTCAGTGCCATAGTCTAATAACTGCAGTGGTAGTGGATCAAGGGTTGGACCTGATGATGTCTGGGGTCCCTTCCAACCCAGCCCATTCTATGATTCTATGTAGCCATTTATAGTACAGTGGCATACCACAAACTTTGGATTTTTTCTTATAAGTAAGGTTTTCAGTTTTCCATAATACAAGAAGATGCAACTGCTACCTGGTGAGAGAAACAGTCAGACTGAGGAGAGTGGAAATGAAGTCTCCCTAAGAAACCACATTGTTCTACCTGGTCCTATAACCAGTTGTATCCATTGTCTTGTCATATGACTAAAGCCTCTGTTGAAATCAGTCACTTAGGTGTTCAAAGCTGCATATGCAAAACCAGAATGATGAAGGCCACAGGAGCATTACAACCCCAGGTGAATTGGTCTGAGCTGTGCTGAGCCCCAATTTTCCATCTCCCTCTCCCATATACAGTACATACTTGTGCTGCTCTGCTCTGCATGTGTGTCACAGCCTAGAGGGAGTGACACCAGAGTGTCTTTCACACTGCTAGTGCTTCTCGCATTTCATCTGTACGTCGAAAAACACCTTGGAAAGAGGCTCGCTGCTATAAATCCCTTCCCCGGGAGATGGTGCTCCTGCCCTGGGAGTGATCTCCCTGCAAGGCCGGGCACTCCCTGGGTACTCAGCTTTCTGCTGATGCTCCATCCCCCTGCAGCCACCCAGCCCTTCTGCTGAGCTGGGGCTGAAAGGTTTCTGCTCTGACCACCTCACTCTACTCAACAACTGAAGGAGAAAGAGGCCCAGGACATGAAACGGCTACAACAATAGTTGGAAAAGGCAAAATGGAAAAGGAAGGCAGAAACTATGGGGTTAAAATGCAGAACCGGACAGGAGGCCAAAGGATACTGTGGTGGTAAAATGTAGTTATGAGCTGCTCGGTTTGCCATGGTCTATGCTGGCCTTTATGGGGCATTTCAGCATCTCTCCTAAGTGCCAGGTGCATGGCCCAAATCACCCACGTCCCCTCCATTGTGGAAGAACCTGCTGCCTTGGCACGAAGGTCAGAAAAAACAGAGTTTTTGAGAGAAGTGACTCAGAACCTATGCAGAGTTGCAGTCAAGCAGGACTTCGGATCCCAGCCTTTTCCCCACCCAGACACCCACCTTCCTCCATATCTCCTCCTCAAAGCCCAGCACAGCAACAGACACACAGGCATGAACAGAGGAGGACTGGGCTGGAGCAGAGAGGTTGGGAGGTCTGCTCTGGCCCTAAGCATTCCTCAGCTGACCCCCCATGGCTGGCTGGTGTTCACAGAGTAACTCTCAAGGAAAGGAACGTTGATACCTCCAGCTAGGCACCTTGTGTTGTTAGCTGTGCCTAGGTAGGATTCATCCACCCACTGATTCCTGCTCAAGCTGGTGTTCCCCAAAGGGAAGGGAATCAGTTCCTGGGGAAAAAAGCTTTCTTTGCTAGACCCCTGTCACCGTGGAGAACTACTGGACTGACCCTAAGGACTTCAGAGTTAGTTAGTTAATTAGAAGTGAATTAGCAAGCAAAAGTAACTGTCTGACAAGGAATAAACACTGTCAAAGGATAGCAAGGTAATCTAAAGGGGGAAAATAATGCCCACCTTCCTCCCATGTTCATAGGGGCAAACACATGCATCTAGGAAGTTAGGCTCTTCCTCCTGTAGCTGTTTATTGGAGGAAAGTGATGAGTTATACTGAGAAAGAAGCTAAAAAAAAAAGCAAGGTGAATCCCACTCCTTCTGATCAGATGCTGTCCTAGGCGAGCATAATGACATAGGCTGAGTCCTCACCCCAGTTCAGCATCTGTGGCTTGGTGCATTGGCACATTACCTGCTGACTCCACACTTTTCTAAAGCAATTTTTTTTTTTAATTGACTGAGTGTTCAAATATGTTTTGACTTGCTATCTTCAGGTGGCTTATGCCTAACCCTGTTGACCAGATGCTGAATAGGACAATTTTCCCTGAGGGGAATGGAAAGTCTAATCCAGGAAGCTTTTATATTTCCAGAAGGACTGAACTCTCAGTAAAGCATTCCATAAGTCTCCAGTCTCCTAGCTAGAGTATAATGTTCAAATAGAAAGTGATGTGAGACAAGGATAACTTCAAACATCCAGATTGTGGTGATGCAAGGTCTCTGGGCCTAAAGGAAAGCAGCCCTGCGGGGTCTTTGAATCCATCTGATGTTTTGTGGATGGACTTTTTACCTTGATTTGTCTTATCTTCCCTGGCTATTCCTGCAAAGACAATGAGGAAGAATTCAGCTTGGCTTCAGTTTAAGTAAGTTTTGGAAGGAGTTACTGGAATATTTGGAAAGAAACCAATGCTGTTGCTTGGTTACTTGCTGAGCTGGCCTTGCCATCACTCACAACCATCTTGCTAGAAGAAATTTGTTAAGTGAAGCCTCAGGAGGCTTCTTGTGCGGTCACTACATGAAAACATATTCTTCCAAATAACCACTAGCATCAATATTCTGACCACTCTGAACTTGCTCAAGTCATACACATTTGGTTGAGTTCCACTGGCTTAGCTCATGGAAACAGCCACAAACACCTTCAGTTTGAAGCATGGAGTCATACACTCTGTCACTGCAATTTAATTTCATTCCATCAAAAAATGCTGATGACAGGAAAGATGGGAACATGACACCAGGTACATGGTTATTGCTTGAGGATTTCCTTTCTGCCTCAGTTTCTTCCTTTGAGAAGTGACCTTCAACAACTGATGGGGTTCTGGTTAAATCAAGTATCTCCTTTCCCTTGCTGAAAGAAAAGGAAGGTACAGCCTCTCTGGCAGGCAAGAGTCCCAGGGTAGGACCTTGCCTACAGTTCCTAAAGAGGATGCAGCTGTCGTAGGAGAGTCTAGTTCTAAAATCTACCTATGGAAATTAACCAAGGCTCCACATACAAGGTTCCCAAACCACCCCAGAGAATGTGGGAAGGCAAGCAGGGCAATGCTGAAGACCAAGAGGGGAAGCATAGTGAAGGAGACTGCAATGGAGGGGTCAAGCCCAAGTGTCATCAGGGCAGGAACAACTCCTTCCTGATCCTGAAGGTATCATCATCCTAAAAAATGGTCCCAGTAAAAAACAAGCTTAGTGAGCTGACTGCCCCCTTCTTTTCATAAACCCTGTCAGAAGGACCAAATAGTGAAGGAAGAGAGAGTTTGTGGGACAAGGTTTAAGCTACTGTACAGGAGTTAGGATCCCTCCTGAGCACATAGCAACTGGGGACAGTTATTTGGGAGAGGTTCTTAGGGACAAAATTGAGGCAAATGTGGCCCTTTATCTTCATCTGAGGTTCTGACAGACTTCTGGTTCATTTAATACTAAGAGAACACAGTGACTGACAAGACAGACTGAGAAACACGTTTTTCAGTCCATTCTGGATGTACTCAGAGGATTTGTAAGTGTAAGAAGAAAGAGATGGAGCAAGTGAGGAGGGTCAGAGCCAGCGTCACCACTCTGGTTGAGGACCACCACAGGCAAGACCACTTCACTGTGGTACCATTGTACTCTCAGCAATGAGAAGTGCCTTCAAAAGGACTGTTTGCTGGTGAAACCAAACGGACATAAAATCTCCTTGGGTTAAATGGGTGTTTTTTTCTGAACAAACTTGCTAATTAAGTTGTAAAATAAAACTGCAGCCTTTCCTCTCCAATTTTTGCTGCTGCAGCAACGTGCTAATTTGGTTTTGGAAGAGGGCTGGTAGAAGGTGGCTCTTTGCCAGGGGGAAATTAAGCTCGAAGGTTTGCCCTGGGAGAGAAGGGAGCCCGTCCTTAGAGCAGGGAAGGGCTGGGGGCAGGAGCTGCTGCACCACGGAGCAGGGCTGGGAAGGCTTGGGATGGGCCTGCAGCTGGGCTGGGCTGGGCTGATGGAAATTCAAGAAAGCCCAAAAGGGTTTAGACAAAGCTGCAATGGAGAACAGATGGGGAACTCAGCGCTCACGCGCCTGGAGAGATGTTTTGCCGTTGAGGGGATGGGCTCTGGGATTTCATGTCTCCCCTCCGGCACATCCAGGCAGGATTTGCTTCTTGGGTCTGTGTGTTCCGTGTGTGCCTGGTGCGTGCAGACATGCGTGTGTGTGTCACTCAGGACTGTGTGGGTATGTGCATGACTGTGTTAGGGTCTCTATACAGCTGGGGAGGATGGGCATCTGGCTCTCATCACCCACCCGCACACGGCTGTGCCAGGGGGGTGGTTGTGCAAGGGGACAAGGACCTCCTGCTCAGCTCTGCCAGCTTGTACCAAGCGAGGATTTAGCCCTGCTGCCTGTGCTGGGGGCTGAGAACTGATCTGGGGTGAAAAAGCTGGGGGGAGGGGGGGGAAAGAAAAACCAGAGGGGATAGCCTGGCTGTTGCAACAATGTAATTTTGATTTTTAAAAGATGTACAGAAAGAATGCAGTGACAGTTCCAGTCCCTGGGAGTCTGGTGGAGCCTGGGGTTCCTCACATGTGGCAGGTACATACACCCCAAAACATGGGAGGATGTACAGACCCAGGCACAACTCACACTCTCCGTTTTTGTACCGTTCACTGTTTCCCATTAAACTGTGAAAGGATGCCAGGCAGGAGGATCCAGAAACCCTTGCAAGTAGCCCAGAGGTTTGTGGAGAGATTTGTCTGCCCGTTTCCTAAACCTCAGTAGTCCTTCCCATCACATTGTCCTTCCATCCTTCTGCTGATCCTTTTTAGTCCCTTCCCTGGGCAGCACTGGGAAGGAAACACCGCCATATCCCATGGTGAGGGCATCAGCTGTGGGTCTGGGGCTATTGGTGGAGATGAGTTTGGGATGTTCAGGACAGACTTTTCCAGACTTTGCATTTGCAGGGAGGGCTGCCCTTAACACTCATCCCTGCTGCCACCTGCTCTGGGGTTGTGAGGGCACTGCACCAGAGTCCCAGTACCCTGCCCTGAGGGGGAGTGAATGGAAGATCTCAGGGGATAATTCTTTAAAGTGAACTTTAGCATCTGAACAGCATTAGGCTGGATTTAATAATAAGTAAAACAAGCAATTAAGTCTTCCTCTGCTGCCTCTTCCTCTGCTTCCTTGCCCGGCCGGGTGAGGGCTGCTGGTGGTCACTACCTGCTGGGAGGGGGACACCGTGCAAGGCCCCGTGCCAGCTGCCCAAATCGTGGAAATGCTGTGCAAAGCCACGCAAAATCCACGCGGGAGGAGGCTGTGCAAGCCCCATGCGAACCGGGCAAAATCTGCCAGGTGCTGTGGCGGGGCGTGCAAATGGGGCCAGGACATCCCGCCTGGCGTGGGATGGGGATTTCTCGGGATGGGGATTTCTCGGGATGTTGTCACGGGAGCTGCCCGCGTTGCTGGGCGCTATCTGCATGTATCGAGCACATCTGGAGGTTGGCATTAGGAACCCGCTCGCCATATTTGTGACAAAGCACCTGTAAAACTGCAGCAGAAAGAAACCCCAGAGGCTGCAGTGACAAATGCTCGTGAGAAGCGATTGTTTGCGGGGGAGGAGGGGGGGGGGAGAGAGGAAAAAAAAAAAAAAAAAAAAAAAAGTCGTGTTTGTTTTGGCGAAATAACTCCATTCCTTCAAATAAATCATCGCAGCACTTGTTTTTGTATTTGCGGAGAAATCGCAACAGACATAACCAGGGACTTAAGAGACTTGAAATAACATCCTAGTAAATACCCCACTTTGTTATTTTAATCGAGACCCAAGGAAACATCTGAATTTTACCAAGGAAACCCTTCATGCACGGGAAAACATTAGCCCGCAGCCCGGTCGGGGCTTTGTTTTGCTCCGGTGTCGGTCTCCTCATGGGGAATTACCGGGTTCGGCGGAGGCGCGGAGGAGCGCGGAGCTCGGGCTCCCGGGGCCGCTCCGCACTAGCGGGTCGCTCCGCGTTGCCCCGTCCCCCACCGCCTGGTACCACCCCCGCAAGCACAGCGGGAACGGGGGTCCCTCTGCCCCTTCCTAAATGGAGGTAGAGTGTCCCCCTGGCATTTGGGGCAGGGGTTCCCCTCCATAATGTAAGGTAGCGGTTCCCGCCTCCCAAACAGGGCTGTACCCTCTCCGGTATGGCACTGGGGTTCTCCTGCCAAAGTATGGGGTGGACCCTTCCCCCTAATGCAGGGGGGCGGGCGACTCTCCCCCCCCCTCCCTACAGGGTGAAGGTTACCCCTCCAATATAGTGCGCGGGGGGGGTGACCTCTCAGAAATATGACCCCCTGAAAACACGACGTGGAGATGTCTCTCCTACAATACCAGTGGGAGGGCCGCCTTCCAAAATAAGGTTGGACCCCCCCCCCCCCAAAAAAAAAAGAATAAAAAGTGACGAGGTGAGCCCCCAAGCGCGAGAGGGGGGGTGGGGGGCTGTGTGACAGAGCTCGCTACGAAATCAAGGATGCGAGTGCTCCCTGCAAGCCGAGGCAGGGGACATGCAGGGGGCGGGTTTCGGGGGAGGGGGGGGGGTGTGTGTCTTACCTCCCGGCGGGAGGGGGTGGGGAGGGGACAGGGGGCAAGCGGGGGCGGACGGGGGGTCCGAGGAGGGGGCTCTCACCTGCAGGCGTAGGCGGGGCGGGGGGGTGATAAGCGGGGACAGGAGGAGGGAGCCTGGAGGTGGGCTCACCTGAAGGCGGGGATGGGGGACAATGATGGGGAGGCCCGGAGGGGGAGGGGGGGGTCTCACCTGTAGGCGGGGGGCGGGGGGGGGGGGGGGGCGGGGGCCGAGGCCGGGGCCGGGGCGCGGGCGGCGCTTCGGGGGGGGGCCGGGGAGCGGCCGGCAGGGGGCGCTTCGGCGGCGGCGGGCGGCGGCGGCGGCGGCGGGCGAAGACGATGTTCAAAAGCGGGCGGGGAGCGGCGGCGGCAGCAGCACCGCGCCGAGCACCGGGCCGAGCACCGGGCCCCGCAGCGGGCCGCCGCCATGCGCCTCCGTGCCGCCGCCGCCGCTCTCTGCCTCTGCCTGCTGGGCGCTTGCCGCCTCCGCCGCGGGCTGGAAGCCGCCGCCGTGCGCGGCCCGTCGGCGGCCGCTCCCCAGCGACCCTCGGCAGCCGCGCCTTCCTCCGCCTCCTCCTCCTCCTCCTCCTCTGCCGCCGCCTCCCCCTTCTCCTCCCCGCCGCGGAGGGACGGGGCTCTCCGCAACGGCACCGTGGTGCCGCACCACTACATGCTGGCCCTCTACCAGCGCCTGGCCGCCCGCCGCGCTCCCGGACGCCGCGCTGACACGGTGACGGGCTTCGCGGAGCGGGCGCGCAGCGGTGAGTGCGGGACGCGCAGCCCTCCCGCGCAGTCCGGCGCCCGCAGTGGGACTGTCCCCACGGGGCCCCGCCGTCGGGCCGGAGGGCTGGGGATGGGTTTGGGCTTGAGGATGGAGATGTGGCTCCTGGGTGAATTCGGGGATGGGGCTTGCGTGTGGGTTTGGGCATGGGGATAGAGCAACTGATGAGTTTGGGGATGGAGACGGAGTTGTGCGCTACTTTGGAAGTGGAGGGACGTGGCTCCGTGCAGACGGAGATGAAGGTCGCACGTTGGTCCGGGCACAGGGATGTGCGTGGGGTGGAATTGTGCGTGGTTGTTCATGGGGACGGGGCTGAGGAGTAGGGTTGAGAACGGGGTGGTTGCAGAGGGATTGAGTAGCGCCTGGGAATGCAGATGGAGCTTAATGGAGAAGGGTCCGCGCAACAGTTGTGCACGAGTTTGAGCGTGGAAATGGGGATGAGGACAGCAGTGGCAATAAGCTGTGCGTGGGCATGAGGCTGGGGTCGCGATGGGGACAGCAAAGAGATTGTGCCTGTAGCTGGGAAAAAAGTTTGCCGATAAAGATTAAGTATGGGCCTGTGCATGAGCAGGGGGCTGGGGATGGCGATGGGGTTGCACAGAGTCGAGGGTGGCTCTTGAGGCTGAAGGTGCTTTTGGGAAAGCGCTGGGAGTTCCAGCCCAGCCGGGACAGGGCAGGCAGGGGTGCAGGCACCTCTCGCCTCCCCCTTCCCCTTCGCCAGCTCCCCCGCCACCTGATGCCCGTCAGCGAGGGCCAGGCCATGGGGCAAGGTTTAGAGGCAGCTTCTCTACTTCGCATCTCCGTGACCGGGAGAAAGAAACCCCACCAGAGCATTTTTATCCCGAAAAAATCCGTGGGGCATCGCTACGGGCTGGTAGAGAGGAGGAGCCGGCAGTCCCGACCCGTCGCGGTTCCCCGTGGGGCCAGGGGCTCAGTCCCGGGCTTGCAGCAGCGGCTCCGTAGCCGGCTGAGCTCGGCATCTCCTTCCCCTTCTCCCTCTTCCCCCCTCTTCTTACCCTTTCATACCCGCGGATCTAATGATAATAATCAAATAAACACAAATACGCACTTAACGGGATGTATTCATATATATATATATATGTGTGTATATATACATTGCTCACTGCAAAGTTCGCTCGGATAGGGGAAGAAAAAAAAAATTAAAAAAAGGAAAAAGAAAAAAGAACACCCCCCCCCCCAATCGAATAAAATGAAAAGACAAACCGAAAAGCAGCCCCGCTTCCCGCTGTGCCTCTCGCCGGCTGCCCTGGGTTGGCGGAGCCCCCCGCAGCCCCCCGCAGCCCCCCAAGCCCCGACTCCAAGCCCAGCAGGGTCCGTGTCCTGCCGACAGCCTGTGCAGGGAGATTTTTGCTAAAAGCTGGAGGGGAAACGGCGGGGGAGCGAGGCGGGACGAGGGGAGGATGCTGCGGTGGGAGGGTGCGGGCAGTGCCCGGTTTGCGAGAGCCGCGGGAAAACCGCGCACAGGTCCTGGGAAGTTTCAGCTCAAAACGAAACCAGATGAACCCGTTCAAAGGCATCTCCTTATCTGCTGCTCGCCGGAATTTCAGATCTGTTTTTAAAATAAGAATAGTAACAGTAATGATAATAATGTTAACGGTAATGATGATAATAGGAAATGGCGGAGAGATTCCTCTTGCCCACCCAAAGGGCAATGCAGCCCGGCAGTGGTGCCCACGGGAGGGGGCTGCCTTGTAGGGGTCTCTGGCGGGGCTCTGCGGGTCTGGGGGCTTGGGCACAGCAGCAGTGTTCAGTGTTTGCAGCATGCCCAGCTCAGGTTTCTTAGAGAATGGGAAAATAAAAAAACAAACCTCCCAGAATTCAATGATGTCTTTTCCCCAAACCTCCCCACTTCCCTCCCTTTTTTTTTTTTTTTTTTTTTTAACTTTTATTGAGGTCCAGAAACTGCATAAACCTCTGTTTGGGCTTTGGTTCCACCAAGAATTATGAATTCTGACAAATTCAAGCGCGGCTCTCTCAGCTTCTGTGAGTGCCTCTGTCAGAGCCGCGTTGCCCGTGCTTTCCCTGCGAAGGAAAATGAGGAATTTCTCAGCATTTTACTTGGCAAAGCTGGGGTGGCTCGGTCTCTGTATATGTGTGTGTGAGAGACACAGCGAGGAATAAGGCAGTGCCAAGCCTGCTGTCTGGGGGTGGGACTGGGCCGCGCAGGTTCAGATGGAAATTCCCTGCCCAAACGCGGTGGTGATGCAGCTGGGGGCACTGAAACACCCTGGAGGGGGCAGAGAAGCCACCTCGGAACCCGGGGAAGAGTGCTTATGAGAAGCCACTTGTTTGAATTAATTACTCCCTCTCTCTCCTTCTCCTTCCCGTTTTGTTTTTTTTGCTTTTCGTCGCCTGCAGCCCGGGCCCACCGGCTGTGCTCCCGCTGGGATGCTCGGTGTGTCCTGCTGCAAGGTGGAGATCTCCCCCGTTAGCTTCTGCCTCCCTTCTGGGAGCTTGGTTTCAGCTGGCTGGGTTTTAATATTTGTTTCGTTTTGTCTTTTGTTTTTGGTTTGGTTGTTTTTTTTGTTTTTTTTGTTTTTTTTGTTTTTTTGTTTTTGTTTTTGTTTTGGTTTTTTGTTTTGTTTTTTGTTTGTTTGTTTTTTTGGTTTTTGTTTTTTGTTTTTTTTGGTTTTTTTTTTTGGTTGGTTGGTTGGTTTTTGTTTGTTTTTTTTTGTTTTGTTTTGTTTTGGTTTTATCTCTTCCAGATGCCTCCCCGTCAGCCCCCGAGCAGCGATACCTCTTTGACATCTCCAGCCTGAGCGAGGCAGAGGAGGTGACGGGTGCGGAGCTGCGGGTCCTGCGGGCCCTCCCCGAAAACCGGAGCTTGGTCCTGTCCCCTGAAGGCACCTTCCACCACCTCCTCCTCTCCACCTGCCCAAGCCTGGACGGCGAGGAGCCGCGGCTGCTGGACTCCCGGGCTGCAGACAGTTTGGACGCGGGCTCCTCTAGATGGGAGGTGTTTGATGTTTGGGAAGCCCTGCGGGATCGGAGGGAGAGATCTCCGTCGGGAAAGCTGCTGTGCTTCCAGCTGAGGATCGTCTCGGATCAGTCGGGGCGGCTCCTGCCCCCCCGGCAGCTGGGGTTCAGCAAGCCCCGGCCACAGCCCCACGAGCGAGCCCTCCTGGTGGCCTTCTCCCGCACCCAGAGGAAGGAGAACCTCTTCAAGGAGATCCGGGATAAGATCAAAGCCCTGGGCACCCCACCCTTCCTGGAGCCCCCCGATCCGGGTCAGGAGGCATACCCCAAGCGGAGGAAGAGACGGACAACCATCGCTGCCCGCTCTGGGGGCAGAGGCCACGGGAAGAAGGCCAAGACCCGCTGCAGCAGGAAGCCCCTGCATGTGAACTTCAAGGAGCTGGGCTGGGACGACTGGATAATTGCCCCCCTGGATTACGAGGCGTATCACTGCGAGGGGGTCTGTGACTTCCCCCTCCGCTCCCACCTGGAGCCCACCAACCATGCCATCATCCAGACCCTGATGAACTCCATGGACCCAGAGTCTACCCCTCCCAGCTGCTGTGTGCCCTCCAAGCTCAGTCCCATCAGCATCCTCTACATAGACTCTGGGAACAATGTGGTTTACAAACAGTACGAGGACATGGTCGTGGAGACGTGTGGCTGCAGGTAGCAATTTCTGCAGCTCTCCCTCACCCCACCCTGCCCTGCCCTGCCCAGCAGCCCTCCCCCACTTTTTATATATAAATATATATATATATAAAATATGTATATATATATATACACATACACATTTGGATGTGTGCCTTTCCAAAAACCAAGCTCAGACAGGTGCACCTTGCCTTCCTGGGACCATCTTGGCCATGAGCTGATGCCCCCTGAAGACAGTGTGGCTGTAGCTTCCACCCTCCCAGGCCCTCTCAAAGAAAGAGCAACCCCCACCACCCGTGCTGGGTTTCCTGGGTCTCAGCTGGGCAGGGGGGTGGGCTCCCTGCTCAGATCTGCTGCCATCTTATCTGCATGCCTTGCCTGCCACCCCCTCTGGGGTGGGGGTCCCAGAGCCTGGCAGAGCCCCAAAGGGATGTCTGCTCAGTCTCCAAGCTCTGCCTGACCCACTTGGTTTGCCCAAATGGAGCTGAGACATTCTTTCCCAAAGGCTTTGGAAAATATCTAGACAAAATTGTCTCAGTGGGGAGGGATAATCTGGGGGGAGGAGGAAGAGGTGGAGCGGTGGCTGTGGCAGAACGGTTGGGCCAGCATCACCCTCGTGCTGTGGCAGTGGTAAAGAGGGGAGGTGGGATCACTTTTTTAAGTTAAAGAAGTTTTTTTGTCTGCCTTCAAATTGCTGACCTGGATTTGCTGAGGGAGAACCAAGGGATCCCCAGGGGGACACAGGGGATGGAGACCTGTGGTCACGGGGGATTGAAATAATTTGATTCAGGCCTGTTTGCAAGGGGAAGAGATTGGTGAGTCTGCTGCTGGGGACAGGAAAGATGGTCCCTGTAATCTGAGGGTAAAGCAAGAGTTGGGTCTGAAGTAGAACTAAACAGAGATGGGAATGACCCTGGAAGTTATTAGCTGAGAATGCTGTGTGTCTGTGTGGTCCAAAGCTGGGACCTGTTACTGATATCCTGCAGGGGGTACCAGCTAGGGGGTCCCCTCCCTTTCCTGCACAAAACCCCACTTTCACACCAGGCACCTGGCACTGGGCCCGGGAGTCACACAGCTGTCCTCAGTGACTGGAGAGAAGCAAAGGTCCTGAGTTCCCCAGGGAAGAGCCATTGCCTGGGTTCTTCTTTTTCCAAATAATCTAAGCACTAAGCTCCACCCTACCTTCCTTTGGCACTGATTTCCCAGCAAGCTCCATCCCTCCCCAGAGTGCCTGCTTCTCCCTGGATCTGCTGGGAACAGGCATTTCCCATGCAAAGAGTGGAACACTGCTCTTGGAGGCTGCTGCATAAAATGACATGCTGTGACCCATGCTGAAAGGGCTACAGGATTTTAGTAGCTCAGGAGCTGAGTATAAATTATGCCTTTAAATCAGAGAAGCCTTACATCTACACCAAGGTGTGCTGGGATGCTGGGGAGCATCTCTGCTGCACCTTGGTGGCACTTGGTACCGAATTTCGGCTTCGTGGCTGGGCTTGTTTAGACCACAGATGCCTTTGCACAGATTTTGCTTTTAGTGGTTTGTTTTTCACTGATGGTGAAGGTGTTGGCATGTAAACATCAGTGCTCATTAGCAACATTAGTTTGCTTTTGGGGGAGATAAATTCCTGCTGGAAAACGTGGTTTTTTTCCATATATAAACCCAGTCATCCTCCACTGCAGGAGTGTTCTGCTAGGGAGAGCTGAGCCAGGGCAGAGAGAAGATCACCTGAAAGAGCTCTGCTCAGATCCAAACAATTTCAAAGATCAGGGAAGCCTCAATGAGGGTCTAACAGCACCATTCTGCCCCCCACCACCTCTAAGAAAATAGCACATCAGCAAGGAGTACACTGTGCACATCAATAATGGTGACATATCCACTAGGCTAAACCCCCCCACCTCAGCCTTCCTTCATCTTCACCCTGCTGGGGTCTGCTCTGCATCCTCAGGCTGTGGCCAGTAGCAGCTCACAGGGTTAACATGGTACCCATAAGTCTCACGTAATCCCCTTGAGCTCCCTTGGCTTTATATCTGCATGTCCAAGAGGAAAATTTGGCTCCTTACCTCAGCATGAATGTAATTGTGTACCCAGGGGGAGGTTCAGAGATGGAAATAGAGAGGGAGGGGAAGAATCAGGTCCATGCAGGTGGGTTTTCTCACTGTCATCATTTGGAGGGACCAAGGTACATCTGGCAGGGGAGGAGAAGCTGGCATTCATGGTTTTCCTCTGACCTTTGGCTTTACCACAGGCGGCCAGGAGAAGGAGGTTGGCACAAGCAGATTGCTCTGGAAACACCATGTAATTTAGAAATTACCAAGCTTTCAAAGTACCTAATTTTTCAATTGGTTCTGGTTGCTTGATAGTTTTACTTACTTTTAGACAATTTTTTTTCATTTCCTTTACCCCCTTCTCTTCTTCCAATTACTTGCAGAGAAGGTTCATGGGCAGTTCGAGTCCAGCCAAGACACACATAGCTCCTGGTAGCCCCCTCAGCTGGTGGCTCCTGTGAGCCTCTTCTGAGTGCCTGGCCTGAGACCTGCTCCAGCAGGACCGTGTTCAAGAGAGTGCTGACACCAGTGACCCCTGGTTGTGGTGACTTTTGTTCAGCCACAGCCATCAGAACCAGACAGACAGATGTCATCTCGGGTCTGGAGGTGGCTGATGGAGAGCAGGGTGACAGGGTGGGTCTTGTGATGCTTTACCCTGACCCCACTGCTGGGGTGCTGTGTGCTGCTGGGCTTCTGTCCTGTACCCCATGATGGCTTTGCTGGCCCTGGCAAGTAAAACTGTGGCTGAGTTGCTATTGTTTCTTAGCCTGGATCACTATGATAAACAAGGAGAGGGAGGATTTGGGATGAGCACAGAGGCTGCTGCTGGCAGCGATGCTGTTTGTGGTTTTGCCCATGCAGGAGCCAGTCCTTAAACAGGTACCTCTCCTTAAACAGATCTGTTTGGTGGGAAAGCAAACTTCAGTCCCCTGGCGTGAGCCCAGCATCAGGGTGACCCTTTGCATCCGCACCCGTGGTGACATTGCCATACCACCCACTCTTTTAACAGAGCATCTGTTCCTTTCCTGGGCAAACAACCTCTGGAGGATAGCAGGAGGACAAAAGATGGCATCAGACCCTTTCTCTGCTTGCCTAAAGGGGCAGAGGAAGGCACCTTTCTCCTTGGGGCTGCTCTGGAGGGATGCTCTGAGCAGGTCAGGGCTGGAGGGAGAGGGGCTGGGGCTCTCGGTGGGTGACAGTGCCACTGTCACCCCAGGCAAATGTCTCAGCCACAGCACTCAGTGGTCACAGTGGTCCCAGAGGAGTATTTCTAGAACAAAAGCCACCAGTCCTCCCTTGTTGAGGGTGAATTGATGTCCCCACATGCTGGTAGCAAGGGTTGCCTTTCCATCCCCATTCACGTTCAGAGATTGCACCCAAACAGTGGGATTAGGCTCAGGATGCAGTCATCAGAACCATTGCAAACAGAAGTGCTGAGCCCTCAGGGAGGTGGAAAAACCTTTCCTGTGCAGGTAGATTCCCACAGCAGAGATGCTTCAGTCCTGATGTGTTGGGAAGCAATGTGGGGATGAATCTGCAAAGGGCATGAAGGAGTAGATAAATTGCAGGACAGCAGCAGTCCAGCCCAACCCAGTGCCACCACCCTGGAGCTCCTCCCAGAGCATCAACCCCTACCACCACCAACATGGTCTGGGAAAGTTGTATTTCTGATCAGTCACCTCTTGCCTGGGCACCTGTGGCCCCTATAAATAGGCAACTAGAGGGTGAACATGGACAAATGTGAATTCAGTAGACTCAGAGTGATTTTAATGTATAATTATAGATTTTCAATCAACAGTATTTATATAACCTTTCCAGTTTAAAAAAACCCACAGTTTCCACACAGAGTATAATCTCCTGGAGGATTTGTTTGACCTTCAGCACCATTTTTATCTGCAGGACAATAACAGTGGAGCTAGAAATATTAATAGCATAGTAATATTAAGGATTGGAAAAGGACTATGTATCTACTCTTAACTGTCTCCCTTCCCAGGGAGGGAGGGGGAGCATAGTTGTGCAGGAGCAGGGAAACTGAAAGAGCAACCTCATTTGACTTGGAATTCAGGGAAGCACACCCAGTCAGGAGAGGGCTGGTGTCTGTGCCTTGCCTTGGGGCTCCTCCAGCTCTGTAAAACTAAAGCCTGTGCTGACACCAGTACCAGAAGAGTCTCATAGCAGGGACAGCCAGAAGCAAAATGATTTTAAGCCCAGTTTAACTGCCTGATGATCAGAGTGTTTCTGGCCTAGAAATAATTCCCAGAAAGCAAAAATTTAATCTTTTTCTTTTTTTAATTTATTTTTATTTAAAAGAATCATTGTTTTATTAAATTCTCTTAATTGTCTAAAAACACTTCCCCACTTTTTTTCTTTTTCTTTTTTTTTTTTTTTTTTTTTTTTTTTTTTTGTATGAAACAGGGCTTGCTTCAGGCTCCCAGCAGCTTGGCCCCAGCACAGCTGCCTTGATCCCAGCAGTTTTATTCTGGTCAGCACTGGCAGATGGAGCCCTGTCCTCTTTGGCTGTGTGCTGATGCTTGGCATACCCATAAGGACAAGGCTGGAAAGGCACCACTTTGGATTAAAAGCAAACCCAAAGGCTTGAGCCTTCTGCTCAAGTCTTAGTGCCAGTGACTTCAGTCTCTGTTTACACCATATGGATTTTAACTCACGGTTTGATTACAGAGCTCTTATGACTGAAGAAAATTGGGTTTTCCCCAACACTCCTGTTGCAAAACAAGCAGATCTTTTTACTGCTGGCAGTTGTGGGTCCTTATGCCACAAACCCAAAAGTGTGTGTGTAGGGACAGTCACATGTGCTGGCCCCCACATAACAGTAGACACCTGAAACCGATGTTTTCAGCCCTGTCCATTGCAGGGAACAGATGAAGGAGGCTGAAGCATCACTTAGGACACTCTGGGGATGTGGGTCCCATGGGGCTACAGCTGGGCAATCAGAGCAGGGCACTTTGGGCTACTGCTGGCTTTGCTCTCCAGACTTAACAGGAGTTTTGCTGTGGGCTTCGGTTTGATGTGCTTGATGTCTGTGATAGTGGCATTTAAAGTTATTCACATCAAAAAACACATGACATGTGTTGGTGTGACCGATCTGTCATAAATACCAATGCCCCAACCAGCTGATGCTCACATTGCAGCACACTTGTTGGGAAATGTCATGGTTTCCTACTGAGCATGTAGCATCTCCTGAAATATGAGTGCCTTGTCTTCTGGCTGTGTTGAGGCACCATGGCCATTTGTCAGGGAGGAAAAAACCTGCACGGGGCAATGACAGTGAGTCTGAGTACTGCACAGGGGTGTCATCTGAATTAGGGCTGTGCTGCTGGATTTGAAAGATGGTCAAACTGAAGGGCTGTCATGTGCACCTTGGTTGGGCAGTTTCACCAAATCTCTGTCTGTGTCCTCCCTTATCCTGGCTGAAATCAGAGTTTCAGTGTTAATTTCTCACGTCACCCCCTCTGGGGAGGTAAAGGGGTAGGAAAACCTGCGTGGGAAAAAACAAATTCTGGCCTTTGAGAGCGGTGAGGTTCTTCTTTTAAGAAGACTACAAGTGTCCCACTGGCATCAGAGCATCTTTTCCAGGGACCCCTTTGTGGCTCCGTGGTGTTGGAATGGGGATGTTGGGTGGCAGGAGCAGAGTGTAGATGTCTGCTCACCACTGGGGCTGTGTCCCCATGAAACCTCATCAGGGAGAGGAGTGGGGGGTAACTTTCACATGGATGGGGTGTTGCTGGTGGTCAGGAGCCTGTGACCTTGTGTGGTGGGGGTGTTTTTTCTGCCTCTTCTGTATTTGAATTGATGGCTGTAAAAGAGTGAGATGTTGCACCAGGGTGGTTTTTGTGACATTTTGAGTCTTGTCACAAACTGCTTTACATCCTCCATGGCAAAACCAGCTGCATTCAGGCTCTTCAATCATAGTGCAGCATGTTGTGAGCTGTATAAAGGTGCAAAGCTGTCTCTGAAAACCAGCTATGCCCTATCAGCAGGTGTTGTGGACTTTTCAACCACCACCAAAATCTGGAACTCCTGCTAGTGTAACCCACTGGCCAAGAAAACTTGAAGGATGTTTTGCAGCATTGCACCTCAAGACATGTAACCCATGCAGCTGCTTTTTCCTTTTGCTGGCACTGATATTCAAGCAGCACCCTGAATTTGCCATGTGGGAGAGGAGCTTGATTTCCATGGTGGTGGGAAGGAGGTTGCAGGCAGGATGGCTGAGGCTTGGGCTTTAACTTTTGGCTGAGCAGGCTAGGGTAGGGCATGTTGGGCAGCAGAGTGTTTTCATGTAGATTGGTATTGAAAAAAATTTGAACCAAGGCTTGATCTAGTCCCAGAAATTGCTGAAAATGAAACCCAGCTATATTTCAGTGTTTTTCAGCAGGTTTTGCTCTTCACCACTTCTGAGTTCATGTGTACATTTTGTGAGCACTTTTTTCTGCTTTGAGACTTTGTGCTCATACTTTGAGTTTTTAGGATGGGGAGCTTGGAAACTTGCTATGGTGTTTGGTGGGTGGGAAGAGGGCAAGGAACTAAAGGCTGAGCCAGCAAGCAGGAGGCTGGGGAGCAGACTGTGTCCTTGAGCAGATGACAGTGAGGGGACCAGTCCAGCTGGGCTGAAGACAGTGGGAGGAGAGGACCTGTTCATGATGGGTCAGATGCTCAAGTGCTTTTCTGGTGGCAGGTGGGAGTGTTTGGGTCTCCCTTTCTCTGTGCTTTGCTGCATTGCCAACCTGTGCTGGTGTCACCCAGTTATCTGTCAGCAGAATAGCAAGGCTGAGAGACTGGGCAAACCCAACCTCCCTGGGAGCTGTGGTTTTGGTCTTGGCCTTCAGGGATATGGTGGCATTCATTCCTTTTTTCCACCCTGTCTTGACAAAGGAGCAGGAAGGGAAAAACCACAAAGCAAGGTTTAGAGCTCCCAAAGTGGTCATCCAGGTTGCTGCTTGCCAGCCAGGCACTGCTGAGCACCACGGGGCTTCTGGGAGCTCAGCTGTTGGCAGCAGAGCCCAAAATGACCTCCACAGGCCAGAGAAAGGCATGGTCACACATGGAGGTGCTGGGCTTGATTGGTACCTAAATTAAGCGGTGGTGATGGGGCATTTTGCAGGGGCAGCTGATTCTCTCCTGGGCTGGGAAGGGGTTGATCTAAGTGTGATTAACTTTTTAAGTAGCACTGAAAAAGAAGGGTCTGAGTTTCTGAAGTGTTGAGTGTTCCACTCATTGCAGTCAAAGCCACTTCTATGCAGTACCTTTGCAAATCAAGCTCTTAAAACCTGAGGGTTGGGTCAGGGGTTTAGCTCCAGCCTTGCTTACCTGTAGTCAGTGGCTCCGTCTTGCACTCTTTGCTGGAAAAGCTGGTGGAGATGCTGCTCTTGAGCCCTGAACCCATGTCTGTGCAGGAAAGGTCTGCTCCTTTCTTGGTGCTCCCTGGTTTAGAGCAGGCAGGGGCAGCATCAGCACTGCTTGTTCGTCCAGTTTGCTTAATCACTACATATCCCATCACCACACACTCTTTTTTCTGAAGTCAAAGGCAGCACTTTCTGGAGCTCCTTTGACAAAATGAGCCTCTCTGCTGGTCAGTCATGGTTTTATTTATATGTTCCTTTCTTTGATTAGAAAGGCAAATTAAAAAAAATAAAATAGACAAAAAAAAAAAAAAAAGACTCACATTTCCAATAGCCGTATCTCTAGTACTTATAACTTTTGAAGCAATACTCATATTCCTGTGTGTGCCTCTAAACTATCCATGTATTTGTTCGGCTTTTTCAGGTCTGAGTGTGTGAAATATCTCTGAAGATGATAGCTCTGTAAGTGATGATGTAAATGCATTGTTTGTATGTATTCTAAAGTTTAAATAGATTGTACATATGAGATTGTAAATTAACTGTAAACAGCAATCTATATTTTCTTGAATATATTATATAGCAGTATATATTTGTTAAATAAGTATTCTTGTATACTCTTCAATAACCCTTTTAATATTTTGTACAGATAAGTTTATTAAATATTTTATTGATAAATCTCTGCAAGATTTTTTTTCTTTTGAAGACTTGTGTCTATGTCCTGACATCAGATGGCTCATTTCACAGCAACCTTTGTAACTCACCTGTAATTCCTGGGCTACCTAAGATGTTAAAAACAAAAGTGAAAAGATGATAATTTTACACTGCCTTCCTTGGAAATTTCAGGTATTTTCCAAGGGAAAAAAATGACAGAGCAATGAGTGTTTGTGATAGATTTATCCACAAAATATACATCCCTTTTCTTCCTTGTGTTTCTGAATAGAGTTCACCTGCCTTGACCACTAACTCCCCAGCTGCAGACAAACAGGACTCTCTCCATTGTCTGGAACAGAAAGTTTTAGAAAGTTTAGGCTTCAAAACATTGTTGAAGGAGTAAGTATGAAATATGGAAGAATATCTTCTGCTTACATTATAGAATCATAGAATTTTCAGGGTATGGAGGGACCTTTAAGATCATCTAGTTCCAATCCCCCTGCCACGGGCAGGGACACCTCCCACCAGATCAGGTTGCTCAGAGCCCTGTCCAGCCTGGCCTTAAAAATTTCCAGGGATGGGGCTTCCACCACCTCTCTGGGCAACCTGTTCCAGTGTCTCACCACCCTCATGGTGAAGAACTTCTTCCTAACTTCCAATCTAAATCTACCCTCCTCTAGTTTGAATCCATTCCCCCATGTCATCTCACTATTCCCATTCCCAGTGGCACATGGAGAGACACACCAAGCACGAGCCACCTTTTGGGCAGCCTCCTGCATCCTCATGTGCTCATCTCCAGTTGCATTGGCTGAGGGGTCTTTTGGCACAAGTTCTCCAGTTAGGCATGTGGAGGGAGTCAGAATGCCATTTTTGCCACCATTCCCCTGCCCTGCTCTGTGTGCAGTTTCGCAGGAAATTATTCTCTTAATAGCATTTTTTCCCAACAAAATATTGAAAGGCAAGAGCAAATGAGTTTTTACAGAAATCCCATCACATCTCTGAAATCAGTGGGAATGGTCTGACTTGAAAACCTCGTGACTTAACCCTACAGCAAATGCCAAAGTTCCTTATTTAGTAAAAAAAACTCAACCCAAACCAAAACAACGTTGGTGCCTCCCAGGACCTCCAGAGGGAGATCTGATACCCCTACATTTAGGTATCTAAGTGAGAGCAGACAGGGAATTTAGACATTTGTTTTGGGAGCACTGAATTGGGGGAAAGTTAGGTGAGACAGCTCAACTTCCCTTAAGAGATCCAGTTTTTATCTTAGCACCTAATCTGAAGCCAGTGGAGTTAGTTTTAATGAATATGATAACTTGAAGTTTTGGACAAGCATCTGCTTGAGACTTACATGAAGCATCTCCTGTACTATCCCATATAGTTTTCTGTAATGCAAACCAATCCAGAATATGCTTGGGAGATCACTGGGACATGTTTTTGCTGTGAAGCTCAACTGCAGTTCCAAAATATTCTAGGATGAGAATTTAATCTTACTTTCAGTAACTGATACTAGGCAGGTATATTTTCATTACAACAAAATTTTAAACCCTCATTATAACAAAATGCTAATTCCCCAGGAACCCTGCTATGTTGGACTGTCCTATTTTGGATCAAAATAGGAGGGATATGAGGATAAATGGAAACTGCTTTACATGTATCTTTGTACTGAAGCTTTTCATTCATGTCACGCTGCCTCTGTTGCCTCAGTCAATTGATCACTGGAGTCTCCCTAAGCCTGGGTGGGGAGGGTCCTACTGACTTTATAGAGGCTGTACTGGGGCTGTAATTACAGTTAAACACTCCAGTTTCACTTAGAATCCCAGGTGTTATTTTTTTGCGAGTGAAAAAGTTCCTTCCTATAAACACTGATGAGTTGCATTACCCCATTTGTGATGAGAGCAAATGAACTTAAAACTTCAAAAGAATTATATTCTGAAAACAATATTCCTGCTTCTAACAAGTTAGATTGGATCAGTTGGATCCTTATCAAATTTTGAGGGTGCTTGTTTAGGAAAATGTGTAACTTGAGTCCTGACACTGGGAAAGTCTGTTTTTCCCAATTCCAAGCTATCTCACCTTCATACACAAGGCTTTGTCTTAATATCTTAGAGCTTGGGGGCTTTAAGGTGAGTTTGATGAAGTTATTCATAAACTGGGAGGGGGGGCACTGCCCACCGCCCTTTTCATTGTAAACTGCTTCAAAAAAAGTTTTCAAAAAAATCTCCTTTGTCTGTCTGACTGGCAAACACTGCAGTCAGATGCAGAGTCAGACGTTTAAAAAACACCCTGCATTTTATTAGCTGCTCCAAACTACATTCCATAACATTTCACTTCCCTGCAAGCACGTTCCTGCAATAGGTGAAAATCCCTAGTCCATTTACATCAGCTCAAGCACATGAAAGTACTCTTTAACCAAATCTCTCCCTGCCTGCCCCATCTGAGCATGCATCTTGGCCTGTTTTGTAACTTCTGAATGATGCTACTGAGAGCAACAATCACTTCTGGCAGCTGGTTTGTACTGTTGCTGCTGTACCTGCTGCTTGTTTTCAACCCCCATCAGCTGTTCCAGGAATATATGCTGGTTTAATAGTTCCTGGTTACTCACAAATACTCCCTGGATTCTTATTTTGTAAATGTGCCAGGAAAGAGAACATTTGCCTACAAGTGAAGAGTCTCAGAAACTTAACTGCAGTTGGGAGTCTAAGTATGACCTGTCACACAAACAAGTCTCTTGGGTCTAGTAAGTTTATCCAAATCCAGTAATAGTTTGAAGAACTTTATTAATGATAACATTGAACATCTTGTTTCAAGTCTTCGCTGGCAATTAGCTAGAGCAAAGAAAGGGATGGGGAGTAGATTCACACATAAACCCATTTTCTGCAAAATAAATATGTAAGTGAGCTCAGCTGCAGAGAAGAGATGATGTGCTGTGCCTCGTGGATGCAATCTGTCTCCTGCCAGTCAAGAAGTGGGTGCTTAGCTTAGAGTCCAAGTCCAAATTCTTCACCATAAACACTCTTCACCATAAACACTCATCAAGCTTCCTGAAGGGACAAACCTTACTAATCCACACACCCTATAGCTCATTCAAAGCAGAAAACATAGAGCTGGAGGGAGCAACGGGAAAACAGTGATTGATTATTTTGGAGTGGATCTGGATAAAAAGGCTTGAGTCAGGTGCCTACCTTTCACTTTGCAGATGTCTACATTGCATGTGAAATTTGGGATTTGGCAAGTATTTTTGTAAATCTTGGGTGCATGAAGTAAGGAAGAAGGTGAACCAAGACTAAACAAGTTACCGTAAATGTCTTTATTTTTGTTATTAGAGTTGTGTACTTTTTCATAAAAGGTATCAATCTAGCAAAACACTTGAGTATGAGTCAAAGTCATTGAAGCTGGCAGGATTACTTGTGTGGTGAGAACTAAGCACAAATGTGAATGACAGAGAGTAGGTGCTACTGCATACAGTCAATTCATTTGCAATAGATTTCACAAGAATTCTAGAACAGTCTAAAATAAGCAAGACCACATTTTGTTTTCATGGCAAGTTGGCACATTTGGACCATAAACACTTTGGACACTATTTGCTTGGGGTCATGGTGAATGCCATGGGCTTAAGAGGAGCTGGATTCTCATTGTGTGTGATCTGCTCCTCTTAGGAAATACAGCTTTGAAAACCAGCCCCGTGCTCTTTTGCAATGAGGAGAGCAGCAAATTTTCAGATCTTAGCCTTACGATAACAGCTTCTAGGAGGAAGGTAGCAATTGAATCATTATGGTTTTGATAATCTTAAGAGAATATTCATTTAAGAAAATCGTAAGGCATTATCCTGCAGTAGATCTGGTCATCGCTGACCAGCTCTGATCTCAGTTTAGGTCTTAATGCAGCCAGTAGGATTAATTATAACAGACTAACATTTGTATAAAAGGCATACACAAGTCAAGTACAAGTATTGCTAAATTAATTCCTCATACAAAGTATACAAATAATGCACTGTAAACAACTGCTTCTCATAGGTGCTTCAGTTTCCAGACTTTAATAGCTTCTTGTCATCTTTGGTTAATGCAAGATTTTTTCTGTCCTCAGAGATCTACTACAACAGCTGAACTTTTACAAACTGTGTCCTTTCCTGATTCCATATACTTCAAAGAGTAAATGTTTTGTTCAAAGAGATCAATGTGCAAACCAAAACAAACAAGTGAACTGACTTGCTAACACGCAAACATATATGTATATATATGTGTGTATATATATGTGTGTGTGTGTCCATATATATATGTCCACATATGTGACACCCCACCCCCACCTAACCTGCCCCAGGGAGCACCAAGGCCCACATATGCATTTAACATTTGCCATACCACCCAATTGGAATGCTTGCCAACATCTGGGGGGTGTTTAAACACACACAGAATGCAGAACTGTGGATTCCCAAAGTGAGCACAAGAATTGTTTGGATCGTGACTGAATATGGTCCCATAACTCTCCAACAAAGAGAGCCTATTGCATGGGTACAGTCTTTCTGCTTTGACCATACTGGCTCCTCCTCATGTTGCTGCAACTGTTGTCTCAACATTTCTGCCTCAAATATCAGTATCTGTGGCATTGCTCAGCAGTATAATCTGAAAATCCACTGGCTACTCTCAAAACCTAAACCAGTTTACAATGCAAAGAAGGTCACTTAAATCCCCTGTCTGTCTGCTGGTTTGAGAACTAGTCCAAAACATCCAGAAAATGAATTCTATTACCAATTGCTCTAAATATTAGTGGAAGATTCAAGGAGGATTTAGAGAAAAGTGGAAGGTGTGCACATAATCGTGTAAGAAAACTAAGGAATTAATCAGTCTTTCTGCACCATGGAGAATGTTCTCTGGTACCATTCTCACCGATACCACACTAAAACTGTTAATAAATCATGTAAGTTAGATACCAAATGCATCAGCTAAATTAGTTTGTTTGCAAAGGCAGGACTTCCCTTGATTATATTGTGTAGTGTTTTATTTATAAATGTCTCTATGAACTCCACAGGGAGACTATTTCACAGGTTCATGGCTAGAAAGCTTTTCCTGATTACCCTTGGCTCTGTTCCCTTTACATTATTTTCATTTCTAGCGATCGCCTTTAACTTATTCTGTTATCACAACTCTTAGGATGCTTTATTCTAGTTTTTTGCTCTGGGTGAGGGATGAACAAATGTGAGAAATGGTGCACTTGTCAGCAGCGTGCTACAGCAAAAATCTGGTTGTCAGTGTCATATTTGACACAATTCCATGCATGCAACAATGGCAGAGTAACAACCACTTTTTCCTAGTGGACTTACTTAGGCTTGGCAGGAAATGTCATACTTCAGTCCTTAAAGCAAAGAACTGAAAGTTAGGCATGCACCAAAACTGGCTTAATTTTTTAAACTTGCTGAGTAAGCACTGTTCTCAGGGACCTCATTAGGAAAGCAAGCCCACTTGTATGTAGTTAGATATGGATTCTGCAATCCATTGTAAACTTTTAATATTGGCACTTTTTGACCACCATCCTTTATCTTCTCTGCAATCAATGAAACACTTGAGCCATGTTCCAGACAAGAGCTTCATATGGATTGCCTTGCTGAGCAGCCACAGTTACCTTACAGTATTTTTAATACCCTGTGGAGTCCTGGCAGGGCCCTACACCCCTTCTGATTCTTGAAGAAACTGCACATGTCATCTACAAACCTCCCTTGTACTCATCCTGAACTCAGCCTAATCTCTGACTGACCACCAACCCCACTGAACCTGGAGGAAAAAATAGTTAGGGTTGTCCTGGGGTTTTGGAGAAGGCCAGGTCTTTTGCAGCATGCCAGGATCCATTCACAGGGGGATTTTTATTCTAATGGAATAGCACGGTATTTCTGTTTAAAGCAGACCAGCTGGTCTGCCCCAAACCCACCCTCGGCATCTCTCCAGTTGGTGAGTGAGGCGGTAGTAATTCAGGTATACTTGCAGCCAGTGAATATAGTATCCGTGTTGTCTAAAATGCTACCAAACAACAAATATTCCAGCCTTTGCCAAGTTCTGCAGAACCCTGAAGACAGAGGATGAAGGTACATCACCACTGAATCAATAAAACTATACTTTGGACCAGCCAGTCTCTCTTTAACTTCCTCTAAAACATCTCAATAGAAAACAAGCCATAATCTATAATAAACAGAAAAAAATAGGACAGACTCACAAAAAATTACATGTTCACAAAATAATTACATGATTTCCTTGTTAATCACTGAATCTGTGTTTATAATTTGGTCAGATCATCCTGTAACCAGTCTGTAATCATGGCAGCCATCTCCTTGCTGGCATCCAGCACAAAGGCGTGGCGGAGCCCTTTCTCACAAAGTCGAATGTCCCCATCTGGAAAATCCATTTTGATCTCGTCGTAGTAGTTCTGTGGACACCAGCTGTCTCCAATTCCATAATAAAAAATCAGCTAGAAATCAAAATATATCAAATCATTAATTTGAAAAGTTACTGATGAAGCAACCAACATAGAAAGAGCAGTGAATTCTTTGGAAATACGCTTTATGGACCACAGTATCCTTGTGAGGAATAGCAGCATGGTAGTTCTTGGTTGTTTCCAAGCCTGCAATTATGAAGCCAATTACATGCTCTGTGACTCAGTTTCCTCATCTGTGAAACTGGGGGACACACTACAAGCTTAATACCAAAACAGAAAGCTGCAGATCAAAGTCTATCTGTCTTAAGAAATTTGTTATTATGGATCAAAGCATCCAGTTGTCCATCAAGTTCACCCTTAGCCAGGCAATGTGTTGTGTCTTCCCTAGCTATTAGCTGGTTTGTATGATGGCTTCCCAGCTATTTAGTCAAACAGCAAAATTGATTGCTATGCCCTAGTGAAGGGGATAACCATTTCTGGGTAACTTTCTTCTGGACATAAACTAAAAGAAAGTAGGAGGCTACTTTACCTTTGTGAGTAGTTCATATTACTGGCATCTGTTGGGTGTGATCTCAAACCAATTGCTGGTTGGAGCTTTAGGTGGAGGAGCACCTATTTTTCTTGTCTCAGTGTTAGATGTAAAATAGAGGTGATTCACCCAGCCATGCCAGAATGACAGTAATTACAATCATTCTCAGAAGCAAATTTTTTTTGCTTGGATAGTTTTATAATCATAGAATCTTAGAATTGTAGAATGGTTTGAGTTGAAAAGACCTTTAAAGGTCACCCAGTCCACCCCACCTGCAATGAGCAGGGACATTTTCAACTAGATTAGGTTGCTTGGAGCCTTATTCAACCTGGCCTTGAATATTGCCAGGGATGGAGCTTCTACCACCACTCTGGGCAGCCTCTGCCATTATTTCACCACTCTCAATATAAAAAAAGTTCCTCCTTGTATCTCGTCTGAATCTACCACCTCTTATTTTAAAGCCACTGCCCCCTATTCTATCGCAAAAGACCCTACTAAAAAGTCTGTCCCCATCATTTTTACAGACCTCCCTTAAGTACTGAAAGGCTGCAAGAAGGTCTCTGTGGAGCCTTCTCTCCTCCAGTCTGAACCAATCCCAACTCTTTCTCTTATCTTTTTGGCCTGGTAGAGCAGAGACATCCCAAAGTCACTGAGCTATTTTCTTTAAGGTTGTAATACAGAACTAAAATTCTACCAAAGTACATTTTGTTTTGATGTTGTCCTAATAACCTTGTCCAATGACAGACCTGAAAAACATGCTATATGGCCCACATAAACACAAAAGTAACAATTTACAGGCAAATATAATATTCAATGAAGTGTCTTTTCTCACTGTTAGAAACACACTTTCCCAAGTCATCATTTCCCCTCATTTTCATCTCAACTTTGCATGCTACAGTTATGTTTTTCTATTTCTATTAAGGATTTGAAGGAAGAATGGTGGTCTGGACAAAAGTAAAAACCTATGGATTTAAAACTATACAGGAACAAGATTAATGATGAAGATGCTTTATACTAAAATGTTTGAATGCAGGTACCAAAAGGATGTTGATTGCTCAACATATCACACACACAGCTTGACCCAATTCCATTACTCTTATTTGTTTTGTATTTCATTTCTGTACTTGAGTGAATAATTGAGCAATGCTGACATAAATTAGAGGACAAGAAGTTTGCCTCTCATCACAAAAATCTTCAATTCAATTATTTTTGTAGCCATGTGGAATATAAATAAATGCACCCACTGGGGAAGAGGTGGGCTAAGAGCCCAGACTGCATTTCACAAAATGTTGCAAGTTTTTGTCTAATTCATTTCTCTTATTGAAGTGTACCCAAATTTTCAACATTACTCACTATTGGCTGTATCCAAAATCTCATCTGCAGAGACACCAACCCAAGTAGTACTTCTGCTTACACATAAAACATAGAACTTAAACAATCCCACCCTAGCAAACCTTATTGGTTTCCTTTGTCACTCACTGCTGCAAAAAAGGTAAAGAAAATTATACAGCACAAAACTTCTTTTGATCTTATCTTTGATTCATAAATCACAGTATGTCACAGTAGCAAAAATTCCTCAAAAAAGCCAATGTAAAATGAAATGGCCAGCTGCATTCAGGCCCTGTGAAAGCCAAGCATCTGAATCATGTTTAACCCTGGGCTCTGATACCAACAGATAGAAAAATAAAGATTATGAAACCGAGAAATTAAGAACTGAAGCAACTCCAGTTTAACAGAGTACTCCTTGAAATTAGGCATTTTAATAGGTTAGTCCTAGAGTCTCATCACATAATCATTTAGAAAAAGATGACAAGTCCTTTACGCTTATAAAGGTTGATAAAATACTTGGCTTAGTCTTCATGAACTGCAAAATGGGTTGTTCTCCAGGTGGGGCTGTAAACTTAAGAACTCACAGACTTGGAAATGCCTAAACAAAGTATTTACGTGCATTCTTAGCTTGCCTCTGGTACACTTGCATTGCAGTTTAATCTTTCATTGCATGATCCAAAAGATCCTTGACTCATTCAATCCACTGACAGGATGACTTTCAGTTGATGAACTGCTATGTGATAGTACTTTTTAGAATGTTTTGCTTTAAATTCTGTGTGTGGTCTGAGGATTTATTTACTACATATTTCATGGCTTACAGACAGAATTTATTTTCTTATATGCATTCCTCAGGCACACATAGAATCATAGAATCATAGAATAGGCTGGGTTGGAAGGGACCTCAGAGATCATCAAGTCCAACTTGATGCTCACATTCATTAATTTAATTTTGCTACACCTTAGTGGCCAGATTAATCTCAATTTTGCAGTTGGAGAGCACAGAAATTAATTTCAAACTATATTCATTAGTCCAAAGTATGTAGTGTGGTCTGAAATACCTAGAGCTGGTTTTCCACTGTGGGTAGTAGAGTATTGAGTGTGCTCAAAGGGTAACACTCTTGGACTTCATTTGCAGGTGCCCTGAAACACTGTCTGTCTGTCTGTAGAACAGATTTCAAGGTCTTAAATGAGATATTCAGAAAATTCAGGATGAACTGTGACCATCTATGAGAAATATCAATGATTTCACCAACAGTCCAGTCTTGGTTGTGAAGTTTAAGTGGCTTTACCATGAAGCCGTATTCATTTTTAAATCACGTGGTTTCTTGTTTCTTTTGAGAGGCATTTTACCACTCCAAATGAGGCTGGACTTCTGCATCCTGCTGTCTCTTTCATTGCATACCTCTTTTGGTTTATGAAAGAGGAAAAAGGAAAAGTGATGTTTTCATGAAAGACCACCACTTAATGCATACATTAAAGGCATCTGATTTAAGATCAGGGATCCCTAACTCTGAAGCATTCTCACAACTGGCTATTGCAGAGCTTGTGTACAGTCTGCTAAAGTCTGTGCTCTTTGTATATGCCACACATAGCCACAAAATACACAGATGCTAAAAATGCTACCACTTTTCCTAATATATTAAGATAGAATAATTTTAGGCATATTTAAGCAAAATTTTCCAGAATGCAAATGTTCTCGTTTTCATCTTAACCAGAGGAGTTTTGCTATTGCTGCATGCAAGAAGAAGGCATCATTAATGAACCACGTGGAACCAGAGGCACATGGGATCTTCATTCATGGGAGGAAACCCTGGCATGCACTACATGAGCTGCATGGCTCTGTAAAGTATATATTTTCCTGTGGACTGTGCGTGGCTGTAAAGAACCCCTGAGTCAGCAAAGCCACTGTACCAGCAATGGAAAACTGCTGCCAACCTAAGCATTCAAAAACAGTGAGTCAGGCCCCTAAAATAATGAGAGCAGTTGAAAATAAACAGCTTTACAAAACAATAAATAGAAGATTCTTTCCCTTTTTCTTTTGGACTTAAACTTTTCCATGTTTGCATTTTTTAACTTTTCTGCCACAAGGCAAGTTTAGTTTTTATTCTTTTGCAATATGGGATGTTGAGACTTCCAATATTTCTCACTCAGAAGAGAAATGGCAGCTACCACTGGACATGACAAAGACTCTGTGATTCCTGATGCAACACCCTGCTTGCTGAGTGGCTAAAACACATCCTCTTGCAGGATCTGATGATGAAGGCAGAGTAAAGGGGATGTGGGTTATCATTGCTGGACATTTCAATGCCATGTTTGAAATAGTTATGCAATTTGTAAATTTCAAATAGTTTCAAAATAGCAATGCTTTCATGAGGTATTTTACCATTAAATTACTCAGAAGTATTTTGAACCTTGGCTTCTGTAAAATAAAAAAGTCAAAATAGGGCTCTGTCAGCCTAGTACCCTGTAATATGGTACATGTACTCAGACACTGCACAGTGATGGCAGCTGCTAAGTAAACATCAGAAAGCTTGAGATTTGTATCAACAGGATGTTTATATTTTAAAGAGTTTCTAAGAAAATAATAAAGATTTCCTGCAGTTGAATTCACTGGAACTTGTTATAGTATGTATGACAATTCACAGATGTATAAATTATAGAGAAATTTCTTTAATGCCTCTTCTGTAGCTGTCATAATTCAACACTGAAAAACAAATCCGAAAAGTTAAAAAACACTGAGTTTCCTCCATCCCTCTGGAATTTGGTACATGTTATAACAACTTTAGGATCTTATTACATGAGCAGGCACCACTCCAGCTGATGGCAAAGAGCAAAGGACTGATCTCTGTGGACATAAACTAGCAGCACATGTGCAATGGCAAGCAAGAGTGAAGCAGTGTCCTTGCTGAAATCCTTGTCTCTGATACATTAACTTTTATCAGCATTACTCCCACATGCATTCACTGGTTGAGACAGCAGTTTCCCTCAGGATGACATCTCTCAACAGTAAACGGTGAATAGTTTCATTTGCTCTTGGATGAAAACTAGTTTAAATGACATTAGCCCAGAAATAATTTTATTTTCAATCAAGGTTTATAGAAAATGACTTAGCTTCTCTGGAATTACGAAATTACGAATTACGAAAGATGCTCCACCTTATCCTGCCAAGAGAATAGGATAAACGACATGGGAACAGGATGGTTTGGGACACACTTTTTTTTTTTTTTTTTTTTTTTTGGACTTGCTTCAGTTGCTCTTCGGCTTAACTAATCAGTTTCTGGGAAGAATCTGAAGAGCTGGCATTGCCCTAAGAAGCCCTAAATGCTGTGGGATCTGGTTCTCTTCTACACTCTCTCTCCTCTGATGACCCTGCCATCATTCAGATCAGCCAGTCTGATGACAAGGTCATTGGAAGTTGTTTCTCTGCTTGTTTTACCAAAATCTCTACTTCTCAAGTTTCCAAGGGCAGTGTGAAACCAAACTATTCCTGCTGGATGGTTTTGAGAAGAGGCAGCTGACAATTCTGAGCACCCAATCCTACTTTAAAATACTAACCTGTAGGGGCTGTGGTAAAGGTGCACCAGGTAGTTCAACTTTTTGTGGTGATTTTAATTAACAGAAGAAACACGGACAGATGTGTTAAACTCTTTCAGAGAAATTATGATGTAAACCCACAGCCAGGTGGAGTGGCTACTTTGCACATGATGGAAGATGTGTTACTCCTATCTTCAGTATCAAGTGCAGTGCTCCACCAAATGGAGAGGATGCAGGCTCCCAGTTTTCATGCCTTTGTCATTGTTAACTGGAACTCCAGTAAATCAGGGAAGGGGAAAGGGCTTCTCTTTAACTTTTCTGCAGTTTGTTAGCAATGGTACCAGCTGCTCTGCACACAGACCCAAGAGATCAAGTGAGGCCATTTCTATTTCCACTTTTGCACAGACAATGAAATGTAAAATGTGGTTTTAAAAAGGATGAACAGGATTTATCAACAAACCAGGGCAATTAACTTATTGATACTATCTTACATTTAAAGACTTTAATGGGTATATATTTAGGAACATGAGTACTTCAGATGTCAAGTGTGTATAAATACCAAAATAAAACCAAATAGACCTGACACCACTAATTAAGCATACCATTGATGGACCAGATTATTCCTAACATACTGACAACAAACAGTATTTCCCCCTTGAGTATCAGCCTAACACTGTCTACACTCAGTGGGACTTTATCTCCGGTGAATCAGTCAGATCTCAGTGGGATCAGCATCTGGCAGTAAGTAGCAATTTTGTTCACAGCCTTGTGATGAACTGTGTGGCAGACAGAGTAAGCAATTAAGGGGTAGTAAGGGTTGGATAGTAACTTCTTAAGAATTCTTCAGAAGGCTGGGGAAATATTGCTGTCTTTGCCCACTGTAGTGAACACCTTAGACCCATCCCCATAATCTTGGAAATTCAATTCATCACTTCTTTATCAGAACACCACACAGCATGAATAATGGCAACAGCAGCTCAGTTACAGAAAAGTGAAATATCACAGATAAGCATATTGTGGTATATTTAATTTCTTAAATGCTCACCGAGATCCTTTTCCACCAAAGTGGAAACTGCTGATCCTTGGATTAGGCATTCTGCATGCTTCAAAGAGAAGGTTGGCCTTGTGGTTAAATGACACAGGCACCACAATCCCCAAGCACATATGAAACTTCCCTAACTTTAACTCTGAGCCTCCAGGGAGCACAGGCCAAAAAGGATGTGATTTCAGCAAAAAAAAGAGGTGTTCTTGGCTCAGGAGAGCACTTTGCACCTATTCAGAAGGAGTGCTTGGAAGGTTTTTCACAAATGTAGGCAAAGAACTCACTTAGGCTGTGGGCAGGCAAGGTATTTGTAGAATTCTTCTTACCACTTACCTTCAGATCACAGTCCTCTCACTGGGAATAATTACTGAACTCCTATGGATGTCTACAGACTCAAGCAAAAACACTGGGAAACATCAAAACAGCTGCTTCAGGGGTCAAAACAGCTCTTGGTTGCTCAGTTTAACAAATTTTCTCTAGCAAAGACAAGTTTTTTTCAAAAGTAAAAACTAGCATTTTATGTGCAAAGGAAATACTTAATTTTGGCAATATTGACTCTAAGACTCTGCACATGACTGTTTAGTAAATACTCTTGGAGAACACATTTTCTATGGCCCTACTGGTGTGATAAAAACTCGCATTATTTCAAATTCAAAATATGCCACTGAAATAAACAGGAAGTGATACACACATACTTCATTCATTTAGTTTTTTCAAAACTGAATTTCTTCCCTACCTAACCACCTATGTATGGATGGCTATAAGCCAGTCACAGGCTTTCTCAGTCTGAGTGAGAATAGTTTTATATGTCCCTAAAATTCCAGTTTACACTTTCCCCCATTACATTAAAAATTATTCTCTTCAGACAACAGATTTTTTTTCAGCTTTTTATCTCTACTTCATATGTGTCCTGTCTTTTTCCTTACATAATCTGATACAGCAGAACACTGGCAAAATGAAACTCAAGGATCATATACAATTTTTTTTGGTTTAACATGCCAACCAAAAGAATCCCAATTTTCAGTTGCTAGAGGAGATGATTTATGGTCTTAAGAAATTATTAATCACTTCAAGAAGTTTGCTGTCAAACTGATTCAAGACTTCCTGAAGTTTGTGGGAGCTCTTTTATTGATTTAGATGGGCTTTGGAGCAGATCCTGTACTTAAAAATAGGACTGCTGTGTACTACAGATAGAGCAGAGAACAAATATATATAAATAAATACAAAATCTGTGAGGTGATTTAAAAAAAAAAATTCCCCTGTAAGCACCCTAGTTTTACCCTTTAGTGCAATACCTTCTTGATCACAGTAAGTCTGTAAGTTTACTTGACAGGAAAAGTCAGTAAGGTTAGGTCTCAAAATAAAGCCATGTGTGTGGCATGATGGAGACCTAAATAATTAAGTGCTCTAGAGAGTCTCTTTAAGGAAATATCATTGCCCATCATAGGCACACTAGTTAATACCCAACATAACCATTTTCCCTTTCCTTTAAAAATTTTTAGTCTATTTGTAGAAGCCCTGTGATGCTCAATGCTGATCCACCTTTTAAGCATATGGAATTTCATTTGCTTCCTTTTGTCAAGAATTACAATAACTTCCCCAACCTCATTTGTTTGCATTTTGTGATTCATCACACCTCCCTGTGTCTTTCCAATAAGAAGTCTACACTCTGTAGTCCTTGATCCAGATGACCAGCTTTAGAGCCAGCATTATATCATATATTACTTTGTTAGAAGACAAGTCTCCAACCTACTCATCCAGTCCCACTGCTATTTAATGTGGACAACTTCTGTATTTAGAAGATTATAGTGAAATACTGCAATTATCCAAACAATATTCCAGCTCCCATTCTTTCAACATAAATCTGAGCAATTAGCATTGTTAGACTAAAAATCTGGGGTCTGCAGACAAAATCTCTCCTTGTCCCCAACTAGTAATAATTATAGCTAAACCTGGCCATAGAAAGACTGGAATAATTTAGTGTCTCTTCTTTCTTCTTCAGATCACAGAATGCAAATAAGATCCAGAAATAACTTTTCTATTCCACAGCAGTTGGCAAAGTCAGGTGTTAAGATTGGCTTTTAGCATATGATCACAGAGACTACTGAACAGTATACATTTTTTTGAAGTGACAGCTTGCCAGTTCTATAGCAACTTGGACTGTTTTTCCTGTTTTTATAAACTTCCAACCTTTATACGTTAAGCCCATTTTTATTGTCAATACACTTTAAATTACACATAACGCCAACTACAAAATTTTTCCTTAATTCTTACATTCCCAGAAATTACTACAAGATGAGAAAAGAGAAGCATTTAGCTCCATTTTTAGACTTGCTTTTCCTTCAGTTTGCCAACTGCTTATAAACTTGATTCAGCTTTTTGTTTTCTTGAGTATGTTAGCCACGGTAGAAGTATGAGAATCAATAAAGGAAAGTTAACAGAGGTTTAAAAAAGCTCCAGCCTGCCAAGGCCGTGCTTAGATTGACAGTCAACAAAAGCACAGACGAAGCAGGCTGAGACACCTGCAAACTCTTACTGTTGGCTATGGGCCTTCATTCAGTGTAAGACACACGGATTTTTGTATTGTGAAGGATATGGGTACCACTTAAGTCACTGGAGCTGCACCTGATTGTCACTGATACAGTCCTCATTCAACAAAGCTCTTACGCTGAACTTCAAGCACACGTGTTTATAATTAGAATTTCCAAGGGTACCTGAAGTCCTGCTCCTACAAATTCTTCACTTTTGTACCCTAGCATGGTAACTTGAAGTCTTACCCTCCATTTCAGGGCACTAACAACCCTCACCAGCCTCGCTGGGGATTCTGACACACACTCCTTGCCCATGGGTCTCCATCTCTTCTCCTCTGCCTTTATTCTCTGCCTCTCAAGCTACAATGTAGGAGTCTGTCTCCATCCCTGGCCCTGGACTGACATTGGTGATATACAGCCTGTCACCTGCATGGATCCCACCTAACAGCTGCCTTCTGTCATGTCTTTGGCTGTCCCTCCTGGATGGACTTTGGACACATGTTGTATCCTTGTCTCTAGTCCTGTCTCTGGCCCTGTCTCCTTTTGCTCCTGACTGGATTCCCTGGAGGGACACTGGACCTGGCCCATTGCTTTGCCTTGTCTGGGACAGTCAATGGACTCTGTTTCCTTGCCTTGCTCAGGTTCTGTGGGACTGAACCCTGCTTGGTGATGGTTCTGCCTGTGCCAGGGTCACCCTTGGTTCCTGGTTCCTGGCTCCCTCTCCCTCAGGGAACAACTGGACCCTGCAGGTACCTGACAATCAGAGGGGTGATCCAGTCACTAAAATCAGCTTTCTCCTTGAATTCATTGGGCCTCGGATCAACCCATGAAAAATGTCATTTAAGACAAGGAGAATATCTGCAAGATCAGCCCCTCAATTTTTTCACTGAGATTCCCCCTCCCCCCTGGTGCAGGAGAAGTATGAATGCTCTGCAATAAAAATGTGAAAAAAGGGGCAGCTGTGTTCCTTGTTCATGTGTGCTATTTCAACTCCTTTGTAAAAAAAACTAGAACTGAAACATCTGAACATACTTTCAAAGTGCAGAGACGGCAAAAAGGATGAGTAAAAAAAAAATCAATTTCCAGGCAAAAAGACTAATTTATGAAGTGAACTTTGTATAGTATCTATTTATGATGCATGAAAAAATCTTGCAGAGATCTAGGACCTCTGTCCTAGAAATTCCATTCTCCAAGAAAAATCTAGACCAGTGCAAAGTGCTGGAATCATACTTCCAGCAAAAAGACATAGATGACACAAAAAATGGAAGGAAGGAAGGGGACACAGAGTAATATGTTGTACCATCTACTCACACAAAAGTTACACCAATAGTAGTTTATTAAATGTGACAGCTTTCTGGCACAAAAGCCAGCTGCAATTATCTGACCATGGCCACTCTTAAAATCTCTCAGCCTCCAAAACAGGATGACCACATCAAAACTCCCATTAGGAATAGCTCCTGGACTGTGCCAACCCTTGGAACTGTGCCTGTGAATTGAGTGGGACAATGCCACTGGTCCAGACCCAAACTGTTCCAGGATCCCTTTCAACAATAATTCCTTACAGAAAATAAGTTCAGCGCAGAAGGGTCCTCAAGATGACTTAATTTACTTGTACAGGAGTTGCTCCAGTCTCTGAGGAACGCATCTTTCTATCTTTCTCTTACACTACAGTCAAATAGCTGAAACTGTGGAGCTAAATAATTTCACTATTATATTTTGATGCCATGGAAAACTCAAGCCTGTAGAATCCCCTGGTATGAACTGACACCAGATGGCACGTGTTCTGCTTGACCTGTCCAGAAGTAAAATCAGCAAAGCCTGAACTCATGTCCTGGCTGCCCACCTGCCTGTCTGAGCAGAACCCAGGAAACTACTGGCCTCTTGGCAGCTCTCTCTCAGGCTTAGCCAGAACATACTGCTTCTCCCTCACCAAGGAAAACATACCAGATGTGGTAGTGCTGAATACTGCATCTACAAAGGTGTGGAACAATGAGATCTTAATGATCAGGGACCCCTTCAGTGGCTTCTCCAAAGTCGATGGAATGATACCAACACAAAACCAGAATCAAGTCTGCTGAAATTCTGGTTTTGCACAAATATAAGTGGATGATCCATTTCCTCATGCATGTGGGCTTCCCATGAAAATCCTGAGGATTAAAGTTACCTTCTTTAAATTTTGCTTTATGGTTGTACTGTCTCTCTCCACAACCTTCATCATTTCTTGGCTTGCCATATACAAGATGTTGGCTGCAGAAAACAGAAACATGCAATAATGTAAGTACAAAGTAAATCTTTTAGGAAAAACAATACTGGCTCAATCCTGCAAAAAGGTAAGGCAATTACAGTAGTCACCATCTTGACAATCCCATCGAAAAGGATCCCACTGACAGAAAGGGCAGCATTTATCTCACTGAGCTCAATCATTAAAAAGGAATGTAGTCCAGATTAAGAAATCTCCCATTAATTAATTTGATAATTACTGGAAAGATACCTTTAGATTGTAACTCTACACTTCTATGATACACAAGTATTTGTATGAGTAAGCTTTTAAATACAAAGTGTACCCTAAAAGGGATTATTAATCAACGGAATATTAAATTATTGACATTTCAAGATGGAAATAATTCCAATATCCAGTATAACAAATAATAAAAAAATGGAAAATAAAAGTATCACTGAAAGATGCAGTCCTGCATAACATTTATAGTACTTCCCCCAGACAGCACTAGACACCAAATGTCCAAGCCTTACCTTTCTGGAACATGAAATATTAAAACTAGCTCAGTGCAATTTATTGTGAATTGGTCTGCAAGATACTGTCTCAGAGATATAAATGATTGTCTAAAATTTAGACACTTAATTAATTAAAAGGAGTCTAATTTTAAGACATCTTGAGTTCTAGCAGGTCCCATGTATGTTAGACAGCAGTGAAAATTAAGCACTTCTGAAAAGTGGGTTGGTTTGACACAAGAGGATCACAGTGTCCATCAAGCCTGGCTTCTCTTACAACAAAACCTACAGAAGCTTGGCAAGAAATTTCAGTGCACAGTCCAAAACCTGGCACTGAACAAGCACACACCTGTTAGATTGACCAGTTCTGCTGCAGCAACAAACCCCAGGTACTGAGAGCTGCTACATGACCATCAATGTTGCCTTATATCCACAGATAGTGAGAAATCCTCCAAAGTGTTCAGACTTACCCAGTTTTAACAGGGGTGACATCAGTGACATCTGACATCAGTGCTGTACTGAAAAAATGTGCAGATATCTCTATCCAAATAATTAACACTTCTTTCACCCTTTTTTTTCCTGCCCAGTCAGTTTACTGTGCTGATAAGATGTGCAAGTCTCTCCCACCCTTGCTATCTGAAGCCTTATATGCCTGTTGGATCAAAGATACATTCATAACCTCTATGAGGGAAAGAAGGGAAACATTCTTCTTCTTTCCCACCAGTCTGTAAAACAACAGAAGACTGTGACTGGCTAAATTTTCTTAAAGCATTTCAATTTCAAAGTTCTGGAATGACTGAAAGTGTTCTAAAATACTGAAACCTCTCCTGAAAAGCAGAAGAAAATTGAAAGACTGACAGTTTTTAAAATCTGAACCAATGAAGTTTTGTGCACATAGTTAATGACAGTGTTGGACCTGATAACTGCTCTGAGACAGAAATAATACATTCTCAAAATGTGTGACAGAGGAGGAAATGGCAATCACACAGGTCTTTGGTGGGGACCAAAACACAGAGTTGGCTGAATTCCAGCTGTGCTCTAAGGAAACCAAACGCCACTGGAGAGATGAGTGATGGCTCCAGAGATCAAATGTTAAAAGGCAAAGACAGTGCTCTCGTGAAAAACAAAACAAAACAAAATAAAAAATCCTAGAAAGTAGTATCTACTTCTGAGCCAGCCACACAAGATGCAGTTCACTTATATGCCTGCAGAGCTCTGTCTTTTTCAATTAAATGCTGAATTCAGATAGCACAAGTTCTTCCTTTCTGAGATGAAAGGGTTGCAGATGTGACAACATACAGACAATCCAGGAAACTTGCTGGTCTCATCCTATTCTAGCAGGGCCCCCATACAATTCTGTGTCTAGCAACCTGGTCATCTCATCCTGTGGTGCAGCTGACTCAAGTCTGTCCGTTCATAGTATTGTTAAGTTCATGCCCTGATATTGTTCTTCTGTTTCTCAATTCAGCTCCAAACGCTGATGAATTATGACTCTGTTATGAGGACACATATCTTAGAAAGCACCTTAAAAAAACACCTAGGAAAGCCTTACTTGAAAGGTATGAAAGACAATTCCATAGGTATTTAAGTAATTTCAGATTCCTGTTTCTGATGTGACAAATAAGGCTTTAATGCACAAAACTCCTACCTATAGAAGAAAGTGTCTGTCAAAAACACTGCTCTGAGTCAGAAGCAAAGGCAGTACATGGAGAACAGTTCTTGCTACTCAAGGCACTGGTCTTTCACACAGGATCATAGAATTTTCATGGTTGGAAAAGACCTTTAAGATCACCATGTCCAAGTGTCCCACCCCTCAAAAAAAAAAAAAAAAAAAGAAAGAAACAAAGAAAGAAAGAAAGAAAGAGAGATTTCACCATACCACTAGAGCATTTCCTGAAGTGCCACATCTAAACAGTCTTTTAATACCTCCAAGGGATGGCGACTTTGCCACCACCTTAGGCAGTCTGTTCCAATGCCTAACTACTCTTTCAGTAAACAAATTCTTCCCAATATTTTATCTAAATCTCCCCTGGTGCAACTTCAGGCCATTTCCTCTAGTCCTGTCATTGTTCCCTTGAGAGAAGAGGCCAACAACCATGTCCCTACAACCTCCTTTCAGGTAGCTGTAGAGAATGATGAAGTCTCCCTTTGTCAGGTGATGGATCTATCTTACTATGGATTCACAAGACTTCACAAAGCACTAAGCACAAGAGCCTGGATTTGGCACGGTATCTGTGGCTACAGCACTTGCACCAAATGCATTATCTGAGGGTTTTAGTGGGCCAGACCTTCTGTTTTCCAGTACAGAATAAGGTTCTTGTTAGTGGGACAAGGCAGACTGCAGACCTGCAGTCAGAACTTTTGCCATTACCTTGCAGCACCAGCAGTGGATGGTAGGCAGGGGTTAAAATTCTGGTGGTCATCAGTGTAGAATCAAATACATTCAGTGCTGCTGGGATTCTGCAGGCAGCTCTCGACCTTCAGTTCAGTCATACAGTAAAAGTGGGAATGGTAAGTACTCCCCTGGTGCCCTTCTCCCATCTGGCTGGTTTGTGTGTCCTGCCTCTTGTTCTTGATGGGTTCTGCTCATGTTTCTGTGTTGATCGTGTGGGGTTTTTTTTTGCAGTAACCAGAAATGAAGTAGAATTCTCATACCTAGAAACTCAGGTAAGTCATAAAGATCCTAAAAGTAAAACTGTATGACAACAAAGGCAATAATGAGAGTACTTTAAAAGGAACTCTCTCTGCAGGCCTGTGTTCTGTGCAAGAAAGGGAACCAGGAAGGCAGGATTAAGCTAAACCGGATGAATGGCAAGGTTCAAGAGTCTATTTCAACCAAACAGAAATCCTTCAAATTTTGGAAACATGATCCTAGGGAAGCCAATAAACAGGAACTTAAACTTCAGCAGGCGTTAAGTAAGAGGAAATTACAGAGAGCATAAGTAGGTTTCCAAGAACAAACATTAAAAGATTTAAAAATAAACAATAAAATATTCCGTAGGTGTATCAGAAACAAGAGGCCTACAACTGAATTTGTACAACCTAAGGGAGTAGCTAAAGAAGATAATTACACTGTTTGGAAACTAAACAACTTCACTTTTTTTAAATTCAATTTTCTTGTTCAGTATATTCAGGATGCTTCTGCTCTATTTCTTTTCTGGCAATTCCAGCAGTTACTCTTTGAGTACTAAAGTATCAAGAAGTAGAAACAACACAGAATATACAATATATCAGGGCTAGAAAATCTACTTAAGAGTTTTAAAGAATCTTAAACACAGATACAGTTACAGTCTCTGGAAAGAATTCCAATCTGTGCTAATGCTTGTTTTAGCAGAAAATCTCTGAAGATTCCCAGAATCATAACCAAGAGTCCTGGAAAAATATTTATTGGTTTTGATTGTCATGATTTCAAGTACAACATAAAATGCAACCTAGAGGCCAGGTGTTGAACTTCCTGAGTGATGAAACCTTCTCACTAAAATCTGCAGAATGAGTCACTGCTCAAAATAGGGCACATCCAGGAGTCTGCAGGACCCTGGCTCACGATGCAAACTATGGAAGTTGTATTGGAGGTGTAACCTTTGTGTTGATGCTGAAGTTACAGTGAACACGTAGCTCCAATCTGTTTGCAACTCAACACTATGTTTCACTGGTCATTGAAGAGAGAACTATCTGGGGGTTTAGTAAAGACAAAGTAAGACCAAAACTAGTATACTGAAAAATCGTTTTATGTACAAGATAAGACTGACTGTGGGATGAAAGGTCATGAGGCTTGAAATTTTTCAGAACTATCACTCAAATCCTCAGAGACTGCAAATTACAAAATCTGTGTGCCTGTTTCCTCATTTTAAAAGCATGCTTCAGGCTGCTATGACAATGAAGTGGTTTTTGTACACTATCATAAATACTCGAAGTGAAATAAATTGTATAATCATAATTACAACTCATTGGTTCTACAATAATGAAATTGTATTACAGATTCAAATAGATCATGTGTCTTCAGAATTGCCCACTACTAACTCGAAAGCAGCACTTTACAGTGAATAAATGACAAAAATATTCAAAGCTATTCAGTGAAGAATGCATCAAAACGAGAGCTAAGGGCTACACTGTAGGTACTCAAAGTCAACACGTGTCTCTGTGTCAAAATAGTATTTCTTGGACTCCGTATCTCCTAAACTGCTTTAGTGAGGCCAACACAAAAGGTTTGGAGGACACAAAATGATGTGCACACAGACTTCTGCATATGATCTGCTGCCTCCTTGCTTTAAATAGGAACACTTAAAGTGATAAAGTTAGATATTTGAAGGATCAGAATCATCCTGGTGTTTGAATTAGGCATGTCTTCCATCAATAACTGACACTTTATTGAAATGAAATAAGCTGATTTTGTCATAACCAAGGTGTGTGCATGGAATGCACGAGCCCTATGAGAACTTGTGCAGCAGATAACAGTTTTCTACTGAAGGCAAGACAGTTTTACCTCCTTTCTGCAGGAGAAACATAGGCAAAGATAAATCACTAAAATATTCGGCATCTGAAGAACCCCACCACAGCACAGCTAGGATGAGATGTGTAAACAAGACAAAAACCAAACACATTGGTTCATTTGGTAACTTGGGTATTGAGACCCTGAAACAAGAGGAGAGTTCTCATGGAAATGAATGTGAACACTTCAGAACTTTGCTCTGAGACCACAAACTGTCTTGAGAGCACTATACTGAGCACAGGTTGCGATACCAAGGAGGGAGCTGAATCCTAAATCCTGGCTCACAGAGATCTGTGAGATCACAGAGATCTCAGATATCACCTCCATCCAATGAGGATACATAAACTGCAGTCCTCTCCTGAAAAGACTTTGGAAGACAGGGACCAAGTTCATACTTTTCTCATCCTTTGCCTGCATGGCAAAAGCCCAGTACTTCTGTGCTCGACTCCCATCTAGGAAGCAGGATCCTAAAGGAAAGGTCTTGATTCAGCCTAGGATTTCTAGGAAAGGAACCTACGGAAACTCTTTAGCTTTTCCTGGCAATGTACTTTTGCTTTATTCATTTTGTTTATCTGGTTTAACATTCTTAAGCAAATTTCAGCAGGTTTTTTTTCTTAATTTTTGTAGTCTAATCCCACTGGTTCAAATCTGTACTTAAGCATACGACTGATGCTTTATAAAATGGTCTGGGTGAGTGGGACAATCCAAAGTAAAGAAGGCGAAGCTCTTAACATGAATCTTCTTCATATCATGGCCTCTGTAAATATTCCCTTATGTGGGTTTTTTACAAAGCAATTAAAAAAGGAAAAGTACTCCTTATAAAAAAAAATTTAAATGTTCAAATAATAATAATAATAATAATTAATAATACCCTTACAGAACCTAGCCTGCATGCCTGGCGTGAGCTGTGGAAGCCCAAAGCACTTTTATTACATTCTATTCCATCTCAAGTTACTTGTAAATCATAACCAGGTCATAACAGTTTGATAATGAAAAAAAACTATTGTTAATTATGTAGTATTAATTAAAAAATGAGGCCTTGGAGCTTGAAAGTGAAAGAAAAATTTTAACTGAAAAATATCATGCTTTTAACACATAAATACTTTTGTAACAGATCCTAAATTTTTATATGCAGATCTTTTCTCTGCACAGATTATCTTGAAAATTGAAGCCCTTCATTTGTTCCCAGGTCATTCTTATGAAATTAACTGCCAACTTAGTTGCTCCTCATGATCCTACCAATGACCTTTTTCCTGCCCTGGCAGGATCATTCTCTCTCCATGGATTAAAGGTAATTAAGGATCAGTGTCAGTTTAGTCTCATACATTTGCTAAGCAGGGACAACAAACTGTGCCAAAATATGTTTGATTTATTTGTGGTGGGTTTGTGATAGAGGAACTCTGATTGGGCTCAAATCAAGGTTCCAGAAAAGAAAAGAGTACTTTATATCACTTGTATCTCTTTAACCCAAAGTGTCACAGCAAGGACTTAATATCCTTCAGCTAAATTATTAGTTTTCACAAACAGTAATGACTGAAATCATGCAAGGTTTTCAGTGCTTAGGATTGTTTAATCACAAATTCAATGAGCCAGTTGTTAGCTGAATACCTCTATCTATTGAGCTGAACTTATGAGCCAGACATATACATGTGTACAAACAAAACACATTGATATATCCACACTGCAGTGAAGCAAATAACATAATAGCAAATTTCCCAGTTTTGGAGAAACACATGTCCAGCACATATTATTACTTAATAAAGATTTTAGAGCTATATCCTAAACCAGTCTGTTGACTCTGGATACCAACACATCTATGCCAATGTCAGGGAAGAAACATGCTTCTAACTCAGGACTGATAAACTTTCTCCTCATACTTGATTCTTGATGCAATACAGAGATTTCCTGTACTTGGACTGACGTGTTTTTCCTCAAGTCTTTAAACTTCTTGCATGACTACTGAATATCCAAAGATTTTGTTTGCTTATTTGCAAGGAAAAGATTAGATTCGGGCTAGGTTAACAGTGAACTCACACTAGAAACTGAAGGTTTATGTTATGTTGTCTGTGGAAACTCAAGATGAGTTAGAACAATGTCTGTATGGAAAGAAATCTTAATAAAATGACTGACACATAGCCATAAAATATATAAGACTAAAATATTTCTGACTTCACCCTGATAAACTTTGAGATGTACATATCCTTGATTAATCTAAAAATCAACTCTGTGTTGTGATGCCATGTCTAGATCTTGTTCTGTGTGGTTTTGCTTTGAAGTCATATCATAATATTGTATTCTTTGCCAGGCTTAGGAGATGACTTTCCTGCAACAGAAAGAATAGACAGAAAGGGATGCCATACTAATGAAACAACAGAGACAATAACAAAGAAAAAAGCCACTCTTTTCAACTTCATTGGCTAATGAATTTCAGGAAATAATCACAATAGTTCCTTTTCCAACAAAAATGAGTGGTTGTGAAGATAGCCCCAGCCTGGACATTTTAATGGATGCACACACACATTCTTTAATAACTTGTTCATCAGATTAAAATAAACAGAAGACTATAAAGGGTTACCTGAGCTCACTTCATTTCCCTACTGCTGTTGGCTCCAGATCATGTTGACTCTATCAACAAGATTGTGGCTGTAGGTGTAAACTTATTAAGTCCCACACATAAAAATATTGCTCTATTTTGTAAGTTAGTGGAAGCTGTGCTCTGGAACGGGTACAGGAAGAAACATGAAGCCAACTTTTTACTTCAAGGTCCAGACAGCAGAATTGCAACAGCATTAACCTTGGAAGAACATACTATATGATTTTCCAAAGTGGACAAACTCAGAAGAAAAGGAGACTGCAGCCCTACCTTCATCCCCACGTGCAAATCTGATGCCACTTCTCTTAACATATTTTGACCAATCAAGCCCCTGAGCAGATGAATACAGAGAGAAGAGAGGCTTCTTATACTTACTAGGGGCACCATATATGAAAGTAGAGGCTTTCCCCCCCCCAGAACTGAATAAACTTTCTTTAGCTAAAACTGGGGAAGGGTGTAAGAGACTGGTGATCCCTTTGGGACTGTGGTGCAGTCTGGGGACATTCTCTGCACTTATACATTGTATGTGGAGACCCTGCAGCATGGAAAGTTTTTATCACCCCTCCTGGCTTTCCTCACCTGTCTGCTACTGCTGGCTCCCTTGGTTCTCTTCCCCACCAACAGAGAACTTATGCTTTAAATATATATATATATTTGATTTGTATGCGTTCTATTAGCTTCATTTTTCAGATTGAGTATCATTTAGTTGATTTATGTATTTTTAAATCAAGCAACACTTTCCAGCTGCTCTCTGTCCTCCCTTGTGTTTGAAGCATTTAATAGAAGACAGATCATTACAATTAAATCCCACAAATCTGAGATGCAACCAGACACAGAAGAGATCCCTTTGTTTCTTAAAAAATCTTTTGCAACTCATTTGTAATACAAAGAAATATTAAGAGGTAGAAACATCAGAACTTGTAAAAGGAAATTGATTTTACAGTACATATGATACAGCACATAGGATACAGCCTGTTACAGAAATGAGCAATGACAATATTGATACTGGAAGACAACAAATATTTAGAACTCCCTTAATGAATTATAACTGAAAGTTAGAGCTCCATACTACTATAAAAGCTTCAGGTCTTTAAGCCTCTGCCTCTAAGAATACTGCCTTTATTAATTGGAAAGCTTTTCTATTGCAGAGTTTTTGTCCCTTTCTTGGAACCATTTTGTTCTGACTGTTGCTGGAAATGAGAGAATGGACAGGATAGACTTTGGATCTCATTTCCAGGTAACTGATCCTAGGTAACTCAATACTGTACTTCAGTTAGTATAATAATGCTTACATTCCTCCAATTTGAACATTTTTTTCAGCAATTTTTGTCAAAACATCAATTCTACTAAAGTAGGGTAAAAGTTTAAGAGTAACTACAACTTGTTTACTTAGTCCACATTTCTTATATAAGACTTACAGGTTTCCTCTAAACCCGTAACATAGTCTAATTCTTCCAGAAGTGGATGGATGGTTTGAAAAATGAGGGTCTACTGTCTACCTTTAGCTATATCATCATCATCAAATACTCATTCATTATAGAACATTCTGCTCTGTTGTTATATAAACAGCACTTTGTACAGGTTGCAGTTCCATACTGGCCTGTTTTTGCTAGCCTTCCCTCTTTTCACTGATTGATACCCTAGTAAAATGTTATTCTTACTCTGTCTTACCCTCCTCCAAATGAGGGTCCAATAAATGAACCATATTTTGCTTTGACTTTTCAGTTTCTGGGTTTCTGCTCTGATAATTACGAATTCAAATTTTCAGTCTGTTTGTTTCAAAATTGCTTTCCAACAATTGAACCGTTGCTGCTTTTGCAGGTGTAAATATGGGCTATATCTGCACCATTATCCTAAATGGAGCCAGGAACTATTTTGTAACCCTCACAGAATTAAAATTTTCTACTACCCTAACTGCCTATTTGGAAGACAGCAGTGCTAACTCTTGAATCATGCCTGAATACTGGGAGAATGATAGCTGGGGAAAACTAAAACCAGGTCAGAAAATTCATTAAGAATGAAACAGTATGGATGAGCACACTCCAGTGCTATAATGAGTCTTGCACTCCTTTAGCTTACCTGCCTTTGGTAGATGCTACTATAACATTTCTGTATGCTGCATTCAACCTATAGAATGCAGATTCATTCAGATATTCAATCAGACATTTGCTGAACTTTCAGATCTGCTTTTAACTAATGCCTAAATTTTTTTTTACTTTATTTTGGTTTCCTCCAACATTCTGTTTTGCTTAATTCTTAACACAATTACTTGTTCCTCCTTGGTGTTCTGAAATTCTGGATGCTACTCTTGCACTTTTAGTGTGTTTGAAATTGTAGGGCTGGAAGATGTCTCCATTTGTGTTCTTGTCTTAAGAAGAATCAATGATATAATCTTGTTTTTCAGCAGATACTTATCCATCCTGTCCTTAGAAAGCACAGATGTTCAAAGTTTCATTATCTTTCCAGGAAATTCAGTCTAGAATTTCATTTTCATTGTTAACTAAAATTGAACTGGAATCACCAACGTAGCAATTTACTCCATTACACATTACCTTGTCTACCATGGACATGTGGATTACATTATTCTCCTTTATTTGAAAATTCTTACCATGTCCATCAATTGTTCTTTGTTTAATTTAAGCAACTAATTGTTTTTTTCCTTGGTCATAATTTCTTTATATCTGTCATGGGATTCACTTGATTAAATATGGATATCTAAAGAATAATTTTTCTCCCCCATCATCTCTTCCTAAAGCAATCACTTAGGCAGACAGACAAGTGTTTTCTGTATCTCTCTACTGACTACGACAGGATTTTAAGGTTTTGGACATGGTAAGTATTTGTCCTAGCCCAAATGTTACCCTTCTGTGAATAAATTCAGCCAATCTGCCTCTTACATTCAAATACTCTCTACCAAAATTCTCTCTACCCCTGTCCATTGCTTTCTCCAGTTTGTATTTATAACCATATACAAAGCAATGCATTATGAGAACAAGCTGAACAGTCTGTGTCTTGCTGTATTCCTTCACCTACAGACATCAAGCACACTACATACTGAACTTTGGAAGGCTTGGAATTTTTTCAGAAAAGTCTCTTGAATTCATCTTCCATGGTTTGATGGACATAATAATCAACAGGATTCCCTGTCATTAACACCTGGATATCAGAACAAGTCCAACCATCCTCCTTCATTCTTTCTGCCCCTCTATCCCAAGCAAGTTATGACCCTTCATATTGATATTCTAGTTCTGTAAGTTATCTCACCTATGTCTATTATGGCAATAAACTAATAGTTTTGGTAACTTATGAAGGCTTGCAACACCACTTTGTTTTCCGCTTTTTTGAATTTACATTACATTATCTGTACATCATCCAGCTCATCTGCCCTCTTCCTGCCAGTATTCCTTTGATCTCTTATGAATTTCTTTGTCTATCCTAATTTTAGATCCTATAAAAGCACACTTTTGCTCATACTGATACAGAAGATTTTTTAATCTCAAAGCCATCCTCAAGCCTTCTTTACTAAATCTTTCAATGTTAATCACCTTTTCATGGTTAAGGAAACCAAAGTCCCCATGATACTGGTTTGACTGACTGTGCACCAACTTCTGTATACCCGTGCAAACTTGCCAATATTCTTCTGAGGAAGTGCAGTGGTTTTAATAAATATGTCTTATGCCATATGAAAAACAAGCAAACTCGTTACACTGTCATTAGGCTCTCACTCTCTCTAGTTTGTTTCCATACATCTTCTATCCTGATGTTGACATTGCAGTTTCCCAGGACATTTCTGATGTTCTTCCTTGCAAAACTATCATTTACTGTCAAATTTTTCACAGAACACATCTGCTATTTCACCATTTTCCATTTAACTGCTATTGTTGCTATTATTTTAGACCGTTGTTTGTGTTGGCTAAGGACCACAGCAGAGACTGGGGACACAATTTTTCAGGTACTGGCAGTACTGCATACAGAAAAGCCTGAAATGATGCTTTCTTCTGTCACAGAAGTGATCCCCACAGACCCTCCACAAAGTCTTACGTCTCCTTCTCCCAGAAGGCTTCACTGACACCCCCCTTCTTAAATCTGCTTGGCAGCAGGATAATTTAACAATAATCTGGTATTACAAAATGCTTTATAAATATTTTAAAATAAGCAAAACACTAACAAATTTTAATTCCTATTGCTGGACTCTGCAAAGTACACTGGACAACAGACAAGTAAATAGTTAATTTGATGATAACTGTAGCGAATAGGAAGAGTTCTAATTGCCTGCTTAATTGGAACTTTTTTTATAACTAAAAACTAATTATAGTGAGTGGGAATATTAAAGATCCTACTCAGAGGCTGGTGTGTGTCAAAGACTATTCAAACTATCAGGAAAAACATAAATTCTCCATGGATTTTACAGTCTATTTAAAAATCTGTGGCTGCTCATCACTGAGTTGCAGATATGCATGCAGAGGTTTGCTCATCCTTCAAGCAGAGTGTAGAAGAAGAAAGTAATTTGACTTCAGTGGAAAAATTATTGCCAGACTACTGTTCTCATGTGCATCAGAGCTCATATGTACCTTGACATGCTGTAAGACAAATCTTTCAAAAGTTCCCAAAACTGTAAAGAAGAATTGCTCAAACTGCAAAGAGATTGCCCAGTTCTAGGTAGGATTTCCTTACTAAATCTAAGTGCCCTGAAAAGGTCGATTGAACCTTTTAAAAGAAGTTTTCCTCAGGAAACTACTTTTTAGTTACTTTTTTTTTTTTTTTTTTTTTCCTGGTAAGTCGCCTGTGTTATTGTAAAGTTCTTCAGAGGAGTGTAACACTAAGTTTCTTTTCAAGTTTATCCTTTGCTTTTGAGGAAGCAGTCGCTGTCATTCCTCAGAAAGAGTTGGAAAACAGTGGTAACAACTAAGAATACCAAACAGCAGTGTAATTTCCTAAGGGGGAAACATATTTTCTACTGGCAATTATTGCCAACAGCAATCTTGGAGATATTGTATAACTTATTGTTTAAAATATCAAACAGAAGGAACTGCTTAGTATCAAGGATGACTAAAGCAGGAACACGGCTTCCACACATGCACGCACACATTGGATAAAATGTTGATATTTAGAGGTTTACAAGATGTAAATATTGACTTTGGGTCTACTTAAATTTACACTTGTATTTAGAATGAAAACCTACCAGTTAATACATAACCATGATCAACACAAATAGGCAGAAGTGGCTGGAACTGCTACGATGGACTTCTCCAATCTGCTTGGAATTACAGTTGGAAGAAGATCAGAACTATACAAGAAAATCAGTCAGCTGTGCTTCAGGCAGCACAGCAGAGGCTGAAAGAAAAAATAAAATGTTCAGGTGCTTTACAAAAAATAGATGCTTTGTTGAGGAGTGTGAAAAACACTCATGTACTTTGTGTGATGAAGCATGTGCAGATAAAGTGGGGTGTGTGATGAAAACTAAAATGTCTATGGTCTTAATACTGCCCTAAATTACTTTGGGACACTGGAGAAATTAATCTCCAGCTGAAGATCTCACATAACCTGGCAGATGGCCATGATGATGAGATTTCTGCTACAGTCCAGATTTCTGATTGTGGAAAGCATCTGCTCTCTTAGCATCCTGCAAGAAGGGCAGAGAAGGATCTGATGTAGGTGGTGCTCAGTCCCACGGGGAGTGGCCAGGATGGACAATGTCTGCAGCAATTGAGCATCTTCACACTCTGGTTCTTGCCTGAGCTCTATTGGGAATTAACATGCTATCTAGACAAGGGGTAGGCATGTGAGCAGCTACACAGAGGTCAGTTTAAGTGCTATTCTGGATTGGGACCTGACACTGACTCTTTCCTGGGGAACCCTGATGAAATTCAGCAACTGGAACTCCTGTCCTTGGAACGAGGGGAACTTCCTCTCAATTGAAGTGGCTCTAGTTGGGGTGCAAAATGAACATTACACCACCCTTTGTTAAACCTATGCCACTTGTTTTGAATACATTTGACCATTGCATTATACACTTGACAACTGCACTAATCAGTAAGCAATCTCCCTAAACATTAGAGTTTGCTCAAGACAAACCATCATTTCCTCCGAAGATATATGAAGACTGTAGACTTCGTCTCCTTGTCAACATATTCATGTCAAAGAATTAGGTATGGGAGACAGTGATTGCTGGTAGACATTTTAATGACAAGTAGCAGCATCAATGAATATTGAAATGATGCTTTAGATGACTGCAGAAATTACGTACAGATCAGTGTCTTCTTTAGGCACACTGATTGACAGGTTGTGCATTAGTTAGCATCTTTGTAAATGTCATTTTCAAAAAAGTCTTATTCCAGGACACAAATGCCTCTAGTTAATTATGGGTATGGATTTAGCATGTATTTAGGTGATTTGCTGGAACTGCATGATGAAGGAGTTGAATGAAACAAGCAAGCAACACAAGTTATTACCAAGCAACACAAGTTATGAAAGAGCCACAATCTCTACTTTGGGTATTCCCTGGGGACTTCAGAGACACAAAAGGCATGAGTATACTGCAGAAGGGAATCCTTCCCCTGGATTAAGGGGCCTTTGCATGGGGTCCCAGGAAAAATAAAGTGCCAGTGTGAAGATGACTGTCTAGCACTGGATAACACAAAGCAACTGTAGCTTCTAGCACTTAACTGGCATATACTTACTTTCAACAGTTTTTTAGCTTTGTTGATGCTAGCCCTTCCTTTTTTCATGCCTTTTGCAACACATTATTAGACTCACTGCATATCTGTGGCAGTATATCATATCCCTGGGGATGAAACCCCCACCAGGGGTGAATAAACACTCTCGCCTTCCTTGACCAAATCCCAACTGTGCCTCACATTTCATGGAAATGACCAGCAGTTCCACTATCAAAACATTCACACCTTGTGAGTAATATTTATGATGGGAGTTTTTTATGTTGGGTTTTCCCCTTAAGAAGAAAAGAAGAATAATTAACAGAAATAAACCCAGTGAGAAATTTCCACATTATTACTATTATTTTCACAAGGCTTTCATAGGAAAGTAAAAGCTTTTGTAAGTAATAAAAGTCCTTGTTAAACAACCTTCTTTCTTTCTCTTGGAAATGGAGTAAATTATGAAGCAGATTGACTTTAAAAAATAAATAGGACTATAAATACACAAAAGTCATTGCCTCCCTCCAGTAACTGAATATGAACATCCTACTCTGAAATAAGGAAAAGTTTAGTTCACTCACAGAAAGAATAAAGCAGATGTGAGGTTTTTCCATCAGCTTAAGTGCTGCCTTGGTAAGGTGAGTTGTCCGACTACATTAAACAAACATTTTAGTCAGGCATCACACAGGAAAATAAACAGTAGCAGAGGAAACATGAAAATATTAAAGACTGTTATTCTTTGGCCCCTTTTCCTGCGAAGCAGGTGATAAAATATTACTGTGTTTCCACAGGTAAGGAAACACGCTCTTAAACACTTTGCAGAAACACATATTACTATCATCACTTTAAAATGTCAGAAGTGGATAGGACTCAGCTGTGACAGCACACAGGAGCCTCCTGAGAAATTCTGTAGAAGTAGAGGATTTAACATGCTGGGTCAGACTGCTGGGCTACCTAAAGCAACCTTCTGATCCTTGGCAACATCTGGTGGTAGCAAACTCAGATACAGGCAAAACATATCTTGCAAGAGACAGCTGTAGAGTTACCTGATTTCAGGAAAAATGATTTCTCTTATATTCTAATCAGATGGCAGCAAGTGATGGAGATTATCTGCTGTATCATTTAGACCTCTTTCTGCCCCACTTGAGTACCAAGGAATGCACAAAGGGAGAAGAGAAGAGACCTCTTGAGCTTCATCCTTTTTGTCCACATGTATACTACACTGTCAAGATTTAATATTATTTAGTTTATGTAAATGTAATTTAAGTACCATGTCAGTAAATTCTGGTCTCTGTGAAATTTTGTCTAGCTATATATCATGTCTGACATTCTATACATATTTAATTATAAAAGCAGAAAAATATATTTGAAATGATTTCTGCCTTACAGTCAGAAGTTATCTAGAACTTAAGATTGATCAGAAGAAACACAGCTATCTCTTTTTACTGTCAGGGCTTTGATTTCAGTCAGCCTGGAAAACCAACTTGAAAGTTTATTGGTCTAAGTATAAAGATCTGCACAGTTGCCCAGTGGCAGCAGGAAGAGGGAAAGCTTTTATTCTTCCATCCACTATGAAAAATGCAGTTGTGAGATTGAAAGGTGCTACCTGAAATCCTTTGTGGGATCAGTTGCTGACTCTATTAAAAAATGCATTTTTAAATAGTCAGCCTGTGCAGCCATTATGGTTTATGGAATCTGCTCATGAATAAAGCATGTGTGTATAGTATATGCAAAAGGTTAAAGTAATGGTGAAGCTAAATTGTTCTATGTACAGTTCTGCGGCTGATCAGCTATGTGATGCTGGGCATTAGCTCACTGCTTGTCTTGAATGTCCACTCCTCTTTAAGATGTGCTAGTACAGTGTCTGAAATAAAAAACTTCCTTGGCCTTACATGCCTCAGTGGAGAGTTTTAGTTCCATACAGCAAAACCAAAAGAACTCTGCCTTCTGTGTTGAATTTAGAGGTGCACATCAAAACTTCTGTTACTTTTAGGAGTTAAATTTGCATTTCAATGCAAGAAAATAACATCATTTTAATTAAAAAATAAAGCAAGAAAAGTAAACTATATTTTACCTACATGGGTATATAGCTTTTTAAACTACTCTTTTGGGGGCAAAGCCCTTTTATCTCACCATTTTTGTGAAATTTGTTGGTTAGGTGTTTACCTAATACTTTAAATACTGCTTTTTAACTCTGAAAAACAAGAGCAGAGCAGATGGAGGAGCTGTGGAGTGCCATGAATAGAAGACCATGCACTTTCCAGAGCTCTGACTGGAAACTGGGATCTGTAAATTCTAATGCAGCCAAAGAATGGGATATCTGACCATCCTGGCAGCAAGGGTAAAGGCTGCATGGACAATTCATATCACATTGTTTTCTGATGCCTGCAGCAAAATGAGCGGCCAGAAGATAGAGTGGGATTTATCTCCTCTAATTTGAGGTATCATCTAACAAAGAGAGGGTCTCTTTGAGGTCAGTAAAGAGCAACAGACATCTGTAGCGTATGATTCACCTTTAGATGTCAACTATTTAGATGGCATGGTCAGATGAAGACCACCCATACTGTCGTATTTAAAATCTCTCTGAATAAGAACAGATCTCAAGACATGATAGCTCTCAAGTCTGGGATAGTGTAAATCCAGAATTAATTTTTCCAGTTGGCTACCTGGAGATAAAATTTTAAAATAAAAACTTATGTTCCATTTTCATAGCAACTGAAAGCCTATGTTTCACTGGCTTTTGATACAATTTATATCACAGATGCTACTTGACAGTTCTTCAAAGCTTATCCTATGAGGAAGCTTTTCATTCTGTGGCAGTCCCTCAGGGATGTAAATCTGCCATGCTGTACAGCCAGCAGAGAGAAGCAGCAACTGCTGAGAGGCAGCCTCAGTCCCTCAGTTGGGACCTCTGCTTCCTATAGAGTCCTGTGGGAGTAAGAGTGGAGTGACTGAAACTGCTCTAGAATCATAGAATTAGAATCACTGAACTGTTTGGGTTGGAAGGGACCTTAAAGATCATCTAGTTCCAATCCCCTGCCATGAGCAGGGACACCTTCCACTAGACCAGGTTGCTCCAGCCCCATCCAACCTGGACTTGAACATTTCCAGGGAGGAGGCATCCACAGCTTCTCTGGGAAACCTGTGTCAGTGTCTCACCATCCAAACGCTAAAAAATTTCTTATTAATATCTAACTTAAATCTACCCTCTTCAATTGGGACTTTTTTCTCTGTAAAATGAGGGAAATGTAACATTCCACATGAAATCTGAATGTCTCCACACCTAGAGCAAGATAAAATTGGAATCCAGTTTAAAAATTTGGTTCCTTGTCTTTACAACATCTCTTGGATGCTTAAAGTAAACCAGAAATCTACTGTCTCCAGCCTGCATTCATGTGACAGCCCAAACCCATCTGGAACCCTTGCTTCAGGTTTCTGAGTCCCCTCCTTCCCAACCTGCCTGAGTTGCAGAGAGCAGAACCTCCCCCCACCACAGCCTGCAGTGCTCCCCAAAGAGGTTAAACAAACAGGGAGATTCCTCCAGGGAAGCCACAGGTTCAAGATCACAAAGGACACACTGCCTCTGAGCCAGTTGGAGGTTTTTCTTGCTATTGTGCTTATCTGTATCTTCACTGTCATCCAGACGTTAACCTCTGACCCATGAGCCCACCTCTCGAAAAAGCCTTGCGGTGTTTACCCATTATGTCACGTCTGTGCTTTTGTGGAAATTTTACAGAAACAAATGGAGGAAGTTTGCCAGTCAAACGGCTGGACAATAAATCCTGTCCCGTGTAGACAGAATGCTTTACTGTCACTGTATGCCTGCTACTGGCATCTGTCACTGAAGGAATGTTTACAAATTTCAACGTGCTGGAGTGCCAAGGTATTCCAGCACTGCAGAACTGTACAGGATTTGCAGAATAACCACCACAGTGCTAGATAGGGGTATCCTTATTTTGCTTGCCTGAATAAACAGAGTGACAATGTTTCAGACAATTCAAGGTCACTGATGCCCAATTTTTCTGTCAATTCATCTCCTAGGTTCATGAATACAAGCACCCCAATATTACCTTGTTTCTTGTAATGCTACTCCTGTATTAAGGTAACTTTGCTGGCTAACTTTGTAAACTTCTTTCAGACCCTTTTTCTTATTTCTAATAGGTCCTTTTTTACTTATACACCATGTCTCCCACCCTTCCTTACAATCAATTTTCTTCACACTCCCTGCTGTCTCTCCTCTTTCTGCTCTCTTTCCCCCCTGGACAAGCCATTATTCCACTCCCCTTCTGTGCAGTGTCATTGCAATGCCTTCTGCTGAGTGAATGAGGCTTCTACTTAACTTCAAATATAAATTAAGGGGGTGGAAAGATGAGTTTGAACCATCAGCAGCAACAAACAAAATTTCAAACAGTGGCACAGACAGGTAATATAATTCTTCCTTTACTGACTCATTCTCTTGAGGGCCTGATTCTGTTGCCACTGAATGGAGCTTTTTACTCTTGATGTCAACAGGAGCAGCACTCAGACTTAGAATTCTGCTATAATTAAGTTCTCAAATCTCATTTCCTTTCAGAGGAGAGAAAACATTGTTGTGACTAAGTTTTGGATGTGGTAACAAATCCCTGGCAAGTTTGTCTATTTTAACGGACGTATTAGTTCTAAGGAAACTTTTACCATCTTTTCTGCCTTTAATCACAGCTTTTATTACAACTACAGTAATGCAACAGATGTACACGCCAAAGACAATATGTGTATTTTGAATAAGTTGACAGGCAACCTTCTTGGAGAAGAGAAACAATTTCATTTGCTGAAGGTTTCTGAACCATATTACTAAGGAACAAGGAATCAATCAAAAAAACACTTAACACAAATTCAGTAATTCAGAAATGAGGGGCCCCATAAGACACTCAATTTAGCAAATCTCCTATTGTCTGCAAACAATACCTGAGATGGTTAATAGGCAATATCAAGAAAGCCTTAAGTTTATTGTCCACCAATGTTGTCTTGAGTAATTGGGCTGTAAAACACCATCAGTTTCCAAAGATGAAAGCAAAGGGGCATTCTGCTAAAGAGATGATATCAAAGGAACTAGTTGTACCAATGAGGGCTATTTATGCAAGTTTTACAAGATATTTGCCCACAGGGGTTTTTCATTCTGGTTTAATGCATTCAGTCAATACACTGAACATAGGCAGAGATCACATCCTACAAGTATGTGAGCCTTCACCCTGCTTTCTTGTCTCAATTTACCTTACAGCTTGGACAGACATTAGATGCTGGTGCACACAGAAAATCACAACAGGCTGAGACACACACACCAACCAGGCTCATACAGCCAGAGACTAAAGAGCTTGGAGACTCAAGACTCCATCAGCAGCACACAGAATCCATTCTGCTAAATTATTTCTGCCACTGCTGTGGTCTGGGCCAAACAGCACTCACAAACAATGGCTGGCCACAATTTTTTGGAGGTGAATGCAGGCCAAGGACCACGTCCAATACAACTCTGGATGTGGATAATATGTTTTGAGAAGTAAAAGTTTATCTGTGGAGACCACAGAAGGATTCCTGGCTTGTGGAGATGTGACCCCACAGACCTTCACATACCTTTCTCTGAAACTGAATTGTCAAAGGAAGAAGCCTGAAAGCCTAGTGTTCATATGACTGCATGCTTGCTTTTTCCTTGGTCATCATAAAACTGCCATAAATTAATAAGAATTGAAGCAACAGACTATATGACTCCTATCAGAAGTTAACATTACCTGATGTTGTCAGGCACAGGGTACTGCAAAGGAGTGACTGTCATTTTGCCATATTTGCACAACATACAGGGCTGTCAAGGTTTGGAAGCAAGAATCCTCACTGCCCATCCCACTTTCAGCCTCTGTATAGGGTCACAGCAAACTTCCAGTGCAGACCAACTGATACCCATGAAAGGTCTAGGACCTTGCTGCAATCACAGAGTCACTCTGGCCCTTCAGTCTGAATGACTGCTAGGTAAAAGTTAACTGATAGAAAGCAGAGCACAGCTGGAAACATAGGAATTTGTTTTTACTACTATTAATGCAATCAAAACTTCCTCCTTGCTGTTACTACTGTGTTAGCATGTCAGTTCTATTCCAAATTGTTTTCAACTGCTAACTTACCAGAACATTACCCACACTCTGGTTTTCATGCTAAACTTGAAATTATTCCCATTCTTAAAGTTGTTTCTCTTGCCAGAGTGTGCAAAACATGGGTACAATATGGACTAGAAGAATGTTAATTTTCTGTCGTTCTCTGTATGGTAAGAAAAGTGCAAATTCTCTTGTGCTTGAAGTGACCTTTTTGTGTCTTTGTAGGCTGAAGGCCCTTTTCTGAATTTACCAGTATTTCAATTCAGATGACAAAATCTATAGAATTGGTTAAATCATAGCTTTTAAAAACAGATGAAAAGAACCCTTTGTGAAATTATTTACCGATTTATTTGCACCATCCAATATGAACAAAATGCAAAAAGGAAGCAGACATAATTATCATAAATGAGACTGCAACAGTGTTTTAATCATGAGAGACACTGTTAGTATTATAAGTCAGTTTTCTTAAGAAATATGTATGTCCTCTGGGGAATTATTTTATTTGTTAGTTTTTCTTTAAGACTTTTTGTTCAAAATTGATTCATTTGAGATTTCGCTGTACCTATGGTCTTAATTTGAGAAAAGATTAGACCTGTTCTTCTTCAAAACTTATTCATGCCTTAGTAGTAAACTGCCCACAAAACTACCTCTACATTTACTAATTGAGAACAATACAAAAGCTGGTGTAAAAAAAAAAGACGAAAAACCAAACCAAACCAAAAGACGCTCACCAACGCAGTCCACGCTGAAGAGATTTACGGAGGTTGTTATGGAAGATTCATCACAGGTCTTCATTCCTCGCAGAGCAAACCTTACCAGGGAGGCTTTGACTCCCTCTGGTAGGAAGGACAGAAGGTAGACGGGCATGTACAGAATGTAACGAAGTTTGCAGAGCAGAGGGGTCATGAGCTTTCCCTGGGGGGACTGAGCCATACGCTCGATCGTCGGAAACAGCAGCACGGAGCGGAGTACCTGTCGGGCCACGAGAAAACGACTGTCAGCAAAGTCCAACAGCACAACAGCCTAGAAGACCTCATTTTTAAATGAATCTACACTTAAAATGAAGCTGGGATTCCAGGTGCATTGCACGTCAGACATGTGGGATTTCTGGTGCACACAAGTTAATTTTTTTAAAAGACGAAAGGCGGGAAGAACATGGTTATGAGATGCTTGGTTCCATCAGCTTAGAAACAAGTGTCCCACAGGGGGGAGCTCAGCCCCTTGCCCCAAGTGGGCAGCAGGCAGGAGCCATCACTGCAGTGCAGATGGGACTTTATTTTGGTGACTTTATGTCACCAAATTGCACTGCTTTTATTTCATCTGGTGAACTACTTTCTCTAAGTAAACCAACCAAACAAGTTTGAAAGTGTCAGTCACTTGGGCAGAATCTTTACAGTTTGACAACACAGGGGGATTTCAGTTTGCAGTTCAGGTAAACTTGCAGTACAGGTAAACTTGGTCAGACAAGGGTCTAAGCACACATCTCCTTTGCTAACTTGTACAATGGTACACAACATAGCTTTTCATATGGTATACTGAAATAAGACATATTCTAAAGCTGGTGATTACTTAATGTCATGATGATAGAATACACTGAAATCTTACAATAGAATTATATTCATTTTTAAGATCCACTCAGACTAAGCAGAAGTGAATTAATACACCTACTCTCAGTCATGTTTCAATGTTAATAACAAAAAAGTATTCTGAAAGAGTAACTACCACTTTTTTGTGGAAGCAGAAATATATTACAAGAATTCGTATATGAAAAACGCTCAAAGACACACAACTACAGTACCTAACAGAGGAACCAGAAAGATTCTGGATAAGACATCTGCACATAAGAAGGTACAAAAGTCTGTGCTTTGTGGGTGATTAAACTCAGAAAAAAACCATGTAATTAGATTTGTGTCTGCTTACTGCACATATCATTCTACATATTGCACAAGTTCAGTTAAAATAATGGTCTTTAGGGTCAAATGAGACTCAGCTAAGGTATGTCAGTGTATCTGTGTGCAGCACCACAGGTCCCAGAAACTCTGCTGCAGAAGGCAGGGGGTGCCACCAGGAGATGCTTACAGAATCTGGGCACTGCAACACAGCAAACAAGAAATTCAGGAAATATCAGTAACTTTCCATACTGTACTTTCTACAAATTTTTTAAAAGCAGACTTTGAAAGTGTTATTTATATCGAACATGGAACTATTTTAAAAATTCTACTACATTCCAGATGATACTCTTTTGGTTTTAGAAAAAGAAAAAGCCATTCTTGGGAAAATCAGTCCTGGGCCTCTTTTTATTAAAGGCAACCAGCAGCTGAAGTATAGGAATGCAAGACTCGTATGTACTAAATTATATGGTAGTTTTGTGATACTTCAGCTAGGAGCTGAACTCAAACTGTTGTGATCTAAAGCAGATTTGACCTGCATTCCCAGGCACACATTAATCCTTTGACATTACAGTTCATAGATACAGGATTAGTTACTTGGAGTGCTGTACTAACCACTGGGGGAAGTTGCTAAGTCTTGAAGGAAAAAAGACAAACCATGAAAGCTGTTACAATATGAATTTAAAAGCTTTTGGTTAAGATGGAGGATAATTTTACATAATTTCTTTCTTTTTTAAAAAACTCTTGCAGCCATTAGAGAAATGTAAAATTCATACTTTTCAAACACTTAACCACTATTTCTTAAGTTTCACACTAGTTTCCCAAGCCAGGATTTTGAAATGTGCATTTGACTGCAGAATAGCTCAAAGATGTAGTTTAACTTCTTTCCAATATAACTGCAAATACAACAGATGAAACGTTAAAAATTAGAATTTTATTATGACACACATTTTCATAAAAGAAGCTTGTAAATTTTGTGTTGTGAAATAAGTAGAAATATACAGGTAAAATGAAGGAAGTAAATGAGATTCAAATGCCCATCATAATTAATATATTTTTTTTTAAATTTCAAATGCCAGTATCATATCTAAACGCAACTTCCTCTAGCTGAAATTAAGTACAGGACACAGAGTCACATTCAAGTTGCAACTTTCAGAATTATTATGAGACCAGTCATTCTGAAAATGGAGGACACTGTGCACCATAAGCAGCAGGTTTTGTCACACCTATGAATGCCACACTATATACAATCAAGTAATGTGTTAAAGTTGTTTATAGAAACCCTTCACATACTCAAATGATTTTCTTGTGATAAGAATCAGTCAGAATACAAAAATATTAAACACACCCAGAGAGAGAGTAATCCAGATTCACCTGGTTTAAATTACCCCCAATTTGAAGATTTTTATCGGTTAAGCACATGGCAAGGCAGAGAGCTGGGAAACTGGACACTGATCTCAGAGACTTGAGTGGATCTGAGGATTTCTGAAAGTTGGCCAACAAATCTACTGAAGGCAAACACACCCTGTGCCCACGAGTCACTGAGAGCTGTGGGCCCCATCATTTGCCCTTCCTGTGCTTCAGTCTACCTGATAAAAACTGCACATGTATTTCACATTATACTAGAATTCTCACTGTTGATTGCTGCGACAATAAATAATATTTGCATAACTGTCATTCAATGTATTTAGCATTTATTTAACATGCTGTTACATTGCAAGATTTCAACACTCAGGATGACACATACATTGAAGTTCAATGTGGAAGGCATAATTGCTCTTTGGGTTAGTCACCATCCAGCTGCTTCTATTTTCATCAGTAATTTTTAGCTCATTAAATCACATAGGACTCAAGAGCTAAATGGTTCAAGGGACTGTTGTATGTGCTGTGTCTCAGAAGTTTTATATCTTGTGAACAACAAAAAAGTGAGCAGAACATGGTCAGAGCAACAAAACAGCCTAAAACCACAATGTGTTCTGCCTTTTATTCCTTCAGCACACCCCACAGTAGGGAGGTGCGGGGAGTTTTGGGGTTTCACTTTTGTTTATATACTGTGGTGTCTAGAGCTATCACTCCATCAATTTCAGGTATGCATAACCTGCATGGTAAATTTTACAAGACAGAAGGAAAATACTTATTTCATAAGAAAAGTGACCTCTCAGGGCATAGAATGTTAAATGTTCATTTCTCAAGAGTAGGGCACTGACCAAGAGCTTTGTTTAGGGAGGATCCTTAAATAACTATGATTCTCTTCATGTGATCAGTGCTTCATATAAGGAATTCAACAGGCTTCCTCCAAACTACCTACATACAGGACATACACATTCCTGTATATCTGTGATTTCTATTCAGATTTTAATTTATCTAAAAGAAGATAACTTGCCACCTGAGTAGCTTCAGGTCTTCCCCAGATAATGTTTATATCAACATGCTTTTGAATTTGTAGTAAGAGCTGGAAGTTTTTTTGTTTTGATTTAAATGAAAATGGAGTATAAAAGGCAATTAAATTTACATTGTTTATTACTGCAAAATTTACTAGTCTCAGTCACATCAACAAAGAAGTTCTTGAAAAATATTTAAGTGGCTTGTTCATAAAAATACCAAAAGCATGCAAATCAGATCAAGTCAAAAAAATGCCCAAACCCCAGAGTAGTATTTTTCACTATTGCCTTCTACTGAAATTGCTGAAAGACCTTTGTGAGCTATTATTAAAAATTTTAGTAATACTACTTGTTATTAGGGACTAGTAAAGGACACTGCTTATAATGTAACACCATTTACAAACAGTATTTAAAACATGACTTGACTTTTAGAGCTGTTGACACCTGTGATGACAGCAAAAGGAGCTCAATGCTTCTGAAACAAGTCAGTCTTGTTTATGCACAAGAAATGCTGCTCACAGATTGAGGCAACTCAGGTCTGTACCTTCCTGAGATCACACAGACACTGCAGCTTAGGGCCTGCAAAGAGCTGACACTACACCACTTGCTATAATACAGTGTGGTGTCTTGCTCAGAGAAACAAAAAGGGAAAGAAAAGCGGTCAGGAAATGAAAAGGAAGACACTGACCAACAGAAAGGACAGAAGCCATTTTAAGATTTGATTCAGAAAAGACTCCAAGTAGGTGAATCCATTAACTACAGCCACTCATTCCCATATGTTGGCTCTCAATGGACAGACAGTCCCTGGCCATGACAGCTGGCAGGAACGGTTTGATCTCTCTAAAGTTCCAGAACAAGACTCTCACCTAGTGAAGAAAATATTCCTTCTGTACAGAAAAAACTCAGAAACAACCTGCTAGTTCACTCTGCTTTAATGGCAGAAGCAGCAGGAGGCTCACACAGACTTCTGAGCAGAGAGTTTCCCTCCTACTCACTAATCTGTTAACATCTAAGGGTAGAAATGGCTAATGTAACAAACACTAACAAAAAGAACATCAGGCTCAGATCCTGTGCTGGTTATACAACGTGGAGCCCACGAAGAACCAGCAGAGATGAAATCAGCAGCAGGAGCAAGGAAGCAATGTGTTACCTTGCATAACCCACCAGACCACCCCATGCCCAGAGCAGGAGCATCCAAGCAGAGTCCTGCAGCTCCTCCACCGACCCTGGCCCTCAGCAACTGCATCTCTGCATGCACCACTTCACATCACAGGGCTGGAAAGCAAATGAGCAAGGAAGTTTTATCTAAAATTCCTCCGAAAAAGCAAAAGCTGTTCCTCTGTCAACAGTAACGCTTGTTTAGAGATATTTTAGTTCATTCCATATATATTAGTTTGTTATTCCTCTGCTGTGTTGGCAGGGGAAAATTTGTTATCTGCCAGGTGAAACCTAGTAAATTTTTCAAAGATAACATAATAATGAAGTTAAAGGGAATCTACAGTCTACCCTTGACATGGATTGCTACATTAATCACAGTTTCTTTTACTCAGTATGCAGAAACCTGCAGGCAAACCAACTCGGGTCATGAAGTATTCCCTGCTTTGTTACCACAGATGTGCTGAGCAGATTTCTAAGAAAACGCAGAAGGCAAAACAGACAGTGTTGGCTTGGGCTTTATTGTCACCAGAGTGGGAATTTCTAGACTTTCCAGTTCACTTTGCTCACTCATGATTTCTTCCTCATTTGGTTTATCAGTATCAGCAAATCCAGATGATTTCATGACAGTAAAAGAGCTAAAGAATGAACAAAGAAATATTTCATTTTTTGTGTAAAGTAAGAAGCTACTGTGGCTTTCTTTTCATTTATCTTCTGGATGTCCTGCAATCCTAAACAAATGTTTGGACATATTATATAGGCAACAGGACAAGTATCTCAAACACAGTCTTAATAGAGGCTGTCTCATTAATTAAGTCCCCAAGAGAAGCCTAAGCATGCTTTTTATGGACAAATAACCTGAGAATCAGGATGTTAGATGATTCCACGTGAAAATATACATTGTGAAAGTAAGAAGGGTAACGGTAGTGTAATTTGCAATATTATGCTCTAAATAAAGTTCACTTTTCTGGGTAACTAAGCAAAACAAAGTGGTAAAAAGAAAAAAAAAAGTGCAACGTATTGTAGAAAAGTTTGTATTTTTTTACCATGAACATGGTCATAGTGTCTCAGTTTGCTAGTGGCTGCTTAGTTCAAGAGAGTCTTCTGCTATCATCTCCTAACAGCCCCTCCCAATACACTGCTTTGAGGCAGGGCACGTGCATTTGATTCCACCCTTTCAACATACATTTTCTACAAAATTATTGGTGCCCAAATTTTCACTCTGGCATCAGACTAATTTTTTGCTACTTCTTCCTTTCCAGACTTATCTTTTTCTTACATGGAATCTGTGACACTAGGTGACAGAAAGGATTTTTTAGAATTTTCTAAGAAAGTTCTTTATGATAAACTTCATCTGCTTCCTGAAGAGCTAATTTGTTTTCCAAACAAATGCAGTTAGTGTATGTAGATCTGTGAAGGTGTTCTTAAAACACTAAATAATACATTTACATTTTCTCTGATGGGCTGAAGTAATTCTTGTTCCCTAGGAAGAGCAAAGTTTTTGAGTGCCACTAAGGATCATGGCAATGTTTGTCAGCTCAACTTTAATAGGGGTATTTGAGTTTTCATAGCTTGAGAACAGATTTGATCAAGACTTTTGATCACAGGACATTCTGGTAAAGTTTTCAAAGGCACACTGAGGATTCAGGTAAGGACTGAGGTTTTCAAGGGAACTGCCACATGCAGAGCTGTGAAGGCACGTGGAGGATGACACACAATGACCCAGCAAGGTAAAAAATGCAGGTAAGCACTTAACATCAGTGCCTGCAATTGCACTGTGTCTCAATTTCACTTCTGTGCAGTCTCTCAGTTCTAGGCTTCCTTTGCCACCAAAGCAGACGAGCTGTATCATCACTTTCACTGATTTAACAGAAAAGGTTGTCTGCTTCTCTCTTACTTTTTAGTCAAGCAAAGTCTGCATTTGCACCAAAGGACTCTGACATTGGTCTACTTCGAAATCAGAAATATATTATGTATTTGGTCAATGTCTGAAGATGTGGTCTTCAAATCACAGATAGGCAGTAGAAGAAAAGCTGGAGGTATTTAATAAAGACTGTCACTATCTCTCCTTCATAGCCAGACTGTAGTTTCCAGTGAATGTTTGCTTAGGTATACATCAAAGCAGCTTTCTGAGATCCAACCTGGGTGCCTGCTTTGTAATTGTTACCAATAGGAACAATACAGGAGAGAGAAATGATACCTTACATAGATGTGACAGACACTCTCAATTTCCAAAACCAGAACATTGTGTCAAGAACCTGTAAAAATCTAACATAAGGCCTGATAATGCTATTTAAACATTCACTTCTCCCATGTAACTACACTGTCTTGGGACTATAGCATGTTACATACATTAACTACACTAAAAATCCATGAAGAATGAAAAGTAAATGTGTGGGTTTTTTTGTTTCTATCTCCCCTTTTGTGTAAATGGTTACATGTTATTTGCAAAGTTTTTACTGCCTCTTCAAAAAATCATTGAAACGAGGTTGAGAATACTAGAGAACAAGTATTTCTCTCTAATTCAAAGAATTCTGCTAGTAAAATGAATCTTTCAAAACTCCAGCACAAGACTGATCTTTAAACTGAGCCCACAAATATTCTGCATTTCCTTCCCATAAAGTCATAAGAAATCCTGTAGAACCCAATGACGTATTTTGTTTATCTTAGGAAAAAGCTCCAAATCTCCCAAACCAATGATCCATCACAGAATGAGAAGGTGGCAGACACACAGGACTACTTTTCTTATTTGTAACTCATTAAATTAAAATACCTTAAAAAATCCCAAGAAAATATATTTATTTTTATGGCCAAAAGAAAATGCTACCAAAACAAAACACAGCCTCCAGTCCTCCCAAGCCTCCAGTCCTTCCTGGTAGTTCCACTTGGAAGGAAATAAAATTCAAGGACCATAATTTTTTTCCCAATGTATTGTATTTAGAACTGTAGGCTCCCGTGCAACAAATACAGTGCTGGTTACAATGATTATGTCTTTAGGTATGTAGACCTGAGTGTCACTTGCATTGAGGTGACGTGTGATGAAATTTATGTCTAAGGCCACTTTTCACTGGCTTAGAATAAATTTGATTCTGAGCCTTATATATGAAGAGTACTTTTAAAATGTGAATCACAGTGAGAGTTCTGAAGTGTAAATTTTGTGTAATACTAGGAGTATAATAAAATTCATTCTGCAGATTATAATTAATACCTCAGGATACAGCTCTCAGTAGCAGGGAAGTGATAGGCATGTATATCTTGGTAGTATCTAACTTCAGCTTCTAAGAGTAAGAAATTACTTCAGCTTCTAAGAGTAAGAAATTACTTTGCAGTAATTACTGCAAAATTACTCAGTGTGGCAGATTACAAACAGAGAAAATGAAAAGGCAGAGCCCCAGTGAGACTGCAGCATGCCTGCTACCCTACTAAATGCTTCTGGTCCTTTGTAATTCCACCTGCTGTATGGCTAAGTGTCTGATCTTGCTCCTGTTGAAGCTAGTGACATTTTCATCAAAGTAAGGAACCTTATTTCTGCCTCATGAATAAATTCTGAGTAAAATGTTTATTTTTCAGTAATTAAATATGATAGCCTAAAGTCAATATAGACCTCACCTAACACACAGTATTCTCTGCTCTAGAGACCAAGATTCTTTTATCTGCTCTTGAATAGACAGATGAAGACCATGTCTGTTGTAAAACACAGTAGTTACAGACTAATCTCTTGAAATGAGGAGTAAATTGAGACCTTTGTCAATTCCCTTTGAAATCAATATGCTTTCAATCATACCTTTTAAAAGGCTGTCAGTATCATCCATAATACCTGACTTGCAATGCTGGAACCTGTTTAATGGCAACAGTAGAGGGACCATCCACACCTCACTTTACAAGTGGGTCACAGCACAAGAAAATATTATCTGATGTTTCACATTACTTGAAATATTTTCCAGTTAGAAGCACTCCTAGAATTTTTCCAGATGAAGCCCAGGATTCTGCTAAACATACAAAAGACTAGAACTCACAAGTGTTCTTTACAGACACTGCAAGCTATTTCTCTGGAGGTCAGCTCTACATATTGAACTATTTGCAAATCATTAAAAATATTAAACACACAAACTGTTTAACGCAAGTCTCACAGGGCTGAAATGCAAATTATTATGTACTGCAACAGTTTGTGTTACTGAAGACCTGCTCAAAGTATTTAAAAAAGAAAGAAAGGGGAGTGGAAGGGGAAGGTGAAGGAAAAAAGAGAAGAGGAGAGGAGAGGGAAAAGAGAAAAAGAAATGGAGAAAAGAAAAGCAAAGCCTTTATATAGGCTAAGGTAATAATAAGAAAACTGTTCTCCCAAAAATCCCTATCTTATTGTTGGACAGAAAATAGTTTAATAGCAAAAATACTCATTGACAGAGCAGTATTTTACACAGAGAATTAAGCCCCATCAAAGTGGGTAGTATCATTCCATCTACAAGAGAAGTGCCAAAGCAGACAGCCAAAATTTGCAACGGTGTGATAATACCGGCAGGGATGGATTTGTTGCTATTATGATTAAAGCATATAAACAGAAGAAGATTAGGAGGGGTGAGAGTGAAAAGAGAGGAAGAATAGTTTATTGGTTGGAAGAAGGGCAGGGAGAAGCTTATGTTGGAATGCAGTGTCACAGTTACACACCATAAAGCTTTCAGTGGCTCCCATTACATGAATGTCAGACCGCAGCTGCCACTTTCCAGGAGAAATTCTTTCCGTTTTCATTTTGGAAGTGCAGGGTGGGAGATTTTTTTCCAGTGTAGCACTCCCATGGGATCACTGCACTCCATCTGCAGGTACCCTTGCGGTCCATGGACTGGTAAATGTCATTCTTGTACACATGCTCTGGGATACTTCCCACTTACAAGGAATGAGTAATATGCCCTTAAAGCGGAGAAATGGCTCAACAAAAAGAAAGTACTTTCACAGTCATCCATGGACAGTCATACCTACCCATAAATCTCAGTGACAATCTATCCTGTTTAAAGAAAAGTGGCTGAATAAGGTGAATGAGAAACCAGCCCTACAATTATAATATTTTGCTGATGAAAAGGCAAGGCCATTATTTTCCATCAGTGTCTCAAGATCCTTGGACTTCTATTTTAAAGAGCCCCATTCAAGACATTTTGAAGAGTTTTATTTCACCATTAACTGTAGTCAGCCCTTAAAAACTCCTTCTAGCATGGAAATCCAGTACCATTTTATCAGTTTTAAGTGGCTTACTTGATGCTATCCTCTGGAGGTAGAAGAGCAGAACGAGTCCTGACTTGTGGTATCAGTGAAGAACAGGAGGATGAGTGAGCCAGCAAGTATACAATGAGAAGAAATGAAACACAAAGCTAAACTTCCTATTTTTGTGAAAGAAAGAAAAGAAACAAGGAGTATTTGAGGTTCAAGCAGACTTATATTCTAAAAACCTTGTCAGGGTATCAGAATAAGAAGAGAAAAAGAGAATAAGGAATTCTCTCAGCCAGCTCACTGTCAGTATTTGAAATAATAAAGGAAAAATACAAAAACCTTTTCTTTGAAGTCCTATGACTTAGCTGCTATGAAAAATGGAACACAGGAAGGAATCTGCTAAAAGAGCAAAATTATCATATCTAGTTTATCATGCAAATAAAACTGGTCATCAGGTAACAAGTATTTTAGCACAACTGAGAACAAGAATTTGGAGAATACCTTTCAATTGCCAGTGCCAGATAAAAAGTCTGAACTCAGCCATCTGCCATTAAAGTTCACAATTCAAACTTTACGTATTGAGATCTGTGTCTTGGACTTTTCATTTCAACAAAATACACTTAGAGAAGTCATACTGTTGTTTTAAAGTAGAGGAGCAGAAATTTAATGATTTCAAGAACAATGAGGACTCAGTTAATTCTAACCCTTATACAGAATAATGCTTTGTTTTGGAATTTGAAATGGAATGACATTACAATTTTCCAGTGTCAAGAAATGTTTTAACAAAGTTTCTAAAAGCATATTTTTGGTAACATCAACTGAACTTTCTCACAGGATTCACAAGTTTATTAAATACATTTGTGGTTCCTAGACTTCCAGTTAAATGTATACTTTACACTGGATTCCAAATGAAAGAGCCAACTCCAGTGATTTTTTCCCAAAATGTCACAGTTATGTAGCCTTGTATTTAAACAATAGAGATAAAACATTTCAAATATTTATACATTGAAATAAAGAGCAAAGAAGGTGGACTTCTGTTACATTCAATGTTGAAGATAACCTCAGTCATAAGAGCACAGAGTGGGATTCTTAAGAAGAAATCTAGGACTTGATATAGTTCTCCAAATCAAGGTGTACTAGATGTAATCTAGGTGTCATCAACAAATCTTCAGTTATCTGAAAAGATTTGTCTTTGCATTTTTAAAATTCCTCTAAAATAATCAGTAATCAAAGAAATACTAAAAAGACAGGGAAAATAAAATTATCTAGTATTTATCTGAACTTGATTCAACAGTATATTAGAAATGCCCTCAATGCCGAGAGTATGCATTCTGCTCAGAGATCTTATAATCGGTTTTTTTGTCTTTTTTTCCAATTCCTTTCACTCCTTCAGTGAACTCTTCAAACAGGACACAACATTCCCAATGCAGAGGAACACATTGAGTAACACACAAAGTAACCTCCTCCAACTACAAGATACAAGTCAAGCCCTACACTGCTAGAATAACTCTAACACAGGCAGTGAGGGGCAAGAGATGATGAAGCAGTTCAAATTCTTTGTTAAGGACTCAGGATTGCCTGTAAAGTTACACTGAATACACAGCTTCTAGAAACAGAGATTGTTTACTGGAGTTATAGCCATGCTCAAAGTTTAACTACACGTTTGCAAAATCTGTGTTCAAAAACTCCACAATGTCCCTTCTCAAGCTCCTTTCATGAACAAGTGGCCCTAATTGACTGTTTTCCCCTTTTCTCTCCTACATTTTAAATTAGCATGAAAAGTGCTGATTTCTAGCTCTATTGCAATTTGTAAAAGCATACTGATTGCAGCAGAAAAACTAAACAAGTTCAAGCAATGTGCAACATATCTTGACACTGAATTTTGATAATTTAGTCCAAGTCCAGAGACAAGTTTCTGATTTTCAAGTGCTACACATACAGATCTGCAGCCAGAATTTCAAAAAGATCTCTCCACAGAGCGTAAAAAGTTCTTTGTGAAACCTGGCTTCCAAAAGGATGTTGAGCTCCTTTGAAAACATGTGCTATAAATCCTAGTTGTTTTTGAAATTCCTGTCTCGTTTCATGTTTATGAGTCCCTCATTTTTACAGAATAATTTCATTTAGTTATTAGGATATGAATTAAATTTTTGGAGATTCAAAAGAACAAAATTTTATGAACAAATCTGTAAAAATCTGCACTACTTAACAAATCCTGTCATTATTTTGTCATCTACCATTCCAGCCATCTTTTCATTTTTAGTGCTTCATTTCCTCTTCATTCTCATGTTTTACTTTGGATTCTTGATGAATGATCACAGATTCTGCTTTTCAGTTTATTTTTCTTCCTTTTCTATTTGTACATTTGGCTATTTTAATGTCTTTTAACTTCCTTGAAAAAAAATTTTTTTACAGGTTTATTTGAATTCTGACTACATACATCGGAAAATAAAGGTTTTATTTCTAGTGAAATAAACACAATGTTATTAAATAAATTCAAGTCCCTTGAAATCAAAATTATTGTTCTTATATTTCTCTAGTTTGAATTATCAAGGACCAACACTTTATTTTTCATATTGTTGCTGTATTCAACTGAGCACTAAACCACAAATTTTAAAAAGATGACAGAAGTTGAAGTTTTAGTAAACATTATGAACAAAATACAATGTTCCTCAGAAAGTCTTTGGACTTCATTTTTCCCTTTTTCCTTGGGCCCTGTTATTAAAGTCTTATGATCTAAACAAACTGACCATAAGGCAATGTTATTATTGACTCTGAATTCTCAGTCTTAAAAATGTTATCAGTGTTCAAATGAGAAACTTGCATGCATCTGCTTGGTAATTATGTTCTGGTGGAAATACTGCTGCTCATTTTGCCAGGTCTTTCAACCGCACCAGCCGCTGATTTTCATTAAATTCACACTTGAGCTTTTTAGTATCTCTCTACTGTTGACCAGTCACATCTGATCTTCAAGACTTCTGAACTGTAAGTCCTCCTGATTCAGAAGAGTACTGAACTATATATCATAGAATCATAGAATTGGCTGGGTTAGAGGGGACCTCAGAGATCATCAAGTCCAACCCTTGACCCATAAAGTTCTAGGGCTGAGCAGGTGAGATCTACCTGCTTCATCCACTTCAAAAACAAAGTGTGATTTGTAAGCACATGGCAGCACTGTTCAAAAATGCATCATTTGTTTTTGTAATACACAGAAAGCATTATTAAGAATCATATATCTGTTTCAAAAGGCTTTTCTAGGAGACAAAACAACTTGAATACCCACGGTGCCACAGTACACAATTTCACAGTTTCAGTCTTTCACTGATGGCATTCTAATGTGTTGCTGAGATTTTAAATTCAGGCTGGTGGCCTTTTATGAGTATCTCAGTCAAAAGTCAGTATTTCCCCAATGAATCTTTGTTTGCCATGAACTCATCCCACTATCACTCCTTGCTTTGCAGCCTCCCAACCCAGAAAGAGGTTTAAAGTTTGTCTTAGGTTTCCATATGAAGAAGGTTTCTATTTTTTTCTCTCCAAAGAAAAAAATTAGGAAAAAAAAAAAAATGGCTTCACAAATCTTTGTAGAAACATCTTTGATGCTTCAATGATATAGTATCTTATTTATTTGGTCAGGTTTAATAAATCATCTGCATTACTTCTCACTTTTTCCAAATAAGAGAGCTGCACACAGTTTGCACCAAGTTCATACTTCTTGCCTTCTTGGCTATTCCATGGTACTGCCTGAGCCATCAGCAGAACACCCTGTCACCTACCACAGAACTCTGTCACCTACTGCAAGGTGGATTATGCAGACCCCGCATGGGCATACCATCAACTAATGCAATTTTTAGTCTAATTCCTGGTTCAAACCACCTATGGGTCCATGTATACACTCCCAAAGCTATCTATTAAGAACTGAGAGAACTGACAAATATATATATATATATATATATATAATAGAAACAGTCCAGTTCAGTAACCAACTTAAAATATCCATAAGTTTAAATACATAGTGAAGGCAGCTAAGCTTAGACTCATTATTCTATGCAAAACTGTGTTAGTCTTTTTATGTCCCTCAACACCTAGAGGGAGATGAAGGTGTTTACCATCCCAATGCTGTTTGCTTGGTTTTTTAACACATAGCTTATTTATTCCAGATAGATAGACTGAAGGAGAAAAATATACCAGACTCAGTTTAGTTTTATGTCATGGCTTAAAAATTTGCATCTCTTTTCACACATTTTAAATGTGTACTAATTCTCTTCTGAGTTCTGCTAAGTATAACCATCTTTTTTTTTTCCCTGCATAATAATTTTTCAAATGTTGTTATTTGGTTTGTGCTATTTTAAGTCTTTTATCCAATTTAATTTTTATGAGGATTTTTTGTACTTTATCATTTAAACCTGCAAGTAACATGAAATTCACATAAAAATAATGTTTCTCCATTCTGTTTCTCCAGACAATGATCCCTACTGCTAGATGTAACCACATAAATCCATATTCCACTCATCACTCAATTCTCTAAGGAACCAACAGTAAACAGTTCTCAGCAGACACAAATCAAAACAACACTGCACAAACCAAGGAGATTTATTCAGGCTTCTGCTGTGCTGTTGGTTACACTGCACCACTAATCAACATTTGAATTAGATGCTATTATGCTAAATAAATTTGCAAAAAGGGAATTAAAAATTATACTCCTGTTTATCTCAGGTGTGTTTATATTTTCATTTTCTTTCTACTTCCAAAATGCACTAGAACTTCTAAAGATGTCATAACCTGCTAAATCAGCATCCTTTCAGGAGATGTTTTCTGTAATAACACCATCAATCTTGCATCAGATATACAGGTTCTAATCTTAGCAAAATAGGAACTATACAAATATCATTGCCCTCATACAGTTTTTACCTCATCCATTCATGCTTCTGAAAAGATTCCCCTCTTATTTTGAAGGTCAGAGACATGCTTAGTAGTATATGTTAGTAGATGTTTTTGTCTCTGGCCAAGACATGGCAAAGAAAAGTGTTTCTGAAATTTCTTATCCCAATCAATGTCTTTGCTAGAAAGGCCATGTTCAGAAATGCCTTCTCCCACCGTGCTGCAAAGGGCTGCAGGCAATCAGAAAGAAACAGATTTCTATATAGCAGAAAAAGCAGCTTAACAGAGTGGTGACATCTCTTATTCTGCTGTGTACCTGTAGGCCATCAATGCATCCAAAGAAGCTGTGCTCAACAGATGGAACATGGACTTTTGGTTGAAGTATGAAACGACAAAATGAAGACTATATATGTCATGCTAAAAGTGTGATTTAGGGGAGCATCAAGGATAATAAAAGGTCCAATTACTAAAAATTCAGTTAGAGAAACTTTGGAATGACAGGAAAGAAACACTAATCTATTATCAGCTAAATTTAAAAATGAATGCTAAAACTTCTGGCTTTTTCTAACATCAGAAGAAACAACAATAATGTGTAATAGATTAAAACCCATTTGCTTTTTTAACTAAATACTTTGAAAAAATTAAAAAATAAGAAAGAAATAAAGCTACCATGCACATAATCTAAAATAACTATATCTAATAAGCTCCAACAAAATGCTTCCTACTGAGGTCATTCAATCTTTGTGACCACTACATAGTAATAATGAGAGAATAATTTCTATATGGATTAGAAACTGTCTAACTAGACAGAAAACCAACATCAGGGATATATAGCCCATTTCAATAGTTCGAAAGCTTAATAAAAATGCCTGCTACCTCCTGTTAAGCATGTTCAATTTATTTATTAAAAAAAAATGACTTAGTGCCATCATTTTATATATCATAAAATAATTTAGAATAGTCAGCAATGAAGAAATGTTTGCTTAGCTCAGGAAATCTTGGTTAGCAGACAGCCTCCTGATGGTTAAAAGTCAGTACTGATTTAAGAAGAGTAAGACACATTGCAGGAACCTTCTGAACTACGTACATTACCAGACCCTGAACAAGCTGCAGCTCCTCAAGTGAAAGACCTGAACGCAATTCATATACAGACAAAAGAAAAAACATGAAAATATGGTCATGCTACTGTACAAATTTGTGAAATTCTTAAATGAAAACTATGTTTTTTTAAAAGTTAATCAGATTTCTCAAAAGAAAGTTTAGACTAATAGTTTTCTATCTGGAAGAGAACACAGTGAAGGAAATACATGGCAGATGCACAGAAATGATATGATAGGGTTTCCAAGGTAAGAACTTGTTTTATACACAACTATTTTAATGTATGCTTTACTAATTATTTATAATCTTTTTCACCGCTGAGACATGGTAGCAATGCATGGGTTTGAATTTCACATTGCATAATTTTTATTTGCTTAAACTGATACATACTCAGAGGCTTCTAATTCTTCCTTCTCAATGAGTTTTAAAAGAAGAACAACGTTTACATTCTGTGATGGTTTCTCTCATTAACATTTATTTGTTATCACAAAAGTAATTTCAAAAGCATAATTGCAAATGAAAGACTAATGCTGTAACAAACTGAATTTCACTAGCCAGGAAATATGTCAATCTTTTGATTAAACTAATGATTAAATGGACTATCTTAGGGAAGATTCAGTGGTGATGCCAGCAACGCACAAGGAAATCCTCCAACTAAGGATTTGTATTTTAGAAGAGAATGCCCGGAGGATGCAGCGTATTTATGAGTTAGGCTCAAGTTCCAACAACAAAGAAAGTATTGTTGTCAGTCAGCTTCATTTTTTAGTTCTGCTGGCTGAATAAAGAGTGAAAAAGATGAAGAGGGTAAGATGAAGTATCAAGTAAGCTCCACATGACTGCATTTTTCCATCTCCACACAGTAAGGCTAATTAATGCTCTTCCCTCCCAGTACAAAATTTTTTAGCAGTCTGACAAATTCTGGATGCTCCAGTTCCCACAAAGAGGTTAATCTTTTTAAGATTTGATGCTCATCCATGAAAACCGAGAAGCGTTTGAAAGTTACATGTGGGGCAGCAGAGTGGACAGGAACCTTACCCTGGTCCTGCCATGGAACAGGATGGCATGGGAAGGTCGGTGTCCACATGGCTGACTTTCCCCCTATCTATAAAACCGGGATGTCTAACTAGCTACTGGGAAGAGTCCTGAGCCTCTGTCTCAGAATCATGCCAAGATGTTGCCTTGGAATTGCTCTGGGCAAGAATGTTTGTCCAAAAATGTCACTATGGAGGTGGTCCAGTACTCAAATCCATGCAGAGGTCCCGTTTGGTTATGAGTATGGATTTAAGTGAGCTAAAGGCATCAGCCTTTAGTTTGTGTTAAGGGGTCTCCTGAAGAGAGAGTTAACAGAACCCTCTCTGAGAGTCAACAGGAAAATTGGGCTGGGGTCCACAACTGAACTTATCCTGGCGTAAACATGCAATTCCCATTTAATTTCTCATTTAATGAAATAAAAAAGCATATTTCACAGAGAAATTAGAAGCATTCAAAATCAACAGCTAAAGAGCAACCAAGGAAAGGGAAGGAGATAGTATTTTGTCCTTTTCATGTGTGCTAGCTCAAGTTCAGAAGGTTCCCTCATCATTGTACAAGAGGGACAATCTAGTCTGTATCTGGTTAGACTATGAAAGAGATTTCATTTGGGTAACAAAAATAGAATCTGCTTAACACACACTCCAAATACAAATGTTTACTGAATTATTTAAATAATAAATACAACACATTAACCTATAGCTCCGACTAATAAACTGTGAGCAATCAAAGGCTCTTAAAGCAGAGAATTTAAGACCAAAATCAAAACTTATGTAATAAAAGAATATCACATAAGAACTACACAAAAATAAAATCAAATTATCTAGCTACTAAAATACACATATGTTCTCAAAATCTTGTGGGAATCAAATGTTCCAGTAAAAATAAAGAGAGAGATGGAAACACAAGTTTCTTATTATCACACTTCATATGTTATAAAACCTAACAGTTAACTTATTTTTGGCAAAGGGACAAAGGTTGCACAACACTCTGGCTTACACAAATATCTTCTATTGTTAAATGCATCTTAAATGTAGCTTGTCAAATATTAACTTCATGCACGCAGTGCACCATGCAGACTACAAGTGTCCCAAAGACCACTAATGTCTCAAAACACTGATGAATAGCATGCTGCCAGTATCTAGTGAGCCAGGTGCAAAAAAATTACTCAACATTTCATAGTTTAATTGAAACCAGATAAAATAATTTCTGTAATAAAGAAGGTACAAATGTTGACCTGAGAAAAGTTGATATTTTTGGACAAATTCCTGCATGTGATATTTTCTAGAACACTCCCTCTTGAAAAGATAGAACAGTAATAAAAGTTCTCTCAAAAAAAATGCCCTTGTTTATAGTCAGAAAGTGAAATTTGCCTGTGGAAATATATCAGGATAACATCCCGTTTCACATTTTTAGTTGCTGTTTCCTTCAAATGAAAAAGAAAAAGGTGTATGTGCAGTGGAAACGATTATGAAGAAGTGGAAGAACATACTCATGCATATATTAAACACAGGCTTTAAGCTAACACTACACTTCCTTCCACTGAAGATTTTATAATGTAAAGGAAGAGGCAATGACTTTACAAGAGTGAATAGTTAAGAATAGAAATTCAGTATTCTTCATTCATCATCCTCCAGCAGAGTGAGTTATTACTGAGCACTAACAGTTTGCTGTTCCCAGAGCTGCAAGGACACAGCCTTCTTACTGCTTCACTGTGACAAAGAAAAATGTTCAGATACACATGAAGATTTAGTAACACCTCACAGTCTCATCAAGTTACACAAACCAAGAACGAATTACAGAAGCAATAATATAGGCATTAAATTTTAAAAACATCCTCCATACCAGTGCTCAGCACAATTTCTGTTATGATTGTTTTCCATGTTTTCCATTAGATTTCCCCATGTATAGCCAGCAATCCCCATGTATTAGATTTTCCCCATGTATAGCCAGCAATCTGCTTGCCTTGAAATAAGAAGCTGCTATTAAAGATGCTATATAACCATTCTTAATTTTTGGCATGGTGACATCTTGTAATTGTGATCTGTTCATCAATTATTTAAAGATGAGAAGACAACACGAAAGTCCTAAATATATTCATCACCATTATTATTTATATTACAAGGGCATTTAAAGATCCAAATTCAGAACTTTTATTTTACACCAACTAGTTTCATATATTATTAGGAATAGTCATTAATATTTTAATTTTACTTAAATTTGAAGTTTGCATGTAGTAGAATAGCTTCCATAGGGAAGGCACTGGCATTACCCAGAGGCGAAGCACGCGCAAGGTGAATGTACCTGAAGTTCTGATGCTCGCTTCATCATCTCCAGTGTGATGTAGCAACCAATAGAATGAGCAATCAATACCAGCTTTATATCTTTTGATACATTCTTTTTGAGGAAATTCAGCTTATGCTCTACTTGTCCATTAAGTCCAAAAACATCCTCTAGCTCCTTAATATCTGTGTCTGAAACATAAGAGAAAAAAAGTCCTTTGTTTTAATGATAGGGATTTCAATCTCTCTTTTTTTTTTTCCTCACTTATTTGGAAAACTCTGAAATAAATAAACTTATTAATAAAAAAAAAAACCCGAACCAAACCAAACGCAACCACAAAAACACCCCACAAAACCCTAACAAAACACCAAACCACCAATGTAAAAAATAAGTTTTAAGTTACCACCACTGGTAAATACAGGCTGATGGATCATGGACAGGACGTGAAGCCTTATGTCCAGCTGGGGAACCAGAGAAGGATATGTAAACACATGGAGCTTCATGGCACACTATCTACAGTTTAAACCCTTTCATCCAGCACAAGATGAAACTCAAGGCATTGGATCAACTTAAATCAATCCAACTTTACATTGAGAGACCCCTCACTAAAGACAAAATATCATATGTGTTATCATGCACTAAGAACCTTCAGATATTCAAAATCCCCCGTCTTAAAATAAAGATGCAGAAAAAAGTCGCACAGAATCAGGGGAAACATGAAATGCCAGTGTGCCTCTTACAGAAACCAGCCCTATTTACACAGGTCCTTATCACTGTCAATCAGTCACTAAGAGGAAGATCAAATTAGAGCTTCATGGTTAAAGGTTATTCTGCAATTGATTCCGGTTTCTCTAGGGACCTGCTAAAGGAGCCTGGGCAATCATTTACCTGCTTCCTGGCCAGTCAAGGAGACAAGGAGGATCTGATGCCTGTAAAAATTTACACCAACTGGGGCATCTTTAACTCTTGTTCTCGTTCAATTTCATACTCCAGTTTAAAACTATCATCTTTTACAATCATTACATGTTGACTTGGAGGGCAGCTTTAGCCCAGAATAAGCTAAACCTCCTGGCAGCAGGGTTCAGGCACAGGATGGGGACTGGCTCATGAATGAACCATGGGCCTACAGACAGCATGAAGGTGCCTGGCAAAAGCCACCCACCTCTAACAGATGAGGAGCAGCTCAAAGGCAGTGCACACACAGCCATACCCAGACCACCAACTATTGGGTGTTTAACTTCCCACTTGGTGTCTTTTCGTGTTTTCTGCATCGGTTCCCTACATGAAAAACAGATCTGGAAGAAAGTAGCCACCAGGCAGAGATACTGTTAAGACACATACATTAGAAAGGCTGAAACACACTGAAAAAGTGCTGTAAGAGAAAGTTAGACAGCACCATAGATCCACCTCAGCTGGTTTTGCACCCATTTAGACAAAGTGATAACCATGGAGTCAACTCCCCATGACTGTGAACACAGTTTATCAAATTCTGGAGGTTGATTTTTCTTTTAACTCACATATACTCCATTGGAAGCCAATTGGTCACTAACCTCAAATCCAAAGAATCACTAACACTACTGTAGTGAAGTTATCAGGCAGCTGACAATGATGGTATTTATTGGTGGCCTGAGGGGGCTGGCAGTGTATTGCCTTTGTGATCATCTCTATGGAACATAACATTTTGAAACAAAATAATTGCTCAGGAATGTGTTCTGATGCTTTTTTTCTGAGCTTCAACTACTACCACAGAGGTCACAACAAAGAAGTTCTTCAGCTACACTAATATTTCTACTAAAACCACCCAGTGCAATTTACATTAGCTTAACCTAAATGAAAAGGGATTTACTAAAACATGCTCAAGTCGTGCAAAATCAGATGACAAGCAGTATTTTTATTGGGCTTTCTACAAGTAATGGAACCCAAAGAGCTTGTTCTGTTTTCTGAAACCCTAAATAAAAGCCAAAGGCCAAAACACTGCTTCTATTTTTAGCAAAAGCAGTCTTTCCTACTTTTTATTTTACAAAGCAGTTCAGACTCATGTATGAGTGAGCTGTCTGCATTGCAAGACAAAATAAGGGTACATCTAACAATTAGGGATCTAATTAACAATATATAACAATAAGTGGTCTAATTAAGGGGATAGCTAATCTGTGGTTAAGACTTATCTAAATGACAGAATATTAGAAATATGATAGCCCATTAGATACAGTGAAGGAGTAGGTTAAGTTGAATATAAGTATGTTACCATGTGCTGGGTTGAGCAGGTCAATATTCCCTTGTAAACATTTTCTATCATTTCTACTCTGTTTTACTCCGGCACTGCCACCTTTAGTGATTTATCAGCACATCTTTTCATGTTTGGCATTTCATTCATAGTTTTCGTTCTTGAAAATAAGTGATTTTATAAGAATGTCAGCTTATTTCTAGGCTAGAGCAAGAGAAAAGGAAATCGACTTGGTGCATAAATCTTACAGAGAGTTTCTTATGGTTCAAAAGACCCCAAAAACCAAGAAAGAAAAATAAAATTATTTCTATCATTCTGTCTCATGAGGCTAAGGGCTGCTTTTCATTACATGAATTCAGAATCTGCTAAAAGAGATGCTGAGCATTGCTGCAATGCAATTAATAAACAACATAGCAAAGACTAGTCCAGTCTCAATATTTTCCAAGTTAAGGCAGAAAACAGTTAATTATTTCAGTTATTTAAGGTATTAGATATTTAATTTAATATTTAGTTGCCCAATAAATAGCAGTGTAGAGATTCAGGGCATCATGTATAAACTATTAATGATTTCAGTGGATGTGCCTATTCACAACCAGTTTTGTTGCCAAAACAACAATTTGGAGGAAAGACATGGATGAGAATTAAAAGCAGAGTGAAAACAAAGGCTTTTTCTTCCTCACATTTGCCCAGACTTGAGTTTAGGACTTGATCACATCCAGCCCAAGCTTGTGCACTAATGCTTCCATAAGAGTAGAGCTTTCAGAATCAATTTTTAATTGGCTGGGTTATTTATGATAAATGATCACAGAGACCTGTTGTACTTTACTGCACCAAAGCATCCTCAGCACCACTCAGCCCAAGGATGCTCAGCTTCCCACGTCTACTGTATACATAAATACGTGACTTCTCCAAGACTGAAACAAGTCCTGATGGCCAATGCTGACTCCAAAGAATTGAGTCAGCTGTTAAGGATGGAAATGACCTTTAAGATCATCAAGTCCAACCATCAAAGAAACGATTGTGTTTTGCTGCCAAACCAAATCACACTGGCAACAGTCCTAGAGAAGCCATGCTACAGGATGAGATTGCACTGTGGGGTCTGGCAATCCACATGCAAAACTCTCCTCATTACCAAATGACCCTGCTTTCTGGTCAGGTGAAACTTCAACACCACATAACCCTATATTGCAGTACACATCCTATTTTTACTTCTGAACAGATATAAAACTGCCCACGCCTCGTGTCAGTTTGTGTTTCCCTAACGCAGATGCTACAACTTTAATTGTCAAAAATATGTGAGAGCTGGGCTGTGTCACAGGTTTGAAAGATTTATTTATTTATTTTACAGAATAAAATCGCTCAGGGATTATCCAAAGTCAACATGAATTTCTTGGGTGGAGAAGCTTAAATGTGTTCTTTATATAAGCAAACAGACTTGCACAAACACACTGGCAGTGAGCTCTCCAATGGCTCTGCATCAGAGAAGGGACTAGAATTACTCTACCTCAGGTGTGGAATAAATGGCATGGCTCATGGAGACCTCATTTTAGGCATTTTTTAGATAGTAGAAATTATATGAGTTGCACCTTATGCTGCAAACACCTCATCTGGCCCAAGCCATGTGATTTTAAGACTTTATTTAGCTGAAGTGTATTAAAAGAAATGCTGCATTTCTTTATTTTCTTTGGCAAAGCATTAATCTTCTGATGTGCTTTTGGAAAAACAAATGCGCAATAACTTTAATGAAGCTCTTTTTCTGACCTCCACTAAACCCACAGTCAGAAAACAATGATGGATTAAAATAAAGTGTTTGCTCTAAGATTAGTCAACAAGTTAATCTTGCTAGGAAAGAGGACTTTGGTTTTCAGGGAAAGAACGGGGAATTGTGTTTGCTTGTTTTTCTGCTGCATATACAACGGAAATTCTTAGGCAGAAAAAATGAATCAGTTATATGAGGAGATACTGGAGAGACATAATGTTTATCCTTTCTTTCCTTTCATTAAAAAGTCTCCAAAAAATCATAGACTTTTAGTGGATGCTTAGGGCAGACCTTATTAACATTATATAAAGGATATATAAAATATATAAAAGAAGATGGAGACTCCCTTTTTATACGGAGTCACATGAAAAAATGGTAATGGGTACAAGTTACTCAAGGGGATTCCAATTGGACTCCAGAAGAAAACTTTTCACCATGAGAACAGTTAAACATTGGAATAACCTCCCAAGGGAAGTGGTGGTTTCCCCTACAGTGGACAGTTTTAAGACTCAGCTCGACAGGGCCATCTAATTTAAACTAATATCATTACCTAGAAAGTTTGGATGATTCTTGATGTCCCTTCCAACCTGGCATTCTATGATTCTATGATTTGAAAAAATACTGAAGGCCATATTTTCAAAATCTACCCTAAAATTTGTGTGTGTAATTTTTGCATTCCTTTGTACTTCCCTAATTTCACAAGAGAATGCCTGTGTATACAAACTCTCTGAATTCAAGTTCAGTACATACAGACATTTGTCCACTTCTTGTGGAGTGACTTTAAAGTCTGTCTCAACATCTGGTCACACAAAAGGCCCCCAAATTCCTCATGAAACAGAAAGTGACTGTATGAAAAGATGACTTGCAATTACATGCCATGAAGGACAGGGAGGCAAAAACCACTGCTCTACCTGCACTGAATCTTCTTCCCTGTGTCATTTACTCTAGGAGGTAGTACCAGTGTATCTAAGGAGAAACTCTAATCAACTATGTGTATAAATTCTTGCGCTCAAGAATTTTCAAGAATGGACCTTTACAGGAAAAGGACAAGTAATGATTTGGGGCTGAACTACAGGACTGGAAAAAGAGTCACCTCTTCCTTTGAAGATGGGGTTCATTTCAGGTGTGTGAAACATCACCATAACGCTTAACACTAACAGGGAGAAGAAATAACAAGTTTAACCACATGAAAACACAGTAAGGTGTCAAGAGGAAGAAAAGCAAAGAGGGAGTAGAAACTGAAAGGTCAGAGATTACATCAAAACACATGAAAAGGGAAGGCACCAAGCATCAAGTACAGCCAACCAAATAGTTCAGGAGAGCTAGCTCAGGGTCATGTTAAGTCCACTGCATCTCCATCAAATGCCATAAATGCAATCAACATATAGGGCCAAGTTCTTTAGACTTTATGGCCCACCTCATGTACAAATACATACAAACACTGGTGGGAAGAGCAGAAGCTGTGACTGAGCAACTACAGTTTAGATGGAGCGACCTGTGAAAAGTTCTGTTTTCCCTCCAGATAGTGACAGGAATAGAGCCACCCCACAACTAAACTACTTAGAAGAATTACATGTTAAAGTGGTGTGCATGGCCAGAAGTTTAATTTTGGAAATTAAATAACTTGATTGGGTTTGTTCAAACAGCAAAAGACAATAATTTCTTACAAATGAACAATGCCATCTGATGTTTACATACAGCTGTAAGCTTAAAACCTAAGATTTCAGATTTGTTGGTCTAGTATGGGAAATGCACTAGAAAATGCACCTCCTAAAGATATATTGCTTAAACCCTAAACACTTCACCCAATCTTTCATTTGATTATTGAACCCTGGATAATTTGTATCAGCAAGCAATAAAATGCCAAATAAATGGGAAGGAAACTGTGAAGAATGTTCAGTAAATACTGAAGAACTCCTCCTGAAACCAGGAACCAGGTCTTAAAGCATTGTGTTTTAGATTAACCCTTAGACCTTAGTCTGGCCCAAGCAACCTCAGGAACTGTTCATGCAACTTTTGGATAAACACAGCACTCATTAGTACTTACTGGAGTAATTACTTTTTGTAAAGGTATCCTCCACAAATAAATTACCATTTACTCAAGATACTGAAGTGGTCATGTGCATTATTTTCTTTATTAAAAAAACGAGACCTGAATTTACAAACTGAACTACTAATTTCCTTAGCTATCTATATACTTATTGCTGTGACACTTGTTAAACACCTACTCTGTTTTGCAAAGGAAGCAATACTAGAATTAAATTAGTACAGGAAAAGTATGACAGAATGCCTTACAAAATGACAAGTACTAAAACCCAATTTTTAATTAAAAAAATACAGGAGGACAATGAACTTATTAAATGAAGATGTCTGTGAGAGACTTCTTTTTGTTTTACATTTCCAGTCTTGCTCCCCTCTAACAGATTCAAGCAACTACTATCAAGGTATGTTGATATACCAGCACAAACCTTGAGGGTTTTGTGTTTTTTTGGTTGTCTGACTTTGGCAAGGCAAAAACCACGAAGCAGTGTTATATTACATGGTTCTACAACAATCTATGCTTCCAGAATCACTTAACATGCATAAAGCAAATATAACATGGGTATTTTGTTTAATATAGATGGAAAGTTTTTCTCTATTGGAATGACTTTGTTCTACAAACAGTACACTGAACAACTACTTAAAGTGCAATTTATAAGAATTTTCAAAATAATTTTATTTTTATTAACAAGTAAAACAGCATAAAAACAAACAAAAAACTGAAACAAAAACCAAACCAAAACAACCCAATTTGGCAGAGTAGAGATCATAGAACCATCACTGTACAGGAGCAGACCTTGCAAAATTACAAATAATTTCAGTACTGGCTGACTTTCAAAATCTTTCAGCAGTTCTCTTTTCCAGTAATCTTCAAATGGATCAGCTCTAGCACAGTTTCTTAAGGAAAGGTGACTGAACATAGTCTGAAATACTTCAGACTACACACAAGCAAAGAGGTACTGAATAAAAGTAACACCAGTGTAGTAGGAACAACATGTTAATTATTCCTGGGGGGCTGAGGCCTCTGGGTATTCCAGAGTAACTCCATAGCAAAGATAAGCTACCCCAGCAGTTGTCAAAATAAGTGGGCTCAGCCTTCCCATACAATGTGCTGAAGAGAAGCACCTCTCTTAGCATTGCAGGAAAAAATAAGATAGAAGATAGAATAAAGAATAAAGAAGAATTAAGAAGAAAGAAAGGAAGTAGCCTTGCATTGGCAGAAACTTCATTAATAGTGAGAGGAAGCAGAGCTCAGGTACTCTACAACCACCTGAGAAGAGGTGATGTGAGTGAGGTGATGGTCCATCTCTTCTAGGTAACAAGCAATAGCATAAGACAAAATGGACTCAAGTTGAACCAGGAGGTTTAGACTAGGTATTAGAAAGCATTCCTACACTAGGGCTGTCAGACACTAGAACAGGCTGCACAGGGAAGTGGTTGAGTAACCATCCCTGGAGATATTTAATAATTGTGTAGACAGTGAAGTTAAGGACACGGTTTAGCAGTAGACTTGGTAGGTTAGGTCAAGTGTTAAGGTCGGTCGTTGGACTTGATCTTAAGGGTCTTTTCTAAAATAAATGATTCTATCAGTCTATGATTCTACTTGAAGATCTGTTGGTGAGAAAATGAAGTCAGTAACATGACCTTTAGGAAACAGTGTGCACCCAGGTGTGTGCACTTTTACCTGAACTGTCTCCACATTCAATCTGAGCCTCTGGATGGGATCATTGTACCAGTAATGTTTGTTCAAACAACATAAAGAAAATCCTGCCATTGACATTGTCTTGTTGGTTTGCTGGGTTTATTCCACAAATCAGTCTAGGCCCCTAGAAACCCACTTTGACTCTCTAAGAAGTCTATTTTTGTTGCTCTGCCTGACTAGCAAGTGGTACTCCTGCATATGCTTACCTTGCATGTTTCCCCTTAAAAACACTCATTTAATGCTTGATCAGAAATAGTATCACCCACTTGTGCAAGGCCAAGTATACTTCTCAACTATTGGAGTTATATTGCACCATCATCTAGAATAATTATCTGCAGTACACAGATCAAAACTATTTAACACTATGGTCTAGCATCCTTTTAATTTTAAGGTGTAAATAACCCACTTAGGAAAACAACATGTTTCCACCATTCTTCTGTATTCTTCAAAACTGATGGATTACTAGAAGTTTTCAAAATTATAATCTTAGATTCCCTGACACTGTAAACTGGTGCCACACAGCTTGCTACAAAGAACTGTGGCATTTTATTCCAGCAGAGAATGTGAGTCCAGCCTACTGGCACCATGGGCTGCAGCACAAAACATATACAAAATATTCTGCAGTGCAGTGCTACCTCAGTGCTCAATCAATGCTTCTCACTGCTCCCTGTATTGAAAAGCCTTGTAAAGTCCCTGTTGGGGCTTCTCTGCACAAAGGATTGCAAGCTGACAGCAAAGGGAACCAGCTGTGGCTCAGTGACTCCCAGAATTGATCCTCACTGGACATCAAAGCAACAGGGAGTCTGCTTTTTCAGCAGCTGGAAGAATCCTGTTCCCTGATCCAACACTCTCCACTGAGTTACACATTCTGCCATCATTGGAAAAGGCTGAGATTTTGATTGAGGAGCACTCCATGATCTCTATTCCATTACTTTGCATAGCATAAGGCAGCACTGAATTGGACAAAACAGCTTATGTAAAAGTCTGGCATTATTAAAATCAGTGGCAAAACTGGGGAGAAGAAATGGATTTTCACCCTCTACTTTCTTAAAATATAGCAGGTGTCTTTAATTGCTGATGCTTAAAATAACCATCTGCACAGTCTGTCTAGTACAAATTTTGGATCTTTGGGCACAAAAGAACTTTTTGTCAAACCAATCACTTCAAATCATGATTTATATCTTCCTCTTCTCCAGTGTTCTGTTACACTATTTTAAAATATTTGGCATTATTTATTCCCTCTTATCAAAATAGCAGCTTCCTCCTTAACCTTCCTAGAGGAAATGCTGAAGGTTTTTCATTCTTACTTGCCCAGCTGAACTGCCCAGGACAGTATGGCAGTGTGTCAAGGACAATGTGATGGTTTCATTTTGCTTGGAGTTTTGCATTATACTTGAAATAAGAGACTAAAGTTGATCTGACATTATAGATGAATAAGGGATTTTTATTCCTTTTTACACAGGTGAGATATGCTACATAGAAAGCAAACCCATTCACCAGTGACCCACAGGGTCACAGTCAGGCTAAGGTTGATTTTCTCATTCATTTACATTAGCAGACATCAAAGCCATAGCTCACAACAAACTCTTTGAAACTGCCTGCGGCTTTACAGTGCAATTTATAGAAAAAGATAGCAACTGAGTTTGACCTGCACTCTACACATAAACAGGTCAAAATATGATAAGTTTTATACTAAAGTGCATTCAGAATTACTGAAATTTGTCTCAATGATTAATGCAGGATAAACCATACTCCTTCAAATCAAAGCCACAGTCTGGTTCTGAAAAAAATTATATTATAGTGGCAATTAGTCTACTATAACATTTAACCCAACAGGGATTAATTTGGCAAGTAAGCAGTCACCTGACCACACCAGTAAATTGATAGCTGTAGTTAGCTGTAGTAAATTGGATTATCTTAATAAACGTATTAATGCAAAAAATGTAAAATTCAACATTAGGAAAGATACGAATATGTCTAGCTTAAAGAAAAAGAATAGTCCCATACAGTATCAACAGGAGGGAAAACGAAAAACCCTTTCATCCAGCAAGCAGCCATGAAACCTCATTCAACCCCCATCCACAGTATGTTATCACTTTATCATTTCTCAAAGCATATAGCCCCTATTTGGATCTTGATGAGAGATTTAAGTAGATACACTAGAGGTAACAGTACCTCATTAATAAAGACAATTATCTAAGAATGAGCTCATCTGCAGTAAGTTCTTCCCACGCAGTCTGCCTTACAGTTTCCTGCATTTCCCTGAAATGCCAACATTGCTCCTTAAAGAAAGAGAAACTCCTACAACCAAAGCAAACAGAAAGACTCCATGTTCCAAACCTGATTATTTTTAGAATCTGGAATTATGCTGTGCATTGCTAATGGTTTCTCATTCTTCAGTTGTAGATCACTGTCACTTAAAAATAAAAATACCATTGTATACTGAATTAATCCTGCCTTGTGGGTATAAAAATGAAATATAGGATCTACATCTAAAGTAGAAATTCTTGTCAATAAGTAAAAATATTAATCAGCTTTTTTTTCGAGACCTAACCTATGTAGTGCATAAACCTTTTTACTAAACTATCTAAACAAATCCAGGCCTGTTACACCTTCAGACAGAAAGGATTATTCTCTGCCTTGCATATAGCTCGTTTTCATTCTGTTAGCAAAAGGAAATATAACTTTCAAGCTGACTTGGATTAAAGGATTTCTAAGCAGTCTCCCTGAGGATAATAATCTGAATAATTTCAGTATTTTTAAAAAATAATTTAACTTTTTAATTTTCTCTACAGAAGTCTGATAAGCATTTCAATGAGTTACTCTGAAAAATCACAGCACTACTCATCTCAGTGAACTGTGACATGCCTTCTAGAGTCAAGACACCAAAAGATATAAATGTTACCTTTTCATAGGGTTCACATTCTTGAACACTTTTTTCCCCCCACTAACAGCCATCTGCATCTAATTAGAAGTGATGGTATCAGCTGGAGAACATACCTATGTCATGGGGTGAAAGGTGGAAAATGATCCATAAACAATCTCAAAACCTACATCCAAAGTGTCCTGGAATGCAGTAAAGATGTTATACTCTCCAACCCAATGGATGTCAATTTTTTTTTAACAATGTTTTGGATAAGGATCCAGGCGACTGTGTATCAGGTTGTTACTTTAAAGCACATCCTTAAATATAGAATTATATTAACCTAACTTGAAGATATGGATGAAAAATTCTGGTTCTTCTAGAAGTGGAATTACTTTAATATAGTACTGCAGTGGATTAGAAAGCTGTTCATGGATATTTTTCAGTAATATGCCTACATATATTATTTTGACAGACTCAATGGAAACCTTGAAAGAAACAGAGGAAACAGGGAACCTATTTTTCATATAGATATAACATAAGTAAAGACAAAGTCCTCTTTGCAGTAACACCAGCAATAATTGATCCCAACTCCATTAAAGTCAATGGAATATAAAGCTATGCATTAAGTGGTACCAGAATTAGCTCTCAGTGTTTAAATGATCATTACAAATAAATACATGGCTGTTAAGGTATGATGCTATGAGCAGTTAAAATTGTTATCGTTTTGGTTGGCCAGAAAAGAAAACAATAGAGAAACTCAGAAATACTTCACATATGGCAAAATTTTATTTTCTTAGTTTTGATTTTGAATGGAACAAGATTTTTAAACACATGCTTAAAATTAAGCAGAACTGATAAAGTCAATGCCAAATGCCAAGACTTCACTCAAAAGGATCTATTTGCATAATTATGGGCATGACTATGGAACCTCAACTGAATATGGCTCAAAGGAAAGAAGTAAACGGAGTACTGCAGCATCCCTAGGGCTGCTTACTTTTCACACATTCAGATTTAAAACATTCCAGTGGGTTCATAACATGACATGATCATTTATCTCCTTACAATAGACACCTAACATTAAAACCTTACAGTGAAATGCAGATCTTACCAGGCAAAGACAAAACCCTTGACCCTTAAATGCCTCATAATATTTTCTATATATATGTACACACAGGGACACACACACACACTTCTTTCCCTGAGCTGCCTTTCCAAAGACAAGGAATAAGGTTTCTGGGCAGCAGCAACTGCATCAGGAGGGGCAGGAGGACTGCACTGCACTGAGCTGGCAGCTCCTGTGCCCACCCTGATGTGGGATCCCTCACTGCTGACAAACACCATGTGAAGGGCTCAGTGGGATTAAGCAGTGGTGGGGCCAGCTTTGTAAACAGGAAGCTTCTCCTCTCTACTCATTGAATAATAATTAAAAAGGTACTTACCTGAATAACATGCTTAAAATTTGGTCCTTTTTAATGTACCTACAGTGTGATCCCATTGCACTGGGAGACACCTTTGCCATATAATTCTGCATTAAAATTAAGTAGTGCTATGTGTTCTAGGACACAAAAATGACTAGAGATCTCTGGGTCTATAATATTTAAACAGTGCGGATCAAACCCGTGAAAAAGTTATACTAAAGATAATCCATCTATGAATGATTCTCACCTATTTTAATTTATATGCCTAGGAAGCAGAAAACAGTTAAAATATAAACAAGTGTGAATTAAGTGTGCATAATATGAATTAAATGTGTGTGCACATAGGCTTAAAGTAGGTATGGCAGATGCCAGCTTAACCACCTTTCTTCTCCTTTTCTCCTTTTCCTGATACAATACAAGACATAAATACCTTTTAAACATGGCTATGACTGTGTCCTGCACATGGCCAGATACCTAACATTGCTACTTCTGTTTGGTATCTAACAAAATAGTGCTGCATTCCAGATAAGGATTCTATTCTAGGACTAGCACTACAGACCCTAATTCTGAGGTGGTTTTGTACTGACTGAACAGACTGCCAGTGGCTCTGATTCACCTGATCCAGCAGTGAAGGTTTTCTCCAACATCAGAAATCATTGTAAACACCTGTACTACTTAAACCGAATGCGAGTCCCATGTTGGCTAAAATTACCAAATGCTCCCAGTGTCTTTGTGTAACTTCTGTCCTTTAGGGTTATGAACAACAAGGGCAAAGGCAGGCTGTTAGCTAAGGATGAGTCCCCTGTTTTTAGGAACCCAGGTCTTGGAACACCTGACTTGCATGATCTCCTTCTCTCCTGTTTGCAGCAGTGCAGACCCCAATCCCACTCCCCTCCATCACCTCACATTCATGGTAGCACAACATCTCGAAGGCCACCGCAGCAAATGCTTACACAAAAAAAGCATTATTGGAAAATTATTCTTAGCTACAGTAAATTCTGCTTAGCAAGTGGAAAACCATGAGAGCCGACTACATCTGACCAGCCATCTCTTCTTGGAAAGCAAGGAAATGTCTGGGAACCACCAGTGGCCCACAGACCACAGGCTGGGAATCACTGTCCTAAACAAGTCACAACCCTCTTATTATAGCACATCATTCTCCTTGTCCTGCTCAGGCTACTATTTTAGGTTTTCTGCTGCCAGCACAGCACATCAAGATGGCAAAACCTTATGCCTCATATATGGTAATCATGCTTACACTTCTATCTGGCATTTGGTTGACAAATATTTGTCAATCTATGACTTTATTAGCTTGCTGAAGTATAAATTTGGTTTTACTCAAATTATTTCAGTAATTTTTTGTGTAGATTTGTACCACTTTAGCTAGAGGCAGAATCTCATGGTAAATTCTAGAGTTTCATTAGCAGTCAGAGGGCTGGAAAAGGAACTCCACGCAGACGAATAGTAACAACAGCTATAAAGCAATATATCAAATAAAATCGAGCTGTATATGGCTTCCAAACTTTCCTGTAACACTAAAAATTTTTTTTTTAAATTTTTTTAATACAATCGATCATTACACTTCAAAACTTCACACTGATGGTACATTAACATTTTTGGGATCACATAATCCCAATGTCTTCATAGATAATTTTTTATCCCTCCACCAGTTCTGTGCTTTTTCACATGTTGCTTCTTAGGGATATAATTCGATTTCAAAATGGTCTGAAGGTCCCACGCTCCCTGCATAAAAAAAGCAATGGAGATACTCGTTTGATGGTCTATAAATCTATCCTTATCTACCTCTTTTTATCACAGAAAATGAACTGGAGGATAGTTTAAGAGATCTTAAGGACATAGTCCATGGGACATCAAAAATACCACTCAAACTTCCCTGTCATTCAGGGAATAATGACAGGGAATTCAGGGAATAATGTCATTCAAGGGTTTTGTATATAAACTCCAATTTTCCACAGCTTTTAAAGAAATTTTGGGTGAGAATAGATCTTTTATTCCTTATTTTAAAGTGGGGTAATCACAGCACTTAATTTGTAATGCATATAAAATTAGAGATGAATAATTTCAGCATTTGTTCATTGATAAGTGTTTTAACTAGCAGTTTGTTTCCTATCAAAACACATTGAAAGGCTGTTGAAAAGCTTCCAACTGTTATTCATTGCCATTAAAGGAGCGACTTCTAAACATGAGTCTTTACTTTTGAAGCACTCAAGCATTTCCTCTCAACTATGTTTCATAATATAAAGTACACAACTTCATTGTCCACACTTTACAATATATTATAATGTCCAAACCCACAAGGTGAGCAGCTATATGGCACTTCGACAGAATAATTTGAGTGTGAATACATATGAAATATTTTTTATTCTAACTTTATTTTTCAGTTGTACCTTTAACTTTATTTATTTATTTGTTTTAATTTCTAAGTCAAAACACCACCTTATTATTTTCCTTAGGAAAATACAAACTTACAGATCCTAGTGTTCAGGCAGCAGCTTGCTTTGGCAGCAGGGTCACTGAGCTCTAGTGTAATTCTCACCCATTCATACAGGAAACAAAAACTTGCACTTTAAATAAAGCCTCAAAACATCTAAAAGCCTAAAATTTACCCGGATAAACACGGCAGAATATGTTATCCGATAAGAAATCTCAAAAGAAGTGTAATGCAAATTCTTTGATGGAGTGACACATTAAAAGGAGCTCCAGAACTGAAAAGAATAAATCTACTGCGGCTACAGAGGTCTATTAGTTTTTACTTTTAATTTTGAAATTATGATCTATTTGTAGAAATCTTTCCTTTCTTATGAGCATGTCTTTATAAGTTAGAAATTAATTATGTGTTATTACCTGCACCTTAAAAAGAATTACAATAAAATCACAATGTATTTGGCATCATGAACTATCACAGCAAGCAAATGGGCAGAGGGTTTGATATTACAAAAGAACCTGCTCGTAGGTAGCATTTGTTCAAGAAGCATGAACACTGTAATCATTAGAGAAACTATGAGTCAAAGTGTCAATAACAGGCACTGAAAAGAAAAAAGGCATCATTTTTAAGATTATATGAGTATTTATAAAGCATTTGTAGATTTCTAGTTTTAAACAAAATAACCGAGACTTAGAAAACTACTCTCCTTTTTGAAGTTTTATCTGTAGTCAAAGATTAATGTGGGCCTTTTTTATAGTCACAACAGTGTTCATAAAATGGTCTCTTGGAATAGTTTGGGTTGGAAGGAACCCTAAAGATCACCTAGTTATAATCCCCCTGCATGGGCAGGGACACCTTCCCCTAGAACATTTGAACCGACTGCCTTTTCAAAAGCTAAGTAGAAAAATAAAGTTGGAATTGGGGCTTAACTTTTTGAGGTGTAACTTTCACTGAGCAAAGTAAGTTTCAAATCTTTTTGCACAATGACAATGATTGCTAGGAGTAGAAGTACAGCAATGAAATGTTCAATTAATGTTGTGTGTCTCTGTGCTTATAGCTTGAAGGAGCCCTCTGAATAGAAGGGTATCACACAGAAGTAAAAATCAACAGGGTAGCTTTGTTCAGTTCTCAAATCACTATGTGACATACCTCCAGTAAATTAGGAGCTAGTCTGTGATTGATGGCTGCTGTAGGAAAACTTGCTTTAGTCCTTCCAAGAGTTTCAAAATCTAACTGATCTAAATATAACCAGGCATACTATTCAACAGTTTCATTTCAAGCCTTTACTATTTTGAAGACAGGATAATATACGTTAGATGTACTATTTACATACTAACACACACTGTATCAGTGGTCTCTCAAGCTGTGTGAAGGAAGAAAATATTAGAAATTCAGTAACAGATGTAAGCAATTTATACTGATGATAAAAAAAGATCTTCAGGCTGTATGTGGAAAAAATTTTACTGATACGAATTGTTTGATAGGAGTGCTTGATTGAAAAGCTTGCAAACCACTGTTCTAAATGAACCAGTATGATTTAATCCTTCTTATGAAGAAATACTGAAATTCCTCTAAGGATTTGCAGGAGGCTACTTCAAATGAAAAATTATGAAATGCTCATCAGAAACATGAACGAATACATGGAAACTTTATCTTAACAGTCCCTGCCTAGTTCCTTGCCAAAATATCCCCTTTTTCAGTTTTTGTGCAGCAATTTCATAGAATCATAGAATGGGTTGGGTTGATCTCTTTTAAACCTGCTAGTGCCATTTAGTGACCATTATTTCCATTGCTGAATCTTTTGTGGCTTATTTTTGCAGCTAGTTTATTCACTGTCATGATTTTGGAAGCCTCAGTCATGCTCCTGAGAAGCATTCTGCTCTCCAAACTGAAGAGTCATCCAACCTCTCACAAAGGGAGCTGATTCCTCCTTGTTGGTTGTGCTGCCTCTCTCCATAGACTCACCAACTTCACTCTTGAAATACTGTCCTTGAGCTGCCCACCAGACCCATGCTCTGTTTTTCAAGATGCATGCCCACTATGGTTCTATACAACAATGAAACAACAGCTTCTGCCTTGCCTGTAACACTTGTTATGTCCAACATTTTGTTGACTTAGATTTTGTCTGCTGCTGTGCAATGAGAAATTATATTGGAGAACTGTCAGCGATGACACCAGTATCCTTCCTCAGTTTTACAAATGAATTACAAGTACAGGATCATCTAAACACAGTTAAAAGAGAACTTTTTTTTTTCATGTGCATTAACACATATTTATCTAGCCTGACACTCATCTACCAGCATTTTGCCTACAAACTGTGTTTTGTAAAATACTTTTGTAGTCCCTTGACATTTAGGGTCTTCTCTGTAATTAAAGACTAAAAGTCACAAACTGAAAAATTTCATCCACAAACTGAAAAATTTCACTGTTTACTCTCATTCATCACGTCATGGGTGAATATATTGAATACAACTTGACACAGCACCAGTCCTTAGAGTACTTCATTTCTGACCTGTCCATCCTAACCAGAAAGCACACTCTGGTAAATCCCCTCTCATGGGAGTTTTGTCAATGGAAAAGGACACCCCAAATCAGCTGGAGGTTTGGCTTCAATTTACACTATCTGCTCCCTCTTTCCTGTTGGATGCTCTCATTCCCCCAGATTTACACTCTCCTTAGCAGCAGAAACAGGGTCTATCTCAGTGGAAGTGGGACAGCTGTACAACAGCCCTGCTGGCCCTGTCCAAAAACCTCTCATTTCAACTAGTTCACAGCCATCTCAAGCCAGCAAATGCATCTCTCACAGTCAGGCTCTTTTCACTAAATGCACTTACAGATGTGAGCCCAGGGCAGGTTATCAGACCTACAAGAGTTCTCTGCAATAAACTTGGCTCTGTTCAATTGCCAGACTTCTATCTGCATCCTTTGGTTAACATTGTACCAGAAACTATAAACCTAAGGATTTCTCGCCTGTCAGGAGAAAGTGGTAACATTTGGTAGTTTGACAATTGAACATGATGACTGGAAAGAATTTTAGAAAATAAATACAAGTTTCATGTTTCAGCTTCAAACTTGAAATTTAATAAACTTTAAATAATAAAAAGGCTTAAAATCTCAGGGGCAAAGGTTACTGAGGGAGAGTTATGCTGAACAGCTAGAACAGTTTCTTCTTCAAAACTCTTAGCTTGCTTCACATTGCTGAACCTTTTGGTCCTAAAGAATCACACTGATTTACTACAACATCTCTGCAGCTTGAATAAGCCCTGAGCTCTTTTGACACTAAACAGCTTTCAGGAAAGCTGAATTCACTATTAGCTTTCCCCTTTTACAATGCTGTACATTAATAACATTCACTGGCAATTTGCATGTAAAAAGACTTTTAGCAGATAAACAAACAACCTCTACCCTACAAATGCCCCATACTCTAGTCTCAGAAAGATTTACTTCCTAGAAATGCACTAATTTAGTACAACAGTTTTGAAATTCAGAGATAACTAAGTATCTCCTCAAGTACTCAATCTCTAAATTGGACATGTAATTTTAAAAGTGTACTTTTCACTCTATTCTTCTCAACATAAACACACTCTAAACCTTCTTCTCCATAACTTTTCTTTATATTAGCAAATTCACTTATACTCGTAATAGTATTTGTTTGGCTAGTAAATCTAATAAACCTAAAAATACTCTCTTTCTCAGTAACTTCCCTTCTCATACAATTGTTCCATGGAAATATCATGGAGACATTAAAAAACCCTGTAATACTGTTTCTAATAGGCACAAGTTCTGCTAGTGAAATCGGGGGCAGAGGGGAGAAGGGGTACAAATAGTTGTATGTACAAGTTACAGGTTTGTACCTTCTATCATTTCCATTCCACTAGGAGGCTTACAATGTCCGGCATGGCTCACAACCCAAACAGGATACTGCTTATTTAGTCCACAATATAAGGCCTGTATAAAGGTCCTGTAATAACCTGCCAGTCCAGGGTTACCTGCCAAAAAACAGAATATACAAGCACAGTCAATGTTAACCTTCTGACAGCAAGCAATTTCCTTCAAAGCAAACTAAAGAGCATTATAGAGAAAATTTAAAATTTCTTTTTAATAGTACATGTTCGATTTTTATTTTCACAGTTTCAGGGACTAAACTATTGAACTAGTTAAATTCCATTGATAAGCAGCACCCATGAGAAGCATTTAACAAAATCACTTTGAAACTGCAGAACTTAAAATGGAAGCCCAATACAAGAGAAAATCTCATTTTCCATGAAAGGTCAGCCAACTTGCTTATCTGTTGCATCAAGTTAAAGATACATAAAACAGGCCAAAGAAAACCCCAGGTCTTATAAAAGTATCAAAAAAGACTAAAGCATTATCACTTGATTGAGATGTCTGCCCTCCAGAATAACTTGTGTTATTACTTCAAAACAGGTATGTTGCATCTTGACAATACAAAAAGCTGTATTGACCCTAAAGCAGAGGGTGATTTTATTTTAAATTCATTGGATTATATACTTTTTTTCTGCTTGCAACTTCACATTCTCTCTGTCTTCTTCTATTGCTCTTGAGAAGCATTTTCCTTTTCAATCCTTGTGCTTTAGAACCATGGAAGAATCTATCCTTCCTTCTGCAACACATCAGCTTTAGAGAGAAATTGTCAAAAGTAGTTTCTGTCTGTACAAACCTGGCTTGGCCTGAGAGAGCAGACCACCTAAATCCCTTGTTTAACAGAGACAATACAGTCAGGTAACCCTGCTGAAGTGGAAACTGAAATACTGTCCCAAACATAAAAACATGCATCTGGTAGGAATTCCAGGATTTCCAGATAAAACTCTCATCTCTATTCTTCCTTGCTTTCCTTCTCTTTTGGCTATCAGTAGTGACAGTGTCAGGGGACTTGAGTTGGAAAGTAAATCCATGTGATGACAATGCAAATTTTCTTTTCTGATTCCTGAAAGATGCATAAAAATATCACACAGACATAAAGACATACAATTCTGTTCTATTTATTAATTTTCCATGTTTCCACTGCTTTCTTATCATTACTTAGACACCAGGAAAGTGCACCATCATAGTCAGGATTGCTTAGTTACATGCCCTTCACTCACATAACTAGGTAACTCTGGATATCAACTGCAGTAAGTGGCAAGAGCAGTATTGTGTAAAGAGGTGCAGCTCACTTTTTAAGACAAAGACATCTGAAAATAACACAAACGTGTTACTGAAAGGGTATGAGAGGAAAAAACAACCCAGCAAAACAGTTCACTAAAATTGTGTAAATTCCTTTATATCAGTTTGATTCTAATAAAAGGATGAGACATGTAAAAGATAGTGACAGAGAAGAAGAATCAGTGTGGTAATCAGTATTTGTAGGAGGGTGTGTAAAGAGAAAAACTTAAAATTAGGTTTATTCCACTTGTTCCCTTTCTGTAGTCAGCATTTTAATTTTGTCGTCTTCAACCCTTTAAGTTTATTGCTTTCCCAAGAAACATCTCCTCAGTCCTGGGCATCCAGAACACAGCCTGCCCACCACAGAGCAATGGTACACCAGGAACCCAAACCCCCCTTCAGCACAAACACCTGTGTAAGAACTGATGTTTACATGTAAAAAGTTTTTTTAATGGTTTTTAGACCTTAATAAAAGTATTGATATTAATATTTTTACTGCAATACACAAAATTGGAAAAAACATTCAAAACACTAAAATTAAAAAAAAAAAATACAGTCTAAGTTATTACATGTTTCTAAGCATCTTTTTGTAAACTTGACATTAAAGTGGGATTTTAAAAAAAAAGTTGTTGTATATATAAAGAGGAGAGAATGCATGATGAAAGCTTTAAAAACTGATTTCCAGAAAAACAATTTAAAATTCACAGGGGTCAGGCATCCATACATGTGCACCACATTTTCGTACATCAAAAGCATATATATAATGTAAAGGGCCCCAGAGACAATAAAATAAAATTTAGACATCATCTGTCAGGCTCCTTAGATTGATGTTACATAGAGGAAACTTGTCTTTCAGCAAGGTTGAAGATGAAAGTAGCAGTAATGCAAAATAAAGTGTGTCTTTTTTGTACTACAAATGATCACGATGTTTTGGCGGTATGCTTAGTCCTGGAATTTAATGCAATTAGGCATTCTGAGATGAAGGAACCACAAAATTAATCTCAAATGCAGCCTTTTTTACATTTTTCTCTCCTTAAATAATGCAAAACAAGGAAATGGAAAGAAATGGCAACATCTGTCTTAAACATTGTAGTGCTCTTCCCCATCACCTGCCAGGTGAACCTACAATGTAAATTTTCTCAGCACTCAGTCATCAGCTAAAGAACAGTGAAGTAAGAAATGGTTATGAACAGTGAAGTTCTGTATCAAATACTATAAAAAGCCCAAGGCATTCTAACAGTTGTTTGAAGAAAATAGGATTTTTAGCCTATGATAAACATGACGTGTATTTTAGGCAGGTAAAAGAGAAGTTTCCACAAAAGCAAAAGAAACTCCTTTCCCCACTCTTCAGAGGCATCAGCTCATTGCAAAAGCCACTGTGATGGGCAGGCTCTTAGAAATGCTACTGATAATTTAAAATGCCTTGAAGGGGTATGAGCAAAAATCAATGGCACAAATGTAAAGGTAAATCAAAAGATTTTAACAGCAAAGATTTTTACAGAGAAATCACCACATGTAACACAGCTATAAATTTATTCTTTATTGAATTTTCAAGTTCAGTGGAGTTACCCCAGATTTGTACTGATCTAAGTAAAATGTAGATTAATAGTCCCTGCTCCTGAAAGCTTGCACTACAATATTTATAAGCAGAGAACGTTTATTTCCTAGTATAGCTCTGCAAGGTCAGACATTTTGTGTGTTTTTACTTCAGCTGCTGTCAAAACACTTTAGGAGAAGCAAACAAAAAACCTGAACAGATCAAGATTTTTTTCATGCAATGGAGTTACAGTAAGAGCTAATAGAAGTAACTCAGGCTTAATATGCACGGCTGTCTGTGATCAACAATATTTTGGGGTCACCTACGGCACCTGAAATGTTGTTCCATTAAATTATTCTGCAGTCTAGTTTACAGAACTAACTACAGTTACTCTACAGAAAAAATAATTAAAATAATTACCAGTCTCACCACAAAGGCACCCAGGACATTCAGTGCTCATTTGTGCATTTTAAGGATTTCCCAGTACATCAAACCAAAACTGCCTACATTCATTCACTCATCAGCTAAGTGTAAAAAAAAAAAAAAAAAAAAAAAGGAAAACATAAGTAAATGCAGTGTTAACCTCCATGATTTGAAGGTTACCCCAGTTATTCAAATACCACATCAATCCTCAGACACCTCAGGGCACCTGAATCATTCATGCATGTCAGCAAATCTCAGGTTGCAGTCATCTGAACCAAGAAGCACATCTTAAGCAGTTACTCTCAACTGTGCTTAATTTTCAACTGTGTTTATGTTTTTTCAGAAGTCTTTTAAACAATGGTTGTAAATGGTGACCATAGCAGAAAAAGAAAAAACTACAATATATTTCATTTTAGTTTAATTTGCAAAGGACTTCTAAGCATTTCATGTAAAGAGTATGTCAAAGGGACAATTTGCACAGTGCATTAGAACACAGTGGGACCACTTTATTTGGTGTACTCAGAGCTATCTACACCTAAAGGACTCTTTGTCAACTTTTCTACTCTTCAATACACAATGTTTCATCCAGCTATTCTAAACTAAGCCTAAAATCTTTCCATTTTTAGAAAGTCTAAAAGGCTTTTTTGAAGACAGGAATCCACCACTTTCTTTTCCAATCTGTTCAATCCATAGCCAAAGCAAAAAGTCCAGACTGATTGACTGAATGAATGTGCAGAGGTGTGACTTGGAGTTATATTAGGAGATAAATATTCTCCAAATATATATACTGCAGATACAGTCTTTCAAGAACAGAAAGTACTGCTCTACATCCACATAGTTAAAAACACATAAAACATACCTATTAACACGTGTTTGCCTACCTCTCACTTTCATACACACTTTGTTAATGCTTTTTCCATCAAATTAAAATTTTAAATACCAACCACTTCCTTCTGAAGATAGCTAGCAGTGAAAGAACAATTTGTATAAACTATGTATCTGCCCCAAGATATCAAGAGTAACTATTATTTCACAAGACTTCCTATACAAATAATCATAAAGTCAAACTTGGCCTGTCTTAAAAAGAAAATACATGTTTGAATTGCTATACTTCCAAGAAAGAAGTTACCCAGACTCAGGAAGTTTACACTTAAGATACAGTATGCTGTCAATCAAACTGCATAATTCTGAATGCAAAACAACAAACATAAAATGCTAATTTAAAAAACCACAGACCATAGCTACTCCCTTACAAGCAATGACAGCTTTTGTGGATTACAAATTGTCAAGCATTTTTAATTCATCAGCAACAGAAAATACTAATGTAAAATGTAAACTGTAATTAAGACAGCACAGCACTAGCACTAGGTAAGTGTGAGCAAAAATAATTCCCAGGTTTACTGAGGAATGTACAATCTAAATCACAACAGCAAAATTTTCTGTGTTAGAAAGAAACATATACACCAAAACATAAGGAAAAGGCTTTGTCCATAAAAGGTAGGTCAAAAAATATGAACAGCTTATTCAAAAGAAGTTGAAACTGAAACAAAAAATGGAAGTAGTTCTTAGCAGTTATGGAAGGGATTTCTAAATTGAAAAAGATTTATTTAAGCAGCCTATAGTGGTCAGGAGTGAAGGAGAAGAAATGTATGTGTAGCTAAATCATCCCATACAGAGAAGAGGTTTCTTGCACCTTGTTTTGAAACAATTTTTTGGGTTCTTGACTACCCTGTAAGATCTTCCCCAATGTCTTCAGTCGTGTCCAGAACTCTGACCATCTGTGGGAGCAGCAGCTGGCATTCAGCTGTGGTGCTTCATGCACTTCTCTGTCTGCTCTGGGACCTCAGCAGGACCATAAAGAATAAAAGCAGCTACCTGAACAGAAGAAGGGAAATACACAGCCAACAGTGGGTTTACAGAGAACTTTGAGGAACTGGAAAATAAGCCAGCAATTACCATGAGTTTCGTTTTACAAATAATCCAAAGTTTCAGAATGAAGTATGTATGGCACAGTATTTACATTATAAACTCTTGCAATAAAACCAAATACAGAGGGGTTTTGATTTGGGTTTGTTCATTGTCTTGGATTTTTGTGTGTTTTGTTTTGGTTTGTTTTTTTAAATGAGCAGCCATAAATCAAAATTGAAATCTAGGGGTGAACAGCAGAACCACACAAAAAAAATCTTTCTTGTGGCAACAATTCTCACTGCTTCTTCACAGAGCTGCCAAAGCTCCTACCTCCAGCTTGAAGAGCCTAAATGATAAGTTCCTTGCTTAAGGAACCTTAATGTGCCTTTGGCATTTGTCCAGCCACCATGGAAGAAGATGCAGCTTCCCTGTGTTAATGAATGGAAAGCAGCCCATGCAGATGTCAGAAGGATTTAAATGGAGCACCTAAAAAACACAATGATCTTCTCACACTTGGGGGAAAAAGGCAGAAACTGACATTGTAGCCTAAAAAGGAAACACACAGGCCTTAAAAGGAAACACACAGCTTTCTCTAACATAAAGGCTCAAAGGATTTCAAATAAAACATGTCAAACAAGAGGAACAATCACCATAGAGGCACCTCAGTTAAGCTTTCACCTGTTTGCCTATCTAAGGTTCTAGCATTCTTTGAGCTGTAGTCCATTTGTAGTCCATACACTAGGAGTGCAGCATCAGTGAAAAGCCAAATAATTAGAAGGACTTTTTGCAGAAACACAGGTAAAAACTCTGCTTGATCCTCTGGAATCATGAATTTGGTTGGAAGCCACCTTTATATAGTTGCTTGAGTTGTGAAATAGGGAATCTCATAAGGATTCATCCAGGTACCAGTAACACAGCTTTTTAAGAACATTTCACATTCTTCCCCTATACATATATATATACACACACACACACACAAACAGTTTTTAGCTTCATATAGCTATAAAACTTATATACAGGCTTTTATGATACACATTCTTATGCATTTTTCAGAGCAAATAAGCTTGCTGACTGTCCTCTAACACTGTTCCACCTTTAGGACAAATGTAGGATCATTTACCTCTACAGAAATCCCATCCACAGATCGATAAACCTAAATTAATCTAACACATCTAGTTTTGCTAAAGTTATAATTGTACCAGGAGCCTGAAAAAAAAAAATCCCAGCTAGAAATTGTGACAGGACAGCACATACCTCTCTTCTCATACAAATGATTAAGAGCATCTCTCCAGGCACACAAGATAAAAAGCCTGAAATCCTGATTTTGCCCACTGCAAACCTGCTGGACTTTACGATTAAGTGATACTGCAAGGGTTAGAAAGTCCATAGAAGTGTTTCAACTTTTACCTCTAATGTCTCAACCAAGTACAGCAGGTATATAAAGACAAAAGAGTACTGATTTTAATTTTAATATGCCTGTAAACTAATGGTTCTTGGGAGTTAATATTGAAATATAAAACTGAAAAAAATGAGTTAATAATAGTGAATTTTTCATTACTTTTTTTTTTAAAAGCAGAATTTTCTAGCCCTTAAAAATAAATAATTTTTGTTTTGTTTTCTCCACAGCAAATAAAAAATTAACAAGTCTATTTGGGTTTCCTTGTACACATCTACATATACAGTCTCTTAAGCATCTGCTTATCCAGATGAAAATGGTTTTAACTCCTTCTAACACCCTGGATGTGGCTGGTCTCTCTGATCCAATCTGTACAACAACCAATGCTGGCAGAGAAATTGCAGTGAGCTCTGAGCTTGGTTTAGGTTCCCAAAAGCAATTTTTCAGTCAGATCAGGGACTGAAGCTGAACTGGACCAGCCACAAACAAACCTTCTGAAAGAATGGAGAACAAAGGAAGTGTGTAGAAGAAGAACATGAGACGTGGTGTCAAATGGGTCCACAAAAACAAGAAACACATCTGAATAAAAACCCTAATGAGACAACATCAGCATGAAAAAGATGAAGACAAGAAAAATAAACAATTCAAAATCAACATAAACACAAAATATTTGTTTTCTGCAGATAAACAGTTCTGCAGATTTGATCACTTTTTAATAATATACAAGGAAGAAGTAAACAATAAATTCAAAAAGCACCAGAAAGACCATTTTCAAATCTGTAGGAGATTTCTCTATTCTGTATCACTGGTCAGTCACACAAAAGAAAAGCATGGGTTTGTGGGCTTTGGAGTTATTAGATTTTGGGGGTTGTTTTAAGATAGTTCTTACTTTAAAAAGACAGTGGAACAAAAAGAGCAGTGGGGAAGAACAAGACAGTTTCTGAAACAAGAATGAAAATTTGTTTTTGCAATTAACTGTGGATCAGAACAGTCATGGAAATGTAATATTCAAAATGAACAGTCTAAGGTGGTTTTGCAAAGTAATTTTGCATTTGTTATCAGTCCTCAGAAAAAGCCTAAAGAGGAAATCATTCCGTATATGGGTAAACCACGATTTAACAATCCACAACCTTAGGAAAAATCCTTTGCATTGACAACACTGTATCTCTAGTTGAAGAAAAAGGCCTTGCAGTTAGGATATTAGTATTAAGCCTGAGCAGATGCTCTATGAAGATTTCAATCCAAAACCTTCATTCAGGCAAACACTGCATTTGTAAGTCACTTCACAAACACAAATATTTAGCCATTTAAGACCTATTGTGAAGAGCTTCTGCCTCTTAAAGCTGACATAACAAATAGAAAAAACCTAAAACTTTAAGGGAGAAAGCAGTATGTAAGTTACCATACATTTACTTGTCCTTATGGGAGTTTTTAAATCCATTAAGAATGGATTGTTTTCAAAAATTGAAATCAGGACAATGATTAAAATCTTCCATCATGTCTGTAACAGGAAAACACGAGCAAGAGGAATGAATTACTGAATTTTTGTCTCTGCTGCTTTCCATAGATGTCTAACACAATGGGTCAAATTTGATACTAATACAGCTTCAGTGATTCATAGAAGTTACTATCAGGACAGAAATGAAGCCATGTGTTAACTAGAATCTGAAAGCAGACCACGCCTGGAGCATTGCATTCAGTTTTGGTCCCCATTCCACAAAAAAGATGCAGACAGGCTGGAGAGGGTCCAGAGAAGAGCCGTGGGGATGATCAGAGGACTGGAGCACCTGTCATACGAGGAGAAGCTGACAAAACTGGGTCTGTTCAGCCTGGAGAAGAGAAGGCTTAGGGGAGACCTTATTACAATGTTTCAGTACTTAAAAGGGGGGGGGAATAGAGAAGATGGGGCAATGGGCAAAGTTGCTTCTGGAGAGATTTTGACCGTACACAAGAGGTAAATTTTTCACTCTGAAGACAGTCAGACATTAGAATGGTCTCCCAGGAGAAGTGCTGAATTCCCCCGCTTTGGAAAGTTTTAAGTCTCAGCTCGACTGGGTGCTGAGAGATAACATATAAACAATAATATTAGAAGGGTGGGACCAGACAATCCCCTTCCAACCCAAAATTATATGATTTACTTTTTATTATTTTCAGAGCTAACCAGGTCAAAATATTTTATATCAAGACAAATCCCTATCAGCTCAAATTAAGCACATTACACACTGGTGCTGTAGCTTTTGGGATTTTCATTGCATTATTTGTACATAATGCACAGGATTTCCTTCACAACTAGGTCCTTCAGTAGGTAATTTCTTCATCCTTTCCAGAAAAAAACCCAGTGTTTTTGAAATGGCAAAAACCCCACAAAACAGCCTAGAAAACAACTTTTCCATAATTCTGGCCAACTCAAGTCTCTGTGTGCTGCAGGAGACGGATCACTTCCTCTCCTGATTCTGCTGCACACAACCAGGCAGGAAGGATCCATGCTGAAAGTGACGCCTCATTACCAGGGAAAGGACACCAAGAGAAGATTGCAGATTGAGAAATTTCAGTTAAATCACATCTGCCACCCAGATTTAGTGGAGGGAAACACTGTCAAGCACAGTTGGATGTTCAACCATCCTGTCATTACTCTGCCTCCTCAAACTTAACAAGCTCTAATGTGCCAAGTCCTCATCAGAGGTACTTCTGGAGCACTGGGAAATTCAACAGAAGTGGCACATTTCAACCCTAGATCTGACATCCAGGCTCCTCTTTGCATGTGAAAGTTTTTACTTTTAATTAAATATTTTTTTCTCTTTGAAACACTATGAAAGCTGTTGGGCTGACCCAATAAACAAAACACAAACGTCAGCATATTTTAAAATGTTAGTCACAAACAAGTAGCTCATAACTAGTATGAATAACAGGAAGTAGCATAATAAGAATTGAATTTAGAATATATAATATGGGATACAACACACACCTTTCCTTCTCTACCAGCATGTGTATGTCTTCTAGCCAAACTTTTTTTTTTTTAATAATTTTGAGTCCCCTATTTCACAAAAAAAGTTGGGTAAGATTGATGTATTTAAAGCTTCATGGAGATTAAAAGCAGAGATTAAAAAGCTGTAAACAAATCAGTATTATAACCCCTGAATACTATTCTCATGAAGTCAAACTACTTAGCTCAGTGAAACAAAGATGAGAGTCCACAAAGAACCTTGGTCTGAGTCAAGACAACAGATCCCATGGACAAGTCCCCAAATATTTGACTGAGAGTTTTCATTATTGCCATTTTATAGCTGAGAAATAAGCAGACCAAATAACCTATGCGTGAAAATTATACTAATCACTAGAACTCCGCCAGTTAAGAGTACCTTATGTGCATTTTCATCTGAGAAAACACAGTCAGCTGAAAATAAGACTAATCTCATAATTAGGCACATACATTCAAGCTGGAGGTACAGAAGTGACTAGAAATATTGGAAGTGGTTTTGGAAGTATCAGAAAAATAGGCCTGGGTTTTTATTTAATGTCCTATTGCTGCTGTTCAGCTGCAATTTAAAAACCATGGTTGTGAACAATGCACAGTCCATGGACGCATGTGAATCAGAGTGTGTTCTGCTGTGTTTGTCTCACTGAAACTGAAAGCTGTGCTCTTGTTAGCTGATCTGCTGATAAGACCACCTGTCTTCCCAGGGAGAGAGGAAAATGTTATCTTGCTCTGCATAAACCTTTGTACCTGGATACCTGCACTACACAAACTTTGAACTCAACTTCCCGTCCGTTTTCACTGATTGCTTTTGCATTATGTACACCAGCTACCAGAGAGCAGGAAAACTTTACCACTGTCAATTTTTTTTAATCTGGAAAAAAAAAAATCCAAAACAAATCAACAAACAACACAACAACCACAACAACAAAAAATAGCAAAAAAACCCCACCACCTAAATAACAAGACAAGAGGACACAGTCTTAAGTTGTGTCAGGGGAGATTTAGGTTGGATATTAGAAAGAATTTCTTCACGGAGAGGGTGATCAGGCAATGGAATGGTCTGCCCGGTGAGGTGGTGGATTCTCCATCCCTGGAGACATTTAAAAAAAGACTGGATGTGGCACTCAGTGCCATGGTCTAGCAATTGCTCCGGTGGGTCAAGGGTTGGACTTGATGATCTCTGAGGTCCCTTCCAACCCGGCTAATTCTATGATTCTATGATAAATCAAAAGGAACAAATTCCCCATGTCAAAATCTGAGAATTCAGGAGCAAATGCAAAGAGTTGGCAGCTTCATCTGGATCTAGAGAGCAAACAAAAACAGAAGCCACAAGGGAGAGGCATTCTCAGCAAATCACCAGCTGGTGTGACTGCTGGGGTACCAACTCCTCACAGAAAAGTCTCAGACTACATGTGTGATCCCAGATATATGTGCTGCATGTTGTAGCTTGACACCATGATTAAAAAACAAAGTTCTGCAGCAAGTCCAGCTGAAGGAACTCCCACCTTCTCCCTTCACTGTCATTCCCACCCTCCTACCATGGCTCACCAGCCCCTGAATTACACTGGCATAACTCTGTGGCACCAAGCTGTGAACCCAAACAGGGAACTGTTCCAGCTTAAAAAATACCCCAGAAATAAATATATGTATTTATTTAGTTCACAGCATGATCTCTCAAACTATTGTTCTGGCATAACTGAGGGGAGGGGTGGCACAGTGTGGTGGGAACAGCAATACCTTATGCCAGCATTGTCCAAAAACGTTTTGGATTGTGAAACAATGGCCTTAGGAAGTTTTTTTAAGTACTTCAGGCACGAAGCTCTTAGATTTCCAGTGCCTGATGGGTCTTTACATATATTCTACAAACAGTTTCTAGCTTCCACACTATTTAACATTCAGCAATAGTTGAAAATTCTAAAAGCCACCTGCAGTGAAGAGCTCTATGAATAGCCCAGTCCTGCCACCAAGTCTTATGGGCTGCCCAAATCCAAACAGAGATTCAATTACTTAAGTCTCACCTGTTAATAAAGCAAGAACTGGTAGAGATGTTCTGGGAATATTATGCTTACATGAAATTCATCACATAAGGTCATAACACAGACAGGTGGGATACAAGGAAAGATGATCCTGAAAATTGTAGGAGCACCAGCTAGCTTTTCCAGAGCCAGCCTAAGGAGTAAACCAGAAGGCAAGTAATAGAGCAACCTCTTTATGCTTTGAGTTTAAGTCCAATGCTGTAGTTGTGCAAGAAATGCCATGATAAAAGAGCACTGTATTTATCTTTATCTTTCCCCATGAAAGGACTGCAGATTCACTGCCATTCTCTCCTGGTTAACCCACAGTCAGGTATGATGTTCCACAGTGAATATTTTGCTCAAGTATAACATCCTTCAGGACTAAATTTAATTTCAAACACTCCAAATACCACAGAACAAAAGAAAGCCACTGCTCAGCTCGTATGCAAAAGATGAACATTTATTAAATAAGAAAATAGAGCATCTGTGTACACAGAGAGAGAGGAAACTGCTCAGCTATCATTTGGATAGAGCATCATTGCTCTACTTCAAGAGATATGGTCAAAATAAGTACAGGCAAAAGAACCCATGCAACTTCTTGTATCTTATACTAGTGAAAGTATGTGAAGATAAACACAGGAAACAGTGTTAATATGATGGAAAATATACATCCACAAAGAAAACAGATTTTCAGCTTGAGCACATAAAAAACATGTGATCCAGGACTGAGCAAAGAGCAAGTTATTGTGTAAACAGAAATCCCGTGTAGCTTATTTCAATGTTAGGACTTTAATATAAAAAAATCTCATTACATCTAAAAGCATTACTTAATTCAAACCACCAAAATCCAAAGTTAAACGAATGAATCCTTTAATAAAGATCTGATGTACTTAAATGTGATTATTCTCCTTAAAGTTCTTTGGGTATTTACCACTGCACAACCAGAGGATGTTACACATCTTGGTGAAAGGATTTCACAAAATCATTAAGACTGGAGCTGCCCATGGAGTTGGTCAATGATTTAAACATTGCAGGAGAGGAAGTCGGTATTTTTCTCACTCTGGGCAGCTGTGTTTTTATTGCTAATTCATTTACTCACTGTTAGCTGACTGTTGCACATGTGAACAAAGAAGGTGTGTTTGGTGGTTTGGTACAGAATTTGGGAGGGTGACTGGTCATCTATTGAAAAACAACCCAATGGAATGGCTGAGAAGTCCCAGTACTCCACTCCTTATACTCGACATATGCTCTAAATGGACTTCCTTTGTTTCAATTTTCCTAGTGCAACTAAAAGACATTTTTACGATCCTCAACAACCAACATAACCAGTCAATCACTGTCAAAGGAATGGTCTTTTAAAACTACTATTTTTTTTGATACACCTATAACACAGAAACAGTCAGTGCTTACCCATGCATTTGATGGTAGACTGAAGCCTGCTCGTACATGGTGTAGCTGGCAGCTAGAGCAAGAAGCTTTCCGAAAAAAAGTTATTTTTTTTTCCTAATCTTTAAAACAGCTCCCTCTTCTGGCCTATTTTTTCCATACTATGTTTTAAGTACCACATTCCACTTCTTACAATTTTCTAATTCTAGTTGGTTTCTAACACTCAACAGACCCAATTTCAGTGTTAAGACATTTACTATGTAGTATGGCTGTGAAGTCAAGGAGAGGGTAATTTAAATTACAGCTCTTGAAAGAGTGAGCAATTCTAATGAAGTCTTTATCTAAGATTATCCATATATTTATCTTTACTACCTTTAGAGGGTACCCCAAAAACAAATCCAGAGTAGAATCCACACCTGGACAAGGAGCCTGGATGGCCAGTCCTTAGTCATATTTGCAAGATCACTGAAGTCCAAAGGGATCACCTGAGACCTCCTATGCTCACACTGAGTCATCCTGACATTTCAAGATAACAACAAACAAAAAACACCAAATCCATTTGACAGCTCTCATAATCAGGCTGACAATGACAGCTCTGCAAAGGTAAAAGATGAGGTGAGGCTGGACAGGCCATTTTTTTCCTACTGTTGATGCCCTGGAATTATTCAGTAAAAAAAAAAATAAACAAAACCCAACAGCAAACCAATAAACTCAAGAAAAAAACAACACACACAAACAAAAAGCCGAACAAACCACAACACCAGAAAGAGGAAAAAAGCAGCTTTCAGATGGAACAGGTTCTCAACTATATTCATATAATTGTTGCAAATGGTAAACAATGCAAATGTGCCTTGAGGGAGGAGACCGTCTGCTAACTTAAAAAATAGTGGCTGGGAGGATGGAAGGACTTCCCTTGAGTAACTTAAGATGTCTCTACTCCAAAATCAGGTTTTGCTTGACATAAATATTCTGATCTAGCTTCTCTTTATTGGTTTGATCACACATTATGTACCAACTAGCACATTTGACCACATCGATGTTGTGAATTGGCATAAACATGTTTTACTTTTACATAGATTTTAGAACAAGAAAATAGATTCTTTACTATTAAACACAGTGGGGACACAATGGTTCCAAAGAAGCACACATTACAGTGACTGCTGAGCAGAGTAAATGACCTTCAGCTTTAAAAAAAAGCTGTTTTATTGGGAGCCAAAAAAACACAACACAAAGCAACAAAGCTTCAGGCATACACAGTTTTGGTGCAAAGTACTGTTTTTTAAATATATATAGTGACACTTAATTTAACTTTTCTGCAAATGTTGAGGTGACAACTGTTAGACATCAAAACAGTGGGTGAAGACTCAGCCACCTAATGTAATGGAAGCTCTTCAGAGTTCCCTCAATTGCAGTCAAAAATAGATCTTCAAAGACTTCAAAGCTAACAGGAAGTCTCACTTCAAGGGAGAATACATTAAAGACTTCTCATAATCCAGGCAAATTGTTTGCACTATTTTTACTGATGAAAAATATTTAAGGAGTCTTGAAGTGACAACAGTCTTGTCTAGGTGAAGATCAAAATCCAAGCTCTCACTTTCTGTTCTGCAGAAAACCATAAGCAACTCTTGACTCCAAGCATTAGCTCAGGAGATTAAACCTTTATACTTTAAAGAAAATTGTCTAAGTCCTCATAGGCCTCAAATACCACTATGTTGCTGCATGAGTTGGTAAAACAGTAATATGATCCAGTAACCCATTAGCAATCCAACTGCAAACAGGCAGATCAAGAAACGTGGCAAGCAAAGGGAGTACTCTGCATGCATGCCAAAGAATCAAACTCTGAATTTTTTTCTGTATATGAAGGAACAAAACTTATGTAGCATTCTTTGCCACAATAGATGTTATTTATACTATACATTATCAATGGAGAACTAGGCTTCCCAAGTACAAGACAGCACATAACAAAATTGCCTTGTTTACAACAACTGTAACAAAAATTATGAAGCCTGAAATTGAATGTATTGTGATGAACTGCTGCAAAGAAACACAAGAAAAACCTGATGAAAAGCAAACTTTGAACTGAACAGCACGGTGGTTTAAAAAAGCTTTTACAAAGTTAAATGTTTATTTACAAAGTTAAATGTTTCATAAATACACAGACACAAATAGACAGATGCCCTTAAAAAGTATTACATTACACTTTGTGGACTTTGGTTTTCAATGAACCCAAGTAATGTTAAATATTGCTGTAGTAGATTTTATACTTCACTGCTAATTTTACATTAAACACTGCAAAAGGGAAAACAGACTTTTTGACACAATAGGAAAAAAACCAGCTCCTGACCTTTCCATAATGCCTGCATTTCCAGAACACCATAGACCTGATCCTTCAACTGTACACATTTTAGTTTACTCTCATGAATATATCTCATTTATTTTAATAGAAAATAATTAAAATTCATGACAGTAAACATGTCTACGCATATATTCTGGAATGAGGAAAAATTAGGCTTTTTACATAGTAATTACTTCAGTAAATAAATTATTACTCCTTGCTTACACAAGGAAAAATATTACAGAACAAAGAAGTGCACACTAAATATTTCAACTAATAGTGCAAAAGTTTATTAAAATTAGAAGTTTACACACTGCCATTAATAAAAGTGTTAGCTCATTGTAATTAAATGAGATTGAACTCTACTGCAGGTTCTGGATTCCAGATGCTGAAGTGATCTATCCGTTCTCAAAGCAATCTATCAGTCCACAGTCATCTATCAGTCCTCAAAAGGCAGAATCCTTCCTTACTAAAAGTTGGTAGGAATTTTGCTATTGATTTCAGAGCAGAATAATGTTTTGGAGTCAGCTTCTTTCTCCTGCTCCCCCCTTTTTTAAAAAAAAAACAAACAACAAAACAAATAAACAAAAAAAAACCCCACAAAACCCAGCAACCTATACAGGAATTATTCTAAAATCTCTTGCCTTAATTTGATTCCAGGAGACTCTGAGAATTCTAATGTTTTTCTCTTCTATGCCTATCCCCAATACCATTTTGTCTGATTACACATAAACAAAAACATATGCATGAATTTCATTAAGACTACAATGTAGTAGAGAAGGTTAATATTCAGAACAATGTATCACACACAGTAGGGCTAACCACATTTGGTTCTGATCACTGAACCACACACACTCTCCTTGTTGAGTGAAAGAGTTGCCCTTGTCTGTTGTTCCTTGACCTGCACCAAGCTTTCCTTTTTGCTCCTCTGTATTTCATTCCATAAAGAATCTCAACTAGGGATACATGCCTCTCGAGTGTGGAAATTGCTGGACTCCAGAAGGGCTCCACAGTTCATAGTCACGAAGTTACAAAAGCATAAGGTGAATGTTATCTAATCCTGTTTAGGTATACTGACATGTTGCCAGGTGATCCAAATGCCTGGATTTCTCCTACAGCTGTGTTTTTTGTGTTGGCAGATAGAATTTCACTTGAAGGCTAAAAATGAGGCATACACCAGTAGGAAGAAAACATCAGAGTTATGCAGAACAGAACTCCACTGTTACACCAGGTCCTAGTCAGCCCCCTGCCAGCCACTGCAAGGATCTTGGGTAACTTGATTCACTCCTGAATTAGGGTGTCTAAATGAAAATAGTGCTATTGGAGTTGCTGTGTTTTTCAATGGTTTTCCCGGTGAGAAAACTTATAGCTCATTACCAATATAATTCTGAAATAAGAGAAAACGATAAAATAGCTGCATGGAAAAGCTTGCAGACCATGGCAGAAGCACTCTGAATATTTCACTGATGTCTTCTGGATAGCTATCTCGTTAATACAAGATTCTGTTAAAGAGTCTCCACAGAAATGTTTTGCAGGAAATGCTCTCCATGTGGTCCCGCCACTGCATTTTCTTGCATGAATATAGAACCCATAAAGTCTGTGTGATTTGGTATGTTTTGAACAGGTTTCCTATGCAACTTGCAGAGGTACCTTGACTTGGATGCTAATGTTTGACTCCTATGCTCTTCCCCTACAAGTCTTCCTTTAGATACAAATTAACTTTACAGATTTACCCTAGCTACAGGCTCTACCATCAACCCAAGCACAAGGGTATGACAACTTCAAGACAGATTAGAGTTCCAGAACCTGCATGAAAAACAAACACTTAACTTGGCTGTACATTTAAGCCTTCCAGAAATATATCAATTGCAAGAGAGCAGCAATGTAAAAATATTGAATCAGGCTTTTACTGTTTGAAAACTGTTTAACAATTTGCTTCCAAAATCTTTTACTAAAAAGCTACACTATACAGTATCTGGCTTTAAAAGTCTTCCCCACAAAACAGTAGCAAGATGTAATCATAGGAGGTTTATTTCCTCTTTTTAATTCAGGGAAGAATTTAAACTTCCCTGTCACTGGGTTAAAAGTTATACTATTACTCAACTCCAGAAGGCAAGGGCATAAAAACATCATGTTTAAAGAAATAAACAAAATAACCCATGGGGCTTCCAAAAAAATGCAAAATGAAAAAGAAAGAACTTGTGTTTACCATTGAGTAACAGAAACATTGGGCCAAAAATGTGGATGATCAGAAGTCATTACTCATATCACTAATTTTGGGCAAGTAACAATAGTATCCAAAACATTCAAATAAACTACAGGAGTACTAGAAACCTGCAAACTCAAAAGGTAGTGGAAGTGTCACAGTATCTCTTCTTGAGCTGGCTTAGGCTCTACTTTTGCTAATGAGAGAAGTTCTGCAGTTCACTGGCAGAGTTCAATAAACTTAGAACTTCTCCATATATTTTAAAACATGCTAAATGAAAAGTTTGGAGCTTTCATGTTAAGAGGACCAGATTTAAATGTAACTCAGAACCATTTGATGAGTACAGAATGAGTCCAGAAGGCCAAAAAAATTAATGTGCAAATTTAAGTTAAAAAACATTTGCTATAAAAACAAACAAACCCACCTTTAAAAATTAATTGTAGCTAGAATTTTCCCTCAAATATTGTAACTTTACTCTGTCAGTTGGCACTCAGTTGCCACAGTAGTACCACTTCATTGTGCAAGAAAGACATGGAAAAAGATCAGGGAGGGAAAAAAGGCAATGCTGCCAGAAAACCACCATTGAATAAATGAGACATTGTAACTTCTCTGTTCTACCTTAAAGCACCATTATGAATACATGTAACAGCAGTAATCAAATAGAACTAAGAAATGTCACCACTGCAACTACTGATTTTTGCACTATTGATTTTTGGCCATATGAACAAGTCAAATTCCACCACTTAGCTAGCAACATCTTTGAAACTGAAAACACACTTTCCAACCATTCTAGCCTTAAAAAAAAAAAAAAAAAAAAAAAAAAAAAAGTGCCTTACCAGGAATAATCATGAATAAGAGCCTGGGTAGATTTTTAGTTTCATCTTTTGAGAGGTCTTTCCAGGGCCCACACTTTAAGACATGGGTAGCAGCTCCACAACAATAGATAAATTCTTCATGTAATGGAACTTGTTCTTCTGATGATGACTTCATGTTTGCTGTTAGACAGAATTAGATACTGTTAGAACAGATCAGCAAATAATTACATAGTTGGCTCCTTGCTACTACTACACCTTCCTATTGACTAATTGCAAAAATCACATCATTGTGCTCCCCAAACAGCTGTTGTCTCCAGTAAACAGAGGCTCAATTAAATATCAGATATTTGACTATGAACAACTCTTGAGATACTACTAAGACCTATTTTCAGATTAAATCAATAATAAGCAAAAATACCTCTGGATCTCCTTTCCTCTTCATATTCTGCAAATATTTTTTTCTCCAAAAGTATTTCCATTACAGGCATCCATCTATGCATAAATTGCCAGTGTTTTCCCCAGAAATATGTTAAGATGGCCTATCAATTTCCAAACACATTTAATGGGCAGAGGTGTTTTGAGCTTGTAGAAGTCTCATCTCTATCAGCTGGTAGAGGGCATAGTTTGTGCCACAGCTCTAAGAAAGCTAAGAAGAAGATAGAACCACAAACTTGACTGGTTGGAGTTTCATGTGAATCATCACAAAGTAACAAGAGCAGGAAAAACAGATGCAGCTCTGTAGGAAAATCAGGCTTTACTATGTACCATGCAATATTTTCTTCTTTTTCACCAACCCTCATAAACTCTCTAAACAAATGTGGAAAATATTACAAGAAACTCAGGTTCTGTCAACAGTACTTCATCAAGTAGAACTTTGGCTAGAATATGCAAGCATGGGCTTTGATTTCCAGGGGAGGGCATTAGCACTTGATTAACACCCTTAATGTAGATGTCTACCTGAAAGCAAACTCCTGTTACAGGATAGAAAGATCTAGGCAACAGTACCCAGACTCATCAGTGAACAACCAGGGGATCAGACTCCAGGTCATCCCCTAGTTAGAAAAACCTATGATGTGAATGTAGATATACCCTTGCAGTCACCAACACATGTTTTTTGGTGTCTTGCTACTGATCTCAACTCCACCTACTATCACTGTTTCAGGTAAGAATACTTGCAAATAGAATTGTCCATAAGGAGTAGATTACTTCTGCTATATGACAAAGTCTCTTCATCTTTGGTTCAAGTGACTCCAAAGGAAAATACTGAAAGTAAAACTAAGTTCCCTTTGCACACATTGTGCTTCATTATTGATGCAACTGTCCTGACAGCATACTCACTTTATGTCCCATGGTATTATTTGGACCTGACAATTTATTTGAAAGTTAACTTGAAAATAGTAAAATTTGTGATTTGTATCTAAAAACAGAGCTTAATCAAAGAATTGTCAGAAATTCAGCCTAGCACCACAAAATAAAACCAGAGTAAGTCAACTGAGATATGTCCTACAAACTATTCAATACCAGGACAGGACAAACAGGCTGTACCTGATCTGAAGAATGATCACAGAATCACAGAACTATTGAGGATGGAAAAGACCTCTGAGATCATGAAGTCCAGCCTGTGACCCAGCACCACCACACTGGCTACACCATGGCACCAAGTGCCACATCCAACCTTTCCTTAAAGGCCTCCAGGGATGGTGACTCCAACGCTTCCCTGGGCTGGCCATTTCAGTGATGCAGTAGAGAGGGACATAATGGTAAACTGCATAGAAGTGGAGTGGAACCAACATAAAGGACAAAGGATTACTGAAGTAGATTTGACATACAAGAGTCCACAAAGCCATAAGAAATATACCCCAAAGTGCCTGTGATTGGGGTTACTACGAGGCCACTCTGACCTTTTTGATACATCACAATGACTGGTGAAGTGCTTGAAGCTGCAAAAAGGCACCATATTTTTATATGTTCAAGATGAAGTGTACAGGGAGCTATAAATCCAGTCAGCCTCATGCCAGTTCTCAGAAAGCTATCACAGAAAATGTACCCAGACACATGAAAGTAACTGGAAGCACACCCTGCAAGGATTTTGTGAGGGCACATGCTCAAATAAGCTCATTGCTTTCTATGGTAAGATGAATGGCTCAGTGGATGGCAGGAGAACACTATATGTTGTGTAGCTTCACCTCATCAAGGCTTTCTACACTGTCTGCCCTAATATTCTTATAGCTAAGCTCACGAGATTTGGAATAAACTGACTTTAAGATGCTCTTGGGGAAAAAAGACAATGACCACAGTACCAAAAAACTCATTAACTCACCATCAATGCCCTTCATGGATCAATACTGGGACAAAAGAGTTAAATGTCTTCATTAAATGATGGACAATGTGACAGTATGCACTCTCAGCAGGTTTGTGCACAATACCAGATTGAGAAAGGGAAGAAGCCATACCAACTGGAACACTGGAGGGCAGGGCTGCTACTCAAATAGACCCTGACAGGCTGGAAAAACAGGAAACACATGAAATCCATGGACAAATGGAAAGCCCTGCACCCAGAGTTCAGTAATGCAATGCAGTAAAGCAATACAGGTTGGTGGCTTGAAGGCTAGGAATTGGCTTCATAAAAATCACACTAGTGGATAACAAGTTGAAAGTGAACCTTGTGGTGTGACCTTGAAACCATGAAGGCCAAGTATATACAGGGCTGCAGTAGCAGGAGGAGCCAGCAAGTTGAAGGGCAGAATTATCTTCCTCTGTTTGGCCTTGTAGAAACTGCATTTGGAGTCCTGTGTCCAGTCTTGGATTCCAAAGTGCAAGCAAGACATCCACAAAGTGGAAAGTCAACTAGATTACATGGATAGTGAAATATGTCCATATGTGAGGGACCAACAGTGAAAAGTTGCATTGAAAGAATTCCAGTGGCAAACAGTTTTTCACACACACCATGAGGAATATTAAATAACAGAGGAAGTCACCCAGTGAGGCTGTGGAATCTCCAGCCTTGGTGATATTCAATGCTTGACTGGATAATGCTTTCAACAACCTGACCTACTTTGTCCTTTTTGAGAAAGGGGCTGAACTACAGCTTAGGGATGAACTACCTAAATTGCATGAATGTCAACTCAGGAGACTGGACTAGATACACCTGAAAGGTACACATGCCAGAATAAGTAGTTGATAAAATTCCTAGACTGCTGTTTCTCAGAGAATCACCATTAATCAATGGAGATCTCAATGGCTGGGTGGGGGAAGAAGCAAAAAAAAAAAAACCATGGAAAAAAATTTAATCTAAAATCATTGCCATTTTTAATCAAGAAAGGTAAGGAGAAGCACCCAAGGCACTACAGGTTTATCTGGTTCAGCTGAGTCCTCTAAAAAATCAGGGCAACATGTATGCTTCTAACCACATAGAGGAAAAGATGCCTTCCAGTGGGAAATCATGCTCAAGCCATGCAACTGCCCTCCATGACAAAATACCTGGCTACAAGAATGAAAGAAAAAATGTAGATGTAATTCACTTTGCCTTATTAAGACTTTTGGCACCATCTCCTACTGCATTATCCTTTCCATGCTAATGAAATGCAGGCTGAATAAATTGACTTGCACAATTAGAAAAGTACCTGAACAAGCTTAAAAGATAATCACCTACTGGCTGTCAAGCAAGTTATCTTATTTCAACACTGGAACACATAAAGCTCAAACTCTTCATCAGAAATCTGGATGATGACACAAAAAATACAAATAGTGATAAATACAGCTGAAGCAGAGCTTCCTTACGATGCTTAGCAGTGAAAAGCACAAAAAATCTGTGTCTGCAGCAGAAAAACATGCTTCAAAAGCAGCTCAGAAATAATTGGCTGAGTAGCAGCTCTGCAAAAAAGATAGGTTTGTCATGATGGATGCTAAACTGAAAGACACCAATGCACTCTCACCACAGTAAGCCAAACTATGTATCAGACTGAGATTTGAGAGGCATGCTCAGTAGTTTGAGGGAAGTTACTTTTCTCTTCTGTTCAACAGTAATGAGGACACACCTGCAACACTGAGCCCAGTTTTGCTCACCCCAACAGGTCAAGAAAGACATAGGGAACCCTGTGATGGGGTAAAGTAGATTACACAGAACAGCCTAGGACACAGTCTCTGAGAAAAAGCTTTAGAAATGTGGTTCTTCAGGATGCCAAGAAGAGGATAAGTTGCAATTGAGTACCATCCTGGAACTATTTGAAAGAGACCTGCCAAGATAGCTTTGAAAACCTCTTCTTTGCAACAGCAGATGTTAAAAAAAGAGGCAACAGCCACAAGTTGTGTCTTGACAGTTTAAGATGCCACATGAAATTCTTTGCTAGGAAGGTAATAGAAGAGTGCTGGGAAGGCAGTGGAAGCTCTTTTGATGGAGTTTTTTAAAACTCAATGAGACAAAACAGTACTTTTGGTCTGAACAGAAGGAAGGCATTAATTTTATCCAGTTTTCTATGACTCAACAGTTTACAAATTCTTATGGCCCTAAAGCACCAGAAAAAGATAAAGGCTGTTGTACATAAAGGGTCTTATCCAATATTTCAAGTACCTTAGCACATGTGGGGCTTCATGAATACAGTAGATGGCAATAACTAGGTCAAAGAAAAAAAATCTGAACTAGATCGCCCCCCCAAAAAAACACAGAAAAGAAGCAGATGTATTCCATAGATTAGCTGTACCAGCTTAAATAAAGAAGAAACTCTACCCAAACCTGTGACATTATATGACTGAATTCAAACTCTTAATGCAAAAGAGTAAGCGGAAAAATAGAAAGTGAGATACCCTCAGCTGACTGCTATGCTAGGGCTCTAACAATCCTTGCAACATTATCCCCAGAAGAGAATCATCCAGACCTGACATAAGATCCTGAATTTGCAGACTGGAATACACTCATAGCTGGGAACTAGAAGCTGAAGGGACAGACTGACTGAGCTGGTAGGAAATCTGGAAAAATGCAGAAGTGGAGAAGGGGAGGAACAGAGGATGCTTAGATGCCATCAAGAATTTTTTTAGACAAACTACAAATGGTGGATCTCAGATTTTCTACAGAAAAATGCCAAACATAGGACAAAGGCTTTACAAGCTGTTGACATCAGTCACAAATCTTGACCAATTCAGCACATGAAAAGCTGCAGCAGCAGCCAGCAGCACATAAAAATGAAACATTTCTTCGCTGTAGATTACAGTATAATTCTGTCAAAGTCATGTTATTGCAAGTCCTTTTCACTGAATTAGTTCTGAATTGGTAGATTGAAACTGTAATGTGTTATATGTAAAAATATGCAAAGAAAAAATTAATCTTATGGACACATCAAATAAAGCAATATAGTTGGATGAAATAACCCAATAAAACCTAAACATCTAGACCTAAGGCAACCTGGAGCAGCAGGCTCTTTTTGGCTAAAACAAGTGAAGTAACTTGGTGGTCTTACTTTCAGGGATCACTCGGTGTCCTAGCAATCTGATGCCTTCTATTTCTTTTGTTCCTGTGTTATTCCTCTCCCCCCACCACCTCCTCCCTCTTGCAAGAAGAATTTCACTGGTGACTGGGGAAAAATATCTGTGAAATGAGTAGATTTGGGGTACAGCCTGCTCATGCTTAGAGCAGTAATGGTCAAATGCTAAAGTGCAGAATTAAAACTCGAATCAGTTTTAATTTCTGAACCTTGTACAGAGACATCATAGAGGGAACCATGCATAGATTTAAGTAGGGAGAAACCCAGTTTTACAAACTGGACCTACACAATTATCATGAAATTTGGATTTTGTTAGTGCTAATAACCTTAGACTAATGACCAAGAAAGTATGTAGTGTCCGGGTGGAAGGGAAGCAGAGAAAATAACTTCTGGGTATCAATTTCATACTGGACAAGTAGCCCCCTGTCAGTGCCAAACATTATGAAACCAGTTACTGAGACAGCTTTTCAGGAAAGCAGCACAGGACTCAAACACTGAACAAATGTTAGCATGAAAAGGCCTCAGTTTTGTGGATTCTAAAGAACAATAGATGGAACCCCCATCAATCTAGTTTCAACAAGGTGCTTTACTCTGGTATAAACAATTAAGAGTTTCAGGGGTAAGGATTCAAGAAATTAGTACCCATTTTCAGATGTCCCAATGACACATGCCTGCATTGGACTGATACAAAATTATTCACCAGAGAGGATGGCCAAAACCCTGGGGAAATGGCTAAATGTTACAGCAGGCCTTCCTAATTCAATCTTTAGATCTTACGGAAGAGTTTTGGCTTTGAAAAACTTCAGCATGTACTAACACCTACCAAAAAAACCTACAACCTGAACTCTTGTTATTATAATAGAACCATTACAGCACTCTTGCTCTTGATTTCCACAGTACTCTCAAGAGGAGGAACTGCAAAGATTTCAAAGGAAAGGCACAATGGCAGCTTTTATGAATGCAGTCATGAGTTTGAAAAGACCAACTCTTGGTCAAACAGCATTCAACATAGTCAACAAGGTGATCTGATGTTTCATTGGAGTTCTGGCAACATGACACAAACTTACTGTCTGGGAACTTTTTCACCTTAGGCAATCACAATTTTTCAGATTTCAATTTTTGTTTGTGCTGAGGCTCTTTTCACAAAGGTTTCAAAGTCCATGTTCCTTGTTACCAGGTAGATCCAAAGGTCCTCCTGTTGCCACTGCAACTTTACCACTCAGTTAGAAACCTGTAGCACCAGAGTCACAGAAAGTATTAGCTAATCCCAGGAAGTTAACCTGGTGTGGCTGAGGGTCCCTTGAACCTTCATACAATGGCAGCAAATAAAATGTACCCAGAAGATGACATGACATTCTAAAAGTGGAATGTGTTTTACTGAATATATTTCAACCTACAGTAGAAGAGGTATACATATGATTGCTGTCAATCTATTTAATCATACCCCAAAGGTAATACTTACTTTTTCAAATGAGACAAAATATCACCAACTGGGAACTGTTTAGAGCTACCAACATGAAAATGACCCCAAAGGATTGTATTTGCCTTGGTTTTCCTTATAGAAACTTCATAAGCATAATTTAAGTGGGGAGTCCCACAGGCAACAAGAAACTAGTAGCTATTCTCCTTGCAACTCCCCTATTTCCCAGCTACTATGCAAGCCTGATTTATAAGCAAATACTACTGGTGATCTAAAAAGAAATGAGCAAGAAATTCGTTGCTTAGAGAAATAAGCAAACTCAAGAAAGCAATGGTGGTTTCATTTCCATTAAAACAAAGACTCAAGTATAATCAAACAATACACTATCAATGCTATATTTTGGTGTAATATGGGATATATTTACCCAAACAGAAAATGGGACTTAGGGAAACATTTTAGTCCAAAGGAAAAAAATAAAAAGTTATTCATTTACACAAAGTATTGAGATCTACTGGACAAATGAAGCAACTTTTCAAAGAGAGCTTTCCCTTCTAATACCAAATTAAAACATTGGACCCAGAGGGAAATATTGGTGAGTTTAAAACAGAAGGTGTTGGGCATTAAAAAAGGTGGGTATAATAATTATACTTCAAACATTTGTTCTGACATTAGATTGCAATGTTAGCAAAACCTCAGTGAAGATGGAATTTCTATGTGAGAGAATATAAAAGCTCCTATTGAAGTAAAGTATCTTCATGATAAAGAGGGTTTGCAAGGAGAAAAATTATGCCACATCTCTTCTAACTAGCACATTTCACAGAAAGAGCAGACTCATGTCAAGAGACTTATAAATTAATTTTCCCAGCTGCTTGCAGAAAAAAAACAAGGAAGCAAAAATTTTACATTAGAAAATCAAAGGGAAATATATCAGTTTGGAATAGATAGTATGAGAAAATTGTCATAACTTTGCATAGTAAGGTCTGCAAACTATGGAATGTGCTTAATTGTTTATTTCAACATGGACTATGCTGAACATCAGTATTTTGGGAGCCAGTGGGCAACCCTGAAATGTAACCCTGTGATTACAGACTGGGTTAAAAATTTAAGTCAGAGCTGAGAATGTTGTACTTAAAGAACAAGAATCCATCATGCTTATATTTGGATACAGAGAAAAGAAACATTAGGAGCCTTTAAACTTCAGCATGTAGCAGAACTGAACACTGAGCATGTTAAAAATTGAACAGGTATGGGTGTGAATTATGTGGGAGAAGAGTTGGCTTGGCCTTTCAGAGTACTGCTTCACTAAAAAAGAGAAGCAGTAGAACATAATGCAAAAAAAAAGGTGAAAGAACACAAGCAAGGACTCATGCACAAGGAGAAACTGAGAACAGCATTGAGCAGGAGAAAACATGCACATGCAAATAGGCTTGCTTGTGGTCTAAAGGTTTGGAAAAAATGCTCACTCTCTAGACAAAGATGATGTTTCTTTGCCATTTCAATATTCCTATCTCTAAAGAAGACAAGACTGTTGCACCTTTTCATACGAAAAAAATCCAAAGACCTATTTGGCTCTTTAACCATATGTTCTGTATCTTAATCTCCTACATTGAAAAAACTGAAAGCTCCACATTTATGTTGGGCAGCTAAGTCAAACAGGTCATCTGGACAACATTCAATGAAAGTAAAAGGCAAAAATTTAAAAGTAACGGTCACCTATATATGCATTTAAACCACAGCACCCATAAGTTAAACATTTAAAGAAATTTCCATCTTTCAGCAGCAATAAGGACAGGCAAAAGCAGTAAAAAGCAATTACTATTTCATATAATGTCAAATGACTCTTTTTCCCACCACATATCAGAATCATATTCACTACTCAACAGAGAACACTTGTCTGTCTTTGTTCTTGTAACTTAAGGCAAAGCTCAAAGAGCACAATGAATAGAAGAAACAGATACCAATGCAAAAAAACCCAAACATAGAACAATGCAATCAGCATCATGCTGTCCTTGATTTGGCTTCCTAGATCCTTTGCTCTGCTGTTCAGAACTCTCTCTTATTTCTATGTGTTTCTTCCATATTTCCATGTTGGTTGCTCTCCCTTAGCCTAACATATGCTCTGAAATCAAAATGTATTTTTTTTCTTCTTTTATTATTTCAACTTGCATGTGTTTTTACATCAACTTACATCTCACCTTCAACTTAGCTCTCTAGCTACTAATGGCTTTCTTGCTTCCTAACAAGGATATAAAATAATCAGTCAAAATACTGACTACTTACAGTGATCCAACTTACTACACACAACAGCATTCTCCAGTAATCTCTTGACCTGTGTTTCCTCCTTACTGCCTCCTCCTTTTGCTTGTTGCAGCAGCTGTACATTCTGATACTTGTTTACTAACCTGAAATGGGTAGGAAGGCACTGCAGGCAGAAAGAGGCATGAAAACAAACAGGCTGTATGCAGCTCTGTGCAAAGGGCATGGGAAATCAAACTGGAGAAACAACAAACAGGAGACAGAAATAAGAGACTACAAAAAATAATATCAGATAGCATTAGAGTCACTGCAGCAATATAACTGTCTGTAAGATTAATATGAGGCATGCAGCTCAAGTCCTTCCCTGTAAGAAGCAAAGGTGATGTTCATCATTCTGCTGATCAGGTGGAGGGGCCAGGGAGCTGAACAGTCATGCTGGACAACTATTTGCAGCAGCCATAAAGTTTCTCCCAGAACCAGTGCTACAGAAGTCTGGCATACTCTGCTGCTCAGACTTACAGACCTCCAGTACCAGTAACAAGAGGACCCAAGTTAATTCACCATGCTGGAAACGCTGCTAGCTCATTCCTCAAAACAACTGCTACACTTGAAGTATTGATATTTTGCAGAGGAATCCAGGTCCTTCCACCAAAACAATCCTGCCAAGCCCTGCCAATACATGACTACAGATGAACACACATGAACAAAGCCTGTGTTCATCCAAGATGCAAGTAATGATCCAGTTACCACAATTTCCACAAAAGGTTTGTATGAGTAATTGTGTTTTATTCCCTTTTTTAAAATTAAAAAAGCAAGGTTAATCTGAGAAAAAAATATTCTATGCTTGGAGTTGCAGCATCTCTGGTTAGCCCTGGCACATCAGGATTACCCAACATATGATAACAAGGCACTTGCCACACACTGCATAGCTGCAAGAGGTGCTTGTGCAATCCCACCTTGGTAAACAGCTCTCTCCTTCATTTTACTAGTTGATGGAGTATACACCCAGGCTACTATTTCAGTGTGAAAACTTCAATTTGTTTCAAGCACAACTTCAATTTGTTTCAAGTTCACACCTTTCATATTACACACTTGTTCCCTAGTATGAATATTGTTTTATGAGAATGGCTTTCCCCAGTGTAACTTGTTTACAAACTTTACTGGACAGCTAAATGTTATAATTCAAAGTGTAAGCTGGACTCAAGTATAATCAAACATTTCACTGAAAATTTACAGTATTGCCCAGTGCTTTATGAACAGCAGAAAAACGATTTTACAACTACTAAGAATATTCCCCCAATTTATAAAAGCAGAAAACTAATCCCTCTTCATATCCTGCATTCATGTTGTCTGCACAAATGCATGCACAACACCACTAAAACTTAACAGCTGAAATTCTGCTCCTAATACTAAGTGTAACCTAGACATTATCCACAATGGGAACAGCCCCCTTTTCCAGACAAGGCACACACAGGATCACTGCAAGGGGACAGGGCTAAGTGACTTTTGAAGGTCCCTTCCAATTTAAATCATTCCATGATCTATTGATAACAAATCACAATAATGAAAAAAAAAAAAAAAACCCAAACCAAACCCAACATTATTTAAAAGGAACCAAAGGAGCTGGAACTAGATAATCTTTAAGGTCTTTTCCAACCCAGACCATTCTATGGTTCTATGAATGAAAAAAACCCCAAACAAACAAAAAACCAACCCAAAACAAAACAAAAAACACACCAATGAAACAAAACCAATCAAACAAGAAGATCAGCACGACTAGGAAGTTTTACAGTAAATCTGGCCAAATTTACTGGCAACTTCTTTGCCTTAGCAAATATATTGGAAATGTTGTTTTATGATTACCTAGAAAAAATTTCTTGTAACTGCCCATGTGAATGACATGAAGAAGATAAATAGGTACAACCCAGTAATATCTCTTCTAATTCACAGGAAATACCAAACAGAAGTAGCAGCAAGTGTACTCAAAACCAGTGGAGCTGTCTCCCTGATGTAGTAGGTACCTGACAGAGAGAATTCCTGCAAGGCAAATATTGCAAACACTGTAGCTCTACAGAAACTCAAGGTATGGATGAATGGATGGAGAAGAAATCCACTGAAGAACTTCAAGTCTTCAGCAGATCTGTTCCAGAAAATTCCAGGGCTGTACTTCATTGCAGGTTGAACAGACTCTTACTGAGTGGGAACATGTAAAGAGGAATCATAAATGCTTGTGTCTTTCATAACTATCTGCTTAGAGCACTGTCAAAGATTCTTGAGAGATCACAGACTTAAATCAGATTTTACACAATACTTACATTAGTTCCATGATGGAAAATACTAAATGTGAGTGCTGTTGCTTAGTCCACAGTAAATGTGTGATCACCTCCCTCACTGACATCATAAACAACTGCCATAAGAAAACAGGGAGCCTGAATAATCCTAATAATTGAAGGCTTCTAGTCTCCAAGACACACAAAATAAAATTCCTATCAAGATTCTGCAGCGGGTCCACACAGATGGACTCTCAGACCTTAACTGGAGATCATAAATTGCCAGAGGGACAGAAGTATACTGCACCTAAAAAACACAGGCCTGTGTCATTCAACCCCTTCAAGTCCCCTGATGACAAGACTTTAATATTATATTTAAGCTGCTAGCAAAGAGTTGTTTCATCATTTCTGCAAACACAACAAAAAAGTTACCCGTATGAAAACCCTTGAGGCAACTGTCATGCCTCAACAGTGCTTCATCATTATCTTAGTTTATCTGTACCTTTCCATACCAGCATTTACAGATTCCTGAACCTGATGCTTGCCTCCTGTCTGGCACTAGCATTTCTCCTCTTCTGTAGCAGCTACCTTAAGGCTCGTATTTATTAACACTGATGATGCTCTGGGACCAGAACTAAGAACAAACCTGACAGACTGAGAGTTCCTGAAGGACGATGTGTACGCCTACGACTGTCTGCTTTTGCACTTCAATCAATTCCTCTATTAAAACTCCTTTCCATTCATAAATCTCATCTCACTTTTTATTTCTAGGCATTCATAAACTTACTTTCCTCATCTAGAGACCCTTCAGGCCATGGACTTTTTCTTCCTACCCGTTTTTATAACTTGCTGCGTAGGTAATGAGCACCAGTCAGCTGCAAGAGATGTTTGACAGGCACTGCTATACAGACAAAACACCACGGCATCACCGCAGTTATCTTCTGGAAAAAGAGATACCTCTTAGGACTTGTTTCTCGAAGTCTCCTCACAATCCAAGGCAAAACAAGTCAGAGGAGCGCGGCAGCACTGCTGAAGCATGGGACGTGTCACCCCGTCCTCAGCCTCACGCCTCGAAGTCGCCGACTTCGGTTATTTAGTGGGACACGAGTGCACAAACCCGGCTGCTGCTCCGCGGTTGCATAAGAGCCCGGGGGACACTTTCGCTGCTCCGCCCGCCCCGCTGCCGGCTTACGAGCTGCCGCAGCACCCAGGGCAAGCACCGGGGCTCTGCCTACCGCCTCGGCGAGGCCTTCGGCCGCTGGTTTCACCATCCTCAGACCCGACACCGCCCGCCAGGAAGGCGAAGGGCAGGGACGGGGAGTGCCCGCCCGCCAGCGGCCCCGCCGACCCCCCCCCTCATCCCGGCCCCACCGCCCGCCCTCGGCGAGGGCGCAGCCCCTGCGCGCTGCCTCCACCCCACACGGCGCCCCGCGGCGGAGGGGAGCGCGGAGACTGCGGCGAGGCTGAGGCACGTACCTTCCCCCTTCGCAGGCTCCCCGGCACCCAGCATAGCGGCGGCGAAAGCGCGGCCCGACCCAGCGACGTCTGCCGAAACCCGGCGGAAGCAGCCGGCGAGGCCGCGCAGGGAGGCGGCGGGCGGGGACGGCTTCGCCGCTTCTTCCGCCTGGGCCGCGCCGGGTGGGCTGAGGGCAGCTCCGCCTCTCCTCTCCCCTCCCGCCTCCTCCGCTCCTGCCCCGTGAGGGCGGTGGCTGTGTGACCACCCCCTGAGAGAAGGGGACACCCCCTCCGAGGCAGCTCCCCGGCTTGGCCCTTGGGGGCGAGGGGACGGCAGTGTCCCCGGAGCGGTGGCCCTCGGGCCGGCCCGGGCGTGGCGCTGAGGCAGGGCCGGTATCCGTCGCCTGCTAGAAAAAGGCGGGAGCGAGAGCTGAGCTCCCCCGAGACGCACGGCTTGGGGTTTCCTTAAGTTTGTCTTTCATGTTTACACAAAGGTCGCAGTTTCGTTGGGATTCCTGACAAAGGGAAGGAGAAGAAGTTACGTTTTGAAAGAGAATAATATGCTGGGGTCCTTTGAAAAAGGCAAAGTGGGGTCACCAGCACAGGCATAGCCCTCAATCCGTCTGAAGTTGCATCAAAATGAAACCGGAGCCGAGCACATGGAGTACATCACCATAAAGTGGGGTCCAAAAAAACACCAAAGATTTTGAAGATCAACTTGCGAAAATCGTGCAAGTTTTTGCTACGGAGTCTGCCTGTTCATTAAATGAGGTGTGAGAGGAGGTCTGGGAAGAGGAGGTTATCCTGGAAAACCTCATCCCTGTGTTGGTGGAACATAACCTTAGGGAGATCCTTGTGCTGGAATGCTGTGTTTTTGAGAAATGTGCAGGAGGACCTGTTTCCAGTTGAAGTTCTAGTAGAAGGTAAAAGGGAAATAAATTTAATATAGGAAATTTGCACAATACGATGAAGGTTATCCAGGAGTTTAAAAAAGGATTCCAATACACGACATCAGGACTGCTGAGCATGCTGTCAAGAGACACCACTGGACGGCTGAAACCTAAATGGTTACAAGAGTGTCTCCTATGGTTGATATGTGTGTTAATCAAAGTGGTGAGAGGAATAACAAATCCAAGAACAAGGGGAACAGGAGTAAATGTTCACATTTATGGAGTGACATGGTGCCTCAGACTCTGTGGAAGCCTTCGTTGGAGCCAAGTGACCGTACCTGGCCAAGGCAAGCAGGGTCAATGAACTTGGATATTCAAAAGATGTTTGGGCAAGAGCTTTCATCAAAGGTTCTTGGGAGACTTTGTTTTCATGGGATAAAGCTTATGAGCTTCATGTGGATGGATACCCAGTGAAAAGATAGGAAAGGTCGGAATAAATCACCATCTTTTCCAACTCATTGGTAGAACACATGGAGTTGCACAGGAATTTGTGTTAAGATAGTACTGTTCAAGATTGTTTTAAATCTGGAAAGGGTGTGAAGAATGGACTACTGAAATTTGTTGTTCATACTGAGTTGTTCAGGTTAATAAAAATAATTGTAAGGTTGCAGGACTTCTGAATTCCTACTGTTAGAGCAGTAAAAGTAAAGATCCATGTTGACACATGAAATAAAACTGTTCAGAAGGAACAAAAGTCTCTTAACAAATGATTGCTGTTAATGTTTTGTGCTTGGCAGTGGTCAAACTCAAGTAAGAATTGGTAACCATTTGGAAATGGACACCATAATTCTCTCTCTGTGTGACTGTCACTGAACAGCCTCAGCAGCTCTATCAGTTCCCACCTCTCAGAAATCATACAATAAAGCTGCAACAGGTATAGAAAAAGCTGACGAAGTTTTCACAAGTCTGAAATTCTTCCATATAAAGAGCACTAATTTGAATGGAAGCCTGAAGGCAAGGTAATAGAAGAAGGTTGGGGAAATAATGACAAAAGCCTATACAATGGTGTATGAAACTAGGTTGAATGGACAGTGATTCCTCATTGTCTTTTCTGATTTAAAACCTGTGGAAAGCAAATTAAGCCAATGGTCATCACTTTCAAAACATTTTAATGTATTTTAGTATGTTAATATAGTCTTAAATTAAATTGGAAGTGTCACTTATTCTAAAAGTTTACAGGTTTTTGCAAAGAGATAAAGCAGATTTATGTAAGGGAAATCTATCAGTGGCTATTAAACATGGAGATGCTGCTTAATGCCTCAGAAAGCCCCAAGAGCCATCAGTCTTCTGGAAGCTGTACCAGGGAAACAGCCCAATGTGCTGTCAGATGCTATCAGAGTGGACTGGTGGCCTGATCTGCTACAGTTTTCAGGTTCCTAGTTGCATCTAATGTTGGTTTTCCTGAAATTCACATCAACTCCTGCAGGACATTTCTTATGCCAGGGCTCATGTTAATATGTGCTAAAATATCAAAGGGCCACCTGGCTGGTTGATCAGAGTACACCATTTCCTTAAGCTGTTCATAAAGCTTGTTTGTCAACAGCAGGTAAGCTCATGAGTGAATAGAAAAATAGTCATAAGTAATAGAAAATTATAACATGTATGTATTACATCTGCCATGAGCTGGAGCTGGCAAGTTCCTGCAGTGGAGTCACAGAAAAGCCTTCCTTCAGTTTCCTACAGAAGAACAAGACCAAGTTTGCCCAGGTGTATGCTGAATGGACGTTCAAAAGAATCAGAATTCCTCAGCTCTTTCCTGGGTTTTACACATAAATTCTGTTCTTGAAGAAGTAATTTCATGGTTTGGACATTTGGGTTCCTCATTTAATAATAAATTTGATAAATTTGCTTTTTACACAAATGTGTAGCAAGAAGACATAGGGCAGTGGTTTAAAACTTGAAGAGGGAATACTTAGGCTAGACATAGGAAGAATGTTTAAATGTTTCAAAAAGTATAGGCATCATCAGTTCCCAAAACAAGTGAAAAACAAACTGCAAATGATCAAAGTACTTGTGAAGATTACACTGGCTTTACATGTAGTTAATGTAAGAAAGGGAAACAAGAAGTAAGAAAAGGACATTATTCTACCTATCTGTGGGAAAAATACAGTGACATAATGTTCATTGGCTCATAGTGCCCTTATGTGTGGGCACATCTGGCCTTTGTGGTGTGCATTTGAATATGTTCATGCCATAAATGGCAGCAATATTTAAGTGTGTATCCCTGTACTGCAAGCATCTGGCAGTGGCAGTTAATTGGAGGTCATATACTTTTATATATTGTACCAATAGCACTGCTCTTATGTGATTCTTTATTTAAGTAAAATCAGAATACAACAAACAAGAAACTTTGAGTATGTGAATTGTCTCAAATAAAGCAATGGTCTCAAAGCTTCTGAGCATGCATAGAGTTGGTTATACAAACAGCTCCTGGAAAACAATGAGTTTAACATGGCTCACGTGCATAAATGTTTTGTTAGATCAGAGTTGAATAGAGGAACTAGGGCCAGTTTTACTTGGGGGGAGGGAAAAAAAGAATTTATGTCCTGAAAACTTGAGGTAGCGTTTTCAAAGGCCATATCTTCCTGAATATTTTGCTTTATTTTTCTGGTTATGTTTTTACTGCTAAATAAAACAGGACCAGTGTGTGTCCTTCAGCACTATACCACTGATTGTCCTGTTAACTCTTAGCCTGTTCCCTGGCATGGCATGGGGCTGTGACCACTCTAGTGAACAATCCCAGGACCAGTTCACTCTGTGGGCTTGCAGCAGGAACCATGCTTAGCACATGGAATGGACAGGGGTTTGCCTGCCTAACGTGGCCTTCTCCACCTCACATGGGCTCCCAAAGCTGTTCTACACAGCTTTATCCTTCACACTCTCAGCTGTCACATGCTCTCACACAGCATACACCCTTGGTTTTGTGAAACAGAGAAATCACAGTGGAGGGCTGCATTACACGTTTTATCTATTTCAGGCACTACAAATTTAAAAAAAAAAACAACCTATACAATGTACTAATTATGCCTAATGGCCACAGTGGTACCACCTGGGTCCAAAAGAAGACTTGGGCCAAGTACAAAGAGGAGGACACGTGGCCAGCTGTGGTCCCTTGCCTAGTGTCTGGTACTATTTTATTTAACTGCAGAGGCATGGCCTCTCTGACAAGACCCAAGAATGAACATTTCGTATATCCAGGTACCAGGAAGGCCTTGAGAAATACTGGTATTGAAACAAACAAGCCTGGATTATTATTGCTGGAAACATACAAGAGCACAATGGCATTCAAGTGACCTTGAGAAGTTAGTTGCTAGTATCTCCAAACACCAAATAAATCTGCAGGAGATAGGTTCTTCTGGCCAGGGCCCTGGAGGCCATCTGCTGCATACTTGTTTAGTAATGTAAATAACACAATAATTGTTATGACCTATATATTTAAGGCTATTTTCATAGTTCAGTTTAAAATATTTAATCCAAAGAAAGCAAAATTAATGTCCAATCAAAATATAAAATACCCTTTACATGTCAACAGTTATATGATAGCAAATCCTGTCAAGGAACAGATGGTAGTGTCTTTGTTAATCTTGCCCCACAGATGAGTGGAAATTATTTTCATGCAGCAGAGACAGAAAAAAAAAAAAAAAGAGCATATATGTGGAAAGCAACACACAGAATTAGCTGGAACTGTGTAAATACATGAAAAATAGTTGCTGGTAAAACTTCCTGAGGAGACATTTGGTTCTTGAAAGTACCCACCAGTGTAAAATGTATTTGTAGTTAGCTGTTAACGCAGCTGTGTGTACTGGAACAACTCACACAGCAATTGCCTCACGTTTAATAGCTGCAAACTGTAGTATGAAATAAACCATTGAATTTCATGAAAGTAAATTCCATTTATAAGCACATTTGAGAACTAGTCAAATAATTTATATTGGGTTTTATTTTTTTTCCTTTGCCTTCCCCTGTTACTATCTAAAACTGACCATGGGAACTGTAAGTCATAAATCACACAGGGGTTTGGCCAAGAGTCTTCATCAGAGAGTTTCTGGTGTTTCAGAAAGTGCAACTCAGGTATAGAATTTAGTCTGCTGCAAAAAGTTAACTCTAGCCCTAACCATTGCCTAAGCCCCATGAATCACTTTTCTGCTTAGCCTTTGCAGAGTAGTGAATTTTATTCTGAACTGTTATTTATGAGTAGATGTATGTGGTCTCCCACGAAGCAACCATGGTCCATGTGCAGAGGTGGAGGGAGACAGTGAAATCTAAACCACTAGAAAGTAGTGAACTTTCCAAGCACCTTTCTACACTTCTTCATTCTTGTTATTGATGCAACCAACTATTTTTCCCTTGAGTTTAATATGCAGCAAAGACTTGCTGTGGGAATGTTTTGGTTCCAGTTCCTCAGCAAATAGTAAGTTAATTTATTTTTTGCTTCAGCCATTTTAAATATGTGAAATTGTTCTCTTTTACAGCAACTTTTGCACAAGTTTATTATGTCAGTGATACACGAAATAAAATTTTAACATTTTCAAATCCTTTTTCTCCCTTCCCTGTTACTATTATATTCATGCAGTTCTTTATAGGATGTAACAGGTGACTTTGATGTTAAGTTTTCTTATGTAATTTTGGAAACAGATATAGTTCCAAAAGAAAAAAAAAAATTTAAACATCAAAAAAAGAGAAGTCAACCTGTCTGCTTCTCAGTCTTGCACAGGTGGTAAGTAGAGTACATAGACATGTGTATGAAGGTAGGTATAATTTACTCTTAAAATAAAGCATGGGACTGAAAAAAAAACATATTTTTTACTTTATCATTTGTCCTTTTTAAGGCACCTGAATGGCATATAGACCAACTCCCCAGCTCAAAGCTGGTTCAGCAGCACCAGGTTGCTCAGGGCTTTGTGACCAGTTGAGTTTTGAATCTCCTCAGGAAAACTCCACAAGTTTTCAGGGCATCCTGCTCCTATGTTTGTCCACTCACACAGTAAAAAAGTTGGTTTTGTTTTGTTTTGTTTTGTTTTTAAATTGGATTGCCTATATTTCTGTTTTTTCCCATTTTCTCTCATCATGTCACTGGGCACCACTGGGAAGAATCTGTGACCATCTCCTTTACTCCCCCATGTCAGATAGATACAACGATTGATAAGATCCCCCTGAGATTTCTCCTTTCCAGTCTGAGTCGTCCCAGCTCTCAGCCTTTCCCTTAAAATTCAGATCATTCTATGCCCCAGTCATCTTTGGCTTTGGATTTGGTTGTTGGATTTGCCCAAGTCTGGATGTTCTAGACCATCACTGGACACAGTGCTCCGGATGTGGCCTCACCAGTGCTGAGCAGAAGAGAAGGATCAAGCTTTTCCTGTATGCCTTCCTCCAGAATTCTGACTGGGCACAGACTTTTCAGGGAATCTTCATCTTTCTTTTACTGCACTTTTTCCTGGAAAGGCTTCTAAAAGAAGGCAGCCTTTACTTCTGGCTTACAGACACATCTCTCCAGTTTCTACTGGTTTTATCATTCCAGTCCTAGAAAGGTGCATTTGCTATGTAGTATGGCAAAAGGGAGGGGAAGAGGCCAGGGGTCACAGTCTTTCTTTGTTGCCCAGGGATATTATCTGTTCAAAAAGACAAAAAATTATAACAACGATACAAATGTTAGTTTGGGGGTTGCTGGCAACCAACTGTAATCAAGTTGCTTACAAAATACATTACAGCAACTTAAAAGGTATTTTAAGATGATAAGAACAGACAGTTCCATTTCAGCAATACTCTTTGGTGTTCTACAGTTGTTTTCCACTATATTTTGGGAATATAATACAGTCCTGGGGAAAAGTGTTTGGGTTTGGGGTTTTGCTCTGGGGGTACACCTTTCAAGTAGTTCCTGTTTTCAAGACAATTATTTTTTGCAGTCACATGGAGGTGGGGTTAGGCTGTTACAGCAGCTACAGAGCTCTGACCTTTTTTGCTCTTGTTGCAATTTAGCTTTTTATTCCATTCACAAAGTCATTGGAAACTGGATTCAGCTGCCTAAACCCAGGCACCTCATGCTACTTGTGCTTCCAGGATGCCTTTAGGTCTGGCAGCTGGTGTCCAAACATCTCAGGAAACTAGTGACATGCACTAGGACATCTCTGCTAGCACTTTCACATATGTTTATGCAATTTAATCCTCCCCTGGCAGTCAGCCATCATTGAGTGAATTCCAGTGAGCAGCACCATGGTATCAATTGTATTTAAAAATGCCCACTAGAATTAAAGATATTTAGTATGCATTGGGTTGTGATGTTTGGGATTATGTAATAAACAGGACAGAAATAAAAAAGGCTGCATGTTTACTTCAAACAATTCTGTTTACAAGCTGGAAAGCCCACACACTAGACTGTGATTTAGACAAGAGGAAGCACCGTCTAACAGTTGATGCATTTTTAGAAGTTATTAAAAGCCTATATTGCAGAAGTGACATCCTTGCACTGAGTTTGAAAGTGTTAACATGCCTCAGCATAGAGGTCTCTTAAAGCTGCCCTTGTTAAGCCTGAAGTGGAGCTGGAGGCATTGTACTAATGTAAGTGCTGAACTTTCTCTGCTGATTCCTGGGCAGGAGCCTTGTAATCCTCTGGGAAGATGTTTTGACAGTCCGTTTCATTGCTGAAAGCTGTGCTGAAAGGAATTTCCTGCCTTAGATTTCAGAGGTCTGTTAGAATTGCTTGCCTTACTGGGTAGACTGACTCTTCAACAGGCAGGAGGGAGGTGGCTATGGTAGGGCAAGGCTTGCTCCATGAAACTTGGCCTCGCTGCAGCTTCCAAGAAAAAGAATGGAAATTGATCACTTCTTTCTTCAGACTTAGAAGTCAGCAGCTTGAGAAGCCATATTCTTGCTCTGCATTTTTCAACTTTCTTCCCTTGCATTTCTCTTGTGCCATCTGCATAATTTAAATTGAACAAGTGTGTTCAAGAATTTGCTGTCAGCTTTTTCTAGGTCATGTTTCTGAGCATCTCAGGAGCATCATACTGCCATTTGCCAAAAGATTAACATAAGATAAAGTGAAATTCCAGTATATGGCTGGAAGAAGTCCAAGTGAGTGCAATGTGTGAATAATCAGACCTTCAGCTTCAGCCCTTTCCTAAAGGTGTTTCCGTATTATGAGTTCTTTATTATTTGAATATCCTATGCCATTCTTTTGATCACAAAATTGCCCACTCTCACTAACTTCTTCCTTTCTCAAATAAAATACAAAAAAATAGCATGTTTTGCTAAAACATGCTTAGTTTAGTATTAGATTTTTTGATAGGACTTCACATTAATTAAGCTTGTAATAGCTTTTGTTTATTTTACATCTTACATCGCTGAAAAATAGCAAAGGGAATTAGAAATTATAAAAATTAACACTTTTTTGACTGTTGAAATTCAAATTTGAGCAAATATAAACATTTAGTATATTTTTTATCCTTGAAATAATGAGCAGACAATCATATCTTTCACAATTCCCACTGACTAAATCTAGCTACATATTTTTTTAAGCACATAATTCTATGACTGATGAATCTTTTACATGTTTATCTTCACAATATCCCCATGAATGTAGAAACCACTGCTTTCTCTACTTAGGAAACAAGCATATTGATTGCATACAACCAATACATACAAACCAATGCATACAAACAAACATAAAATCTAGCCTGACTAGAAAGTAGAGATTTTTATATACAGACAGCTTCTTGCATGAATTTTCAATGATGTATTAGATTTTTTTGTGAATATCAAAACTCTGTAGTATTCCCAGATACAGAACAAAGTCTTTGAAATCATGTTATGATGATTTAATTAGTTCTTCCATCCAAAGCAGTACAAATTATGAAACAATTATTTTATTCTAGCACTGAAGGGAATTTTGCTGTTGTGTGGGATATAATGGTGAATCTGATATGGAAACCTTCCCTTCCTAAGCTTCCATGTTCTCTGGGTGCTCAAGCTGAGTCTTGCCTGGCTACAACTGATCTCTAATGTCTTTTCCTACCTGGGCTTGCCTGGCAGATGATGAACCTTAGCAAAGTAAGCAGCTGCAATCTCTTATTTGTTCAGTTAATGGGTATGATTTATGTAGGGTTTTGCTATAGCTTGCAGAAACTGAGTATTAGCCAGTTCTAATCATCACTGCAACCCTCTTTTTGCTTATGCTAAGATCCTTACTTTGGAACAGAATTAGTAAAATAAGAGGTTTCAGGTGGTTTGGAAGAGTCTTCCATTTCAGAGGTTGCTTTTTCTTTCATTCCTTCTTAAACAAACTTAATTAAGGTTTAATAGTCTGTATAAATTATTTAAAATGCATCCCTATATTATTTTTCTAATAGTATTTGTATGAAGTGGCTGCCACCTGCATTTAATTTATCTTGTGATATGTCTTTCCTTCCTTGATCTAAAATTCTTCAGAAGAAATTACTATTTTCTGCTTGGACTTCCCTGGCTAGCACTAGTTTGATTGTTGTGGGCCTCTTAGAGTCTAAACAGAGAGAGTACACTCAGCACACAGGCTTTTAACTAATTGCTAATGTTCCTAGAGCACTTTGAAGAGAAAAAAACAGTACATGTGTTAATTATTATTAAGAACCTAGCTTTGAACATCATGTTCTGATATGAAAAATGTTTAGTGAGTCCTCAGCAAATTGGAGCATTATAAATGTATTTCATTAAGAGATCATTAAGACATTAAAAGGCATCATTATTAATCTATACATGATCTAAGCTTGGCAAACCTATGTAATCCAGACTCATTATATTAGCATGAATGCCTTTCTGGCCAAAAAAGTGCTGAGATTTTATATGGTAGCGTTTCCATTTTTCAACAATATTACAGATGAAATAAAACCTCTGATTTTTGGAAAATCTCCCTTTCTAGTCCCATTACTTTTTCCTGGGCTTGATATAGTGCAGTTGTTGTTTCTGGCATTAATGCCTTTTAGATTCAGCATTGCACACATTATTTGAATTGAGTAGTCTTATACATGAAGTGCAAAAGATCTTCAGCAGGCTCGATCCAGGGGTTTCTTGGATGTGCATCAGTGGATTTTGTGGGAGAAAAAAATCCTTCTGGTAAATAAGAGTTCTACATGTTCTTTGATAATGTGTCCTAGAGAAACTGTTAATTTTTTAAAATTACTAATTGTAATGTGTAGCACAATAAATAGACTGTTAAAAATTATGGTGATTTTGTTTAAAGTATGTATGATGAAAAAAATATTACGCAGTGAACTAAAATGAAAAAATTCTCAAAGAAATCTGCTAAGAAAAATAAAATAATAAAAAACATCAGTAGGCTGCCTTTTCACTTTTACTGATAGCTTTTATCTATCATGCAGAATTTTCTTAATTAGAACTTTCCTGATTTGAAAACTAAAAGCTACTGACATGTGAAGAAGAATCCCAATTTTCTTCTTACTGCAATTAGTCAGTCTAAAACACAATAAGTAAAACGAAAACTTTTCTTAAAATGAGAAAGCAATTTTGCAAAGTAAATTTGGTGCTTCCAAGTGTCACCATGCATTTTCAGGATATTTTGATGTACTATAAGCAAGCATTAAAAATTAAAAAACAATATAAGAGAAAGTGAGTCATTTTAGTGTAATGACAGATACACAAAACACTTTTGTGTGCAATTACTATATAGTAAGGGTACTGTGCAATCATCATTTCAATATTCTTGCTTATAAATTCTGAAATATTTCACCAAAATCATCTACTCCTGCCAATGTATTTATTTTATTGTAAAATTTATTTTCCTTAGAAGAACACAAAGGAATATTTTTGAGTCCTGTAATTCCAGAGTCTCATTTATTAGGTCATTTGATGTCATCACTTAATACACTGAAGGACTGAAGCACATAGACAGGCAGCGTGGAATTTTGTGAAGTTTCTAAGTATCTACTTCTAGGTATATGGTAATAATCTAGGCATTTTACCACCTTCCTTAAAGCTTTTTGTAAGAGTTCTGGTTAATACTGACTTGGAAAATACTTTCCAGTTATAAATGCTCCATGCCATGTCAAAACTCCTGTTGGGATTCGGATTCATATCGAGATGCAGAAATTTAAACTGTGGTGTTAACAGTATAGGTAGGTATCTATATATGACCTATTTAAGTAAATAAAATAGATGGGCTTTATTCAATTGTCTACATTTGAGTGTCTGCTGCCACTTGGGATGGCCTTGGGCATCTGGGACAATTGAGTCTGACTGGCACATGTGACACAGGATCCATGGGAGCTCCTTGGCCATCTGGGGATGTGGCTGGAGCCAGGTGGAATAAGCTGGCATCTGAATTGGAGCCTGTACATAAGCAAGTGACCTAGCTGTCTGGTGTCAGGTGAGGATGAAGTGACAGTATTGAGCAGATCTCCACTAACTATAATAGGAGCTTAAACATCTAGCTCACTTGTAGATGCTTTAGATATGGTGGACATCTAATTTCAGATGCTTGAACCTGAATACCTTTGTTTGGGCTCCATTCAGTTGCCTGCAGGTGGGTTTATAGCTATCTGAGATACTTTACATTATCTGAGACATCTGCATTAGGCTGGCAGATGAGACTTAGTGTCGAGGGGAAAAAAGTGGCTTATTCAAGCAGCATCTACCTTCTAGAGAGTAAAATCAGCTTCTGGCTTTCTAAAACGACATGAACATCTATTGTGCAGGCAGCTGAATCCATCACCTTATATTTATAATAAAGATGTGTATTTTTGCCATTGGAGCACTGCCCATTTCCAGGCAAAGGCACACACAAACTTGAGCATCGTGTGAAAGATTTCTTCTAAGCAGGTGGTGAAGAGTCTTGCATGCAGAGGAAAACATATGAGGTAGCCAGGAGAGTGTGCCATGATGACACTTTTTAAGCTGCAGCAGTTACAGTGGAAGCTGAGAAACATCACTGTTTCCCCAGTAGAACAGCAGGTCTGTCAGTCAGCCACAAAATTCCTTATCTGCGCTACAGTTTTGCAATGCAAAAAAGAATCCACTAGAGGCTCTAGTGATACCAGCCAAGTGAGTTTGAGTCCTGTTTTCAAAGGTGACATAGCACTTTTAGGTTAAGGATTTTGTCGTTACACAGTGCCATGTTAGAGATTCTTGAGTTCTTTCCAAATAAGCTGGCAGGCCTGTACAGCACAGCACTTTGGAAAGCTGATACCCTTGGTCTCGTGACTTTAGCCAGACTAATTTTGACAAATATTCTTGGGTAAGGAAAACTTTACTGAAAAAAGGTAAGTATTTCCTGTGAAATGTTACTACAAGATCAGTGATACAGAATAGAAATCAGATTAGAAATTGATTAGTCTTTTTATTTCATTTTCTTGTTCATAATATTAAGTGCACAATGCAAATATGATCAAAATAATATCCTTTTCATTATGAAGAATTAGCCTATTATTATCTTAAAATTTTTTACCGGAAGTGAGAAGCTTTGTACAGAAGACCTGCTCCAGATAGGTCATGTGAATATGTAAGTCAAGCTGTGGCTGCACTTTTCAGTTCTCACAAACTGACTAACTGACCCATTTGTTCCAATCAGATCAGTCGAGTCACAGATCAATGTTACAGAATGTGCTTTCAGGTTGAGTATCATCTAGCAGACTAATATACTGCAGATTACATTAATCTTACTTGTTATCTTTTCATCTTTGCTCATTCTTTCCCATTTTTTGTGGATTTCATACTAATTTTGTTTTCACTGTTCCATAACAAAGATTATCTTTACAGGACACAATTTATAATTATACATACACGTATTTCCTATATCATTTACTTATGATTAGTCCTTGAACTCCTTGTTTCTTTCCTGTATTATGTACACTTAGCGAAGAATAATTTTTTAAAAACCTGAAGTGATTTATAAGCTCTTATGCTTATCACTCAGAACAAAGCTAAAGAGCACTTGGCTATGATATTAAACATCTAGTCATGGTTGAATGAAGACTGACTTAGTCAGCACTCACTTAGATTTTAATATCTTAAGCCCCTATGAATCAATCAATGGAGCAATGTCTTTTGTATAGAAATTTCCCAGTTTCCCAGTTAAGGTGTTTCCTTAATGAATAGGATTGAAGGGACTGGAAAATTATCTTGTAGTTTAAGAAAAGTGTACTACCCACCAAACTGTCTGGTGAAGAGAGAAGGAAGAAGATGGTTCATACCTCTTCCTCTGCTGATGAAGCTAAAACATTGGGCATCTGGGAAGGAAGGAGTTATGGTGGCTGGAAGAAGAGGAAGCAGGAGGAAGTCTGACTGCAGTTTACTCAGTATTCACTGCTAACAACTAACTTCTGACAGACATCTCTGGAGACTGTTTAGAACAACCCATATGCTCAAAATAGGGTTAATCAGATTCCCTTGCACAGGGCTTTGTGTCCAGTGTATTTTGAACATCGCCACGGATGGAGACTCTGCAAGTTTTCTGGGCAATTTTTTCCAGTGTTTGATCATCTTTGCCATAAAACAAGCCAAAAAACCCCAGAAGTTTTTTTTTTTTTATGAACTGGAATTTCTTGTGCTTCAGTGCTGCTTATCCCATCACTTGGTAACACTGAGAAGTGTGTGGCACCATCTTTTTCACTCCATCACATCTGAACTATGAGCCAATAAATTATTTTAGTTCTACTCCAAACATTCATCTTTTCAAAAAGGTACAGCCAAAATCTTGAGAAAAATCTTATGAAGAGTCACACCTTGTCCCAAAAATGAGTAAAAACAGGTGAATAATCCTACAGAGGAAAATATCACTGAGGATACTATAATCTGCCTTTATATATATGCTCTAATGTCAGCCCATGTGAATAAGAGAGATTGTTATAATGGTTTATAGAGGTAATATCCATCATTTTTATATGACCCAACTCATAGTGGTTTATGAATCTAAAAGCCACTATCTTCACTTCCTTCCAGAGACAAAAATAAACCTGAGAATACAGAAATAAGTAAAAAAATGAGTTAATTTTCCTTTGAGTAAATGCACTCTCCAAGGCAAAAAGTATTAATAGGTACAGAAGCAATACCTGGAAATTTCCAATAAAATCCACTGACACAGAACTGAGGAGTTTCCTCAGCACAGGGAGAATGAGAATAGCAGAATAGAAGGAAATGTGTTGAATTGCTTGAAACATTATGCAGTTTAAGTCATATGAAAAATAAGTGCAATCTAGGACACATTCATGATAATAAAGCTAGAAGATGATTAGTTGCAGTAGCATCTGAACAGACTGCTTGGGAAAGTCATGATTTCTGTTTCTAGCTGTATCAAGCAAGTGACCACTAAAGGGGAAAGAGAATTAATTAAACCAAGTAATAGCATAAAGGCAACTGGATACAAACCATCTATGACTAACTCTAGCTTGGGTATTAGAAAGAGACTTCTGCCCTTTGCAAGAAACAAGGAGAGAGAGAGCAGCCTGCAAGGTTTTAGGCAGTTGGGGCAAACAAATTTACTCTTTCTGCTATGGATTTAAAAAATTTTATGGAAGGAAATTGTGATAAGCAACCCGTGTAAACAAGTGACTGGATGGACTTAGGATGCTCTAGCCCTGCAGTCTCAAAAAATGTGAGATGACTTCTTGACATGAAACTTGAACTCAAAAAGGGCATTCTGTTAGGAAACAACAATTTAATACCTATAAGAGCAACTGTGAACCAACATGAATAATGTTGAATACAATTTCAGTAAGAGCAATTATTAAGCAACACGAATAATCTTGAATTCAGAGAAATAGTTAGGAAAGTCTTACAAAAGGCAGAAAGATGCTATTGCTATGATTTCCTGTATCAGTCAAAACCTTGCAGGCTTTGATCCTGAGAGTGTGTAAGGATATAGAGGTAACTGTGTTTTGCTGCAAAAAATGATAGTAATTGAAGATAAGAGCTGGGTAAGATTGCACTGCTGATCTCTTTGAAAAATATTCAAGCTAGTATTTTTCATATGGAAAAATTATTATGGCATCCAATTTAATTACATTTATCTTAAAAGTAAAAAAAAAAAAAGAAAAATCCCTTTAAAAACTGAAATAAATCTATGATTATGCAGCAAATACAAAGCCTAACTTTGTTTTGCAACATTTCATTGTTAATTCTCCTCTCATGGTGTCGTTTGAAAGCGTAAAAGTCATGTCATGCCTCCTATTATCCAGGTCATTAATGAAAGTATACAGTGTGGTGTGCTGCTCATATGCTTAAATCAATCAGGCACATAAATGTTTGCAAGACAGATTCCTTTGTGGTGCATCAGCCTGAGAGGTTTGGGCAATTTTATACTTTTTAAAGCAATTGAGGCTTTGGGTTTTTCTTTTAATAAAGCCATAAATTGCAAAACAGGCTTTTTAAACATTTCTGATATTCCTGTGTTCTGAGCCATTTGAAAGACTATATAGATCTTATCTGCAAAGTTTGGAATTTCCCATTAATAATAATGAATAAAGAGAAAAGAACAATAAATTGTCCAGGAAGAGCCTGGAATTTTTCACTGCGAGTTATCCAATAGAGTAGAGAACTGAACAAAGATATAAACATCAAACAAATGAAATTCTGATTGTCATTTATGGGGAGAAAACATCTGTAATGGATATAATGAGCAATCTTGAATCTTAATATTCAGACTTTAATGAGTAAACAGATATTTCATCATCTTGTAAAACAATAGTATTATGAGCTCAGTCTGGTTAGAACTCCTCTGGTGCTTAAAGACAAGCTTAAGTGTTTTTCTGGATCAGGCCAGAATGGTCAGCACCCTGCCAGGTTAGTTCTTGGAAGAGTTTACAAAGTACAGTGAGAAAACTTGTGCATAGCAAGAAATCCAAAACAGTGACCAAACTGCATCGACAGCAGGGTAAGCCAAGTTCTTGAAGAGATTGATCTGAAGTATGGAGTGTCAAAGAAAAGATTATTTTTTGTCTTTTATTTTTAATGGCAAAATGTTTTCCCCTGTGGCACTTGAACAGATTCCAGGCTAAAGGAGAGTTCCAAAACTTGTTGTGTTAAACACCAGGCTTGAAAACCCACTTCCATTTGCAGAAGTGGGTGAGTGAGTTCACTTGTGGTCTGTGGGAAATGCTAATGTAAAGAAAATCACCACTTTCTCTCGTAAAACAATGTAAAAAGCAGAGAGTGTGCCTAGATCTATGGAAACAGGTCAAAACTGGGAGAACTTTGAAATGACTTGACTGACTTGATAGCTTGATAGTTCCACTGCATCAGAAGGAGGAATTTGCATGTAGTATTCATATTGCAATATTTTCAGGAAGATGTTTATTGGATGTCTTCAAATTACCTATCTTTCATTACAGCCCCCTTTCCTCCCCACAGAATGACTATTATTTCCAGTTCTGTATTATTGAACCTTCCTAAAACTTTTTACTTTTTCCTCCCCTCTCTTCCTGTGGGGTCATTCAAGCTCTTGCAGCATGTGGTTTGTTAGACAATGAGATCCTCCACTAAATCCCTGTTTACTGGAAGTTGGTGACTCTTCTAGACCCTTCTTCCTTCCACAATTCAATCAACTACCATTTATACTTGAATTAGTTTTAATGATGTTCTTAATATCCAGCCACTCAGGCAAATTCTAATTTCCCCTTGGTTTGTCTGTCTGTGGGTTTGCTTGGGATGGAGTTAATTTTCATCCCAACAGCCTGTGTGGTGCTGTGTTTTGGATTTGTGGCTTGTAAAGTGTTGGTAACACACTCATGTTTTGGATCTTGCTGAACAGAGCTTGCTCAGCATCAAGGCTTTCTTCCCCCATCCCCTACACCCAGCAGTGGGTCTGGGGGAGGGCAAGAGATTGCAGGGGGAGACAGCTGGGACAGCCAAAGGGATACCCCATACCATGCAACGTTGTGCTCAGCAATAAAAGCTGGGGGAAACAAGGAGAAAGGAAGGGATGTTCAGAGCTGTGACATTTGTTTTCCCAAGTCCCCATCACATGTGCAGAGTCCCTGCTTCCCAGGAAGAGGCTGGACATGTGCTGGCTGATGGGAAGTAGTGAATTAATTCCTTAATTCACTTTGCTTATACACACAGCCTTTGGTTTACCTGTTAAAGTGTCATGATTTCAGTCTGTTGGTTTTCTTACCTTCTTTCTACATTCTCCCTGTCCCATGGGAGAGGGGAGCAAACGAGTGGGTAGGTGGGTGTTTGGCTGCAGGCCAGGGTCAGCCCACCACATTGGCTAGTTAAGTATTTGAATTTAGTAGTAAACCTCTCATTGTATAATCTTGGAAATTCATCAGTTGGATTGATCTTAAAAATATAATTCACCACAAAGTACATAAAATACTAAATTTTTTAGTTCATTTTATTCTAGCTTTGTTCTATAATGTATACATTTCTTGTCTGTTTCCAGCTCTGTAGGAGAACGTTTTGTTGGCAAAACTGCAGAAATTTTACAGGCTCCAGCCTGTCACGTATTTCATATTTTCAGAGTTCTTTCACTACCTACAGTACATCTGAAGACCTTGTCAGTTTTCATCCAATTCTACACATGTTTTTTGCACTCTGTGGGTCGACTTTGGCCTATTTTACAAGAAGAGTTAGATGATCTTCTCTTTGAAGTCTGGAAGCAATGCTGCAAAGGTCTACTATTAAAGGAAAGGAGGTACAGCACCTACTGTAACAGGGTTTCAGTTCCCATTGATCTCTTTGACATTACCAGAAAGTGAATAATCCTGATAACTTGACTGATCAGTTCAGGGTAGGCTTTAAAGCTGATCCAGAAACCAAAGCAGAGAGAGAAATTGAGTGAATTCTATGTAGTCTGTATTGCTCTGCATTTACTCATCTCTGAATACTGCAGTGTTTAGCTGTGAGGTTAATAAATACCAAGGCACTTAGTTAAACTTGTGTCGCTTAATTAGTGTCCCTCATATGATTGTGAAGTAAATGTTTTCTGAGAAGTGAAAAATAATAAAAATATTGGTAATTCCTTGACTTCCCAGTAGTTACCAGAAAACTAGTTACTAGTAGTTTGTTTCACATTATTGCATAAGGCACTGGAATTGTTAACTTACTTCAATGCAGAAACAACTCCTCTACCTGGGATTGTTCAGTTGTTGCAGGCAACTATTGGGGAAACACCAATAATAAATTCTAATGAGCAAAGGCATAATTCTGACCTATCACAATCAATGATTTATTAATTTAAATAATTTAAGGAATTTAAACAATTTAAATGTGTTGAGACTTTAGTTTAAGAGTATAACATAAGCAAATCTTCCTCTTGGCTACCAGCTCTGGATCAAAGATGGCAACTATTACTGTTAATTCTTTGAACTAGCACTGTATGATGCAAGTAAGCATAGCAGAGTGCCTTACCATGCTGTGATCTGCCAACCTTCTCATCATATTTTGACATACGTATGGATCTTGTTAGGTGAATGGTATGAAAATTCTGGGAGCTTTATTTTACTTTTTCTAAGCCATTTTATTTGCAGTGTATCCCTCTGAAACTTCCATGAGAGTTCACTTCCATCATTCTGTAATAAAAATAATGTACCTTTACACCTTGATATTTTTGGTCTATATAATGAGAGAATTAGTGGAGGCTACCAGCTGTAAATGGGCTGCCAACCCTGAAGATCAGCTGTACTTACTTGAAAAATACCTGCACTCTTTGACCAAAACTACTGCCAATAGTTTTGGGGAAGAAATTTGATACAATTTTTGGAAAGCCTTTGATACAATTCTGTCCTCTATTTTGATTATTTTAACACACCTCAAACTCAGAGGACCTGTCCTAGTATAGCCTACTTTTTATTCAGTTTTGAGATGCCTTGAAGCCATGCTTGTCTTTTCCTCCTCTGTTTTCCCAGGGACTGTAAATCTGACACAAGGAAATGCTCTGAAGGAGGAATGGAAATATTCCAGTCATCCTTTTACTCAGTAAATGCCTCAAGAACTTCAATAAACATCACTTTATTTCTGAGCTTCATCTCTGATCTTGAGGGGGCAAATCACCCCTGTGCTGCAGTTCATTTGCCTCAGTGTGAGGACTGACATGAGGACACCTCAGAAAGAGATGGATCTCCTCTCTCCCCTAAGCTGGATCTGCCAGCACCACATGAGTGTTTCAGATACTCCAGGACATCTCAGGAATGTATGTTCAGGGCAATTAACTTGAACACAGAGAGCCTGCAAACTAGTACTTGACACAGCAATAGCTAAAGTTCTAGCATTACAAAACTGCATTTTTTCTGTGCAATGTAAACTCTGGGGAATACCATGAAGGGGAGGATTAATCCTCTGTAATTTGAGGGTTAGAATTCAGCTTTAAATACAGAACCTTATTTCAAATTCAGAGTCTAAACTTAAATACATGTCAGTGTATGTGAGCGGAGTATCTAAGATTCCCTACCATGTTCCTAGTACCAGGGAATCTTAGATACTCCGCTCACATACACTGACATGTATTTAAGTTTAGACTCTGAATTTGAAATAAGGTTCTGTATTTAAAGCTGAGTAGCTGTTCAGTTGCTTAGGTACGGGTACCTGATGCCTGTGCCCTTCAGTACCTGAGAAGTCCACCTGGGACAGCATGCAATGTACAACAGACCCATCTGGAAGTCAGGCTAGATAACATAAGACATAGAAAATGGCATGGGACTCCTTTGAGACATAGAGCTAGGAGAGACAAATCACACCTTAAGTTCCTGCAGAAAGAGTATTTACCCTAAAAGGGACTGTAATGGCCTGCAGACCTAAGGAGGTGACTAGGACTATCTTTCTGTTTTACATAGGCTATAGAAAAACTGTCAAATGGTTATAACCAGCAGCCTTAGGTTTCCTTTTTTCAGGTGAAATGGTCCTGTTAGGGTTCTTTTTTAAAAATGTGACATTTAATTATGTATCAGCATTTTATAGGAACTTCTCTCATTACTGTTAAATTCATACAGTTCCTGCAGGATCTGCTTTCTTCAGCAAAAATTTATCTACTGTAGCATCAAGTGGGGGTGTTGCCTTAGATTACCTGTTAAATGCTGACCTGACCTATTTGCTGTTACTTATTATATGCTTGATCACCATAAATATGGTAGGTCTGTATCTTCATGAATCTACAATATACAAGACTAAGGCTACAAAAAGATGATGTGGCTGCTCAGTTTAGTTAGTTCAGCTCTAAATAGTTCATCAACTGAAATTTTCCACAAAATATGTTATAATGTTTATTTTGCCAAGCTTTCCTAGTTCTTTTAGAAAAAACAATACTGTGTATTTAAAAATCTCATTGTAAAGTTACAATTCAGTTAAATTCTTTGACTCAATGAATCTTGACAGAATCTTTTTTTCTGCTTATCATATAATTAGAAGTGTTCATAACCATCTTAGAAGTGTTCATAAGCAACCCGAGAGCTATTGAAGTGTGAATTTTTGCAGAGGAACATAATGTTATTATATTTGTATCATTAGTATCCTAAAACCTTTTTTTTTTTTTTTCTTTTCAAAAGTTATAGAAAGATTAGAAACTCAAGTGTAGGAACAGAGCAGCTCTGGCACCTCTAGAAGCAGCCTAATGCAGGAACTTTCCTGAGTAGGAGCAAGTAGCAATGGCTCCTTACTAGAGATTTTGCTTTCTTTTTGTAGATTATCATATTATTTCTTCCTTGTTAAACTGCTATTTTGTAAAGATTCTGCTCCGAATCCTTGACAGTAACTTATCCTGACATTTAATATCCTTCTGATGTTCTGCAGCTTCCTTGAAGAAGACAGAATGCTTACCTGCTTTAGAAAATTGGTTATAAAGAAGGTTGTCATGGCTACTATGGGTTTATTAAAATATTGATGCTTGACATAAATGTTACAGAGTTGTCTGAAATAGCAACATACAAAAAATATTTAAAGAAGCCATAGATCCTTCCAACTGAATGCTAGGGCATCCTGACCGCAGATCTGGAACTACAAGAAACAACTCATAAACCTCTGAACCTTGGAATTAAGAAATCTGGCACCAAAAGACAAAACCTATCTGTTCATCCATAGTTAACAGTTGTGCTTTTCTCACAATTGTATATGCAAAAGCAAAACACATTTTGTTGAATAAACAGTGCTTACCTCAAGCAGAAACAGCTGATGCTATTAGAAAAGTGTTAAGGACACCATGGAATAAAATGATGATCAAGCTGAAAAGAAATGCAGAAAAGAAATGTGTAAAAGACAATTAGATCCCCAGTGCTTCAACCAGTAGGTTCATTTTGTTTTTTGCTTCATTCTATGCTCTCTAATGCTCATATGTGTGTTCAGCAGAGTGAAGTACAAGGCAGAGCCTAAAAAAACCCACTCCTTGTTGGAGTTGGGGGTTGGACCAAATCTTCCAATGTCACTTCCAAGCTCTACCTTTCTGTGATTCTGTATGATTCTGTGAAAATGAAATGAAAATAAAGGAAACTAGACAAAAATGAACATGAAAGAAAAGAAAATGGAATAGATGATGTTAATAGGAAAGGAAGAAAAGTAGAAATTAGGAGGGAGAAAAGGCAAACCATGCAGAATTATGCATAAGGTTAAGGAAGAAAATGGAAAGTACAGAGAATCTGCAAAAGGAAAAGATGAAATTGGATAATGAGAAAATTTACCAATTTTAGTTTTCTAGATTGTGAAGGAGAAAAAACCCAACACAGGCAAAAAAATAGGTAGGGTACCATTTAAAGAAAATGGAATATCAGAATACAAAAGAGTAAACAATAATTGAGCAAAAGCACTAAAACTAGAACCTGCCTGAAGGTAGATGGATACTGATTAGACAAGTGCATCAAATTACCAAGATATTTGAAGGGCACTGCAAATGCTGAGTATCAATCTTTTCTGATGATGCAGTCATCCTTGTTCCTACATGAGAAGTGTAATTTGTGAAATGAAGTTGCAGATGTTTCACCTTGAAATTCTTCTTTCTCATTACTTTATCCAAATTATTTGCCTGTGTATTGTCATGCCAGTACGACAGTCAGGTCTCAGTAAGCTTGCCAAATAGTCTCTCTCAGATTTTCCATCCCTAAAGCATAGAGGTGCTGAATTGGAGAAGACTACTAAAAAAGAGAAAAAAAATGCCAGGGCTATATTCACTTCATATACTTCCCACCTCAACTCCTAGGAGGCTCGCTTAGATCTAAAGTACTGTGCTGGGGCCTTGGTGTCTTATGTCAAAAAAACCCCAACAACACAAAACCAACCAACTAAACAAAAACACCAAAAAAAGTGTAGTAATTAATATCAGGCTGCACTGGGTAAGTGGTAAAACATCAGTAGGTAGAAAGAGCAAAAAGAAATTTTAGTGTGGAAAGCAATTCGTCTAAACAGGAAATCCTGTGGAGAGAAGTACCATTGTGCATAAATTGTTTCTCTTTCTTAGCTAATTAAAAAACATTTTTTGTAGTGTGGCTGAGCCTTAGCTGGCTGGGATACAAAAGCCAGTCATGTGAAGCCTGATGAATTAAAGTCACAGTTTTTCTTGACTATTTGGCTTGCAAAATTTTCCCCATGTTTCTCTTATTAAGAAATAAAACTTGCTTTTTGTAATATCTTGTTTTACGTTGATACCAATTAAATGTTTTGGTGAGTCTTTGCTGTCTTTTATCACTGATTCCAGCCAATAAACTATGTATGACTTCAACAGATGTTTCTTCTACTGCAGACAATGAGATGTTTTGAAGTCCTCAGAAGCAAATTAAAGTAAGAAGGAGAAGTTTAGAGAGTCATATGGAGATGAGAGAAATTTTTCCATGCAGAATTTACAAAAAATTACCTTTGATGTCCTAGTTAGGCCTAATAATAGAAAGCAGAAAGATAGTCAGGTAAAGACATAACTGTGCGTAGGAAGGGAACATCTACAACATCCACAATTAGTCACAGTCACTGCTGTATCCACAGTTTGAATGCACCATGCCAGATTTTCTTCTGTAAGCTGTAGCTTCTAAGACTTTGATAAAGCTGGACTGACTGTTTTATATCAGGTGAGGATCTGGTCCTCTGAGTCATGTTATGTACAAGAAGAAAAGATGGGACAAAACTTGAAGAAGGATTAAAAGATGTCTGTTTTTTATCTCATTTAAATTCTGGTTGCTTTTTCAATGATGTACAAAGACTTTTGTATTTTGTGATGCCTCATGCTGTATGCAATGTTATTAAAAGTACCTGTAATGTAATTCTCCTTAAGTAGAAATTATTTCAATTCAGATGTTAGATTCATATTCAGACTCACAAAGAAATTTGACATAGTGTTTCCTTCCTTCTGTTTTCCAAGCTAGTCTTAGCCCCAAACTTTGCTATTTTTATCTATTTATGTCACATTTTATAGATTGGGATTGTCCTGTTTAAAACTGTTGAAACCTCAGAACCTTAGAGGAAAAACTTCCTAATCCTGTGTTCAGTGTTTATAGGATTTAGAGGTGAAACTACACGAAGTCCATGTATTTCTATATAGTTGTCAGGCCTGTGCTAGAAACAGGAATGATCCCAGAGAAAGCAGAGTATACTAGGGAGGAGGTGAGGAGGTGAAGTGGTTTCCCTGCTCAATTATGTTAAGTAAATTGCCATACATCAGACCTCCTACCAACAATCCAAGTGTTTCTATCTTTTCTACTTTTTTTTTTTTTTTTTTTTTTTTTTTTTTTTTTTTTTTTTTTTTTTTTTCTTTTTTTCCCTACCAGATCAAATCCCAAGTAGGAGTTATGCTAGGTTCCAAGCTGGATTGATGGAATTCATGAGACATCATAAGTGAGCTCCCATTTGGCTTTCAGTTGGTGAAAAATGTTTTTTTTCAATAAGGTTCTTTTTACCACCTGTGAGCCCCATGCAGAAATTTCAGATACCTGAAGTGGGATCTAAAATGGCTTCTAGTGCCTGGATCCCACCATAAGGCATTGATTCATCTCTTTCCTAGCTGCTGCTGCTGCAGAAGGCCTGAAGAAGGCTGCAGAATGGCTGTTACCATAGAGTCAACTCAGACACAATAGGGAATCTAAAATGATACTAGACAGCTCTATGGAGGAAAATGAATGGAATTCCAGGGGTCAGTATCTAGCTCAGCTTGAAGAAAGTCTTTATTTTCCATGAAGACAAATGGTTACTTCCTCTGACCTATTTTACACATCTCTGTGAGGATGTGATGGATGGATGTTGCTCTCAGAGGATCCTCATGCTCCCCCAGGGCAGTGGCTTTGCCTATGTTTAGGTAAATGAATTCTTTGCTAAGTGTTCTGGGTGAGCTGAATTTCTTTTTCAGTGCCACCAACTGTACTGCCTAAACTGGAAATTCAGGTTATTATAGGAATATAACTGTTCCCTGACTTGCCTTCAGCTGCTGCTCCAGAAGAGCACAAATGGTGCTTCAGAGATGCCAACTCTGGGGGTCCATTGGGTCCCCTACTGTACCCTGGATGTTCAGCACCTTCACCAAAGTATGATGCCTAAATTTAAGTGATAGAATCAGCTCCCTAACATTCATTAGTATTACAATTAGGTGAGAGGAATCACACCTTAAGCAAGTGTCTAGAAATAATCCTTTAAAAATGGAAAGTTTTTTATATAATGGAAATTCTAGTGTTTATATATGCCCTTCCAGTTCTAATGTACTTACTTCAATAATATTTCTATGATATAGCATTTGTGGTCCTCAATAATGGAAGTCCCTACTGTTTCTTAGTTACCATATTAACTATATTAATATACAATATGATAATAAAAATATAAAACTGGTCACAAAGTTTGCTTATTGATTGACATATAACATTGCAGGTGCAAACAGGAAGGTATAGAATGTTTTTTAAATACTGAACAAAACAAATAAAATTATGGCTTTAGTATAGACACCTCTAGGAGGAAACATACATAACATGTTGTCAGAATGGAACTATAATTATTTGACATTAAAATACATAGGGATTTTTTATTCTGGATATTATTTTAGAATTGTTTTAATTGACACTGTACCAATATCACTGAAAGTTTTTAATAATAAAACTTCCCAGAAAATCACATGAAAATCCTTCAGTCACCACATTTATGACATAAAAACTACTCTTTAAGTAATCAAATTCAGTTCAGTAGCACTAAAATTGAACAGAAGAGGACCACGGCTGCTTTTAAAAGTTTTTTAGACAAAGCTTTGTTCTGCAAATATAGAATTTAAGTGATTGAAATTTCTTGAAACTGTATTTTTGGTGAACTGAAAAAATAAATTTAAAGTAGAAAAACTTGCTGCTTTTATTATTATGTCTTCCAAGGAAATGAGCATTTTTAGTACTAGTAGTAGTAGTAGTATTGTAGTAATTGTATTGTATTACTGGTAGTAATAGTAATTATTATCATAATTATGATAATGTAATTATTATCATAAGTACATTACATTACATAATTACATTACCTCAGTGGTTTTGTGTAGTATTAAAAGCAGCATTCAAAATTGGGAAAATAAATGAAGCCTGATTCTTTCAGCTGATTGAAAAATTTTTATCCCACCCAAAGAAAATTTCAGCTTTCTCAATAGGTAGAAGAAATAGATATGATATTAATCTGAAGTTTTTTATTTGCACATTGAATTATATAATCATGTACCCTCAAAGCACCATCACAGATCTCTGTTTCTAAATGACACTTTATGTGAATCAATCTGGTATTTCTTTTGTGAATGACTTTTTATCTGTCAGTGACTAAATGTCTCTGACTTAGTATATAAACATAGAGCAGCTAAGTTTTCAGAATTTTATTACAAATCCAAGTCGAACAGAATTAGTTGGTTCTCACTTGCAATAAAGTGTTGCTAAACTAATACAGAGGTGTACTGTCTGAAAAGAGGCCAGGAGAAACACTTGAAAAGTTGCACTGTGAAATCGTAAAAATTTGCAAATGGTGATGGGTCGTGCTTATTATTATACAATGAGGTATCCATGTAAGCAGGTGAAAGGGGGTTTAATAATGGTTGGGTGAGTTTGAGAAAATGCCTTCTTGTTTTAGATGCTTTGTCAGTTACAAACCTTCTCAATTTTTGATTTATTTTGATTTTTTTTTTAATATCTCAGATTGTTACTGACATCCTTTTAACAAACAACAGTTGCAGTCTTTAAAGTAAAGCTTTTCCTGAACCAGGAAAATTGCTATCTGAGGACTAAACTCTAGGAGGACTCTGCAGAAGTCTGAATGTTTGCTGAATTTATTTGAATAACTTTGTCCAATAAATTTGGCTCATATAAAAAGACATACGGGTTTAATCCTCCACTTCAGTACAACAGTTTTACACTGGTGTAGCTTCTCTGGAGTTGCATCAGCATACAGTTGGAATAACAAAGTGGCGAATCAGACCCACATGTGTTTCATATCCCTGGAGAGCTGTATATTGTGTGCTTCTCAGGTCTGGTGCATATACCCTGGCATGTAATATCTGTGGGACAGATACTATATCATGTTAGTTCATGGGAGCCAATATATAATCACATATATTGTACTGGATAAAGTATGTACTCTGCAGGTTTGACTCCTCAAAGAGGAGGAGAAGTACTGTGATGTTATGCAAAGTCTGCAATTGGAATAAGCAGGCAGTGCTTTCAGCTCTGCATGTGTTCAGGTGTTTGAGAAAAGGGGTAAAGGCACTGGTCCAGTGGCTAGAGGGGTTCAGCTCTACAAGCAGAGCACGACTGAGCCCAGTGCTGATTTTCAGTGAGTGCAGAGAAGTGAAGAATTTGCCTTGTAGAAGGCCATCACTGCTTCCAAAATCCAGCTGAATGGGTTTTTGAGGGTATTTTTTTTGTGTGGTTTGTTTTGTTTTGTTTTGTTAAAATCCCAACCAAGCTATGACCCAGCCCAAGCCTGTTTATGTTATGAGATCTGATGGGACTGCAGCACAAGGCAACAAGACTTGACTAACAGCTGTAGAAAAAACTCCTGATCTGTGTGCAAGATTCACAGCATATGTTAAATAGTTATTGTGTACAATGGAATGAATTTAATTGTATTTAGCCATGCTGTAATTTGCGAAGCAATTGTTAAAACATGCTGCAGGATGTCAAACTCATATTTTTAATAAGCTGGGCAAACTATCAAGTGGTCAATGTTCTTGTGCTTCAGCCTTTTTTGATTAGTTGCCTTGCAGGCAGATTTGGACAGTTATATGGAAACAATACAGGGATGAACAAAGAAGGAACTGGAGTGATAATTTGAGAGAGTAACTGGGAAATTGGTCAAAGAAGAAAAAAGCATGATGTAGATGGTTCACGGCATGTTGCTTTTTATCCTGTTCACTTAAAAACAATGTGCTGTAATTTACGAGTAGACAGACCTAGTTAATCCTTGCTTGGTTCATGTAGATGCTTGGGTGTCCAAAAGCCCTAAATCAGTTTTATAGTATGCATTACATGTACTGTTGACTGGCTGACCTGAATAAAATGAAGTTTACAAACTGGTTTTGATTAACCATGTCTGAATGTAGACATTTAGCCTATTATTAAATTTAGAAGCCATTGGTTTATATTTTGTTTTATTGCTAATCATCTTTTACATTACTGTCAGAATTTCCATAATGTCCAATTAAAAAACAAACGTTGTGCACAGAGAAATAAAAGCTCTCCAGGCTTGTGAGAATAGTGTAGACTGTGTTTGGAAAGCACCCATTCAACTGCATTGTATTACTATGGAAGAATTACTGCCAGGGACAAAAGATATCTCAGTCTCTTTCCTCTACAGCAGACTGGATGGATGCTCTGTTAGTTTGACCAATACAGCTCCACTGGGTTTACTTACGACAACAAAAACTACTGGAAGCACAGCTGCCTTGGCTACTCATCCTGATAAATGAGCATCGTCCAAGACATTGCTTATGTGTTTATTGCAGTATTTCTGTTTGGAGACTTAGAGGATAAGACACACAATAGCAGCACTGAGGGTATCCCAGACTGGGCTCTCATGGCTACTGAACACTGACAGTAAGTAATCAGTGCTAGAGGCATTAGCTCCACCTCTAAAATGAAAATATTCAGTGGGTCCAGGCAATCATCCGTATTGTTTGTCAGCACACAGTCTCAGGTGTACTTATCACTTGTGCCCACATTTTGTATTCCAGCTGATTAGGGGTCTGGAAAACAGGACTCATGAGGAGAGGCTGAGGGAACTGGGGATGTTCAGCTTAGAGATGAGAAGGCTGAGGGGAGACCTCTTTGCTCTCTACACCTACCTTAAAGGAGGAGGTAGTGAGACAGACACTGACCTCTTCTTTCTGGTGACCAGAAATAGGACAAGAGGAAATGGGGTGAAGCTCCACCAGGGTAGGTTCAGGAAAAATTTTCATATTAGGAAAAACTTTGCCACAGAAAGAGTGGTGAAGCATTGGAACAGGCTGCCCAGGGAGGTGGTGGGGGCACCATCCCTGTGGATGTGTTCAAAAGATGGGGAGATGAAGAGCTACAGTGGATGGTTTAGTGGTTGGGGGTTGTAGGGTGGATGGTTGGACTTGATCTTAGAGATCTTTTCTAACCTTTTTGATGATTCTATGCTTTATCAGAGACCAAAGGGTGTCATATACCAGAGGTGGTTCCCAGAAAACAGTTTGGAGGTTGATTTGGGAATTAAGATGGTTCAGTTGTATGGATGAAAGCTCTACAGTGTCAGTTGGGAAGAGAAAAAATAGTGAATCATTTTCATTACTACTATAAAGGGGGCCATTAAGATTCTTTCTACAGAGAGGCACAGCTGAAGTTCCTGAGGTACATAGTGGCTGGGAGGAGGTCCTAAATGGTCTGTTTGCATGTGTGTCTCTCTGAAAGGGAAAACATGCAGTCTGAATAGCTATTGTGCTTTGGGATGCTTACAGGGGGGCCAGCTTCCATCTGAAATCTATTTTTCCTCATTCTTTGCCTTGAATATGGCAACTCATTAAGATATCAAGTATCTTAATGTGTGTTACCAGAAAAAATATAAACTGTAGATTAAAATCTGTTTTGCATTGAACCTGTGGGACTGAAGTATTCCACTCCAACTCCAGTGTTTACTTTGAATATGTGAAAGGGCTTGGAGGGATTGTCTGCTAATAGAGACTCACCTCACCACATCTCAAGCTGATTTCCAGCTTCCATTTCAGAAAAATATCTGAATATTTTCCCAGTGAAAGTACCGAAATGAGGAATGAAACAAAAAGTGATGTGCTAACAATTAAGGAGGCATCCAGCTAGAACTGAGAGGAGATGATAATGGCCTGCAGATCACATACACCTTTAAGACAATTCCTATTTTATGTACATTCACAGTTACTGGTCTGGTTTGGTTTCATGCCTGTAGTTGTGGAACTGGACATAGATTTGGAGGAAGGTGCTAAAAACTATTCATTGTCTGTGTCCTGGATCCTCTGCTCACTGAAATTTATCAGACCTTTGTGAGCATTGTTTTCAGCTCCCTTGAGACATCCATAAGAATGCAGCCCTTATTGCCTCCAGCCTCCTCCTCAGCTGAGATTCAACTTGCCTCTCTTAGAGGAACTGTGTGTTAACAAACCATCCTCTCCAGCTTCTTGAAACCCACAAAATAAAAGTTGTGTCTCAGAAAAGAAACCAAAACTCATATGATGAGCAATTGCAATAAATCTCTTACCTCACTGCAGCTTGGGCTTTGCAGAGCTTAAAATGTGGTAAGGTTTGGGAACACTTTGCTAATAGGTCAGGTGGGGATTGCTGTTTCCTATCACCACACTCACTGAGTGCAAACAGGACCTATTCCTGCAAACAGAAGAAGCAGGAATGCAACAGGAATAAAAAAGTATCCTGCTTTCTACCTGACCATCCAGTAAAGTAGCCCTACCTCTACTGTCCATCTGCATCCTGTCCATCAGCCTGCTACCTAGAGGAGGCAATAGGGGAAGCTGAAATCTCCCATTCTTGCTCTCCTGAGGAAGAGTTGAGCAGTTAAGCAGTGTGAGCAGAGAACCATGGTGCGTGGAAAATATGTAGACAGATAAATCTGATCCAGCAAAAAAAAAAAAAAAAAAAAAAAAAAAAATCTGTATTCAATACATTTTAGAAAGTTTAGTATATAGAAGGGTCAAAACAGTAATGAACACAGACCAATTCTTTACTGTCATAGAAACAATTTTTCTTCTGAGAATGCTTTATGCACTTCTGCACAGTTAGAACTTTTTTTTAACCTTAACTTCTTGGCAGAAAATCATTGGACTCTGTCAAGTAGTTCAACTTTTTCTTTGTAGAATTTTTTTCCTCAAAAATTTTACAGTCAAGACTTGCTGGGCTCTCATTTCTAAAACATATTTCACTGCATCAGAATGACATGTGAATTTTAAAATAAATGAATTGGTATTATCATAGAATGCAATAAGTATATCCTATAAAGTTCATGGAGTTCATGGCCAACATATAGTTATATTATTCAATATAATTTTATTAGTGTAGGTATAAGGTAAATTTCAAGCAATTACTCCTTCTTGCATGTGATACCTTGTGGTTGGTTCACCTGTAGTTGCAGGAAGAGGATCATATCTTCAGTTGATCTGAAGATATGAAGAGGAAAAAAAAGATATCATACTGCTCTGTAATTTATTCCAGTGAATTTTTTTGAAAATTAATGCTTTTTCCTATTTTAAATTTTCAGCCTTGAGCTTATACTCATGTGTAGGTAGGTATGTTGTTAAACAAGAACTTGCCTATTAGAAGTTTTGGGTGTTCTTTTTATTTTTACTTTTGGACTTGGCAACTTTTGAAATAGTAAATTCAGAGACATTAACAATGATACCTAATAAAAATATATTGGGATTGTCGTTGTAAGTTCAGCCATTGCTCAGTTTTGTAAAATTGTTGTCTGCCCAAACTAGAATTCATTTTGTAAATCTCAAACAGAGCAAATCCCTTTTCCATTTGTGAGAGTACACGCAGCAGCAGGGAAAAGAGCATCATCTGATGGACTTGATTATCTTGCAGTAGGCCTGAAAGTCATAACTCTGTGCTCCAGAGAGGGGCATGTGATGGGGTGATGTCAAAACACCTGGCTGGAAGTCTGTCAGCTCCTTGTCTGCTGTGTGTGTGATTCCTGTGTGGCTGTCAAAGAGGCTGGGGTAGTGTGTTGGTTTTAATAAAAGCAATGAGTGAAGGGAATGAAGCAATTGCAGAGCCATTCACTTGGGTCCTTCACAAATGATTGGATAATTAAAAATATGAATGTAGCTAATCCATGCTGACATTTTTATAGCCTTTACATGAAACAACCTTTAAGGGTATGGTGGAGAAGAGAGATAAGATTCTATGGGAGGACCACTGGCAGTTGATCACAGAAAAAGAAGGTATCCTATGAAGAAAACCCTTTAAACAGAGGGTAAGAAACTAAACTGGATGCCTAAAAATAAACATCAATGGGAACCTCCTACGTGAAAAATCACTGCTGAAGTAGTTGTATGCATAATGATGAATCTGTGGCAAAAAGCAATAAGCTTTCCCAAGGACAGCTGAATTGTGGAGTTGCACACCTTTACGTGACACGGAGACTGGCAAATAGTGGGGAGAAGTGAGGACAGTATTCTGTCTTTCTATCACTCCTGTAACTTCTGAACTGAATATTGCTCTGTTAATTTCCTTTTTTGTAAAACTAAATATTTTGTAAAACTAAAAGATTTAGGAAGAAACAAAAGAATCATTCACAATTTGGAGAATAAAGCATAAAGGAGTTCAATGACATAGCAACCAAATTAATGTTTTTATTAAAACACATCTGTGTGATTCCTGTATTCTTCAGTGTAACAAAGAAAAGAGATGAAAGAATACAATACCACATAATTTGAAGACCAGGAAAAAGAAGTAGGCAGCTTGATTTTCAGTAATGCAGTTCACAGTGGCTATTATGCAGTGAGGTCTATAATGGGGTTGACATCATGTAAAATAAATAAGTGAAGTCTTTCTAACACATTAACTCCAACTTTTGGTTGATAGACAATGGGGCTTGGTAAACAAGCTTCAGTGCTCCAGTGTAAGGTATTTGGCACATGTAACTCAACAAAAAAAATCTTAATACCATGCTTTGGAAGATGATGGATTCTTTGTCTGCTGGTACCCTTCATACTTGCAGGACATTAAGACATCTTAAATCAATCAGGCAGAATGTCCAAAAGAGGATGCAACCACAAGTTGTATCTAATCAGTATTATGGCATATTAGCTTGTAGTGGTTGGAGACCACTGGGTTACAACAGCATAAAATCTTCAGAGGCAACATCTAGAACTCTATGAAAATGTGACAGGGGAAGGAGTCTCAAATTCTGGGAGGTTTTTTATCTTCTCTTGATCCCAACCATACGTGAAACTAATCCTTGAGAATAATTCAGTATATCAGGAGACCTCCTCAGTTGCCCAGAACCTCTTGTCCTTGTTAATGATACCTGTAGTGTATGCTTCAGTGCTTATATCCTCTCACTTTTACCTCTTCCTGCAAGCTGGGCCAGGCCAGGCACTCCTTCAGCCAGGGAATTTGTTGTCACTGCCATTAATATGGCAAAACAGGCCACAGTCTCTGGGTTGAACTGGGTCTGGTAATTCACAACAGCAGGCAGTGAGTCACCTATACACAATCTGAACTGTCATAGGGCATAATAATGAAAAAAGGGGTAAACAGACCAGAAAATGTTTATAAAAGAAGTAATGAAAATCTGAAATGCTCTGCCCCAGGATGTTGTGGTGTGAATGTCAGCAAGTTCAGAAAAGGATTAGCCAAATTAATAGGTAAGAGCCCTTTAATAGATATTAGGTGGACCAGACAGGGATGTACTCTGACATCCCGCATGTGCTGGAGTGTTTTTGCAGAAAGTGTATTATAGAAAGTAGCCAAGACCATGTGCTGCCATGTGCATCTCCTTTTGCCACTGCTGGGTATAGGAGGATTAGATGGTCTGAGGACAAGTTCTTTGTTCCAGGAATGCAGGGAGGAAAAAAAATTAAAAATAGTGAGGGGATGATCAAATTAAACAAAATTCTGCTTTCAGTGTTAATCCACAGGGAGACTCTGATCATGAGTAGCAGTGAGCTAATGTTACATTTGCAAATAACTGTGAATTAGAAGCCACATTGAAGTTTTAAAGAATACCTAAAAAATATGGCACAAAATACCTGAAAGTGTAAAAATCTTTGAAGAAACATTGATTGTATTCCTTTAGGAGTGACTTCTACTTGCATAATAATGTCCTTCTTTTTCATGCTAAGAAAAAGAAATAATAGGCCATTTCTCATCTGTGTAAATTGACAGGGGTCATTTAAATTCAGTGTAAATATTATGCCATGCACAAGCTGAGAAGCTGACTTAAAATTTTTAACTCCACAATACTACATATTACTTCTCAAAGGTATTAATTAACTACTGAGCTAACCCTGAAATCATGGAAACTTTTACAAAGGGTGGATCCCAAGAAATTTAAATGCATTAGTCTTATTTCATGTGGAAAATTGGAGAGAAATATGCATACATTAAGGAAATAGGCAAGCTAATGTTCTAGATGTTTATTGTTTCCATGTGTTTATTTCTAAACAGAGTAATTTAAGAAATTCACTTTGGACATATGGAAAAAATATAGGAAAAAATCTGACTTAAAATTAGGAAAGTAAGTCTAAAATGAGAAGCTTTTTGAGCTTTTCCTTCAATTCTTTTATAGCTACAGGAGTGATTTTTGATAGTGAGTTCCTGAAGCCACTGATGTTACTGATTCATGTGCTGATTGATGGGATCTCTCTCTGCTTTCTTTTTTTTCCTTTTTCCCATTTTCCCCTTTTCCCTTTCCATTTTCCCTTCCCTTCCTATCCCTCTTCTCCTTTCCCCTTTTCATTCCCTTGTTCTGCCTCATAGCCCTGTAGATAGCACCTCAGGGATTTATTTTCCCTGTCCTTCTCCCCCTCTTTGACCCACTTTGAGTTTCTTTACACAGGGAGTCAGACATTCATCCTTACAGTAGAATCAACCAAAGCACAACCACTTGCTCTCCTTCTCACCTGTCAGCACCTGCAATTGCACCTGCTCACCAATGCCTGTATTCACACAATGAACACTATTTTTCTTTATTATTATTTTTATTATTGCCACTACCTTCTCCACTGTGACTTCAAAACCCATTCCTACCTCTTCCTCCAACTGCCAAAGTCTGACATCAGCCCTACTTTCTTTTTCTTCACAGCAGCCACTCCAGATGTGTTTTCCAGTGATCTTTTTGGCTGCTAATAGAAGAAGCAAGAGAGAGGGAGTGGCAGGGCTATATTGCACAAATGCTCTCTGTGACTTTTTTTCCTCCTTGGATGTAACCTAGGACTTTTCTAGAGTCTCTATTCTCAAGCATTGTCTATTTGAGGTCCCAGAAGCAAGAGGTTTCCCTTGTAATAGAAGAGAGGGGGCCATGTAAGTTCTCTTGTGGCTAATTCATGTGGGAAACTTTCTTGTCAGCCAGGTGATCTAATCTCACGCTTCAGGTACTGAAGAGGATCTTTAGGAATGACTTTGAGTTAATTTATTATAAACAGGTATACTTAATTATGGAATTAAAAAAAAAAATATATATATATACAAACACAACTAGGGAGTCAGAGGATGCCCTAGCCCACGTCATTCCTTATAATATTGCCCACTGAGCTCAGTTTCCTACAGCAGGCAAACAGCTGGAGAAAACTGTACTGCTGGACTGACCACACATTCAGCCCAACCCTAGTGGTACAAACTGTGTGAACAATACTGAAAGGAAACGGAAAAGGTGAACTATATATATTATTTTTTTCCCCCTACCTTTGCAGATTTGCAACTAAAACACACTGGACTGAACACCAAAGGTTTCATCATTGATTGCAGTGTTAGTGAAATGTTTGAGATCCTTGCAATCCTCTTGTGTTAAGTGATGTCAAACAAAGAAAAAGCTAGCTGGAGGAATTTACAGTCTGGTTATATGACAAGAGACAGCATATTATCTATAGGGGAGTGGGGAGCACAGGGCAACTAAAATAATCTCAGTCACATCATGACAAAAAGTGATCTCAGCACTTTGGTGTTCTCATTGGCATTATTTTGTAGACATAATGGAAAATACTGGATGGAAACAAAAGTCCTGTTTGTTGTTATAAGCAACGTTCAGAAATCTTTTTGTGGTCTGTGACAATTGTAGAATAATCCTTTTAAAACTGACTGATACCAAGTTTCCTCATTGTGTAGCAATGGGACGAGTAACTTAATACAGATAAGTAGAGCACTGGCTTTGTGAGCTTTGTCTTGCAAACAAAATTCCAAGTGAGATACATCAAGAATAAGGCTTACTGAGCAAAATGTAACTTTGCATGAGCCAGGACAAGGACCGTGGTTACAACCATGTCATGGCATCAGCATAGTGTCATGAAAAGAAATGTATTTTACAATATGAAATAGTAACTACATAATTTCACAGCAAATAAACTGCACATGTTCTTTGAAATGCCTGGACCATGAATGTTTGCTGCAGGCTCCAAGTCCTTGCAGATGGGAAAGGGATATGGTTGAATCAGAAGGTTTCCCTGGAGGAAACGTTTTTTTTGCCACTATCCAGTGCAAACTATCCAGGAGTAGTTTGCCCTCCGGAATACTGGAATATATATTATATATATAGTATATATACTGTCCAGAGTACTGGAAGGACCAAAATGGCAACTCACGCTGCCAGATAGACAGACTTGTTATTTCCAGTTTCTGCTACAGGTTCTCTTTTCCATTTCTGCATTAAAAATCAACAGTTTTTAGCATAAAATTCCATTTCAGGCTTCATATAGCACTTGGGAAAATACTCTAGGAGATAAAAAAAATGGAGAAATATTTCAACATTCACAATTTTTTTTTCTACCAGATTAAATTCTTGCACAGGAACACATACATCCTAAGTGGCACAGTAATGAAACTTCTGGACTCAGTTCAGACATTGCTGCTCAACTCAGCAGGAAACCTAAAGCACTGGGACAGCACAGGAGTTAACAACAGGAGCTAAAGGTCTGGTTAGTTCTGGATGTCTTAGATGAGGTCCAGAATAACAGCAAGTTGCTTTGGTGACAACTGACATGAAACATCCAAATCCAAGAATAAAAACCCAGATTGTTACGGGATCCTAAATATTCTGGTAAAAGCTTTAAATGTATACAATTCTTCTGCAGTATGTGCTTTAAGACACCTTTTGCTGCACCAGAATGTTTTGAAACCATGTCCCCAGAAAGTCATACAGCTTTTACACAAGAAGACAACACACAGTGCCTGAGCTGCCTGGTGCATAGGCAATGTTAAATCCAATATGGAGTGTAACAGCCACACCTACACTTAAAAGACAAGATCTAGGGAAAAGATGGGGAATTCAGATCAGCAGCTTCTGCTTCCCAGGACTGTGGGTTGCCTGGCAGATTACACAATCAGGCTTGGTTAAGTGTCTGCCTGGCCTCATGAATCTTGAATTCTTGGCTGCAGCACAGAAGGGATTTCAACACCTTCCCCCTTTCCTCTCTGTGCGTAGAAGCTCTCATGCTTGCACAAACAGTGTGGTGCAGAGCCTGCTCTTCAGAGCTCTGGGAAATGGGGGCTGAGGATTCCAGATCTCAGAAATTGAAGGGGGAACTGAACTCCAGGTATGTTCTTCCTGCTTTTGTGCTTTCCTCACGAGGCTATGGTGTTGTAAAAATGAACCATTTTCCAAGGTTTAAAAACAGGTGAGGCAGCCAGCCTCTGTGCAGGAATGTGTGGATCTGTATTTGAAGGAAAAATAAAAGTGACATCACAGATGAATTAATAGTTTCAAAATAAATTGTCTAGAAATGAAAGCTAATGTCAAAGAGCCTGAGTGTCCCATGGAGTTTGCCACACCTATCTAAGTAGTGTAGTCCAGCATATGAATACAGTTATCATCTGGTAGAGTTATGATAAGTGCAGCTGACATCAACCTATGGCTGAACTGGTTCTTCAAACTTTGTCAAAGTAGCTCTGGTCTGGGTTGTCCAGTGCTTCTCCAAGATCCAACAAAAGCAGGAACAAAGCAGTGATAATTGTTTCCATGTTTATTTGATGTTTCTTAGTTTCATAAAGTAATTATGCTCCAATGAAAAAATACAGGCAGAAAATATGTGAATTCAGGATTAAGATCACAGAATCTTTCTAGGTAGAAACAAAGATTAGATGAGATGGGAGAGCTATCGATGCAGCTCTCACAAAATTAAGCAGAGAGACAACCCAAACGCAAATCCTAGGCACATGGCAACTGTTTTTCTGTTTGGTCTCTGCTTATCTTTCTGCCCTCAACTCCCCGTGCTCCTCTGTCTCTTCTTGTTCCTCTGGTTAGGATCCCAGATCATCCTGGATATGGTTTTTTAAATGGCTGGAAAGGGGCAAATTCTGGACCAAATGAGATGGCTAATTTATTCTAATCAAATTCAAAACACTTAATTAATGCAAAGTTCAGGTTACAGAAGTCAGCCAAGTCTCTGTTTCTATTGGAACCTTAGCACGTAGATTTCTTTACTGTTTATGATTTTTAACTGTGCAAACCCATCAGAAAAACATTGTTCCTCTCTATTTCTTTCCCCCTCCCCAGATAAAAAGATTAGGGCTTTGGGGGCAGGGGAGGAATTTTGGGATTTGCAAACATGAGGGGAAAAGTTTAACTGGGAAAGTTCATTGCCTGTTTGATGAGAAGCTAGAAATTGAATACCCCTTGGTGCTGTTAGTGTCACCTCTCATGGGGGAGCCTCTTGTGCCATCCATATGCCTAAACACTTAAGAAAAATTCCTTGCATTAGATAGAGGCACTGGAAAGTCAGGCTACTTATACTTACATTTTATTTACTACTAATAATAGCAATTCACCAATACCTTCCACCATCTCTGCTGTCTGGTGTTCATTCATGTTCAGATTCCAACATCATTCACTCAAAGCTGATCCCAAGGAAATGTGCTCCATTGAGCATGATGCATGGGAGTGGCACAGCTTGGTTGGCTGAGCTGCTGAGCAAGGCATCCCTGGGGTGGGTGGTAGGGCTTGGCCAGGGAATTTGTGGTGAGGAAAGCCTGTAAGCCTGCTTGAACATGTCCACAGGTATGATCTTGGCCTGTGACTTCATGATTTGTCACTGAACCTTTCCTGTCTAACATGGGCTAAATCTGGCTTCTGACTGTTTCACTCTGGACATGGTGTTGGGATTATGTTCCCTCTCACTCTTGCAATGGCATAGCATAAAAGGAGAGAGAAGGAAGAGAGTGAAGAAGAACACTGCCTGACACAGCACAGCCTGGTCTGTCCTTTTCATTTGTTCTCTGCAGTACAAGGGAGAAGAAGCAGCCTAGAGGAATGGCAATATGGTTCATCTCTTGCATAGATCTCACTGCAAACTCATATTCTGTTTCATTGAGGCAACTACACACAAAAGATGCCAACGTAAAATATTCCAGTTTTTGAGTTCCACCTGTCCAAAGTACTTAGGCTTTTTGAAACTTACAACCTTATTTTCAGCATAAAGCTTCAATGTAACACTCAGAGCTGAGCCAAAAGGTAAGTCTGATTTATTTATAGGAATAATAATATCCTTTATTAAAAAAAAAAAAAAATTAAAAAAAAAAGGGGAAAAAAAAAAAAAGGAAAAAAAAAAAAAGAACAAGAGCAAGAACAGAGCTCCTCCCTGCTTTACAGATGCAGACTTCTTTGCCTGATCTCTCTGTCAAGAAACTCTTGCAGGCTGTTCTGTGCACCAGTACTAACTGCTGGAGCTGACTCCCTCCAGATGGATTCCAAGGATCACTGGGTGTTTAGCCTTTGTCTCCTGAGCTAAAATCAACACAACCCACCTCGATCTTTTGGACAGAACAACACAGTTTTGAGGCAGCAGAGGACTGCAACTGCATTGGGCAATGTCCACAATACTTTCTCAAAGCAGAGATCAGACAGAGAAGAAAGAAAGAAAAGACAAAAAAGTTCTTTGCATTCTCATGTTGTACGTTTGCTCACCCATTCATGCCATGTACAATATTTAACTAACAGAAGGCTGCATTGGAAAGATCAGCAGGGTAGATTCCTGCCTGAGCACAATGAAATATACCAAGAAGTACAAATTTTTAATTTTTTTTTCCATAATGCAAAAGAAAGTAACCCCATGTCATGCATGAATAATCAAGTTCTTTTGTTTCATGCAGTGCATGAAATATTTAAAACCCCAAATCACTGATATAGTGATGAGAAAACAGCAATGAGCTCAGAAGTTTACAGAGGACTTCAGTGATTCTGTTAGGTAGCATTGAATGTACTTAAGGTTTTAACAGAAGCCCAGAACATGAAGGAATGTCTGGGAGAGGCTTAATAAGCAGAAGGGCAGAGCTGTATTCTGTGATAAATTGTGTACATAATGAGTAATGACTGCTTTTTGCTTTTTCTGCTCATTTTTTGGGTCACAAATAAGCAAAGTAATTAACCAAGTCATCTCAAAAGGGAATTTTTTTCCTTCTCAGTGAGCATCACTGAGGACTGTATTTTTTCAGCTGTACTGATTCAGAGTATTTTGTATCACCTTTTACAAAGCCAAACAAAGCTTAATGGTGTTTCCATTAAATTTCAATTGAAATACTTCCAAAACAGTTCTTCCATAAAGATAGGCTATTTGTCCTGATACAGCTCTCTGATAAGACTTTATCTGGAATAGCATGTACTGTTCTGGTAAGCATTTTCAAGAAAGCAGAAAAATCCAGCACAATAAGGGGAATTAAATTCTTATCAGATGAGATGGAAGTACCAAGCTTATTCAGTGCAGGAAATAGAGGCAAAGGGTACACTTGATGTTTAACAGTTGTGGGTGCACACAAGGAATGGCTACTGGACTGTATTGGCCCAGGAAAAATTGAGATGAAAAGGCCATGGAGTCTGATATGGAGAGCTGAAAGGGGTTTAAGCATCATGCTCTTGGATGGTGTTCCAGTGGATATAAAGGTCTTTATTTAGTTTTAGGGATGAAGTGGTTCACTTTGCAAAAGAAATTGCATAATATAATTCCCTCTGATGAAAATGGATGTTCCTCTCAGTCACATGTCTGCAATGGTAGCAGGGTCCTAATGAATGCATTCTCTACCATTTCCAAAATTTTCAAAATAGAAAAAAAAAAAAAAAGATTTTTAAAGTGAAGCCAGCCAAACTAGGCAGGCAAGTATTGACTCTCTCCAAAGAGAACACATTATTAAAAACACAAGCAAATTTGTCTCTCTCCCCATGAAGCCATTCCATGGTAAACCAAAAAGCATCAGGTTGCATCAAGGAAAAAAGAGGAAATTCTGATTTAATGGGTCTGTTTCTTTTCCCATTGGTGTTAATAAGTAATGACTGTGAAGTAAATAGAATTATATCAATGAGACTAGAATAAAATCCAGCCTTTGTATGAGAACAAAATAGGGGGGAAAAATTGTCTTTCATGTGTGATACATTTAACTAACTAGTTACTGAAGCTGGTGAAATACTTTTTTCAATTGGATGTAAAATGATAGCAAAAAATGTTGTTTACACTATAAAATATTGAAAAAAATTGCAGTTAGTTTTTTTCAGTGTGACATTAAAGGTTACCAAGTTTGTTCATGTCTGACTGAAAGTTTTTCTTTCCAAATAGACATTTGGATGAGAAGAGTTCCATTATTTTCAGCTCATGCACTTAACATGCAGGACTTTGAAGTTGCATACATGTTACTGAAGCAATTTTATAAAAACCTGCAAAATTGTTGGTTCTCGCAGGTGGACTTTGTGATAGACTAGCATTGCTTTAGAAAGAGATTTGTGATAGACTTTACATCACTTGTTAAGTCCATTTCTGAAGCCAGTGGTCCCCATAGGTACTTTCCAGAGCTTTTCCTGTTTCACAATGATTTTATTCTAATGTATTATATCAGAAAATACAATTTTCTACCAGAAATTATAAGTGACATTATTTCTTAGATGTTATTTGCTGCTAGTATAACAACTGGAGTAGGTTCCTTGTATTGGAAAGATGATTCTAGGGGCCATTTCTTACAGTGAAAGTATCATCAAGAGAATGAATTTTGCAAGGCAGTATTTGATATTATAGAAAGACAGGGAACTTCATTCAGTTCGTTCAGGGAAATTCATTCGTTCAGTCATACACAGACAATCCTCTAGATTAACAGGACTTTTATGATGGTTTTGCAAAAATAATCTTTCCTGAGGTGTGAGCTGATACACCTCTCAAAGGGTTTTAATACAGTACTTGAACAAGAATCCTTCAGGGAGTATGCAAGTAGCATTGTGATCTAACATTCCATGTTAATACCTAGAATTATATAATAGTGATGTGTGGTTCATATACACTATAGATATCCTTCACCATCCCCTCTGACAATGACCAAAGCAAGTATCCCACATAATGAATCCAGAATTTCCTTTATTCCTCCAGGTTTGCCTCATATATTTTTCTTTACTTAACTTTCTTCCTGTGATGACTCTCCAGCCTACCCAGGGCATGGAGAAGGCTGTCACTTTTCACAAGAAAACTGAGATGATTTCCTGGTAACACTCCCTAGTTGTGGGTCAGAAAAGGGCTGCACAGATGGATGAATGTGTCTTGTACTTGTAAAAACTGCAGACAGCCTTGTTTGGAATCTCCTATCATGTCATCTAGCTGGCCTAAACCCTTTGAAAACTAACCATAGAGACTGCCTGGAGCAGATGTCCCACAAGACAGTAGGATCAGAGTTAATGCAGCACCACTTCCACAAGAAGTGACATAGATCTCTAATGTGTTGTCACATTAGAAAATGTCCCTGTGGATCCTAAATCAGGAAGGTGATTTCAAAATTGTAATTTATTACTAGGAAAGACAATATATCTTCTAAATCATGCTTTTCCTTAAAATCTTGTACTACAAGAGCAGTGGATCTCTACAGCCCTTATAAAAGGAAAACTGAATTTCATTTAAGGACTTGACCTTAGGTCTCCTCATTCCACCTTTGCTCCTTATCCATTAAAAATCTTTTTCTTCAACCCGCCCATGGCAGAGAAATTGAAAGGTCAGTGCAGTAAGAGGTTTTAGTATATTTCATAGTATTATACATGGACTAGAGGTTTAAATATGGAAAGTATTACAGTACTATGCTAGGTTACATGATTAGAAGCACATTTTGCTGGAGATATGATCTGAGTTACCAACACAATAAGTATGTATAGGATCTGGTTTAACTTACTTATCCTTTTGTCCTTTTTTTCTGCTTATTGTTATGTAACAGTTGTAATGGTGAAATGCATAATGACTATTCCGGACAGTATGATGGAGCATCATATGGCATTTATATTGGAGGGTAAAGCATATAAACATATGAAAGTCATTTAAAGATACAATTAAACTTCTAAACAAAGAACTTCATAAATATTTCATTTGAAAACTCAGCATCAACCAACTACCTGAGGGCTAAGGGGACTATTTTTAATACAACATAATAAAGATTTAATAAAAATGCTGTTGTTAGAGGTGCAAGTGTGTTAACTGTCTCTGACAGAGGACTATTAAAATGTATCCTTCAGTCAGTTCCTTCTAGAATTTTATTTAAAACAGCAAAGTCCTGTGAGTTTGCTGCCTAGGATTATGGTAAAGTATTGAAGCAATATTTACAAGTTACAGTGCATTGTATATGTCTATAAAAGCCTTCAATTTAGATAACTCTTTTCATCCTGGGGATTTTCTCCTAGATGATATGAATTCTGAACTATCTGAGTAGCCTGTGTTAATTTTTATCCAAAATAGTTCTTTGCTGCACTTAGTATGAGACAATAGACATCAGGGGGTTTCTTTTCCATGTAGAGATAGTGCTGGATTGACCATTTTTCATTACTAAATCGACCATTCCAAAGACATGGTATATTCATCATTACATGAAGACTTTAAATCCCAAGTAAACGTGATTCTGAATAATAAAAAAATTATGTGAGCAATTTGGAAATTATTGTGGGAGACTTATACTAAGGTATAAAAGAGAGATTAGGCTCCCTTTGTCTTTAAAAAGTAGAAACTATTGAATAAATGTGATTTTTATCTATCCCAAGCATTTCAAAGTTACATTCCTTAAGTATCACTACTGTCTTTCATTCCAGGACAGTGTTTTGTAATATAAATGGTTCAAAAGTCACTAAAAGACATTTTAAAATTTTGAAATAAGTCCTCAATCATCAGACTTGAATCTGAAACTAGATCATTGTACAAAGAGAAAATCAAAATACATTGTCTGGAGGTATGTCATAGGCTAGGCCCTATACCAGCCTGTATATTTTTCCCTGTATATTTTAATACAGGGAAGAAAGGAAGCTCAAGGACTCTAACTTAATATTTACTTTTCTATTTTTCCTGGCAGATTAACGTTATGTTTTGTGTTCTTCTGTTTTTGGACTGAGGTGAAGAAAGCTCAAGACACTTGCTGTGCTAAGGTGGAGAAGTATATATGTTTTTATTTGTCAGGGTCAGGATGTGATATTTCATATTTTTGCCTGTTTGTTTTTTCTCCTTTTCATTTCACTTTTTAATAGTCCTTTACTTGATACTTGTTTGCACACATAATATTTTGTTATGTTTAGAGGTTTTATAGGTTATAGAACTGCCTATTATTAAAATTACCTAATGCTTCCTATTATGAAACCTTGATGTCGTCTACTTACAATAATGCCAAACTGTAACTGTTTTGACTAAAGTTTTCCATGCCAAGTAGCTGTCCCAGTCTGTACTTTTCTGGAAAGCTCCAGCGAAAGTAGTTCTTCCATTTCTAGGAATGATGCAAGGAAAAATGTGTATTTTTGCCCATGTCACTGAAGTTCTTTAAATCCTTTACTTTGAAATGGGCCAGTGCTCTTAAACCTAGTGAAAGTAACATTAAAATGTTCAAAGTGTTAGCTTGGCAAGAAAAGGTATGCTTTTGGTGTTGGGTTTTTTTTTTTTTTTTGCTACTTCAGTGAAGATGCAGATAAACTTCCTTAAATTTCATGGATTAAGAGTTCCTCAGGTGTCTCAATGTCCCTGGATCTCTGCCTACTTGGTAGGCATCATTCCTCAACAAGAGACTGAGCATTCCCTGACTCAGGGATGGAGACAAGAACAAAGTAGTCTGGCATTACATTCTTTAGGACAATTATCTATTTGCAGCCATAGCCCTTCTTGTCTCACAAGAATGTTCAGATGCAACAGAAACAAAAACTGAATTTGAGAAAGAAAAGGACTTTGCATAGATCGCTGGTAATAGACTGTGCTTCAGGTTTTTGGTATCCAGCCTCAGATTGTGGAAATAATTTTGAAGAAGTGGTGGAGACTCCCAGCTGCAGCTTAAGTCAATGGGAGCTGTAAATCAAACCCAAGGTATTTCAAATTGGATACTCAAATTAATGAAAATTAATAACTGCAATCTCCCTGTTTCAGCTCTGCATTAGTAGGATGCACATAAACCCATCATCTCCCATGGATATTGTAGATATAATTCATATTTGTATAGCTTTTGAGACTATACTGATGAGCATCATAAAAGAAAACTCATGGGGAAGTTTGTAACTGTCTTAAGAGAAGAATTTGAATAGTGTGCAACAAAGATGGCATGAGGCCATCCACGGAACAATGGGACCATGTATGAAGTAAATACTGAACATCTGTTCATTAGGTAAGCACCACCCAATGTGAGCACTGAAATGGCTAAAGTGCTATGGAAAAAAAAGTTTGTGATCATGTAGTTAAAGCCTGTAGCAAAATGTATATGTTCAAGATAAGTCAGTTGACATTGCGTGACCAAGCTTATTTCCAACAGGCTCTCAGTTTTGCATAGGAATCTAGAATTATTTTTAATGTTATTTTTTATGCTTGCATATTCAATAAAATATATATGCTCACCTGTTAATGAACCAAAATATGTTAGAAAAAGATGAATAATGAACAAAAAGATGTTAGAAAAAACATGGAGGTCATGCTGAAAGAGGGTGTCGATGAATGGAGAAGAATGAAGTGGATGCAGAGAAGGGGAGAATATGGAAGAATGTTCTCATCAGTGCCTGCGAGGTGTGCAGAACAGTTCAGTTATTCACTTTTCCATCTCATTCAAAATCTTCTATCTCTTTGAATGACACATTCCTGTTACAAGTGTCTTAGACTTTATAGCTTATGTTTCAAGTACTTTTCCCTTGCCCTTTACTTTGAAACAAGTGGAGCTAAAATAATAGCTAAGAAAATACTTGAAAATTCATCGGAGTTGCTATCAGAAGGCAGTAAAATAATGTAGAATATACTACTGTGAACTTTCAAGAACTTGTCCTTTGTACTGAGAGAACTGTCTTAATTTGTGGTCTCTTCAGATACACATTTGTATTGCTTCTTTTTGGCCACATGCCATTTTGCAGATCAATTAGGAATGGTCACTGAGCAATTGCTGTCCATAATCCTCTTGCTGTTACTGTATGTTCTCTGCCTTCTGGGCTCATTCTGGGCTTACCACCTCCTATCTAAGATTGACACTCTTTGATACAATTATTGTGGTTTTTACAGTATTTTGTAGTATTCATTTTGACAAGGTTGGAACTTTTACCTGCTCTAACACCAGTATATAAAAAGGCTAATCCAGACTGAATTTATTTCAATAATTTCAATAAATATTAAGACTAAACTAAATATTGCCACAAATGGTTCCTTAAAACAAAGAACTAAAAGTGCAAGGAAGAGTAAATTAAAGTGGCAGATGGGTGCAGTTCCTATTAATAAATACTGATATTCTGTACACATGTCCCTATGATATTGCTATGATAAGATCTTTCAATGTGCAATATAAGTAGAAGTTAGCCTAGCCATTTAATTTTAGCGAAAGTAGGGTTGATTATAATTTTGAATGTCTCTGGGTCAGAACTAGAGGTTCTCTGATAAAAGCTTTTTACTTTGCATAGCTTGACTTTTATACTGAGGTTTTACTATTCCTATAACGTACTCTTTCCTTATAATTATTTGTGCTTCTATAAAATACTAGCCTTGACTGTATGGAATAATGAATTGTAACGATGGGTTTTTATGGAATTGTTAGAAAAACAGGAAGAAAAAGCTTTTTAGGTAGATTTGTATTGTACTCTTCAGCACAGGGCACTGTATTAAATACATCGAATTTCACTTAAATACACATGATGCAACTTAATCATTAAACTCTGTTTGAAGTTTTCTTTACATAGCTTATATTATCTCTGTGGGCAATCATTCCCTGGAACATTTTGAAACAAATGGTAATTTCAGTTCTAACCAGCACACAGTCTTTCAGAAAACACTCTTTGTCAATTATCATGTCAATGCATATTCTGGCCTATAATTTTAATAACTTTATCAACCTAGAGAAATGCACAAATCATAAGGATATAGTATGTTCTAGTTATGTAAATGAGCAGTAGCAATATTATTTTTTCAATATATAACCCACAAAAAGAAAGAAACTACAGAATCATATAAAAGAAGATTAATGCACACATATAGGTGATGGGCAAATATTAGTAAAAGTGCAGTAAAAAACACCCATACCACTTCAGGATTTTTAACTAGGCAATTATCCATAACATGTTTCTCATGAATTTATTGAATTTTTGCTTGCCTTGCAACTTAAGGAATCTGGAAGTCTGTGAAATCAAAGCAGAGTTTGAAATTAAATAAAAGCAATCTGAAGTAAAATAAAGATTTTATTTTATTTTTAGTCCATATCAGATCTCATAGTTAATCAAATTACATAAAACAATAGGACTCAATGGTGTATTTGTTTCTGATTCTATGGCATTCTAAAGCAGCATTTTTAACATTAAAGTGAAATTTGAAATCTTAGCCTCTTCTATCCAAATTTTTATTCATTTTGTGAGCATGGTTTTAACGAGTTCAGAATTTATGGGGCTATCAATGATTCCATAAGTAATCAATTAAACTAAAGTCTCATGGCTGAACATAGAAATGTAAGCTACTTAAATCAGTTCAAATATACATTCTTACACAGTAAGAGTAGACTACCATGTGGGCTTTTTTCCAGAAAAAAGTTTTCCAGGAAATCCCACAGTTATTTTAGGGCCTAGTCACTGGTATATACTGCATAATTATCTGGAATTAAGTATTATTTTGCATCGGCTCAGTAAAAAATTAGATAAAGCTCTTTGGTCACTATGATTCTAGAATGAATTAATCTTCTTAGAATTTACTTAAAATTAAATTCACCAAGTCTCTAGAAACTCCATAGCTAGAATTATTATTGAGTAGTTACAATAGAATATGCATCAGTTTCCCCATAGAAACAAATCTGTATTTTGACTTTGTGATTAAAAATACTTCTAAATTTGACCTTTTAAATTTTGCTTTGCTTTGGTTTAACTCACTGAATGTTATAATGGTCAGCAATTTACCCAATACCTAATTTCGGTATAATTTTTCTTTTGTGTGATGAAAATTTAAAGCAACTGGGAATGCATTACATTAGAATTCATACCCTTCTTAGTTCCAGATTTTTTTTCTTTGACAAGGAGCTCATTTCAGATGGCTCTAGAAGTGTGTGTGGGGGTTCTACTTTCTGTTTGCGTGATACGCTCCTCTTGATGCATCCTAGGATAGGGCTGTTCCGCTGAGCTGCATGAGTGCACTGCTGGATCGTGTTGAGCTTCTCCTCAGTCATCACCCTCAAGTCCTTCTCTTCAGGGATTCTCTGAACCCACTGTGTCTGGGGTTGGCCCAACCCAGATGCAGAATATTGCATGTGGACTTCTTGAACCTCGTACAGTTTTCCCTGTCCCATTTCTCAAGCCTGTTAAGGGCCCTCTGGATGCCATCCTTGTCCTTTGGAGGGACCTTACCAAGCAGTTAAGTAGAGCCTGAACCAAGTGAAATTTAGTTGTTTATGCTGGGAAGGCTGGATTACTCTTCCTATGCCAGGTATCAGGATGCAGGCAAGGGTCAGCTGCTCCCTAAAGGCTGGGTGGCTGGGACTCTTGACCAGCAGGACAGGGGCCTTGCCAGCTCTATCCCACTGCTTCCAAGCAAGGGAGCAAGGCAATCCTAGGGACAGCAGCTGGACCAGCCAAAAATCCAGACCATCATGTGAGTCCATGGTGACAAAACAAGACAGGATCAAGCCAGGGGTGTGAGTCAGTGTCAGGATCAGCTTTTATAATGGTAAGTAGGGTCAGATGAAATCCAATAATCCTCAGGATGATCCAAGACTAAGGCAGGAATTGGATCTATATGTCTGAGTCAAATTAACAGGGTCCACCATCAGATGTGAGAACAGATAGACCTGTGACAGAGCTCATGGAGGACCTGGAGACATGGGCCTGAGGTGGGCTTGGCCATGGGTAGGAGGTCAGGATGATGACCCCAAGTGAGGCCAGTCAGGGCCCTGACACCAGGTGTTTGAACTCACGTCACATTGGAACCTAGGATGGGTACCCCAACAACAGTATTGATCAACAGCCTTTGCTTCACCCCAAGAGTTTTCATCATCTTGGAACTTGATCTTGTTTCCTGACTTGGTCCAGTGGGCTGCTTGTCCCATTCCTTTAAAGAATCTGAAAGGAACCAAGCAGAGTAAAGTGCAGGATTTGCATGGAGTGGCACAAACCATATGGGTGTATAGGTATCTTAGTTTTGTCAGCAAAAAGATTTCCTTTCACAGCAAGAATTCAGGTAGTCACACACACTGCAGTGTAGTCATCTATCTGGGCAAGTTTTGGTCCCTGAAAGAGAGAAGGAATTAGAAAAGCAGTCTGAAGTATTGATTAGTCAGCGGATAAACTGTACCATGGGTTGTCATGGTGGAGTGGGAGTCTGGGAGTCTGGCTAATACTCATACTTGATGGTGGGAAAGAGCAGCTGATGTCCAGTCAGAAATGAAGAGCTAGCAAGAACAGCCAGCAAGACATATTAGGAGAATGTGTACCATTCCACTACAATTCTAATGAATAATCAAAATTAAAAGCATTCAACAAGATGTTTAGGACCATGAAAAGATATGGGTGCTTCCTCTCCTAGCTGCAGCAAGAGGACAGATAAATAGAAGTAGATATTGCAAATCCATGGTCCTGCAAGTCCTTCTCTGGACTTCACTGAAGAATTCAGGACAGAAACTTCACTTAGATTCTTTTAATCAAGTTTTATGGTTAAAATAACCGTAATATATGGTCTTTCCTTCCATTGACTCCATAAGAAATCTATACGCTAGGTGATAGAATTACCAGTCAGTTTGAAACTTTTCATATCCATAATTTTATGTCTGGGGGAATCATAGACGAAAATATTAATGGATTACACAATTGAAATCTAATCTAAATATACTCCATGTGTCTTTTTTTAAAAAAATTTCTTGCTTTGCCATCCCCCTCTCTAAGTGGAGCTTCCACTAGGTCTTTCTTTTCAGAGTAGTGCAAGTTTGTTATTATTCCCGTGGGCCTTCTGAGGTTAAAATTTTTTATATTAGTAACTTTTATTTCTTCTTTTAAAAATTCCATTTTGAACCTCTGTGGAATTTAGGGAGAGTCCTTCCATGCTCTTTTGGTTGTATTTAATTGTTTTCCTCATAAATCACATGCTTTGTTTTGATGAAAAACAGCAAAAGAAGAGAATCTGACATTTTATGTAACAGGCATGTCATTTATAAGATCTCCATTAGACAAAACATTTGTTTAGATACTCTGTTATTCATTTATTTTCATGTCAACACCAAAACCGACTGCAGAAATGAACAGAGATGAATAATAAGACAAACTGTTTTAGTATCAATGTACTCTGCCTAAGGCAATATACTGTGCAACTGGTGAAGAATGCTTATTTCCTTCCCAAAACCTCTGCTGAGAACCAACTCTTATAAACAATCTCTTACTCCTTTGTCCTAAGGGACTATTTTCAACAATCTCCAAGTCAAAACTTCAGTTGACATTTCACTTAAAAGATTTTTATGGTAAATTGGTAAGTAATACATATCATTTATGGTTATCTTCACTACTGTTGTGTTATCTTTGTTGTGTCTGCTCTTTGCCAATTGCTTTCCTCAGCACAGTGAAAAATAACAAACCAGCACATAGGAAATAAAGAACAATGGTCTCATTAGCAGACAGATTTGGCAAGATATGGCTTCTTAGAGATATATGTAAATCTGATAGATATTACAAGCAAAAGTCAGTAGTTCAACTGATCTGCTGCAGCGATAGCAATGCTCCTCTCATTAGAACTGGGAGGATAAGGCCTTTCTTGAAGAAAGATGGTGGCTAGAAAGGAACTGAGGTTGCTTTTCAAAACATGTATACCCACAAGTTGCCTGGAGAAGGAAAAGGAACCAGGAGTAATTTTTCCAACTCTTAATAGTAAAAGTAGTCCAATCTTTGACAGATAGCTAAGAATTCTCAGAGACTTCTGGGTGGACTTGTGTTGGGTAATGCACGTGCTGTAAGTGTGCTGGTCCCAAAACCAGCATTAATCTGGCATTTAGGCAAGTGGAACTAAACCATGTGCAGTTCAGATGGTTCACAGATGTAGAATACCTTTGCTGCTTTCTGGGAGCTCTGCTTTTACACACATATGGAAACTGAACATGTGAACCAAGATTATATGGTAAGGCATATGTGTCTTCTGATGTTGATAAAAGATGTAACTTACCCAGATAGATTGGTTAAACACAATTTGGTTTAATCCCTTGCAAAATGAAATTATTTTCTGGAGAATAACTTTGAATAGACTAGGCTGCCCCATTTATATATTTGCAGTCCTGCAGCTTCCTTTACTTTCTTTTGTAAAGTATTCTGTGCTTAAGTAGGTATCTCAGTTAATCTTGCCTGAGTTCTCCCTTTAATGCTGCCATCGTACTCCTCCAGTTAAACTCTGGATAACATCCTAAATACTTCAGTTACAATTTCAGTGTTTAATACTTTATAATATATGTATGCTATTATTATCCTTTTGTTCTTACTATTTTTTCTCTTTGCTTATTACCTAACATTCTGACCTTCGCACATTCATTTTAAATCAACTGCTATTAAAGCTTGGACAATTTACATACTTTCCTGTGAATTCCCTCTGATTTATCAATAACTTCCAACAATGAAGCTGAGTAGGACCATGGAAAACTCTGGGACATAAAAGGAAAAAGAACATTCCTTTTCCTATATATGCAGTTCAGAACAATATTTGCCTCTGCTACAGCCATATAACTTTGTAAACATGCATTGATTTTCCATTTGTATCTTCTACCAGTTTTTTTCCAGCACATCTACTTGCCAGGTATCTTCTTCAGTATGAATTGCTCTGTAATGAGTTACTTGTTCCAAGAGTTTTTTCCATTTTATCTGTCAGCATGATTTTCATTTTCCACACTGTTGTGTTAAGCATGTGCATTTAGAGGGTCTTGAAAAACTTATTATTTAATATTTAATATATTGATTAGAAAGTTTCAGTAATATATTGCTTGCCAAAGCAGATGGAAGTCAAAAATAGGCATCTGAAAAATGGAAATCTGGTGACATGTATGTTGGAGAACAATGAAGTTAAGTTATCTTTGACAAAGAAATGGTTAGAAGCAGCAATCTTAAGATAAATAAATAAAAATTATTGCAAACCCCAACAGATGTCATAGTTTTGTGATACACATCTCACTGAAGAGTCTTAGCTTGTGTTTTCTCTCTGCACAAAACTTACATTTACTTCATGACCACAAGACACCAAAATGTCTCACAGATACTCTTGATAGCCTCTAAGGGACAAAGGAAAAGGCTTACAAATACAAAACCACATTGATTTGATTCTGAAGCCAATTAGTTCCATTCTTGGGTGGGGAGAATGTGTCTGAGTGTTTGGGACTAGGAGCTACGTCCTGATGGTATTCCTCTGTCTGTAGATGTTGTGGTTACTACTTCTGTGGAACACTGCTAAACAGTCTGTTTCCTTCTCATATTTTATTGTCTTAAAAATAATTAAATAAACCAATTCTTCCCCTGAAAAATCTTTTGTGGCTATCTGGTGTCCTATTGAGTAAAAAAAAGAAAACTCTTGCTGCTAGTTTTTCATGTGAAGACGATAGGCACCCACACTCGCAAATGTAGATTTCCTCTATTTGAGTTTCCTTATGATGGCAGAAGGTTGATCAATCTCTTCATTAAAAGCAGAGAATTTAACTTCCAGGTTTGGATCAGGTAGAAAATTGTCAAAAGTAGCTTACTTTTTTACAAGCTTAGCCTGAAATGTTATGTTGCTTTATGCCATTGGTTTACAAATCAGGGTGGAGACCAAGAAGGTGAAATTACCAAACTCTTCCAACTTTCACAAGTTTATAAATAATATTTGTAATAATTCACTTTCTCGGTCTACACAAACTGTTGGTACAGGAGAAAACAGACTTTTCAGCAAGAAATCACTTAGAATGTTATGTGTGATAAGGACTATTCAGATAGAAAATAATAATAATTCAGTGGCAATCATTTAAGAAAATTAGTTTCCTAAATACTGTATTTATTTAGAAGTAGTAAATTTTCCCATTCATTGTACTATGTTTGAACATAACCTGTTATGACAGTATTCGCTCTTTCACTCACCATAAAACTTCTTTTTAAAGATTTTCTTCTATACCATTTTCCTCTTTCCTCATATCAAATGTTTTCCGTGTGCCCATGAAAAGAGTTGGCATTGCCTTAGCTGTAATTTTAGCATGGTGGTAACTTACACTGTGGTTGCAACTCTGTGAAGTGATGGCTTTGTTGAAGGTTTTTCCCCTTTGCCAATAAAATGCTAAATTATTTCCTATTCTCTTGATTTGTTTTACAAAAAAAACAAAACCAAAACAAACAAACCCAAACAAACAACCCAACCCAACAGATTAATGTGTGGTTACATTTGCTTCCAGAATGTATCTGTTTTTTACAGTGTGCTAGCTCTACTGCTGATATGTTCTTTCATGTTCTGAACCTACTCCTTTTGAAACCAATTGAGAAGTTCCTATTTATTTATTGAAAGTAGTATTGGAGCCTCGTTTGGTAATATGGTGATTTTTCTCTATTTATTGTAGCCCCTGTGCCAAGTGTCTGTATTGGGCACGTAGCTCCACTGAAGTCACCAGAAGAATGTGGATTCAACACCACCTTGAGAAGCTCTGTGCCTTACAGTCATATCTTACTTTTCACTTCATTCTCACAAATACTGTATGGTTTCCAGCACTAAAATCTGCATTTAACCAGTTATTCACTCTGCACAAATACAAGGAAGGAATTTTTTAATGACTGTACTTAGTGTTTGATTTGGTGTCAAATTGATACTGGGAAGAAGTGTACAGTTTAGCTCACCTGCTCTCCCAAATGGGCTTCCTGTCTGTCAGCCAGAATTTTATTTATTTATTTATTTATTTATTTATTTTTTAATAAAAGGACACCAAGGAAATAGAAACAAAAATATCAGAACAATAAGAAACAAAAGTTCAGTGCGTGCATATATTAAATCTTGTATCTAAAAGTTAACTAAGTTAACTTTTCTAGGGAAAAAAAAAGCAAAATGGTAAAAGATTGGACTTGACCTGACAGATTGTATACACCTTATCTGGCAATATTAATATGCACTTGAAAATTATTAGTACCCCAAACCTTTCAATACCAAAGTGTGCCCTAAATGTTATTTGATACTAGATGTTACATAAACCTGTATTTTCATTACTAAGCAACTTTAGGATATGTAGTGTGTGTTTGAAAAAAGGCATGGTAATAACTCACTAATAATGGGTGCCATGTGGGGGGAAAAAGGCAATATTACCTACCTAAGAAATATAAAACATGGTTTATATTTTCAACAGTTTGAGAATGAAATGAAAACAGAATATTTGGTGCACCTGTAAAAACATATTTGATCATAATGGCAAGTACAGCATTCTTAGTGTGGGATTCATATTTCATAACTCATGTTCAAACAAGAAAAATGATTATAATGTTAAGTATTTCCTGAGTTTATTTTGATGGATGGCAGAATAAGTATCTTTTACTCATTAAAATACAGATTGGTATAATTTAATAAATGAATTTAATACACAGATGTTCAAGACTGTTTGAGCAGAGTGCGTATTAATCAACTTCTCTATAACTGATCCTCTTTTATATTTTTTAAAAGAAATTTGCAGGAGCCAAAAATTTATTAGATCTGTATGATCTTGGTCTGGTGTCAGATATCAAGTATGTTGTTTGAATCATGTCAGGTGATCAAAGTGTTTCTTTTTGATTGATGAACCTGTAAACACCAAACTATTTGAGTGGTCATTGCTTTTGCATTTGTTTGAGACACTGACACATCCTTTGAAAAAATGGCCAAGATTTTTAACAGTGACTTGCAGTACAGGGAATCACTTTTGGGTGCCCTACAGAAGACTGATCTTTAGACAGTATTAAGTGCTCTGGTTTGAAAACCTGTTTCAAGTTAGATACTTCCAAAATAGGGCCCCAGAATCATTTGTCACACATGAGAATTCTAACCAAGAAGTGCAGAGCCTGATTTTTCCTATTGTTTATGTACACTTTGGCTTCAGTGGGGTTGCTCTGGATTTATTTGCACGTAAGGGAGAAAAGAAATAGGACCATCATTTTTTCAAGGGTGTATTATGGAAATATGTGGAGCTGCAAAGTATCCAAGTGAGCTTATAGGAAGTATTTTCTGAGAAGACTGAATCTCAGATAAGCCTTGGCCTAAGATCCCCAGAAGAACTTCATTGTCCTGCTACCCTTTATGTACCTGAAGGAGTCTGGCCTCTTGAATTGGCTCCATAGTTTGAGAAGGTGCCCAAGCACCCTGTGAAGAGATGCTCAGGTGTGAGGGCCCCTATATGCAGCACTTTGAGCTTCCTTTGCTTGCCAAATGCTGAACACCTTCACGTTTCTTTTATTAGTAACATAAATCCCTTCCTTCAGGATCTGTAGTCTGGTTGTCTTTGTTGACATAGCACTCTGTCTTTTTTGCTGGTAAGTTAGAAGGGTTCTTTTGCTGCTGAAGCAGGATGTGTGCGTGGTGCCCTCCTTGCAGCAGATGAGGTCACTGCGGTGTGGGAGATGTGTAAGGGTTCAAGTCCATTCTCCTACTATTGGAAGTGACTTTAAAAATCATGTGCCAGGCAATTTTAGGGGGGGGTTGATTCAATTTATGCCACTTTGCATGCAGGACAACGTGATTTCTCTTGGTAGGAGTGACCATGAGCTAGTGTGGTTTCCTACAGCCATGTAGGTGAGTGATCCCAGGAACATTTCCTGAGTTAGAGCGTCTGCCACTGAACAACTGAGTAAAATCAAATGAGTTCTTCCTCTTTGTTTTCTTCAAGAAAGCCTGTGGCCTGTACCATTGGTTCTGGTTTCTATCTCGTAGGTGGGCTCTGAGCTTACATCTCAGCTTGTAACAATAACAGGGTAGGGGCTGGCACAGTCTGTCCATCACCTTGTATTAAACAGTATGGTCAAATGCAAATGGTCTGCTGGGATTGTTTCTTGGCTTTTCCTGACTTCCTGACTGTGCCCAAAAATTTAGGAGAGTGCTGGTTGTCCTGGGCTATAAGTATGCCTGTGAGAACAAAGTAGCTTATTGATGCCAGTGCTGCTTAAGGTACAAGTATAGATGGAGCCACGTGGTTTCTCCTAGGTTAAATATTGCTGGTAAATCTGTCTGGGAGGTATAAATTTTATGAAAGCCATTTGAGCACAGATGTGAGAGAATTAGGTATACACTTGCCCCTCAGGGCAAGAAGCTGGGTACTTGGCAAGCTGGAAAGGAGCACCACTGAGCATTGCCAACAGCTAAGGGTGCTCCAGTCTTCAGAGCAGGTGTTGTAAGCATGGACTCGCACTAGTGATGTTTGCTTACACAGGGTAAACTAACCTTTTGCTCTGGGATTTCATCAATGTTTATAAACATGTAAGGGGAGAGTGCCAGGAGGGCAGAGTCAAGCTTTTCTCAGGGGTGACTAATAATAGGACAAGGGGCAATGGTTATAAACTGGAGCAGAGGTGTTTCCATATAAACATTAGGAAAATTTTTTTCACTGTGAGGGTGACAGAGCACTGGAACAGGCTGCCCAGGGAGGTTGTGGAGTCTCCTTCCATGGAGACATTCAAAGTCCACCTGGACATGTTCCTGTGTGACCTGCTATAGGTGACCCTGCTCTGGCATGGGGTGGGGATTGAACTAGATGATCTTTTGAGGTCCCTTCCAACCCCTAACTTTCTATGATTCTATGACTTATCTTTAAGGACGCATAGTAAATTAGAGGTAGAATGGAAGTGAAAATGGAGAAAATGTAGTTTTCAAGTTTTTTTCATGGGCTTGTTAAAGACTTGACTCCATCATAATCTTGATTAGCTTCCCCATAAATGACAAGCTGGCTTGTCTTTCCATGGAACTTCATCACATCAACTGGAGTTCACATCAACTGTTCTGCTTAGTTATAGTATGCTCCTACGTGCATTCACTGTGGCCAGATGAAGCACTTGAGAAGACAACACTAAGCAAAGGTTTTAGGTAATCACACAAGTTTCCACTCAGGTGCAGTTAATCCTTTAAGTGCTCAAAAGAAATCCTTTTTCACCTTCACAGCAGCAGTTCCAATCAGACTGACATAAAAATTAGTATGCAGGTGGGCCAGTGAGAGTTTACTGACTTTGGTGTTTGTCCTTGACTCTGCTCCTACCTATTTACCAGAACATCTGGAGGAACATTGTGCTTCAGTGACTCTAAGTTCATTTGGGGACCGGTGGTGAGCAGGATGGATTGACTGATTTGTGCACAAATTCCTGAATTGTTCTGATCTCCTTTTTGTTCCTTCACCAATACTTACAACCATTTGCACCTGTACAGAGTGAGTGTAAAAAGCTGCCAGTCCAGATGGAAACACTTCTCACCTACTTTGCCCAGGTTTTAAAGCCTACACAACCTGCAGGGTGTTGTGAAGTCATGCTGGGGGATTTCTTTCATTTCTACTCAAAGCTACATGGTCCCACTTCCCCAAAAGGGAAGGGAGGTGAAAGAAGTGGAAGGATTCTTTGCAGCAACCTTTTTATCTCTAATAGTCAACAGGAAAAGTACAGCTTTACTTTGTTTTTCAGATATCTCAGCCATGATATCATAATGATAACAAGTTTGCCTTAATGTCCACTTTTGTAATGTATCAGCCAGATAATCCGTTTCTGTTCCAAGAATTATAATGAGAGGTTTGTGGTCTGCAATCAGAACGGCTTCTTCCAATGTAAAGACTCATGGAATGTCCTCATGCCAAAATGAACTAGTCAGAGTGTGAGCCTTGTTTCATGTATTTCATGGAAGTGGGAGCAATTAGCCTCTTTGATCCATTACTATTTTAGGTGAGAAGCATCTATACCTACAGCTGAAGCATCATAAGTTGGGAGGGAAGAAGGGGAAATACAAGGTTTTTTTCATATTTTCAGACCTTCTTGATTTCATTACATGACTTCTAAAGTTTTCAGTCCCAAATAGTTCAGGTAACGTATTTGACATTGGATTTATTAATGTAGGTAAGTCAGAGAGAAACTCACTATAATAACAACCTACACATAAAGAGGATTTGTAAAAATTGTTGTCATAGCTTACTTTCTCTTTTTCTCTTACTTGCACATCACTTTCATAATGCAGTCAGTTGCTTGTGAATAGAAAAAGCCACATTTGTCTTTTTTCTTTTCCAAATTGCATTAGACGTTTCAGCACAGATCCCAGGCTTCTCAAGTGTGTTTTCTCACTTGCATTTGAATAAAAATCACTTATATTTTGCATACATGTTCTATTATAAATCATGATGTCACTAGTACATCAGCTATGAGCTGCTATTCCAGAAGGAACCTTATTCATGTTAATGATCATGCCTATCAAGACCCTGGTTCCAACTCCATCTGCTGGTAAGCCTGAGATAAACCTTCCTTTGTAAACTGTTCCCCATAAGCAATGTAAACATTCTCTGGAGACTTTTGCATAGGACAAGGGAATAACAGTTACATATGAAACAAGGTGCTTCTTTCTGAGATTTTGATTGACTACAGAATGTGCCTGCCTGTGCTTCTGAAACAGACATTAGATCATTTTAAGAGATCCAAGCTCTGCTTTTAAGAACAGGACTTTTTACATGGGTGACCTTTTACCCTTTCCTCCAAACTAGATATTCTAATTCTATCTATATTAACTGAAGAATATGCAACTGATTGCAACGCTATGATTTGCATATAAAATAGTTCAGTGATGTACATTTATTACAAAGCACAGCACCCAGATTTAATGGTTCTTTCTTTACATCTGGATTAATTATTGTTAAGCCTCAGACTGTACAGTTGATACTTCTGTTGTGAAGATAAAACAGGAACGAACCTGTTGCTGAAAAACACATTCCCTTCTTTTAATATTGATAGAGAGAAGCTACACCTATGATTGATAGAATTGTGCTACCTATAATATATTTATGTAAGTGCATATCCACTTCTGATGTTCAAAGATACATGGGCTTTAATGGCATTTTTTCAATATGGATATTTTCAGAGTCCTGCTGGCATCAGTGAGTTATGAACCAACCCCATGGTGATGCCTTCCATCAGACTACAGTGTTGTGCTGTAGCAAACTGGTTAGTATCAAGTTTTGGAGACCACCTGCAGTTTTGATCCTTTTAAAATGGGCCTCAGAAATTTGGTCACTCTTGAAAGCTTGGAAAATCTCAATCAATAAGCAGCCCACTGAGAATCTCTTTGTGTGTAATGTATTTTGGTGAAATAGCACAAAGAATTTTTTTCAAGAATACTAAAACCCAAGCTAAATTGAACCTTGAGCCTCAAGGATTAGTTTGTTTTGTTTTTTTTTTAACTTTACCATCTTTTGTTCTTTTGGCTCTCCATCTCATGCAACAACAGATATCAGGTACCGCACTTAAGAACTGCTTATTAAAGCAATAATCACTGATCTTCACAGTGGGAACTGCAGAACTGAGCCAAAGTCACAGGTGCCAACTCCACCATATTTGGCAGCAAATCTTTATACATCATCTACTGTCCTGCTGCTTTTTTGGCCATTATGCTAGGAATTCCAGGCAATTGGCAGGCTTATTGGAGCAGCTCAGTAGCTCCAGTGAAGCAGCCCTGTGCTCAGATATCCTTAGCAAATGGCCACTGCAGATGTACAAATTGACTTCATGTTTGTCTAATGGATTAGGCGTGTGAGATCGGTTGCATCAGTGCTGCATGTCTGCAAGCTGTATTCTGCCCATGACAGTAAATCATTCAATGCCAAGGGGCATTTCTGAGGGATGGACCCTGGTTGTTTGAAGGCCTCTGCCATTGTTTTTCCTGCACTAACTGGCAGCAGCCTTGTCACAGCACATTGGTGCTCCAGCTGAGCTGAAGTATATTTCTGAGAAGCTTGCACAGGGAGCAGCATTGATACAACTCAGAAGCTTTTGTGAATGGGCTCTTGCATCCAGCATGAAGTGTTTTAGGTTGGCAGTAACTGCTGTGTTTCTGCAGTAATCACTACAGAGAAGGATGCTCTTTTAAGGTCAGGGGCAAAGCTGACAGGAACAGGAAGCTCAAACACAAGGACTGAAGTTGTGTCTTACACAGGATATGCATAAATGCATCAGAACAATGTCCAGGGACACCTAAAGTAGCACCATCACTGTCTGATTTTATAAGCATTGTACAGCTTAGCCCCACGCGAATTAAGGTCATTTGTGTTAGACCTGTGTGTGTCTGTGCTGCTGACAAGCAGAGCTTCTTGTCCATCTCCCTGCCCTGACACTGCTATGTTGATGCTGGTTCTGGACCTAACAGAGTCCAGGAGATATCTGCCTTGCATCAGTCAACTGCACAAGGAAGAGATGTCCTAAGGTTAGCAGGGATCCCAAAATGAGTACCAAACAGATCCTAAAAGCTCAACTGCTACATGAACTATTTATCATCAGTTGTTAAAATGAGTCTGTATGTGTGCACACCCTACATGTTTTGCCACATGCATCAGAGTGAAAATGGATCAGGCACACAAGTGTCAGAAACTGGAAAGAAGTAGTTTCACTATTAAGAGTTCTTCATAGTTTTCCCAAATTAAAGCAAGCCACTTTAGGCAGGAGATTTAACCATTGCTAACTTTTAAGTATCTTCCATATCCAGTGAAGGAAAAGATTATTTAAGTTATTAAAAATTACCCTTTGTTTTTTATCTACCCTGACTATTACAAGCTTTATTGCGGTTATAGCAGTATTATTGGAGTGACGAGTGAGTAATGACCTCATTAGAAGAGAGAGGGAGCAGGGCTAAACAGTGCTCCCCAGGTGTCTGGAAATTTGCCCTTTGCTTGTGGTACAGCAAAACTTTATAGTACAAGTTGAAACTGGAGTGTAATTAAAATACACATAAGTATCCCTAGTACTTTTTATCTCACTGTGATTTCATTTAAATCCTGATCAAACCATAGAAAGTTTCTAAGTTTTCTCCTTTTTAACATTTCCATCAATAATTCCAGAAAGCTCTTTTGAGAAAAAGCTCTTTTCAACTTACACTTTCCAAATCTCATGTACGTTGCCTACGACAGATTATTGGTTGACATCTACCTCTTTTTTTTTTTTTCCTTGTGCAGACTGAGTTTGAATTTCCACCTGCTTTTCCTGACTGACATCCAACAAAGAGCTAGATAGATTTATGCATACTTTAGTACATTGAAGTGAAAATAATAAATTTTGTTTTATCCTGGCAGTTCAGAAAACATGGGAGGGAAATAATTGTCAGTAAAAGCAGTTTAAATTATTTTGCTATTTATCCAGAAAGAAAAAATTAAAAAAATTGAGACAAAAAATGCTTTGTTTCACTTGAAATGAATTCTTTTTATTCCTAAGGCATTTTACATCTTGACATTTGAAAAAATACATTTGAAATATATTTCAAAGTTAAAAGTCACTTCAAACCAGAAATCTTTAAACTTCTAGGGTGTTTTCCAGTTCTTTTCTGTTAATGAACAATTTGTTGGAGTTGATTAGAAGTCATAAAATTTCTGGTCTCTCTGGACCCACACTTTCCACAGAAAAAAAGAATATGCCATTAGCTATTAATTTTTCTGTCCAGAGATTAAAAAAAAAAAAAAAAAGAAAAGAAAGGAAACCAAAACTCAAAACGAAGTGGAGACCATGTAAGCAGTTCTTGTGGACTTTCTTGCCCTTAGTTTCACATTTTTCTTACCCTGCTGACAGACTTCTCTCACCCACCAATTGTATAGAGCAGGAAGGAAGTGGTATATGTTCCTTTCCAAATTGGCCGTCAACTGGTTGGTCACATATTTGCTACTTGGTTTGATTTTGCTGGGAACTAGTAGTTTGGGGTTTTTTTTTGTTTTTTGTTTTTTGTTTTTTTTTTTCGTTTTTTTTTCCAAATGTTCATTTAACCTTCTGAATTTGTGATCTGCCTTGTGTTCTGCCATATTTTATTACATCTTGTCAGACATGGTTAATAGGAAATAACACAGCATGACTGCTGGTATCCAGTCATAACTTGAAAAGTTGTACAGGTGGGTGGAAAAGAAAGACTTCCACTTTTCTTTTTGAAGATTTTTTTATACCAAAAAAAGAAAGTTAGCAGGACGCAAAATTGCAGATCTAAAATTTTATTACACAATGACTTTAAACACAGAGATACTGCTGATTTTGTCTCTAAAGAAATATGCAATTTATATTATACCAAAGCAGAATAAATGAAAAAGCTGTTCACTTTTATGTTTAGCTACAGTGAGAAATTGTACAGATTTTAGCTGATCTCAGCAGAATCCAATCTAAAATCGGTTTTGTGTTCATAAAGTAAAAAGTTTTGGAATTTGGATCCAGACAATTACCATAATTGTCACTGACATATTTAAGTAAACATTGACAACCTTCAATGCAGATACATGTCAATTTATTTATTTGTTTCCCCAATTGTATCCTATACCTCATATTTATTCTTAAAAGTTTAGATTAATAAGCAAAATAAATAGTTTTAAGAAATGGCTGCTAATGGGTTAGAAATCTTAGAAGGTTCAAAGGCTTGTGCTTTCCACTCATTTAAATTAGTTACAGAGTCTGGCTTTGAGATCCTGACCATGTCTTCACTGCAGCTTGGAGGACAGGGACTGCCAGAGTGGGGACGTTGGGCATCCCCAGGTGCTCTGATTCCCTTGGATTCCTACTCTTTACCTATGAGACTGCAGCCACATCACCACAGGTACCTCGTGAGCTTCTGTTAAAATAAGTTTCAGCAAGTGTCTGTAGGCCAACCACACCTCTGGTGACCACACTAACATAAGCAGCTTGACTTACCTCCTTCCTGGAATAATGAGGGGAAGAAAACCAAGCCTGGCTGCCTTTGAGATAGCTACAATTGGATTCAGCTCAGAGGTACCTGATTTACACAAAAGAAAGAGTGGGGAGAATTGAGGTCTGACTTCTAGTCAGTAGCAAGCTGGTTTTGTGGGATATTGCTTGTATGAAAGCTGCATCATGTCATGTATTTTTATACTGTAGTACTGGAATTATGCATGTTTTTAAGAACAAACTCTGAAGTTTCACATTTCAATACTTACCAGTTATACTTCCTTGTTAATTAGTGGTATAATTTTCATGGTATAATTTCATGGTATAATACAATGTAGTTATAGAATGCATATGATTTCAATGCAGAACACTCACACCTACACATGAATTATATCTTCACAAGCTCTCTCTTTGTGAACAGATAAACACATACATGATAAATAGATCACTCTGTGTACAAAGGCATATGAATTTCCTGAGTCAAGATGATGTTTCTTATGCACCTACACAGATTTCATAGAAAAAAGCTCTGCTGGAATTTGCTTGAAAATAACAGGGGGCAAATTAAATTTTCAAGTGGAATTCAGAACAATAGTAATATTTCCTGAAAGGCTACTAATTCTAGTGAAGCTATTTCAAAGGCCACATTCTTTGCAGGTCGCTATGGGAGGTTAGCTCATGTTATAAAATGATAGCACCCTTTTGTGGTCTGAGCTCTCTGTTACACCTGCTGTGTCCACTTTTTTTTCCTCTCATTTTCAGTTCTGCTTGGTCTAGCACAGACTGGTGCTGAATAAATAGAAAGCAGCAATACAAAGAAATCTGCCCCATATCTCAGGGATTTTTTCTTCCTTTTTCACAGTGTCTAAGGTGCAATTAACGTCTCATAAGACATGAAATAACAACATTCAAAGCCAAAATTACTAGCTGGTATTATTCCATGTGTTAAATTACCAGGACACTGAATCTAAAGATGGGAAACACCCTATAAAATAACTCATTATGAACAATGCTGTTTTTCTCTTCTTGTTATTTTGGGTTTGCACATCCCTTTGATAAATTTAGTTAAGAGGGACAATGCACCTACTCTAGTGCTGAGGACTATAAGAAATAAGCTTGTTCCAATCATCAAATATTTTCAGATTAAGCAATAGGGAGTAGGCTCTAGACCTATTTTATATTTGTTTGGGTTTCTCTGAAGATGCCAATGCATGTAATTTTAAATAAGCTTGTTCAGACCTTGAAGGGAGTGTATTCTGTAGATGTGTGAAACATCCCGCTTTTGCAAAATCTGTTCCTAACCTGTAAATACTCAGAGGCTGAATTTCAGCTAATCTCCCTTTTCTGTGGTGAAACTGGATTTTGAAGAGTTTTAGTTACAACAAGAAATCTGCTCATTCTTAATAGCTTTCTCCAGTTCCTTCTTTTCCTCCAGTGAGGCATGTCTGGTCTCTCAATTCCTACTTCACCTGTATAAAAGACTGCCATACCCTTGACTGATGTATCTTTATGCTCCATAATCTGTGGTCAGTGTATTCTTAAAGCTACAAAAGGGGAGAAGGGAAATAATTGAAGAGAAACACAGTTTAGAGGTGAGAGGGTTTTTTGCATTAGAATAAACAAAAGAAACAAGCAGAAACTACTGTTTTCATGGCACTTGTGATACAATCTTTAACACCAGTGATATAAAATCAAACAAAAAGAGACAGGATAAAATAAAATGGAAAGTCCCTGAGACAAAAATTCCTTCAAAGTAGCAGTGCTGAAAGATATACGAGGATGATTAGAGGACTGGAGCACCTCTCCTGTGAGGACAGACTGAGAGGGTTGGGGTTATTCAGTGTGGAGAGAAGAAGGCTCCAAGGAGACCTTATTGTGGCCTTCCAGTATCTGAAGGGGGCTACAAGAAAGCTGGTGAGGGACTTTTTAGGATGTCAGGTAGTGATAGGACATGGGGAAATGTGTTCAAACTCAGTGAGGATAGATTTAGATTGGAAGTTAGGAAGAAGTTCTTCACCATGAGGGTGGTGAGATACTGGAACAGGTTGCTCAGAGAAGTGGTGGAAGCCCCATCCCTGGAGATTTTTAAGGCCAGGCTGGACATGGATCTGAGCAACTTGATCTAGTGGGAGGTGTCCCTGCCCATGGCAGGGGGGTTGGAACTAGATGACCTTAAATGTCCCTTCCAATCCTGAAAATTCTATGATTCTGTGATTCTATATAGAAAATTGCTTTTTTTTTGTCAAAAAAATAAAAATGAACAGATATTCTTTCCACAGCTTTGTGCTTTCTCTGCTGTGCTTCTCAGTTCTGAAAACAACATTGTCAGGAAAATGCTGACAATCTACAGAAAAATATTGAAAGTGGTTCTGGGAATAACTAATAGGGAATTCAAGCTTCCTATGGATGAGTTATGTGTCTCTCCTTCTCATCACCCATCAGCCGTAATTATCTCAGGTGCTTCCGTCATTATGTCTGTGATCACCTGCCCCCAGTGTTTTTGGAGCATTTCCAGTTCCCTACCTCACATCTGCCAGACTTTTCCAAGCTAGCAAGGAAACATCATGTTTGTTCTCATGCTGAAGACTTTCTCACAATGGGCAGAGTAACTACATCCCTCGCCTCTGCTCAGCCCCTGGTTTCTCCAAAGCTCCCAAACACTGCAGCATAGCCCCTGTAAATACTGAATTTGGCTATTGGACTCAAACTTTTATAAGGGAGTACTGAGAGAAAAACAGACAAATCCTACAATCATTTAACTTTCATTTGTGTAGGAAAAAAGGCTAAAAAATAGTTAGAAGACTCAAAGAATTGATTTAGAAGAAAAGATGATCACTGTCACATTTGTTATTGTGAGCTAGCTCTTTATCTCTCTTTGTGGATTTGACCAATAGTTCCATTCTGGATCCAAGAAACTTTTCCCAACAAAAGTTTCTTAAAACTTGGAAGTTCTCATGAAGCATGTCAGTTTCTAGGACTGGCATTTTTCCTATGAAAAAATATTTTCTTGAAACACTGGACTGGCTCTCATGACCACAGGAGCTATAAGAATTTGTATTTACAGACTGGGCAGAGGGGAGGAGCAGAAAATGTTAAATCAAACAGCATCCATTCAAGCTAGAATAACTAAAAGAGATTCTCAATCTTTATGTCGCAGGATACTGCATTCTATCAGCTGCAAGAAGGAAAGCTTTCACCCACTGACAGATCTGATGAACAAACTTATCTTGCATTACTTTGGGACTGAAAAACCTGAACACTCTACATTTACTTCGAGGGGATGGCACTGTTCCACAGCTTTTCTTGAATGAAATCTCTTTAAACTGTGAAATGCCTGTTCCTCCTTTGGTAGCACGTCGTTACCCATTAGAACTGTGTTTTCCAGCATAAGTATCAAAATCTGTCCCTTACTGGGGATACAGTCACTCTTATCAGTGACTCCACAGCCAAGAATGTTCACTGGGGAAGTGAGGTCAGCCTTTGCTGGTACTGGGTGATGGGCTGTAATGTGACAAAGGAAATCCTTTCCATTTGTGTGCTGTTTGTTTGTTTGTTTTTTCTAGATAAAATTGTTAAGAGTTTTGCTAAAACCCTTTGCTTAACTTGTCCAGATTGTTTGATTTACTGAAGGGTTGCAATATTGCAATATTTATAGAGCTTTGCTTTTTATTGTTACGTTTAAGTGTTCCTGGAGCAGTGGTAGCTCTGCTGGAGGAAAGGGAGCAGATGATATATGTTTTGCTTCTTTTTAATCTGTCTTCCAGCGACACTACTATTCCAACAGTGGGCCTCCTGACTTTGTTCATTGTTTTTAAATTAACTGAAAAAAGCATTGCTTTTGAAAGGAGAAAGCTTGAAGAATTACAAGCAGCCCCATCAGCTCTGTGACATCCTTTAATGTAGTGCTGCTTGCTTGTAGTACTAAATCATTTGCTGGGAGAGCCATTTTGGAGTTCTTGTGCATTGTGCACTGCCTTCTAAGAGAGTCTGTCGGGCTTTCTTTCCTTTGTCTCTTTCCATTTGGCTCCTTTGCAAGTGGAGCCTCTACTGACATCCACTGGTAGCCACAGGACAGCTGCAGTCCTGCAAACTGCTTCTAACCCACTCGTGCTAATCCTGTCTCCTGTGCCAAGTCATTGATTTAGTACTGTGCTAGATGTCAGCTCAAACGTAAGGTCAAAATAATGTAATCTTTCCAGTTTCTCCCTCCTTCCCAGAGGAATGGCCCCCTTCTCCTTCCATGGTGGTAAATAAATTCAAGAGATGAAAACCTGCTAGGAGTTTCTTTGGCTGCACTCACCAGTTAGCAATACAGAAAATCAAACTGCAGTTTCCTAGGTGTAGTGGGAATTTATAGGGAATGAGAGCTACCAGGAACATGAGCTTGTATGTTACTCATTATAATTTTTTTTTGTTTGTTTAAACTGCAATAAATTAAGACTTAATGATCAGGGGTGAGGGAATGAGGATTAGAGACCAGATGGGAAGAGCTGAGGGCTCTTTGCTGTACATGCTGTGACACTGACTCTTTCTAGTCATTAATCCTAGAGCTTGTCCTGTCCATAAGTATTACATATCCTGCAATACAAGGTGAGTCTGAAGATAATTAAGAATATGCCTGTCAGTGTTTGCCTCTTCTGGCTCTGAGTGGCTCAATCCGGATTGTATGGGCATGTCTGCAAAATAATAAAATTCCTGGAGATGTGGGACTATGGGTTGGGTTCCTGTGAATTTGGATGGCTTTGCATGAAGGAAATTAAGAAGAAACCATGTTGTAAACATTGAGACTTAGTGAGTAAATCAGGAGCCATAAAAGGGTGTTCAATAAAGTTTGGCCAAGTATGTTATTTTCTATATACTTTTAGCCAGTTCTTTGCACACAGACTCATTTATCTCAGTTAACTCTTTTGATAGTTATTTCAGTGTCAAAATATCAGCTTTTATACTTGCTTGTAATGTCTGTCCATTTCTTGTTTCTTTTTTTTTTTTTTTTTTTAAATCATTTTATGGTCACCTTAGTCACATGCTATTGTTTCTCATTCCTGATTTGATAAATGTGATTAGCAAAAAGGGCTAGTAAGGAACAGGAAGCTAGAAATCAAGCAATTCACTTTGCTGCTTCTGCCAAGTTGCCACTGCTGTGGTGCCACCAGCACAAACCTACCTGTGGCTATTGATGGAAAGGTGTTTGTGAGGAAGTATTCATCATGAGCACTATCCATAAGCTCCCTGATCTTCACCTCACACCCCCGATGGCTCCCAGGCTGCATGTGGGAGGGTCACTCCACCTCTTCATCCTCCTGCTTCATCCAAGCCTGTTTTACTATAGAGCATCAAATGAAGCCTGCAGTAAATGGACGGTAGATTTTGTCCACTGAAGTGTGGAAAAGCCTTCTGTTCCTCAATTTCTGTAGATATTTAAGATTTTTATATTTTTAAAACCACAAATTATTAATCTGCTAGACAGTTAATCTGAGCAGACGAGTGGTGGGGTTCTCAGGGACATGAGAGGAGTTGTCCAAGCAGACTGCTAGTGTAACCTAACTTGATTTGGCCAGGTCTTGGAGCTCCTCTGTTTCCCCAAGCTACTTGATGCTATTTTCCACTGTGCATATGCATCTGTTAATGTAATTTAGAAATTAATAATTTAAAAACACCCCAGAAAGTTACTTAGTATGTTTCAGATACTTTTAAAATAAAACCTATAAATTCTCTATGAATGAAACTTGGGGGAAAACCAGCATGCCTACTTCATTACTCAGGTTTTGGTGTGATGACTGGGTCATGCACATCATCTTTATTAAGGCATCCACCACCGAACATCATAAGGATAACCATTAGTGTTTTCTCCTGGACCCCAAGCAGTTATTTAAAATGGAAGTTGGAATGTCAAAGCCAGGAGATCTGAGTGTGCCTTTTCCTTATGGAAAGTTCAATGCTTGGGAGTTCTTAATCAAGATTGTCAGACATTTCCTGCTCATTTTCAGCCACCAACGGCAGGCATAGGTGACTCCCTCCTTGCTGTCGAGGGGCGGACAGAGCCGTGCTGTGTGATCTCTTGCCCACTGAGCCACCTGCAAGTCGTTTCACTCCAGCTGTGGCAGACCTCATGCAGGAACACAGCCTCGAAAGAGCTGGCCCCTGGCCAACAACACTGTTAGGGGTTTTTAGCTTAATTCTCTCCCTGACCTCCTCCCGAGGAGCATAATTCATTAAGTACAGTATCATAAAGGCCACGGCGATTAGAAACAGAAAACACTGCCACCAAGTGTAGCCCATACAGGGATGATGAAGTATGCAGTGCATATATATGCATACACTTATATATATGAAGTTCATTTTAGTTTATTCTTGTATTAGGAGTTGAGAAGGAAACGTCTCCAGCTTTGCTTTCTTGGGATCTCTAGGTATAAGTTTAAATGGATAACATTTAGTCTGTGCTACTGTAAATCCCAGTGTGGGGCACAGCAGGCTGTCCAAAGTGATCATGCTCCTAAGCAAGGATGTGTGGAAAGGATAAGGGTCACAAGTCAGAGCACTCTGTGGAGTCCTCTGCTGTAAATGGAAATGCAAGATCTCGCACAACAGCATCACTGCTTAAAGGGGAAAATAAAAGAAGAGAGGATAGGATATACAGGCGTGAGCAGGTTTAAAGTCTAGTTTGTACATTTTCACACAGTAATTCACAAAGCCTTACTTTTAAGCTCAAATATAATTCTGTTATCCTGCAGATGACAATTTGGGTAACTCAGGGTTATGACTTATGGGCAGAGTATTGTTGATGGAGATAGTTTTGAGACATTCTGAATGTGTAAGACATTGGATAACATATTTTGATCAACCAGGCTCACTGTAAGTAGGACTGTCATTAAGGTACCATAAGGCTATACCCATATTTGGATTTAGATTGCAGACAAAAGAAGGAATTCTGTTCATCTTCAGAGTCTGATGACTTGTGTAATAATTACTAGCAACAGCAGACTTAAGGGGCTTGCCATGCAAAAGGCAAGGAATATGAAGTGTTAGCTATGTAGTCACTGTTGCTTTTCCTTGTCTGATGGTTAGAAAAAAAATAAAGACCAATGTTATTGATGAGAGTCATACCCATTGTGTGACCATCATATGTTATACCACAAGCATCCTGCTTTTAGTCTTTGGTTAGTCTACTCAGTTTTTGGTGTTTGTTTGTTTGTTTGTGGGGTTTTGGTTGTTTTTTTGAGGAATCTATCACTTCATGGAGTTCTCATTACTCATTTGACCAGCCTGTGAGTGAAATACAGATTTCATGTCTTGCAAAAGTCATAGAGATGCATGAATACTGATGATGAAGTCCAGCTGATTTTAATTATATAGCCACTGAACTGCTTTATTTGCACAAAGCTCACACCTTCAGATATAAATAATAGCAGAGGTCTGTGAGACATTGAATGAACTGAAGAGTTATCAGGAAATCTGCAAAAAGAGCTATAATGTGTGATTATTCCAATCTAAGGCATCTTGTTTCAGTTCCTTTAACTACCTTGATTGTTTTTACTGTGAACTGAGGTTTTAATAGGTCTTTTCAAATTTATGGGAAATATAAGTCCTAAGGGAGAATGAGAACCTAAGGTTTGTTGTAACAAACACTGCAGCAGACACTGCAGCATCAATTTACTTGTCTTTCTTTTGTTTCAAAGCACTGTTATAAATGCTGCAGGTTGCCTCCATTTAGGACATGGTGAGTATTTGAAGATCAGACTATTTTTTACCTGGAATTACAGTTATTTTTTTTAACGTACAACACAAAACGTTAAAAATGTAATATATACCCAGCCTTTCTGGAGATGGTTACTTGACTAAGTAGCTATAGATACATTAATCTGAAAACTGTTTCAGACACAGAACTTGCTTGTTTTATTGGCATCAGTGTAAAATTACATTGGTATCAATCACCTATAGGGCTTCAAACATGCAATTGCTCCTCATTATTGAAACACAGCAGAGAGCAGCACACCGAGGGCTACACCAGGGTACATCATTAAGAATGAAGTGTTGAAGGATAACACTGTAACCATGAACTCCTAGGGCTTTCCCAGTCAAGGCACCTTGTCCTCAGTGATATGTCATCCTTGAAGAAATGGCAAATTGCACCTTTTCCTTTCCTGTATAGTTCCCTTTGGACACTTAACTGAGTGTAGGAACACAGGCCTACTTCCCTCATGATAAATTCAATTAGATCCTACTCATGGGGAGTGAAGGTCGTGAGAAAGGAGTCAGTCATTTCTCCCAATTGGGCTTCTGGTCAAGCCATAACATTGGGTAATAAATTGTCCTAATTTGAGTTCTTGCTGTTGGATGCTTAGGACCAGATCCAGAAAGGTAAGGAGTAGCCCAGTGTAGCGATATTTCAAAGTTATGCATAGAAGCGGTATTCAAAATATTGCTGTGTGTCCAAAGTTGCTGAAATATGTAAAGATGAATGGTAAGCATCTCAGAGTGGGATTCAAAAAAAAGTATTTATTTAAGTGGGAAAACAAAAATACTGAAGGCTTGACAGCTTTTGCTTGACAGTTTCAGGACTGTAGTTATATGATTCTATGAAATGGATTCCATGCCTGAAATCCCTCCTGATTTCCATCCCAGTGCTGGAAGATTACAGTTGCCATATGTATTAGACTTAATTTTAGATTATACTTGTTTGTCAGTGGCATTCTTCCATTACTTATCTAAAGTTCTTAAATTGGGGTAATGACGAGTGCTGAATCACAGAATCAGAGAATGGTTTGGATCATTATTATTGATCACCATATGAAAGAATTATTGTGTTTGCACATTGATGTGACTCCATGTTTGGACTGATTTAAGATTTTGTATCACCAATTTAAGCATATGTGGAAGTTTTATTAGTATACATTTATTGTGAAAAGAATGATATTGCTTTCATGCAGGAGACACATTTTCTTTTTTATCCATTCCACTCTTGTTATTGGTGCTAGATGAAAGTCTGGAAAGTGAAGAAAATGGTTTAAGAAATAATAATCTCTCTCATTCCTCTCTTTAGGTAATTTCTCTTCCTGTAGCATGAAATTTTCAGTTTTTACTTGTGGGTATACCATATTTTTAATTGTCTATAGCTTAACATATTTAATTGTAGTAGTTTCTCCCACAAATACAGAAGTAAATACAAATACAGGATCAGAAACTTGTTTGTGAGTTACCATGAGGGAGATCTGCAGGGACTTGATTGCAGAGCACACAAGAAAGAAAACAGTCCCTCTTCTATTCTTGCTCTGTTGTCATCTGGACATGGATATTACAGACATTTCAACATTAACCATGTTTTGCCTTGGCTTTTGCTAGAATTTTCAGCCTTTTATTCAAGGTGTTTCTCTTTTAGCTGGGTTGAATTTCTGCCCAGAGATGCCTTTACCTTGCTATTCACACCTGAGGGACACTAGGGTGGAAGTGGTGCAGCAAAGAACTTCAAATGAAGTGGCATAATTTAGGCTTTGGGTCCAACATGTTCTTGGATCAATCTGATATTTTGCTTGGCTGAATGTTAAGTGAAGAAGAGCAGCTTCCTTGCTTACTGCTTGGGGAAAAGGAGCCCTTTGGGGAAGCCTTTTATTTTCATCCCAGGAGAGCAGGAAGGGTTAACCCTTCAGTGTTCACTGGGACCACTCAAGAAGTCATTTCCTATGGCAACAATGCAAAGCATATGCTGATCATTAATACAGATGAGCAGTGAACTAGCAAGGCATTTTTAAAGTCTTTCAGTGCTGTATGGTTCACCCTTGAGCCAATCTGAAGTATGTTTGTCCACAATTTCATTATTACATGTGTCTGAGTTAGTGTCTTCATTAAAATGATAAGTTTCTCTAAAAGCTGCAAATGACAAGTGACCTTATAATGTAACATGGTCCTGCTTGGTCTGCAGGAAAGTATTAAATGTCAGGACTTATAATTGTAAGGATTTGATATTTATGAAGGTCAGTTCAAGTGTGAGTAATATAACATAATATTACATTTAAAGTAAGATCTGTGTTCGTAGGAGCCTTTTAAAAACACCCAGCTGCCACTGCTGAAATAGTGAAATGATAGATGATGATTTTTTTAGACTTAACACATATTGTGAATGTGCAACTCATGTAGGGTTTGTATTATAACCCTTTGTATAAAAAGATATGATATTTTAATTTAAGCAGAAGTTAGATTATTAAACTTGGTGAACAGCCAGAAGTGTATCAATGTTAGAAATGTTCATTTAGTTAACTTCTGCTGTCCTGCATTTTTATGAGTACAATACATAAAAAAGTTAACCTGAATTGTTACTCATAATTACTATTTTTCATTCAAAAATTGACACATTTTGCCTTTGTTTGAGGATTTACATGGCAAAACAGAGTTTAATAAAACTTTTTCAACGATGAAGGGAAAAGAAAGCTCATTCCACAGGTGTTATATCTCATTAACATTAAATTTACTCAACTCAATCACTAGGGCATCTCCTACCCATGATTAAGTATGGCAAGTGCCTGTGGAAGACATACTGGACCAGAACAAAATTTGAAACTTTCCTGTTTTACAAATTATATTTAAGCTTTTGTATGGAGTTATTACAGAAGGAACATGCCTAATAATTCATTGTTTGGTCTAATAATTTAGGTGACTCCTGCATCCAGTTGGACCACTGCAGAACAGAGAACTGAGCTATTGAGGAGCCTGCATCCTAGCAAATGCCATAAAAAGAACAAGAAATGTGGTCGTGAATGGGACAAGATAGCAGATGGCATGTATATGTATGAAACAGAATCTTATTGTAAATAACAAAGGACATTAAAAACTAGACAAAAAAGGTATAAATTATTATGATTATTATATATAATATAAATTGATATATTATTATATGAGCGTTAGAATATTATGGTAGCAGAATAAGGTGTTATGATAACAAACAAGAAGATATCTTCATAAAATCTGCAAGTAATGAAATATCTGTATAACTGTTACACAAGGCTAGTTGTTTGAGTGCTAGCAAATTACTTATCAGTAAGTCTTGTACTAGCTTTAGAACAATGATTAAAGTCATACTTATAGGCAATATGATAATACAGTAACTGCACTTTTGTAAGGATCCTAAAGACTTTAAGTATTCATGTATAGGGATTTGATACTGCTTACCCTTCAGTGGCTATGGCCAGGTATCCCTTTTCCTCCTTGTCAGGACCAATCACTCGAGGAGGTGTCCCCACTGGAGAGAGAAGGTCCAGCCCACCTTCTAAGGAAAGTGTACAGGATTCCCACTGATCAAAAGATGGGAATAGCCTTTTCTTGGACAAAGTGATTGGCTGCTGTCATTTAACTACTTAGCCATATTTCCAACATCTTCTAGTAGAGAACAAAAGGGAAACAAAGGAAAAGATAAGGAAGTCTTCTTTCTCAGTATTATAAATTCTTATGTTTATCTGTCTGCTCTTGTTTTGTCTTCGTTTGGCCCAGAAGGAGTCAGACTGAGCTCTGTGTTTTTCACCACAGGTGAGAAGCTGGTGCCACAGATACCAACTTAGCCTCCTGGTAGTACGTCCAAAGTTGTTACCAGTTCAGAGTATGTTTTGCACTTTGCTTTCTTTGGAAATTTGCCAAATCTGGGCCAAGGGCAGTGAAGCTGAGACAGAGAGTGTGAATATGAGAGATAAAAAGCAATTGACTTATAGAAGGAAACTGAGGCAAGACCGCTGAGGCAGAGCATCCTGCTACATAGGGAGGATCTCCAGTGATTCACAACAGAAGTGTATTACAAGGATGGAAAAGTTTTAGTTACAGAAAAGTTATAAGAATGAGAAGTTTGGAACTGGGCCCTTTATGGCTGTAGATTTATTGGTAGAGCTGTGGTATGTTATTTGAGGAGGTCCAAGTGATGCGATTCTGGCTTTTTAAATTCCACAAGCCAAAGGATGTCAAAGGATGTAGGTACCTCAGGCAGCCAGATGTAGGGAGCTATTATGCAGAAAAGTCTGAGCAAATCAAAGTGCTTTTTATAGTCACTGGAGAGGAACAAAGACTTTTAGGAGGCAGCTGCCAAAAGAGACTTCTAAGTTAAGTGAATCATTCTCTGAAAGATTCCATTTCTCTTCTTAACAGGACAATTTAAGATAAATATTTCACATATAAATACAATACTCTATCCTCTGTCTATACAGAAGCGTGAAACAGGTAAGACTAGAGATTATATGGGTATCATAGGTAAGTGGTTCTTCATGGATCACTGTTACACTAGGGTCCAGCTTCATCTTGTCTACTTGCAGGCATTTTACTGATGTGCTTAATTTAGAAATCCAGATGCCAAAAGTTGCCCTACAGTTGTCCTACAGTTTCTGTTATATTAAAAAACAGAAAAGAATATTCAAAGGAGAACTTGGGGCTCAGGTGGATGGAATAGCTCTCTGTGGACACTTCTTTCTGGAGTGTTTGCTACCACCTGTAAGGTGTAATCTGCTACTTGTTACAGAATGCTTAGAACATCATCAGATATATCTCTGTTGTGGTGGTACCTGGGTCCAGAGGCTTGTAAATCCTGTGAGAACCATGAATTAATCAGTTAAGATTAGAAATTTCGATATCAGAGTTGTCTTTAGATAAAGGCATAGAAGATACCCTCGTCAGCCCTCAGTGAATCTAAATGTTTGTGTGAAACAGTTTTGATATAGTCTTCTAATTTACATGTCTCTTAATAATCCCAAGTACATTCATCCCACTCCTTCTACTCATCCTTCCTTTAGACCTACCTTTGCTTCAGAAATAGCATCTGCCTATCCCACACCTTTAAATGGATCAAATAACCATTCCTTTCTCTAGGGAATGATGCCATAAGCAAAAGACATTTGAATGAGGAAGAAATATTTTTTTCCCTTGCATTACATCAGAGGCAGGAATTGAGGTGGCTGTCTTGTGCTTCTGGAGACTTTCCTTCCTCTTTCCCTTCACCTTTAAAACCCTTAAAACATTAGGAATCTTCCCTGGAGACACAAGCCCACAGCACCCCTAAGTAATTCTTTCTGGCAGAGGTCAACAAGTAGATAGAGAAATACATCAGCAAAGCTTTCCCTTCCTCCTTCATCAGGATTAACATGTGAGAGCTGGTTGGTAATTTGAAATTAGTATTTCACATATTGCTAGCCCACTGCAGCCTACTTAACTGTCTGTATACACTGAAAAAGGTACAGCTCCTAGGAGCTCAAAGATAAGGTGAAAAATAGACACTTTGTGGAAAAGTTACCATTGTACAAATCCTATTTGAGAACAAGACTGCAAGGAAGAGGATAATACCTAATTTGAGTAATAGAAGTTTCTAGCACTGTCAGTTCAGTTTGCACAGGACCTGAGGTGTCTTCACACTTTCTACTAACTGGATCGTTGAAAAGACAATTATAGTAGCTGTATAGAGAATGCAAGGAGAAAAGAGAAATCTGAACAACACTGAGGCAGGTGGCTGGTAAAAAAGTATTGACTGACTTGCACATGTTGGGAAGAAGAAATGAGGTGGAAAGAGAAAATTTTCAATGATACAATGCAGAAGGTAATTAGATCATGTGACAGGAAAAAAAGAGCTTCTTGATGCTCATGGGCAGTGCAAGAAGAAATGAGGTAGAGAAATCCCCTTATTAAAAACAAAAAACTTACAATAAAGACTGTTGAAGTTCATTCCACATCAGTGCAATTACATGCCAGTTAGAAGAAAAAAGAAGAGTAGACAGAGAGGATTACATGGATGATGATTAAAAATTTGTCATTTCTTCATAGGAGGGACATAGGTCAAACTAGCTGACAGAGTGTAAACTAAAAAATTAGCATTGCTTGTAAAAATTTATGGAGCTGCATGTATTTCAGACTTGGCATGTCTTTTGTATTGGAAGTGTATTCTGTGAGTTGTAAGCCTATGGATGATCTAAAGTTGTGGAGATATGGGATATGTGTGAGGTTGCATTGAAATGGATAAGGCATGGTAGATGCTGGATCACAAAGTGTCTCCATGCTGTCATGTGTGGTTCTGAATAGATGTGTGAAGGCGTTTTAAATCTCCTTGAAAAGCAATTCCACTGAATTTCAGTGATTACAGTGGTAGGAAAAATTAATTTTAATTGAAGTCTGAATTAGACTGTGTATATGTGAGTCTCTGTAATGGCAGTTTAGATTGAACCAGCTATTTTATTCTAACAGACCAGGGTTATGAGCACAGTTGCTTTTTAGATGTTTGCTTTGGGGTTCTATAGAATTAAAATGGGTTATGAAAACATTGGCCAGCCCAGGCCTCCAGCTCCAGCACCATTCACTTTGACTGCAGATGAACATAATGATGAGGTAAAGGGCTAGCTCTGATGTATGGGAAAGAAATGAAGCATTTCCTTCTGCAAGGACCATGTGTTGTCTTTCATAGGAAAGTGTACACACTTTTTTTTCCTTTTGATCTTTATACAGTATTTTCTCTGTACTGTTGAACTACACCAAATGTCTCTTTGAGAGTTAGGCAAACAAACGTCAACCTTTTGCCAACTGGTGTGAAATTAAAAAAAAAGGTTTTTTAAAAATTTATTTCAACTTCTTTTCTGTCAGACAATGATTGTATAATTGAAAGACGTCCAGTTGATAAAAAAGAACATATTTTTTATTGGCAGCACAGTAACATGAGTTCAAAGACCGTATTTGCCAAGAGTGCATAACTCTGTAATGGCCGACATACTTTTACAAGTGTTCAGTGGTATTACTGACAGAAAGATCACTTTGGTCCAAGACAGATGTAAAATACTTCATTTAACAAATATTTACTCCACAATTATCTGAAAATGTAGAAAGTACAACCTGACATGTTTGAATATCTAAAGAACCTGTTTATAGGGCATTCTATTATTGTTCCTACATAATAATCCAAAAAATATAGTTTCAGGGGAGGCTGGATGATTTAAGATATTGGTAATAGGATACAAAGCCTTTCACTTCTTGGTCAGCAGTTCAAATCTGGCTTAGGTTGGTAGTAACTCGAAATGATTGCTGCACTATGTGACTAGGTTTGATCTTGGTTTGGTGCTTTCTAGCTTTCAGAGTCCACCACCATAATGATTAAATTGGCATGATGACCACAGGCTATTGTCACCTTGCAGGAATTAGTATCACAAGACCATGAAGGTGGCTGCAAAGTTACAAGGCTCCAGCACCTCTTGGATAGAGCCTTCCTTTTGCATTCTCCAGGAACCTGTCAGGAGTTTTCTCCTAACTTAGTGATGGAGACAGGAAAACCTTCCTCAAATTGAACATTGCTGAATGTCAGCATGGAAGTGTTAGGAAATATGCATGTCATTATGACCTGACATAGCAATAGCCATGCTGATAGAGAACTATGTGGCATAGTTATTATCAGGTAGTCAGCAGAATAGCTGAAGCGTGAAAGTTTGTATCAATTTTGATTTGGGGTTTTGAGTTTGGGAGACAAGAAGTCACTGAATATTTGGTTAAAGGTGTAGGTTTTAGACCTTGAAGTGAATGTATCTGCATATGTCAGATGTATAGAGGGCTGAGCCTGTTCAAGTCCTATGCCTGTCACTGGTCCTCTGTGGCCATGTCTTTAACTGGGAAACCAAAGGCCCCTGGTTCCAATTTCCTGTTGCCAAGACCAGATGGCACACCCTTCAACTCTCTCACTGTCCAGAGCAGACATCATAATAAAATTATGTAGAGCCCGGGGTGTGCTTAGGAATGGTCTTGGAGAAGCAGTAATTGACCCAGACCAAAACTGTACCAGGGACCATCTGACAGGGCCATGGTGCAAACAATCCCATTCTGGTGCTAGGCACTTGCCCAGGCACTCTTTAATTCTGGATCGACAAGAAGCTGAACATGAGCCAGCAGTGTGCCCAGGCGGCCAAGAAGGCCAATGGCATCCTGGCCTGTATCAGAAACAGCGTCGCCAGCAGGTCCAGGGAGGTGATCGTGCCCCTGTACTCAGCGCTAGTTAGGCCACACCTCGAGTACTGTGTCCAGTTCTGGGCCCCTCAGTTTAAGAAGGATGTCGAGGTCCTGGAGCAGGTCCAAAGGAGGGCAACCAGACTGGTGAAGGGACTCGAGCACAGGCCCTATGAAGAGAGACTGAGAGAGCTGGGGCTGTTCAGCCTGAAGAAGAGAAGGCTCAGGGGAGACCTCATTGCTCTCTACAACTACCTGAAAGGAGGCTGTAGCGAGGTGGGAGTTGGACTATTTTCCCAGATGACTTTCAACAAAACAAGAGGACACAGTCTTAAGTTGTGTCAGGGGAGATTTAGGTTGGATATTAGAAAGAATTTCTTCACGGAGAGGGTGATCAGGCAATGGAATGGTCTGCCCAGTGAGGTGGTAGATTCTCCGTCCCTAGAGACATTTAAAAAAAGACTGGATGTGGCACTCAGTGCCATGGTCTAGCAACTGTGCTCCGGTGGGTCAAGGGTTGGACTTGATGATCTCTGAGGTCCCTTCCAACCCGGCTAATTCTATGATTCTATGATTCTATGATAATTCAGTATTGTAAAGAAAGATGTGTAACCTCAGCTAAGAGGTTTTGTCATCCTTGTTTCAGTTACGTATCTCTGAAGTGGAAATAGTGGCATTTTTGTTTCTTGTGCATTTAGAGTTTTCAGATGAGATTTGTCAATTGTTTGAGCCAAGGTTCTTAAAAGGTAACATAACAAATATGATCCATGTCCCTAGGCTTGGTAGGCAAATAGTTCTATGTGAACTGAGGTTTAACATTCATAAGCTGTTGGTCCTCTATCTAATGTCATTTTTCTGCATCTCTCAAAGGCTAATGTGTAAATTCCAAAATTTCAAGGAATGTGCTTGATGCGAAATAGACAAAATGTTAATGATTTCATATGATCATTAAGGTTCCAACCCTAACCATTCTACATTTCTGTGTCAAAAGCAGGCAAGAACTGGGCATTTAAAAAGTTGCTTCTTGCTGACCTTGCTGCAAAATACCGAGCAGTTATGGAACAGAAGGAGGAGACTGGAGAATCTGTTGTGTAAAGGGTGATTTTATTATTAGCTTCCGTTGTGTGTTTGCCATGAGCCAGGGAGAGGACATGCAGGCTCTTGGGTTTGCAATGTGCAGACCTATGCTATTCTACAGGCAGAGTCCTCCCTGTCTTATACCTGCATAGCTGTATTGATTTGACCATGCATGCTCAGTTACAAATGATAATGAAATTAGATCAAATCATACTGAGTGGATGGAACTGAAAATGATAATTTGCTATTGTGCATGTACTTATAAACAAAAGAGAAAAAATAAATTATATCTTTTAAATATTAAAAACAGACTTGAAAAAGTTGGTCTATAGATTTTTTAAAAGTGTAATTGTACTGACAAAGCTTTAAAAACATTCCAAAGTAATGTAGTGTGATGACCCTTGCTCATAATCACAGAAAACCTCTCCAAGTTTTTGATTTTTTAATAAGTGTATCATTAATCTTCAATGCAAATAATATAGATTTTATGAAGAAAGCTCACCAAAGTTCTTGGAAAACTTACAAGACATTTAACAGCTGAACACTGTATCTCACAAATGGACTTTAAAGGTGCTCTTTCAAACTGAAGCCTTTATTTGATCTAGTTTTATAGTTAACAACTGCTTTGGTCTGAAACTTCACCCATCCTTTCCAACTAATAACCAAAAGAATCCTGAGATATAGCATTTGTTGGAGGTAAAGCATGACAGCCCCTGAATCAATTAGTATTAATCTTCGACTCTTGAGCTTGGATTTATTATTTGTTCTAATATATCCTACTTTACCAGAACCATATACGTCTGTATTCTGAACAAAGTAAACTACGGGATTAATAGCATATATAATAAACATGTAGCTGAGGTTATGGCTTTTTTAAAAATTTCTTTTGTACTTTTTTTTTTTTTTTTTTTTTTTTTTTTTAACATTGAGCATTGCATTACTCAAATGTTTGCTTCAATAACTTTAATCTGGATTTCCTTTCTGATAAAACTCTGGTTGTTTGCAGATCCACCCGTCAGTTTTATGAGGATATCTTCGAGACATCACAATTATAAAACAAACTGGAAGGAAGAGCAGCTGTACTTACAAACAAACATCACAGGCACAATTAATCTGCTTAAGGGTTTATGAGGGGAAGCATAAAATATCAAATAAAGGGTAATGGGAAATATTTTAAAAATGTTGAAGCTGGTAACAATCCACAAAGCAGAGCAGCCAGTGCACGTTCAGGAAACAGAATGTCGCCAGTAACTCATTTGCTTGGAAGCCACCACCTCTCTACCTCCCAACCTCGACTGTAGGGCTGTTTCATGTATCTAAACCAGATACAGTTCTAGATATATATACTCCTATTACTTTGTAGATTACAGTTTAAAAGATATTCCTTTTTTTAAAAGTGAAGATGGTAATAAAATCTTAAGAGGCCAGTTTTGTTTTTCAGTGTTCAACTTAAATGGAGTATGATCCCATTCTTGTGGTTGAAATTTATGTCCCTGCTCAGATTAGAGAAAAACATAGACATACTCATCCTCTTTCATACTCCCTCTTGCTTTCACTCACACATATACACACACTGCCATGCCAACAGCAGTACTGAAAACAAGCATTGGACAAAGCAGGTTTATGACTATTTTTGATACTTGCTAAAAATTTCACAATATACTTTAAAAAAAGAAAGATTCTTTTATGCCTCACAACAGACTTTATCTTCAACTCCAAACCCTCCTTTTAGAATGCAAATTATTTGGATAAGGCTTTTGTGATTTTCTTGTGTTAAACTTAACAGAAAGTTTCAGCATGTGGCAAACAGAAATAGTTTGTTATATAAAATATCCTGAGATTTAATATATGAGACTAAATCTCCTCTTGCCCCATGTGAAGTGTCTTTATCTTTTTCTCTTCTTAATGTTGGTAGTTATATAAGTACCAAAGAGGCTCTGGTGGTTTGATCTGCTGTTTGTTGTGTTCTGCCATATCTACCACATATTTTTAAAATTGCTTGTTCCAATTTGATAGAATGTTCATCAGTGGATAGATGTTGATGTTCGGATCATACAAGTTCACATATGCCTAAAAGAAGTTTTTTTTTTTAAGATATACCACAAATATAATCAGATTTCTTTTTTTTAAAGAAAAAGCCACTTGCCTCCTCTCATGAGAACACAGAGCAAGAAGTTCCTTTTTAATCATGAAGATCAGTTGGCTTTCATTGAGTGTAAGCTTTTTATCAACACCCTATCAACTTGGGACACTTCCTAAAAGCTGGTGGCCACATAGAGTCATAGAATAGAATCATAGAATCATTGAGGTTGGAAAGCATCTTTAAGATCATGAAGTCCTACTGTTAAACTAGCACACTGCTAAATCCACCCATAAACCATGTCCTTCAGCACAACATCTAACCTTCAGGGATAACCACTTCCCTGGACAGTCTGTCCCAATGCTTGACTAACTTTTTGATGAGGAAATTTTTCCTAATATACAATTTGAACCACCCTTGGTGCAATTTGAGGCCATTTCCTCTTGTTCTATTGCTTGTTACTTGTGAGAAAAGCTCAATAATCACCTTGCTACATCCTCCTTTCAGGCAGTTGTATAGAGTGATAAGGTCTCCCTTAAGCCTCTTTTTCTCCTGATAAAACAACCCCAGTTCCCTCTGCTGTTCTTCATAAGCCTTGTGCTCTAAACTCTTCACAAGCTTAATTTCTGTCCTAAAGAAAGCCGTATGTTTAATCTTTCTTGTCTGAGCTGTGTAAGCATGGAGAGTTCCATCACAGGGACAGTTACAGTTTAAACTTTGGTTTCAAAAGGTGGTTTAATTAGTGGTTTTGAAAGGACCTGTCTGTGCTTGATTCTGATCTCATTTAAATTTCAGTGTGAGATCCTGTCTTCTTGTAAAGAAGTTCCTTGCTGCTTATTTTGAGAAAAATAAAAATGTATTTAAAAGTGCAGAGAAAGCAAATGAACTTTAAAAAAAAAACAAAACAAAACATGCAAAAGAGCAAAAATCAGATGAATTTTCCAAGAAGATGAAGGCATAGTGCCTTTGGATTTCTGCCTGTTTGTGCACATGAGGAATGTTAGTATCTTGGGATAACCACACTCCTTGTCATGTATTATGGACTCAGAACTGTCATCGCAATGCACATAAACATTTTTTATTTTCTTCACCTGCTCATGTGGCGCACACCTGGGGCTTGCTGGCAGCCTGCTTGGCTTCAGCAAGAGAGGGAGAGACACTGCCAGATTGGAAAGCTAGCCCAGTTCCCTTCATGGAAGTTAAGCCAAGTCAATCCCCCACTGTTTTTATGGAGTGGTTAAAGGATGGGGCTGAAAAACTTTAGCTTCTACTGAATATTCAAACATGTAGGGGACAGTAAACTTTCAGAGAGTCCAACATAACCACCAATGCTTTGCTAAGACCTCTAGAACAGAAGTCCCTCCCCTTTGCCTGTCAGCTCCACAGTTTATCCATGATCTGTCCTGAGTTTTCTGTCTCTGCAACATAAGAAACATGAGTGCAAACTTCCTAGCCAGGTGTGGCAACGAGCAGACCTTCAGAAGGCAACTAGATGGCATGGTGCTTTGTTATTATTGCTCTATTCACATAAGAGTTTGGACTGAAACATTTGTTGCTGGTTAGTGCTTCCTGGAGTAAAGGAAATATCAGCTATATATTGCTCAGAGCTGGCTGAAATGTTTATAGAGGAACTGAAATTTTCATTGATTTGAGTTCACAGGCATGACATAAAAAAGCATGGCTTCCTGCTAGGTTTTTTTGCATTAGTAAACATTTTGTTGAAATGCTTTCTGGTGTCTGGTTGTCAGTCTCCTAGGCCTGAAAGCTGTGGGAGAATGGAAACTGTGATAGGGGAAGCTGTTGGAGGGTGCCTTTTGATGAGCAAAAAATTGAAACCACAATTCTAAGGCATCTTCTGGGTCATGAACAAATGCCATCCTTACAGGAGTACAAACCAACCCACACAAATGTGTGTATGTGTGAAAATTAGGAGACTGAAAGCTTATTCCTGTTCAGAAGGAAGAAATGTTAGCTCTTTCTGTGGGAAAAAAATGGATTCATATATTCCCAATCGTTTTGTGGCCAATCTGTTTGGGCCATTTGGGGTAAGCAGAGTCAGAGCCCTTTCCCTGCTCGTGCCTGCCTACTGTTAATTTCCTCATGTAAACAGATCTTTCCCCCCTTTGCCATAGTGGGAGCTTCATTTTCAGGGAAAAATTATTTTTTTAGGCCCCTTTATCACTGCAGGTGCAAAATGTTGTTGTCATAACTGAGTTTAAAATAGGAGAATTTTGTTTGTTTGCTCTGAGATGACAATTCGTGTTTAGAGTTCAGGCTGACATTCAGCAGTCAACATATTGAGCACACTTGGATTTGATTTCTGGGTGTGATCTTTGAAAGTGAAACTCTGTGATGATGGTTATAATGTAAATAACTGCACCAGAAACACCACTTTGGAAGAATCTGTGTATCTCTAGCATCCTGTTTCTGTTGCATACTCCAGTTATCCAGAGGATGGGTGCCTGTGTGCATTTTTAATCAAACTAATCCACAAAAATACAAGTGATCAGAGTATTTTCAAGTGCAGTTCTTTAGGAACAGAATTCATATTCCGGTAATCCCTGCAAGGCTGACTTGGACAAGAGTCTTCCCACACACAGTGTGTGTGGCATTTTGCTGCTGCAAAAACAAGGGTGTTTCCAGTTAAAATTTGGCCTTCACATCAAGTCCATCCTTTGGCAGAAGAGTTTATGTTATGTCATGAAGAAATTCAATAATCCTATAAATGCACATCCTTAAGGTATGTAGCTTTTTTTAAAAAGTAGGAATATTTACCATGTTATCAACAGTTATGCAGCTGGTCAGAAAATGAAAAGATGGAGAGTGGGAGACTATGTAAATTTGCAAGTCTTTAACAGATACTTGAAACAGGCAATAGAAAAAAAATCAACGCTCTTGGGTCAACTCCAGAATGTTTTAAAAGCAATGTTTATTACAAAGCGTGGAGTTCAAACTATGGAATTCATCTCACTGTTTCCTGCCTCTTTCCAATCACATCCACTGACACACACCAAATTCAGTGCCTTCAGATAGGATATGCAGTGGGGGAAGGGATTGATGGGACCAATTTTAGGGATAGAAACTGAATAATTTGGGACCTGACTGAGGATTTGTATTTCAGAGTTCATGGCTGTTCAGGTCCCTGCTTTTGAATTTCATGCATTCCTATTTGAAAACGTTTTTGCTACTGGAGATTGTCAGCGGAAAGATTTTGGACTAGATGGACCTTTGATCTGACCCAGTACATCTGCTCTTATGGCAATTAGCTCATTGCACAGGAAGTAGATGATGAAACTTCACAGATTGCTGCTTAGGTCCAGACAGGAGTTAAAGATGCTTTCTTTCCCCTGGAAAGTTGAGGATGTTTTGGACTTTGGCCGTCACGTAGATGTCTCTCCTTCAGGGATGCTCCAGCTAACTGTTCTCTGATGGAAGATAAGGACTGTTACTAACACATTCTTTGCCTCACTGTAACAAATTTTTCTGCTTCATCCAATAAAATACTGATTTGTAGATCTTTGGAACATTCTGTCTGATTTATTTATTGATTTATTTGTTTACTCTTCCTGGCAGAAAGACAGAAACAGCTTATTTGTGAACATAGATTTTAATTTTTCCTTCAAGGTCTTCATGACTTGCATTCATTAAACTCTGTTCCAAAGTGTTTCTGGATTTAAGTACCTGGTGAAAGTAGAAAAAAAGGATTCTTGAGATGTTCCACATAATTCTTTGACCACATTATCAGACCAAACAGATCCAAGACATCAGCTCAAGTACTGGTGTGTAATCATTCATAGTGTTAAATTGTTCGCACGGTTCTAGGCTAGATAGTGTTTTCCCGGATAGCACCTGGGTAAGATTTGGAGTTAGAATCTTAGAATTATAGAGTCTTTCAGGTTGGAAAAGACCCTTGGGATCATCAAGTCCAACCATCATCCCTACTCTACAAAGGTCTCCCCTAAACCATATCCCCCAACACCATAATCTAAGCTACGTTTAATCACAACCAGGGATGGTGACTCAACCACCTCCTTGGGCAGCCTATTCCAGTGTCTGACCACTCTTTCTGTGAAAAATCTTCTACTTTTGTCCAGTCTAAGTCTACCCTGTTGCAGCTTGAATCCATTCCCTCATTTTATTGCTGATTATCTCTGAGAAGAGACTAGCACCAGCCTGCAACGTCGTTTCAGGTAGTTACAGAGAGTGATGAGGCCTCCCCTCAGCCTCCTCTTCCTCAAACTAAACATCACAGATCCCGCAAATATTCTTCATAAGATTTATTCTCCAGGCCCTTCACCAGCTTTTTTTCCCTCCTCTGCACTCACTCCAGCACCTTGATATCTCTCTTATATTGAGGTGCCCAAAACTGGACACAATACTCAAGATGTGGCTTCACCAGTGCTGACTACAGGCGGACAATCACCACCCTACTTCTGCTGGCCACGCTATTTCTAATACAAGCCAGGATGCCATTGGCTTTCTTAGCCAGCCAGGCACACTGCTGGCTCATACTCAACTGCTTGTCAAGTAGAACTCTTACATCCTTTTCTGCCTGGCAGCTTTCCAGCCACACTTCCCCAAGCGTTGCGTGAGGTTGTTGTGGCCCCAGAGCAGGACCTGGCACTTGGCCTTATTGAAGCTCATACTGGTGAGTTCAATCCAGTCTACCCAAGTCTGTCTGTAGAGCCTCCCTATCCTCATGCAGATCAACATTCTTGCCATATCTTGATGTCATCTGCAAACTTACTGATGATACTCTCTCTGTCTATACACTCTGTTTCTGTGATCCGGGAGCTATTTACAATTGGCTGTATGATGGGGCCACCAAAAGGAGTAGGGTTTGAATATTGATCTCTAAGATTATATGCTCAGTTGTGATATACAAGGTCATCTCAGGACCAAGAATATTTTTTCCTTATAGTTCTACTTTGTTATTTCTGATGTGTTTATTCCATAGTCTTCAGAAAATACTGGATCTAGTCTGTATTGTCCCATTTATTTTGCTGTGCTGAGGGACAGACCTTCCTTGTTATTAGGCTGGAGACTTCTAGGCCATTAAATCCCAAAAATCTCCTCCTTGCAGATGACCATCTAAAATAACAGCTTTTTCAACCATATCCCATATCACAAATTCCTAAATTAGTATTTCTTCTCCATTTTTGATATTATTCAGTCATTTTTCACTACTATTGTCTTCATTCATCAGTCAGTGTTTTACTACAAGTCAGTTTCTTATAATTTCTTTGTTCTTCTGTGAACAATCTTGCAGAAGAGGAAAAGACAAAATATCTTTTAACTTACTGACTGTTCCCTTCTAGCTGGTATTTGTGTCTCCACATACAGAGTACTGCATCCATTTCTGGGTTCCCCCATGCAAGACAGACATGGACATACAGGAGCAAGTCCAGTGAAGGGGAGCCAGGGTCTTTCTATTGCCTACAGTATAGACAAAGGAGAACCAAGCTCTTCTCAGAGATGCTCACTGATCAGATTCTGAGGAGAAAAAACACAGGAAATTCCACCTACATATTAGGAAACAGTTTTTCACCATGAGGGTAGTCAAACATTGGGACAGATTGTCCATCACTGGGGATACTCAAAGCTAGAGAGATCTTTCAAACCTGAATTATGCTATGAGTCTATATAATCAGGAGATAAATCAAATGGAAACTTATCTTCTTCTCCCTCACTGATTGTTAGTACTTCAGGTTTCTAAGCTCATCCTCCAAGACAGCTTGTGATAAACATTTTCTTGCTGATGAAAAGTTATCTCCCCTTATTTACAACACATATATATACATTTGCATAATTCCACACTTGTCATATAAATACTGGTGATTCATACTAGGAAAAGACAATGCTAATGAGTCATTATTAGAAGGTTTTGTGTAGTATTCTCTGTAGAGAAAAGTAAAATAAATACTAGTTCTGAGGAGTATGGTGCTTGCACCTAAAAAGTTTTAGTCATGACTACTGATTTTGATGCCTCAGATTCACTTAGTTCATATTAGTCTAATATTATTATTATTACGTTAAATATGCGTATTGTTAAGGTTTCAGTTAGTTGTAACTGAACTGGAGTTAATGAAAGTGGCAAATGTATCAATATGTTAACAAAATAAAAAGATGCTTTTCAAATTGGATATACAAAACCAGACCCTTTCAAAATCTGATATTATATCTGAAACTCTGATAAGAAGAAGTGAAACCAATTTTTTTGTAATTTATTTAATTTGATACTAATAAAATTGGTCATGGATACTGTTAGGTGAACAGCAACCTTCCTATTCAGATATTCAATTACGTTAGAGATAGATATTCAGATTATGAGGTTAACCATAGAATTACTGTGATGAAGAAGAGCGAAGGATGAGGATTGTGATGTCAAGCCACTGAGCCTGTCTGGTGTGTACTAGATGTTCTCTGAAACTTGAAGCACAAACATTCTTATTTGACTAATTATGGGGTCCATAAAATGAAGGAACTGTGTCTTCTCTCAAGCCAGCAGACCTCATCTGTTTTTTAGACTTGAGAAATGTCAGTAAGGGAAAACTCCTTTTTGGATGATAGCTCTGAACTTACTCTGTCTTTCCTCATCCACTTCGCATTCTTACACTTTTCCCAAGTAATATAAAGCAGGGGGAAAGAGATTAACCAAAATTATTTTTTTTTCTTTATTTCAGTATCCATAGCTACTGCTTGACAGATACATATTCTCTACATGTTCTCTAACAACTGGGTGCAATGTACTTTTGTTTTTGCCTAGCTCTCTCTGTATGTGGGTTTGAACATATACTTGTATTGTGGTGAGTGGTAGTGAGGCCTCCAAGGAAAACACAAGTGGCTGCAATCCAACAAAATCAGAAGAAGAACACTTACTCTGAAACGTCTTGATCTGATGTTATGAAAATGCTAGAATGTAAATACAAACTATTTTCAAGCCAATATCCTGGCTCTTGTGAAAAGTGGTGTTTGTTTCCCAGACCTTTCTCTGGGGTAATCTGCAGTAATTTATAGCCACTGTGAATAGCCACATCTCCTTTGTGTGGTACACATTTGTTTGAAAAATTAATCAGTTCCATGAAAGGAATTGCATTTTTTAATGTTTCCCCTTTGATAGATGACAGAATATACAGTCATTACTCTTTTCTGTGGTTTTGCTAAAGGGCTGTTTTCCCCATATTTTTACATCAGGAGGATGGAAAGCTTTTTCAACACCTGCTACAGTAGCTCTAAAATGAGAAGTTAGAGTACCATCTGCTTGCTGGCCCTCTGCTCGTTACCATGTTTACACCAACTTCTCCTTAAAACCACCCACTGTTTCCTTAGTAGAAGTATTCTTCACTTCTGGAGAGGGATTTAACTAAGGAGAGAAGTGTCATTTTGTTCAAAACCATACATTTAATGGTATTATATATGTTGATCCTTGCTAAGCCAATGCCATCATCTATTATATAGAGGACATTAGTTGTTAAGAAAGCTGCAGTCATGAAAATCCACTGGGTTATTTACTTCTGTCACCACATATCAAGCGAGCTGAAAGTTCAGTGCTAATTGTTTTTTTCCTAGCACTGAACTATGAAACCTGTGTTGAATATGTGTAAAAATCCCTTATGTTTTGACCGTCTTCTTTTAGATACTCTACATATATAGTGTTTAGTGTCTAGCACATCAAATTACTGTAAAAAGCAGCCTCCAGACCGCTTGTGATGTGCATAACCTGGACAAATGTTATCTTGCCTCAAATTTTTCCAAAATTCAAATGATCTGTTCTTTGCCATTTTTGTGCTTTGAAGTTATTTTTGAAAAAATAACTCTCTGAGAGGCTTCCTCCGTTTGACTCCCTGGTGCTGTAGTCCAGAATTGCCAACCACTTAACACATATGGACCCCAGAATATTAGCTTTGGCATGATCCCTGGGCTCTTTGCAAAATAAGCACTCACACTCCCCAGACCAAGTGTAAGTGGAAGGTTCCCATGACATTGGTGAATCCAGAAAGGTTCTCATAGGTCATTCACATCCAGAGAACTGAAGAGCTTAAAGCTGTTGGCTGGCAATACCACTTACAGTCCATCCCTGTGGTAAGAAGCAAGTTATTAAATTTTCCTTTTGAAGACATACTGCTTGAAAGTGCCAGAAAATTAGGACTTTTCTTATCCAGTGTTAATAACATGCAGTTTAAGCTGGAGAATTTCAAGCTGTTCAATTTATTTTATTTTGCATGGAATAAAACCTACACTTTAGCAACAAAAGAAATGGTAAAAAAAATGTGGTAAAAAGAAATGTGGTAAAAATAAAGGTTCTGTGAAACTGTTTTTGTCTGTGACTTCCCTACCTTCATCAGTCCATCTCAATGCTTGGAGCTCGAATCAGTGGGAAGAAAAGCAGAAGTAGAGGAAAACTATAATCTCATACTGAATTTAATTCAACTTTAGCAAACCAACCCTTTTTTCCACTATATTGGTACCTTGCCTACTAACCCCTGACTCAGAGGTGAGTATTAAAAGTACTTCTGTTGCTTGGCTTTACAATGTGGCAAGCACACGTTGCAGGATTAAAAACTCTGATAATTAATTCATATACATCCAAGAAGGTAAAACTGCATTGAGGTGCTGCAACCTGAGAATTACAACTGCAGAGAAAGTAAGAATTACAACTGAGAATTACAACTGCAGTTTCTCCCTGGGGTTTTGTGGCCACATGGTACACCTTTGGGCACCATTCTTCTGAGTCAGTTTGATTTTATTTTTGGGAGGTTTATTCAGGGGAGATGAAAGTTGCTCCACAGATAATTCTTTAATGGTGGTAAAAGATTCCTACATGGCCTTTTAATAGGATGCTGCAATTTATGTACATATTCCATCTTCAAGATTCTATTTCTAATATAAATGTATATCCACACAGTCATCTTTGTGAACCCCCTTCTCTTGATGCTGATATCAGATCAGGGTATGGCTTGGTAATGTGTCTGAAAGGGATCTTGGAGCCTGGTTTACTTTTTTACTGAAATAGACTGAATCCCCACCAGTTTTCCAAAATATATTCTTCCTTTTCATAAGGAACTCTATGTTGGTACCAACAGGAACAACATGAAACTATGGGAAAAGTTTACCATTAAATTTTACTTGTTCTTCAACTTGTTTTCCACAGGCCAGGCAGTAAGAACTAATTAAAAAATGCTGTTGAAAATAATGCCTTTTGTGTGGTTGTGAAAGTATAGGAGCAGGAGAGGTAAAATATTCCTCCTCCAACAGAAATATTTTTTTGTGATTTATGTATAGCAAAAAATGTATCCTGGTACATACCTAGCTCTTTATAACTCCATCAATAGTTCAGCTACAGCTTATCTGCTAGTAAAATGACATTTTACAATAGCTGTAAAAATGTGACAATGCAAATTTTTTGCATTTTTTTTTTTGTCTGACTGACTCAAGTATTGACAATACTCTACAAAAGGTAACATGCACTGTAGTGTTGCCTGTATGACTGTGCTTTTTTTCATTATTCTCTTCAGTAGATTGTCGGGGAAAATTAGCATTAAGTGTAAAATGTAGTCAAATGCTTCTTAATCAGGATTGCATGCCTAATGAGACTGACAACAAACATCAAGCAACCACAACTAAGACGACCACTGGTGGTATTGGACAACATTAAACTATTATGAGTAGCTATGTATTTACATGCATATGTAGGAAGCAGATTAAAGAATAATAATAATAGATTTATAATAGATTCTGTGGCATTGTTCTCATTTCCTTACTAACAACACTGCTTAAAAATTCTTTCCTTTCCCATTTGTGAATGTGTGTGTTATCTCTCAGCCAAAGAGTATCCAAAAAAAAAAAAAAAAAAAAAAAAAGTGATAGAACTAGCAGAATCCCTACAGAGAAACAAGAGCTTATCTAAAAATGGTATCTGTTGGAAAAAAACCCCAGCATGCTTGGGTTATTTGCATATTATAACCAAAGGCCATCACCATCTCAAAGCCCTTCAATTGCTTATGTAAAATGCACTGATGGTCTCAGTTGAATTCTTAGCAGGCAGGTCTGCATCACAAGAATCACCAGGTGGACATGACTACATTTTTCCCATTAAAAAAGGTGATTATAGCTAACACAGTGTAAAACATTAATATAAAGTACTTATAATTCCCACAGCAGATGTTACAGAAACTTGGAATCCTGCACACTGCAGAAAATTATGCCCAGATGCTTGTACTTAAACTTTATAGACTGAACTCTGCCTCAGATGTTCACAGAACTCCCAGAGATTTCAAGGGCAGTAGTTTTCATTTATGTTAGGGCCATATCTAATTCCTCCCACAGAGTCCACATTGATATTCAGGCATATTGTGGGACATGTGGTAAAAACCCAGCATGTGTGGTTGAAGATGATGAGGGCAGGGTGGTAATATTACACTAGCTCACAGGAGCTCTAGCTGACACTGGGGGAGGAAGGAAGGAAGGAAGGAAGGAAGGAAGGAAGGAAGGAAGGAAGGAAGGAAGGAAGGAAGGAAGGAAGGAAGGAAGGAAGGAAGGAAGGAAGGAAGGAAGGAAGGAAGGAAGGAAGGAAGGAAGGAAGGAAGGAAGGAAGGAAGGAAGGAAGGAAGGAAGGAAGGAAGGAAGGAAGGAAGGAAGGAAGGAAAGAAGGAAGGAAGGAAGGAAGGAAGGAAGGAAGGAAGGAAGGAAGGAAGGAAGGAAGGAAGGAAGGAAGGAAGGAAGGAAGGAAGGAAGGAAGGAAGGAAGGAAGGAATCACAGGATCACAGAGTAGTTCAGTAGCAAAACCATGGTTGATTCTACCCTCCAATTTAGATCACTGAGGAGGATATCCATTTTTTGTAGCTGTTTGAGTATCCTTCAAGATCAGGTTGGAGAGCACTTGGAAAACTCATTTATTCCATGATTTTGTAATGTGGTTCTCCCTTTCTAGAAAACAGGCAGAAATTTGTTATTCAGTGAGAGTTGAATCAAGATCATTGTCTTTTATTGACTTTTTAAATTTCTGATCAGTCCTGTAGGGGGAAGTAAACTCTAGAACACAGTAGCTATCCTCACTCTGTCAACATATGGAGAGAAGCCCTTTCTAGAGATGGGTATTAGTGAACTTGGAGCAAGAAATAAAACACCCCTGGGAGGTGAAACAGAGAAGAGTAGATAGAGGATTGCAGGTGCAGATATTTATATATAGGAACACAGTCTGTCATTCTGCAGCCAATTCCTATCTTTGCATTAGGGTCAGTCTGACTTGTCTTTCTGAGAAGGCAAGGAGCAGGCTGATATTTAAGGAGAGAAGAGCATTGTATTATGAATAGCTTAACAGTGGAAATGCAGGTACAAGTGAAGTTCTGCTCATGTAAGAGGGTGCTAAGAGTGTCCCATAGGATCTCAGATGCTGTGCAGAACTGCCTGAGTTTCAGAGCTCATGCATCCTAGTGTTGGCTCTCCCAAAACTTGCTTGCTCAAACTTTATTCCTCATGTTAGCATTTTTGTCTGCGGGGAGGGCAGCCTGATTGCTTTGCTCAGGTGTGTCAAGTAAAACCTTCCTGGGGAGACCCAAGTTGAGCTTCCCCAGAGGTCAGTTGGGATGCTGGCCAGGGAGATGCTGTGTTGTACAAGGCAGGCTTGTACCCAAGCTTGTAGCCAAGCTCTTTAGGGTACAGTGGTTACTACAAAGCAGAGAGTGACCAAATATACCAGTTAAAGCAAGAAGGATTATTTCCAAAGGACACACTGTTTGGTCAAACCAGGAAAATGCTGAACAGTTAGAGAGCAAGATGGGAGGAAAGAACTTGCCATGTTAGCATACAGTGGGTTCAGAATAAGATTTATTTTGAAATTTTTTCTTATTAGCATTGTTTCCCAGTTTAATGTTTTGTGTTCTTCTGAAGATCAGCTTTAGAGGCTGAAAGCCTTCAGACAGCCTTCAGACAGTTTTACTATCAAGAAAGGTGTGGTAGTTCCCCGTGGAGGTATTATCTGACTGAGTGTCCTCTCTTTATTGCTACTGATGGTAGCAAGTTCTGCTTGTGTGTTGGCAACTACCAGAAGCTCTAGATATGGTTCAAGACATCAATGTATATCCAACCACTACAGTTTTGTTTGAGATCATATATTGTGCTTGTCATCATTGCATTTGCATGCTTATTATAATAGCTTGATCTTTGACTCAGATGATGATAACATTAATTTTAACCACTATGTGAGCTGCTACACAAGCATTATGTTAAATATCTCCTAGTTTGTTTCTTGTTTTTAAACATTAGAGCCTAAAGGAAAGATGTATTCAAATAGAAGATTAAGACCTGCTAACTACGCTTTTCTTCACATTCATAACATTAGAGATGTGATGTGCTATAAATTTAGCTAACACTGTTTGATTTTTCTGTCAGCATAATCAGTAGATAATGTGCTAAGGGCTGTTGTAAATCAAGCTCTTAAAAAAAAACAGAGGCTGGATAGATTACTGATGATTAATAATGTTATATAGAAAAATGGATTTTCCCACTAATGTGGGATTTTTAAAAGTTAACTTCTAAATGCTGAATGTCTGACAAGAAAAGCTACATGCTCCCTGTAGGGAAATAGAAACATCAGAAAGTTGCTTAATTCCATCCTGAAATGAATGGAATGAAACCTCCCTGGAGATTCCTTCATCTTTTCCCAATGACTATTAAGTGATCCTAAGGCAGCAAATTTAAACAAATCGACTACTTTTTACCTGGCCCCTTACCAAGGAGATTAAGCTGTAATTGTATGTTTAACATAACTACATTTGCCTCTGAGCAACCTAACATCTATAACATCTACAAAGATATGGTCCTTCACATGAACATGTTATTTCAAAATTACAGAGGGGTACCAGCACATCTGACAATTATGTGGTTCCTCTGATGAACAATTGTGGTTCTCAGTTCCCCTTCTTGACTCTGCAAAATGAAAAGATTTCTGTTTTGGGAGGACCCCTGTTAGTTATACTTCAGAGACTAATCATGGGTTGAAAAGTATTTTGACAATTAGGGACTAAAGAGCTTGTGATTTTTTTAGGAGGGTTTATTAATTATTATTAGCACTATTCATCATTACTCATTATTACATATTATTCAAGAAAGAAGAACTGATGACCAAGCAACCGAATGGGATAGACAGAAGAAATTATCTTTGTCAGATTGAAAGTATCTGGATCAGGCAGTCTTCTCCATAGCTCCAGGGAAAGGGCTCATGTGCTCATTGTCTGAGCACAAGCAGAAAGAGTCTGGAAGAGACATAGCTGAAGATAATCCCTGGTTGTCAGGTCTCATGATGGGCAATGTGGAAAATACCTTGCACAGGATTGAGGATTGAGTATCTTGTCTTGTTCATCTTTTTAATTTTCTTGCATTTTAATGACTCTTTTGAGTGGAGAAAGAAAGTTGTACATCAGACGCTCATCACTGCAGAAGGTAAACTTGAGAAGTTCTTGGGAACCAAGGTAGGATACACTGTGCTGACACAAGAAGGGAGTGAAGGAATGATGACACTCCTGTCCTCACATCTGAACAGAGAATGTTGAAAATTTTTGCATCAGAAACACTAGGATCAGAGGTTTACGTAAAATCTGAAAGATAAGAACTGGTAAGAAAAGGAGGAGCAGTATAATACAAATAAGAGAATTCATCCATGGCACTTGTATGAAGTGTCTGAAATGCATGATCATACCAATAAAAAAGGTGAGTGAATACAAATAACAAACAGATTAAATGCTTAAATGTGGATCTTACATTTTACCTTGAAAATTCTTAGCATATGGCCAGCCTGTTAAGAAAGAAATGCTGCCCACCAGTTAGAGTCTGCAAGTAGGATTCTGTTGCCTGAGCATGGGCACCCAGAGGCATTCAAGGTGCCTCAGAACAGTACCCCAGGTACTGAATGGAGTTGGGAAACAAGTCTTGGTATTCAGGACACTGCTCCCTTCTGCAGAATTGGATCTAAAATTCCACTACCTCCCTCTGTTTGGGCAATTAAATTTCTCCCAGGGTTTCAAAACAGATCTTGGCTAATTGCTAAGGTACTCCTAAATATATGGCTGTAGAAACAATGCCAACCTAAATAGAAGCAATGAGTCCAACCCTTATTTTACAGGTTCATCAGTGATAAAAAATTGTATACCACTGCATATATGAAAATCAGATAACACTAATGCTAAATCAAATGTGTCTGTTTAAAACAGATGCATTTATTCCTAATTTTAATAGAAAATTATTCTATCTGACACCTTGAAGTATATAGCTTTCGGTTGTGCTTAATCAGTCTGGCCTTTTGATCTCTGCCATGAAGATCACCCACTTATTTAGTCTTCTGAATCTCTCCTTCTTCAATACTTTCTGATCATCTTGTTTAATATTAACATAGTTCAGTAGCTGAAAGATCTGTAATTTGCATTTATATTCTCCTATGCTGCTACTCATAATGTGATCATAACTTATTTCTGAATTATTGCAAATACTGGTCACTACAAGCAAATCAAATAAGCAGCACCCATCTTCAGTGCCTAGGGGAGGACGAAGAGTTTCTTTTGGGAGACATCAGGATTCTGGGAATTGCTGGCTGGGGACTGCATGCTGCCAGTACTGAATGTCCTCAGAATTTCAAAATATCACACATGCTGATTGTCTAAGTCAGAAAGTGTTGCATACAGTGCAGGGTAACTCTGCTTTAGACATCAAGTCAGTAGAAGAATTTCCCAGTACTTGTGGTTCAGCTCAGTGTTTGTGCCTTGATTCCAGTTGCTTTGTATAAACATAATAAAATCCCAACCATCTGTGCAGAGCTCTACAGCACCCACACAGACAGACACCCACACCCACTCCTAAACACTTGCATGCCTACACATCACACGTGTGTTCATATCTGGTGTGTGTGTGTGTGTGCAGATGTGTGCATCCTCCTTGGGCTGTAAAAGGATCAGTTTCACAAAGCTGAAAACAATTATGAATCAAATCATCTGGGAGGAAAAATTTAATCAGAAAAATGTGAATGGTAATTAAAAGCTGTTTACTTCAAACCCTAAACAGCATAATCCCACAACTGAAAAGCTTATTTAAAAGAACAAAATGTTTACCAATTAAAGTAGCAATAACAATATCCATACCTATGACACATGTAGCAAGAAAACAAATTCTAATGTGGGTTTTTTCAGTTTTTTTTTAATGTTGGAAGGTGTAGGAAACTGACACTAAGAAGAATCTGACTGTAAGTGTTAAGGACAATATGAAGACTGCATATATCGGGGGGAAAAATATTAACAGAGCTCTTAATCCATTTTTAGAACAGCAAATAACAATACAATACAGACAATAAAGACACCAATGATTAATATTTTTAGGATGAACTAAAAGAAAAAGGCAGATCATTTTTTTAAATATAAAAATTATCCAGTAATAATAATTGTTCTTAAATAATGAACAGCATTAGACCTTGATTTTATCATTTGAGAGTTTTAAAACTGCTGCCCATGGAAGGTTTTAGAATCAATACTGTTCACTTTTAATGAATACTTCAAGAATTTCAAAATACTCAGTTGGAAGAATGGTAGTGCCAGGTCTCTATGTAAAATGAATAATACTTTGATGCTGGTGATTACAGGATTGTTGGGGTGATTCTTGGAGTGTACATTAGTCAACCCCATTCATAATAAATTTAAATAACTTAATTAAAGACAATCATAAGCATTTGCTGATGAAAACTGATGTTAAAATACTTTGATGAAGCAGTAACATTACAGCCATGTATTACACTCACAATAAAAGAAAAAGGTCAGTGTTAAGCATTTTAATTTTTGTTGGATGTTCTTTCATTAGGAGATGGAAAGCTCATGGAATCAATATTACAAATTAAACAGATGTAATCTGCTTAAGCAATAGATCCCCATAAATAATTTTAAAAAGACGCTCATTATCAGGTGGGAAAGAAGGTCATATCTTTAAAAAGGATGAAAAAACATGGTGGGTTTTTCCAAACAGCAGCAAACAAACTCCCCATGGGGAGTAATGGATACATAGGTGAACATGATATTTGAATATATAAAAGGGAAGCATTCAGTCATTGTCAGCTCTGCAAATTTTCTGCAAACCATCCTGGAGCCTTATTTCGATGTCCACAGTACAAAGATCTATGAGAAACATTGAGATGGAGACAAAGGTCTCCAAAGAGTAAGTCAGTTACTCAAAAACTAACCTGAAAATAAGCCCTTTTTCAAAAGGAAGAAAAAGGATTGGATTTTAACAGTTTTAAAATACTTGCATGCATAAACTACTGCTTCAGGATACTTTAAAATCAAAGGATCCTAGATTTCTTCACATACTTTATGCAGACATTAATTCCCCAGCCTCTGGGATATTAAAAGATAAACTTGAAATATATTTTCAGAAAAATTCTGTCTAAAATAATTGCATCTTGATTAATTTATATACTAGGTGCTTCAATATTAAAAATTATATTATTCTGTACATTTATTCAAATGTTTAAAATCATCTGTTGGATCAGAGTCTGAGCCCAGAGATCCCGGACTGGAGATGATGAGACTGGAAGTAAAAAGCAGAAGGAGTGATCATGGAATCATAGAATGGCTAAGGTTGGAAGGGACTTTGAAGATCATCTATTTCCATAGCCCCTTCAAGGGCAGGGACACCTTCTACTAGACCAGGTTGCTCAAGGCCCCATCCAACCTGGTCTTGAACACTTCCAGGGAGTGGGCAGGCACAACTTCCTTGGGCAACCTTTTCCAGTGGTTTTCCAGTGGCAACCTTCACCACCCTCACAAGAAAGAATTTCTTCCTAATGTCTAACCTAAATCTCCTCTCTGCAAGTTTTAAACCATTTCCCTTTGTCTTTTCACTATACACCCATGTACAAAGCCCTACCCCAGCTTTCTTGCAGGCCCACTTCAGATACTGGAAGGTTGCTATAAGGTCACCTTGGAGCCTCCTCTTCTCCAGGCTGAACAACCCCAACTTCTTTAGTCTGTCCTCATATGGGAGGTGCTCCAGTCCTCTAATCATTTTAGTGGATCTCCTCTGGACATGTTCTAGGAGCTCTGTGTCCTTCTTATGCTGGGAACTCCAGAACTTGACACAATAATGCAGAAAGCTGGTGGAGCATCCTCGTAAGTTAAAAGCTTTCCAGTAATGTGCATCTCTATCAGTTGTGAAGATACTTACAGACATGGTTGGGAAGGACCCATTTTTTCATACATTCCTGTATGCTTCTAAATGAAATTACAAGAGACAGAAATATCCAGAAATTTGAGAAAAACATCTAAGGCTATAATGGAAGAATCAGATCCTTTGTTATTATTATCAAGACACCTAACAGGACCTGAAAATGTGAAATGTACAATAATAATACTTAATTAGACTTTGACATTCTGTTGCGATTTGCAGCTCATTTATTTTGTGAAATGACAGCTTAGATGTGTACAGTGCAAAATAAGAAAGAACTCCTGTTTTGGCAAGTTGCACTTTTTGTTAATTACACAATACAACAAAATTTGCTGTAGAAAAACACACAAACAAACTAAAACATCCTGGGCCTAAAAAGAGAGATAATAAAATTACTGGGGTTTTATTTGTGTTCCAAAAGGTTTTCAAAATTACATAATTAAAGGAAATATTTTATACATTTAATTACATAGAAAAGCTGAATTACTATATTCCATAATTTGAGAATGCATTAACTGGTATATTCTGGTATATATCTGCAAAGAGAGAGCTCCTGAGTTGGTTTCAAGCTGCTAGAAGTTACCTTTTTATTAAACTAAGAATGTGTAAGTCAGGAAAGAAGAAAATGAAGCAAATGGGGAGATATTTTGATTGCAAGGAACTGCTTGCATTTATTTCAAAATGTGTAACAAATTTGATTTTAAAATTTCAGGAATAGAAATAATCTGATCTTGTAATGTGTTGATATTTATAACATAATGCTCAGAATGAAATCTACATTAGAACAGAATTTTTTACAGACTTTCCTGATCAGAAGTATAACTCATCTAAAAAGACATCACAGCAAAGCTGAAATAAGGTAAAGACATTTCATCTAGGCTCTATGATCTGCTCTCTGACTGCACAGTTTCATTTCAGCAAAGAGTGGGTTTGTTGCACTTCATCTACTTCCTTTGGGAAAAAAAATGTTTACCTTTCAGGAAACCGTAAGATTTCCAGTACTGAAGAACTTGACAAAAGCCTCCAAGTACATTGTTTGGATAAGAAATGCTGTACACAGACATTCAGAAGAACATGCATCCAGCAGAACTCCATCCTTCAGAAATATTTTGGTGTGAAATAGTCTAATACTCTGTCATCCAAACCTCATTTCCAGTCTTCTGAAACGTTCCTATTTCTAATCCAGTTGTGGAAATGGAAAGAAAATTATTTTTTCTTATGTTATTTTTACATGGAGTTGGACAATTTATAGAAACTACTGTATTATTTCTTCTACGACCGTGCCAGTTTTAACTTTTTAGAGTTTTGTGAGCTTAAAAGCAAGAAAAACAGTGTAACTTTATTAAACTGAGTTTTTAAAAATTTAAACTGTATCTCTGAGAGGACTTATGAGATAAATACATGGAACACAAAGTATGTCTCCTTTGTTTCCCTAAAAACCAAGTGTTGCTTTTTATTTACTCCAAACAAACATACTTGTTGGGTGACAAACTATGTGTGTGTTGGTGACAAAATAATACCAGTCAACTGGATGTGATAATGCTACCACCTTCCAGAAAGTTGTTTCCCAGAAAATCTGGAATATTTATTGAAGGTCTTCTCTTCAGAAAAAAGTATTTGACCACAAGTGAGAAACAATTTAAGCATCCAGAAAACCCCAAGCAAGCAAGTAATAAGCATAAACAAAATGCAAATCATTTCCATGAAGACCAGACTTGAATAAGCCTTGCTTTGAGAAGAATATTTCTGGATGGCTTCTCTGGTGTCCAGTAATGTCACTGTGCCAATGCAGCAACTTTTCTGAGAGCAAGGATGCTAACCTGCGGTCTTTTCTTAACCCAGCAGTCAGTTTCCCAAATCTTTTAGGAGCTTAATAGGTATGAGCTGTTGGTTCTGCCAACAAATGTGTTTGGATTTGGTCAACAAGACTAAATTTAGTGACAAGGTGAAGTGTATGATAAAATAGCATGACTGCTGGACAAATAAAACCATTCCCTGCACTCACATCCTCTATCCCAAACAGTATCTTCATTCTCTAAGTAAGATCTGCCAGTAATTTCTTGAAAATTATTATAATGATGAACTTTTTAAGTCTCAGACAGATGCAACTGGTAGTGATGGTGACAATTGTACCAACAGACACCTTCTTCACATCCAGATTTCAGACTGTTTCTGGAACACTTTCTTGGAGAGATGGGGAGTATGTGGAGAACTGCTCCTTCCAGCATCTTCCCTTTACCTCTTGCCCCAACACTTCAAACATACCAGGGTATATAGATGTTGGACTGCTACTATCAGGATATGATCAGAATGTGCATTTTCAAGTTCTCCGGGGTATGTTGATATTATACCGTGATCATTTTGGGCTGAAAGATTGAAGTGGGCTGTGGGTAGCACCAATGGACTGGGAGGTCACAGCTGACAAAATTCTGGTGGCTGGCCTCTTTTTCTAAATTTGCAGAACTGGGGTCTCATCATCTCAGATCACTCTGGAATTAGAGTTGACCACTAAGGACAGCCTGTTCTTTCAGTCCCTTCCCAGCTGCAGGAGAAGACCATAGAAGACAACTGCAATTTTTTCAGTTCATGAAGTGTCATGGAACATTACGTTTTTGTTTGCACTTATTTTTTCCAAGGTCAGTGTTATTTTTTCACTCATAAAATCACTTCCATCTCTCAGGCTAAGACTAGTGCTACTAGTGTCACAAGTCACCTCTACAACTTGTATCTCCACAATGGATTTCTTCTATGATGGAGACCAAAAAATGCAAGTAATCAGGAGCTTACTTTGACATAAGCCTTGAACACTATCTTATTCCTTAATACAAGCAAATTTGTAGTCCATTGGCAGTTTTCTTATAAAAAATTTTAAAAAATATATATTACAACAAGATCGAAAAGTTGGGAGCAACCTGTATTCATGATCACAAGCTCCTTTTATGCTTGTATTACTTTATTTTGTCCCACAGGGATTTCTGGTCAATTATCATAACTAAATAAAACTCATAAATATTTTGCCTAAGGTTTAATTAATTCCTTTTTAGTATAATCTATATATTCCATCAAAATGGTTGTGGTATGTTTTAAAGTGCCAATTTTAAACAATATAGATTTAAAAAATATGGTAAAAGCAGTATATTGTAGATATTTTAAAATAAAAAAAACTTTTAAATTTAGATTCTTTGTGCAAAACAGTTTTAATTTTTATCATTATCTGTTGTATTAATATCCTGAATAGATCTTTTAATAACTATAATATACTCCTATAGTCCAAAATTTAAAAAATTGAAAGAGATCTTAATTATATTTATTGGTGTTCTGAGTTTTAGATGTTAATGGAAATTAATTAGTCTGAATATTTTCCCTGAGGAATATGAAAATAGATAAAAAATAGACTACTCCATTTTTTTACAAAATATCATATAAAGAATGATACTGTAATTACAAGTCTTTTATAACTTTGTGTGCCAGTTATCTCACTGAGCTAAGCACATCAAATCAATGAAGTCAAAGATGTCAAACAAACATTTTGCAAAACAAGTCAAAGATCTTCTCAGCTGACCCATAGTGATGGTTAAAGTCCTGTCTTCTGGGATAGCAAGAGCTAGTTACAAACACTCAGTGTGGATGTTTTTTGAGTAATTTCCTTTTTGACTTCCATAAATCATGCCATACTTTAATTGCAAATGCATTACCAGCAGACCATGGCCCATGTGATATTATGAATTTTCATTTGTTCCTAAGATTAGCCCATGTTTTTGTAGTTTGCTTAGTCTCCTTTTGAATGCTTTTCTCTCACTCGTACACTTTAATAGTGATTGCATTTTAAGGTGCTTAATCATTAATCTTTATTTAACAAATGTAACGATCAGATATTATCTGATATAAAGCATACGTTTGTTGAAGACTGAGTTAATTTTCTGGCTAAATGAAATAACAAGTGGCAGAAGAAAAGACAAGTATGGGGCTTTTCTCATTGGAGCTTCACCTTTTCCAGGTTCACAAAATAGCTGTAAAAATGTATTCATTTTGCAAACTTCTGATATTTAACAATGACATTTCCATACAAAATACAATTTGTCTGGAAGTTGTAGAAATATATTTTTCAGGCTAGTTTCAAATAGAATGATTCATTCCAATTGATCAGGTAAGTAATATGGTATTAATTCTGTCATTCCAGGTATGCTGAACCCATAGAGTCAGTTTCAAAAACAGATGTTTGTTTTTTAGAAGTCTTTAAAATACAGGAAAGTGGAATGATCTGCTCTTCATAGGCATGGGGCATGGAAAGAACTAACCAGTCTAACTTGCAGTGAGGGTCTATTTTGATATAAGTTAGGAAAAAAGCCACAGTGAAGGAATGGAATAAATTGGAGAGGCTGTAGAGTCCTGGTCACTGGAGGATTTGAAACTATATGTAAATATATTAAGAGTTCTACTTATATAATTTGTGACTCTGTTTTATGTCATCCTCTTATTTTATGTCCTTCTCTTGAGCTACTCTCAGATAAGCAAGTAGGGTATGGAAAGTAAATGCACAGAAGGCAGCACACACTGCTTCCAAAGCAGTATGGAGAAGATTTAGAATGAGCAGGAACTCCCTGTATATGTAACAGATATTCCTTGTACCGTTTAACATACAACTTTTAAATGTTTATAATTTAGTGATGGAAAGGGTAGAAAACTTAGACTAGAAAAACTCGCCCCAACCAACATAGTAAGGAAGGGAGACATTCTTGACTTCTTCAAAGACACTAGAAAAGAACAATCCATCTGCAGAAGATGGTCCAGGAAAGGCAATGGGCCCTTACCCAGCATAAGACTCACCAAATGGTGACAAGGAAATGAACTTTTCTGTTTCAAGGCAAGGTATGTGACAACACAGTTGGATGGAAATGTCCTCGATAGGGGTGGTCTGGGTGGAACAAGGAACAGGATTTGGTATAGTCCTTTTGACTCCAGCAACCATCTGTCATAAGATAATATTTAGAATTTGGGGATGATTAAGCTTGCTGAAAACTTTCCTTTGCTCAGCTTATTTTGCTGTTGTTTATATTTGCTGTGCTTGTATATTTTATGACTTGGATAAGTAAACAATAAAATCTACTTTAACTCTATTTTATAACTTTTAGTCACAAATAATATTTTAGACATATTTTGGGATCCTGTTGAGTTACAAATTAGCCTGCCTGCTGCTCTTCTGTATCAGCAGTAATTCCATCTACTTTCCATCAAGCAGTGCCAGAGGTACTTGGAGGTCATCCACTCCAATGCTAACTGGGTTTGGTTGCTGTCCCATGTTGAAAACTGATGAAGATGTTATGTTTCAAGACAGGAGTATGCCTTGGAGAAGATATTGCTGCCAACATGATCTACAAGCTAATCAGTAAAGATCAAGTGTCTGCTTCTAAATTTGCAGGGTTTGCATGATTTTTTTCCCCGTCCAAATATCCTGGCCCAAAGTTTTAATGTAACGGCTTATTAGTCAAAACAATGAGAGGAGCTCTAAGGGGCTGGATGCAATGCACTAAGGGCCCTGGGAGAACACTGACAGTTAAGTAAAGCCATGTGAAAGAGGAACATTTAAAAGACTGTTCATGGCCACAGGACTCTCAAGACCAAAATAAAATTGTCAAGGATATGGGTGTCTACATACACATGCTTATCAAAGGATGCTGTAGAGGCTGAACTTACTCTAAGATTTATGTTTTGAGTGAGGAAAGGTTGTCTTGCAGACCAGTGAGAATTAAAGGAGAGTATCTTGGCTTCAGTGAGGAGATTTTCTGAAAAAAAGTGGACTAGAAAGCAGAAGCAAAACAATACAAAACCAAACAAAACTTTCCCTTTTCCTTTTCCTTTTCCTTTTTTCCTTTTCCTTTTCCTTTTCCTTTTCCCTTGTCCTTCTCCTTCCCTTTCCCCACTCCTTCCAATTCCCTACTCCTCTCTGCCTCCCTTTCCTTTCCTTTCCTTTCCTTTCCTTTCCTTTCCTTTCCTTTCCTTTCCTTTCCTTTCCTTTCCTTTCCTTTCCTTTCCTTTCCTTTCCTTTCCTTTCCTTTCCTTTCCTTTCCTTTCCTTTCCTTTCCTTTCCTTTCCTTTCCTTTCCTTTCCTTTCCTTTCCTTTCCTTTCCTTTCCTTTCCTTTCCTTTCCTTTCCTTTCCTTTCCTTTCCTTTCCTTTCCTTTCCTTTCCTTTCCTTTCCTTTCCTTTCCTTTCCTTTCCTTTCCTTTCCTTTCCTTTCCTTTCCTTTCCTTTCCTTTCCTTTCCTTTCCTTTCCTTTCCTTTCCTTTCCTTTCCTTTCCTTTCCTTTCCTTTCCTTTCCTTTCCTTTCCTTTCCTTTCCTTTCCTTTCCTTTCCTTTCCTTTCCTTTCCTTTCCTTTCCCCTTTCCTTTTTCCTTTCCCCTTTCCCCTTTCCTTTCCTTTCCTTTCCTTTCCTTTCCTTTCCTTTCCTCTTTCCTTTCCTTTCCCTTCTTCTTTTAGTGAAGAAGTGAAGAACTTGTTTGTCATAAAAGACCACCAGAAAATATACTGTGCCCCTGAAAATGTTCAAAGTAGGCTCATTGGATATGGCCACAGAAATAAAGGAACGTTCACCTTTAAGTCAAAGTAGTATTGATTGAAAAATACGTACAGAAGAAGAAATTAGCTACCCAAGTCTTCCTGGAGAAAATGTTCAGCTCCATAAAGAATATTATAAAAAAATCAGAGTATATTATGTTATTTAATATCCATCTGCAACATATTACAACATATTACATTACTCTATGCTGTGCTTGTGTGCATGCATGTTTATGTGAATTTTATGAGTATATTACATAGTAAATAAATGCAATACATGTTTTTATATACTGTACATAGTTGTTATTGGAACAGAATGTCATAGAGCTCTACTTGTCTGCTGGTTGTATTGCAGATGAGCTGAGGATGTCCTACTAAATGTAGTCACCAGTTATCAGAGGATCGTTTATTGCTCTATAAACCAGCAGAAGGTGCACATTCTCCCACAGGCCAGAGCTTTTGGTGCTTCTTCAGGGGAGGATGAAAAATAGATCCTTGTATTCACGAGCAACACAGTTTTGAACAGAAATTTCAAACTTTGAAAAATGTTGTAAAGCAAATAAAAATTCAAGCCATCAGTGTATATGAAACGCCCAGAAGAGGAGGAGTTGTACAGGTTATTTAAGAAGCCTCATGCAAATGTTTTTTGCTTATGGTCTCTGCTTAGTGCCATCTACACGTAGGATTTCAGGACACAAAAATCTTCTTGTTTGATCCATTTATCCATCCACTTCTCTTCTAGTGGAGCATTAATGCAACTTCATTTCTTTCCCTATTTTTTTCTCGTCCATTAGACTCATCACCACAGTATCACACATCCTAAAGGCTGAAATGACCAAAGAAGTGAGATGCAGCTGTTTCCTTACTCCAACCTGAATGGGGTTTTTTGCAGCTATTGACCCTGTGCAAAGCTGAGAAATGTGTTTAGTCCAGGTTCATTGGTTTGGAGTGACTGTCGAGGAGGCTGTGTCTCCTGAAGATATCTCCAGGATCTTGGGACATTACTCACCCAGGGGACACTGGGGGACTCCACCAGTCTCGCTTGTTCAGCTTGCTGAGTGAAAATGAGTAAATGGAGGTAGAGGAATTCAGGTCAGTACCTCACATGTGATTTGGTGGTCTTTCAGTTGTTGATTGCTTTCTCCCTCGTAAGGTCTTTGATTTTAATCGGATCATTGTGTGCACATATGGATATTCCTGGTGGCCTAACCAGTGAACATAATTAAAAGAAATGATTGCCTTTCACTTTAAGCAAACATCTGGTTTTACTTGAAACAAGATGACTTAGCTGTTTCAGAAACATTCTTGTAACCCTGGATTCACATTTTCATCTTAAAATATATATTTTCTCTGTTCAAGCAGCATGTTAATGTAAACACTATATATAACTGACAACGAAAATTTTCAGAAGTATTTGGTGCTCTGAGCATTAGTGAAACCACAAGAATTATTACATTTTTGATTTGATCTCTGTAAATCTGTTTCAACAGTCACTCTGATTTAAACAATTATTCTGATTTATACTCCAAGAACTATAATTTGCAGAAAATGTAACCATGTGAAAACATGTTTCTATATAGTATATCTTGGCAACTTTGTTTTGTTGTGATGTCATTGCCTTAGGTTTCATGGAAATATTGAGGGAATAAAGGAAAACAAGACCCTCTTTTTGAAGCGTATTAGCATATCCCCTCTCTCCATCCCTAAAAACATTTTCATGTCTTCTTTCCATACAGACATTGAGATTTGTGTTATTGCTTGACTGACATTGTAGTCAGAATGTACTAAAGTCTCCCATGAAAATAATTAAATTGAGAGGGAAGGATTTGTCACCTTTCACTTCTCCCTATCACGTAGGAATCACCATTTGGATAATGAGCTAATTTGAGATCCTGGGGTTCTTTCATGATGTTACACTGCCAGATCCTAAACATTTAAACACAAGCGCATATACAAGATACTCAGAGCAGAGAAAATGAAATTTCAGACCACTTTTCAACAGCAGAAACAGCATTGGCACTTTCTCCATTAGAGCTCTATCTAATCTGGTTTATTATAACTTCTGAGGGAAGATGATTGTGCTTTATTAAACCAATAGCTTGCATTCACTTCATCACATCTGCTCTTTCTAAAAGAAAAAAAAATAGGGTTATTAAGAGTAACCCTTCATTATAAAAAGCATACGTTACAGATACATACAATAGGATGAAAAATGGCAAAAGAAAATGTCTTCATATGGAATCAATCCATCTGGATACACCTAGATATGGCATATAGGGATTTCCAGTACTATTAAAAAGGTTATCCCTAGTACAAGATATTAAAAATATGCGTTGTATGATTTAGGGATTTTAAACATCTCCAGTGCTTTTACTGAAATAAAAGAAAAAGAAAGAAAGGGGGCAGAAATGAGAGCATCACATTCAGAAACATTCCTAACTGGCTTCATATTTTACATCTTTCCAGCACCAACAAGAAAACATCAGATACAAGCTCATGCCTGTCAGATGTGACTATAGGCTAAAACAAATGACACCACTTGATAGTTTAATTTCCACAGTGTGTGCATGGGTGGATATGTGTGGCTGTTGTGCACCTGAGATATTTGAAATTAGCAGCCTTTTTCTTATCTACTGATTTGCACAATGAACTATAAAAAATTTTCATACTGGAGCTGATTCCACGCATGATTATCTTACTCTTATCCTGAGCAAATTCATTCATTTCAAAGTATTTCTAACCAGATTAGGAAAATACTCAGATAATTGAGTAGCCTTTACTGACCTTGTAAATATCATCATCACACTGCTTTACTACTGCAAGTAGTCCTCTTTGGCACTCTCTATCAGGCATGGGACTAGTGAAGTGACACATCCTTTGACTAGTGCTGAGGCTTTATATGATCAGATCATTAATAACTTTTAATTTTTTCTTTTTCAAGGATAACAAAAATAACAAATAGTTTTTGTTGTTTCAGTGTTTATATGTTTGCTATTAAGAAACAGTTTTTATTTAGTCTGTCTTCACATATCTACTTTTCAATAAATTATTTACAAAAAGCCTTCATTTTGTGAATTGGCAACTATTTCAACTCCACCTGTAAAAGTAAATGAGCAAAATGAACATCGGACATGACCTCAGCACTAGTTATATATCAAATTCTGACTATTGAGGGCAATGTTTTATAAATCTCTACAGCTATATCCATAGATCTGAGTAATTTTCCATATTTCCTTCAAACTGCCAATCATGGACTATGGGTCTAGTAAATTTGGTTCTTGGTACAATAAATAAAATTAATGTTCATGTATTAAGAAGAGTTACTATAAATTATTGCTCCCTCTTTTGGGACTATTTCTTTAGTAGTTGGTGTAGGAAATGAAGTTGTTTTGGGGAGTATGAAACAGCAAGAGTTGTAGACTCCATTTGAAACTCAGGTTTAAGCTGATCTCAGCCTGCCTCCATGTTAGTCATTTCAAGGTCTGCTGCAGGTGGTCTTCACACAGAAGCTCAAAAGAGGCCATTTGTGCCAAAACATGGCACTGGTAGGAGTAAGTGATGGAGCATTCATGGGGAACAATAAAGCTTTCATAATATGGAAAGAGTAAAGAACCAAGCTGAACAACTTGAAAAAGAGTTAGCTAGTAGAAGGCAAAGTAGGTAAATACATTAAAAAAAAAAAAAAAAAAAAAGAAAAAAGAAAAAAGAAAGTGAGAAAAGGAAGGACAAGCTTTATCTTTGGACAGCCTTGGAGACAATTTTCAGAAAAGACACTGCTAAATTGCTTTTGCTCTGCTAAGTTATTCTTCATAAAATAAGTAGAACCAAGTCCCATCTGAAATGGCACTGTCAGTATTGACAGTTTTTCCCAGTTCTACCTCCACTGAAATTAATTTTTCATTTAATCGTTATTGTACCCCGAGCTTTCTAATTTCCCCTCTTTCCCAGTTTCATCACTTTCTCCAAAACTGGCTTTCTACCCTGCTGGAGTTTAAAACTGAGGGTGAAATCTTGGCATTGTTGAAGTTAATATAAGTTTGGCCTCTGCAGTGAGGTCTGGATTTTAGATGTTTAAGAAGTTCTGTGGGAGATTTCATGCCTTCACTAAAGCATCTGGCATTTAGGTATCGAAGTCTTTCTTTCCACTGACCTACAAGGAGACCAGCTTATTATTTGAGATTAAGCACTTACCTTGGATTGCAATGTGTCGTTGTTGTTATTTTATTCTGAATTTCCATAGCTAAGTGCCAAAGGAGGAGCTATAAACTGAATGTGGTTGTGTCCTCCAAGCTTTGTGTAAACCTGGGCTAGAGGAGGGAGTAATCCCTCCAGACATGACAAACATGGAGAGAAGGCAGAGAAGTACTGCAGAAAAAAGTGAACAATGTGGTGACACGCATCAAACATTTTTCAAGACTTGCAAGAGTTAAGGTCTCTGAAAATGATGGGTATCTTACTGGGGGTTATCTTGGGCTATTGTCTTTGCTGTGTTTCCCCAAAGAAGATGCTATCTAGTTGTACTCAACTAGAGGTTTGCATTGGAATGGTAGAAGCAAATGTAGGCAGAAGATCCCATTTTGCACAGGAGACAAGTGAGCTCAGTACATTGCCCACTATCAAAAAAACTGCATTTGAAAATAACATCTGGGGCTTTGCCAACGTTTTCTGGTTGGCAGTTTGCTATTTCTCCACTCTGTGGTTTATCTAGGAGCCATACTGTAGCTCAGAGCAGAATAAGAGATCAGGTATTATAGCTCATCTTCTATAGGTAAAAACTACTTAATACATCCCCTTATTGACACAAACTAGATTTTGTTCCACAGACAGGGCTTCATTAAAGCAAAGCAAATTCAGCAAACAATTCATCATTACTTTAGGTGTGTTACTCATGCAGGTGAAGAGGACTACATGCTTAGATTTCTTTATGTATTAGGGTTTCATTCCGTGTCTACGTCATTCTGCTTCTACATCATTCTGCTTCTGCGTCTACTCCATATGCATTTGAAACAAATTTGGAATTCATCAGTGGAAAAAGAGAAGGAAGAAAGCATGGTCGATATTCTGTGAGACAGCCTTAATGAATTTTTCAGTAGAAGTTGTCTGTGGTGGACTTTGCTCTAGGACACTGCCACTAATATAAGTCGCATGCATAGTGTCATTTTCAGGTGACAGATTAACAGTGGTACAAGATGTTCACTGAGTAGGAGGATCAGAAGCATATGAATGAAAGACCAACACTGTCATTCAGCTGTTGCTAATGGAGACTTATTTCTGCTTTAATAGAGGGCCTGCCTTCATGATGCTAGAATTTCAATGACAACCCTCCATAACATTTATCAGGCTCAGAAACACTGCCCTTGGCATCTTCAAGTGCCTTCATTGCAGCTGAAGTACAATCAACTGATAGAAAGTTACTGTATGTTGTCAACACATCACAGCGGACATTGGAATATTAAGAAAAATTTCTTCACTGAAAGGGTTGTCAGGCATTGGAACAGTCTGCCAAGAGATCTAGTGGAGTTACCATTCCTGCAGGTATTTAAAAGACATGTAGGTGTTGTACTTCAGGACATGGTTCAGTGGTGGACTTTTCTAGGTTAATGGCTGGACTTCTTGATCTTAGAAGTCTTTCCCAACCAAAATGATTCTGTGATTTTATAACCAAGTTTTTCACAGAGCAAACAGAATTTAGTTGAGATTCTTGTAGTACCCCAATACAAGCTGAGCTCAAAATCTGTTGCTTTTGTGTTTCCACAGAAGAAATTAGTGAGTAGAGTCACACAAGGGAGCTGACTGCTGTACTGAGGGTGTGGGCCTGAAAATTTTTATAACCTATTCAGTAGGTAAGATAAAGTTCGTTCCATCACTGTCAGAGTTTTTAGGTCACTTGAATTTTATTAGAGCTCATCGTGGACCTGAATTCTGATTCTATGAAGTAAATTAGTGAACCTAGATATTAACACTACAACAGCCAAACTGCTGCTGCTGCAACAGCAATCTATGTATCTGTGGTTGAAATGGGTATGGAGTATCATAGAATCATAGAATCATAGAACTGGATGGGTTGGAAGGGACTTCAGAGATCATCAAGTCCAACCCTTGATCCACTACTGCTGTGGTTCCCAGCCCATGGCACTGAGTGCCACATCCAGGCTCTTTTTAAATATCTCCAGGGACGGAGAATCCACTGCTTCCCTGGGCAGCCCATTCCAATGTCTGATCACCCTCTCCGTAAAGAAATTCTTTCTTTCTAATGTCCAACCTAAACTCCCCCGGCAAAAATTAAGACCATGCCCTCTTGTCTTGCTGATAGTTGCCTGGGAAAAGAGACCAACCCCCCCCTGGCTCCAGCCTCCTTTCAGGGAGTTGTAGAGAGTGATGAGGTCTCCCCTGAGCCTCCTCTTCTCCAGACTGAACACCCCCAGCTCCCTCAGCCTCTCCTCATAGGGTCTGTGCTGGATCCCTTCACCAGCCTGGTTGCCCTCCTTTGGACCTGCTCCAGCACCTCAATCTCCTTCCTGAACTGAGGGGCCCAGAACTGGACACAGGACTCGAGCTGTGGCCTCACCAGGGCTGAGTACAGGGGCACAATCACCTCCCTGGACCTGCTGGCCACACTGTTCCTGATCCAGGCCAGGATGCCATTGGCCTTCTTGGCCACCTGGGCACACTGCTGGCTCCTGTTCAGCTTCCTGTCAATCCAGACTCCCAGGTCCCTCTCTGCCTGGCTGCTCTCAGCCACTCTTTGACCAGCCTGGAGCTCCCCATGGGGTTGTTGTGGCCAAAGTGCAGAATCAACCCAACTCTCCAGTCTGTCCAGATCCCTCTGAATACTTGTAGGGCTGATGGAAGCATTGGTACCATTTGTTATCTGTTTAACAACAGAGGGCCAAAGCAGCATGATGCTCTGCAACATGATGTGAGAGAAGTTGTGACATTCTGCTACTACAATGAACAAGTCTCTGTTATTGCATGCTTCTCTGGCTAGAAAAATTGCCACCCTCAGCAGCTATATCATGGCTGATCTACACTGTCTCCTCTTTTCATTAAAGCCATACATACAGTAGACATATGCTTATACTGGCTTATTGCCCTGTCATGTAGGAAGGGGAATGTGGAAGCGTGGTTTGAAACACCCGTATGCCTGTGTGCATGCCAGGTTATATGTATAATATTCCTTGCAGAGTGAAAATTACACCCTGCATTCTTCACAGTGGAACCCATTAATGTAAAATATTGTTGAGCCATTTAACCCTATGAGGCAAGAAGATGAAAATATCACAACTGTTAAGAAATAGCAGAGCATTGGAGGACAATTGGTAGGAAAATGAAGAGAAGAATGGGTTATGGCCCCTAGCAGGCAAGTGACAATTCCCCAGTGTCCTCCTCTGCATTAATGGGTACTAATTGTGTTCACAGGTCTCCACACTGTGTTTGCTTTCTAGGATTGGAATATTAGCTTATTTGACAGCACTGTGTGTAAGAGGTGCTGAGGTTTTGCTTCCCCCTTCCACAATCAGCTTTTTCCATTTCCGTGGGAAACAAATCACTTCTGTGAAAACCCCCAAATCTCTGGGTGAGTTGAGTCCAAGCTGGAGTACATTAGAACACCTCCATTACTGGTAACTGGACTTTAGACAAGCTGAAGGTCAAATCAAGCAAACAGGTTGTGTTATCTGAAATATTGGCACTTATTTAATGAACTATCTTAAATTTAAATTGGAATCCTTTTAAATTTGGCAGCTTTGTTCAATACTGCTTATATCTAAGAGTTTTGTAACACTGCATTGGGTGAATAAGTTCCAGTTTTTCCAGATAATGTTTTAAAATGTTTTACCTTATTCTTGGAGAGACTGACAGCGAGGACCTGTAACCATGTATCCTGAAAGATACTGCATTTATTCTCCTGATTTGCTCCTTCAAGAGCCAAAAAGAGTACTGTGACCACATTTTATGATATGCTACAAGAAACACTACAAAAAATTACTTGTCAGGACCAGATCAGTTGTGTTACCCATGTGTCAGCTAAGGCAAATGCTGAGGAGACCCTCAGCCTAGACAAAGGATGGAGGGTCTGTTCTACAAAAGCTGTTTCCAATGTAATTTGTTCTATCAGTGTGAAATGTTTGTGGTGCTTCCACTCTGAATATTGGCAGAGATTTTCCAGTTTGGAAGTGCATTTGTACTGCAAATATTTATTTACTATGTGAAATAGAGCATTTTTAAAATGGACATTTGTAACCCCCATCAACACTGAGTTGGTATATACCCTTCTTTGCACCCTTTTGCTGATGTGTAAACTGGCAGTGTGCACAGAGAGTTGCAGAAACAATTGCAGCACTTAAGATGATCCATCTTACCTGTTTAAACTTATTTGAAAGGTTGAAATTTTGCAAAACTAATGGAATGCAGTGAGTGATTTTTAATGAATCCCCATATTAATTCTTTAATAGCCTGCCTGCAGACTCATACATATAATTCCCTACATACAATAAACTATATTTAATGTAAAGAGTGCCTGTCTGTTTCCTATGCTGGCAGAGGAGCATCATCTTTTGGACTAAACCAGGGAACATTTTTTTTGTCCTTTCTGCAGATACTGTTATTACATTTGTGTTCAGAGCTGCAGGTTCCTTCTTGTGCCCAAATTTTGTGTTGAGTGACTATAGCAGACATAAAGTTAAAATGCTTTGGTTTCTCTGAATCTTACTCTTTTTGCTTTAAGGGAATTCCCTGTCATTTCACTGTGTCACAGCCTGCTCCAGTTTCACTGTCATTACCAGTCCACTAAGTAAAAGGAATGAAACAACTAAAAAATTTCACGAAATTTTCACCCTTTTGATCCCCTTTGGTCTCTACTAGTGTGACTCTAATCTAATGATTTATAAGAATACAGTCCCAAGAATGTGTTCAACTCTTAATTAATGAGCTATACCTTTAGTACTGGATAAATCCAAATGAACATAGAGGTAACAAACTTGATTAAAGAAAGAATTTTGCAAGCACTGTAGTAAAGTGAGGCCTTTTTATAGAGATTTATTAGAGGGAAACTTATACTGATGAAAAATTAAAATACAATACAAAACTGAACTTTGAGATATATTAAACGGCTGCAGATTTTATATATTAAACCACAGAATATTTCATAAAACAATGGTTCTCTCTTTAATGAAATTCTATTAAAGAAAAAGACCTGTCAAGGGAACACATTTTTATATCCAGTTAGGCTTTGTATTTAACAGATTCCCACTTTGTATATTTTTCTGTGGTAGCTGCTAAGTAAAATATATATACTCTTGAATATTTGCTTACTTCTGGAATGGGAAATTTCCACACAATTTAGTGATTTAAGAACTGATTCTAATCTAATAAAAAAAAGAAAAAAACACCTTTGGGAATTCTTAATGTCACTCAATCTGTGGAACAACAGCCCTTGTTCATTTAGGGCATCATGCAGTTCCCAAAAACTTTTCACAGATTTCGAGGGGAGCTGAACTGTACCCTGGAGCCACCAGCATGCCAAATTGCTAATCTGACTGATGCTTGGGCTTCATTAAGTTTTCTGAAGAACTACTCTGGGAATTTATCACCTTTCAGTGATTGCTCGGTCACTCTTTCTTGCTTTCTTAACTAGATTAATAATAAAGGAGGGTAATAGTGAAGGTAGTGTTAAGTTCAGAAAGAAGTATGGGAAGTCGCAGATAGCTCATCATGTCACTGTTCCCTGACAAGCTACAATACATATGAGGTGCTCCCACTGACAAGGAAACTGTTAGCACATGGAGAGGGCAAGGCAATGTGGTTTGGCTGTCAGGGACAGAGCGTTAAAAAGGCAAATTACACTGGATTTGCAACACAAGAAAGTTCATGCATAGAGAATTGTTGCAGCTCCTTCATACCTTGTAACTTGCTGCCTTGTTGTCACCATCAGGAATTTGGGCATCTCTCAGGTTCACAGGGCTCCCCTGGCCATATGTACAGATAGCTGCTCCTTAAAAGATTTTTAAAAGGATCACTAAAATCACAGGTCACTCACACAAGTCCTATCCTTAATATCAACAACCATGACACAATGCAATACTTATGAATCACAAGTTTGATTAGGAGTTTGCAAGGCAAAGGGCAAACAAAATGAATAAATTCTGTCCCAGTTCCAGTAAATAAAAAGCAGTAGCTTAGAAATTATCATTATTAATTTAGATATAGAGGTCACATCTATGGTTCCATTCCCTGTTCAAAGCAGTGCTGAATCCAAAGCTAGATTGTATTGCTGAGTGCCTTTTCTTATGAAGGTTACAAACATATCCACAGATGGTTATTTAACAACCTTTTCATGGTATTGGTTCCTAACAGTTATCCAACAATTATCATAAATTGGCAATGCTTTCTGAAACCCCATCCTGGTAGACAAAATAGCTGTTTTTAGCCTCTGTACTGAAACCTAGACTTCAATCTCAAACTTTATACAGGGTTCATATAAAGCTTATTTTTTTCCAAAAAATTTAATTCTTATTGTCTTTGCAATTTAAATCCACAAGCAGTGTTCCAGTCTGGGTAGTATACTGGGGATTATATTAATATTGGAATGTGCAGAAAAGGTGTAAAATACAAGGTCTATGTCACGGTCCAGGTTAAATCATCATTTTTTTCCTTCGTCCTAGTAGAATGGCAACCTTGCTACCCATCTCTGTCATTTTAAATTGCATTCTTTTCCTGGTCTGTACTCTCCTGATCAACTATAAAAAAAACATCAAGAATACCTTCACTGTACAACCTTAAACACACTTTTTTTGTTTTGTCTGCTGGGCTTGTGTTGCTAAAAAAAATTTTTATCAACGGGTTACATAAAGCTAATTCCTGACAGCTTCACTTACTATATAATTCCACCCATTTTATCACCTTTTAAAATTATAATAGAAAGTAAATCAGAATTTATCCACAAATGCCTCCCATAGTACCTGGATTTAGAGCAAAATTATTAGAAATAGTGATGGCTATTTAATGAAAATCATAAAGTGTTGCCGATGTCATCCAGCTTCCTTTTGTAGGTGATTGAGTAGAACTGAGGGTGCCTACAAGTAAAGTAAGTAAACCCAAGTACAGCTGCTTCATCTTCTCTCTATGAAGAATGCAAGATACCACTAACCCTGTGGCTGGAAAATGTATTTTTGTCTGTTCTCCCCTGAGGCCAGACCAGCTCTAGCTGTGCAATCCCTGGCAGATGCTTGTTCTTAAAACTTAACAGTACTGAGAATTCATAGCTTCTGTCTTATAAATTATACTATTGAATGCCTTAGAAATATCCTGGCAATGTAAATAGGATGTAAGACACCCATCATACTTATTTCAAGGTCTTTTTATGTTGGCATAGCAGATATAAAATATCTAGAATATAAATGAGAATACATGTACTGGATTCTAAAGCCTTTGCTTACAGAGGATGGTAAAAGGTTCCTTTTTGTCAGAGTGTATTAATCCTGAATAATTCAGTGGCTTTGCACAAAGCTTACTCAACCACTCCAGTACAATAGTACCAGTTACACTGTACCTCAACTGCTTCTTTCTGCTAAGGCATAGGTGACTATTAATCCTTGCAAAATCCCTCTGCCAGAATCAAAAAGCAATTTTCCTGAGGAATGCATTTAAAAGGGGGACCAGAAGAAAGGCATTTGTAGAACAATTTCCCTGCTCAACATTTTCTAGTTGTGCACACATTGGTTTCAATCATCTGTTGCTCTGCTGAAGCTGAGCACTTCACTGAAACATCTCATTCTCTTCACCACTTTATTTACAGAGAAAGATGAGCCTGAAACCATTTGGCCCAGCTTTGCTGAAATTTTTCCTTACATGATTTTTCCTTAACTGTTTGTTTTCCTTTCTTCACAGAAGTTTTACAGTATGTGGGATGTTTGGTTGCCAGCAGAGAACCTTGATTATCAAAGATAATAGAGCTGCTATAGACCACAAATGTACATTTATATGGCATTTGTCAGCAATTCTCTTTGGGCTAGCCATTAAAATGGAATCCCCAGATAAACTCAGTCATGAACAAGGCCAGCACTTCTCACAGCAGACAGTGCAGAGAACTTATTTACAGCTTTTATTTTTAGCGCTGTTAGATGGTCAAGAGCTTACAGCAAACAACAGGAGAAAGGGAAACAGACATGGATAGGGATGAATTCAGACAATACATGGTGGAAGAGATGTGCAAGCCTCTGCCCCATAATATTCTTCACACTGGGGGAAACCATACAAAACGGACAATGAATATTTGATACCTATTTGTGACTCTACTTACTTTCCATTTCCTTCTGCTTTTTTTCAGATCTTGTATACCTGTTACTTTGACACAAAATTTTCCTGAAGAGTCAACACTAGGAGACCAAGTTGCATGCCTAATATAGGTATCTAGTGCTACCCTTCTCTCTCCAGGTCTGTGGGATTGCCCCAGGCCAACCAGCAGGCAAACACCCACCCACTCACTCACTCCCTCTCCCCTAGCAGCACAGAGAGCAAGTAGAGAGAAAAAAGGCTCAGATTGAGATAATGATGGTTTAATAGGGAAAGCAAAAGCTGTGTGAACAAGCGGAGCAAAAGGAGGAATTTGGTGACTATTTCCCATCAGCAGGCAGATGTTCTGCCTTTCTGAGGAAAGCAGGGGTTTATCACACATAACCACTGCTTGGGAAGACAAATGTCATAACTGCAAAGGTCCACCTTCAATTTCTCCTTCTTTCCCCTAGCTTTTCTTGCTGAGCATAGTGTCATGTGGGCTGGGATATCTATTTTGTATACCCATATCTGGGAACAGCTGTCCCAGCTGTGCCCCCTCACAGCTTCTTATGCATCCGCAGCCTACCTGCTGCAGGGTGGAGTAGGAAAGAGAGACTTGTTGCTGTGCAAGCTCTGATCATGAATAATCAAAACACTGGTGTGTTATCGACACTGGTTGAGCCACTCATTCAAAGCACAGTGCCTTACAGGTGGCTATGAAGAAATCCACCTCCATCCCAACCAGCTCCAGTACACCAGGGTACTCACAGGGTGTTGGTATGTTTGAGCAGGACCAGCTGGAGCCTACAACCTCCTGATCAGGAGGCAGCAGGTAAATGTCAGGTAGGATGCCTTGAAACACCAGAAGCAAAAGTAGGTACCTATTTTAGGCAGACTTATGTTATGTGTCACTTTGGGTCTTGTCTTTATGTCACTCCTACTACATTTTTACATCCCATGAAGCCATATTGCTGCTCAGTGGCAATCTCTGATACCACTTTTGAGTGGAAAACACAGCTTCAGAACATAGAGAGCACTTACTGGGAAAATGTATGTGAGGGTATGTGGATCTGGATATTTACTTGTCTATCCACTGATAATCATGTTTAGCTCATCTGAGCCCATTTCTAATCCTGCCAGAGTTGTTGCTGTCACCTACTGTAGGTCACTTATAGAGGCCATGTGTCTTCCACGGCAAGGTCTACCTAAGTATGAGGCAAATAGGCAAAGAAGTGTAAAGTGGTAAGTTATTTCCTGTCCTGGGACAGGGTATCTAGCACAGAGGGACAGTTTTGACATGATGTCTTTATGTCTGCTCTGTTAGTACCTACAAAACATGTGCTAGGAGCCAGATAGGAGTTTAGATGCTGAAGTACTTTTGATTTAAATTGTAATTTTTTTTCTAGTGGTAAATTTATTTGCTATAAGCTGAGGAGGTGATTGTAACATCCCAAAGAATTATAACTCTTGACATACTTTTACTGGCTGGCTGGTAGCATTTCTGGCTTAGTACTACTTCAGCAAGGATTTAAGTAAGTTGTACCGAAGGACCATTTAATAATGAAAGAAGAGGACAAGTGGAATTTACCTGTCTAGACAACTGTATCTGCATGAGGTAACCCTGTCTGGCAGTATAAAACTTGGGACACATGAGAGGTGGATCTCAAGATTTAATGCCACAAATAAGTTATCTTTCCATTTCACAAAGAGGCTGTTGGAAGCATGGGACTCTTGAGTTGTCCAGGGGTGCTGCTGCTGTGGAAATACAGTGACTTCACCAACAAGCCTGTGCCACCCTTCCCTAGCTGAGATGTCTCTGGGTGCTTCAGGTCAGGGAGATCATTGCCTGTGGCCCAAGCAGTGACTCTCCCATCTAGGCAGGGCCTTGCTCTCAAACTGTTTGATAATTTATTAGCACCTAAATAGGTTAGATGTTAGAAAGAATTTCTTCACAGAGAGGGTGATCAGACATTGGAATGGACTGCCCAGGGAAGTAGTGGATCCTCTGTCCTTGGATATATTTAAAAAGAGACTGGACGTGGCACTCAGTGCCATGGGCTGGTAACCACAGCGGTAGTGGTCAAGGGTTGGACTTGATGATCTCTGAGGTCCCTTCCAACCCAGCCAATTCTATGATTCTGTGATTCTAAATGCTGTTGAAATACACATTCATAGCTTTAGCACCAGAGCAAGTGTTAAATGGCTGACAGGAAGGTTATCTGCAGGATAAGAGCTGCTGTTTAACACCTAATTTTCACTTTCCAGTGTCCTCTGGCCAGATAATTGAGAACTGCCTTATGGAAAGGTTTCAGAAAACTTTGGAAATGTAATTACCTAGCTGACATAAAATTAAGCTGTAATAAAGCCTCTTCTGTGAGTGTTCGCTGTTTTCCTCTTTTCTAGAGACAGAAATTGTCAGAGGCAGGGTCAGTTGTTACACAAATCAGTGACAATCCTGTCTCAACTCTATTGCCGTAGAAGAAATCTTGACACATTTATTGCAGAACATGAACCAAAATGGTATGAAATGAGAAGAGGTACTCATCAGTGGCATATGACAAGCAAGTGGTAAAACACCATTAAAAATCAGGAGAATTCTTCCTTGCCACCATCTCTCTCCTTTCTAGGCTACATAGAGGAGCAGGGTGATGGCTGTTGAAGTAGTGGACCTGGGTGAAGGCGTATGAAGAAGATCTGAAAGAGACACTACCAAACCCACTGCTGTCATAAGCAATCTCATCAGACTGCTCTGTTGATAAAATTAGAAACCCATGAATGGAGGTAGATATTATTTGTATTCCACTCCCCACTTCAACAGTGCTCCACTCCAAAGATTAAAAGGTTAGTTTTTATTTGCTACCTGAATTTATTTATAGAGAGTTTGTATCCATTTATTCTTCTGCCAACATTCTCCTCAGCCTCAAGCAGATTTATTTTCCATATGCCTGTGTTGCTCCTGTAGATTTAAAGAACAGTTATGGTTTCGTTTTTTGGTGTGGTGTTTTTTTTTTTTCATATAGATAAACAAGTTCTAGACTTCAGAGATGCTGATGCTATCTCCCTGTAAAAACAGCCCCTGTAACAGCCCCTGTTCCTGTCATGGCTTAAATTAATCTTTGCAGGACATGGAGATTCAGAAAGGTTTTTAAATAGCCCAGTCATACATCCTTTCCCAGCAACTTGTTGCTCTTTTCTACAGTCCTGCTGGAGCTATTTCTTGTTTTCTACTATGCTACATCAGGAAAAAGTTGCTATGAGAAATTGCCAAGAGAAATTGGAGGAAGAAGCTCCTGAAAGGACGGGTGGTCTGTTGGGATTTGGAGGAAATGAGCTGGAAGGTTGGATGGCTCCTCTCTTACACTGAAGATTAATGGTATAACCCAGCTACTGATTAAAGGCAGCTGAAAAGGGGATTATCAACAGTAAGAGACCATTTCATGCTCTTGCTCTTTTTAGCAAGAGGCTTTCTGAAGCTAAGGTGGAGTGAAACATGTAAAATAGAAAGTCATTGTGTTGGTAAAAGAGGAACTGCAACCTGGAGGAGGTTCATTCTGTCACCATACTGTGTAAGTCATGCCTGTGCTCAGTAATTTCCAGTTATAATTTCCACTGATAAACCATCTGCTAATTGGACAACTAGGGCTCTGGATCTTACCAGTTTTATGCTAAAACCGCTAGATATTTTCAAGGGTGCAAGGACCTCCCCATGTGTATCTGCAAAGGCAAAGGCTAGGAATAAAAAAAATCATTCTTAAAACAAGTGACAGGTCTTATCAGTCTGATTATGGAAACTTATGTAACTGCATCAAGTGGCGAACTTCTTGATAGTGCACAAAGTTCTCCTTCCACTTCAAAATGGCCTGAAAAAAGACTTTTCTGAAACTTGGATGCATTTTATTGCAGAGGTCACAGTGTACAAATCATTGCTGCATAAAAGAGAATAACTGTTCAGAGTGAAAGATGGTGCTATGTAGTACAGTAATACTGACACTTCCGAGTCAGCGAGTCTGATGCTGCAGTGCTGAACCCTGATATTTCTATTCACACTGATGTTTGACAGCATTAGAAAAAATGGTGATGTCAAAAGGACTACTGTTCCTGCAACTGTCAAGGAAACCATTTTATATAATTGTTTCACCCTACAGAAGAGGATAATTTCTTTGGACGTTGCTCGGTTTTATTTTCAAAAGAATGAATAAATTATCTCAGTCCCTTGGATCAGAGGATGTGAAGTTCAAATCCTGTCACAGAAATAATCACTACAAAATAGTTTAGTGTTGATTCTGCAATTTGTGGGAAGTTTTGGTGGGAAAGGAATTTTTCCAAGTTTGCTCTCTGGATGTGTTGAAATTACAGAAAAACTGAATTGTCAAAAGGGTGGCCAGGATGGTCAAAATGGCAATTGGCTGAAATATGTACAATAAAAAGTGGACTAAATTCAATAAAATACTACCCTGCTTTTAGATTTTCATCTCTACAGAAAGTCTATGACAACTTAACTAGATCCATCTATTTTTATGATTCCTAAGGCTTTTTTTTTAATACTAAGGTATTTATTTCCCACAGGAATCCTAAGTAAAGACTCTGGATAAGTGTGAGAGTGTCTTAAACTGGTTTTCTGCAAAGTTTAATTTCAGTAACTTTTTTTTTATTTTACACAATGTGCATTTCTATAGGGTTTAATTTTTAGACTTACTATGTTTTTGGTTTAGTATCATTTTTTTATCAAGTGGAAAGTGAAGAGCAGGTGCTTATTAGTATACAAACACTATTATGGAGAATATAATCAATAAAATATGCAGAAACACAGTAATAAGAAACCTTTTCCTTTCTAATAATTAATTATCAATAATATCACACTATTTCAAAGAATCAGAGAATCATAGAATGGTTTGGGTTGGAAGGGACCTTGAAGATCATCTAGTTCCAACCCCTGTGCCATGGCCAGGAACAGCTTTCACCAGACCTAACCTGGCCTTGAACTCTTCCAGGGAGAGGGCAGCCACAGCTTCCCTAAGCAACCTTTTCCAGCACCTCACCACTCTCACAGGAAAGAATTTTTTCCTGATCTCTATCCTAAATCTCCCCTCTTCAAATTTTAAACCATTTCCCCTTGTTCTTTCTCTACACACCCTTGTAAAAGCCCTACCCCAGCTTTCTTGTGATCCCCCTTCAGGTATTGGAGAGCTGCTATAAGGTCACCTTGGAGCCTTCTCTTCTCTAGGCTGAACAATGAAAATGTGTCTTTACCTGATCTTCTAGCCTGTCTATCTTTGCCCTCGAAGAAACAAAAAGGTAGTTGTGGGTTTTATGAGATTTGATTAGTTTTTTCTCAGGTGCTTTATTATCAGTTTAATGTTACCAACCCCAGCCAATTTGGGATCCCCACTGTAGAACTATCAGCACTTTACTTCTCTGCCATTGCCCACACAGCAGGTGCAGAGAGCACAGCACATAAAACATCAGGTTTTTTGTTGCACAAACTGAACTTCTGCTGATGGTTTCCTTTCTTTAGTGAAAAAATAGAAATACATTAGCAAAAATTATCCGAAGCAAGGTACAAAAAATTTACAAGGAAGTTGTTTTTGCTCAGATGTTGAGAATGCAGAAAAAAACCCCTTCTGTCTAGTTCTTGATGATGAAATTACAGTTGCTGGGTCAGAGTTTCTCTGGAGGTGTCTCCACCTGAATGAGTAGGATTGTATTTATATTAATTTTGCCTTATATGACTAAAGGGTGGGAAAGGTAAAATGGTGCTCACTAATTTTGCTTGTATATTGTAACAATTGTCATTTTTGCATCTTATTCACTTGGATGTTTTTTTTTCTTTTCATGGACAGGCCATTCTCAGCAACCTGCAAGATCATGATTGTCAGTTATAACAACAGAGAAGTCGTAGATATTTGAGTGGTGAGTAGCTCACTGTTATGGTTGTGCCTAATTACTCTTCAAGCTCTGCTACTTCATAGGGATTTCACTCTTAGGGTCTCTAAACAGAAATCTGTTAGTTTTGGCAGCCTCTGGCCTGCTGTGTAACATTCATCAGTGTCTTTCTCTGGACTTTCAAAGGCAACACTTACATGTAATGGTTTTGCTGTGAAAAAAAACAGAGAAGGAGTTCTGTGGTGTTGAAAACGCATTTCACAGAGTTGTTGCAGTTTTTTTGGAAGGATGCCCTTTATTTAATTAATCTTTCTTCATTTTGTTTTTGCATTTTTCCCTCACTGTTTCATTATTCTCTGAAGGACTTGATCCCTAGGCTGGCTTCAGGGAAAGGTCTGCTGGGTTAGATTGGGGTGCCTACAGCTGGTGTGTTTCCATGACTTCTTCATGATTAGCAGTGTGGAGTGCAGGTCTACTGTGTACATTCCAATGATCTGTTTTCTTTTCCCTTGAGGTGAACTACATTCACTTGTATAAGAAAGCAAAACCTCCACAGTAGACCTGAAAAGCAGCCTACTGCTTTGGAGAGGACTCTAATAGGCCTTGATGTAAAACCCTGACCCCTGTTAATGTGATTCTATTGCTGTGAAGCCTCCTTTAGACAATTATTTATTAGACATGTATTTATTATATATGTAGGTGATGCCAACCTGCTCTGCTGGATTAAAGATTGTTGAGCTAAACGACAGTTCCAGAAAGATTTATTTTCTTCTGAACATAATTATACATTAGCCCAGTGAAATGAACAGTGGAAAAATCTCACTCCACATCTTTGGACTTGATGGACTAAAATGGGGCCATCTACACTCTGCAGAAAAGGACCAAAGAAAACGGGTCATTTTCATAATGTTACTGAAGCCTAGGTGTTAAGTAATTTCCCTGGTAGACAACCACCTGGAAGCAAAGAGGGAGTTTGTCTTTGGCAGAGCTATGGCTGAACTCATTGTCTAGGCTGGGATCTATCCTGACACCTCATGGCTTTGGCTACATCTAAATAAACAGCTTTCAGTGCTGACTTTGAGATATTAATGGATTTCTTGCATCATTTATGACTATGTGTAGTAGCAATTGTGATACACCACATAAATCAGGTGTGTATTTTGGCATGGAGAATTCTGCATGGAAGACAGCTTTTAAGTGAGGAATAGAAAAGTTACCCCATAAATGTCATTAAGATATTCACTCCATCAGACTTCAGGAAAAAGAGAAGCCCCCTAGCAATACAGCAGGGTTACCATGCTGAAGAACTATCAGGAACTGAATGTACATTCAAAATAATCTTTCACTGTCATTACTGCGCAGTCTGACAGATTAAAATATAAGTTACTATCACTTTACTTTGATACATATAGGACTCCTATACATTTATATGTGCACACTTGGTTAGGGACATGGTTTAGTGGCAGACTTGGCAGGGCTAGGTTAATGGTTGGATTTGATGAACCTAAAGGTCTTTTCCAACCAAAGCAATTCTATGATTCTGATGCTTGTTACCTGGCAACCTCACTGCAGTTTATTTAAACTGTTGATGGATGATCTATATATGGTTTAAGCTCCATTTACAAACTAGCTACTAGTTGAATATAACTGTAGTGTAAGATTGAAAGTGTAGGATTGAAAGGAAGGTGAAAATCACATGAAGGAGAAAGAATGACCTTATTTACATGCCTGATGGATGTATATCCAAATTACCATAAGTGCACTGTTGGAGAGGTGGAATAATATTAACAAAACATAACCAGTGACACAACCATGTGTGATAGCTTGTTAAGCTACTGATCATAGGCTTGAGCTCTCAGTTGTTCTTCTTTGCTAATAAAGTCTGCATGAGCTCAAAGGCTAACAGGCTTTTAAGAATTTGAACAATTTCTAATTATTTTCATTTAGAATACTGTCAGTTTTGAAATGAGGTTGACATTTCAAAAGCTTCATTGAGTTCTGAAACTGAGATCCATCCTGAGTATTCAGAGCCACTTAACAACTAGAACCCTCTAGAACCCCAAAAGTCAATGAAAAAGGGCTCTTCCAAGGAACAGTTGAGAAGCTGCACCATGCTCTGGAACCTTTCCACTATCCATTGGTCACAGAAAGAACACAAAGACATGTAGTGTCCTCTGTGTTGTTTGCTGAAGCTAAATGCCTGAAATGAGATGGCTTGTATCTGAGTTTGTGCAACAGGAATCAGGTAGGAAGGGATACTTGGTGAAAAAAAGACTTTTTCCTGATTTATTTTTGTCTCCCTTCTCTTAAAAAAAAAAAAAGACTACCTGTTTCATAGATTTGATCATTTTTTACTGGCTTATAAGAAATTCTCTTTGAGACACCTCATTTACAGGTTCTGTTCTTCCAAGATCAACCTGTACAATGGACATTCATGATATTATTTGATACTAGAGATCAGACCACATCTCAAACCAAGTTATACCATCTTAACCAAACTGGAGCTTACTTCTTTGAGAACCAACACTACAAATTCTTGCTATAGACAAAAATACATTTTTCTCTTTTTAAAAACATAAGCAAAAAGATATTTCTATCAAAATAAATATTTTACATTCCAAATATTTCTTTTGTCTGCATGAGTGTTCTGAGAAACTCCCCAGTTCTAGCTGCCAGTAGACTGTTCTCTGTGTTTAACCAAAAAAAAAAAATAAAAAATCCAAGACTCCAAAACACAAAACTGTCAAAAAATAACAGCTTGGTATACATCCCAGAGTATCCTTTTCAAGCAAGAAGGGTTGACCTACAACATCTCAGCTCTAAGCCATGGCTTGTGGAAACATCACCAGCATGCATTGCACTGGCAGAAAAAGTAATGCATCACTCAGAGTGTCTTTTGCAAAACCCTCACCAAGAAGTGTGTCCTCTGGGGAATCATAACTACCTGTGGAAGCATGTAAAGCACAAGCCCTATCACTGGGTAACTCGGTGGCTTCATTTGAAGACAACTGACTTGTGTTTCTTTCTCACTGAATGACAATGTGAACTGGAAACACAGTGTGTCTCCAGTTTGAAGGCTGCCTGACTCTCTCTTGCCAATTCTTGTAAAATCTGGGCTTGTGTTGTGAATAGGGTAACCCTCTGCAGAGCCCAGGGTAGCAGGAACAGGTTTCCTTAAACTGCTTCAATCAGCAAGGGGTCATTTACACCCCTGGGGAGAGTGAGGCAGGTCTTAAGATGGACTCACTTTTTGACCTCCCTCATTATTTATGAAGTGTTCTGGAAACCCACTCTTCATGTTTGAATTTCAAATGAGGAGTGGGATGAGCAAATATACTTGCTCAGTGTATGGCTGCAAGCAGCCCAGAGAGAATAAACCTGCTGGAGGACTGAAAGATGAATGTGGTAAAGGCTGGAAAAAGTTAGTTTGGGTTGGATACACCTTTATTTGTGGCTATAGTCACTTCTGATCCAGGGAATGATATGTATTTGTTGCCCAGTTGTGGTTGTGCAACTGAATCCTGTGTCCCATGAATTCAGCAGGATGGTTCAGGGGCAGTGGTCCAAGCTGGAGCAGTATCTAGTCTGAAAGAAAAATATTCCTCATGGGGAAAACCTTGCTTTATAATGCACTGAAACCTGGAAAGGCAAGGGTTGCTGTAACAAAAGGTAAAGTGTGAAAATAGTCCCGACTGCTCAGCTAACTGCGATTTCTATTTTATGCCTTTTGGCAGACCCATGCCTTTTGCTTTCTCCTACATTACCAACATGCATAAAACTCAGGCTCCTGGATTTCTGGCATATTACTTTTTAAATGAAGGTTAGTTTGAGTTGTTTGGGCTGTGTTTACCTTCAGTAGAACATCGCCTGTCTCCCAAATAGACCCCAGGGACGTGGGGTTGTGTTGACTGTAAGTAGGGATTGTTCAATGTTATTTTTGCAATCCATCCCTGGGAACCAGCCTTGAGCTATCCAGCCCTTCACACCCCCTTGACTCTCTGCATGCCTCCTTGCTCCTCAAGTGCTAATGACAGCTGGAGCTGACAGGCAAAGAGTGTAGACTGGCTTACTGAAGGAGTTTTCTGTAGATGTGGTGCTGTTTTCTCTCATGCAGAGGTATACTCCTTGTTGTGGAGGCTTTGTTACCTGTGAGTGGTTTCTTTTGGAAAGCAGCTTTCATATGAAAACATTATTAAAGTTTATGCAATTTGTATGATACGAATGTTGCTTGAAAATCTATTTTAATGATGTCTTTGCTTTCTTAAGCTTCCAGGAATAAATATCCTACATGTGTAAGCATAATATAAAAGCCATTTTTCTTCATAAATATGCAAAAGTCTTTCTACTTCTGATCAGCTCTTATCCTTTCTTCGTATCTGCACTTCTTATTTTCACTCAACTTAGGCCATTTAAAATAACATTAACTGCATGATATATCCCCACAAATTTCTATGTCTCTGCCTTCCTCCAAACTAGCAGCTTGAAAGATGAAAGAAGAGTTTGATTGTGAACAGAGCTTTACAGCTAAAATTCTCACCTTGCAGAGGTATAGAGTAAATATACACCCTCAGTTTTCTGTGCAATTTGTCCATCTGCACTTGCAATCAGGTGCCTTGAGAAATCAAGTGAACACAGGACTAATGTGACAGACACATTGATAGTGTAGCAGCCTTTTCCCCAACTGCACTAAGAGCTACTGCTCTTAGTAGTAGACACAGTGGTATTTGGAGCATATGTGACCCTGTGGTCATTATGGCATCTGCTGGATGAATGGACAGATGCAGAGGCAAAAACATTTATTTTAAACGTCATGAAGTATGAACAGCATTATACACAGCTTAAGAGATCTCCTTTTACACTATGGGGCTGCACCAGTTTTGCTGGGAATTTTTTCTTGATTTAGCTACAGTGGTATAAAACTGTTTATAGACAAGCACTTTCTATTGAAGTAGTTCTTGTGAGCACTATCCTATTCTCACTCAGAGGAAAAATTAATGTTGTATAACAATCTTGATTACAGCTTTTCCCAAGTAATGATGAGATGCCCTTTTTTTAATTATCTCCAGTTTTGATGCTGATTAGAAAAAGAGAAGTGAGCCATTGCAAACTGTTGTTTTTGTACTTTTTTCCCATGCTAGCCCATATTTAGAATTATCATAGCATCATAGAATTTTCAGGGTTGGAAGGGACCTTTAAGATCATCTAGTTCGAACCCCTCTGCCATGGGCAGGGAAATCTCCCACTAGAGATAAGGTTTCTCAAAGCCCTGTCCAGCCTGCCCTTAAAAACTTCCAGGGATGAGGCTTCCACCACCTCTCTGGGCAATCTCTTTCAGTGTCTCCCCACCTCATGGTGAAGAAGTTCTTCCTGACTTCCAATCTAAATCTACCCTCCTCTAGTTTGAATCCATTTGAAGAGAGTCAGATAGGATCATCACAATTTTCTCCTTTTTTCCTTAAATCTCATGAGTCATAGAATGGTTTTGATTGGAAACCATGATATATTTTTTGCCTTGGTGTCTGTCCTATTTAATTAGTTTAGCAAATTTATGCTAAAACAGGTTTGAAAAACACTCTTTCAAATAATTAAATGTTTCTCAAAATCACCTAAGAATTCAGTAGGAAGCCCATTAATCCAGTGAGTTACTGAATGAGTTATCATTCTGTTCTAAAAAGGATGTCTCAGATGTAAGGCAAAAGCTTGAGCTGGGCACAACATAATTCTGTGGTAATTCTTAGTATTTCAGGTCTTTTGCTCTGCTGTAAGACAATAAGAAGTTAAAATCACACACATTTTTTGAAATGCAATTGAAAGCTTGCACTGAATTACAAACGCCTAAATTTTGGGGTAGTGTAATTAAAGTTTTCTGATGAAAACAACATTTGTTGCAAATGTTTGATCTTGGAGGATTTATTAGCAAACTGTGAGAAACAACGAATTACTGAGCTTCTCATCCTTGGCCAGTTTCTAGTTGCACAATTGCAGGATGACTCCTCTCTAGTTTCAGATGAGATGGCATCTCTTACCCCTGCTTCCCCTTAACTTGCTCACAGTTTCATCATGAGCTACATTTCATTGATACTTGGAAACAATCTCTGATCATAGGGCCTGTTGGAGGAGAAAAGGCAGTAAATGAACAGTATTGGCCTTTCTCTTGCTCAGAGAAGCCAGAGAAATGTTCTCAGAATTCTCTGCTGTGGAAAGCGTAGAGTCAACTCCTTATAATCTTCCTGAGTGTGGCAGAAACTCATTTGCTGTAGGATTTCCTGCGATGTAATTGAAATGTTTGCCTCAGACAAGGAATTTACCAGGCACCAATCTATCCTTACATGCCAGACTGGCAGCTTCCTTTGTTGTTCTGAAGAGGCTAGAAATTCTTTCAGAAATTCTTTCAGACCTGTGGGACTAAGCCTACTATTTAGTTACTTTCAATTGTATCTTTGTGGGATACTGAAGGTTGAACAATGCCATTTCAAGAGCCCAATTCTCATTCTTCTTTTCTTCATTATTTTTTACACGCTTCCAAGTCATAATTGTGACCCTATTGCAGTAGGTGTTCCTTAAACATTTGCACAGTCCCTCTCCCAAAGAGCTTGTAATTTAGCACAAAGGCTCAGTCAAGGCAAGATTAAAGGAAAAAAAACTCATAAGCAAATCACTTAGATGACTTTAGTATACATTATGTCAGACAGCACTAGCTATTTCCTGAGGTGTTTTTAGTTGCTCTTTCAAACTTTTTCCTGAGTCCATATAAATTGTTAAAATCCATATTAATGTCCATATTTTCATGCATAGTAATTTTTTTTCTTTCCTTCTCTCACACAAAATACATTGTTAGATGCTTGTGGATACCACACTGAGTTAAAAATTATGGATAAAATAATCAAAAATACAAGCTCTTGTAAAGAGGGCTCCATCTGACATACTGTCAGGAGTTTCATTCCCTCCATTCATCACAAATTATCAGGGCAATCATGACTGACTTCACAGGGATCAAACCACTAAACATTTCTTGCTGGTGTATTCCAAAAGCTTTATTCTGTCCAAGTTTTCTGTTCTTCTTTGGCATCTCCAGTGGAAAGTGGCAGATTCCCAGCTGGCTGAGTTAGATACTTGCTATGATGCAGAAGCAAGTGGCAGAAGTAATTTTTCAGTCTTTCTCAAAAGAAGTGCAGTGCGACGAGTGATGGAGAGCAAGCAGAGAGTGGTGGTATATGAACAAAGCAAGCCTTTACAGATATGGAGAAGGCTTGGGGGAGATGTTATTGCAGCATTTGTTTTATAAAGATGGGCTTTAAGAAAGATGGAGAGAGACTTCTAATCAAGGCCTTTAATGGCAGGACCAGGGGAAAGGGTTCTAAACTGGAAGAGGGTAGATACAGATGGCACATAAGAAAGTTTTTACAAGGAGGGTGGTGAGACATCAGGGCAGGCTGCCCAGAGAAGTTTTAGGTGTCCCACCACTAGACATATACAAGGCCAGGACAGGTTGGATGGGGCTTTAAGCAGCCTGATCTATTGAAAGATGCCCTTGCCCATGCAAGAGGCGTTGGACTAGATGGTCTTTAAAGCTCCCTTCAGACCTGTGTCTGCATATTGATTTATAAATTTTCATCTTGAAGCTCCCTGAGCATTTGTAACATCGGCACGTGATGGATGCCCAGCCTAAAATGAAAACTGTGACCAATTATCATGTAGCAATTAATTTTGTCACAGTTTTCTTCCTGTGTTTGATCTCGGGTGGCCACAGATCTCATGGACAGGAAACAGAACCTTGGTTCTTGTTCTCACTCTTTAGCTCTCTGCTTCCTTCCCTTCATGGAAGAAGCAATGAATATGTGCCTCAGTGGATAAATAGGAAGAGCTGTGTTGCTACCTGCAGGGTGGTTTCATATCTGAGGAGCAGGGCAGCTTTCACCTTGTTCTGGCTGCACGCTACTCAAGGTTGATCTCAAATACCTCTGTTGACACTGTCTCGTGCAGACACTGTGGTGCAGCCCACCAGCAGTCATGGGGACTTTGTGAGTGTATGTTACAAAATATGATAGATGTGAGGAGGAGACAAATTCTCATATTGGAGAAATAAGCTTTATGTTGTTTCCTTTTCTTGTATTTCTAGAACAGTCCTAACATTTTTTTCTGTATCACCTCATAAGCATTAAGTAAGACTCCAGAAATTTGCTAGAAAAAAAAAATCAAAATTATCCATAATTGGGGGCAATAAACAATATAATAATGTTTTTAATCAAGCCATGGTTATTCTGATCCACATAAGACAGACTAGTTAAGTGGAGAGAGGGACAAGGAATACTTTAACAGTGACACATTCACAAATATCCCTAGAAATATAGGAATGAAAAACATGTTATAAGTGTGCTGTTAAAAATGCAGAAAGGTCTGCTCATTTCTTGACACCATATGTCTGTTTCTTGTACTAAAGGGTTCAGAAACTTTGTTTATGGATATTGCATGACCATGAATGCCAAAAATAATAATCCTATTAAGTTTAGTCCAAATAGCATGTAATGAGATTCAAAATGATATGTTAAATACACATTCTAATAATGAAACTCAAATTGCTTTACAAATAGCATCAGGAGAACATTAGCCTATTTTGATTCTAATAATTACTTGCATCCTGTGTTCCAAATCTATTCAATATGCTTTTCATAAGAACAAATATTTGTTCTACTAATTGTTCTGCAATTCTCCTGGTTATTTTTAAAAGGCTAAAGGGCTACACCAGACCAGCAGTTGTCTGTTAGAATAAAATCTGGTTGTTTGTTTGTTTTTTTTTTTAAATTTCATAATTTTACAGTATGTGAAGAAATTAGCTTCTCTAATATTTCTGTCTTTTGTCGAAATTTCTGTTGTCTGTGTTTTGTATATTATCATTAAACCACTTTTCAAGTGAATCCTTGCCAGAATAAACATAATCTTTCTTCGTAGCACATTCCATCCAGACCACATACAACCACCATAGCCCTTTCTGGATTGTCCTGAAATGTAAATTCTTCATTTTCGGACTAGGTACTATTCCTAGTTTATATATTAATTCTTACCCAACTATTATGATATTATAATCGTATCATATTATCAGTTCACAAGGAGTAATCAGTACATTTTTTACTGTGGCAAAAAAGCCCCAAAACTATTTATAAAGAGACCATATGGTTTAAATGTTTTAAAATAGTGCCTTTAAATAGGGATAGAACAAATATGAATGGAAAAAAAACCTCAGCTTTGGTATACTTCTGGCTTCACACTGAAACAGCCAGGAATCTCATTGGGTATTAGAAATGGTCCAGAATTGTATAAATCCTACTTTATCCACTTCTTGAAATATTTATTCAGGTTTCTCTCCTTAAGTTTTCTGCAGATGTGAAGTCAATTAGTCTTCAGTCTTACTGCTACAGTCTCAAAGACCCAGTGTGTGGCCTCCAACACATGGAAAGATGACCAATATGTAAGATGCACAGGGGACTTTTCAGATCTGAAGCCAGCAGTCTGAAAAATAAAGTACCTGGGGAAAGTGTGTCTTCTTTCCACCAACAGTGAAATCAGGTTCAAGGAGAAGTTAAGCATGCAAGTTAGATAACAAGACAAAAGTCAGGCAGACAGAACCTCATTGTTTTTATTTTTCACCATAATGTATTTGTAGTCTGATCTTTTAAAAAGTACATTAATTTAATTTTGTTCCACCACAACTGAGTTTTTTTAAAGACCACTGTAAACATATACATTTTTAATAACCTCAGTTCTTCCTATTTCTCTGCATTCCACTTAACAGAAGTAAGGGAGAAACTGTTAGACAGCAAAACTGCCCACAGTGATAACCTGGCCTAAAAATTCTGTGTTTGAATGGTGATTTCTTGTTTTTGTAGCTGGGTTGTGTGTAGTTCTTTTCTCATATATGGAATAGTTCTGGGTACCGAGTACAGCTGGGATTTATGAATACAAATACAACCTGACTGCATACCATTGAAAGAAAACTCAGTTGCTTGGAGAGTCTATTGGCGAATTCCTTAAGTCTCATTAATCACATATGTGGTGACACTGGAGGGGGCTCTTTACTTTTTTATTTCTCATTTGTCTCAGATATTCCCTATTTATTACAAAATCCCTTCCTTTGCTGGATTTATAATGTGGCTACTTTCAAATACAGTTGTATCCTTTCACTCCCAAGTGAAGCCACCCATGTGTGGGAACCTGGAGCTTTTTGATGAATATCCATATTTGCCACAGAGCAAAGAGACCATGACAGACCTCGGAGATGCTTGTCAGTGTGGCCCACCAGGGAGATGACAATTACAGATGGAGTTTGCTGATGATGCTTGCACAATCTTTTTCCAATTCCCCTGAAGCAGAATGTGTCTTACCCTCCACTCTCCTTTTCTAAGAAGTGATTTCTCTTTAGAAAGATGCATTTCTAATTATCTTTAGAAATGTGGATGTCTAATTAGAAAAATTATGAATTAATCCTCCCTGGAGCACATATTCTGTCTTCATTGTTGATGCCCAGATAAAAAGATACAGAGAATTTTGGTACCAAGATGTGTTTGATGGTCAGGGCCATGCCTGCCTCATGGAGTCCAGCTACGGATCCCTTGAATACATCTTTCCCACTTCCAACTTGTTCATGCCTGCTACCACCTAAACAGACTGATAACTTAAGGATGAAACTTTATCCTTAAAAGGCTCTCATCTGGATTCCAGTCTTGCCTCTGCACAGCAGTACTTGTGGCCACATGCTTTGGAGTGCAGTTATTCTAGGCAGCTTTTTACTCAAAGGTGGCATGGTAGGTACATGGAATGGGTTTGCAGGACGATTTCACCCTGTGTCTACAGTGCAGTAAATAACACTACCCCAGAGGTCTGTAGTATATGCTATTGGTACTGTGCAGTTAGCAAACTGAAATTACATTTGATTTGATGTTCCAGGCACAAATTTTGTGGTACACATGAAAAATATCTTCATCACTTTTTGTGTGTCTGATGTCCATGCTTCATTTGGCCAGAGAGGTGAGATCTAAGCTTAAAATCATCATTATTTGTTAGGAGGTATTTAAAGTTCTTTTTCAAAGCCCATAGCAAATATTCTTGGATTGAAAAAAAATGTGATCTTTCAGAAGAAAAACTATGTGAATCTGTAGATACCAAGTCAAAGCTGAAGATACACAAAAATGTACCCTATCTTGGAGAAATTTTTATTTCTGGTTTACAGCATATGCTGACCTATGCAGCATGTGTAATGTCTAAGCATTACTCACATACACTGACATATGCAGCATATGTAACTTACTCAAAAGCACAAATAAATTTATAACATGATTAATGTAATCTGGCACTCTTGCCCTTATTCCAAATGATGCTTAAATGGTGTTTCTTCTCTTCATGTGATGTAGGTAATTCCCTTTTTGGTTTCTTGGTAGCAATGTGGCATAAAAGAGCAGCAGCATTGCTATTATTCGTACTAATTGTCATGTTAAGTAACGTGATGCTAAAAGCTACCATAGATGTTAACAAAAAATTGCTTCCAGAACAGAAATGTGTGTTGCCATCAGAATTTAACCTCAGGCTGTAACAGTAAGACTGAGACAGAAGGTCGAAGTGGAATCCTGCCAGATTTCCCTGTGCAGATTATGCAGGTGTTTCCCTAAAAAGGAAGAGCTGACAAAAGATATGAGGGCAATTTCTTCCCTCCAAAAGGCAGCATGAGCAAATAGATTTTTGGCATGAATTTTGACCAGGAAATAATTTTTGATCCCCATAATATTTAAATACATTTTTACTGAGCTGCCTGTCCTGTCCTGTCCTGTCCTGTCCTGCTGTCTGGTCCCTGTTGCTGGCCTCAGCACCTGGTTGGTTTTCCTCACCTCACAAGTATTGCCTCATTTACACCACAATTTAAACCTCATAAACCTCTCTGGTTCCCTCTCCTATCCTCATCCTTCCCTCTACTCTGGGTTTCTCCACAGCCCTTCTCTGCCTCCCAGCACAGCTCCAGTCCAGCCCAGTCTCTCCTTAGATCTCATTGCATGGGATGTGAGTAAGTAGCATTCTTGGAAAGGGAGGAAAATTTCTTCAATTTGCATGATTTTGTAATTCCTTGCCTTTTCTCTTTTCTCTAAATTAAATCACTCAGTATCTGAACAAATAATTGAAGTGTTGAAATTAACTCAAAATTACTCAAACCTGTGATTAAGTCGCAAGTCAAGATTTTTACTTTTTCCTTTTCTTTCATTCTCTCTCTTTTTTTATTTTTTCCCCCACTTTTCTTATTAATGGTGAGTTCAAGCAAGGAAGAATTGCCAATGTGTTCATGAAAAACTGACAGTCAATTCATCTGCAGAAAAAAACCCAACAAACTAATAGCTAAGTCTCCAATCCAGGAGAACTACATCAGCTTGCACCTGGCATCAAAATGGCTTAGTTTAATCAAATTGAAAAGCAGGAAAGGCTTGCCGCCTAGAAATGAACACAGAGAATTCAATGGGTGATCAAATATGAGATTTAAAATATATATATTGGGTAAGTCATGTTGGGTAAGTCTTCCTCCCTTCCTGGCACCTAGGAAGCTGGAAATGTATTCCTGGCCCTACCATTGAACAGGTCTGTAGGTGAGGTTAGCACACCTCTTTGGTTCTGGGTTGTTTTTTTTTTTTAATTTTTGCTATTCAGACTACTCTGAAATTTGACCCCTGCAGCTGAAACATTTATAAAGACAGAGAATATATTTTTATTAATGCCAGAGATACAGTTGTAAAAAGTCAAGCTTCTGAGATCTCCAAGCCTCCTGGACTTCATTATTGGTCCTTGTTCAGAGCAGCATGCTTGAACTCATTAAGATCACATACCAATCCTGTCAGCTTCCATGATAAAAGCTTATCCTCACACCTGCAGTGGAGCACAGAGGGGCAATGGTGAGGAAAGCTCAAACACTCTGCTCTGGCTCCTTGCAAGCCCATCCCAGGAGCCACCAACCCATTGCAGGCCATCTCTACAAACTCAGAGGAGCCCAGGTGCCCAAAGGCAGGTGAAAACGCAAATTGAGGACTCAGAAGAATGGAATTTCATCCTTCCCTCAGGGAGGGAAGACTTTGCATTTGTGTTTTGTGTCTGTTTTTGTGTCTGTGTGTGTTTGTGTATGTGTGCCCACAAGGAATATATGCTCTACTCCTTCACTGGTTGGAGCTGGGGCATGCAGCTGCTGCAACCTCACCTCAGTTAGGCTTCCAGATTTGGCCCTAACAGCCAGCAGTGTTCTTCTGTCACAGAAGACATAGAATGGTTAAGAGGGACCTTAAAGATCACCTAGTTCTAATCCCCCTGCCACAGGCAGGGACACCTCTCACTAGACCAGATTGTACAAAACTCCATCCAGCTTGGCCTTGAATGCTTCCAGGGAGGGGGCAGCAACAACTTTTTTGTAACAACAGAACCAGATTACTCAAAGTTGCCAAATTCAGCTGCTGAGGGATTCAGTAAAGCAAGTATTTCACACTTTGAACTGAGAACAACTCAAGCCTGGAGAGGCAAATCCATAGAGTGATGTTTGAGGGGAGGGTAAGACAGGTAAGCCTGGCAGCTAAATGAGCCAATTGAGTGTGAATGTTGCTCTGACCAAAGTTAAATTTCACTCCATGTCCACCCACCTCCCCAGCAGACAGTCACCTGAGTTAAGCTACACTCAAGCTATTTTTGTTGAAAAAAGCAGAATGTGGTTCAAAGCCTACTGCAGTTTCTCAGAAGGCTCCCTTAGGCATGGTATACAATAATAAAGACAGAAATGGCCTGTTTTGCAAAATGGCATTATTGCATGAACGTATTCTGGACTGACCCACCCTGGAAAATACAACCTCAGAGCACTGATGTTTGAGTAGGATCTTACTCTGCACATCCCCAGCTATTCTCTCCTTTCTCCCCCCTCCTCCCCATATATACTGTAAAGGACAATTGAGCACAGTGTTGAAAGCTTAGAAATACTGTGAGAAACATTATACTTGGAGTATCAGATATATGAGGTGAGTGATGAGAGGCATGATTTAGGCTCCGCCCAGGAATTTTGGGATTTGTTCCCTGTTTCCAAAGTGGAAACCTGAAATGGAAGACAACTGAATGAAAAGAATGTTTACAATAGTAATCTGTGGTAGGGTATAAGTGAAGCAGGTTTTAAATTGTGGGGATTTATTAGGGAAAAATATGCATTCCATCATTTCCAACATTTGTTGTGAACAAACTGGGTTTGTTCAGCCTTGAGAAGAGAAGGCTTAGGGGAGACTTTATTACAATGTTCCAGTCCTTAAAGGGGGGCTACAGAGAAGATGGTGACTCCCTTGCCCCTTCGCAAGACAAGGGGCAACGGGCACAAGTTGCTCATGGGGAGGTTCTGATTGGGCACAAAATGAACATTTTTCACTATGAGGACAGACAGACATTAGAATGGTCTCCCAGGGGAAATGGTGGATTTCCCCACTCTGTAAAGTTTTAAGTCTCAGCTTGACTGGGTGCTGACATATTTCATATAAACAATAATATTAGAAGGGTTGGAGCAGATGGTCCTTGAGCTCCCTTCTAACCTGACATCCTATGATTCTATGATTCTATCTTGCTGATAGAACCACCATATCTCTCTTCTATATAAGCTCCGAGAAAAAGAATATCTGGTAAATACAGCTGTAAATCCTCCTCATTGTTTATGAATTCAAGTTCCAGTTTTACTAATGTAGCAATTTCCTTAGTTTTCCTCTTCAAAATATAACAAATACCACGAAAAGTAAGGTGATTTTTCTTGCCTCAAAAACTTTATCTATTGATATTTTGTGATTTTTCAGGTATTTGGTTTCCTTTTTAAAAAGCAAATTGATTGTGAATAATATTGTCAAAACTTTCTTGTTTTCTATTTTTCAAAGTAATTCTTACATAGAAAATATTTTTCACTCAAAAAATGTTGGCTACCTATAAAAATGCAAGTTTTTGAAATGTACCTTTTTTAAAAGAAAGTAGTGCCACTGGAGAAGATAAAACAGTCACTGATATCTCAAGCTGCTTCTTGGTTTGCAGTGAGAGGCATAGGAGAGTAGACTATTAAAATTCTGCTGCTATTCTAGAATGACTTGTGTCTAATCCTCAAGGGCTGTAGAAAAAAAGAGCTTTGTTACTGCTAAGAGACATTTATCTTGAATTATATTAAGCTAGATAACTTCAGGAATTTAAAATTAAGTCTCTCAGGCTCTGCTGAAATGCTTTTTCCCTCCAATTTCCTCTACAAAAGACAAAATAGGATGGAGAATTTCAGCCATGCACAAGTTCACTTTTTTGCTATAAGAACCAGCTTGTTGCCAATTTCCGTCAAAATAATTCCCCAGGTTAAATCCTGGTCCTATTGAAGTCATTGTCCAAATGCTCATTGGCTGTGAGGGGAGATCAGGATTGTCCTGTTCAATTCATTAGTGATGGTATGAACCCCAAGTAGTATTACGCTTCCTTTAAAGAAAGAGAAGCTCCTACTTACTGTTATATATACTAACGTTATTTCTCACACGTTTATTGTGTTACTCTCCTTAATTTGGTGCCATGCTGGGTCCCTGTGGGATGCCACTCAAACATTATGTCAACGATCTCAAAATTGAACTCCAGTGCTTTATTTTACAAATGGCTTCTAGCAGATGTGTGGCACACTTTATTAACTTAAGTACCCATTAGTTGAAAATTTCATTAGTTTGGGGGAAAGGGATCAGTTTCGTCAATAGATCTGGTATGGGTGGACCCTTTGTGTCAACCTGACCCATATCAAAATGGATTATTGTTGTAAGTGAGACAAGTGACCTAATGTTCTGCCTATTATGCACACATGATCTATAACCTTTTAAAATACTAGTGTGGGAAAGGAGCACACTTCACTGCATCCCCAAACCACAGATTCTTAACAGGTGGCAGTCCCTCTCTTAGCAACCTTTGCCATGGGCTGTCTGCGCCAGCATATGAATTATCAGGGGGTACAGTTTCCAACCAGGTAACCAGGGGAAAGCTGGGATGGAGAATGAAACCAGAATAATGAACGGCCCAGCAGACATTTTAATGAGCACAGAAGGCAGCTGGTGGAGCTGGGTCTGTAGTGCCATCGTCTGACTGACCGGCGCACTTCGGCCAAAGCCTTCTGCCTCTTGCCTGCAACTTTAGGCCTGAGAAAGCCAGAGGTAAAGCTGGATGTGGTTATAGCAGTAGCATATGGTATATTTTACTTCACAGTTTTAATGTTTTGATGCTGTTTGCTCCTTGAATGATGGCAGCAGTAGTTTCCAATGACCTTGACCTTGTTTTGGAAACCATGTTAAGGCCAACTTGAAGGCCCAATGCAAAAATATTTGGTGGGACCACCCACTAAAATCTGCACTACATAACCCTTTGGCTGTTTTGTGCAGCAGCTCTCACACCTGCCCTGAATTTCTTGAATTTCTGAAGGGGGTAAAGTAAAACGGTCTGGAAATGATGAATCATTTTACATAGCAAAGGACAGTCTTTTTTATCAAGTTATAACTTCAAGGTTCTCCTCACCTTATATTCCTCACTAAACACCAGTATATTACAATAATATTACAGTAGCAAAGCAACTTATTTCTGGAGCGCAACTACTATGATGTATCCTGCATCCTACCCAGAGCTCTGCCAATACACAGATAAAACTCCTCTGTTCATTGCCTGCAGTGTAAGAAGTGGACATGAATACGCAAAATAAATCTTAGGTAGCCTTTTAAGTGGATTGTTAGAAAATGCTGTTGAAAAAATACAGACAGAAAAGTACAGTCCTCCGGAAACTGCAGAAGTGCCTCCATACTGAAGGACACTGATTCTCAAACATCTTGTTCTGGTGGCTGACTGACTCCTCTGGGAGTACCTGGAGATGACCTGTTTCCATCCCTTCATCGTCAGGCGGTGAGCAATGCAGGCACATGTGAAGTAAAGCTGATTTGAGTTTGTGCCCTTCAGCCAACCTAAATGAGATGTATCATTGTTCATGCATCTGAACGATAAAGCATGTGCACTTTCCTGCTATAGAAGACCCCTGCAGTTACTGGGAAATCCCTGAAAGCAGGATGCTGCTGCTGGGAAGACTGTACAGCTTACCTCTGCTGAGATATGGAAAGCAGGGTTAGGTTGGATAAACTGCTCCTCCTGGAGCAGCTCATTTCAGCTGCTATCCTCAGGTAGACTGCTCAGCACTTTCCTACATATTTCATACATCTTGCCAACAAACACCAGCATGTTAGTGGTAGGATAGGAGGTGTGAGATAGCCAGGAAGGTACCAGCTGGGATGAACTGATCCTGCCAGAGCCACTGATCTGATTCACAGCCAGTTCCTCCCAGCAGTGTTCAGCAGACAACAGATGGGACTGGACAGATGGCACTGACTTGGAAAAAAAGGCTTGTTTTTAGTGTTGTGTGTTTGGGAAGCAATGGGTGGTTGTTCTCAGTGTTTATGGTGAGAGAATCTGTTGTGGAAAGATCTGTTCATCTTCAGTAACAGAGATAGTCCTTTCCTGGAACAAGACATTTCTCTCTGTTGTTAACTGAAAACAAAAAATACCCCAAAGAATCACTAAACTAAACCATGGTATGTTATGCTTAACCTTCTGTCCAGTGCTGAACAGACAAAGAACTTATGGAGATTTAATTCTACTCATTGCTGAGGACCTCTCTCTCAAGTCAGTAGGGAAACGTGCACTCCAGTTGCTTCTCCACCTCAGGTTCATTGCAATAATTTCTGTATGTTTTGCTGGAAAATGCTTTCTCAGAGCCAGGTCTCCCATGATAGCAATATGGAGCATACACTATACACTTTCCCTTTTTTCTTCAGAGACTAATATAACCTTCGCAGCACTTTCAGCTTGAAGTGAATTGTATGACTTGAGGTCTATAGAATAACATGAATCACCGGACAGTAATTTATAGGGTCACCTCATAATTACTGCTGAGTATAACATGACTTTGTTTTGGGGGACATATGCAGGAGAAACACTATATTCAAAAAAACTATCTTCTTTTTTCAAGCCAACATTTTTCCAAATGGGAGTTGATTTTTTAACTTTATGTTAAAAATAATCATTTTCAAAACAAAAGGGAAAATAAAACTTTTGGAAATGGTGGCAATCTTCTTGCTCCTGCAAGTTTCTTACAGGGAAGTGGGAAGCAGTCTTTGACTTTCCTGAAAATGGTGATTTTTTTTCACATATAAAGAACTGAGATCTGTAATAAGAATGAACTAATTAGATGATAACAAGGCACATTGCACATTAATGTTTGATACAAACCCAACATGCTGTATTTGGAAGGAAAGCGGGCTAAAGCAAAGAAGAAGCCAACAACTTAAAGGGGAAAAATTATGTTTTGGGCTTGTTTTTCAGATTCTCAGATTTCTGTATTTACTGCCATTAAGTTTAAACTACTCCATACTCTTCTGCATGGAAAAGGTAGAAGCAGAGAGGGGTATAGACTGCAGCGCTCATATGATAGTAAATGCAAAAAAGCTCTTGGGGCAAAACCCCCTCTGTGTTATTTTGATAATCTGGAAAACTTTGAGGGTCTGAGGATTAATTTTATTTTTCACATGATAGTATACTATTTTCATGGTCACTAGGAGCACCCTTGACTCCTGGGAAGACTTAATTCTCCCCTCCCTTCCTATTTCTGGTGTTCAAGTGGGAATAGAGGAATTTTGATAATCACAAAAATTTCTGTCCTCAGCACTTTCCTTGGCCTGCAAGCCAAACTGTCCTCCTTCTGCAGGTGGAGTCATGGAACATAAGGAACACGCTGCAGGTGGAGAAGATGTGGATACCCATTGCCTCTTTTTGCTTGTGCAAAAGCTGCAGTTACAGGAGGGATGGCTGCTTGTGTGACCCTGCATGCCTTCAAAAGGCTCAAGGAGGAGGCTGAAAGGCCTGACTGCTGTCTGAGCAGGACTGCAGAGATGAAACCTGCTTGGTCATACATCCTCAAAAGTTTCTAAGAATGACATTGTATTCAGGATAGTTGAAGAAGAAATCTCACATTTCCAGGAAAGGTGCTGTACAAGAAGTTTACCCTTGGTATACATTTGTAGGACCAGAACCAGAGATCCTATTGAATCCTACCAATGGGTTAAAAGCACCAAGACAGCTCACACCAGAGCAGTGACTGTAGAGGCTTGACAACCAGAAAAAAGCAAAACCTGTGCAACAAGTACAGTAAATGCTGTGCTACCAAAGCCCAGCTTCTTGTTCTACTGCTATTCGGGATCGCTTAATGCTGTCTCACATTCCAGATGTGCATTCCAGGCTTCTCCAGTTCTGAAAATATGCTTGGCTTGACCAAGCATGTTTGGGTTTTTTTTTGTTTTTTTTTTTTTTTAATTCCAAGTAAGGATGTATTCATTTGCAGTCATAAAATTATGTATATTTATGGAGGAAAGCTTGGGTTCAGTATGCCAACACACTGATTATGAGTGTGTAAAGAGGTACTGTCAGGCTGCATATGTTTTAAATATCTAAAATCAGAGACCAAAATATGTAGGGACAGCAGATGAATTAGAGATACATTTGGAAAATTGTGGTTACATGTATCTGGTAAATTAACATAGTCAAGACATGGGCACAGGCACCGGAATATACTCATCCATGCTGGTCAATCATTAGAACAGTCCTGGGGGTAGCTTTGGCCTGGATCAACTAACAATCTCCCAAACAGTTCCTAGGTATGTTTTGTGAGTTAGTACAGGCCAGGGATGATTGCCAGTAGGCAACACTCAGGCAGCTGTCCTGTTCTAGAGGTTAAGGGAGTTTAATATTATAAACGTGATCAGATTGTTCCAGATGGCTTGATGGTCCTGACACTGTTTAGCTTACTAATATAGCTGTAACCCTTAGGTTTTTATACTCATCCACTTGGTCCTGTGACTCACACAACAAGCAGCTGTGGTGATTTAAGATGTTATTGCACCTGAGCTCTTTGTTACTGGCTCTTCCTGACCCCACTGTAGAGCTGCTGAAAATAATATGCTTCAAGAGTTTTAGACCAGTGAAGGTCAAGCCATGATGTGAGGTCTGTGCAAATACTGAATATGGGGAAACAAGCAGTTTAAGAAGGTACTTCCTCCTCCCCTTACATCTACATATCTATAAGCCCTTAGCTAAGGCCAAAGCTCTCATCAGAGCTACTGCTGCCTCACTTTTCACCGTGGGATGCCTTTAATTGTGAGTGACCTTTTGGATAATAATCCTTTCTTAAAGTTGTTATTTAGCTTCCATGGGCTGCTGGGATCATGAATCTGTGTGTTTCTGACTGATAGTGCACAAGAGTTTTGCATCCTAAAATCTGTATAGCAATATTTTCCCCCGTTTCAATCACACTTGTTTGTAGTGATGAATTAACTTTAACAGGTTTAATTTCTGTTCAGTTTTCCCAGGCAGATTGACTGTGAATAGAGCTTCCAGTGGCCTGTAGGACTCTGTTGGGGTACAGCAATGATAAGTAGTGCACTTCTCTCTTGTCCATGGCTGGGATGAGCCTCCAGCTTCTGGAAGGACTGGCACTGACTGAGTTTCTGTGTGTTTCCTTATATTTTAGGACATTTTCCCTTTAGAAAGTTGCAACACTCTTTGGCTCAGTGGCAGAGGTTGTGGTGTTCTCTTTCCCATACCCAGGGCTGTGGCTGTCAAAGACAGGAAAATCAGTGACCAGGGCAGGCATCATCCATCTCCACAGAGACCTCCTTGCCTGGTGGTTCCCCAACCTCATGCCAAGCCTGTTTATTCTACATCTCTCCAGGACCACCCATGCCTCATCTCCACTGTGACATGGGCCACCTGCCCACTGTGACAAGGACATTTCATCAGCAGGGGTGGTGCCAGAAATCATGTATGTCCCAGCCAACCTTTGGCTACCCAAGCTAAAAGGGTGGCAAACTCCCTCTGCTCATGGCTCTGGTGACCTTCCATCTTCCTGTGAGACTGTGATGGACATGCAGTTGGAATACTTATCTGTCCTGTAGAGCTTTGACAGCACTCCAGAGGGAGAGGAAAGGAGCATGCTATGGTCTGGTTACATCCCTGTCTCTGTGTCCATCTGTAATACACAGGAAAGGCCACAAACGTGGGGTAGCCCTGCCCTGTCCTACCCAGCCAGCCCTTACTCACCCAGCCAGTCTGCCAGCTGGCTGCATCACCAGCCCCCTGCAACATGACAACCACAAATGTTTTGCCCACTGTGACATGGCTACGACATCACCAGGACTGGTACATCACTGTGACATGACTATTATCTTCCAACACTGAAGTGAGTAGAAACAATTAAATAATATTAACATTTGTAGTAACAAAACCAATAACAACAATGACAATAAGATAAACTGGTAATGCTGGGGAGGAAAATTAAGTAGCTATAAGAGCAATTCAAAGAACAGTAGCTCAGCACAGGTTACAAGAGAATTAGAAAGGTCCTGTCCACTGCCCAATTTTAAAGACTTGTGCTACTGCTTGCTGCTGAGATTTGAGCAGCTGAAGGGAAATTTTAGAAGAAAAAGGCTTGTCAGGTAGACTGAAGGTGCTGTTTCACACCTTTGGAATTAAAGACACATTGACCTCCAAACCCTGCATCCACCAATTGTTGCTGGCACTGAGGCTGTTCTAGTGTGAACCACAAGTGTCATGAATTCAGTTGGGGCACTGGAACAAAATGGATATATTAGCTTTCATCTTTTTGGTTTATGAAGATGCGTTGTACCCTCTTCAGCTGGCAAGACCAGAGGCAAAGGGCACAAATGAAATACAGCTGATTCCCTCTGAACATCAGGAAACACTTTGTTATTGCTGAGGGAGTGACTGAACACTGGCACAGGTTGCCCAGTGAGGTTGTGGAAACTCTGTCCCTGGAGATATTAAAAAGTTGTCTGGATATGGTACTGGGAAACTGCCTTTTGGTGGCCCTACTTGAGCAGGGGTTGATTGGACAAGATGATCTCCAGATGTCCAGCCTCAGCCCCTGTGATTCTAATTCTGTGAAAGCATTTGATGACCAGGAGCATGATCTGCATGAGCAAAATTGCTCACTCTGATTTAACAGCCTGATAAGTGGCTTAAAATGGGTAGAATATGTAAAAATCCCCTGTGGCTCTCTACCAGACACTTCTAGGGCGGTATCTGAAGGGACACAAAAAGGACATAAACAACCTTGAATACAAGTGCCCAAAGCCAATTATAGCCCCCTGAAAAAGGTTCCCAAACTCTGGTGTGCATATTGCAATTGGTGCACATATTGCAGATGCTCCTAGAATGATGTGTATGTATGCATGACTGGTCTTCTTAGTATGCTTTTTCCAGGGGGCACTACCCCAAACAAATTGTGGTTCATAAGCTGGTAGTAGAAGACAAGCTCAGAGTTTAATTAATTGGGCATAGGCCACTTGCCTTGGTCAGTCTCCTTGCTTTCTTACACTGTTTGGCTGGAGAAACACAGAGCAGTAAGTGTAATTTAAAAGACATCTTCAACATTTTTTTACATCCTTAGCATCATAGCACATGTCATTTTTGTTCTCCAAAATATGTGGGGAAAGTGTGGTCATCTCACACAATACAAATGGACGGCTGCTGGTTACTGGTTCTGCTAATCAGCAGTGCATTCTAATAACAAACAAATTTTACTACTTATTTTAAGCCAAGTTTATGTGTTTATTTTAAGAACAAAGGCCTAATTGCATAAAGTATCAGTATTGCTCCAGCCAAAAAAAAATCATAGACATCCCAACCCTCCCTTCCCCAAAATTAAAAAGAAGTCTTATCTGGTTGACTGCAAGAGCAACATTCTTAGATTAATCTCAAAAAGACATTTAATGAATAAGAGGAATGTATTACGTCAAAGCAAAAGATCACATTTATTGACCTATCTTTTCCCCAAAACAGTATCTACATGTGTTGATGATAAACAACATCAGACTTTCCTCTACTTATATGATACTAATATAGGTTTTGTGGAGCACAAGAAGTGCTGAAACCAGGTTTGATACACATTTGTGTTGCTTTGTTGATTTTGAGTTCCACTGGGAGATTTTCAGGCTAGGGCATTCCTAATTTTTCCTTTGAGGAGTCTCTGACACTAAATAGGCATGAACAGCCTTTCCCTTTTTTAAGATGCTTACATTGGTTAAGGCCTTACCATGAAACTGTAATTTTGATTGAAAGGTATCTCTTGAGATTAGCACCCTACATAAAATATGGCTAACTTTGAAGTCATATTGAGATGTGAACTAAGGTGAAGTTGCCTGGAATTATGCTCATCTGGGTTCTGAACACCTCCAAAAGAGATTCCACAGCCTCTTTGGGATCTGGACTAGTTTTGGATCACTCACAGGGTGACATTTCAGTTTTTTACTTAACATGAATTTTATCATTTGCTTCTTGAATTTTCGGTCTGAGAACAGCTTGACTGTCTTCTTTAACCATGCAACACATTGTGGAAGATAGCAATAATGTCTACCTTTAGCCAATAATATCTACCTTTAACTTTTTCCTCTTAAGACTCAGCATAGCCATTTGTATCCCTCTTGTTTGCACTTTGTGTGCTCCAGCCCCCTGGCTAGTTTGCTGGCCACTGCTGAGCTCACTCTGGTATGTCCATGGGTCTCTTTCACTGTGGATCCCCAAAACAAGCACAGTAATTCAGATGTGGGCTTTCAAATGCCAAACTGAGAAGAAGGATCTTCCCTGAACTGCTAGCTACAAATTCCCTGTTAGCCATTGGCCCTCTTGGGCAAAAGACTATCCTGCTGATTTGTGATCAACTTCTTGTGTCCACAAGGAGAATACAGGTAGATAGACATAACAGGTAAATGTATGTATTAAACATTCCATGTTACATCTATGTGTATATATATCCTAAACTTTATCCTCCCCAATGGAAAAAGTGTACTTTAAAAAGTTCTGTTGCAACCCTATCCACAGCAGAACAAATGGGCTATCTGCTAACTACATTATGGTGGACATCAGAAGTCACTATGGGAGTTCTTGACTTCAGAAACGGAGATTGGCTGCACACCAGACACAGAGCAGAAGTGGAGGTAGTGTGAAGAAGCAGCTGAGCTTAGCATCAGACTTTCCAGCATGTGCTGGCTTTTCAGTATCAATCTTTGCAGGCTACACTTTTCTACTTTAAATTCTTTTTGTTGCAATTATTTTGTTTTTTAATGGCAACAAAAAAGTAATTTAATTTTTTTAAATAAATCATCTTCTCCTTGTAATATTGACTAGTTTGCATGCCTTGCTAAACATTAAACCAGATGAAATGGGGCTTGGTTACATACAGTTAAGTTGCATGCTTTTTGTGAACAGTAAATGAGATAACTATTTGTTATTTTTTTAAAAATGTTCACCCGTAGAAAGAAACATCTCTATTAGACAGAAAAAATGACTTCACAAAGGTGCATTATGTGGCAGCCAAAAACTGAAACGGGTGGCAGATTATTTCCAAAGTTAAAAGTTTATGGCAAAACCACGATATAAATTAACTGCTAGCAGCCACTGAGTCTATTCCTCGGATCATTTATCTGTATGAGTGTTATATGTTTGATGCCTGGTATGTATGATAGTTTTGGGGTGGACTAGAGTGTTTCTGAGTGATTTAGCACACGAAATCAACTCCAGGTTTCTAACAAAATAAGCATGATGATGGGAGAGAGAAGTCAATACATGTATTTTGATTTCTTGTTGCTATTAAAGTGTGTCTATCTACTTCATGGCCTTCAGCACCATTAGTGTCATTATATTATTTCCAGGTCTTGAATTAATTTTATTAGACAAATCTGGGAAATTAATAAATGAGGAAATGAGGTGACCAAATCATGCAGCGGATCCAAAGCTGGCCTAGGAACTGAACCCAAATCCAGAATGCGAGCTGTTGAAGCAGATCCTGTCTCTGAAATGGATAATATGTTGTAAGGATAACAGACATGGGTTATATGTTAAGAAGATATGTAAAAAGCAGAAAGATAGTCATATTCAGGGGAAAACTTAAGAAGGAAGATGTAGAAATCAAGATCACATTTGTATAGACATGGACACAAAGAAATTGCTCAGGTGCTGGAAAAGAGATTGCATGGAGGTGAGGGTCGGTCTTTCTCCCTTGTAACAAGCAGCAGGTCAAGAGGAAATGACATCAAGTTGTGCTAAGAGAGGTTTAGATTAGGTGTTAGAAGAAAATTCTTAGTGAAAGGGTACTTAAACACTGGAATAGGCTTCCCAGGGAGGTGATTGAAACACCGTCCTAGAAGGTGTTTAAAAGACAAACAAATGTGGAACTTAGGAACATGGTCTAAACACTGGGCTAGGCAGAGTGATGTTATGGTTGGTAGAATAAGGTTATGGGTTGGACTTGATGATGTTAAATGTCTTTTCCAATTAGAACAATACTGTGACTCTGTGAAATCACAAGGCTGTTATCCCAGTAGTAAAACACTTTTAAAGTGTTAAAGTAAAGCGTTAAAAGTAAAACTTACTTTTAAAAACAAAAGTGTGTTTCTAAAAGGACTGGAAATTTTCAGTTCAGATCTTTTGGAGGAGGAACTGGCCCATGGTGAATGAGATGTACCAAACCATTTCACAAAATTATTCATCAAATTCATCAAGTTATTTCAGCTAAAAGGAGAACAAAATTAAGTTAAACTGCCTCACAGCTAAAAAACATAACTTTTTTATTTTGTTCTTAAAAACAAATTGAAGCTTTAGTTGATGAGCTTGGTGGAACAGCATTGGTGAAGCTGCTGAATTAATGGGACCTGAGTGGGAAGAGTTACATCATCTGAATGCTGACAGGCATGTTGGGAGGACTTGGCTGGCTCAATGTGCTGAAATGAAGGGGATGACCTAAGGATTAAGTATTAGCTTAAGGCTTTAAACTTGACAGTAGTGTACATTGTATATGCGTGTGTGTTTGCATGGATGTGTGCACATATAGACAGATGTGCCTAAGAGAGAGAGAGACGAGGTGGGGTTTATATTGTTGTAATGCATTTGACTTCATAACTTTGAGTATAAAGGCTATGTGTGAGGCATGTGTATTCCTTCAAATTTGGCTGGTTTTCTGTTCTGCAACATGAAAATTAAATGCTTTTGCATAACTTTCCATAGTGCTTGTAAATAGCTGTAAGCCTGTCATTACCACAGAGAGAAAAAAAAAAGAAAGACTTATTAAAGAAACAAGTATAATAACAAGCAAGAAAGAGCATTATGGAGAGGCTGTGTGCCAACAATGTGAAATGTCTGAAGTGTCACTCAACACAAAGGTAGTGGGTGTTTCTGACACCATTTTTATTAATGTTTCTTTGAGAACATTCAAAAGTAGTAATCCTGAAATAAACTAACACAAACGTTAAACTTCAGAGACAGTGATACCACCTCTTCACTGTTCTCTCTTTCTTGCAGCATAATATGAATGTCTGTGTGAAGTGTGAGGGAGTGAGAATGTACCTGTGAAAAGGGGATTTTTTTGTGAAATGCAGCAGCTTGATTTGGTTGCCTTAGCAGTCTAATAGCATCTTGTTACTGGCTTTGAATCTTAATGGACTTTCAGGCTAGCCACTGATTAACAACTTAGAAGTAGTATTAAAGGTTTTAGTAGAAAAAGAAATAAATGGCATTTCAGAGTCACTGGTGAGTGTCGTGTGGGGATGTTTAAGACACTGGTGATGAAACAGGGTGTGTGTATATATACTGAACCTTCCTCATGAAACCTCCCAATAGAACTGTTATTGCCAGTGCTTTTAGAGCAATAGTAGAGTTGAATACAAGGGCATCCATAAAACATATTCTACCAAAAATAGTTCTGAAAAAAAACCAAAAAACAAACTATCAAGCTTTTTCAAAATAACGTCCTGTAATCATGGTAAATACTACTGCAAGATAATGAGTAGGTATATGTTCACTTTTTTCCTCTACTTGACAACATCATTGGAATATATCTGAACTGTGGCAGAGGTAATGCTAGCAGGGGAAATGTGTGGGGTAAGAACTCTATATTATAGAGAAGACCTATTTGTTTCCAACCCTTAGCTAAAGCTGTACACAAACCAGAGCAGAATCATCTTTTGATACTTTAACTTTGTAAGTATAACCAGGTGGTCCAGAAGCCCAGGAGTCCTCAGTCTCTTTCAGTGTAACTTGCATAAAGTAACTGCAGAAGTGACAGTCAGCACCCAGTTGCAGGTCTGTTACTTTTCCTCGTACATCTCCTTGATTGAGACCATCTTTACTCACCACTGTGGTTTCTTCAAAGTACCTAGCCATGCCATTGTAGGATAGATCCAGTGAGTATTTTCATTCTCTATGCTCTCTTGGCTGTCCATTTGGTTTACTCCTTGCTTCAGATCAAGTCTCAGGTCTGCCAGGCATCTACACTACATATCGATTTTGGCTATGGTCAGAAACAACCAAAATTTCCCTCTTTGGGGAAACTTGGATGCTGAATAGAGAGATGTTCCAAGTCCTGTTTCCTATGGACTATATAAGATTTGAGCTAGTTCATATGGCTTCTTCAGAGACAGGAACTTGCTCCTCAACTCCCAAAGGCAGTATAGATTTTTCTACAAATTCAAGATTGTTTCTAGCATGTCCTTTTGAAATAATTTGTTAGAAAATGAAAAAAAAGTTATAACTTGTAGTGGGTCTGCTTACAGCAAACACCTGGCAAAGTCTTCACAACAGAATCATGGTGTAAGCATCACACAGGTCCTTTTTACTTCTTTAAGTTGGTGGTGATACTTCTGCTCAGTGTGCTTGATCCTCTCCACAGATGTCCAGATTAGCAGATGACCATTCTCAGGAGATATAACGTTGCTGTTTATTCTTCTAACAGCTACCAAAATCACTGTGTCAGAATATAAGAATAAGAAAGTAAGAACCATAGCATGCTTTTGTGGTCAGTTCCCTCATATTGGGAAAGCATCCAAAGGGATACTTCTGCCTAAATTGCCATGAATAACACAGGAAAGATGCAGAACTGGACAAGATTTAAATTGTTGGAATATTTCAGGGGAAGTTAGGATGCTTGCAAGATGACTATAGACCAGATGAAGAGTACATGATATGGCTGTGGGGAATGATTGTGTTAGCCATGAAGCATTTGTCCTATGTTCTTACTTACACATCCTAACTGGTTTTGCAAACTTACACTCATATAGGTACATACCCAATATTATAGGAGTTACTGGCTGTTTGTGAACATGGTTACATAGCCAAGTGCATGGTAAGTTCTCAGAGAAAAAGTACTTTAAGGTAGTTAAAGGCAAGGGCAGGGTTCTTTTGCCCATCCCCACATTCTTATCAGTAAGAGAAGCAGTGAGGTGTTGCTTCTTGTCCAAGAACAGGTGAAAGAAAAGGTTTTCAACTCTAAATGTTAAAGCATGTTTGAAATCCCCTGGACTCACAAATTCTGATGAGCTTGGAACCCCAAAGTATTAAATAGAAATTAAGGAAGATTTCCACTGAAGATGGTTCAGGTTGATACAAGTGAGCATCACAGGCACTGTTCCAAAGAATATCAGAGAGGTGTCTGGTAATATCCTGGGAACTGTGCAATTTGCTAGGGGTTTCACCTGTATTATGTCTGGTTAAGGATGAAGCTATTTCCTGGAGAAGAGCTGTTGTGTTATCTTACTTTTATTAACAGGAGGATTTTTAAAATGTTATTGTTTTAAATGCCTCAAGACATTTTGTGAAGTGTTGTAAAACAAGAAAACTGTTTTTAACTCTGTATAATACGTGTTGCTTATGTAAGGGGAAGGAAGGAAACTGGTCTTCAGCACATCTTTGGTTTTTTTTAAGGTCAATCTAAAGATAGAAGTTTAAGATTACTAGCAAACTTGCCTTGACACCTTTTTGCCCATAGTTCAGACAGGATTGCTTATCAGGCTATTTGAACTGGAGATAAAAGATGGATGGACTTAGCCTAGTTTGCCTTGACCATACTATTTCAGTTTCTTGCTATTCAAATTTGCCTTCATCACACCAGTTCAACACTTCTGGCAGTTCTATAACTGGATTGGTGAATAGTGGATATAGAGGTTTTATCAGAAATACAGTGGTATGTACAAGTCTAGTGTTCAATGCTGCCTGAACTGTGGCAGCCTAGTGACAGGGGTTATTCAGATTGGTGGCTGCATTTGAGTTTGGTATCCAGGTCTATGCCTCATGGCTTCAGTCAGAATGATAATACATTTACATGCAGGGATACCAGAAAGCTTCTCTGTATTTATGTGCTATATTAGAATAATGAAGCCAATTCTTCATAAAACATTTACCAAAGAGATATGCACAGTGTTAAGTATGGTAACCTCAAGCCATACCACCTCACACAGAGAACCAGAGAGTAACTCAGTTTGGAAGGGAACTCAGGAGATGTCCAGTGCAACCTCTTGTGCAAAGCAGGGGAAACCTTCAACCCAGTCCAGGTTGTTGAAGGCTTTGCCATCAGATCTTGCAAACCTTCGATGTGTCCTTTTGTTCTTCAAGGGCTCAGTCTTCCTCTCTGTCCTGGATAGGTAATGAAATGAGGGAAAGGGTGACGAGAATCATAAGAATATTTACATGTTTTAGTATGGGACCAGAATCAAGGGATTCTTGGCTCTGGCAGACTTCTTCTGTGATACTTGGTAAAACTGGGTAAAAATCTATGAATAATCTCTGGTTAGTGGTGCACAGGTAACCTTTTTTCTAGTATGTCTTGAATTTGTTAATGATTAATTTTCCTGTCTGCATGGTTTTTCAGAGATACATTTTGCGTAGATTTTTGATAGATAATAACATAGTGTTTGTCCTACAGGATCCCAAAGTACTTCTCAAGTTATACACATAACTGGCCAAAGCCTACTCCTGCTGACGCCAACAGACGTTTTGCCATTGATTTCATTTGGACCAGGGTTTGGCTGTGTAGAAATGGAATAAAAGCAATTCTTTATGTCCACGTGGCCTTTAATAAATTCCCACCTGAGCTATAAATCTGCCAGCAGAAGAGCAGTACAAAATTCAGTGTCACTCACTGAACAACTACATGTTTCAATATAAAATTTGTAATGTATTAGTAAGCTATGATAGTTGCTATAAAGTGTCAGAGCTGGAGACGGATGATACACTCTATGGTGTGTGTGGATGTGTGTGGAGAACCTATGTATATGCAGCAACTTATACATGTATTTTTAAATCACTTAATAAAAGATCAGCTCTAGTAAGTTGCATAATCTAAAATCCTGGAACATTTTTGCTGTCCTGCGTCTGCAAAAGTTTTTCATTTAGGAACACACACGTTTCTTGTCAATGTTATTTCTACAATCACTTAGTTAGAGCAGGGCATATTGTTCTCTGAATTTCTTGTTAAAATGTTTCACTTAATTAAACTTTTACAACCAGTTCTGCTCTATGTCTAATACTTGCTGTAAATTATAAAGAAAAAGCCCCTCTGGCATTTATGAGAATTCAGATGATGAAGACTATAGAAAAAAAAAACACAACTCAACCCACAAAAACCAGTGTCACTGAGCCCCAGATAAATGCTTATTCCCTGTTATCTCGCACACAATGCAATCTAATAAAACAGAATATTTTTTATTACATAAACTAGGTTGAAAAAGAAGCCAAGATAGAACTAGTGTTTTTTAAAAATTTTATATTGGTAATATTTTGTAAGTGGAGTGAATTGTAGCATATTTTGAATAACAGTGGTTTTGTTTACACTTCCGTAACATATTATATGGAAAAAAAAGGCTAAAAATTGCTAGAACCTGAAGGAAAAAAAAACAACCAAAACCAATACACAAAGCCCAATGAAAAACCACAGGAAAAGCCATAAAAATTGAATTTGCACCTGGATGTAAGTGCTTGTGGGATGTACCTCTGCACACATACAAGCATACACAACCCCTTGTGTCCAAACATTGCCAGGGCTTAAAAGGGGTGCTTGAGATGACCTTTCTGGCATGGGAATAAAACAACAGTTAAGTTCCAGCAAGATTTCATTTCTGAGAGCAATGTTTTGCTTCTAGGCTGTCCCAAAACCAACTGTGAGATGACTGTAAGATGGCTGTCACATCGATTACAGGACTGAGAGCTTTAATCCAATTGGCGGCAATGCTGCTATGAGACTTGGAAATCTCTTCTAACCTCTAACCACAGTGTAGTGTGCAAACTATTGTATTTGCTCTAGGGAAACCTCACTCTTGCCAAAGAGAGCCAGTATTTATTCTATTTGGCATATTTATTATTCAGTTAACCCATTCCTTTTAAGTAAATCCTTTTTTAGAACTTATAACCCTCACAAGAACCACAGATGATGGACAGAAATAAATAGCCATGAGGGAGAAATCAAAAGAAAAACTTTAAATCTCTCCCCTCTCATAACTTTTATAATTTCTTCTATTGTCCTTTGTTTCATAGGACTATTTGTCATGATGAAGGGAAGCAAGAATCGGTGCCTGAGAAATCTGGTTTGTGAAATTCAGGGAAACGAGTTGTGAAATCTGACATCAAATAAAGATCAGATGGACCATAGGCTTCAGTTTCCTTGTGAATGAAGGTGAAAGAACTCTGCAGCCAACATCTTTATTACTGGGATACTCAGTAGGACATATAAACAGGGATTGTTATGCCTCTGGTTCCCCCTAGCTGGATGATGTATGCAGATTAGTTCTATTCAGAATGAAAACTCATTTACAATTCACAGGGGACTACGCCATCTCTTTATCTGAGAATTATTAGTACATTTGTGATGGCTGAAAGCTCTAAAGAGGAAACAGATTTGCCTTACTTTCTAAGAGATACCATCCTCTGATAACTGATAGAGAGGTGTGTGCTCATCAGATTCTGATTTTGGGGTTAAGGTAGCTCATCTGAGAAAAGTCATTACTGGTAGACTTTCCTTGGTAATCTTTTTCTACCAAAAATAACTAAACTTGCTCTGACATCTTACTGGATCGGTGTGGACCAGATGTGGAGGTGGGAGCCCTGTTGCTGCATAAACTCAACATGGGCAGTGAACTCTTCCGTCTCCAAGATCTGAGCTAGAATCTTTGTGTGGTGCTGCTCCGTAGCTGTATGCAGCTGCTTCCTCAAAACTTATTCATGTATTTGTAAACTGGTGCTCCATACATGTAATCAATCACACCATGGATGAAATCAGGTTCTAAAAGGTCATGGCTGCAACCAAAGAGATGAGAGAATCTGTCTTGCCATTAATGTATAAACAACAACCATACTACAGAGTGAACTGATTGTATCAAAACAGACATCTACACAAAATTTCTAGTGTCATTAATCTTAAAGAGTTTATTCTCAAAGAGGTAACAATATTTCATCCTGAGCATACCTTGCTCAAGGACTATCTATATAGTATTCAAACAGCTGAAAATAAACCGTAACAGGTCCACATATTTTCCACTCAGAAGTAGTCCTATTTTGTGAGTGAATTCTTCAGCATTCTTTAGATTCACTTTTAAATTGAGGATTCATATAAATGAGGTCTAGGCTTCAGCTGAGGGGACTGAGGGGAATACTTTTTGACTCCCATTATACTCAGTGGTGTTAGCGAAACTTTGACAGTTAACTAAATTCATGCTAAGTAAAAATTAGATAACTTGATGTGAAACCAGAAATATCAGGGGAAAACAGGTAAGAAAACCCTGTTTTTCTGAATCATAAATTAGCCAGTGGAAATAAAACTCATCTAAAATTCTTGGCATAGTTTTCTGAAAAGTGATACATGCATAAACTTATTTTTCTTAAGAGAATATTGGTAGCTGCATTTTTACAGAAGTTACATATATATATTTTTATATTTCTATATTAATTTTCACCTTTTAATACTTTTCAAGCCTTTTTGTTGTGTTGGGTTTTTTTTTTTCTACATGCTCTTTTCCTCTTCTTTTCCTCCCAAACTTATCTATAAAGTTATCCTTATTCCAGGAAATAGATGTATTTCCAAGTCATTCTTCAACTGGCTTGTGAATGTGACCTTTATCTTAAAACCTGTTTACTCTATATATTCCATAGCTTTTGTGACTGTTTAAAATATGTAATGCACATTATTGCCTTGATCCAACATACAGTGAAATCAAAACAAAAACTTGCCATTGACCTAGATAATTGTTGAATTAAGTCCTATGATCCAAGAAGAAGTACCTGTAATGAATGACACAAAAACATAGTAAAGAACTCATTTATTGGCTTATTAAGCTTATTAAAATAACCTAGTGTAGATTATTCAGTTTTCATTTATGAATTCAGAGTCAAACAGTATCTATCTGAAGCTCCAGTGTGTTGATTGCTGTTATGTTTAAATACACTGTGGTACAAACTTGCTTCTTCTCCTTTTCTGGTGTCTGTTCAACTCTTCATGCGCTGCTGTATATTTTCCATAATCTGCTGAAGATTCAGTTGCTCAGAGGCAAGCTGTTCATCAATGAAGCTTTGCATTTCTTCCCATTTCCTGGAGCCTTGCTCAATGCCTTGCTGGACCAATGTGCGTGTTAGTTCCACTTTTTTTCTGAGTGCCTCTCTGCTTCTCCCAGGCATTTCGTAAATGGTCTGCCAGTCAAATGGCTTGGGCACATCTATTCTAAGCTCTCCCTGACGAACAGCTATATATGGCTTTATGCTCTCAGCTGTTACTTGTTCAAACCAACGAAGAAGCTCTGAGATATATTGCAGGAATGCAGAGTAATTTTCTACAGTTAGATCAATTAACCTTTTGGCCTCACTGATTAGTTTTTCTTGGGAATGACTGAACTGCCCGTAGATCTCCTGGAGTTTTTCCTTGACTTGCTTATTATGCTCATCGATTTTCCTCTTAGCAGCTGCAGACCAGTATCGGATTTTTTCCTGAGCAGCAGATGAGAGCTCCATGACCTTCTGTTTTCCTTTTCCTTGAATATCAGTTATAAGGTCATAATATTCCTGGCTGTATTTTTCCACCAGTTCCCTTACTTGGTCTGTCAGGCGTGTGACTGAGGCAGTAAGATCTCCGACATACTCATTGTGCCAGGCCACCAGAGTTTCTATGAGATTCTTCAGATATTGTAGTACCTTGTCTTCCACCTCATAGTATTTCACTGACCACCCAGGCATAATTGGATCAAAATATTCCTCCCGCAGTGCCTTTACATAGAGGAGCAGCTCCTGTAGTTTTTCTGAAAGGTACCGGAATGTCTTCTGGCTAAAATATTTAAACTGAGAAATGTATTTTTTAACATTTTCTGCCAAAGATCTCAGTTTCTGTGTGTAGTCTGAGGCCATTGCATCTTTGTACAGCTGTCGCATTTGGATTTTGACGTCTTCAAAATTTTTGGATTGCAAGCTTCTAATCATTTCTTCTACCTTCTGAAAAACTTGTTGCACTACTTGTTTCAGTTCCTTAAGCCTTCCTGCAAAGTCAGCTTCCCGGAGAGTAGCAAATGTCTGCCTGATTTTTTCCTGTAACTGTTTCAGCATTTCTTTAATTTGATCGAGTACCTGACGACCTCTAAGAGTTGTTTCAGAAGCAGGAACTCTGACTTCCAGTTCATTGATAGCTGCAATCAAGGCATCAAAGTACTCCTGAAGTTTTGAAAAGCAGAAATCAGCACCTTTTGCTACCTTCTCTGTAGCTCTAAGGTATATGTATTCACCAGTGTACTTTTCAGAGAGCCCAGGGACCTGGAACTTCGTGGTCTTCAGGAATTCAATGGCTGAGTCAATTAGGTGCTTTATTTTCTTGTGATACTCTTCTATTAAGTCAATTGTAGCATCCAGAAGCTCTGATTTTATTCTTTGATAGTCAAACTGTTCAGCTTGATCTGCTGCCATTTCATATACCTGTTTAGCTTTGACCTTCATCTCCTGATACTTGCCAGAGGCATCATTGGCAGCTGTGCGAAGCTTACCATCTATTTGATCTAACTGTTTTACAGCAAATGTGTATGCTTTGTCAGCTTTATTCTGCATTATATTCTTCATCTTTAAGGTGGCTGCACTGATTTCCAGTCCCATATGCTCCTTATGATACCGATTAACATACCTATAGATTGCATTTGTCATTTTAGGTACTTTTTCTTTTAGACCAAACAGCAAGTCTTTGGCAGCATCCTCTTTCCAGTTGAATTTCATTTGAATTAGGTCAGATTTCTTGAAGGATATCTCACTTCTTAATATGTCAATGTCCTTCTGAGGAGCAGACTGAAAATACAGAACAGGATATGAAAAAGGTAGATTGCATATAAAACAAATCCAATATTATTTATAAGTGTATTTTAACATTCTCATTTTGCATCTTTAGTTTTATTACGTACTAGGACAAATAATATTTTTATCCAGTGCATGTTTGCTCTCATCTGCAAAGGTCATCTTGGAAAAAATTATTTTGTATCAACTACTTTGTGCCTCTTCAAATAGCCTGGCCTTTTAAAATTTTGACTGGAAACAAGATTTTTACTTCCTCTGCATTAAATGCTAATAATATCTCACAAAGGATGTGAATTACTTGGGAAAATGAGACTTCAACTAATTTTTTAAAAAAAGGTACAGTGAACTAAAAAAGCAGTGTATTCATATTAAAATATTAAAAGATTTAATTCTGTAATCATTTAAATCAATGAGTCAATTTTAAAAATTAATCAGAGCAATTAAAGATCCTTGAATAAGATTCTATTTACATTAGAAATGTTCTAATTTTCAGTAGCAAATAGTGAATTATGAGTTGTCTGTAATTCCTGAATTATTATTCAATCTAAGAAAGCAACATTTTAAGTTTGAAATTATAGTAGCATACCAACAACAATAGCATGTTTTGCTAGCTAATCTAGTAAGGTTTTTAATTCTCATAATGTATTATGATATGTTAATAATAAACAAAGATACTCTACGGATGGTCTGACCAGGGGCGTGATTCCGGTACTGGACCCTCTTGTAGTAATTATAAGCAGATTGATGTGTATATATTAAACCTATCTAAACCTGGCTTTGTACTTTCTTCACTTTCACAGAATGTGTTTTCTTGATCGTAGGAGAGGTGAAAATTAGCTATGTAGAGGAGCTGAAATAGCCTCCTTACACAGATACTACTTTTATTGTTGGAAAAGCCAGTAAAGGAAACAAGAACATTAGTTACTGATAATACACCTCTTCTTTGGTCAGAGGGTTGTTACTTTACACCTTAACATAAACATACACAGACTTCAAAAGGGAACTCTTCCTCTGGCCACACCCAACATTTTTGCTCTTTGTTGTTCATATCAAGCTTACCCGAGTTCGGTAGTAAAGTTTGGCTGTGAGGATGTCAGTGTCAATTTCAATGAGATAGCCCAAGGTCCCAGCAGAGGGTGAAGATACTGAAGCAGACACACTCCTGTCAGTCCCTTGGTAACGTATATGGATGTCTGTAAAAGCTGGGCTGATGATGTCAAGTGATGCAGTGTCTCTGACTCTACAAGAACAGTGAATACACAGCTATGAAGGAACGCACAAACCACAAGCAAAATGCAGTAGATTTAAACACACTCCCACCTATAGTTTTATATATACATAGGTAAGCAATGCCTTTGTCATCAAAAGAAAATGTAAGGGTTTACTCTCTATGTTTCTTAGAATTTAGGGTAACACATTCAATACTTCATGTCACACTAATTTCTCTGTTTTAGATAAAGCCATATTGAACTCTGTTGAGAAATTTCATTAAATTAGGGACATAAAACAAAACTTGTAGCTGCCAGCTTTCTACAGACTCCTGCAAGCTGACTGCAATTTTTAACACTGAACCAAGCAGAGACAGTATTTTTTTCTGCTTTGCACTTGACTTCAGAAACTTCTATCCATTAGATATATCAATACAACACTTTCAGGTCAAAACAGGTATTTAGAAATTCAACTATGTAATCCCTGGTACTAGTATTTTAAAATAAAAACTACCCTTTAATGGCTTGTGGTGACAGAGGGATCCAATGGATAAAAATCCCAAACAAGCTATTTGGATGGTTAGATATAGAACCGCTTTGATTATAAAATACGGAGCCTGTATCTCAGCAGATTTCTGAAATAGGGCCATTCTAGAAATGCTGAGAGAGAACAGCTTTCCAGCTATCTTGAGAGGGAAAAGGGCACAGCCCATAATGACAGAGGAGCTGCGTAGGTTCTTATTAATTGCAGAAAGCAGACTGGGACATTAGAGATCAAAGCAGCAACACATCATTAGCAACTTAGGTTACTATAAATTATATTATTAGTACTAATCTTTACCTAATGCCTGAAACAGTAAGATCTTCCTTGTAGTTTGCACTCATGTCACGGTGTGAAAAGCTGCCAGTGGTCTTCATAACAAACATGCCTTCTTCATACTTGTAGTTTGAAACAACTGTGAAAAAGATTTCAAATGTGTTTGTTTCCAGAACTAACCAGCAAACAAGAGAAAATGCATATCCATTTCTATATTAGACAGCCAGTTTGTGTTTCAGTAGTATGTGAAATTATGCAAGAACTGCATGCCAGTAGTGCCCCAAATAAATACAAAAACATTGGTTTAACTGAATCAATTTAAAATTAAATTCTCCTCTATTTAGAACATGGATACAACATTCCAAATTCATGCAAATCATACATAGGGATTCTAACTCTCTGAGAGTTTAGAATTTCATTCTGAATTATATTTTTTGTATTATAACCAATTCTAGAACTTTATATGGGAATCCAGAGTTTTTTGAGTTGAAATAATTTTTTAAATCAAATATACTTAGTTCCTAGGGGAAGAGGTATTTCTTTAGTGGAACGGAGTCACTTCCACAAAAGTCATCCTGTCTTCTTTCCTTTACATGTATTATTGTACATAATGGGGGAATGTTGTGTTGTTCACAATTTAAAGTAAGAAACTGCTGCACAGAAAAGAGATATTTTGCAGGTTTTTGGTTTTTTGTTTGTTTTTTTTTCTCAGTATGCCATACATATATCTAAAGTCATTAGCCTTCAGGGAGGCTCTGATAAAAAGTTATGAAAAAATAGACAGCAACACCTTTGTTTGCAAAGTCCTTGAAAAAAAAATCTTAAATAAAACCCAGCATGCAGCATTCTTCCCAATATGAGATAAATAGAATTTAATGTCTTACCATTCAAGTCGTATTCTAGGAACTGCAATGTTGAACTGCAGGTAGAGTCAATGGACTGTTCCAAAGAGTCCTTTTTGTTTGTTAAGTCTGTTCTCCAGGTGACATTGTACAGAGGGGAAGCAACTTTGAAAGATCCAGTCAAGGCACCAAATGATGGGATGTAAATTCCAGCAGGCAAGGATATTTTGAGAGGGGGGATGTCAATTTTCTGTTCAGGAATTGTAATTGTAGGCAGATCAATATTTGCAATCTTATTAGCTACTCCATTCAGATCTACATGGAAACTGTCAAGAGTGAATGGATACACTGTTATTTGGTATTCAGGTATTGTCACTTCAAAATATGGTATTTTATATTCTTCTAGTGTGATATAATTGGCTCCTACATCCACTTTGGGGAATCTTATTTTTGGCAGTTTGGGTAAATCTACATCAAATGGCATTAAGTTTATTGTCTGTGGAACTTTTATGTTGCGCAAGTCAACGACGTATGATGGGACCTCGAGAGTGGTGAAAGGAACTCTGAACTCTGGAGTGCTGAAAACAGGGCTAGGAGCCTTTAGGTGTAACTCAGGAATATTGAAAGTGAAGCCATCACTGAGCTTAATTACAGGTAGGGGGAAAAAGTAACCATCTTCACTCTTTGTGTACACAAGGGATGCTGAACCATTTAAGTACTGTTTTCTGTCAGCACTGGTAGTGACATCCAACTTCAAAACATCCCATAAGCTCTTGTCTGCAACAGGAAACTTGATGTTTCTGAGGAAGCCCATGTATCCTTCCAGAGATCCAGAAATATCAAACTTTGCCTTTGATTTTTCATTTGATAACTGCATATCATGACTGAGAGATAACGACTGAATTTGACCTTCACCTTTCCAGCCAACTTTCTGGTTTTCAGTACTGAATTTCACTACAACAACTTGATTAACTGATGCTGTGTCCAGGAAGGAGTTTGGCTGAGAGGCTTGAATCTGAAGATCTGCTGCTATACTCCAAGGAACCATCTCTAAAGTTGCTTTGCTTCTCTGAGCTCCTGTTGTTGTGAAAAGAGGCATATATTGTGCAAAGTTCTTCCCATTGTGCTCCCAGACTGCATAAACACGATGGAGAGATGCTTCTACTGCAAGTGTTTCTTTCATTTCATTGTTCCAGAGTCCATCTGCTTTGGAGTGAGCCTCAAACTTGAGAGATGACCGAGCTCCATTGGCATTCAGATCAGTGTGTGCCTCATGGTCTAGACTTCCAGAAAATGCATTTCCAGTGTAAAATACTCCATCAATATTCCCATTTGTAGAAGTTTCTACTGATATATAAGATGTAAGGCTCTCTAAAGCAAGTTTGTGAGCAAATTCACCCTCAGCACTGGTGCTGTATTCAGGAGCATTAAAATAATACATCAGTTTTAGCCCTGAGGAAAGAGTGGGTTTGGACTTAGTATTTCCGGAAAGCTCTTGGCTGAAATTCATTTTTAAAACCGGTGTGTTGATTTCTGCATTTGTTTCCATTAAAGCTTCCACATTCCTCCTTGTGAGACTAATAGTGCTGTCATGATTTCCTCCTAGGAATTTGTTATTACTCAGGGACAATGCTGTGGCCAGTTTCAACCCCCTTTTTCTTGTTAAACTTGTTGAACCATCCAGCTTAAATTTCAGTGCATCAATGACAGAAGAGGATGAAACACTGAGTTGCCCAACAATATCTGACTGATTGAACAGCCCAGCATTTGCAGTTAGTATGATCACAGAGGATTTAAATGAGAAGTCATAAGTCATGTTACCCATGGCAGGAATTAAGATATGGTTTGATGGGCTGTTGATTCTGAATTTAGGAAGCTTTAGCGTGCGTAGATCCTGTGGGACGTGAAGGACTGGAAGCTCTAGAGAAGGTAAGACTAATGTGTAAGATGGTACTGAAAAGCCAATAAATGGGATGGTGAATCCTGTTGTGCTTATTTCTTTTGGGAGCATGTAACCAAAGGCTGGCATCTCAGCAGTAAAAGGAGAAACCTCAATATTCACAATTGGAATTGTGTATCCTGGAATCCTGAAGGTCCGTGGTAGTTTGTTCAGTGATGTCTGTATTTTGTATTTGTCAAATTTCATTTTGGCTTCATTATATGACTTTGTGAGAAAATCTAAAGCGGCGTTTCTTCCTCTCTCAAAATGCTTGTTGAAGAAAACGATGTATTTATTCAGTGCTTCATGCACTGTTGCTAAAGGAAGTGGGATTACATGCATGTCTTTGTTTTTGTCATACTGAGCATTCAAATTTAAATCAAAGGACTGTCTTGTTGTCTTTAGTAAATCCTTCAGGCCCACCTGTTCCCACAGTGAATAATCTGTTAGCTGAGGAGTTTTGATTCCAGTGTAGGGAACCTGAAACTCAGGAATTGTTAGAGGAATATTTAGGAAGTCTAGGTTAGCATCTCCATTCATTTTGACATGAGCTTCAATTCTGTCATCATTGTTGCCAGCAGATATATTATGGGAATATTTGTACTGATTGAACCTGCCAGTAGCTTGCCAGGTGACCTGCTGAACAGAGCAACTGAGTGCAAAGCCATAGTTATTCAGGAAGTCAACTTTGCCAGTCAGTTTCATTGGGAAAGTGATTTTCATATTTCCATCATTGTTTGTTGATAGATGAATTTCAAAAGGCTGTGCCAGGAAGGAAAACTCATTATTTACAGTTCCAGTAATCCGTCCATTGAGCCGAGCATTGTGAGAGCCACTTAATTCTACTTTCATTCCTCCAAGCTGTCCCGCACCTTTAACATTCAGAATGCTACGTCCCACACGCTGTGACTCAATTTCAGACTGAATCTGAAGAGTTGCATAATTTAGGAAACCACATTCATATCTCATAGCTTGGTTGACTTTAAGATATTTATCATTTATTGTGTTGTTGGCAGAAAATGTAATAATGGGGCCCTCAACCCTGAAAGAGGCATGTGAATCATGAGTGCCTTCATCAGAAAAATTAGGAGAAGCCAATTTCCAGTTTCCTTTACTGGTGGAGGCAAATGATATATGTCCTGCTTCTACATCTGTTGTCATATTATTGACAAGATCAGCCTGGCTGGAGAAGGCAGCTTGTGGAATATTCAGTCTGTGGGAATATGTTGTTCCACTCTGTATCCAAATTTTTCTTTGCAGCTTGACCATTAAATTATTCTGTACTTCTACTGAATTTTTTTCTGTATAGAAATTTGCTCTAGTTTCAGCTTCACCTTCTACTGAAGTCCCTAAAAATACCACTTCATTGTTGTGATCAACTTTAAGGAACCTGTGGTTGACTTTCACGGAATTTTTAAGGTTCAGCTGCTTCATCTCAGGGGCCAAGAGACGTGAATCCCCAATAACACTAAAAACTAGGAAGTCTAATTTGGACATTGTTTGAGCTGAAAGGGAGGTCACAAATTCTGGACTGTTTGCAGATGTTGTAGTATTATGAACCTCAACTTGTGTAGACAGTGTCAAGAAAGGAGAGGTGACTTTGAAAACGCCAGACAGTTTGCCAAATGTAGGGACAGTCACAGTTTGTGGAATACGTGGAAGCTGGAATTCCGGTATCTTCAGGTCAGTAATCAGCAGATCATTTAGATTTAGCTTTGGGACCAACAATTCTGGTATTTGAAACTGAGGAATTTCTATTTCTGGGAGAGAAATGTCAGAAAAAGGCATGTCTCTCATCTTCAGATCTTTAAAATGCAAATCAATTGCTGGCCACTGAAATTCACCAGACATGACTTTGTCAATTGTTCTCACAATCTGAAGTTTAATCTCATTCAAATCAATTGTATAGGAAGGAACTTTAAAGGTATTTAGAACTGTAAATTCTGGGGTAGTAAATTTCATTGGGATTTTCATGTCCTTTAGTCTCTTTATATTTATCTCATAGGAGGGGATATGCAGATCAGTCAGTGGAACAATGAAGTCTGGTGTTTGAAATGTTGCTTCCCGGAGGCTTCGGAGACTAACCTCAAAAGCAGGTATAGTGACTATAACAGTTCTGATTTCAGGGACTTTAAATCCAGTTTCAACAAACTGGTTTAACTTTTCAGCCCAATTTTTTAGATCATATTCTTCAGCCAAAACAGCAATTTTCTTAAAAGCTGTGTTCCACTGGTCAGAAAGATACATGATAACTGAATTGTAGAATTGGCTTATCTTCTGAAGATACCACTGGAATTCCTGGGAAATATCCATTGTAGAAATCCTCTCTCGAAGATCTTCCAGATGTTCATTTACCTTGGCTTTCAGATCAGCAAATGTTGTTGAGTTTATGAGCTCCTTGAGCCAGTTAATTATTGCAGCAATCTTGGTGTCCCTTAGTTTTTCCATGTATTTTGACATCACAGCTCTGAAATCTCTCAGATACTGTTTCAGTGCTGCTGCTTTTCGTGGAAGTTCTAGATTTCTGAGTTCTCTATTTATTTGCTGGGTCACTTCTCGGATTTTGTTATTTATGTAATCAACAAACTGGTTATAGTCAAAAGACTTGAGGTTTTTAATGACCATGTCAAGGAACTTGTTGACTTCCTCTATCATTCTTTCATAATCAAAGGCTTGCACCTTCCTGACAGTTTCATCAATAAATGCAACAACTATATCAAAGAATAACTTCACATTGATATTTTTCAGGTAGATGGTCAGTTTCTGGATAGTTTCTTTTATTCTATACTGGTTAAGCAGTTCTATCATTCTGTCCATTAAAAAATATACCTGCTTATCAATTTCATATTTTATAATCAGTTTCTGTATATGACTTTGGAAGGCACTGATCTTCTCAGATACTTCATATTCCTCTATCCAACTTAGAATGATGTGTTTGATTTGTTGAAGAATTTCAGTAATTTTTTCAATTGGCAATGCACTCTTCAATTTCTCTAGAATTTCTTTAGCATCAAACTTTTTAATCTGCTGCTTCAAATTTTCTGCAATGTGTCTGAAATCAATATTCTGAATCTGAATCTTGAGTTGTTCTAGATTTTCCTGTACTCTAGCTGTAATCTTGTACTCCTCGTCTACTTTTTTAATCCAAGCCAAAGTGCTGCTTCCAATTTTGCTTGGATAATACTGGCGAAAAAAAAAATGCAGTTTCTGAATAGCATCAACAATAGATGCCCTTATCTTATATTTGTTATCTAGAGCAGTAATGGTTTCAACTATTTGGTCAAGAAGTTGTATGATAAGTGCTTTAATGTCATACTGCTCGTAATGATCTTTGATGAACTTCTCGATTTGTATCAGATAGCTCTGCAGCTGAGATAGTATTTCTTTAAGATTGTCAAAGGCTTTTTCCAGAATAAGAAGGAGATCAGAAGCTGATATTCCATAGTCCTTTGTGAAAGCAATCAAATTATTTTTCATGCTGTTGACTCCACCTTTCATATCTAATTTGTCCATGTAATCATTAATGTGCTGTGGGAGTTTATCCCAAGTGTCCTTGTATTTCCTCAGATGTTCTATGTTAATGTTCTTCAGGTAACTTTGTATGGCCTTCAATGTGGATAGAATGCTGCTTCTAATTTTTTCAAAGTAAACTGGCAAATGTTCCAAGAATGGTAGGTTAATAACATGCATATCTTTATTTTTGTCATACTTCACAGAGCCGTATATGCTGAATTCTTGAGGCTCTGACACACTGTCCCTGAGGCCCAATACATCAATTAAATTAACTTCTTCAGATGCGAAGGGCAGTATGAATGATGTATCCATTACAGAGAGATCTGCTAAAGCTCTTCCACTAAGTTCCACACCAGTCTTTTCTGCATCATTGTAAACACTGAGATCTTGTGAATATACATTATTGTTTAGCTGACTTTTCAGTTTCCAAGCACTTGACTGCTCTGATGGAGTAAAAAGCACATGAACTTTGTTATCAAGCAGTGTCGTGTATCTTCCTCTGGACTTCAAGCTATGACCGGTAGAACCTCTGTAATCATGGGAGAAAGTGAAAGCAAGAGGCTCTGCTTTAAAGAGGAATTTGCTGTAAAGGTCTCCTGTGTGTTCACCCATAGCAATCAGCTTTCCATTGCCATTGGTATGGATATCAGCTGTGAGAACAAACGGGGCCATGGTGGAACGCAGAGCATTGCTGAAACGGAGAGATTTGGAATCCCAGTTTGTATTCATAGTAACTGAGGAAGCAAGTCCTGCCACATTCAGATTAATTCTGTGACTCACTGCTGCACCTTGAACATTTGCAACTGTATCTGTTTTAAGGGTTGCAGTTATTTCAGCATATGTAATGGTGTAGGTATGCCTTATTTCATCTGCCCCATAGGCTCCTCTGATATTGCCACCCAAGTTCAGCTTCAAAGGCTGGAGGAGTAGTTCTGCTTTGTTGGAAACTTCTGTTTTAGTGTATTTGATATTGTTGCTCAGTTTAGCTGTAAGTGAGGTAGGCTGCAGTTGTAGGTCAAAAACATGCCTGTGGAACTTGTCAGAGCTGAAGCTGTTGTCTAGCTTTGAAGAATATGTTAAGGATAAGCCAGGAATATTCAAGTCATTCATGTACTCCAGCTTGATCTCTTTGAATGAACCTTGAAAGTTATTTGAAAACTTCAGTCCTTCTCTATTCACTCTGAAATTTAAAACATGTTTGTTGTCCATACCCAGAACTGTACTCTGGTATTCGCTTCCCAGCGTTACTTCTGTTAGGCTCACTCTTCCACCTAGATTGAATTTTCCATGGTTTTTACCATAGCGCCCAGAAGAGGACAGTGACATGGAGCCTCCAGCAGTGTCAAGTTTGGCATTCATTTCACTCTGCATGGTCAATGGGCTAAACTGCACACTTGTGGTTGCACTGCTGGCTATACCATACCGATTTACATTGAGTGATGCCTTATGTGCAGCCCGATTCCTCTGATCAGCAATAGAGATATCAGTGTTGAAAACAAGATCCTGGGAATTGAGAGAACCTGCAAATAAGGCATAATACTGGATCTGCTTGTCAGTGGCTTGGTTCTCAGATCGAAGTGCTGCCATCTTCTTTGACAATATTAATTCAAGTTTATTGACACCTACAATATGTCGATACCTTCCATTTGTTTCAGATGTCATTTTCAGCTGGCTGTTTTCATACTTCAGTGAAGCTGTGTTCTTTAACAGTCCACTTTGTACATCAGAAACTGAAGTAATGGAAAATAAATCATCACTGTATCTGCCAGACAGCTGATTGGTAGCCTGAAGGTAAGAAGAATCCAACTTCAGATTTGACTTTCCTTCTAAAACCCTCCTCTTCTCATTGTATGAGCTTGAAAGAGTGTAAATGCTTCTTGCAGAGACAGAAGCCACTTCCAGCTGCCCTTCCATTTTGATGTTATTGATATTCACATTATTTATCTTTTCAGAAATGATATCACCAGAAAATGAAAGCTGAGGACCCAATGTACTGGATGTTATGAGTGATATGGTGTAGTTTGAAGTGGGACTAGCTTCATAACCATTTGTCCTGGCCACCTTAAAAACTGATGTTAAGAGACTGTGCTTCAGGTGATTTTCATATGCATAAGTCAATCCATTTCTATTATATGATGCTTCTCCAGAACCTAAAATAGGGAAAAGGAGACAAAAGATAAGTGTGATTTGTACCTTTTTCTCTTTAAGGACTTTGTCTGATGCCACTAAGCCTTTATGCTACTGTTTGAATTGCAATTAATGCTATAGTAACATTTTGCTTTAAAGGCCAAAATGTTCTGGTAAATCCTGAATATTTCTATTAAAATTGTTAGTGTTCTGACATTTGAGGCTGAAGTTTTAAACTAAGAATAAGTTAAATTTCTACACTCTTCTACTAAATATAATTATGTGAAACAACACAAAGTTATGTCATTATTTAAAATTAAATTAAGAAAATGGACTCTGAAGAATAACTTATTTCTAAAGTTCCAGGGTTTTAGTATTTTCTTTCTCCTTTTCCATTACAGTGAGGAGTTTAGAAAAGACTAAATTTACCTTGTCTTTTTGCAATTTGAGAATTCAAACTACAGTTTGAGAGGAACTAATTAAAAATACTCCTCTTAAGATCTACCCAGTCTGAGCCCAGGAAAACTACTATTTAATCATGGCAGCATATGGACATATATACACAATTCTAAAAATTGTGCATCTACATGTAAAAAACCGAGTGAGAAATGAATTTTGCGCATACCTATACATTCATCTGCACAGCTGATTTTGAAAACACTTGACTTGGCAGGTACACAAGTGTTTATAGAATTATTCTCTCAGTTCTTAAGGATTTCTAGGAAATATCTAGGAAAATATGGACCTTAAAAGTTCTTATTGAATTATTCTTACTTCACCTCTAGTGCCTGAATAAACAGATTCTCATAATATCTTTAAAAATAAAGAGAAAGTGATTTCAGATTATAGAGTGCCTTTCTTTAAATAAGCAATAGGAAAATGAATGTGCTGTACCTGATACACGGAAAATAAACTCATTAAAATAGTTTTGCCCACATTGCAGTATAAACTCACATTCTTACCTTTCACACGGTAGGAAAGCAATTCAAAATCTGAATCAGCATTCACAGTATAAGTAGTTTTTATGCTGGCTGCTTTCTCTGTGGTGCTGTTAGCCAAAGTGTATGCTGCTGTCCAGTTGTAATAGTTGCTGTACACATTAGCAGAGAGCTCTAGGGTGCCAAGCAAAGGCACAACAACAGGATAGGATTCTGGAACAGTAAATGTTGGGATTCTGTATTCCTGAGGTGGCATGCTTATCCCCATCGACTCCATTACCAGAGGAGGTGTTTTAAAAGTCTGTGGCACCCTTATGTCACGGGATGTTCTTCCACCAAATGGCAATGGGATATCAATGAGAAAGCTGTTTTTATTGAAGCGGTATCTGATCCGGCCTTCACTAGAAAATAGAAGGGACCCCATTAGAAATTCTAAGTCCCTGCTCCACATACAGAAATTTCCATGATTCCTACTGTTCCCATGATCCTGAGTTTACTTACATGCTCATATTGAAGCCTTTAGGTTTATGGATAAAAATCAACATCTATTACTGCCAGTATTTTTTAAGCACTCATCAATCAAAATTTATTGAAAGCATTTTCAGTATCAGTGAATTCTGACAATGTTTTATCCCCTTATTTCATAATCAGGAAGACTGAGAGGTGAAGTAGTCCAGAAACACATTCCTTCTATAAGACCTTGCATTAGAATGCAAGGTTCCTGATTCTTTGTTCAGAGCTTAATTAATTTTAGCTCACAGGTGGAGAGTTTCATTCAAGGGGCTAAATACATGACTGTTATGAATACTGCATGTGATTGAGGATCCAAATCCGCTTTATAAACATTCATGAAAAGATGGATTGGCATGAAAATGATCCTCAAAATAAAGTAATTAGAAAAAAATAGCTGACATATGAGAAAAAATAATTTCTTCAAAACCAGTCCTGTGATGTATTATGCTGAGTGATAGAAAAAGACATTTATATTTTTCTTTAAAAATTGAGTTATTCTTATAGAAATGCATTAAAAGTCTCAAAAAACTAAACTATCAAGAATTTATCTTTCTGATTTTAAGTGTTTCAGAAATTTCTTCCAAATATTCAGCAGTTATTTTATCCCGAATAAAAATAAATACAAATCTAACCATCTGAGTAGGAGCTAGAACTGAAAAAATGGATTGTCAGCTGAAAAGTTTGTGGGGAAAAATTGCAATTATGAAAGGGTAAAGCAGGAGGAGACTGCCTTTATTTGAGCATGAACAATAAGATGGCAAAGTGCTTTTGACTGGTCTTTTGTATTATTTTTACACTTGGAACTACATCCCAGATGAAAATTAGGGAAACACTTGAAAAATCTGTTCCTTTACAAGAAATAGTTACAAAGCAATATCATAGAGCAGTAGAAATTCCCATTATTATTCTTTTTCTAATGGGCACTGCTGATAAGAACATAGGAAGAAAAATAGGTTTTGCTTGCTTATAGTTAGCTTAGGAAGATAATGGAAGCAACAGACATGTGACATTAATGTAGTTTCATACTCCCACAGTAAAAGATAGTACATGGAAAATAGCTCTAAGAGACAAAAAATGGAAGACTGTTCTCCATCTGTTTTTGTTATCCAGTCCTACACTGGATACTGGACAACTATCTGTTGTCCTTTACATGCACTTCAGCCATCAATACTTCCCTAGCTCATGGGAAAACTATATAGACATGTTGCTATTTGTCACAGTGGTAGCTGTGGGTGTATTCAGAAGATCTGACCAAGGAACACTGTTCCTTGAATCCTTCAGAGGCAGAGAAACAATGTGATATAAACACTAACTGGCAAGAACAATATGTGCTAGGAATTGTAATGAGAGAAAATCCTGGCAGGTGTATGAACATTTTAAAGTCTAGATCCACTTTGGCTGACTTCTAGTCAAATTTCCTAGAAATGGAAGAAATATACTATTTATCTGCCTTCCAGTCTGTCTTTTTGTTTGTCAAACCATAATTTGTAGAAATATTTAACATACTGCATGGTCTCTACCAGCTTCAACAGAGAGCTAAAAATCTCAAGGTTAATACATTTATGCTAGTTATGTGAAACTCTCTATTAGGTAGAAGAGATGTGCCCAAAGCAGTGGGAGCATCCAGTCCATATGTGTACGACCATGGCATGTGTTGCCTCTGAGCAAGTGAAAGATGGAGTCAGCTCATGGGAATCAGTCAGGGTAATATATTGGTGGAGGTCAAGCAGCGTGTGTAGGGGAATGGGAAGAACTGACCTGTGGGACTGAACAGGAAAAAGTAATGAAACTAGAGCTATGGCCAAAAGAAGAAGGTCTACAGGGATGCAGGGCACAAATCTTTGGGAAACCTGGCTTAATTAGTTCTGTGGCTCAAAGACTATTAAACACTGTATTTTTGTTCAGTTTTCATTTCTGTATAACACAATACTTTAGGATATATTAATATTCTGCAGGAGTGGCTGCTGTAGAAAAAAAAATCTGTATTAGACATGAATTATTTCCACCATATAATTTCATCTCTCTGGTCTTCCAGTTCTTTGTTATCATTCCAGTTTGATGTTAATGTTTACAGCAATAACACACTGTTTTATAAAAGAGAATAAAATGGAACACAAAAATATGAACAAATAGCTGTTTTCAGTTTCTGTGTGACTATCCTTATTTGTCTCCCTACCTTTTTAGGAAAAGTTCTTCAGGAATGGTGATAACAGGCAGGTTAACTATCTCAAAGTTCAGTTCCTGCAGTGCACTTAGTTTGTCTTGCAGAGTCTGGGCATAGGGGATATCTTTGGATGCCTTTTGCAGCCAGGTGTTTGTTGCCTGCAAGGAGGAGACAAATTTTCCAAAGTAAACAGTAAGTTTTAGGACCTGCCAGTAAGTTAACTGAAAGCCATTGTAACTACCTACATAGTGAGATCTACGCATCTGATAAAGTCAGTGACATGATTGATATGTGAGTGACACTGGAAATACTCACTTTATTCAATCTGATAACTACTTTTACAAGTAGTTCCCATTTTGGCTTCCATGGGAGTGGAAGAATTGACCTGGGCTATTTCGTCAAGTTCTAATACATAATTTGAAACATACCACGATGAATTGTGACACAATGTGTCGCAGTGTCATATCAGTAAGAGCCACTTTCTGATCCAGCAGTTCACTGGCACGCTTCTGTAAAGCTTTTGGATACTCTGAAAAGTCAATTGGGATGCCAGAAAACACTTTTTTCACAGCAGCACTGGTGCCTGAATTCCACTCCAGCTCAACCTTTTCAGAATCTGGAAATTATTAATTTAAAAGAAAAACATAAGATTAGAAATATTCTGTTTAGGAATATATTACAAACTAATGAAGCAAAATTTTTAAGTTTATAAGTTACACATGTGGATCATGTTTTTGCCCCTACCATATCGGAGAAGAACTCTTTCTGAAATTGAATTTCCATAAGTTGTTGCAGTTGAGCTCAGCTGAAGATATGCTTTGTTTGGTGAATAATTAACCATTGCTTCAGACTTAAGTTCAGTTTGCAGGCGAGGAACAGAAATGATGCCTCTTAACATTGCCTCTTCCATTCCAGCATATCTATAAACATAAAAAGTAAATGTGAAAATAATACATTTCACTATAATTTTCCACTTATGTTTCAAGAGGAATTTCAGCCTTTAAATCCATACTAACGGCATAATAGGTCTTATAAAAAATGATTGACTTGAAATTGTAAATTCTGTTCCAGTTCTATGAAGATTTTCAGCTTCTGCTAGTTACTTTGGGAAATCTATGTTAAATTATTATAATACGGACATAATGACATAATACTGAAATGGATGGAACCATGTACCTGTCTTGGTAATGTTGTACCCGGACTAAATTCTGAAATCCTTACCTAAGCTGAATTTGATACTAAAGGATACAGACTGTGGTCATGAATTGCATAGAAACAAAACACTTGACAAAATATATTATGCCACTGGGCTTCATTTTCCTTTATTCACATTTGTTTTATGTCTCTGTAACTTTGTTGACTTGAGCAAAATTCTAATATTATTTTAGTGCAAATGAAAGGGAATTGAGGTCCCTGACATCTGTCCAAAGCTCCCACTGATATCAGAGGAAATTCTGCATGAACAGCAAAGACAAATACTCTCCAGGGCATCATCAAGTTCACAGAATTCCATGGAAGATTGAGGTTTATTAAAGAATGTGATCAGCTCATTTCACTATGGGCTTGTGAGGCAGACAACTTGAGAAACCCTGGCAAGCTGAAAATTTTTTTTAGCTCCCCTGTAGGTGTTCCCGGAAATATTCTCTTCGTGAAGCGTGGGAACTTTTACAGGAAGCTCTCAGTTATTTTTGGTTTTGTTGATTATTGAGTGCCATTAGATTTCTTCATGGGGAGATGTAATAACTTTTTTTAGAACTGAACATACGCAGCAAAAAGATAATGCCTCTCTGAACAAACCTTGCCTTGTTTATACCCTTGGATTATCACACCTGCAATAACACTAGCACAATGCCATTCTTGTAGTCATGTGTGCAAACATGGAAGTACCAGCTCAAGGAACTTCTATTACAAATTTTTTATATATATATGTATATATATAAACACATATGGTAGGAAAGATCAGTTGGTGTATTAGATGTACTTATTTGACATATATGTGATGGATTGCAAATAAAATACTACAAGGATTTTAAAAGATGGTTTGAATGTTAGGTTTACATGTCTCTGTATATAGGCAATTTATCAAAAATAGGATAATATTTCCCCAAATTTTGTACCTTCAAAAAAACCTCCAGCTACTTTATTTAAAGGTATCTGTAAAAGTCTGAGTGGTTTTACCTTATCTGGCCAGTAAGAGTAACTTCAGAAATTTTCTTGTTGTTGAAGTCTACGACAAAAGTATAGGCTTTCTTCCCAGAAATGGACTCATCAGTAATTCTGAAGTTTGTACCAAAGTCAACATCAACATCTGGAATGTGGACATCACTGGTCAAAATCTTTCTGTCTCTGTTGAACCTGAAGGTCAATGTGGCCTCATGCTGTTTTACCCCTGGAAAATATAACGTATTTTGGTTATTCCCAACAACAGAATCCGTTTGTACATTTCTTAAAAGAAAAATCAAAAAGGATCAACTGGAAATCTTATCAGTCTGAAGATCTAACACAACATTTGATGAGTCTGAATAAGAAACTGGGCCATTTTTTTCCTCTTCATCTTCTAAACCCACTATGGACTGATAAACTAATCCCTTCATTAATTATGTTACAAAAGCTTGCCACCTCACAGATTGCCCCTTTGAAAAATTTACTGTTTATACAGTTCTTCTCAGTTCGTATGCTTTACTACCATATTTAATCAGAAATTCTATTTTTCTCTTGCTTATATCGAAAAAATTAACTTGGGGTCTTCTGTTCATCAACATCACATTTTCAGTTAAGCCATGGAAAAGTTTTTTTATAAAATTTTTTTATAAAATAATCAGCCTCTTATGAAAATCTTGCACTGGGATTATATAAATGAAATTAAATGTGAGTTAAAGCATTGGCTTGTTTAGGTGTGAAAATTGCACTCTATTTTATATTGTAAAGAATTTTATTATAATTTATTCAGGCATATGTTTTTATCCTTAAATGACACATTTCAAAACTGTGCTAAACAATATTGCTTTTTCAGACCTTTACCTTCAGCCTGGACAGCAAACTTCAGGGTGTCAATCAGGTCATTTCCCTCTCTCTGCAGATCATAGTTTGCACTTGCAGAGTATTCCTTCACTTCTCCTGTGGACACTATTTCAACTTCAAATCTAAAGGAGTAAAGAAATACCTTGTAAATAGTTATCAAAATTTCTCTTTCTGAGCTGCTTCTGACAGTCTGTTTTTAAAGATTTTTAAAGGTAAGCTTTATGTGAGGGGGTATGATAGATAAGAGGGCTAAGGGGGAAGGGTAATAATACAAAATAAACATGATAAAAGCTGGTATGACTTACTTGGATTCTCCAGTCAAGGGATAATATGGAGCTGCCTCTGTGCCACTGGCATTAGAGTACAATATTTTGGTGCAGAAATTTAGACCAGCAATGAAAGATTTGCAAGAAGTCTGGGTTTCTTGACTGTTGATCAGAGGTGTAATCTCTTCAGTTTTGGCTGGAGACACCAAATGCAGTGTATTGCTGGAACAGAAAAGCAATCCATTTATTCCCAGGACAGGTGTTCAGATATTATTCTATTAACAAGGTTACTTTATGAATAACTTATTAGGGCAGGGGCTTTCTGAAATAACATTAAGGTGGTCAAATGATCAAGCTGATGATTACTGTAACTATTATTATTGCTAATTATAAATCTGTGTATTGAGACATCTACCCTCTCTAATATTCATATAAGTAACTTGTTTAAATTCAGTATAGTAATAGGCATTGCTATTATAGTAATCTCATATGAAAGAAAACAAAATAATAAAAATGGTAAGTGTCCTGTTCAAAATTTTAGAAATTGTAAGCCTTGACTCCAAGTCACTTCTTAGCTGGGCTATTTGCTTTACCTTATAAATGAGTTTATCCAAATTTCACAACATCTGTGAGTATTCTGAACTGAAAATTTTTCCATGCCTGCCCTACCATCCCAAGAAGGGGAAGAAGAACAAAGCCATTAAAGTTCTCATTCACTTCTCATTACCTGATACTGAGGAGCTTTGTTGGAGTCTTTGGAGCAGGAATACTGAATTTCAGATGTCCAGCTTTCATACTAACATAGGCTTCAATTCCAGACTCATGGAAGATATTAGAATTGACCTCCACACCACTTCTAGTAAATTCAGGCATGTTTATTCCTAGGTATGTTACAAACTCAACTGCTACTGAAGGCTTAGCAATGAGTTCAGCTTGCATCTATTTAATAAAAACAAAGAGTGTATTTATTTGCCCAATGCACTTCTCGGTGGTTTTATAAAACAAAAGCAATATTCGTGACAACTTAGAGGTAGGTTTTACATAATTCATTTTGCTATTCAAGCATTTGATTCCTATGTCACATGAGCAGAGGGATCACATAAGTGGTAACTGTAATGTTAAAAATACACCAAGATGATTACACGAAGAAACCTTGCCTGCTTTACTGTAAAAATACCCATGCTTCAGGAAAAAAAAAATGTACATGCAGCTCATGGCATGTATTTTTAAATCTGAAGAAAAGAACCAGTTTTTCACTGTAAAATAAGAAAAGAAAAAAAAAGCTATTTTCAAAAGCAATGAGTAAACTATTTGACAAAAAAGAAATGCATCCAAGATTTGAATGTCTCTAGGCAGAAAACAGCTTATTTCAAGCTTTTGGTTTGGCAATTACAGAAAGAATGGACAGAATACAAAACCCTGGAAAAGATTCCAAAAATATAAAAAAGGCAACTACTACTAAACTTGAAGACTTCTTTTTAATTTTTACTCACAGTCTAGAACCGAATTTATATAAAATTTTGACTTAGTTAGAGGAAAACAGCAATTAAACTGGAAAAAATTGAAATATTTTATTTTAACCGAATAATTACTTTTTGTCACACGCTCTTTAATAGCGACAATTGTAAAATTTTTCTCTTCAGATTAAAAAAAAAAGTTTAATTTAAGTCAGTTTTTGCTATTTCTCTTAATGGAAATTCATAATTTTCACTTTTAATTGGCCACATCAAAATATTTTATTAACTGGCTTGAACAGCAAATTCACATGCTGCAGCTTTTTTTGGTTTCTCATTTGAGGTCAGGGAGGGAGCAATAAACATATTAAATGGATTGTTTTTGAAGGGTGATTAAAATGCTTTTAATTAATAAATTCTATTTTGTTTCATATGTTTAACGTAAACATCATTTACAAATTAACAGGAGTCCTCTTTTAAGTAAGTTTCTTTTTTCATTTCAATAGTATTTTGCAGTCTTTAAAGTCCTGGTGTTACGGTTTTATCCCTAAATGAGACTGTAGATTTTTAGGAGACCAAATAAAGACAGCTGTTGAGACTTACACTTTTTTGCTGAAGCTTCACAGCTACTTTGGCCCCAGGTGTTGCTACTCCAGACAAGGCAAATTTCAGCTGCAAACCTGCTCCAGTTGGGAGTTCAAACTCATTGTCCATGAACATGTAGTGGACAAATAAATCCTTGTCAACACCTTTTGAGATGGCTTGTGCAATCTGTGAATTAAACAAGGAAATGAACACTAACAATTCTGCACTTTGGAATGTTACATTTTGTACCTTAAAAGTTGATCATGGAATGATTGTAATGGTAAAATCAAAACATTTTACTGAAAATAATCTCTACAGAGTCCTTGCTTCAAAAGTGTACTATAGACTGTTTATCAAAATCTCAGCTTTAAATGATATCTAGATTTTATCACCTGCTTTGATCATTTGGTGAATTTGTTTAGATAACATGCAACATTCTGGCTTCCCCAAAGTCAGGCAAAGAGTTTTTTCACCTCAGTTAAAGAAGGGTTTTACCAAATATTCCTACCTTTCAACCCAAAACATTCTATCATTCTATGACTTCCTAATTAATACTAATATATATGCCCATAATTAGAAATTTAGTAGCACAACATAATGGCCAACACTAAGATTTTAGGCATTGTTCTGGTAGATATCTCAATCCTACTAGGTGGTCTTAGGTGATCTTACATGTGTTTCACAACTGTGATAATTCTGTGATACATAAAGACTGGACCTTCCCTTTCCCTTTTCCCTTCTCCTCACCCATCTTGCAGGAGAACTCCACTTGGTTATTGAAGAGTCTGCATGGGTTTCTCAGAGCCCTTCAGACTACAGTGGACATTTTGTTTTAAAGAATTTCATTTTCATGCTGGTATCAACTACCTGTTTTTTAGCTAATAGAAAAATACAACCTAAATCTTAAAAACGTCCTGTAGCAAACAACAAAACAAAACAAAAATTCATAATACACATTGGTGCATCAGAAACATACCACTTCAGGAATAGTTTGAAGAGTTTTAATGCTCTTTAAAATCATGCTTCCCAGCAATTTGAAGTCATTGAGTTTCATGTACCCAAGTTCTTCTCCTAGGATTCTAAGATATGCTCTTCCTTCAGGAGATTCTTTGTTGCCCAATTCTTTCAGCACTTTTTCAAGGTTAAGCATTATTCCTTTCATGATATCCTGAAAATTCAGTCAGAAATTAATAACACCAATTTATGAGAAATCTGGAATATCATATATCTAAACCAGGTTCTTAGTGAATGTCAAATAATCTACACATGCACTTCTTACAGATTTGTCCTCAGACAAAGGCCTGTCCCACATACAGTTAAGAAAAAATATTGTTTCCTAGATTTCTATTTTAACTGATCAGAAGAGGAGAAGGATTATATACAATAGAGAAGGAACTGCTGTAATTATTGTGAAAAGATAGGAATGTTCTGCTGTGTAAAAAAATGATCCTGTAGATACCTGATCCTGTTTGCCATCTCGAGAGTAACCAAAATAGTCAAAAAGTGCCTTGGAAACCTTCTCTGGCACTCTGCCGTCAACCCAGTACAAGGCCTTGCTTGCTGTGTCTGGGAAAAATCCCTTCTCCCCAAACAAAGCTTCCAGTGTTGGTTCAAACCCCTTTCCATCCAAGCCGAGCTGAAACGAACAGGACAATGCAGTGATTGAGACAGTTTCCTCACTTATTTGGAGCTTTACAATAAACAGACTTTCCAGGGAACAAACAATGAATTTTAAGTGTATTCCAGAAGTCTGATTCTCAAGGGAAGATATGGAATACCAGGTCTTTGAATAAATTTTATCTGTGGTGAGGTCCAACAAAAAACCTACACATAGGCTGTATCTTACTTAAAATCTACCATGAGTACTTCAGTGTGCCAGTAATGATTCATTAGAATGAAGTCAATTTGTTACAGATGGGTTCATTTACCCTAGCTGAGGCCTTTAATAATTCCAGCAGGGTCGTCCAGCCAGCCAGTGGCAAGTGACATCACATAACGGATGGTTTGCTCTAAAGCTCATTGAGATCAAATGAAAGTCCCCTTGTAATCACAGTGATCTTTAAATTTCTCCCAAAGCTTGCAAAAACAGTACATTATTCAGAGAAAGTTGTTATAAGCAAACAGAAATGAGAAAGAAAACAGTTGAATACTAGCAAAAGTTTTTGATAATTGTTGTACCTCAAAGATATCACCTGGGTGAAATCCATAAACATTCAGGGTGGTTTTTAGCATGGTCTCTTTAGGAACATAGCTTTTAGGATCAAATACCACATTTCCCTCTACTTTGGCAGAGACAGGATCAACTCCAGGGACAGAAACTCTTTTTGAAATCTGATAATTTTGTGAGAATTTTCTGAAATCTTTGGCTGTTGGAACCTGGTTTCCTTTCAAAGCTTCTTCAACACGCTCTTTTAGACTAGGAAAGAGGATAAAATGCAAATATAATTAGTATAAATTCCAAAATTGTGTTTAGTCTCAGTTGAGGCATTTCTTGTGTCACTTACAGACACCCATAAAAGAGGTCAGGGTAAATGGCTAATTCTCTGCACAAAATAATAGCAAACATAAACTTAAGGGAAGGAAGATGATGCTGCTCTGACACAGACATGGATATTCTCAGCTGGTATGATTGTTCAAGCAAAGAAAAACAAACAAAATCAAAAAACAAACAAACAAACCCAAGCAAAAAATGCACTACTAAATAACTACTCCTGCAACTTTGGTCAGAACTTTGTTCTTCCTAGAAAACCAGTGTATAAGTATTACTTACTCTTCAATTCCTACTTCTTCAGAGTCCAGGATGTTTGCAATATGTGAGGCAACAAAACTTTTCACTTGCTCATTCTTCTCCTTTGTAAGAACTTTCAAAATCTTTGTGAGGTCACTTGGGGAAGGATTTTTCATGAGTATGAGATAGGCTGCTAGACGTTTGTCTGTAGGTGCATCACCTTCTTGGAATGTTTTCAGAAGTGTTGAACGGTCCTATATGGGTAGAGGAAGGTTTGTACTGATGAGATGGCTGATTTTGCTTAACTCTTTTGGGAATATAGAGGGTGAAATAATTTCCAGGATGCATTTTTTTTAGGACTGTTAAACTATTTCTGTACCTTATATTCTGTACCTAACAAAAAATATTTAATTGAAGCTAGTTTGGTAGTTTCTTTTGACAGAAGATGTGACTAAAATTATATTCTTACTAAAACTGATTTTCCTATCCTGTATCTGGAAGGTTTTGTTTTTTTTTTTGTTTTTTTTTTTTTTTGTTTAGAAAGTATTCCAAAAAAATAGTTTTGATTTTTGAGTGATGGGTATCAGTGTTCTGGTCTGCAGACAAATTCTCAAATTAGAAAAATTAGAAAAAATTCTCAAATTAGAAAAAATGATCACTCAGTATAGGAAAAGATCAAAATCACCTGCTGCAGAAGTAAAACATGGTTTGGAAATAAGTAATAATAAAATCTTTTAATACTTTTAAATAAACTTAAACTGAGAATGTGAGCTCTAGGTGTTTCCAGGTGTTTCTTGATAAGCTTTGGAAGCAAGAGCATGTCTCTTGATATTGAAACTATTTCATAATATGATGCTGAACTGCTCTCTATAATGACACCCATTCTGTAGAAGGTGTTTTAATTTCATTGTAGTGTAAACATAAACCAATTCAGTACTATTACTAAAAGTTACAATGACATGCCAGCAAAAAATAGGGACCTGTTTTTTTCTTAGTTAAATTCATTAAAATCTGGAGTCATTGTTAGTTAAAATCACCTTTAAATAAGTAGAATTCCATTTAAGACATAGGTCCAAAGTTCCCATTTAAACTGAGACTGTATGTACAAAGCAAATGCATCTCAAAGGAGCAATACCCTCTAAGTCTGAAATCTGCAGAACTTCTCAGATACGTGTAGGGAAATTAAAGTACCTAAAGGAGTTATTTAGCTGGAGATAGCTAAAAAAGAGATAGCAAAACTATGAATTACTGCATAATCAATAACTTCTCTTAATAGTTAAGGTAAAATGAAAACATTTTATGCTTGTTCTTGTGGCCCAATTTACCTCTTCTGTAATAGTCATTTTCCGGAATGCCTGGATGGCTGCTTTCTGGACTGAAAGGGATGCAGCCTCATTTCTGATACAAGTCTTGAGAGAAGATTTCAGGTTGGCTTTAGCTTTCTCCATTACTGCACCCATATTTCCAATAGCCTGTCATTGATAAGAACACAGAAAAGTGTTTTTCTTCTGCATTAAGAGAAGCAGAGTGATGTATGTGTTACAGTTTTAATGTAGTACAATAACAGCCTGCACAAGGAAATAAGGAAATAAAAGTACCCGAAGCGTGAGGTACGTGAGTTCATCTTCCCCAGAACAATCAGTGCCAAGCAGAGACATCATGAAGTCTGCAACATCTGATATTTCCTCTGTCACAATCTTCTTCTCATTGTAGAACCTGAGGAAATTGAGAAAAACATTAGAAACAAAAGGATAAAATAGGAAATGTCTATTTTTTGTTTCCAAAGGGCAAATTACTGAGAACAAAAAATCCTCAAAAAGTGGCTACTCTGAGCATTGTAAGGCTTTTGTGAGATTACATGCTAGCATTACTTACTTAGTGACAGAATGGCTCAAAGCATAAAAAGAAGCTCTGCTTGGCTGATACTGGGCCATGTTAAGAATCTCCCGTATTCTTTTTGGAGTTGGAGAAGGCAATAGTCCCAGGGTGTATGTGACCAGGTCTACCACAAGTGGACTGACACTTCCAGTTCTCAGTATTTGAAGGACAGCACCATAGCACTCTGGAGTCCCACACTGTATCAGGGCCTGAACTGTGATGGAACTGAAAGGAAAACAGATGGCTTTGATCATTTAATTCCCTGTTTGCAGTCATTCCTGCATGTTCCATGTTTGAAATAAACATCTGATGGGTTTATTAAGGTGTTTTAATATAAGTGACACATGCATGCTTATGTATGTCTGGAATCCAATCACACAATTGCTTATCAAAAGAATCTTCTTAGTTTTACAAATTACACTGATAATATGATTAATTATGAACAACAATAAAATATTAACAATACTATAATTACATAGAAGAATTTTTTTTCCTCCACAACGGACTTTCTCATAACTCTAAGTATTATAGTATTTTGAATTTAGATTTAGATTTAGATTTAGGCTCTTGTTTCTCTACAGACTGAGGACATAAAATATGTGTGAAGTGACCCGAGTTCAGCTATAACAAAAAAGTAATGGTGAGGAGTGGAGATCAGAGTCAGAACAAAAAGACTTGTGCCTTCCCATGTCTCCAAAAATCTCACTTTCAAAACCATGTTCTTTGCTATTAGTCAGACTTGGGCATTTGGAATTACAGTCATTGTCCTTGACAAAAATGTATGAAAGGTATTTGGCTCTAATAAAGTGTCCACAGGATTGCATCTGGCATATATGTTTGGAATGGTGGTGAGGAGAAAAGCCCTGTTCTATATACTTCTCCCATAAATTTGGGAGATTTGATGGGGAATAATCAAATCAATATTAGTTCTCCATAGAAGGCAAGACCTTTCAGACATATTTGAATCCTTATACTGTTATCATATATTTAATACTCAGTTCCAGTTAACAGTATTCCTGATGGAAAAAATGTGATATGAGCAGGTTTTACTCTCTCTAGATAATTATCTTTCTGAGACACTCTTTACATCTAATTAACATCTAATTTAAAACCACTTGCAGCAAATCATCAGCTTTAGAAAGCATTTGCTATGACACTGAACTGTGGTGTACTTGCACAACAAACTGTTGTAACATACCTTGAAGTTTCCATCAACTTTGGTACAAGGGAGCCAACAGTACTGTTATTTAAACTTCTAAGCCCAGAAACAAATTTGTAGAAGAGTCTTGCTCTCTGCTGGGAGGCTGAAAGTTTCTGCAGTTCCTGAAGTGTTTTCAGAACAGCATCCCCCTGCTTGGGAAATTTGGCATCTGTACTTTCCAGTGCAAGTCCCTTCTCTTCCAGTCCATCTAGCAATTGAAAAAATTGCATTTTTATGTCTTTATGAATGAGCTGTGTTCATTTCAACTTCTGTCATACATTTAATATAAACTCTGTACATTGTTTTATATCATAACTGTTGAACAGCTGAACAGTTTCTAAAGATAATAGAACTGAATTTAAATATAATTCTGCAGAAGTTGAATATTTGCATAAATTGCTTTAAATTTTCATGAAGAGGATTCTTTAACACCTTCTATACCAGCACGGTTTCCTCTTTTAACTTTTAATGAATATGTCTCAGGAGAAAAAAGTTATGACTAAGAATAACAACTGTGTATCAAAAAAGTATGTTTCAGAACCATATTTATATTAATCACAGACTGTCTGAAGCTGAAATTTGCGTAAGGAATTATTATTCACTAAAAAGGGTTAAACTAATTTACAATATGTTTAAAATTATTTCCTGTGCTAAATATATATTTTTAATTATCAAGAATAATTTCAAAATTAAAATTAAAAGGACTATTTAAAATTACAGAATGTTTTTAAACTTCTCAGGTTTTCTTACTTTATACCCCAAACTTTTTCTTGACTAAATTTCTCAAATTTCATTTAAAATTATGAATTGGTATGGTCCCCCAACTGCAACTTTTATGAAATTCAGAATTTAAAACCAAAAAGTCCTGTATTTAACCTGTATTTGTATTTTGTCCCTGTATTTGTATTATTGAGAATTGAAGCTATACCTCCATCAAAATTCCTGTTATTCATCTTTGGAGTATCTTCAAGCTTCAGTGTCTGGTTGACTTCTGTCATCACACCATAGTGATTTCTAGCAGAAAAAAAGAAAAATTCAGTGCTTTAGTTGGCTCTAATTACTTTTGAGGGGTCTTGCCATGCATCCTGCCTTGTTGAGAACAAAATGCATAGCTGTGGATAAAGTCAGGGCAGGATGTGAAATGTCATAATTTAAAATGAATATTTATAAATGAAGGGTAATAAACTGTGAGCAACCTACTTGTATGAGGAAGGCAGAAACAGGTGTTTTTCACTGCAGACAACATCTCTTATATGCCTTTTCTTTGCATCAATATTATATTGACAGAACTGAGTGCTGCTGAGAAGGGTAGATAATGGGATGTTCTGTAAAACAAAGAGTTTTGCTGTCATTTTACTGAATTGTATAGGAAAAAAACAGTTTTAAAGGCTGCCACAGTTTTCCCTTAATATTAACAGTTACAGCATATTGGAAACAAAGGTGCATAACTGGAATCATTCTCAATCAGACAAAATTGTGCCAGCACCAATCTTCAGTCATAAGTCTCTTCACAGGCAAGATTCCCACTGAAATTTTCCTTCAGGCCTTAGGAAGGTGTTTGGCTTAGTAGTTACTTCCTGACTGACCCCTGCAGTCTACAAAGGACTCCTTCATAGAAACCAGTTTACAGTTTTTAAAGTAGCTCAGGCCCTTCATAACAGCTGATGCTCTTTTAAATTTCACTCATACTATACACATTTTGAAGACTGATGCAAAAGCCTGTAAAAGCTGAAGAAGTTATAAAATGTTTTTTTTTACCATGACATTAAATCCTGATTTTTTTTTTTTTATTTTTTTTTTTTGAGGGTAAACACTCAGAAGAACAGATACCATGATATCAGGAAGAAATCTTCCAATATTCATGCAAGAAACTGCACTTGATCAGTATGGGTATACAGGTAGCCTGAAAAGGATGTTAAACCACATACTTTGGGGCATTTAGAACCCTAGTCTCCTGCATATCACATACACTTCAGGTTTTTGGTGATGCTTTAGATGACAAAGGAATGTTGAAAAATTTTATCATCATTAAAAATTTGGATGTGATCTAATAGGTTATCAATGGCACCAACTCCATCTATGAAAAGCTCTCCTTTAAAAATTCACAAGAAGAAAATGAAAGTAGGTAATTATGCCCTTTCTCTGCATCTGTTTTTCTCTAGTGACTGCCAATAAAACCACAGTTTGATCTAACACAAGGGTGCAGAAAACCTAAGTAAGCTTTTAGAAGATAAATACAAAATGTACTTGTAGTAGTTTATGATTTTAAGCGATGTAGCTTTTTAATGGTGTACTTACTAGTCCCTTTACAATGGCAACAGGGCTGACATAATTTCTGATGGGACTGAAGTTGTCACAGGCTTTCAGGTCCCTGTTAATTGAGATATCTTCTGCAACATTTCCTTTTCTAGATTTGAATTCAACTTCACTGTCACATGTTCCATATACAGTATCCTGGAAAGAAGAAAGAAATCAGTGTCTTTGTTCATACTGTCAGACATATTCTGATATAGCTGAATTTCTGGGTCTTTTGCAAATTATGTTCAGGATTAACTCTCATAGGTGATGTTTATTCCATTTCTTAAGGAAAACAGGTGAATACTTTTCAAAATACCTACCATGGAAATTGTTTTTATGTTTTCTACTGTTTCTGTTGGCACAAGCAGAGCTGAGATGATCCCCCTCTTGAGATTCAGTACATTCAGAGGTTCATCCTTCTCTGGATACAGCTTGACTTTTGTTCCATCCTGAACACTGAATTTTAGCTCATGCCTGTCAAAAAAATATCTCAACATTACTATGAAATAATTTTAAAACCACCCAGTGAATAACATGTTATCAAAACACTGCTGGAGTACAACTAAAGTATCCTGTTTATCTTGGTCTATCATAATTTACTATTCTCCATTGTTACTGTTACAGAGTATTACAATTAAAGCAGCAGAATTCTAACCAAGGACATTCTGATATCACCAGACTACATCATCTAAGGACAAACAAACATCAAGAGCAATGTCTGGAAGCTGGAATTGCACAAAATCAGAGAGAAGATAAGTAAATTTTGAGAGTGAGGTAATTATTAACTACTGCAGCAGGCTACAAAATTATGGAAATTATTCTCTATTAGTTGCAGTCTTTATATAAAACCTTGACTGTTTTCTGAAAAACATATTTTAACACTGTCTAAAGCCATTTTGAGATCTGTGCCTTGAGAAAAAAGAGTGAATACTGAGGCACTGAAACAAGCAAGATGAATCAAGAGTAAAACAGGCACTGACAAACACATTTGGTGGACGGAGTAGTAGCACTGAGTTACGCAAGTAGATAAGTTAGGAAAAGATAAGTTGCAGAGGTCATTAAAGATGATGATAGGAAACATGGACTTCAGTCTGAAATGCCCTTCTATTGCAGTCTTGGTACCATGTCAGCAAAAGGAAAATTATCTTAAAACAGGTGCAGACAACCATTTTAGGATTTGCTTACAAGGAGCAGTACACTTTTCAGGGACTACCCAACAATTTCCTGATGTAGATAGCAAAATGACAAAGACATTCCTTGTGAAAATTCTGGATAGAGAAAAACGGACCTTCCCTACCAGAAACTGAGAACTGTGCAGTTAACCCTAAATTATATCAGGGAGAGCTTTGCTGTAGAATCAGCTTATGAAGCTGTCACGTTACCATGAAATGTATTTAAGCCTAGAAAAAACACACTCAAACGGTAACATGTTAAGCTTTAATGTTAAGGCTACAGGAAGTGATGAATTGATATTGCTTACTTGGACATGGCATTTGCAAAGTCCTCAGAGTTCTTTGACTTTTTCAACACGGGCTTTCCCTCAGTGTCAACACCAAATGTCTCCCTCAGGGAGCAATGCATTGTCCTCAGGATAAAGTGGCACAGCTGTGGTACCTCCAGTTCAACCTGAAAACACAAATACAACATATTTACCATTTTTCTTTACAGTGCTTCCAGAATCATCCAGTTACAGTTTTGAAAATATGGTCTTCCTTGGAATTGGTTGAATGTCAGAATCACTCTGCAAGCAGCTGTTGGGAAAGATTCCAAAGCACTCTAAGTAGGTTAAGGTAACCTGAGGGAGAAGATATGAAAGCAGTTATTTGCTTGGCTAATGGCATGAAGTATAGAGTATACAAGGAAAACAAGTAGCTTAGGTTCTGAAAATGTATAGGACTATAAGAACTGTATGAAAACCTGAGCTGTCACACTAATCCATGTTTAGACTCTGTCAGAATAGTGTGTAGATACAGAGATAAAATAATTTCCCCAGTTACTCCATTTCAGAAAGAAAAAATTGCAGTGGGAACATTTTGTGAGAGATGGAGGCACACAGGATAGTTTAATGGTCCTTGGGACCTTTTGTTCCTAAAGCCCTGATCATGGCTTGGAGCTACCAAGTGGTCTTTATGGCATCATTGAGCTGTTTCAGTTCAACTCCAGAACTGCTTGGTGGACGTTGGTAGACTCAGCCTGGGAGTCAAGGAAAACTGAACTATCAGATGGTACTCTCTCATCTACAGCTATAGCCACATCAAGACTGAAAGGCACTGGGACATTTGTATGAAGGACTTCCAATATCTTCAGTGCTTTCTGTCTAGGACAGGGAAGGCCTAGTTTGTATGTCTCTCAAAATGTGCCTCTCAAAAGAACTTGTTTGAAAGCCACAGAAGGATGCTCTCCAGTTGATATCTCCCAGGTTGCTCAGCATACAATCCCAGTGGGTTTTATTAATTCCTCTTTCCCTACCTTGCAAGTGATCTTTGACCCACTTCGAGAATCTGATGTTCCTGTGATCCCATTTGATGTTTCTGCTTCATATGAGTAAACATATTTTCTGAGGTGTTTAAATCTTGTTGCATCTCCTGCAATTAGGAAAACACGATCAATTTTATGATTTCATAGAAAATACATACATAGAAACTCACAATATACATTCAGTTTTGTGTAACTGAGCACCACATATAAAGGAAGCAAGAGGACTCTCCCACTATTTCCTTGCATATTCACTACAGATGGACTTTCAGACAAAGAATTAATGCCTCCATGTCAGCTGGATACTTTCTGAAGCATATATTCAGAGAAAACTTGCTAGGGGGAGAATAAGCTTTTGGGTTTAATGCTGTTTGATGAGATCTGACAATAGAACCCCACCTTCAAATCACACCCCATTAAAGTTAATGACACAATCAGGAGAAAACTTAACTTGTGGAACTTTTTAAAAAATTAACCAATTTCATCTAAATTAAGCCAATCAAATGGTAGTTTTCAATTCATTTCACTTCACTTTTCCCAGTAAAATTCGAATGCAAGGAGCTGCTTTATCTCAGTCCCATGAATGAGGGACTGACTGAGTCCATGAATGAGAATGAAAGCATATAAACACAGAAAAATACAGAACATCAAAACAAAAACTCCTCAAAACTATCTCCCCTGAATTTACAGAGTATCTTTCTGCCTCAGACTTTCATGAAACATGAGCTGCACTAATTCACTTATTATATCAGCAGATTTTACTAAGGTAGACCCTTTTTAATGGAGATAAGCTTTACATATATGAAGACCAGCCAGAACATAGTGAAAGCACTAAGCTATGTGTAAGAATGAGCCAAAGAAAAGTGTTTGCAGAGCTCTTTCTCTTTTTATTAAAGGAAGAATCAAAACCTAATGAGCTTCCTCAAAGAGATGAATTTCACCTGTGTTCAATATGTCCTGGTTGCTTACAGAAGCAGTTCACCTGTAATTTTAAACCCTACAAGCAGGCGTGAATATGGTAACAGATATAAAGAAAAGAATATTTTGGCTCAATGTCGAATACAGGGATGTAAAATCCTATGGTATCTGGAATGCATGATGTAGGCCAAACAATGTTCTCAATTACAATTCATTCCTAACTGCAGGCCTCATTTTAAACTAAACACATGAATGAGCATTTTAAGTGACAGTTTATGTCTATCCAAACCACAAGTTACTGTTCCCTTTGTTTAGACTGAGCATCACTGGGACTGTGATGCTGTTGTGATGCTGAGTAAAAAGCACTTTCTTAAATTGGTTCTCTGTAGTTATTTGTGACTGCCTGAACATATTAGAAAAAAAAAAACAAAAAACGATAAAAGACCTAAACCCTCACACTCACTATAAACCCTCACACCCACTATAAAATCTGATTTTGCTTGGCTGTGCATGCCATGAATGTATCTTACACTTTCTCTTCCATAAAATATTCATCATTACAGAGGCCAATGGCAACATTACCTTGCCATTTATGTCACAGAACTGCATATCCAGACAGAAGAGTATTGCTATAAATCTCCTATTTCCTCCCTGGACTATCACTTTTAGAAGTTTTACATACTTCAGTAGTGTTTTATTGAGATTAATTTCATGTAATTGCTAAGTAGCTATCATACAGTAATCAACATCTTACAAACATTAGAAAACTGAATTAAGTAATTAACTTTGTAACAGAAATTTTTGTAATGCCAGTATCTACTTTGCTAAGCCAAATAGTTAATTATTGCTTAATTCTCTGCTTTTGAGAAGACATGAATGGAAAAGGAATAGGGAAACAGCAAGTTTAGAAATTCAAATAACCTATGATTAATGGTAGCAAAAATACACAAGCTATTGGCAATAAAGCCTAGAAGTCAGGCAGCTGACATGAACCCATCTGCCTGGAGATGATGCTAAAGCATCCAACAAGAGAAAATTAAAAAACAAAACAAAACCAAACCCCAAAAAACGCGGAAGACCCGAAAGGACAAAGAACAAAACAACTCATTTGGTACTTTGACCCTGTGGTGGAACATTATGTATCTAACCAAGCAGTCAGGGACAGTCAGAGTTCATTACAAAGACAGGGCATGAAGTCAGCATTTCCTGAGTCTCCACTTGCTTTAAGCAACTGCTGTTCTTGCTGACAGAGTTGATGATTTATTCTACAGGTATTTAGTTAGATAGTCAAGGGCAATTCTATGAGCTCAGCAGCCACTGTGAAGGGTAAATGAGAAGTGAGATGTAGCCCACAGTAAAGTGTAATGTATATAACCTCACTGATAAACATCTGATACATAGGGATTTCTAGATTAAGGGATTTGCACCTAACAAGGAATCAACAGAACAATGGAAAGTAGTTTCTTAATGGGACCATTTTAAAAGTTTAGAAAGCTATCTTTGCTTCTCCAATCTTAGGAAACTTTCCAAATTCTTTGAGCCGACTATGCATAACTAAAATAAAGACCTCATAATACTGTAATCACTTCTGTTTCAGTTTTTTCAGATGAAGTTTTATGGAATAGGAAAAGTAAAGCTTTGAAAGATGTATGCAGATAATATGGTGACATAAGATAAAAGTAGATGCAAGAAATCAATTACTTGAACATTCTGGATTTCCACTTTCAGGTGTTTCTTCTTCTGTAAAGAATAAAAACAAGAATTAAAAGCTGGAAAAGCAGTTTATAGCTATAAAACAAGGGCTGTAGGAATATAAACAGAAATACTACATTTTCATTGCAAGATCTTTTTAATTCATCCCAACTTCTGATGTAGTCTGGCACACTGATGTAACTAACAAAGCTACTATTAAAATTGACAGTACAGAGTCAAATCTAGAGAGTTACAGCAGTTTCCATATTGTGAACCAAAACTTCAGAACTGGATTAAGCTCACTGAATTAAATTCTTTTATTCAAACTGAGAAGGATCAGCTTCTAGGTAAAACAGTTGCATTTAAAAGCCCTATGTTATGTGAAATAGAAAGTTTATAAAAGATGGACACAAAATATAGAGGTAGACAGATGATACCTATAACACAGTTTACATTAAAATTTAGTCTATTTGAGCACACCAAAATACTGTAAAGGATGAATAGTTTTATTTTGCCTTTTGTACTTTTAAAAAAGGATAACTTTGATGATTAATACTGCAATTCCCTGCTACTAAATCTATTCTGAATATTGAGAGGTCATTCTTCAGAGGAAAAGAACACTGATTAGACCAACTGATTTTCAAGTTAAGAAGAATCATTTTCTCCAATCTGTCTCAGGCATGCCCCATTTTACTCTATTTAATACAAAAAAATATATAATCTAGTAGGTTTGCTGCATTAATTTTATGATATGTCATTTTTTTTGGAATATCACTCACAAATCCCAGCTCTACAGTATTCTCTGCAGTCTTTCTAGGTTCTCATTCTGGGAATTCTAAGGTTGACCACTCTATAGAAATAGATTGTAACATAGCAATAGTAATACTCCTGTTATTACTAATGTAATAGTAATAACACTATAGATAACCATTAGAAACTTGCACATCCTTTAAAATTGTATAACATCAGTCAACAACAGAATGTTAGTTCAACAGAGTGTACTTACGATGATGAATTTGGTTTGCATATAAAACAAGATCTGCATAATTTGCCTGAGATCTACTTCCTCTTTAATATTCCTCAGGTCTTAAGTAAAACTACAGTGTCATATTCTAAAAAGCCACTTCTTGGGAAGTAAATCTAGCTCACACCCACAGCACCATACTGATCTAGGCTGTCATTTCTGATCTTAGTCAACAATAATAGTAGCAAAAGAAGTAGGCCAGTGGAGGGCTGGTTTTTATTTTTCCTATGTTCCTTCAACACAAAATTGTATTTCAAATGTCGTGTTGCCTGCCAAATACATTTTGTTTTATTGCTGTCCATCTTCACATTTGCTGCAAAATAGGTTATCAACAGAGGGAATAAGCCTGTATGGTATCTCCAGATACAGTATGTCCATGGGGGTATGTCCATAAAAGACAGAATTACAGAAAAACATCAGGTCAAAAATAAATTTTGAGAATTTCTTACAAGTTGCAAAATACATTAAGTCTGATCAAAAGACTTAGGGCAACATTTATGACGTTTTCTACACTGGGATCCTCCTACAATTGTGCAGTCCTACAGAACCCTACAGAAAGAAATTACATTTTTGCCACATTCTTCCTCTCCAATTCTATAAACCATTGCGGTGCCGATTTTTGCATTATTGTTTTAATGGTCTCACAAACATAGCAGCAAGAAGCACTAACATAAAAGACAGTACTTACGTGTGAGGACACCACTACTGACAACCAGCAGGAGCAGCAAGAGCTGCACAGGGCCCATGGTGAGCCCTGAACACTCTTGCTGCTTTTTCTCTGTTTTTCCTTCCCTCTTCTTCTTCACCTCTTTTCTACCACCTCAGAGGGAGAATGAGCCTTCTGACTTGGACCTCCATTTATATAGTCTGGAGCAAGCAGCTGAGGCAAACGGTTTAGAAAGCTCAGAGCAAATTGCCAAAGGTCCAAAGGTGAGAGCCCCAGATCCTCACTGCACTCCAGACAATGTTCTGCTTTGGTTGCTGGGTGTCCCTGACAGGAGACTGAGCATATACTGGAAATAAGTCACTCTTCCAGTTCATTGTTGCTTTGGTTTGGTTTGGTTTTCTTTAACAGAGTTTAAAAAATAAAATTCCTCAGCTACAGACTCTAGCAATGTATGCAAATAAATTTCCCACGTCTACATAGGAACAATTACAATGCATAAATTTTAGCTGGAAGAAATGATCACTGCAGCATACTTGCAGTATGCATGTTGGGGGGCATAGGGGGGTGCATCCTAGACAAAATCAGAGTATTATGCAATTTGGACGTCTTCCCTTTACAGTCAGAGGAATATAAGTTTATGAATTTTTACTTTGCAGTAATAAAATTTTCATATACAATTCTAAAAATTTACTTGGAACATTCTGGTAAATCATGCCATGTTCAGGTTTAAAGTAAGCTCTGTACAATTATTGTTTTTAGATTAAATTTTTTTTAGTTTGCTAATAATAGAAAAAAAAGATAAAATTATAAAATAAGTTGATAAATATAATTTATCTGAACAAAGAAGATAAACCTAAATAAAATAAAAGCACACAAAAAACCTTCTAATGAATATATATATATTGGTATAAAAGACGGATTTTATGTCATAAGAAATTCTAGTAGTTTGAATTCTCTGTCATACCTACCATAGCTAATTGCAGTAAAAATAAAGACTGTGGAAATAGTTAAGAACATTTTGTTCAGTAAATTTAATTTTCATGTATCTGATCAACTTGAACTGTTTTGATGTTCCCAAATCAAAATATTTCAGTTCATCTTGTTGAATCAAAAAATCAAATTTTGGCTTAGCTAAGCACTAATTTTTTTTCCCTTGAAATGTAACCATGGTGCAATGCATCACGGCATTTATCTTTAAAGTCTCTTATTTCTTCACTCTCTCCCTCTTGAACTTCATATTTTGGTTATATTTCCCAGGATGCACTAAGATCATTTAAAACCTAACATCAGTTCAACCAAATGATAAACACTGTGGTATGCGACAGGCATAGTTTTGAATAAGGTAGACATCATCTTTGTAATTAGGAATTTATCTGATGACTAGAACAAGAGCATGCTATTTCAGAGATTTCTTGCAGAAATCTCTTTCTTGGATTCATCAGCATTGAAGACATCAGAGAGAAATATTTATTTTATTTTCTATTTTGGTTTCTGTCCTTGGGTTATAACAATCATAGATACAATAAAATAACTTATAGGTAGCTATTCTATGATTATATTGTTTTTATATAATTCCATGATTCTATTATATTTACTTCCAAAAAAAGCAATGAGATTTTTTGTTTATTTTTCTGTCCACAGCTTCCTCAATGTTTTGTGATATGTTATTATTTTATTTTGTAGTATGATTCTATCAAAGAGACTGTAGAAAAATATCATATTTTTGCCTCTAGTATTCGATCCTTTTCTGCATTCAAAGATTGCCTAGCATTCAGAAGTTTGTTAGCTATTTCTCTGTTCTGCCTGTGTTTCCCCACTGCCTTCAGGTGGTTATTTGGGCTCAAGATGAGGTTGACTGATGGTATGATCTTTCATGGAGTTACATGGATTACAGGAGTTCTTACTGAGCCCAGAAGGGATGAAGGTAACATGGGTGCACCAATCTACTGTGACAGGTTTATATTTCTGTGTTGACTAAACAAGGGACAGCAATTTTTTTTCACAACCGGTGCCAAAAAAAAGCCACACACTGCTTTTATCTATTTGGTCATTAAGAAATCCCCATGCTTTTAGCTTACTGGGAGATGCCCATATTCACATGACTTAGACAATGTAAAAATTCTTATTTCAGCTGTTTCTGTGAAATCATGGGCTTTGACCTCAGAACACAGCTTATCTTCCAGACCAATCTATTTTAAACCATACTATCTCCTTTCATTCTTTGTGTTTCTCAATCACTTTTGGCAAAGTCCCACTCTCTGAGTGTATCCATTGGAAGTAAAATTAAGACTCTGGAGAAAGAACCATTCTGATACCCAGTTACAGGTCTTAACACCTTTCATCTTTTTCATTCTTTATCACAGAGTCATAACATCATGGAATGGTTTGGGTTGGAAGGAACCTTAAAGATCCTCTATTTCCAACCCCCCTGCCATGGCCAGGGATACCTAACACTGCATCAGGTTTCTCCAAGCCCTATCCAACCCTGCCTAGAACACTTCCAAGGAGGGGGCAGCCACAAGATCCCAGGGCAAACTGCGCCAGTGTCTCACCATACTGACAGTAAATAATTTCTTCCTAATGTCTAACCTAAATGTCTACCCTCTTCCAGTTTAAAACTATTAACCCTTGGCCTATTCACTGGCTGCCCTTGAGAAATAACCAAGTTTCTGGCTTTGCCATTCTGAGAGCATGTCTGATCCTCTGTCTGTGTCAAAGCTGCATGTGATTCTGGTTGGGAGCAGCCTTTCTGATGAACCTGGGCTAATATGTAGCCATGATTAAGGATAACAAAAAGTCTTTCTACGGATATATCAATGGCAACAGGAGGGGCAGGGAAAACCTCCATTCTTTGTTGGTCATGGAGGGAAACATAGTTACCAAAGATGAGGAAAAGGATGAGGTATTTAACACTTTCTTTACCTCAGTTTTCAAAAGTAAGACAGGTTGTCTTGAGGGCAGCTCCTTCTAGGGTCTGTAGAAAGAAATTGGAAGCTGAGTAGCTCCCCTGTAACCCTGGAAGGAACAGTTTGTGACCTGCTGAGCCACTTGGATCCTCATGAGTCTACGGGCCAGATGGGATCCACCCCAGGGTGATGAGGGAGCTGGCAGAAGAGCTCTCCAAGCCACTCGCCATCATTTACCAACAGTCCTGGCTCACTGGGGAGGTCCCAGATGATTGGAAGTTGGTGAATGTCACACCAATCCACAAAAAGGGATGAAAGAAGGATGCAGGAAACTACAGGCCTGTCAGCCTGACCTCAGTGCCTGGCAGGGTTATGGAGCAGATCATCCTGGGAGTAATCACACAGCACCTACAGGATGGACAGGGGATCAGACCCAGCCAGCATGGGTTCAGGAAGGGCAGGTCCTGTCTGACCAACCTGATCTCCTTTTATGATCAGGGGACCCGCCTGGTGGATGAGGGGAAGGCTGTGGATGGAGTCTGCCTGGACTTCAGCAAAGCCTTTGACACCATCTCCCACAGCATTCTCCTGAAAAAGCTGTCAGCCCACAGCTTGGACAGGAGCACTCTGTGCTGGGTTAGGAACTGGCTGGAGGCCATCAGAGAGTGGTGCTGAACGGTGCTGTGGTGTCCCCCAGGGATCAGAGTTGGGCCCAGTTCTGTTTAATATCTTTATTGATGATTTAGATGAGGGGATTGAGTCCATCATCAGCAAATTTGCAGATGACACTAAGCTGGGGGGGAGTGTGGATCAGCTGGAAGGCAGGAGGGCTCTGCAGAGGGACCTGGACAGGTTGGAGAGTTGGGCTGATTCCAATGGGATGAGGTTCAACATGGCCAAGTGCCGGGTCCTGCATCAAATACCTCATCTGTAACCGAATCATACACTTGTCTTTTTCAGTGAGGAACTCTGGTGCTGGCAATGCCAACAATGGCTTTACTAACATTAATATAAATACAGAAAATCAATTAACCTTTAATTATATATCCCATAATTAGAATTTGTATTATTATATTATCTGATATATTCTATACTGTACATTGCATCATACATTATAGAGCATGGTCTTTTATTTTGCTTGATTATACTGACATTAACTTTTTCTGTCACTGCATACCAATCAAATGTTTTGACAGTTCTGTTAAGAAAGGATCACAGTAGTATCTTCATTGGACATATCCACCAGAAATTTTATCTCATGCTTGTTGTATTGTCTTTGGATAAGACCCTCTTCAATTAACTCATTTCAATTCTTTGTCAATTTTTGCATCTCATTTTGACTTGATGACTTTTGCGAGACAACAATACAGGTAGTTATGGAGGCAATTATACTTGTTGCATATATTCTTGTGTATAATTCTTGTGCACCTTCCCTTCTATCATTCTATTCTCCCTTCCTTCCTCCCTCCTTTCCTCCCTCCCTTTCTCCCTCCCTTCCTTCCTCTCTCCCTCCCTCCCTGCTTTTCTTCTGCTCCCTCCTTCCTCTACTTTCTCTTTCTTGCTTTTTTTTTGACCTATGAAACAGACCCGCTACACAATATTAATTTTTTGTCGTTTTCATTACTCATTCAGGTCAAGGCCCAGCACTTCTGATTCTTTGGGAGCTCCTTGGAAACATTGGTCTTAGACTTCTACTGTATTTCCCAGATCACAGTATCATCTGCTTTGGTCTTAGCACATCCCTCATTAGAGAAAAATGGTTGTATTTTCTGGCAAAAAACCTATGGTGCTAACTTTAACCCAATGGCAACTGGAGGAAACCGTGTCTCCCAGAGGACGTAGTTGGAGGTGCATAAACATACACTCTGTTTGTCTAAGAACCACTGCCAGAAGCCTGCTGAGGCATCAAGAGTAGAAAAATATTTGCCATAAACCATCTCCTCCAAAATTTCTGTCCTTGTAGGTAGTGGAAAATGTTTCCTTTTTACATATTTATTTAGTTCTTTTGAGTATATTCCTGCACAAAGGGTCTCTCTTCTTTTTGCACTAACAAGAAAATGTATTGATTCTGTTGAACACTCTCCTTTCAAAGTATTAGCCTTCAGAGTTCCATCATTTTTTTTGTCTGTCCCTAGGCAAAGAATTGTACTTTCCAGCTGTGGCAAGTTGGGAACTCTTATTTCAGTTTTGAATTCTGCGAAAGAAAACCTTTACTTTAATCTCTTGCTAAGAAGGTGACATGGTGAACTGCTAAATGTATCTCTAAACCAGCATCTTCTACATGTTTTTTCCTTTTCTTCCAAGTTCTTATTTCCCCACTCTTTCCCTTCAAATGCTTCCTTTTAAGCTTGCCGATGGAAAATTTATCTTCTACTGTCTCTTTCACTGCATCTGCAAAAAAGGTAAGACTAAGAAATAACCCACTCATTTCACAATGACAATCCAGGGATTTCCTGGAGAAAAATTACATGCTGCTGTTCCAGTAACTTCCACTGAAACACTGGCACTTTTTAAAAAATCCTTTTTATCCAGGCTGTAATGTTCCAGTATTGCCAGCCCTACAAAAATACCATATTTGAGCAGAGTGCTCTGATATAAGTGGTTCAGTGAACCATGGCTTTTGAGAATTCCAGCTTGAAAATCTGTGCACTTTTTTGCTTCATCTCTCCCATGGTTTCAACCTTCCATTATCTTCATACTGCCAGAGCTCATGCTGTCTCCACAGTCTTTAATGTACACAGGATGCCATCTCTGCCTGCAAAATTTCAACAGCTTTACCAAAATTAATTCACACCACCACTGTGCTTTCTATTGTGCTTTTCTTCATTGCTGCATCTGGTCATTTCTCAGAGACTCAATTTATTTTCTAGACCTACAAGTTCAGTTTTGCATTAAAGAAACAGTTTATTTCTTTTTCTTATTCTTTCTATTCAAACATTTATCTGACATATGTTAATTTTCTACAGAACACCATATTCCTCAAACAGGCTCACTACAATTACTCATCAGTTAAATGGAAGCCTTGAATGTAAGAATTATAATTTACAGAACTACTGCCTTGCTGGTTTTCTTTTTACTGGCTTCTGCTGCTCACAAATGCACTGAGGAGTAACGTTTAAAACTTCCAGTTGTTTTGGGAGCTAGTTTTTCCATCTGCTGGATTGAACACTCTGAGTAGATTTAGCCTTTCAGCTTTTGAGAGCTAGCTGTTCAATGATCACTCAAAGTCAAAGAGTCTGACAGGTCACCTTCACTCAGTGTCCAAGCTGATCCATCAATTTGATAGTTTTAACTGATTTGTATTGTGCAACACAAAGTTCTACACAATACTACATGGAATTTTACTATATTATTCCTGAGCCTGTTCAAGGCACTGTTCTCCTGAGATAAGAGAAAAAATATTTTCATATTAGTAGTAGGTGACAGAACCACAAACGGATTAAACTGCCTTACAGGGCATAGGAGGTCCTCACTACTAGCTTTATCCTAATTTAGATAATGAATACTGCAAAAGATGCCCCCTGTGACATCAGGAAGGCTTTGTGGACTAAGACTGCATGGAAATAGTTAGGTTTATCCAGTGTCTCATCTGAGGAGGAGAAAGATTTTGTGTTTTTCATTTTACCAAGGCACTGATGTTATTCAAGAAAGAAAAAAAAAAAAAGTCAATACTTTCTGCATATTATCAGAATGATAAAAAAAATATATGAAGCCACAAGAGTGATAGCAGATATGGCTGTCAGGTGGGGACTGAACTTTAATATATATTTGGACCAGGTTATAAATTTCATTACTGGATGATGAACTGCACCTGATAGGCTTGAGGCTCTGAAAATTTTGAAAGGAAAGGGACATGTCATTCAGCTTATTGGTACTGACATCAAAGGCTTTCCACTTTCTGGACACCTTCATAAATACACCCTTAACAATCAGTGGGTTCAGTTTCCTTCCCAGGGTAAATGTTTTCAAAATTAGAAACATTATTGTAATAGCTGTGATTTTAAATTCTAGGACTGGCCACAAGTCGTAGAGATCTGAGAGTAAATTATCACTAAATTGGCTTTTCATTGTATCACTGAAATATCTTCAGTGTCTTATCTATACACCTGAGTATTTTTTCCAATTAAAGAGCACAATTATACTGATGATAACCAAAATTCCTCATTTTTAGAAAAGATGTCTGAGAAGAAGGTTCCTTCAAGCCTCTGTCTGGGCTCCTTTCTAAACTCAATATACCAGCCTAGATTAACATACAACTGACAGAAATCAAACTCATAATTTAAAAACAGATATTTGAGATATGTTTAATTATAACATTAAAAATTCATACACTTTGTGGCAACATCCTTGTGCAGAAAAATCCTACGTACTTCCTCTTCACAAGCTCATCTAAAATGTTCTGTCAAACCATAAGACATTTTCATATATTTTTTGTAAGTAAAGCATGTCTCTACTTAATGAATTTTTCAGCTTACTGCTAAGTTTCTTTTTTCCTGTTCTTCATTAATTTCCTCTTACTCCTTTTCAGTCCAGCAAAATCACAGTGACAAATATTACCCTTTGCATATATTTACTCCAGAAACCCCTGTCTGAAGTCACCTTATTGTCAGTTCTACAGTATTATCTTTTCAAGGACTTCACATCCCTGTAGCATACTTTAACCATATATATGAGCTGTTATTTCTTTCTGAGTGCTCTTTTAATCCTTTCATGCAGTTAAGAATGCAGTTTTTCAATACTAGATACCTCTGTACTTTAGAAGCCATTAATGGATAATGGTAAATATACAATATTAATAAGTAAAAAGGAGAGGAGGAGGGAAAGAAGGAAGTAGGGAGGCAGGAAAGGAGGAGGAAAGTAAGGAAAAAAGGAATGAAGGAGAAGAAGGAATGGAGGAAGGAGGGGCAACAGAAGTAAAAAAGTGGGAAGGCAATTTTTTTTCATGTCTACTTGTGTTCTGGGTCTGGGGTGGGTCAGTGAAATATGTGTACCTAAATCCACCCTTGCATGTGGCCATAATAAAAGACGAATTAATTGTTCAGAGCAAAATGAATTCAACAGTTTGCACTGAGTTCATGGAGGTTACAAGTTTCAGTTAAAAAAGAAAAAAATAACAGCTTCTCAGTAGGACGAGGGTTTTTTCGTTCTTATTGTATTGCTGAAGAAGAACACGTCTTCAGAAATCCACAATAGTAAGAGTCATACATTAGCAACAGAAATTCAGTTTAGATGGAGTATGACTTTGATGGAATATACATCAACAGGAGAGAAGTATATTTATTCAGAATACCAACTTGTCCCTATTATTTCACACAGTAAATAGGCATTCTGCTGTGAATATGTGGCATATGCAAGTTATTTCCTCACTTGTCTATAAACACTTACATGTATTGATTATTACAGCCTTCTCTGAAAGCCAAGGGGTTTCATAATCTGTAGTTTTAGTCAGAATTTATTTCCAATTATAGTACAATTTTATTAATAAAATCATGTTATTTTTGGTAACTGCACCATATAGTCAGAAAGAATGGTGTTGGAAATAAGCAAGCTACCCCTTATTAATGTTGCCTTATACATCTGGTGATGTCCCAGGGGCCAGATTGCCATCATATCATGATTCCAGTTTTAAGTATCAAACTATATGGTCTGATTCTCACACTGGGCACTGAATTCCTTCTGTATACAGCTTCTGTTTTGGAGTCTGAGGGTTTGAAAATCAGTCCATGGCACCTTTGAAAAATCTGTCTCTTTGGAAAATAATGGGTTGTGAAGAGTTGACACTGTAACTGCAACTCCTTAACACAAGGGGTTCAGTGAAGACAGAGCATTTTGCTTTATGTTTGTTTATGATTGTTCATGGTCTCTGCTATCAACAATGCAGTGATTCATTAGGCTGATCACTCAAATGAAACCAAACCTCATTTAATACTAAGATAAGGGATAAACTGAAAAAATAGGTTAAAGTTCATCTTTTGAGACCAGTTAGGGCTCAGAAAAGAAAGGGAACAACCTGTTGTTCAGATGTTGTTTAGTTCAGATGTTATTTAATACAGAAGGAAAACTTCCAGAAGTTATTTTTTTAAAAATTCTTTGAAAACATGCTTAATCGAGTTAAATAAAATATCTAAATATTTATTTAATTGGCAAGAATTCAGATTTAGGAATAGCAACTTTTGGTATAAAACCCCAATATATCAACATGCCAATTATGACACAGTTTAATGAAAAAGGGCATTTTTTTCAGTGAAGTGTAACACAGTGTCACTTTATCTGCAGGATAGAATTAGTTGACAATGATGGAGTTATGTTAGTCTGTCTAAGGATTTAGCTGAATTCTGAAGCTACCTAATTGTTCTTATTTTATTCTTCCAAAAGCTACTTTTCTTCTGACTGCTCCACCATTTGCCTTTCTTTTCCTTCACCTTTCACTATCTTTCCCCTTGTATCTGGTATCTCTGTTAAATTTTTCACTGCTGCAACTTTACTTGAATTTTATTTTTAGTGCTATTCTTTCCTTCCTTCCTTCCTCTTTTCTCAGTTTCAGCACATCATCTGCACCCCACACCATCCCAATCTTATCTTTACTTCTTCCTCCTTGTAGTTAGCATTTTGCTAAGTCTTGCTTTGGTGTTAGACTGTTGAAATATTCTCTTTATCTTCGTGTTGACTAAGCCCTTGACAACCACAATCCTATCCAGAGCTCCTCTGAGACAACAACCAAGTGTACGCTCAGTACACACTCCTTTAGCTCCTTAAAATGGTCACTTCTGTTGCCTTAAACCACAAATAACCTCAGAGTGCTTTCCTGTGTGGCTTCCTGAAGCAACCCTCTGCCCATTCCCTAGGTTCACGATGCCATGCTTGGGCACTGTTCCCTAGTCTTGTGTAGACTTCAGGTCTACAATGTCTGGTCAGTTTAGGTAAGGAGTACTGCCTTGCAATGGGAAGGATTTGGTTGGCAGAGAATGTGCACGTAGATGTGAGCAATTCAGACTTGTGTTCCAAGGGTAAAGGTGGGCAAAAAAGCTAAGTAACAAAACAAAGGAAGACAATGGAGAAAAGACTGAAAACACCACAACTGTATTACAGTAATACAAACTGTGCAATCTTCTCAACAGAAACCATAATAATAGAAGTAAACAGAGCTATTATTCAGTACCTGTGGTCCCAGTTGCATGAACATATAGTGGAAACTGAGAAGGATCAGAGATAGGCAGCCCAGAGCCCTGGAAAAGATACCAGTTTGAGAGAGACTGAAGACACTCTGGTTGCTTGCTTTGAAGAGGAGATAAGAAGAGACAAGACAAAGGCACACAAAACAATTACAGATATAGAGAAAGATGAAAAGTACTGAGTGTCTCTTTTCTTTGCAGTACAAGAAGGCATTTGGGGGGTTGCCTATGTAGAACTCAGTTGCTGAAACAGCCATCCAATTTTATTTTCTAATCTTCAGGTATCTAAGACATGTGTATGGGGTTGGAGGCAAGACACAGATCTTACAGGAGATTTGCACCCTTCTCAGCTAGCAGCTGAAGGTCAGAGAAGATAATCCACTGAATGAAAAATTATTAGATCTTCTCCATGAATTTGAAAGTCTGCAATAAATCTGAATGTGAAACCTAAACCAAGTAAATAAAAACATGTATTAAACACAATCCATAGGTAGTTTTAAAGACCTCTGTTTTGAGTCTCCTCTTTTTTTGGCATATCTCCTCCACGTCCTATTCTAGCTGGACTGGGACCTTATCACAGTAGAGCTTTACAAAACCAAAAAAGAATATTTTCCTTGACTCACCTGCTGATCTAACAAAACAGACTGAAATGGGCAGACACAATAATACAAGGATACAGAAAGGATGTAATCAATGCCAAAACTTGGATATTGTAAGTCATCTCACATGCATCTTGCCCAGTTTTCATCTGCCTCTTCAACAAGGTAAGAACTTCTTGCAGATACTGTATCTAACTGTCATTACTTCAGTAATATAAGGTAGCTCATACAGCATCAGACATTCTTGCTTGGGCCTCTGATTAAAAAGGAAGATCTCCACTGACAGAAACTTAGACATTTACATAATACCTGCAGACACCTACATCACAGACAATATAGTTTTGAAATTATGCAAATTTTCATGCTTAAATGTGAGCTAATTTTCCTTCAGATTAAGGTACTTCTACAACTCCTCCTGATAACTTCTAAAATTTCTTTGTGAATAACATTGCTGGAGAAAGAGTGATGGTGTTCCTGTAAGATGGTGTTTCTCCTTTATATTCTATACAATTCCATCTTTTAGTCTGAATACTAACTCATATTTCTAGTGGGGCTAGAAAATAAATTCCAAAAATTCAATTAAATTCTCACATAAAATGTGCTCTCCAAAGACTTACACTGATAAACATTTTTTTTTCCTGTTTCTTTAGTGAAGTAATTCCTAAGCCTCTCAGAGAAGAGTGTAGAATGCAGATTAAGGAAGAGTGTGGATGAAGAATCAGGTTCCTTAGTAATGGATGGTAGAGTTTGAATCTGGTAAAGCTGAGAATACAGATCTCCAATTCTTTGAAATGGCTGTTAGAAATTCAGATGTTAACATTTTTATTATTCAGTTTTATTGGATTAATATCAAACCTAATGCTGTATTTTAATTATCTGAGAATTATTTTGGCAAAGTGTCTGAAATTTTCCCATGACTTTACACTTTGTTAAAACATTATTGTGAAGTGAATATAACATGGACTTAACATTTCCATTTCAGCTGTTAGCTGAGTCTGTGCTGGAAGCTTTCTGTCTTTAAGCACTGTGGATGGACATCTAACTCAGCCATAGCACAGAAGTGGGATTAGATTGAAACACCTAATGGTCAGCAGTCAAACAGACCACAAACAGGGTACTTTGGATGGCAATTTTTCCCTGTTTCTTCAAAGCTAGGATCCAGAAAGAGAAAACGATGATGGTTACAAGCAAGTAGGTCCAGAAAACTCAAATGTATATTTTAATGGGGATCAGCATAAAGTTATGTATTTAAAAAATAGTACATAAGAGAGGAAAACATCTGAGTGGAAAGGTGGTGTTAAAATAGGGATGCAACAGAGAAGTTAGGAGATTGGATCACTTACACACCTCAAGATGCCAAGAAATGTAGATAAAAACTTTCATGAAAATAAATTAAGGTGCCTCTTACTACAGAAAGACTGATTTGACAGATTTGGCGTAGTGGAAAAAAAGAGAGACACAAACAGAAAATGTCTGGCAAAGAACAGAAATGAAACTAATTTCAGGGGAAGAGGACAATCAAATTTACTTGTACTAAAAAAATTAAATGAGCCACGGATAAATTTCTGTCTCCAAGGCTCAAGATCTTGGTCCATATCCATCAAGTTAAATTCTCTTAGGTCACCAAAAAAGGTGCCCACATGCAATATGTGTACTGGGAGTAGTTCCTAACTCCAGATAAGTCTGAAAAAGTGCCTGGCATTATTTGGGAAAGTGCTTGTCAGCCTGGGCTAAAAATGTTCTGTTGACTGTGCTATTCAGCTGTAAGAAAAACTAAGGCCCAATTGCCATAACTCCATTTAGTTTACTAGTGTAGGTGTAGCCTGGGAGATTAGAGTCCAAGGAGACACGAAGTTAATAAAGAACTGCAAGATTAAATAGAAAGCTGTGATCTGAGGACCAAAGAAAAGCAGGGAGGAAAAATACTGTGATTGCTCTCAAATGCAGGAGAGGTCAGGTCTAAAAGCCTGGGATGCATCTTGCCAAGCAATGTTTAATAAACTATCAAATCCATTATATTTTGTCATCAAAATGTATCCAGTGAGCTAAAGTATCCAATGTTTGCCAAAAGTAAGGATATGAGAAATCAATCTGAAGCAGCCTGAAATAAACTCTACTCATTTTCACTGCTGGAAAGCAGTGATTCTGCTGGTTTCATTCAAGCAGATTTCATGCTGGTACAGGTATAGATTGTGCCAGTTTAAAGACAACACTTAAGTAAGTTATGTTATTTTGAGTGATCCTTTGAATGGAATTTCAAAGATTTTTTTCTTCAAAAGGAGGAGGATAAAGATTTGATAAGGGAAGGAAAATAGGTAGATTATTGATTACCATTCCTAGGAAACTGAGAAATGTCCAGCCACTGACAAACATTTATGAAGAGAGAACTGTTCTCGGGGAAAAAGATCAAATGAAGAGCATGATATTTCAGTATGTGGAAGAAGAATGTAAATTCCTTACTGTAATACCACTTTGGAATTTCCATATTAAACAAGAAGAAAAACTTGAAAGGAAGAACTTCAAGTCTAACTGAATAAATAACCATGCCAGAAAATACTATTAAAATAAGCAGAACATTAACTATTAACAAGAAAAAGGAGCAGACCAGCAAAAAAAGTTAGACATTGGAAGGGTTAAGGGGGACCTGCCAAAGCTCCAGAGGGAAAGCAGGACTTTTGTAAAAAAAAAATAAAATAGCATAAAAAGGACAGGAAGAAAGGAGCTGACAGAAAGATCCTCTTAAGCTTGGTCTGAAAATTAAATTTATATTGACCTCAGTGCCCACTATCAAAGTTTGGGGCACATGCAAGAAGGGAAATGATATGGAACTTCCTAGTGATACAGAGAGGTACTTAGCAATGACAATGCCATCAGAGATAGTCAGCTTCTCAACAAAAACAGCAAACCTAAACATTTTTCTGAATCCTACTGTATCTCTGTATGGATCCAGCCTGAAGTCACACGGGCTAGGTTACACAGAAGAGATTGGAACATCACTCAGGAAGGACTGTATGATTTTAAGAACTAGAACATAGTGAATAGCATGAATTTCAGTAGTACAAAGGGAAAGGTCCTTCATTTAACAAAGATAAGAGAAACTCCTGCTTTAAACTAGAAATTTGTATATTAGGGGGAAAAAAGGGAGGAAGGAAAGGATTTGATAGATCCTGTTTATGGGCCGGATAACTGTGAATACTGAGCTGTGGGTTAAGTAGAGAGCAGCTGTCGTCTCTTAGTCTCTATCAGTTAAACTATTTGTAGTAGTGATAAGATGACCTATTACTCGTTAGAATAGAGTTGTAGTTACTGATTATTCTCCCTGGTATACTGAGAGCTCATGCAGAACACTCTAAACACTGCTGTTACCCATATTCAGTAAACATTAATTCAAACCAGATAGGAATGGAAGGACTATTTTAATCAATACAGATACAAAAAGTGTTTTTTCAAGAGGGGAAGAAGCAACCTGACACTTCCGTCTTAGAAAAGTCTGAGAGGGCTATGACTGATCTCTGTAAATTCATGGAAAAAGAGAAGAGCCATACAAGCTTAAGGATGATGTTTCTACAGATCCAAAATAAAGTAGTCTAAAGTACACCAAGGATGATGATGCATCAGTCTATGAGCCTTTGAAGAGGAATGGTGGTATATAGGGGCCAAACCAAAACATTCCTAGAGCCTAGTTTCATATATTTATAACTAGCATGAGAAAACACAGTTGCTGGGTTGTACTCTGGTCATAAGGATTTCAGTAGTCTTTTCCAGTTTTATGCTTGAGAAGTGCTGTGTAGCTTTTACTAATCAGAAATAAATTAGGAAAAATATGAAAATGCACACTGGTTACTTCTTTGACAACATCAGTAGACTAAATCTATGGAATTCTTACAGAAAAAGTTTTCTGTTTGAGTACATTTACACCTAAAGTTAAACATTACCCTGGACATGAACCCCCTCATTGCAACATCAGATGCTATTTTTCCTCAAGCACTAATGGATTTTTAAATGCAAAAGGACAAAAAATCCCACTAAAAACCTACACCAAAGACTTCAGAAATGTTGTTTCTAAAATAAGAACTGTGTCTAGTGTCAATGGCTGACAACAATGGCAGAAAATCACAGTTTATTAAACTGTTATGACATTGAAATACTCTGGCCTTGTACTTTTATTTTCTTACTAGATGAATGATTATGTCAGGGAACGCACAAAAAGAAATTAAGACGAAAATAAAAATTTTCAAAGGTGCCAGGAACATTTTATAAATAGAAATTAGGTGCATAGTGGGTATTATCACTTTGCATCTTGACTTCACAGTCTCTGCAACTAATGATCTACAGAGGGCTACCAGTATATGCAATCATAGTACTAAAATTGAGAGTTCTGTTAGAGCAACTGCTCCCCAAATGGATACATTCTTCTTTCTCCAAAAATATTTACTCAGTTTTTGTCTTCATTAAAGAAATCAGCCTCATCGCACCTCAGACAAAAATCCATGCATTTACAATGCAAAAGAATAGTGAAAGACATCTGTTTTTCCACTATGATTGGAACTGGTAGAAAATATCAGTTTTCCAGGAAGTATTTAGTTTAGTGTGATAACGTCGTTCTTCTAAACTATCTGATAATGCCAACTTAGTCAGCCAAGATCTCTGCCTATATAAAACACTGTTTTTATAAAACACTTCCTAGTTTAATTGATATGAAGGACTGGGATTTGAAATAATTTCCCCTAAACTCTGTAATAGAGTTTGAAGTGGTGGACAGGATTTAAGGAAAGTCATTCCCAGATACATAGATTTCAGCACTGTAAGAAGAATCCTCTTGTGGATCATTCCAACTTTCTTCAGCAGGAGAGGCAGCCATCTCTACTGACAGGCACACCCTGCCAGGCCCCATTCTGCCCTCACTGCCTTTTTTCCCAAAACCTTTAAGACAAACTTTTTTCTACAGTAGGGCCTCTTATTGAGAAAACTAACATATTAGATTGCTGTTGATTAGATTAGACTTGATACTTTCTACCATTCTGCAATAAGAAAAGAATTATGAGGAGTAGAAGGTATTTCAATGAACTGCTGAATGACAGTAAAATTCAAACTCTCTTAGAACTTTAATTTGTGTTTCTGTTGTAATTCAGGCAATGTGATGGCTGTGCAATGAGCTCCATAAAGCACTTAATGTCATAAATTAATGTTGACACTTTACTGGTAGAAAGTAGTGACTACTCTCATTTTTGCAGGGAGAATCTATTAATCTATTACAGTGTCATCAGCCACGATATTTCTTATTGTTATTTTAAATATTACTTTCAATTGGCTAATGGTTAGCTGCTTATATCAGCCAAGGAATAATTTCCAAGTGTTGTGAGAGGACAACATGTACACTGTGTTTCATTAGCAGAGGCATAAATTCAACAGTGAGAAACTCATGATGTTTATACATAGTTTATAGACATTCTTAAGTTATATATTTATTGGTGTTTGATATAGACTCATAACAGTTCATGATAGACAAGATCTGTCTCAAGATTTTTAAAAAGTGTGACAATTAAAATGAGCTGCTAACGGTGCTAAACATGAGTGCATTTTTAGCCAAATAAAATAAACCATGGAGGTTTCTTCAGAATGAAATAGCTTCCATTAAAGTTTAAAAAGTAGATTAAAAAGCTAGTTACAATGAAAATCAGACTATTTAGTTTTCAATACTAAATACAGACTTTGGATCATAACTTTTTGAAAGCATTTCGCCGTTTTAGACTAACAATTTATTGCCACTCAGTGGTACCTTTCATTCTTTTTTTGTTTGCTTGTTTTGTTTGGTTGTGGGTTTTTGTGTTTTTGTTTTGTGTTGTTTTGTTTTTTGGAGGATTTTTAAAGGCACTAGTGAGACAGAATCTGTTCACTAATTTACTAATTTATTTGGAATTTTTTTTTTTTTTTAAAAGTAAAATAGAGGAAAGGGTAATTTTAGATTGCTATCAGTCATGATAAAAAAATTGATATCAGCAAAACCCACCTCAGATTGGGCAGTGAAGTTGCACTGAGTTGTGCCCTGCTCTGGTTCTGGTTGAGAGCAGAATGACTTACCAAGTTCAAGACCATCTCCCTTACTATACAGTAAGCCAACCTGCCCTCAGTCTTATTCAGGAAGGAGTCAAGGAGCAAAGTGCATGAGATTAAAAAAAAAAAAAAGATCAAAGTAAAGAAAGTCAGCATGAACTTATTAACCTAACAGATAACAAAGATGTTATAAAAGAAGAAACTAAATAAATAATATTTTTATATTATTGCCATGATATGGCTGATTGACAAAAGCTGTTTTACTAGATAAAAAAGAGCCAGACCTGATGGAAAGAACTTCAACAAAAGGCTCCATTGCAGCTGATACAGTGTCATTATCCTCACAGGACAGCACCATATGCTCCATGGAAGAACACGAGGATGCTTTCTGTCTGGCTATCTAAATGCCTTATGGTTTTTCTGATACCAATTTTTGTCAGATGTGCTGCAAGCATTAATGAAGTCTCCAGACACTGTTTGCCTTCTGAACACCAGGCTGTCATTTAACAAAAGCAAAACCTGAGGACATGGACAAATCAAAGCCACCAAATGTGACTACTGCTTCCATGTCGATCCTTTCTTCAGTAGCTGAAGGCAGCAGATGATATTCCCAGAGCTGAGGAGTCATTTAAGGAAACAATATTCAGCATGTGAAAAATCAGGACAGCATGTGAAAATGCACAGAGGATTACATACAGCCTGTCTTTGTGAAGTATGGTGTCTGCACTGAGCCTGTAGTGATATGACCTAATGTGGAGCCACAGTATTCTTTATTGTTCAGTTATTTTAATCAGCTTTACTTTTTTTTTATAATTTCTGATTTCAAGTATCTATTTCCTCAGTTTCCTCAGTGCCAGGAGTACTGTGGTCTTCTGCTTAGGGTAAAAAATAGATCTCCTCAAGGTTCCAAATACAGCTAGAGTTCATCCACAGATAACCAGTTACTGGCACACCAGTCCCATTACATACCTTATGGACAGAGAAAATGTTGAATTATTAGACCTTCATATAGGAGGAACAAAATGAAGATTCCCATTTTTGGAAATGATGCTGTAATTGCAGGGTTACAAGTAGAAAAAGGGGTAAAGAAAAGCACAGAAAAAAACTTAGTGGGAAATTACTAATTTACTCACCTCACTTCATAAAACATTTAGGTGTACACTAGATAGTGAATTTTGTCTTTTATGGAGTCTACTCCTGTTTAAGTAGACAGGGTATTTTTCTACTGAAGTGTGGGTATTTTACTTTCAACTACTTGAAACTTTCTAGGCTTGTAGAGGGATACCCTACACCAGGAGATTCCACATAATAGCATGATGCTTTATGTTAAAACACCTCCAGTTTGCTGTTGGTTTTTATTCTCTTGATTTATATCCTCAGGCAATAAATACCGAATGGGAGAAAAAGAGACCTCTAGGAAGAAGTCACCTTCTCCTAAAGTTACATCTACAAATGAGCCAGTGACTCATGCTAACCATGCTTACTGCTTTCAACTGAATATAAAAGTATCTTGGACAGCTAGTTTGGATTTTGATACTAATATAAGTGTACTATTAATCATAAACCAAATAATTATAAGATGAGCTCTCCCAAATTCCGAAGTACAAAAGATTTTTAAAAATCTCAGAAGGTGCTTATTTTCTCACTTTGCTGTTTAAGACTTTAAAATACATCCCACAGGAGTCTTATATATTGTTGAAATTAAAGGAGATCATAAATACCTTAATCACCTCAGAATGATTTAATCCAACTTGGTGCATCCAATCTAGCCTAACTTTGAGAAAGAGTTTAAAATAGATAGTTAATTAATGTGTGTTCACAATTACATAAGATAAGATGAATCTCTGTGTGTTCTTATAAGGTCTTAACTTTTATTATGCTTCCTCCTTATAAGAAAAGCTATGGAACATGAGATTAAGTTACTACTCTATAGATATCTAAGTTGTTTTTCTATATGCTCTCTATGTTTATGTCATCATTTCCCATTCTTTCTAAACCAATAATAAAATATTTACTATTTGTGAGACCGAATAAAACATACATTTCCTTTTATAATTGAAAAAGGGATCTTTACCCACTACACAAGAAAGCAGTCTAAGGGAAATCACATTGCTTGTATCAATTGCTTGCAACAAATTCATTGTAAACAACTATTCAGTTCATGTATTAAGTTCCCACCTCTTACCATGAACTATAAAAGAGAAGATGTCAGCATATGCTCAAGTTTGCTGTCTAGATTACAGAAATGAGCACTGCTACAAGCTCAGCACCAAGAGCAGATGTGTGAATTTCATTTATTTGGAAATTTTTTGTTTTTAAAAGTAAAATAGAGGAAAGGGTAATTTTAGATTGCTATCAGTCATGATAAAAGTTATGATAACTTAAAAAGATATCAGTTTTATAGATATGTATGATATGCCTTCTTATGATTGCACAGACTGGGAAAAATAGTTTTCCTAAATTAAAAATCATGATGAGTAATGAGTGCAAAGAACTTTTTTCAGTGGGTACCTCCCTTCCTGACTTGCAAATGCTTTCAGTATAAGATATGGCAGTGGAAATGATTAGACAAAAGCTGATTACTTCACAGGCTTATCAGACCTCTGTTAAAAGGTTGTTGCTGCAACCTGTGGTTAGGGTCACCAGTCCTCCAAAGATAGGATTGAAAACTCCAGAAAAAACAACTTACATAAAAGACCTCTCTCTCTCCTCTCTCCTCTCTCTCTCAAGGCATGAAGCATCTTTTCTGTGGCCTTTATAGACAGTAAGGATTATTTCAAGACTCCTCTTTGATAAAAGACATTGAAAAGTAGCATGCATGTTCAGCTGTTATATAAGACAATTTTCTCATTTGCATCAATATAATTAGCAGAGGTGTTCCTTTGCAGCACAGGGAAAATGAACAGACCACTGCACTCAGCCACTCTAACACTGCATACAGGAAATAATGTCCCCATTATAAATCAAATCTATAAAACAAATATTCCTTGCAGTCAACAGTGGGATACTCATCCCTAACTCAAACATAAATACAAGTACCAACTAATTGTAGAGACAGCTATAAAATGTATAGTATGTTAATTAAAATCATCTTTCATGTTTTAAAGTCACAATTTTGAAATTTTGTGACACTTTCATATGCAGTCTGCTAACTCCAGTTGTTATTTTTCACTTTCTGTTGGAGAAAGGTGGAATAAGGACTGAATAAAAAGAATCCAGCTCTCACTTACTTAAACATTAAAAAATAGCTTACAATCGCTATGAAGTTCTGTGCCATTACATATATTGCACCACTCTGCCACTTTTTCTTTATTAATTATTTCCTTTTGAACAGCAATCAGTGAATCCAGATGTCTGAACGTGAGAGATCTTAGCTGTGGCACCTGGATCCTTCACAGATTCCAAAAGTAAGTCTGCTATTGGCAATTAAACTGAATCACATGCTGTCTAAGTATTTATACTGCTTTTGGCTTGCTGTATTATTGTGCACTTATTAATAAGCCGGTGTGCTTACATTTTGACTTGGGACTACTCTGTGCACTTTGGAAGAAATCCTATCCCCATTGAAGTCAAATGGGAGCTTTGCCATCAGCTAGAAGGGAGCCAGTATTTCATCCTTTGAGTTTTTGTTCTGAGAGGAATAGAGCTTGCCTTAGGCAGGCTCTTCAAAAAACTTTCAGCCCTGTATGCCTTCATTACTTATCCATTAAAAAATCTGCTAAGGAAAGAGGTTAAGCTAAAAAATCCCAGTTGCTCAGTCTTTATATCATCAGCACACTCACAGATCTCCACATTGGACAAGGTTTGGCACAGAACACGCTCAGATTGAGACTTTCAAACCACTCATAGAATGGCTGACAGCAGGTAAAGGTTACTGGAATATAAAGATTTTGACCCAAAGTTACAGGCAGGGAATAGTGGGTTCACAGCTTCTACTAGATCACTCTTGCTAAAAGCAGTCATGTGCCATGCTGCCATGAACCCTTTCAGAGGTGGATTTTACACTTTTGCTCCCTTACAACACTATGTGGAAACCACTGAACTCATACTGTTAAAGCTGACATTCAGCATCTATTTTGTGAGCTTTTAAAAGCCTTTTAAAGACAGAGAAGTTTTTTCCTAGAAAACCCTCCAGAGATTTAAGAATAATATATCATGAACAAATCTGAATAGGAAGCAAAGTATTTGAAAATAGAGTTCATTTTCTTTAATTTTAAACCATTTTCCATCCTTTTTCGGGAAAAACAGTGCTGGGAAAACTGCGTACTTTTCAGAATCCTAGTTATTTTGCCAAATAAATCTAGGGCAAATTTATTTTAGTTAAACATTTATTTGGTGGCCACTGTTTCTACAAAGATTATTTTGCTATCCTCACCATTAACCATTTGTTTCTCTGAATGTCAGTAATGCCACACTATTCATGTGTAAGGAAGTAGTCTTTATTAAAGATACATTTCACAACCAGTTTTCATGGTTCAAAGTCTTGGGTATTGCAGCTTAGTATAATTTAGGTCAGAAACCATTTCCACTGCTCTACAATGAATTATAAAACATATCAGTCCCCATTACACCAAAGAATAATAATAATATGCAAAGTACATGGCTATATTTTTTTCATATGGTGGAACACTTACTCACTAGAAACAGAAGGAAGGTTTAATCAAACAGCCAAGTTACCACAGGAATTCTCCATGTGCTCACTCCTATCTTGTAGCAAATGAAATCTTGGTTAAGTGCACATCTCCTTAGGGGTAAGCATACGGCTTCTGAAGCCATAACAGATTGATCTAATATATGAGTTGAAAGCTAATATTAGTCTTTATTTTAACAAATATAGTACTTTGGTCATGGATTTCAGAAATGAACCAGCTCTTAACTACAACTTTTTTATGATTTGACTGCACTTCACATCTACTGCTCCTCAAAGGCGTAAAAGTTTTAAGCTTTTTGGACTACTGGTCTAGTCAGAGCTGTCTTTCTGATGCATTTTAGCTTTCCTTTTCTAAGTTACAGGGTATTCTGACTACAGACACATGTCTGTGTTGAATATTTTAAATTGACATTGAAAATTGCCTATCTTTTTGGTTCTCTCTCACATAATTTCAAACATCTCTTCCAGAACTTGCTTTTCTCTATTTTGCCCACTTTTAGCAGTTATCTAACACTAGTCTTCTTTCTTGTCATACGAGATTATCTTTAATTGGCATATTTTTTCCATTTTTGCATTCTCTTTTGCACATCTTGTCTTCTGCTCAACCTACATCTGGGGATTCACATGAAAACTGTGGGAGAGATCAATATTGTTTATTTATTGCTCTCTCCACTGAGCAAGGAAGAATGGATTCAGAAGAAACAAGAGAAGAGGTAATGAATGGTCCACACATTCTTACCAGGAAATATTTTACCTAAGTGCACAAGGAAACAAATTTATATTAATTTCCAAATAATTCCTAGCTATGGTACTCTCTTGGAACTGAATTTTGGCTTTGTCACACATTGACAATAAGTATCCAGAGGAGGGCTACAAAGATTATTAGGCATCTGGAGCCTGTTGAGGTTGTTCATCCTGGAGAGGAGAAGGCTTTGAGGAAATCTTATAGCAGATTTCCAGTACCTGAAGAGGCTAGGGGGGAGTATTTTGTATTGTGTATTTTGGAAGTAAAAGGCTTACAATGCCTCTTCCACTAAAGAACATCAAAAAGTAAGCATTAGTTGTCAGAAAATGGTATTTTTAACTGAGGTTAATCAAAGAAATCAGTATGTAATCACTATTATGCTAATTTCCCTAGCAATTAAAAAGATGATGGTAGCCTGTCAACATTGCCCTTTTATGAAACAATAGCCTTGTATTATTTGCTTGCTCAGGACTTCTTATCTAGGTAGGAATTTTGAATGACTATGAAATGCTGGGCTATGCTACACAGATAAAATAGATAAGTAAAAATAAAATATTTTTCAAATTAACTTACTGTATTATCTAGTAAGAGGAATGTGACTGGTTTGCATTGCATTTTTCTCTACCATCTGTGGTAGTTTGAGCTTTCAGTCACCTGAAAGCTGAGCAAAGTCAGGTAGAACATGTATGGACTGAGGAAAGTCTGGAATTGTGTTAATTCACTTGTGTCAGCTGGACACAAATCTGATGGCTCCTCCAGCTGTACTTTTGGATGAAACTATCTGTGCCTGCTGTACTTTGCGTTGAAATAAATGTTGTCCATGGGGATTGGAAGTGCTGAGAGATCACTGACTGAACTGACTTCCCCAAGAAGCTGATGCTGAAATGCCTTGTTTGTAATCATAAAAAGTCTTACGGAAGAGTGCAGCACTGAGAAGCAAAGATGCCAAAGCTTCAGGGAAAAAAACACTTTTGGCACCAAATGAAGTTTTCACTATAATAACATGAATCAAGTAAGATTTATATGATTCTAATGACCATAGTTACCTAAATCTCTAACTGTATTAAAATTAATTTGCCCAAAGGTCTAGATTTGACTTGCCCTTTGAAAGCAAATGGATGAAATTCAGGCCTTGTGTTGGTCCAATGCACTTCCATGCACAGTATTTTACACTATCAACCTGTAAAATCATGTATGCTAAAAATAACCAGATAACTTGAAACACTAGGAATTAACAAAATACCAATATTTCTGAAATTCACACCTGATTGCTTTTTTGAACTAAAAAGAATAGTGATTTGCTAATAGCTTGCATCCCTTTTACCAATCTAAACCAATTAAACTAAATGAAAATAGAATGATGGCTAGAGGCAGCTTTCCAAAGGTATTTAAGAATATTGTGATACAGAAAGGAATTTAAGGAGAATAAAAGTTTGTTTTCCATTTATGCCACTGCTTCAAGAAATCCCATGTCACTTGTATTTTGTGGCCTGGTGTTTTAAGAAAATCTTTTCTAGGACCAGTTCCCTTAAGAATTCCAACTCTAACATTATGACTGTAGGCCTCTTTATTTGACTTACAAATGCAACAGAGAAATTTTATGAAAATATCCCATTTATTTCCTTTGCTTTTTCCAGAAGGACAAAAAAACAAGTTTAGGTGAAAACAAATACACTAAAATTTGAGTTATTTTATCTGGTTTTAGTTTCCAAAAAAGTTAATCAATGTACATCTGGCATTACAGCTGGAACATGTTAAGTACTTTTTCTAACAAAAGGTATTTTATTGTTTGTTTGTTTATATCTGACTTCCATGTCTGAGTAAATTCAAATATTGCTAGAAATCCATGATTAATAACCATACTGACAAATATTTTTTTCCTTTATTAAGGTGATTTCTTTATTCATATACATTAGAGCACACATTTGCTGTAAAGCAGTAGTTCCTTCTGCATTTAGGAGAATTTTTATGTAACTAACTGCAAACCATTTCTTAGTTTACCTGTTACTAACCCAATGAGCTCACTGTCACACAGCAGACGTATTTATTGTGCTGTGCAAAGGTTGGAGCCAACTGAGATTTGTTATGTGCAAAGTCCAGGTATCCGGGATCTTAGTGACTAAAGCATGGTATTTCTTGTTGCTCCCTTATAATCCAAATAGGTTCAGGTAGAACACCTTCTTTATAACTTCTCTGATAAGAACTGTGGTAAACAGGAGGTACAGGCAGACACTGGTTTCGGGCTCGAGTTCATTCACTCACTGACACCAGTTTTAACCTACATGCAAAATACTGATAAACAGTGGTAGAGTCAGCACTCCTGATAAGACTCCTGCTCTCTGTACAAATACTGCACAAGACTAGCAAATGGGTGTTTGACAAAGCTGGTTTTGGCTAAGAACCTACTATATTGTACTTGCATCTTCAGAATCCAACCTATATTCCTCCAAGTCCACAAAGTAGACAAAAAATATAAGGAGATAGTGTTGTACTCCCTTAAATAAATCTGAATTCAAACCATTATCTTTAGGACAGTTTCCCAGTGCTATCGTTAAATAGATGAGAAAAATATGAAGAGGGAAAAATTCCCAGAAAGAATTACAAAATGTAGCAGAAAAATGAGATTACCAAGTATACACTGATCAATTACTCTTCTAATACATGTGCTCCTGACAAAGACAGTACAGAGAACAACTGCTAATGTTTGGCTCCCAGATAATGGTCTTAGCATTACCAGGAAACAGTAAAAAATTATTAAAATCTCATTATAATTGTGTCCATTTTTCAGTTTTCAGATCTGCCACTGTGGTGCTTGCTAATTACCTGCAAGACCACCATACACTATATGCAATTGATACTGAAGTCTTTCTAATTCCAAAGAATAGGTTCCCTTTAATTTCTTCTATCAGGTGGCGATACAGCAGTTGTTCTGCCCAGTGCTGCTTCATGGCTCAGATATCTGCTAATGTGTAAGGCTATGATAAGGCTGAACTGGATTGCAGTTTCGTTTCTGCTCCACTACCCTTTTTCTAGCATTACACACAGGCTCATCAAGGATTCATTTCTTCCATCCCCAGGTGGGAAGGAACTAAACAGCAAAAACAGAGTAACAAAACCCAGGCTCCACCCCACCAAAGGATCAGGAAATAGATTGCTACTGGAAAGGGCAAAAAGCAAACTACCTCCTCTTCAAGAACCCAGTCCTATGACAAGTTATTTATCATTTCTACATGGAACTGGCAGTTAGAAACAACTGATACCCAAAACATTACAGTTAGCAAAAATGCACTGTAAATATGTTACATTGGATATTTCAGTTAAAAAGCACCAACATGAATGACAGTACTGTTAGCAATGATGCAGTTAGTGATACTTAAGGTGAAAAGATAGTTTCACGACTTAAATAAATCCTTTTGTCCTGAAAGGTATTATTTAAAAAAAATATTTCAGAATACAGAAGCATTTCTATGACATTACAGGTAGTTTAAGCATCCAATTGAGACAGATGACAAATGTTTTCAAGAGCCGCATCTTTCAAATTGGGATTACTTAAACTGAAGTACATTTCTTCTGAAGTACTCTTTCTTACATTTATATGAGCTTTGGCAAAATGTTATGTAAATTTGTGCCATTAAATTTATTTCCTTCAGCCTTACACTGTTCATTCCTGAGAAGTGTGTGTCTCCATTTTCTCAAAGTGCCAGCAAAAAGATCACCTTATGGCTCTCTTTTCCTAAGGCTGAATAAACCCAGCTCTCTCACCCCATAAACCACGTGCTCCAGACTCCTGCCCATTTTGTCAGCTTTCCTCCAGATTCTCTCCAGTTTGCCAGTGTCTTTCTTCTACACCAAAGCCCCATGATGAGATACGGTATTCCAGATGCAGTTTTAAGAGTCTCAGTATAGAGGAATATTCACTTCCCTAGATTTTCTAGCTACTCTCTTGCTAACACAGCTTCTTACAAGGTAGGTCTTCATAGCTGGAGGAACATGCTGCTGACACATGTTCAACTTGTCTACTAGTTCTGTTCGGAAAAGCTGGTTTTTATCACATCAGTCCTCAGCCTATTTTGTTACATGGTCTTGCTATGCTCAAGATATAACGCACTATATCTGGTTTTGCAGAACTTCAAAAGGTTCCTGCTAGTTTACTTCTGTAGCTTGCCAAAAATCTTTCTCAGTAGCAGCTCTCCCTTCCTATTTTTTGTCACCCATGTACCTGCTATGAATCTCTTCTGTTGTCCAAGTTAATAAAGACACTGAACAGGTTTGGGCCATGTATTGAGCCCCAAGGAAAGTCACTACTAACCAACAATCACAGAATCTTTGAGTTTGAAGGGACCTTAAAGATTATCTAGTTCCAAACCCCCTGCAATGGGCAGGACACAGCTAGACAAGGTTGATCAAAGTCTCATCCAAGCTGGCCTTCTGACCACTATTACTCTTTGAAGCACCACAGTCTAGTGACCTCCTCTAATCCAGTCACGTCCAAACTTACCCAGTAAATACTTCCTCAGTTTAATTTCAAGATGCTATTTCAAAACACTATTTTGAAACCTTGATGCTGTCTACATAAACAGTAGCCACTTGCTGACACAATGCTAGCTTTCTTCCAGTTCTTAAGAAGTATCTGAAGACTTATTAAAATCAGTATGAAATGTGTGAAGGCCTCCTCTGGCAGCTTCAAAGCTGCCACACTTCTGTTGCTGCCCAGGATAGAGTTGGCTGCCTGGGCTGCAGGAGCACATTGCTGGCTCATGATCAGCTTTTCATCCACCAGTTAGTTACCTTCAAGTCCTTCTTAGGGCTTGCTCTCAATCCCTTCATCTCCCAGCCTGTACTGATAGTGAGGATTGCCCTGACTCAGGGACAATATGCTTTCCCAAAATGAAAATAACAGTATTGCTAGAAGACTTCCATCTATTCTGTACCATTACTGACAGTAGATCTTTGCATTCCTAGAAATAGACAAAAAACATTACCAGAAATTTTTTTATTCCTGCTATAGTTAAAACTTCTAAAATGGTCTTTAAGTCTTCCAAAAATAGTTTTCTTATGTCTTTAGACTTTCCTTATAACCTTTTTTCACTGTCTAACCTCTCAGTTAAATCTCTTCCAGTCAGCTTTTCCTTTCTGTGTATTTGATTTTTTTTTTTTTACAATTTGATTGTATTTTTCCTCTTTATATTTTCAGTCCTGTGTCACTGTTTGTATTTTGGTTTTCCAGGAGCTAGTATGCTATTAAAATGATGTTGGTTATTAAAGTGATGTTGGTTACTACAAACACTGTAACAACTAAATTCATAATTCATTGGCTCATGAGTGTTCCCTAACTGTAAGGTGTTATGAGGATGCAGGATGATGTCTGCAGTATTTTGCTTATATTGAAATCTCCTTAAAAGCACAGCCTACTTTCTTCTCCTTAAGCAATCTAAATAAGAGCAAGAGATGGGCTATTCTTTTAAGCTCCACTGACATTTGAACTTCCGTGGAAGGCATCAACAGTCACAACTATGGTTAGATGAAGACAACTTATGCTGAAGTTAGATGAAGACAAAGGGCTGTAACAGCTTTCATAGAATCATAGAATCAGCTGGGTTGGAAGGGACCTCAGAGATCATCAAGTCCAACCCTTGACCACTACCGCTGCAGTTACCAGCCCATGGCACTGAGTGCCACATCCAGGCTCTTTTTAAATATCTCCAGGGACGGAGAATCCACTACTTCCCTGGGCAGCCCATTCCAATGTCTGATCACCCTCTCCGTAAAAAAATTCTTTCTAATATCCAACCTAAACCTCCCCCAGCAAAACTTAAGTCCATGCCCTCTTGTCTTGTTGAAAGTTGCCTGGGAAAAGAGCCCAACCCCCCCCTGGCTCCAGCCTCCTTTCAGGGAGTTGTAGAGAGCGATGAGGTCTCCCCTGAGCCTCCTCTTCTCCAGGCTGAACACCCCCAGCTCCCTCAGCCTCTCCTCACAGGACTTGTGCTGGATCCCTTCACCAGCCTGGTTGCCCTCCTTTGGACCTGCTCCAGGACCTCAATCTCCTTCCTGAACTGAGGGGCCCAGAACTGGACACAGGACTCGAGCTGTGGCCTCACCAGGGCTGAGCACAGGGGCAGAATCCCTTCCCTGGACCTGCTGGCCACGCTGTGCCTGATCCAGGCCAGGATGCCATTGGCCTTCTTGGCCACCTGGGCACACTGCTGGCTCCTGTTCAGCTTCCTGTCAATCCAGACTCCCAGGTCCCTCTCCTTTATGCAACTATGCATCTGGTCTGCCTCTATGGATGCCTCTTGGGTCTCATGGAAGGAGTGAGCTGGATGTGCCCAGAGTAGCAGCCAGCTTTTATCTGCTGTTTATTGAAGATGTTTGAAGTTCTCTGTCCAATCATGTGATAGGCATGTAAGCAGCCTGATGATTAGCGAGGCACTGAGATCCTAGCAACTGCAGGTGAGGAACTGAAATGCTGTCATCTGAACAGCCCATACAGACTGCTGCCTGAATTTCTCAGACTTTTAACCAAGCTAATGGAACCCTTCTACTCTCTCCCACCCCCTCTTTGGAAGTTGCTCTTTTGGTAAAGGCAGAAGCATATGTTCAGAGGGATAGGTTTTCATCCAGAAGGACCTGGACAAACTGGAGAGGTGGGTCCAGGTGCACCTCATGAGATTCAACCAGATCAAGTGCAGAGTCCTGCACCTGGGTCAGAACAATGCAGACTATCAGTACAGGCTTGGGGATGAGGCTTTAGAAAGCAGGCCTGCAGAAAAGGATTTGAGGATGCTGGTGGATGAAAAGCTGGACATGAGCCAACAGAGCATACTTGCAGCCCAGAAGGCCAATCACATCCGGGGCTGCATCAAAAGACGCATGGCCAGCAGATCAAGAGAGGAGATTCTGCCACTTTGCTCTCCTCTGGTAAGACCTCACCTGGAGTACTGAGTCCAGCTCTGCAGCTCTCAATACAGGATGGACATGGAGCTGACAGAGAAGGTCCAGAGGAGGGCCACAAAAATAATCAGGGGGCCGGAATACCTCTTCTAGGAAGACAGGCTGAGGGATTTGGGGTTGTTCAGCCTGGAGAAAAGAAGGCTCCAGGGAGACCTAATAGTGACCTTCCAGTACAGGAAGGCTGGAGATGGTCTGTTTGCAAGGGCCTGTAGTGATAGGATTTAAATTAGAGACGAGTGGATTTAGATTGGATATTAGGAAAATTTTCTTTTCCATGAGGGTAGTGGAAAAACAGAACAGGTTGCCCAGGGAGGTATAGTTGAGGCCTGATCCCTGGAGATATTCAAGGTGAGGCTTCATGAGGCTATGAGCAACCTGACCTAAGTTAAAGATGTCTCTGCTTACTGCAGACTAGACCTTTAGAATTCAAACCCAAATTATTCCATGACTCTATGTTATGGGTAATGAATATGTGCCTCTGCTGAAGAGTTGCAATATAATGCAATTCAAGAGAAAAATCTGCTGTTTTAGAAAAGTACACTGGACATACACAGGTTTTCTGTGTTTGTGGCACCTCTGACCATGTGACAGACACGAAGTAACCCCATATAGCTGGGGACACTTAGAGAAGAAGTATTTGGCACTACACAACCAGAACAACATCCACAAGCATTCACTGTCACTTGCAAGAGCTGTTGGTAGCATAGAGACAGTTATTATTACTTTTAATAGAAAATACTGCTCCCTTATCTTTTGCCTAATGTTCTCCATTGTCCAAAACCCAAATTGTTAAATTTGTTTCCTTTTATTATTCTGACACTTGGAATTAATACTGGCAATTAAATACACAGGCCAAGAAACCTGGCATTAGTAGGATAAACTGCATAAATGAGAGATATACCCACATGTAAGAACAGGGGCATGATATCAATGAGTAAAATTTCTTAGAGCAATGGATACTTTTTTTAACTCCATGACACCCAGTTGTGACAAAACAGAAGTACTGTACGGGAGAGAAATATTTAGCAGTCTGAGACTTGGACCAGTGCTCTTAATAAGCAAAGAGAAAAAAAAATCAAGTTAAATGAATGATAAAGGACAGTATCCATATCTCTGACCCAGAAAAAGGAAAATGCAAATTAGCAGTTAGCAAGGCCAAGGAAGCTAATGAATACAATTAAAAGCATCACTAATTTCATAACAATAGTTTACAAGCAATAGCAACATAGCAATCTCTAAGATAAATTAGTATTTGCAGTTTCTAGATAAACACAAGTCCTAGTGTGATTTAGCTCAAATTGTTACTGTACATGTTTAGCAAATTCAAAGGACAGTCTCCCAAGTCTTAAGGTACTCTTTTGCAGATTGAGCAATCTTCCTTTATTCTGCTTTATCATTAGATCAGGTACTGTTCAACTTCTATGATTCATTGCCTGAAATGACCATGATTTACTTAATTTAATGATTGCAAGGTAAGGTTCATGTGCAAAGTGACACTGACTAGCATCATTACCCTTTAGCCTATCTTCTGTAGCCGTGTTTGTGAAGTTTGTCTGCAAACTGTTTTTTGGGTTTGTTTGGTTTTTTTTTTTTTTGAAGAAAATTATAAATACATCCTTACACATTTCAGGTTTATTTGCAGGGTTTTTTTCCTGTTTTATCAGGTATTAGATCACTCCTGAAATGTGGTCTCAATTGAAGTGGGCAAACTTAATTGGTACACACAAGATTTCACCATCTCCTATGAGGGAAAAATAAAACAATCAGATTAAGATATACATCAGAAGCAGCTATGAATTCCTTACGTGTGGAGACTTTCTTAGAGCAGGCACACTTAACAGATACCAATTATCAAATCTTCAATTCAGAAGCTAGAAACAAAGATGTAGAGTTAGATCTGCCCATTCCAAGACTGGTTTTACTTTGACAGAAAATGATAGTTACCACTTGCATGGTACTTAAGTATCACTTGTGGTTAATTATGTAGGAATGTTTCGTAGCAGGGTGTTTCTCAAAGCTTTTGAGACACAATTTCAGCACAGCTCATGAAGGCAGAAACCTTGTGATGAACTGATTGTAAAAGAAACATTGGCACCAGAGCACTACCCTGCCCCTCATTTAGCACTTAAGCTAGATTTCTGATTCAACTCTAAGTATTAGAATTTTTCAATATATATTAAAAACCTAAATTAAATTCATCAAGACCTGTCTCCATACCTGTGATTTTGAAGGCATCTACAATACCAAGACAATTAATGTGGTAAATAAACCTTAAGTTTGATGTGGAAATGGTAAAGAGAAAAAAAAATATTAGTCTGCTTAAAAAGAACTGAGAAAAGATATCACAAAGACAGTTTGACATTTTAAATGCTAACTAGGCTAACGGGGCCTTGAGCAACCTGGTCTAGTGGAAGGTGTCCCTGCCCATGCAGGGGGGTTGGAACGAGATGATCTTTTAAGGTCCTTTCCAGCCCTAGACATTCTACGATCCTAGGCAGGTTTTATTTGTTTAAGAGAGAAATCTAGCAAGTCTACACAATATCAAACCCCCTTAAGTTGTTAAGTTTTATGCAACTTCAAAATCTGTATCAGAGCATTACATCTATTTTGGTCCTGAATACCCCATGTCACACGTAAGCATCAAAACCAAGGACAAAGGCAGATCAGGAGCCATTTCTGAATGAGTCTCAGAAGTTTATTGCCTCTTTCCTGCTGTTTACCCACAGATGCCAGTTCAAAGTGATTAATTTTGGAGGCTTCAATATATACTTACATTCTTATTTTTATTTTGTTGGCTATGACTTCCAGCAGTATAGAGCTCTTGAATAATTCTATATTTTTTCAATGACTTAAATGTTTGCCTTTCAAGGTTTGACTGTTCTTGCTACAATAGACATTCAGTGAGACCTTTAAGAGGTATTGCACATTGTGGGATTCTTTGGTGGTGGTGGGGTAATGATAAGAATTATTCAAAGCAAACACTTTAGGGCTCAAATCAATAGATAATGCTCAATTTCAGACCACACTGACCTGTTCAGCTGAAAGATCGCCCTGACACAGAATACATGAAAGAAAACAAATAACTTTCATGAACCACTATGACCGTTTGAATGCATGTGACCCCTCAAGCTCCTCTTACCCCCCATATCACCCCAAGCAACAAAGACAAATGCAGTAACAACCTGTCAGCTAAGATTCAAATTTATTTTTGAGGGGCAACAAAACAGAAATTATTTCCTCTCTTCTTCCAATAGGGAAGTGCTCTCTGCAGAAGCAGAGGAGATAAATTAATTTCTTCTTTTAATACTTCTTCTTTTACATTAGGAAAGTAACAACATAATTTTTCCAATGAAATATCTCAAAAAATCACCATGTAACCTTTCCAGTGAGAATGAAGTCAGGTTCTTAGAAACGCATGCATGAAGGCTACAGCTTTGCCCCAGGTGTGCCAAACAAGACCTGGGATTATTCTCTGCCCCTTCACTCAACTGGTATAATCCAGGTAGACACCCATCACTAAACTTCATAGTCTCCAAACCAAGGGCTCTGCATCCAAACCTTCTACTGTAGAACAGTCCCTGAAACACGTTGAGTCTACAATCATGCCCAGCAAGTTTTTAAGAGTGTTGGTGGACTCATGATAAAACCATGCCAAAGAGTACTGTACATGCAAGAATTTTCTCCCTTTTGCTCTAATCTTAAGTGAAATAGTCAGGCACACTAATAAAACAAATCTAGACTTGTCCAAATCCAATGGCAAATCTGTCACTGATTTCTGAAAGGGTAAATTTTCCTCTGTATTTTAAAAATAAGTATGTGCAAATTTCAGAAAACATCATGTAATTTAGCTTGGAGATAATTTCCTAATGTTAAAAAGATGGTACAAGCAATGAAGTATTCCTTTTGCTTGTTTGTGCCTTGTCTTTAATTGACAAAGTCCTGTCCATAGACTAAGGATCCTGATACATGAATTAACAGGTAAAATTTTACAAAGATTTTCAGGGGTCAATTGTGCTATACGTATTGCAGTTCTACTAAGAATTTAACAATTTGCTTCACAAAACCTAATTTTTGGCTAAACTAAAAAAACAACAAACAAAAACGTTTGAAGCATAAACATCAGTTTCACAGTAGCATTTTGAGAATAAAATGTCTGGAAAAGATTCAGGATAATTGGACTTACATATGAATAAGATTCTCATTAAATGTAAGACATTTGTAATTTGTGGCCTTAAATAAACTTCTCATATGAACATTATAATGTTAAATTCATCCTAAAAAAGAGAAAATTCCACAGCAGTTATCAACAATTATTTGAAGGAGTCAGACCTGAAAATATACATTTTTAATAAACTCAGTCCTGCTCTTCCTATACCGATTAAGTATCATTAAGTTGGGTATTCATTTACTGATCAAGAGAATAGTATCATGTAACATATATTACCTGAGAGCTCTAAATAAAGTTGATAACATATTGCAATAAAACACAGAAAATTACAACTTCCTTTGCACAAACCTCACTTAAAATCCAGAAAAAATAAATAATATACACTAAAAAAATCAGAAAAAATACACTAAAATTATAAACAGCATCGTATTTTCTCTCTGATGGAACAGGTGTGAGCTTCCTTTAGCTGATAAGCAAGTGCAATTACAATTTATTTGCTACATTTTAAACAAAAAAAGATTTTAATTGTTCCATAAACTCAAATATCAGGAAGGGTAGATATTTTATTTCTCAGCAAAAAACCTTGTATCTTAACATTTCAACAAGAACAGAAGAAAAAAAAAAAAAAAAAAAAAAGCTCTCAAACACAAGAAATTCAACACAACGTCTTCAAACTCAGAACTGATTCATGTGTAAGAGAGCTGGTAAAAAAACCAGACTAGATTTGATGGATCAGAAGACCATAGAATACTAGGATCATTTTGGTTGTAGAGGACCTTAAAGGTCATCAGGTGCAAACAGTTACTCTAGCACACTGCCAAATTCACCACCAAACCATGTCCATCTACACATCTTTTAATTACCTCCAGGGATGGTGACTCAACCATGACAGCCTTCTGGTGAAGAACTCTCCTAATATCCAATCTAAATGTCCCCTGGCACAACTTGAAGCTGTTTCCTCTTGTTTTATTTCTTGTTACTTGGGGGAAGAGATTGACATCTACCTCAGTATAACTTCTTTTCAATTGTAGTTATAGAGAGCAATAAGATCATATAATTATACCATAGAATGGCTCAGCTTGGAAGAGACCTTAGAGAGCATCTGCTTCAACCTCAAGGCATCTCAGTTCCACAAGGTGACTCAAATCCTTATCCAACCTGGCCTAGGAACACCTCCTGGGATGGGGCACCCACAACTTCTCTGGGCAATTTGTTAGAGTCTCACTACCTAATGAAGATCTTCTTCCTAAGATCTAGACTAAAGATCTCTAAAGATTTCCCTTCAGCCTCCTTTCCTCCAGACTAAAAAAACTCCAGCTTCCTCTATTGCTCCTCATAAGATCCCTTTCTATGATATCCCTATTTTCAAAAGCATGCAGGTTTTACATAATTATCAGTACTGTATTTTATTCATACAAAAAAAATCTCTATATAGTATAAATGTAAGTTGCATGCACCTCTGTATGTTACCTATGTATGTAGATGACAGCAGAAGAAATTTTAGCAGGTCATCACAATTTATTGCTCAAGAGCATACTGCCTATCTTAAATGCTTGTATCACCACAGTAAGTAGGTCAAGGTAAGACCTTGTATTACATAAAACATGAGTACAGGCACTTTGGAATTATATATATTTTCCACAGGATGTGGGAATTATAGATTTAATTTCATTTTGTGCAGACCCAGGTTACACATGAGCTGTGCATAACTGTCCCTTGGAAATGTGCTCATTTTGAAGATGGAATCTATTTTGGAATCTATTCCTAACACACAAGCAAAACACTTCCTAAATGACATCCAGTAATGCCTTGACTTCTTAGTTTAGAAATTCTCTGTTAACATAGAAATAAATCTGTATAGAAAAAAAAAATTGTTATAAGAATTTATATGGACATCTATAGGGTAATATTTGGAAACACATTTACGCAGTCCTTTTAGCCACTGGTTTAGCCACTGCTGTTCTGAAACTAGAGATGATGCACTGGTAAACCTTGGAGCACATCTCTATAAAGGGAATAAGTTTTGCACTGAGGTAGGTGACCTGGTACCAAAAACCTGCTATGTACAAGGTCTGAATGTGTTTTATATAACTTAGACTGCAAGTAAAAGAAAAGTATAGGAAGCAGAAATCTCCACCTGATCAGAAACACTGTTTGAAAGAGAATGGAAAACTCAGAGTAGACTGAATGCTGGGAAAAGAGCTTAGCATAAAGTCTGGATCAGGAGGTGTGACTTACAGGATTTCCTGAATGTGGCCAAGCTCTGGGTCAAGCAGGAGTGAGTTTCAAATGAAAAACCATTCTACTGAGTATGTTCTACCTTTCAACTGTGGCACTATCCTCTTTGGAGTCTTGATCCTACAATCAAATTCAGATAAAAAAAATTCAGTGAAATGCTGATGGGCACATGGATGCACCTGTGCAAGCCTGAGTGTGCAAGCAGATCCTTAAAGTGAAAACTACCTATTTAAGGTTCTCTGCATTAAAGTATGTGAAAATTAAAACCAGCAGCAAAACCAATGAAAAGTCAAATAGATAAAATAGATACTGAAAACTGTTTTTGTTTTTGGTTTTTTTTTTTCTTTCCACAGAGTATCTGTAATACATGTAATATTTTTCTTGTTGCTTAAATATATGGAGTGAAAGCCTGGCCCCAGTGAATTCAACAGGAGTTTTGCCACTGACTTCAGTAAGGACAAATTTTCCTCCCAGAGCTGGTGTGATTTTCAGCCTGGTTTTGCCCCTTTTAACACATGTGATGATAAAATTCTGTACTTCAGTTCCAAGGATGGATCAGCACCCTGAGGCAAATGAAACTGCTGTAGTATAACATATTTTCTAGTATACTGTCTGAAAGAACAAAATTATAAATATTTTTGCATTAACGCTGTATAAACAGATAAAATTTACCAGAAAAATTAGTTTTAAGACACTAACTTAAAATCTATTTCTTCAGTCATCTCTGATTGGATGAAATAATGCATGCATATATTTCAGAACATAGCAAACTTTCTCTTCCTATCGTAAAGTAGAATTTAGTCATTCATTAAAAACAGAATTAATGGTAAAGGCTACACACATACAGAGGAATATCCGAGAGTGCTAGTATGAGAGAACAGGTTTTGCTGAAAGGATAAAAAGGAAGCAAATGTTGTAATGAACATTGCTACTGTTTGCACTGTGATTTTAAATTTCACACAAATGGCCAATGATAAATGCTGGAAAATAGTTTTAAAGAACTAATTCTGTTTGTAAACAGAGACAAGATGTAAAATATTTAACAAGATGATATAATGATTAACACTGAAGTTTAACATTGTAAGGCTTCTAAGAAAAAAACAAACACAAGACTAGCTTAACCCACAGATGTCAGCTTCAGAAAGATGCTAAGCACTGTTACAGTGGGAAATAGAGATGTTCAACATTGCTAAATAGAAAGGTCTTTTATATAAAACTGTACAAATGTGAATTATGAGATGGAGAAACTTGGGCAACAAAAGCCTTTTTGTTTCCTGAGATATGTTTTTTGTTCAAATAAAAATTGTGCACAGAGATTCCAGGTAAAACTGCATTCCTTAAACAATATGCATCCTGTGGGCACAAACACAGTGTCTGAGAAAAAAAAATTCCTTTGTTAAGAGTGTGGGAAGTTTGAATTTGTTTAAAATTCACTAACAGATCTGCTAAGATTTTAATTGAGTAGGAATTCTGTCAGATCTGTATAATCCAAAATGTGTACCTCTACAGACACCTATCTATGGTGTTCATTAAATGCTGCAAGAGACTATGGCTTTTTCTTCACATATAGCTTGTGGGGCTGGGGTCAGAATTCAGCTAATTGATGTGGATAACAGAAATTATTAATGTTAAAAACCTATTAGATCGTTCAGTTTGTCTCTTCAGAGACAAGTAGATGATGTAACAGGTCTTTTTTCCACCTCTTAATTTCTGTGATTTCATGACTCACAATTCAATTAGCTCATCTACCATCACTACATGGAATAGTTTGTTCCACCACACATCAGATATATTCAGTATTTCTAATGGCAGAATTGTCACTGAATAGGCAACTTCCTTTCCCTTCTCAGAATAAACTTATCTCCAAATTAAAAAAAAAAAAAAATCCCAAGTTTTTGATCTACAGATCTTTAGAAATACAGTATTTGCTATGCAAAAATCAAATTATTTGAATCTAAATAATTGAAATTATTAAAGTTCTGTTCTGAAGATGATTCCTCCTCTTCATGTATGGTCATTTAACATCTCTATTAGCCCTATTCTTCCATCCCCTTGATAAAGAACTGGGGATTAACCCACGGAGTACTAGAGAGTACCCTTGCTTCCCTCTAGGTGTTTTTACACAAGTTTTACTTTAGAGCAGGAGGTGAACCTCCCTATGATTCCCACTTACCCTACTTTGATCAACACTGCACAAATTCCACAGCGCACATGTGAATTCTTTGGAATGAAATTAATTTTAAAAATGGTTTTCAAATTCTAGCAGACATTCAGTCCATGTGACTACAACAGAGATAATCTCAAATAAACCTCCCCCCCTTAAAACCTCTTAACCTGGATATTGGTCACCAGCACCAGACAAACTGCACAGCAGTGAAACCCATCTGCACATCTAGTACTGGGTCTGTACATGCATAGCTGTTTTGGTATGGTGCATATGGCAAAACTCATCTATTTTGGAAGGCCTCTCTTAACCAAAATCCTGCCCTGTTAGCAACAAACCTCCTGTTTAGCAACAAACCTGAATTTGTTCTATCACCTGTAAAAAAAAAAAAAGCATATCTTGTGATGCAATGGGCATATTTTCTCTCTGCTCTGACACTTACTGCCACCAAAAAGCACAAAATGTATTGCAAGAAGCCAAAGGTACTGTCTACTGATCAAAGGTTTGTAAACTTTTCCGCCCTCTGTTTTTCATATGTAAACTGCTAAGTAAATGACTAATTTCGTATAAGTGATAACATTAACATAATTTAAAAAAAAATACAGTGGTGTTAAGATTGACATATGATTTAATATAATATTTGCAATGAAATTTTGACTGCTTATTGAGTAACAAGGTACTGTCAATAGAGTGAAAATATTTCAAGAGTTAGTTCAAGTTACCTGAAAACACTCAGAGTGGTTTCAGATGGTGTAATTAATGTGTCGACTCTTCTAGTGAAACTCCTCAAGCACATGCACCCTCATATTTCATTACAGGTCAGGCTGAATTAATCCCTCCTGGGCTCCTTCTTTCTACTGAATAGCACAAGCATAATTTCCAACCATCCTGATGAACTTCTGGTTGTTCCTGCCACCTAGTGGCTATTGCTCAATTTAACAGAAACACAGAGGAAACACCGAGGACACACTTCCAAAGATAAAATAGGAAAAACTGCACAAACTTTTGTTTTGACTACTTTGGCTCCCGCTGTTTTTCGAGGCTTTTAACTACTACAAAAAGCAACAAATCTTTTGGACTGCCTTCACAGAAAAAAAACAAAACTAAACCCAAAAAAGCACAAAAAACCACAAACACCACCACCACCCCTGCCCCCCCCCCCCAAATCAACACCAACAAAAACCAAAACAAAACCAGAGGAAAATAAAAAAAAGACTATACAGATTTCCAAGTGCAACATGTTCGGAAGAGAGATGGATTTTTTTTCAGGAAAAGCTAATAGAACAGTGTGATTATTTTTATATCCTGTTTCTAATGGAAATGTCAAAATTTAAACAATAACTTTGAGATGACCTAAGCTGCAAAAAAAATGATCCATTGAGATCCATTTAGACTTATCTTAGGTGGTGGTGCTTTCAGTCTTTATTCTTAGAACTCAGAAGTGCCCTGCGTTTCTGCTGTTGCCACCCACTTGTGCCTGTTCCATACACTGCCCCTTTCAAAGCTGTTTATTTAAAAGACAAACACAACTGCTATCAAAAAGAATGCTGCAGGGCCTTTAAGAAAACAGTTTGATTACATGCAATCAAAAATGCTCCTGACAATCAAAAACCACTTTTAGGTTTACACAAAAAAACTTACTTTCAGATTTACACAAGACTCAAGCTGGAGAGGGACTGAACTAAACCCCAGAAGTCTAAGTTCCTCTACCCATACACTTCAGCATGTCATGACCCAATCAAATCCCATAGGATGCAATTTCAATGTACCCTGTTAAGACAGACTATCCTTCCTAAAATGGAAAAAGCATACTACCTGTTTTAGTCACTGTTATACAATAGTAATAGACAGAAAAAATCAAAACAACTTTAAGGGCAGATGCCAGAACAGCCCTAGGGATTAGAAGTAGGGCACACATTGCTTAATTCTCCTCTCCCATGTGTAATCAAAGCATTTATAATCTCTACACAGTTCTTTGTGAAAGCCAAGTGAATGGAATTCATTTCAGTCAGCATACAGTGCACAAAATTAGCATCATGAGCATTAAGCTATTTAGTCACCTGGGAGGAAAACGTTAAGAAGAAGATTAAGTGTTAAATCCTTCTGTTCTTTTGTTGGGGAGATGCTCCCATCCTCTTGTAATCAGTACCTGTTGCCTTCCCTGGAGGTAGGTGGTTATCTATCCACTTCCCTCCAAGGAATTCAGTGATGCTCATTTTATTTTAGAACTCCAAAAAGAAGAAGGCTACTGTTGGTGTCTAACCTGGGAGATAAATGTCCATGTTTTCCAAAAGCCATCCTTTGGGTAATATGTTTCAGTACCCCCTTAAGTTTCCACAACACAGGACAGCTTTGTCTTATGTTCTCTCTCCTCAAAATCAGTTTTCCTTATTGTTGGAAGTTAGCTCCGTGATTATTATTCATGATCCAATTTCAACACAGGTGTTCAGTCACACAGTTCTATTTCTACCTCCTGGATGACAGGGGGCAGTAGAGCTTCACTTAAAATACTCTATTAAACTGCAGGGGAATGCTTAAAACTTTCTTTACACCACACTTTTAGCTACAAGCAAGCCTGGTATCCATACTTTCACAAGAAATCTCACATGCTAACTGTACCAAAAGCAGTCAAACTCAGAAATACACCACCAGCTCTCACAGAATAAAAATGGGTACTCACAGCCACTTAATTCCAGGAGCACAGAAAGTTTTTTTAGTGAAAAGATTTAGGTTTTCATTAGCTATTATTAAGAGAGACATATTCTGGAACACATGAAGTACCACCTTGTTCAGCAGTTTAATATAGGCAAAACAGGCTCACTTTAGCTTTATCAAGATTTTTTAAAGAGAGTAAAGCCTCATACATCAAAATTCATTTTCAATTCTATTTTATTTATATCAGTCGAATATAAATAAACTTACTACAGTTTTTCAGTGTTCCACACTGGATAAAAGAGCAACCAACCTTAACTGTTTCCTCTCAGTAGCTCAGGAAAACAGGTTTTTGTGGCGATGACAATTACACAACATTTGCAAAAAACAACAAAGGGTAAAAGATGAAAACTCAGTTGGTTCTACCTCTTACAAAAAACCACTACCACCACCACCAAAAAAACCAAAACCAAAAACAAACCACAAAAAACAAAGCTGTGAAAACCCTCAAGATTTAGTACTAATCAGTACTAAATATGTAGTTTCACCAACATTTTAAAACATCCCCAGTTCAAATGCAAAAACACTGAACATGTTTTGCAACTTTGCTGCAATACACTATAGGGACATTCTGGGACATTGCCAACAGCACTATTTCTGCCATGTGCTTCATGGACTTCTGGTGTCTCACATTATTAGAAGAGCTTGCTTCTGAAATTTGGCAGTACTTTACACATACCTGACACTTCCCAATGTAGGCACAAGCCTAGGGGGAAAAAAATTAATAATTATACAACACTCAATCAAACCAAAGACCTATCAAAAACCCTCCACTAGGTCAGAAAAGGCGTAATTCCTGTATTGGCTGAAATGATACAAATTGCAAACAAATTCTATAACAAAGGCATAAACAGCAAAAAAATCCTCTTCATTCCTTGCAGAAAAGTTCAGGGAAGCTGCAGCAGCCACTCAGTCCTGATAGATTGTCTGACACAGGCTAAACAGCATGTTGGTTGTGTGGGTAAAAAAACACCAACAAAAAGCAACCACCCAAACAAAAAAGGACAAAATGTATTCTACATTGTAGAATAAAGTAAGCAACTTCACAATTAGGAATGAGTATGTGCAGTCTTAATTTCTGTTACAGGAGTAAACAGACCAGGCAAAACTCCGTTTTCAGAAGTGACTTGCCAGTTGTGGAATTATGTTGGCCAACATGAAAATGCAAGAATGAACTAGGTATTTTGTCCAGAAATATAAAGCTAAACGTCTGCCAGGAATAGATTTGTAAAACTTTCATCTGAGTAGCGCTCACAAAAAAAACCTGAACAAGACAAACTGCAAAACCCTGCTAAACTACATGAAGAACTGTAAATTTCAGGGTTAATTCAAGTAGCTATGATAAAACTTTAAACATGTATTACCCAGACTTCAATACAATAGCTGTTTTTGGAGGTTACTACTGACTCTATGTATTGCAAAAGCAGTTTTTATCTCCTCCAATTTTGCAAAATGTATTACGATGCAGCAATTCTGACCAGTAGAAAAAAAATAATTGAAGTTAAACCCTTAAAAATAATTACACACATAGGAAAGCATTCCAAAGATATCAGCTACAGATAAACCAGCATCTATTGTTATTTGTAGGACTATAGTTGATACCAAGTTTCCCTACTGTGACTATCTCACAACCCTTCTATTCTTAATAAAAAAAAATACAAAAGCAAACAGCCCCACCATCCCCCTGCCCTCCTTGCTCCGCCAAAAAAATCCACACTTGCAGACAAAGCAATGGGGGAAAACACTTTGCACCCTGTTAAAATGTACTCCGCCCAGCCCAGAGAACTTCCTCCTGATAATAAGAAAAGCTCGCAAATCCTTTTAAATTAGCTTCAGAGGATTCAGTGTCATACGGGTACCTTTCGAAAAGCGTAGAAAACACCTTACAAATAACACACACACACAGAGGTGCGGGATGCCGCCCCCAGCCCCTGCACTGCCCTGAGCCCAAGGTAGGGGCGGCACTTCTGCCGCCGGCAGAACCCAACTGGGCCGGGCCGGGTCGAGCCGAGCCGAGCCGAGCCGAACCGAACCATTTCCTGGATGCCTGCCAATCAGCTGAACCTCTCATTCCCCACAGAAGGGGCAGTGAAGGCCCCTGTGGTAACACGGCGCCTGCGCCCTGCGGAACGGCGTGTGAGGGCCTGCGCCTCTGCCGCCATTTTGTCAGCGAGGTGTGAGAGGTGGCAGATGGTTGTTGTTGGGCTCGGTGTCGGGTCGGTGTAAAAGAACCGCTCCGTGGCGATTATGGCTCTCGCAGGTCGTTTTCGCTTTTTTGAGTGATAAGGTAACAGTTGCTGGAAGGTGGAGGTCTTCGCTTTCGAGTCTGGCCTGGCGGGGGCAGCGTCTGCCCGGCAGTCCCTGCGCTGAGGAGACGGGCCCGGCTCTGCCCCTCATGCCAGCTTCGAACAGCCCCAGAGAGACTGACAGCCTTGGAGAGCGATACAGGTACTGTAAACTGTACCTTGTGCCTCGCATTTTGTTGTAGTTAAAAGCCCTTTAATTGTGCTGTTTGTTTTTGTGGTAGTAGTGCAAGATAGAGTGTAGATTTTGATGACTTGAAGCATTGCCAGCATGAATATGTGACCACTCTTGTTTAGATGTACGTGGTAGGCCTGTGCTTCTTCCTGGTCTGCTTTGTTAAACTCCATGGTTTTAGTAAGGTGGATTCAGTTTTGTTATTTTGTTTTTTTAAATCTCAACCTTCTAATTAAACTGTGTGTGAGGGATTCTACAGGGAGCGTGTTTGTTGGGAGGAGGATTTTGAGATGCAGAATATGAATTTAGTTTACTTTTCTTTTTCTACAGATTTTTTTTTTATCATCTTTCTAAGAGAGATGCAGAGCTCTTAATAAGAGGACTGAGGTTTTAGAAGGTGTGTTCTGAATAAGTAAATCCGAGCAGGTGTATAGGTGAGTAAAATAAAAAAAAAAAAAGCTTTTTTTTTAAACTGTAGAATTGTGGCTGTCTCTGTGATGCATTTTATTGGACCGTGGAAACGAGGATGCAACTGTTGTTGCAGTTTGTTGTTTTAATTTGTTACAAGTTTCTGCAACCAGGGGGTTGCAGGGAAGAAAAAAAAAAAGGTGCCCAAAGCATTAGAGGTAGACCTTCAAGGGTTGGATTTTTCTCTACCGAGTAGGTGTTTATTCCACACAGAAAGAACCCTTTCCTGAAGGCTGTTTTCTTTAATTAAAAAAACCCCAAAACGGAACTTAGCTTACTACTTTATTACAGAAGAAAAAAAGTGGAAATCAGGCACTTGCTAAGAAGGTGTTCATTTACTTATATATTTATTGGTTGTAACTATAGTAATAGGAATCAATATTTGTTCCGAAGACGTTGCATAATCACTAGCATACTTCATGTATGCTTGTGATAAAAACTATCACATCAGTTCTGTTTAAGATTTTTTGTGGTCTGAGGAAGATACTGCTTTAAAAACTTGTAGTTGGAACTGTAAGTTTTGCTTTCAGCTTTACATAAAAATTTATAAACCAAGTATATTCTTTGTCCAGCCTGCCCTTGTGTATCTATCCACTGCATTTACATTTGGCAGGTGTTGTATTCCCCAAATTACTTTGATAGAACAGAAGACTATTTGATAAAATTGCTTGGTTAAATTATGGACATGTGTAGTCTTTTTAAACGATCTGATATCACAGATCCACTGAAAGACTTGGATGGAACTGGAAACTAATCTGAAAACCAATTTGTAGGTGAAGGTCAGCAAATTATCTGAAGGGTTTGAGGAACTGTCAAGACAGTACAAACCACATTTGCCACCATTGTTAGTTGATGAACAGTGCAGTTGGATGCAGATACTGTGTTCTGTATGTTCTTGCAATTATGGGAACTAAAAGTACTATTATACCTGAAGGTGTAAGAGACAGCCAGATTAAGCAAACAGTAAAGCACAGAGCTGTAAATTGTCATTGATTTGAAGAAGTGATTCAGACAGAAAAAGCAAGGGGAGTAGGGGAGGTGTCCTTAGTCACACACACATTAAAAAGAGAGAAACGGACTGGAAATACTTTTGGTGGTAAACTGTCCTTAAAACCATAAGTCCAGTGGAATGAAACACTATATTATGTCTCCTTTGGAGAGTTTTGCCAGTAAATTTACTGAGTGTAAATTACATTTGTGTAATGGACAGATGTTGTATAAATTACATTAATAGCTTTCCACTCTTTAATTTTCTTTGACCAGAAGTAACTTTTTTTCTTCTCACAGAAAACTATCTTTCTGGTTGTGTGTCCTGTTCTGCTTTCCTCCACATCTGTGTCACTGAGTCTGTCTATATAATTGTGTTATTCTGGGAACAGACTTCTGATTACTAAGTACTCTGAAGTGATATAATTACTCTGTAGTCACAAGAGCAAGTCCAGAGGTACTTGTTGTCAGATGTTATCTGAACATCTCTTCAGAAAGAGAATTAGCAATTGGGATACATTTGACACAAAAAATGACATGGTTAAGTGTTTTGTATGCTTTAACCAGAAGTATAATAATATGCTATTAAGCAATTTGAAAAACAAATGCGTAAGGAGTTAGTTGACAAATCTTACGGGAAATTGTCAGGTTGATCTTGTGCCTTTTCTTTGCAGATAGAATGGAATCTCTGACTCCTGGATCAAACCTAGTAGATATGAATCTGAAGATAACTCATATAGAATGCCATCCCGAATGCTTGGTGATAGTGTTCCAGGGTCAAGACAAGGCAGGGTGTGAGCTTGACTATTACATACTACAAAGTGAAATACAACGTGTATTCAAAGTGAAAGATAATGTTTCTGCTGGTGATTCTTGCTTGGTGGAAGATGCAGAAGGAAAATGGCATAGAGGAAGAGTTCTGAAAAAGAAGGAGAATATCTGTGAGGCTTTTCTTATAGACACTGGGCAAGTGCTCATAGTTGAGGAAACGCATCTTGCCTCAGCTTGTGATGAATTGTTTCACTTGCCTCCAAAGGTGGTTTTGGGTGTTTTTGCAAGCATACTTCCTCTTGGAGAAAAATGGGGTCCAAAAGCCATTAATTATTTTTCATCCCTTGTAGGAATACACGTTACAGGTCACGTGAAAGCTGTTATGCCATACCAACTGTTTATTTTAGAAGTGCCAAAGATTATTAGTGACGTCCTTGAATTGCAGTTAGGAAAATTTATTGATGGAGATTCATTTTGTCTTATTGTAGAAACATTAAGAGCATTTCCTCAAGGAATGCTTTGTAAGAGAGTGCCCCAGTTGTTGAAACAGAAGTATGCAGTCAAGGAGTTGTTTACTTTTAGTAATTCTGAGAAATCAAGAGATTTCCAAGTTCCACCAGTTCCAAGTGATCTTTTTCCACGTCTACCTGTTGGCAGTAAAGAAAATGTAAAAATAACGGTTGCAGAAAGCCCAAATAAATTTTACTGTCAGATACAGAAACAGCAGAAAGAGCTGGAAGATTTGACAGGGGCTATGCATTTATACTACGAAGCTAGCAGCATAGAAAATAATAAAACTTCTGATAGTTTAGGGCTACTCTGTGCTGCCAAAAGGCGAAATGGACAGTGGCATAGAGGAGTGGTTAAACAGCTTCTCCCTGACCATGTGGAAGTCTGGTTTATGGATTTTGGCAGTACTGAAGCTGTGCCATACAGTTGGGTTCAGAAACTTAGAGCTGAGTTCATGGCATTACCAATGATTTTGTTTCCATGTGCTCTGTCTTGTTTTGATAGTCAGGATGAAACAGTAATAGAAACTCAGCTGAACAAACTTATACAGGCCTTGATAGAACAAACTTCTGTGTGTGTTCACATTGATTTATTCAATGATATTAAATGCTTGTATTATGTTACACTGCAAAATCAGAAACTTGGACTTGATGCTGATCATCCAGAAAACTTGCATGTGGCAGCTGCATCACCTGTCTCAGTTTCGGAAACAAAAATCACAAGTATTGCTGTGAACAACAAGCTGTCTGAGAGAGATTTTTCATTTAAGAATTGTACTGGAAATAAATGTATAAAAAGCTGCTTACCTGAATGGGATAGTTCTTTGTCAAGCTACTGCAAAAGAGTAGAAATGCAAACAAATTCTTTCCATACTGCTTTTGTGGTATATGTCATAAATCCATCTGACTTCTGGATTCAAACATGTGAGTATCAGAATGAATTTCAGGCCTTGATGAAAAATATTGCAGACACGTATAATGAATGTAGAGCTGATGAAATGGTCCTTAAAACCCCAGAACCTGGATTACTGTGTTGTGCCCGGTATAGCAAAGACATGCTTTACTACCGGGGTGTTGTGACTGAAGTGCTTAATGAAAACATTACAGTTTATTTTTTGGACTTTGGAAATACAGATACAGTACCTTGTTGTGATGTGAAAACATTGCTTCCCGAGTTTTCTCATTTACCAGCTTTAGCTATGTGTTGTACACTTGCTTGCACATTTCCTGTTGATGGTGTGTGGGTTAAAAAGGAAACTGATTTCTTCAAAGAAATTGTGTCTAACAAACTATTCCTGCTTCATGTCACTGGCAAGCAAAAAAACAGGTATATTGTTAACATGCAGTATACAGATGATTTGCAGCGAGGAAATATTGCCATGTGTATGGTTCAAGCTGGGTATGCTGAATACTGGGAGAAGACACCAGATTCTGTTCTACATTTGGCAAAAAAAAGTCACGCCCTGAGTCCCCACAAATTAAATAAGAAAAAAGGTGATTCACAGAGCATCCATAAAAACCGTAAAAATAAAGGATCAGGAAATGGAGAGATATTGTGGAAAGATAAATCATCAAGTGGCCCTTCAGTGCTGAGAGAATCTGTTGGGCTGTCCTGTTTCGGAAAAGGTGCTAACTCTAAAAGCTGCCAATCAGTACGTGAGAAAAAAATATTTTATAAAGAGTATGTGTTTAAACCAGGAACTGTTTTTGAAGTGGTGTGTTCTTACATGGTTTCCCCAGCAGATTTTTCGTGTCAGTTGCAAAGCAAACTGCCAGAGCTAAATAACTTAATGGAACAAATTCAGACTTACTATAAAACACATTCCTCTCCTTACAAAACCGGACAGGTTGCCTGTGTTGTTAAATGGCCTAAAGATGGGAAGTGGTACAGAGCAACTGTTGTGAACGTGGTGTCCACAAATGAAGTTGATGTGGTTTTTGTAGACTATGGTTATCGGGAAAGAGTTTTTCTTGAAGATCTTCAAGCTGTTCTTCCAGATTTCCTAACTCTGGAAAGTCAGGCATTTCGATGTGCACTTAAAAATGTACTCTTAGAAACGGACTCATTTAATTGGTCTGAAGAAGTATGTAGAAATTTTGAAGACTTAATTTCTTCTTCTAGGGGACCACTGACTTGCATTATTTATGCTCTTGTTCTTCTAAGCCCTGACTGTTTATGTAACATAGTTGATTTACAGACTCCATTTCTTAGTGCAGAGGAATTCCTCAGAGAACATGGTTTTGCCCAGTCTGAATATTTTGGTCTGAGAAACCTTGCATCCATGGGTTCTCTTTACAGTTTTTTCTACTCATCTTTTAATATAAAAATTGGAAATGAGGAGGAGGTTTATATAACTCACATACATAATCCTTCAAAATTCTATTGTCAGCTTAATCGAAACACAGAAACTATAGAGGCATTGATGAATAAGGTTAGTATGATAAGTAAAATGGCAAATAATGCAAAATTTGATATCAGCAATATGCGATTATGTATAGCCAGATATTTTGAAGATGGTCTCTTCTATAGAGCTTTGGCTTTTCCTGTGGAATCAACATCCTATGTATGTGCTGACTTTGTGGATTTTGGAAATAAGAATATGGTAGAGAGAGACCAGTTGATGCCTATTCCAGACTCTGCCAGTGACTTAATGTTCACACCCATGCAAGCTATTAAATGCTGTCTGTCTGGTCTTGGTGAGACAAAAATCCCAGCAGGAATTACTAGATGGTTTGAGGAAACGTTCCTTGGTAAATTGCTGAAGGCTGTTATTGTATCCATAGAATCAGATGGACAGATTGTTGTGGAGTTGTATGATGGACAGCTCAAAGTCAATCAGAAAATTAAAGAAAAAATACTGGAAGAATCAGTACTGACTAGTTACACAGAACAATTTGTTGGAAGTAATGGAGGAGTCATATGTAACACGGGAGATGTCACAGAAGTTAATAAAATAACTGTGAAGAATCCTGGAAGAGTCAAATTGAAAACTAAAGTGAAATGCCAAGGAAATGATGAGTATTATCAGGCAGATACTGGACAGAATTTTGAAGAGAAAGAGCAAATTGCATGTAGCACACAGAAGTTATGTAATGGGTCCTCAAAACCATTAACTTCACAGGACAGTGAAGAAATAGGTTCTAGAAATACTGTCAGTGATGTTCTGGAGCACAGAGAGGATCCTGTGATTGGAGAACCTGCTTCACAGTCACTCTGTCAACTTGCTTTAAATGAAAAGGAAGTAACTTTAAATGATCCCTGTGAATCACCTAATGAAAGCCTAAATTATACAGGTGAGGAGGAAAGGAGTAATGAAAATGTACCTAAGTTAGTCAGTCTTCCTCAACGTGATATTCAGGTGAATTCTGAAGTAACTGGGTATATTTCTCATATGAATAGTCCATCAAGTTTCTATGTTCAGCTTGAAGAGGATGAAAACATAATAACACAACTAGCAGAAGACTTAAATGAGAGTATGGTGAATATAGGTCATGAAAACTGCTTAGATGAGCTCATGGTAGGGGATCTCATTGTAGCAGAACATGCTGCTGATTGTTGTTACTATAGAGCAGTTATTAAAGCTGTGAATTCAGAAAACTCCTTTGAGGTTGAGTTCATTGACTATGGTAATGCAGCAGTTGTAAGTCGTTCTAAAATCTCTAAGATTGAGAAAAAGTTCTCAACTTTGCCAAGACTCAGTGTTCATTGTTTCCTTAGTAGAGTAGAAAGTGTTCCTGATGAAAACTGGGGTTCTTCCTGGTTCGTAAGTGACGTAATGAACAAGCTGGTTGCTTGCAAGTTCTTACAGCAACAAGGAGACCAGTGGGAAGTAGATGTAATTTGCGATGGAAAGTCTATGTCTGATGAACTTCTGCAGAAAAAAGGCAGGACAGAGTGGCAAGACACACCAGTGAATAGCCAGGAAACTGGACCAGAACAGATTCTCGTTACAAATGGTAATCCTCAAGATAGAAAGTCCAGGAATGGTTTATGTAGTCAAAAGAAAACTAAGTCTGTAGTGAAAAATATTCCCAAACCACCCTTAAATTATGGACAGGTAGAAGGAGCAAAAGTAACTAATATATCAGAGAGTGGAGAATTTCATGTGCAGTTACTTAGAAATTTGCACGTACTATGCAAGTTAAATCTATTAATTGTTGAAGAAGCACAAAGAAGTGATTTTCTTAAGGCAGGTGACATTGAAGAAGGATTGGAATGCATGACAAAATCTGAAAGGAACTTGAAGTGGTATCGATCAAAAGTCATAAAGAAGTTTGTTAGGAGGAAGCTAATGCTTGTTTTATTCATGGATTATGGCAAGTGTGAGATGGTGTCCTTGAACAATGCAAAGATGCTCAGTGGTAAGATTAGAAGTATTCCTAAGCAAGCTGTGTTTTGCAAATGGGTTTTGTTTAAAAAACTGAAGAAAGCAGAGTTTGTCCATGTGGTAAATATACTCCTGGATCGTGAAGTAAGGATCTTGTTTTTGAGCTATGAGGAATCCTCTCATATCTGGGAAGTAGATATCTTAATAGGGGAAGTTCTGCTTCAGGAGTATTTGAAACAGCTCTTAAGTAATTGGAGTGTTGTTGAACCAGAAAAACACAATAATGCAGAGTGTCAGGAGTGTGAACCAGCATTCAGGATCCATTCAGTCACATGGACGCTGCTGCAAAGTGGCAGAAAGTATGCTGGGTTTGCAACTGCAGTTACTGATCCTTCAAACTTTTGTGTCCAGTTTGAAGTCTTATTTAATTGGATGAAAAACTTGTCTTTACTGCTTTCTGACCTTCCTGACAACTTGCCAGCTTTGTCAGAAAAATTCGTGGCTCCTGGTGCTACCTGCTTGATCAAGTGTGGACTCGAAGGACAGTGGAACAGGGCAGAAATTAGTGAAGTAACAAGACAGTCTCTTGTTCTTAAATTTATTGATTATGGGTGGCTGAAGAGCATCCCTTACTCTGATATTCATACACTTAAAGTTATTCCAAAATGTCTGTCTTACTTACCACCTTTGGCATACTCTTGCTCTTTACATGATACTGTTCCTGCCAAGGGGGAATACTGGAGTGCTGAAGCTAAACTTATGTTTCAGAAACTTATTAGTAAACCTTGTCTGATATTTCATTTTAAACACTATGGTTCTGGAATGAAATTAGAGGTGGATGTTCAGTGTGAGAAGACTAGTCTATCTCATGCCTTAATTGCAGCTGGTCATGCAGTTTCTTCTAAAAGTAGGTGCTGCCTCTCTACAGCTGGTGGAATTAAATGAGAAAACAACAGATTTGCAGCGTAAGTGTAAAAATTCTAGTGACTGTGCTTCCTTTTGTGAACAGGATTATAACAAAAACTCTCATTTTGCTGGAAGAAATAAAAGTATCCAAAGCAGTGAACTATCCGCTAAAGTTTCAAGTAAAGACAACTGGTAAAGTGGGTGCTGAAATATGATTAAGAAAGAATCTGAGTATATGTAATACTGAAAGAGAAGAAATCTGTTCAAGATGGACAATACTGTAAAGAAATTTTTTTCACTATTGTGATGATAGTGCAGAGTAAATCTGCTAGCAGAAGCCCTAGTTTTGACTTGGGATTCTGATGTTCCACAGTCTAGAAAGACAATGTGAAGATATTATCAAAATAATTATTTGAATCATAAGTAGATTGCAGTTAGGAAAGTACTTCAATGCGTTTTAAAAAAAGATATTCCTCGTGGTATATTTTTTCCCTCCAAGATCTCTTTTATTTATTTCTACAATAATTTTTAGCAAACATTTCTGTCAGAGTATTTTTACAATTCGTATGTGTGTGTAAAACTTTATTTGGTTTAACATCTGGTTTACAGTAGTTTGGTTTTGGATGCTCAGAAAACAAAGTGCCAAGCGTATTCTTCTCTTTGTTTCTAACTCCAAAGTTCCTGTGTGAGTATCTTTATTCTTACTGGGAGAAAGTTTACTAACTGAAAGCCAAAAACCTGTGTCCTCTGGTATGGGAGAGACACCCACTAAGTTGTTGCAGTTAATTCTTGGTGTAAGATCCAGTTGTCTCAAGGTTCTCTTTAGGCAGCATCTGAGTTGCGGAACAACTGGGGTTGTTCTCTGCTGACTGTGCCTATTTGCCAGGTTTCTCTCCTCCATTTTCCCCTACCCTTCTGTCAAAATGGAAGAAGGAAGTTTTCTCTGTGTACTTAATCTATTTATATCTTCAAGGGAAAGATTAAGAAACTACTTTTTACTTCTTTGGAGGAGGAGGAAATTTCAGGAGAAGTAAAAAGTTATGATGTATATGTCTTAGGTTTTGGTTTTCTTCACTACCCATTCTGAAATTATGAGAATGTGTGAGATATTTCTCTGATTTTTATTTATTTACTTTATCCTTGACACCATTCCTTTGTCCCTGAAGTGTGAGGTTGTTTATTTTTTTTCCCCCTGTGATTGTTTGAATATAAATTAAATACACCCCTACTGATAGGCAGTACTTCTAATGAATTGCTATGTGCGAGCAAGATCTAAGAACATTCTTCCCCCCCCCCTCCTTCCCTAGCAACTGGATATCATGATATATTTAATTCTGAGACAGCTTGAAAGTTCTACCTTGAAAGTAGGTGAGTTTTTTGTTTTGTTTTGGGTTTTTTTTTTTGTTTGTTTTCTTCATTATTAATATTTTAATACTAAATTGTTTTTTTGGTAACCATTTGTGATTGTTAACTTTTTGTAGCACAATTTTTTTTATTATTGAAGAATTATATTTTCTTCATAATTAAAATTACAAGCTTACCTGGCATGTTCTTTGTTCATAGTTTGACATACTGCTTCTTCACAACATTACTCGAGTGATAAATTTGCTTTAATTGGTATTGTAATGCCAAGTAATACATAGTGTCAGTGCCTCTACATGAAAATTTAGGGGTTTATTAAATCTAACTTACAGCTGTCATTCAGTTGGAACAGCAGCTGCTTGGGTATATATTTAAAGATCATTGGGATACCCAAAATGCCAGCCCTGTTGGTGTGATTGTAAAATATACAACTTGTATAATTTGTAACTTGTATTTTTCACTAATGGAAAGATTATTGTGCTTTAACTAGTGTGTATTTGTAGAACACTGCTTAATGTTACAAAGCAGCCTAGAAATTTTTGATTATTAAGAAAAAATGAACAGCTGTGTATTTTCATGTTCTGCAAATTGCAAATGTTAGATTTCTTTGCAAGACTGTTTTATTTTCAACTCATGAGTCTCTCTGGTGTTTGTAATTTATTTTCTAAAGGTCTGACACCTAAAGTGCTTAAGGTAAAAACCAAATAATTTAAAGTATCTTCAGGATAATGCTTTGCCTGCAATTAGAGGGAATATCTTTCATTATTATTGTTATGAATTTTCATAAGTGAATTATAAGGCTGTGTTGTGATTGTCAGATGAAGTTACTGGAATGTCTGGCTATAAATTTTATTCCAGGTCTTCTTTCTTTGTGTACTTCCCCTGCCCCCACCCCCAGCTTTAACAGCATTTTACTTAAGTAGGAAGGTTACATTTGTAATGTAGCTGAAAGAAATTGCTATTTATTTAAGTTTTGGAAGTTTGCTGTTTTCCTGTTTCTTTTTGGGCAAGCATAATTCTGAGCAATAAACAAGATTTTGATCTGGCAAGATTGAATTGGAAACTAATTTTTATTGTTTGGTTGCATTTCCTTTATACATTTTTGTATTTATTATGTGTAATTGATTGTTTTGGTTTTTTTTTATAACGTGGGAAAGTGATAAAGAGCCAGTTGCATTTGTTGGAGTTAAAAATGTTCCCATGTGTACTGATGTATTCAGTGTTCTGTCTTTGTCATGAATAATAAAATGCTTATCATCTGTGTGTAACTTACCTCATTAAAGTAATTCTTAGTATTTTGGAAATTTATTTATCTTTTTGATTGGTGATGGGTTGGAAAAAATCTGAAGGTGCAGCACTCACTAGCACACTCTGCAAGGGCAGCCCACCTTATATGCCAGCTGGGCACACTGTTGTAATTCCACTGCTTACAATTTCTTTACATTTGTATGCAGTTACTTTGAGAAACATTTTCTGGTATTTCAAGTTGTGTATTGCTGAACATGTTATCATGATTATTTAGACATTATTATTTATTTAACAAGGTTGTTTAGATGTTTTCCTAAAGTTCTGGAGTTTTATAATCTTCTATAAAGCTTACATGATTTTTGAGGAGTGTGAGGGAGAAGAGATTTTTTGTGAGTGTGTGTAATTTTTTTTCTGTTTTGTTTTCCCAAGGGAGCTTTAAGATAGGATAATAGTTCAATAAGCTAAGTAAGTTTCAGTAACTTACTGTGCAGTGTTTTTCTATAGGGGAAGAGTACTTCTTGCTGGTTTTGCTGATCTTTTCTGGCTGTTTTAGGGTAACTTCATACTGTCTTCAGAGGGAACTGTTTTCAGGTGTCATCCAGCACAAATAGTGGACCTGAGAGAAGGGGATTTGCTATTGTTAAGAATTCCTGTAGGAAGAGAGGCAGAGAATGAAGAGTTTTCACTGTAGATACTGGATGAGTGGTTCAGGAGTCTAGAAATGGCTGACTAGTTACTGAATGTTTGTATGGGACAAGAAGCATAGAAGTTCTGGGTTTGAGACAGAAATTTAGGTTTCAGGGCTATGCTAGTGCGTGAAGATTTTTTAAAGTTTGCAATAAAAATACAGGAAATGAAATATGAGTGTAGCATATGAATTAGAGCTCTTAGAAAGTAACAAATTATCATCTATTCCAGAAAGGCAAACTAAAGAATGCAAAAGAGACTCTGAAGTTTCTTTTCATTATTATCCTTAATGTCCATAGAGGGTTGTATGTACTGTTCTGCTTGGGTCTGCTTTGTTTGTTGCAGACCCCAGTCCTGGAGGTGTCACGACTGTCCCATAGGCAAGTACACTTCCACAGTGGGAATGGTGTTTGAAAAAGGTATAGTAACAATATTTCTCCCTCCCTCTCCTTCCCCCCCCCCCCCACCCTTTTCAAATCTGCCATTTTGTTGCCCCTGTGCCTTCTCTTGGCCCACATTCCTCCAAAATAAACAATCCATCCCAAATAATTTTTTTTGTTTTTATATTGGTCCGATGTTCCTACCATGATTTGTTATTTCTGACAGTGTTACCTAAGCAGTCTGGGCCTCATGTGGTAATACTGTAGAGTTGCCTAGATGTTACCAGCCTTGTGCCCCAGACATCCCTTCTGATATTTGGTTCATGCCACTTTGAATTTACTTTATATGCTTCATTGAGAAAATTGCGTGTCTTGGTCTTTACTTTTCTACCTAACTCTAGTTAAGCATAATCAGTTTCTATTGCTCTGGTATTGGAAACTGAACAAAAGAACTTTCTGGCTTGTCCTTGCATGGTATCTTCACCCTTGAAAAGTTTTCACTGCCCTCCCAGTTCCCATCGAAGGGCTTAGTGCTCTAGCAGGACCTTTGGTCCTATGTGGTGATCCAGGTGACATTCTTGGCCCTGATGGTGGAGGAAATCGACTGGGGGATGAGCATATGGTTCCTGTGGTTTAAGACCTGTTTATACAGCTGAAGTTATCAACAGAAATTTTGTTTTATTTGACAGCAGGACCCTCTGAGAATTGAGGACAGCTGGGCAGAGACAGAATGTACCTGACAAAGTGAGGAAAGAGCATCTTATCAAGCCAGCTGATGTGGCAAGGAAAGCTTTAAACTGTGAACAGCGAGGGTGGGATCTAGTTCACAGTTAATTGAAGAAATGGTGGGTGAGGTGGAAAGAACAGGGTACAGTGTGATGGGAGCAAGAGAGACTTCAGGAATACTAAACAGCAGAAGAGAGGCTATGTCAAATCTGGGTATACAAATGCATGAAGCTTAAGTTACAAGCAGGAGGAACTAGAGTGGGAGTCGATTTGACCTTACACTCCATGCCATAGATATCACAGGCTTCTGTCAACTATGTTTTATAAATTACATATTGATAAAAACATGAGCTCAAATGGAGGCATTGCAGAGTGTATATGCTGCAGAAATACATGGAGGTATGAAAAGAGGGGAGAAAAGACTTTTTCCTCAGAAAGTCGAGGAGTTGTTTTGTAAGTGGGGGACAATCTCCCAGAGCAAAAGTATCATGATACTCTGAGCTCTCCTGAAGGAGCAAGAATTCTCCCAAAATAACAGCTTTGTTCTAAAAAGCTTTAGTGGCTGGTCTGAGAGTGGGAATAGCAGAGACTGTCAATATTTTTTTTATCATTCAGCATGTGTGAGGCAGCAAGAAACACTTGGCCTGAAAGGAATTTCATGATCTAGGAGGTGCTGGTGTGGTGGTAGCACCTCTTAAACACACCTGGCAATGAGTCCTGTCCGTTTGCAGGGGGCTGCTTGTTCCTGATGAATTCTGTGTGATCTGCACTGACATCTGGTGGCTCTGTGGACAGTTGCATAGCTTCTGGCAGGCATTTGCTGAATAGTTTATTAGCCCTTTCTTAAATTTCTTAGGTTTCCTCTAAGTGATGATCTCTGCTTTTGTTCTTGGAAAAAGTGAAATCAAAGATTTTTTTTTTGTTCTGATAAAGGTTGGAGATGATGTTTTAGGGGAGGCCTGATACAAGAAAATGCTTGGTGGCAAGTTCCTGATTTCTGTAGATTGATAGTGTATTTGCAGACTGGATATTCAAAAGCACTTAAAATACATATTCCTACTAAAGTCCAGGAAATTCCTATTTCTTAATTATTCACACATGTTTGAGAAACCTCATGGTTTTATGTCTTTCTCTTCAAGAATAGTTTTTTTCCATAGTAATAAACATTGTGAAACAAACTATGAAAATATTTATTTGGTTCTGAACTGACTTTAAGAACAGCTATCTTGATTCATGCAGGTTACAAAATACCCAGGACTGCCATGTCTAGATCTGCATAGTGAAGGAATTAAAACTGTAACTGCAACATAAGTTTTGTTGAGCAGGAAACACTAGGAATCCAACTGGGTGATCTTGAAATATAGCTAGACTAGTTCTGTGAAAATACTTTACTGCAAATAAAAAGAAATGAGAAAAAGTGGGCTTTAATTTTTTTTTTTTTTTACTTTAAAGGAATACCAAGGTGTTAAGAGAGAAAACACTTTGACAGACTTTGATTCTGATTAATTCTTTAGTGTTTAATCATCCTGATTTCATAGGTGTTTGAACTAAACACATAATATATGATCAAGCTCCTTAATTATATTCATTTTCTTTTAAGCCATGCAGCCATTGATCTCCAGACTCTAATCTGACATTCCATATAATGTGGAATTTCACTTACTTTTGTATTAAGCCAGTATTCCCCCTTCTGCCTCCAAGGGTTCAAACCTTCATCTCTCAGTTCCCACCTTCAAGCTATAAGCTTGCTACTCACCCCCTTGGAGCTGTTTTACTGTACAAAAAGTATTAAAGAGCTGTGATATGTCACTCTAGCCACAGGAGTCAAGTCTAGGAGCTAGACAATTTCTTAGGCAGGGGGAAAACCCATGCTCCAGTTTCTCCTCAAAGGAATTCTTACACATTTTTATATGAAACACTTATGGATGAAACAATTCTGGGAGCAGACTCTAGGACTTTCATAATTCAGTCATGTTCTCTGTGTTTCACACTGATTATTTTCCTAATTAATCTTGGATCTTTTTATGCAAAGTAGGACACCTTCAGCAAGGGAGATCAAATGGCTGATAACTTGGGGATTAAAGCACACACCTGAAAGAAATTAAAAACAAAAATAAAAGAAGCAGCATACACAACTTTGGTCAGAAATAGAGAATTAGCATTGCATTTTCTTCAATTGGATTGAATTTACCAGCCTACTTTATATAATGGAGTATATCCTCCTCTTGTGTTTCAAGGGATAGAGCACACTAGCATGTTAGACAAATTAAGCTTCTAATTTTATGATGAGTTATAGGGCTGTGAATGAGTGGAAGGAAAAAACTACCTGCAGCATAGGTTAGCTAAAGAAGGGTGGCACCTGGCATGCAAATTACCTTGCATTTCTGAGTGGCTGAATTTGATGTTTCTGCCTCTCAGAAACAGGGCATATCCTCTCAGGGCATATCCTGAAACATCAGCCTCATGCCATGTTGAGGACTGTGGTGTCTACCTGGATAGCCAAACTAAAAGGTTGATTGAATGTTAGCATGCTTTATTTTTTGTTTAATGAGAAGCAATGCCTTAAAGGTTTACAGCACTAGATCCACCAAAGGACTTGGGCAGCATGTAATCTGTGGGTTTCCTGTCCCAGGCACAGAAAGCTTTGGGGAATGCTGAGGCTTTCTGTACACTGTGTGGGGAAAAGTCTGACCTCTCAATGGGGAATTTTAAACAACCTATATGTTGGGCATGGACAACTGTGAGGATAAGAATGTATTCTAAATTTTACACCTTTCTAGAGCTACATGCTGTATGTGAAAGTAGGGGCCTCTTGTCTGTGCATTGTTGAGCTATATGTCTACAAGTAGCTCATTCAATACACCAGTCATTCATAAAACACATCCACCAGTTAAGAAGATAATGCCCTTTTTTCATACAACGTGCACTGTTTGCATTCCTCGCTCAGCTATTAGGAGTTCCAAGAACAAGTTCCTACCAAGCCCATAGCCACAAAGAAGTGACTACAGGCTGTAAGTTATTTCAAGAAAGAAGTTTCCCTTCTTTCTGAAGCTGTGCAGCAAGGCACTTGAGATTCCTCGTGCAAAAGAGGAAAGGGTATGATTTTATAGCCAAGCTCCTAGAGTATGGAACTAGAGAGATTAAGATATGTGCTCTTAAACCTTGCTTATGTGATCTGTTTGCCATTTTGTCCACAGCAGAACAGTTTCAAGGTAAGGAGACGAAAAGGTTCTTTATGCCACTATAAATTGGTGATGGAACGTATGTTTTTGGACACTTTCAAGTTGAAAACATCTATCATTTTCTAGGTGAATGATTTAACTGTTTAGCTGTTGATAAGTTTTTACTCCTGTCTCTTTTGACAACTCTTAAAAAATAATAAATAAAAAAGTTTAAAAGCACTGCTCTGTGATGGAAATGAAGTGGTCTCCCAGGGTAGCCTTTTCATAATTGGGGACTTCTAAGAACTAGAAAGTAAGAACATCTGCCTTTTGGAAGTGTGGCTCCTAAAGTATGTAGGCTTAAAAAGCCTACACTCAGATTCCAACTGGGTGCACATGGGAGATAAGCACTGAGGTGCTGAGGCAGATGTACTTCAGGGCATGCTTGGGAGCACAGTTTGGGGTACCTGGAGAATTGGGGACATCAGACAAAGAGGTAGCACAGGTACAGCAGCTGCTGAACAAGGTGTTTTAAATTACAAGTTTGAACCTGGACAGTACTATTCTACTTAATGCTTGCTGTAAGATTTCATTAAATGTTGTCCATGCACCCTAGTTAATGCTGTCTTCAGAAATATTTAAATGTAATTTTAAAATTAAATTTGTTGGTAATGTTTTGGTTTGTCTCCACCAAGAACTGACTCTTTCTAATATTTGAGAATGGATTAAGAAAATTGAGCTAGGGACCACTTCTGAGCAAACTTGACACACACAAGTCCAAGGGGGAGACACCTGGAGTTGAACAACCCTGTTCAGTAGTACAAGGTAAGAAATGTCGGTCTAGAAGGCAGAAAAAGGAGGGTGTATCCGATGCCAGATGTTTGTGCTTCTGATGAACAGTGGGTTGAATATTAGAGAGCAGTTTTTTGTCTGTGGTGTGGAAGTCTGCCCACATACTGGGCTGGATCAATCATTGTCTTCAACCATGTAGACTGAAGGTACAAGGAAAACTCAACAAGACTTCTCAGGCATGTGCAGTAGAGATGGAAGACCAGTGGACAAAAACTGCAGCAAGGGAAATTCCAGTCAGCTATAAGAAGAAAGCATTATTTCTTATGAAACTAGCTAAGCACTGGCACTGTTTGCCTGGAGAGGCTGTGCATTTTCCACTGCTTGGAGCTACCTTGACTGAGCAGGGCCCTGGACAACCTGCCCTGGCTTTGTGAACCCTGCTGTGTGCACAGGTTGCCCCTCAGAGGTTACCCCTGCACTTTGAGCTGGGTTTGGACCATGTGGCCTTGAGAGGTCCAATCCAACCAGTCCAACCTTAGTTACTCTTTGATAACTTTTGTTTCCTTGGTTATGCACAGCACTGAACTAGTTGTAGGTGATTCAGTTTGGGAATGGATAGTTCCTCTGTGGTACCTAAGAGCTTGGTCCCATCTGGGCAACTGGATTAGTGCTCACTACTAGATGTTATATCCCATTCAGGCTAGCTACTGTATAGCAATGCACATGCATTCATTAAAAAAGTGGTATAGATGTAGTATAGATAGATCCAGTTATCCTTGTGCCACTCTGCAGGAACAACTACCCTTTACCAGAACACTCAGTAATAGGGCACTATCATTATGTGATTTAATGATGACAGACAGTATACTAGAGTACCAAAAAAGCAGTTTTCCTAGTTTATTTCTTTTGAATTTACATGTCTTCTACTGTAACAGGGTTTTTTCTAGCAAAGGTTTTTCCCCTTCCCTTATTCATATACTCCCAAGTATTTTTCAGCAAGGAGGTTGTCAGTTTAAGGGAATGGACAGTCACCTAACATATCTCCTTGGTAGTGATAGCCCCTTTTGGAGTGGGTCATGTTTGTAGGATACCTTACAACATCATTTTACCTTCTGTAAACACACACACACACACATATATAAACAGAGAAAGTTTTATCCCATTTTTACTTTGTAACCTTTCAACAGAATTACATTAATTTGAAAAACCTTTTTGAAATTAGTAAGCATATTAATGATGGTAAAGGTTACTTTTTTTATGAAGAAAAATTACTATTTACTGTATTTTTTAAAAATACTCTATGAAGTATAATATGATAACTAGAAGTAATGGGAGGAAATTAAAAATAATTTAAATTTCCTGAAAACGAGTTCTATTAGACTGTAGGATAAGTTCCCAGAGGAAACTGTAGAAGCCTCATTATATGGCTTATTTAAAACTAGATTAGATGAAGTGCCTGAAGGGAGCAAGCTTGGGCTGTTTCCTGTAGGGATGAAGGAGATGACCTCAGAGGTATTTTTTTGCTTCTGAATTATTTTATTCTGTGATGCGGTGAGTCTGGGCAAGTCTTTTTCATTCTTATATGAGAATGTTTTGTAGGAGCTCCTGTTTCTCTAATACATCTATATGATTTTTAATTTTTTTTTTCCCTAATAGGAGCTTATAGGTCTTTGTATCGATGCATGTCATACTAATATGAGTGAAAATAATAGCTTTTTTAATACATCAGGAATAACTTGCTAAAGGTAGAAGTACCCTCACAAATACCTTCATTTTTCTTTTTGACTTTAGAGTTAAAATTCTGCAGTTAAGGTGATTGTATTTACAACCTTGACTCTCTGTATCTGTGAGTGGCCTGAAAGTTGCTGTGGATGTGATGCTCTCTTCTGTCTCCAAGCATGCAGCGGTGAGCCCAGAACTGGGTGTGCTGGAGGGTGGTACCAGGGCATAGCTGGGACTGAGCCACACTTTGGATGGGGACACAAAGGAGCCTGGAGGTTAATGGTGAAGCTGCTCTGTAAAAGTCCAGATGTATTTGTTGAGATTTTATTATTCTTTGCCCTCAGTGACTGTATAACTATTTCATACAAGATGGAATAGCCACAAAGGAAAAAGATGTCAGAGAATGGTTAACTTGGCACTAGTAACTGTGTATTGGTTTTGTGGGTTTTTTTGTTTGGTAGCTTAGTCTCCATTATAAGCTCATAAGGCATGTATGATTTCAGCTTTCCTTATCTGTAACATTTATTTCCAAGAGAGAAGGCAGTTTCTTCTAAAGTGGTTTTAGAAAAGGTTTTATATTAAAAAAAATGTTGCTGGTCTTTATAGCATTCTGTTTGATTTTTTTCCCAAGTGTTCCATGAGGGTGCAAACCTAAAATTTACAAGTCTACAATAGGAATCCAGAGTATCCACTCAAACAGGTTATGGTTTGATAGCTGATGCAAAAGGGAGTTTAGACATTCATTTAATTTTGAATCATTAGATACAAAGCTGTCATGGTGATTATGGTATGCTATTATTTTTGTCCCTGTCAAAACCAATGTACAGTTGTACTAGTGATGGGCTTAGCTGACCAGAGGTGCTCAAAATAGAAGATTAATAATGAAGAACTGGATCATGCACAAGAATGTTTCAAGGTAGATTTAGAGAGAGGGGAAATAAAGTTGTTGTTTGACATATATTTATGTGAATTTTGCATTAATCTTACAATATAGTTGCAATGCTTTTATCAAGGAAAAAAAAGTGTCATACATGTAAACAATTACTGTATATTTTAAAATTTCATTTTTACTAAATGGATTTTTTTGGCCAATAATTATGCATTTTTCCTATAATACAAAAATATCTTCCTCACCAGATTGCATATTGCCATCCACTGCAGCACTGCCAAGTGACCATTCAGGCATTGTGCATGGCAAGTGCTTAAACAGATTTCTTTAAAATTATGATTAAATTTCACCACTTCCAGTGATACTGCTAGTTGAATTTTCTGAGCTTTGTTCTTTGTTCAACTTTCTTGTTCCTCTAGTTGACTTTTGTTTTGTTTTTAGCTCAGAAGTTATCCCATTTCTTACCTGCTATGAAATTTTCAGTTTCTAACAGGAGATGCTTGTAGAGTTTTTAAGTTTCTGTTACATACTACTCTGCCAGACCCTCCCCTACATTTTTCTCCACATGCTTGGGCTCCTTGGGGTTTGTATGAATTGTATGGATCAAAAATGAATTACAAGACACTGACCAAGACAGTGGACTGATTGTGCAAAATTAGAAACCTGGTATTCTGAGGTACCTCTGAATAGCATTGAATACTGAGGAGATGAGGGATATTGCTTCTGCAGCCAATTACACCCACCCCCCCCTCACACACACAGATCCCATCCCCCCCAGTTACAAGATAACAACCACCCTGAAGTAATGGCTTGACTAAATAAGAGAGAGATGTAAAATATGTTGACCAAATAGCAAGGTGTTTTATTTCATCAAAATACTATTGGCCACCAGATGGAGACTTTGCATTACCTTTTCTGAAACCGAAGCTACAAAACACAAAAGCAGACAGGAGCATAAGAAGCCATTTACACAAAAGAATCTCATTTATTTTTTAGGTCTTCTTATAGATAATTACTTCATTGAAAAGTTTCCCAAGCTGATCTAGGGAGGCTAAGTCTTAACTTTTCAGAGAAAGAGAGAAGCATACAGTATGAGATTTAGCATCATAAAGCTGACTTTTTTCATGAAATGATGGAATCTGCTAGTGTTAAATACATTCTTTTTCTCTTATTCTCCTTTATAAGTTGCAGGGAATTGACCAATCTCAAAGTATTTTCATTAAAAATGACCTAGTTATAAAAACTCTTTGGCCTTCAGAATTTGCAGCAGGTCTAAATAACATTTATCTGTGTAGCATAGTTGATAGCAAAGACATAATTGCATGCTTTTGTGTAAGTGGAAGTGCCTAAATGCAAATACTAATAGGCAGTGTCATCTATAACAATCTGCAAATTTATGGAGGAAATTGGTTTTCAGAATAGCTGTTTATTAGTATGGAGAAGAATAATATTAAATTGTAGCTCCACCATCTTTTTTTCCATTTTTATGTGATGGGGTTGCACAAAGAGGTGAGGAACCATTATCCTTTAGCTAATCTGTCTACAGAATTGCAGTAGCAGGGCAGGAACATAAAACTGTTCTCTTCCTCTCTGACCAGCATACTATTTTTAAGGTACAGTAGTTAGCTGGAAAGGGATGATAAGTGAGTAAATGTGGATGCTGAGTTGTAAGAGAATAAAGGGAATAAAAAGCTGAAAACATGAATCATGATTTAGTTTGTGCAGAAGCTCAGCTGAAAAAATGAGGATGAGGTGATCTTGGATAGAAATCCATATACACATGGTTTAAAAGGGTACATGTGAGAGTATTGGCTGACAGAGCAATGAAAGCTGCAGGCAGGTGAGTGAGGCTGCAGTGGGAATGGGGAGCAGAGGAGTCTGACAGGGATTCAGCAGCGTTTTGCTCTTCTGCACTTTAATGCACTTAATTTATTACCTGATTTTCATCCTGAAGGGCTTTGGGCAAAAGAAGGGATGCCAGCACTATTGGTTCTTCTCTCACATCCCATCGGCAGAGACATCTAAAAACGGTTCTTTTGAAAGGAAGAGTAAGTGGAGTTAAAACTGAAGCCAGGGCAGGTGACATCTACCTTGGGGCTGGGGACAAACACAGTGTTTGTCTGTAGCAGTCAGAGGCACTTGTGGAATGGAAGGAGACACTCTGGTAGAAAAATGGTAACTGGCAGTGTTTCAAAAGTGAAATAAAAGTTAAATAAAGTTAAATAGTAGAAAGGTGGATCCCAAAGGACTATTTATGATCAAATGATTAGTGCATGGTAGCTGGGCTGTTACAGAAATTTGCTTTAGATTTTTATTGGCTCTTGATTTGATATGAAACCTGGATTTACTTACAGAACTGAACCCAGTGAGTTCTGCTGGGGTTACTGCTGCATCTCTGTGTGAGGTTAGGTTGTGTTCACCCCTTGCGTGCTGCTGGAAGAGCTGGAATGCCTTAGGCTGGCTGGTGTGGATGGGCTCTCAGTTTTCAGTGCAGAACTAGGGACTTTTTTCTCTGTAATCAACACCGATGTTTTAATACTTTCTTGAAATACAGCACAAATTTAACTTGAAGTTATCACATGACATCATTCAGTATGGCCAGCTGACTGTTTATCATAGAAATGCGTACATTTAGTTTTGCCTTTATCTTCCAAACATTGGTGGTCTTTGGTTTTCTAAGGAGGTAGTTATAAATCATTAGGAAAATAATTAAAGACTTTTGAAATAAAAGCAGAGCTACGTGGTTACTGATAGAACCTTGTGCTTTAGAGCTGTTTGTACATGAGTGACATATAACACTCCAAGAGCAGGTTCTCCTGCCTTCATTATTCTTTATCAATATATTACTGTGGACCCCTTGTACAGTTAAGCATAGTTCAACATGGTTAGGAGGAGGAGAATCTAGCCTTTAAAATAATCTCTAAAAATTTCCTGATGTCCCTCATATTATTGTGTGTGAAAAGGAGTTTATTTAGTGCCAGTGTTAACTGTGAAATACTAAGTGGGGGAAAGCTTGTGCTCACACTGAACATTTCATCCTCTTATCATATTAGACCTTCCAGGATGATGCAGTCCACACTTCCCCAATGTGAGGTTGTGACCCTGTAATACCAAACGGACTGTTGCATAATTTGCAGCTTTAAATGTGTACCTTAGTCCTATACTTTTCTTTTTAAATTTGCAGTTTTTTGTGTATTTCAGAGGATAAGAATTTCAACAGATTCTTTAAAGGGCGGTGAGGATGGTAGAGCTTATTTAATGACAGTAGGCTTAAGCTAAAGAAGAGCACTAAATGCAGCAAAATATTTAATTCCTTCTTGAGGTTATTTTTATAAAGTATAGATTTTGAGATATGTTGAAATAAATCAGAATAATATAGACATTATTTGCATGAGATCAATTCATGTGGTGCTGGCCTAAGCTGCTGAACTATTCAGGCTGAAGGTTTCTGCCATTGTCCTTGTTCCTGTAGATAACACAGAGGAGAAGATTAAGAGCATTAAAACTTTAATATGAAACTCGGAAATAATATAATAGGAAAAGATAGTCTGCATACAACAAAAGGCAAATTTGCATAGACTTACTTTTACCCAAACATTTGACCTCCAGCTCAGGTGGCTTAAAAAGGAGGAAGAAAAACCTGTACCCATTTGTCTTGATGCAATAATGTGAAAGTTAACATATTGAGAAACATTTCTCATTAACACTGAAATGGATGTGACAATTATTTTAAATTTTTTTTAATTAAAATCTGCATTTCTCATACCACTCCTGTGGTGGCCAACTGGCCATCGTTTTGGAAAATAATAATGTTTTGAATTTCTTCAGCATTCTGAATTCAAACACCTAGAAATTGCTTTTCTGAGCTAGCAGTCATTTGATCATTCAGATCTTCCACTGGCTCTTATTTTAAGTGACACTGAGTTTGAACTGTCTTTGGAGCTCTTCACAGCGCTGTCTCTGGTTGTATCTTGGATTCTGTGTTCACACTGTGAAGACTCTTGACCTGGCTCTTTAAACCTTGCAGAGGTTCAAACACTAGTTTTGCTGGTAGCACACTCACAGTAGTTTATGATTTTATAACATCATCCTCCAGGAGAACATTTCTCTTTTCTTCATTCACTGTACCATTCATGTCTCTTTACTCAAAGATGTGCAATTTAAATTTTTGACACATATACTAGAACTGAGTCTATAGCAATATAAAATAAATAAAGGAAAAGGAATACTTAAATCTTTATTTTCCAAAAGGCTCAAAGTATAGACATCTGCCATTGCAAGTTGATAGAATTTTCCTTTCTCTTGTGATGAATCTCCTGGCACTGAATACAGTGGCTGTGGGATCACTTTCAGCTGCGCAGATCTTGCTGCTGGCAGGTTAGAGGCACCTAAGGAGAAAGCAGGATTGAAGGCATATTTTTTTTATGAAATAATAGAATACACTTTGTTACATCTTTATTAAGTAATAAATACATTTAGGTTTTCAGTATTCAGTATTATTAATTTAAAAGTTTCAGTTGCAAAATGATGGCTCCCTTTTATATTTAAATTTTTATATCCCAGTAATGACACCGTTCGATTCAAGAAGAATTGTGTTAAGTAAGGGATGTTTGGCAGGAGCTTAGCTAAAAGTACTCAGGCAACAACTTCCCAGTCATCTTTCCTATCCACAAAATTGGATCTTCAGGGATTTGAATGTACTCACTGAATTTCAATCTCACTTTATTTGAATCCATTATGTATTTTATATTTCTTTTTTTGACAAAACAATCAAAGAGAATAGGAATGGCATATTTAAGGCTGGTTATAGTAACATTTAAGGTAGTGTGAAAAAGTGAGAGGGTCTGTTTACTAAATCATTCTAATAAAGGACAACATTGCTTAATTTTGTTTTAGTCTCCTGAACAATAACAACAGTAGCTCCACTATTTTCATTTTTAGTGAAAACAACTTCTGGAGAATAAGACAGGGAAAATACCAGAAGTATGAAGTAATTATGCTTGAAAAGATTTGCAAGCAGTCACTGTTATATAAGAAATGCTTCCTTCTTTTTAAATTTTTTTTTTTTTTTTTTTTTTTTTTTTAATATGAAACATCTCTCAAGTAAACAGGAAAGGAAAACAGTCGCTTGCTATGTGGTTTCATTTCCAGTGTTTCTGTGGTGTCCCCTTTAGGGTCAGACTCAATAAACAGCTGTGCACTATGTGTGAATAAAATCAATGCTGCAGAACTGCAGCATAGCACACCAACAATAAAGGGTTTTAATTCTTTTCTCTTTGAGTGTAACTGGGACATTCATGATTTTAACTTTTCCTGTTCCAGTATTTACTCTTGGTGCTTGCACGAAGGGAGAAATCAAAACAAGAAACAGCTGGAGACTTTTCTTTACACTTCACCTGCTATTCACATCAATAACCCTTCAAAACACAAATGTGCTGGCAACTCACACACAATTTTCACTGCACTCACTTTTGTGTGGAGAACAAAAGTAACTTTATCATCTCACTTGGGATAAAAAAATACTAGAAATCTGCATGACACCATTTTCTGGAAAGGCTCTTATTTCCTATAGTAAGGAGGAACTTGACTCACACATAAAGGATATTCTGATCTGTATTTACAAAGACACACATGCATATGTCATTTGTTCGTGGTTGTAGTTTTTTTTTCTTTTGGGATCATAAAGAACAAATATACTTGTGTATTGGGCATGAGATGTAAACAACAGCAGTTATGCCTGAAGAGAGTGTTTTGTATATGAGTTTGTTCTTCCTCAATGGATGCAAGACACTTCTTTACCACCCCAAGGAGCCTGGCTGGAGAGAGGTGCTTGCCTGCATCATACTTGGCTCAGCAGGCAGGTTCTGAGTGGCAAGAACTGCCCATCTACATTAGTTGTTGATACAAGTGCCTTTGGTAAAGCTGTTGCAGAGCAGGGGACAATGGCAGAAACTTACATTGTGCATGTCTGTATAGCTACAGTAGGTTGCAAAGCTTTTGGTTGTTCCCTCTTGTAGCCAGAAAGATGGCCAGAGGTTCTTGCAAGCCATCTGCTTCAGCTTCCTGAGTGACCATGACTCTACACTGTTTATGACACTGATGGAGTTTTGGGAATTAATCTCAAGGGGGGGTATCCTCATTTTGTACAGCTTGTGGTAGCATCCAGTGTTAAGTGCATCCCACGTGACCTCTGGTGAACAGTCATGGAGAACAGGAGGAGGGCTTAGGTCTGTGTAAGTTTTGGTTAGCAGAGGTAATAAAAATGTTGACTTTATAACCAGTTTATGTATCCCTACATCCCATTCCAAGTAGTTGCCTGAGGAGGCCTTAGTAATGAGGGTACACAAATGTTGCAAATGGTGATGGAGGGTGATGGAGTGTTGCAAATCCTCTCAGATTTACTATGGGAGATTTCAGAGCAGATTCTGTATTTCGTTTTTTGCCAGGCTAGCCTGAAATCATGGACTGAATGAGTCTTCCTTGGTCATCAAATACATCTCCTGGCTAAGTCATCCAAAGAAATGGAAACACTTTTATGCTGATCTTCCATAATAGCACAAGTACAGTCTTCTCTTTTTCCTGTTGCCATAAGATCTAGTGTAGCTAGAAGCAAGATTTCCAAGGTCCTTGGGAGCTTTGCAGAGATATTCTGCAAATAAAGCAATGTTGCTCTATTTACACACATCTAAATAGTCCACATATAATAAGATTTTCTCTATTGCTTGTCTCAGAAATGAAAACTGAAGAAATGGTGGCTTCATATTTCATGGTTCCGATTTGTAAGTAGAATGTGTTTTCATACTTGAAATGATGTATGATATTTTACTTGTCATGCACGTAAGTTGTAAAATAGAAAAGGTAAGTTACCCTGTGACATAAGATAGTTTTGAAAAATAAGCTTCAAGACAGTGTTCTGACTTCCAGTAGAGATCTCAGTTTCAGTGGTATGAAGGGTAAGAAGGGAACAGAGCTAAAGCATAGCCATTCAAGTGTTGGTTTAAACTTGCCACTGGGATAAACTCATGTGCTTCACATAAGCAAATACTTATTTTTTGCCGGCTCAACTTAGAAACCATTCATGATTTTTGATCTTGGGAATGTCAGGATCACTCTTAGGGTGACATACGGAAAAACTTCATTGACAACTGAATGAATCACACGTTGTTTCTTTTGGTTCATGTTAAAATAATCAGACACAGATAAATAACAGAAAAACAGGGAACACTAGTAATATCCAAGGTGGTCCAATCAGTGCAGATAAGTGACAAGTTTCTTATAGTACTTTGAGCATATATATATGCATGTATGTAACTATGGGAAGTGGATTAACCCAGGCATGATCACTTTTCAGCTCTCTGAAATTTTCACATTCGGAAGTTACCTGTGTAAACCTAAGCCAGTGGGGGCAAATAGGCATATCTAGGAAAATACTTCATCTCATGGAACAGGACTCCTGGAAAGTGATTCAACCATTTATCTTTTCTGTGTTGACTGCAGAGGTAACCTACAGACATAAATCTGACTTTTGGATGCCTAAAGTTAGGGTAGAGATATGGTATCTCTAGCAGATATCCCAGAGTTAGGACAATTAGTTAGACACTGCCCACTCTGGAAGAATCTACAGAGTGCAGGCTACAAGGGCTACATTTCAGAAGTAGCTCTACATTAAGGAAATAAGATGACTCAGATTTTCTGAATCATCATGCTAAATCTAAACTGTTCATTCTCAGGTGTTAGCATGCCTTAGATTGTTTGAGGCTGACCTACAGCCACCCTCTAAAAGTGAAAAAATTATGTCCAATTTTATTCATTCATCTGTTTAATCCAAAGTGGTAATTAGTTTCCTTGTAGTTTGAGCCTTGGAGGAGGCAAACACCTTTTTGTGAATTGTCAGTGGATCACAATAAAAAGCAGAACTTTCATTGCTAGATCTGTCTGCTCTCTAACAGTGTATTGTCAAGGACAGTTTCTTGACAGTTTGACAAACATGATTTTTTTTTCCCTGGTCCTTAGCAGAAATCAAAATATTTCTCAAGCTTAGTATAGATGCTGATTCCTGAAGCTTTGTATTGCACTTTTTCTTTTTTTTTTTTTTTTATGAAAGTATTTTGACATCACAGCATCCAGACATGTGTCCTCTTAGTTGATAGTCAAGTGGGATATTTGCAGGACTGACTGCATAGTGACCTCAGGCTTCCAGCAGCAGCAAAGTTGCCCCAGGGAAACCCAAGAGATTTATCATAATGTTGTTTTTTTACAGGACCTTGCAGGTACAAAAGAGACTGACAGGTACTGTACCACACAGGTTAAACAATAAGGAGCTTAGCAGTAACAATATAGGAAGACAGGCAGTCCAATATTTACATTGTATACAAAATTTCTCTCTGCTGGATGATGTTTACAGTTCCCTAGAGCTGTTTTCCTTGATATGGTGACGTTGCTGATCAACACACTGTACTGGGTAGCAATTCAGAGCTTTTTTTCTCCCTCTGTTATTCCTCAAGGCTGGTCAAACTTTGCAGAAAGCTAAATTTTTTTAAGGAGCAGCTTGCTTTGTAGATCTGTACTACTGTTCAGAGGCACTGCCATGTTTTTGTGATACAGAAGAATAAGGTCATAAAAATTTGCTAGCCACAATTTGGCTTTCTGTTTGGCTTGTGTCAAGGAAGTGTGGAGTCTTCACTGGTGAACTGAGGAGCTAGTTAGCTAGAAGGCAGGTGTCAAGTAAAAATCACCATTTTCCATTTATGTAAAGTATGTTTTTTAGATACCTACATAGCCAATTGCTGCAAAATCTGAATAAATCACAGGAATAAATTTGTTCCTCTAACTTGTCATGTGAAAGAGACATACTGTTATCCTCCCTGGACAGATAGGGCTCTGAGACCAACATCCCAGCCCAGACACCTTTCAACACTTAATTCCAAGTACAGTGATTAAAACCTCTATGCAGTACCTCAAATATGCAGATTTTTGCCATAAATGCTTGTTAAAGTCTTCGGGTGGAATGAATTTCCCTCTGGTGCATATTCTCCACCACAAAAGGGAGCTTCAGCTTCCAGATTGCATGCTTTGCTGGCTGCCTGACATCCTGCTTGGAGCAACTGATGCTCTCTGGGATGTAGGCTCCTAAAAATTAGGCAAGTAAATTCATCTGTGAATATAAATCACATAGTTTAAGACTTGCAATTGTTAGATAATTTTGGACACTTTTAAGCACTTCAAGGCTTCTCAAATTTCAGCTCTGACTAATGCATTTCACCTTCACAAACATCTCCAGGTTCAGCTACTTCTTATAATTTTTCCTTTATATACTGCCTTTTACCTGTTGAAATAGTTATCATGTCTGTATCTGGAGGTGATAATACTTTCTTTTTTTTAGTGCTGTGGGTTGAATAATGTTGTGCTCATGCAACTTGTTACTGTTCATGAAAAATAAAATACAGCTATACGTGAAATGCAATGCTTCAGAGTTTCTGTTTTCCCAAACAAGGAAAATAGTTTAATTTACAAGGTGGATGATAGAAGAGAGAGAGAGAGAAAAAAAAAACACAACACAAAACCTGTAATGCAAAAGCAAACATTTTCAATAATTTATATATACATATATATAGAGAGAGACATATATTCATATATGTGTGTGAAAAACTAATGCATATTTTTCTGATAAAACACCCTTGAAATAAACTATAAGCAAAAAGGACACAGAAATGACACCTATGACACATATGTAATAGTTTTCAAAGGCAAAAAAGGCAACTGTTCGTCTTACAAATTGGTGGTTGCTTGAAGTCTAGACTGCAAACCACATTGGATTGTGCAGCTCTCAAACCACAAAAGAATGGAGAGTATTATAGCAGCTGTTACCATGGATGTTGACAGAAATCTGAAAAGTGCAAAGGATAAACAAAAAATAAAACCTTTCCAGATGGCTGTACAGCTTCCTAAAAATATACAGTGCCACTGAAGGCTGAAAAAATACTGAAAAAGTATCTGAAAAGATATTTTGCCTAAAATAAAAAAGCTGTTCGTAAGAAGATGTTCATAAGTAAACTTTTTTCTCTGTAGAAGTTGACAGTTAACTATACAATATAAAGTTGCAGGTGGCAAGTATGACTAAGATTAGCGCAGATAATAATGTGAGCATCAGGCTAAAAAGCATGAATGGACTGTTAGATTGTAAATGTTACTTGGCTGCATTTTGATGAAACAAACAATGTTGCTAGAGCAAGACAACCAACCAAACCAATGCTGATTACAGAGTCTGCCCACTTCTTTTCAATACAAGTCTCACCATGCATGCCCATGCCTGTGTCACCTCAAGACTAGAGTAATGTAACTGATTTATAGGGGTCTAGTTTTGGTATGTGGTCCCCAGCAAGCAAAAGAAATGAAGCTGGAATTCATGCATGAGAGCTTGTCAGTGTCTGCAAATTGTAGTTCCTTGAAGAACTGCCTGCTGTTTATGATGAATGGCAATTCCATATATCATGACACAGAGTGAACACCATTAGCAGATATATTTCTGGATGTCAAAGTACTTCTGATATTACCTTCCTCTTTCAGAAACTTACACCAGCTGGGCTGAAAGTTTCCTGACCTGTTTGTCTGTAGGAAAAAAAATAAAAAAGGAGTTAATTGTCACAACTCTTCCCATGTGAAGATTTAAAGAACAGGCTGCATTTCATGTGATTTAAAATAAGAAGCCAGTTTTACAGTGTCAGATTTAAGACTCCTGCAATTAGAATGTTCAAATTTAGCAAGGTTTTTGCTCTTACACCCTGTCATCAAGAGTTTGTTCTTAGAGGAATTTCTTCCATCACCAGCCTCAAATTATTTGTGATAGATTTATGCTATTTTGTTCTCATAACAACATTATTCTTTAGATTGAAGTAGTTCTTATTTTCTTGTTGTTTTGTCATCTCTGATAGACTGATCATCAGCTTCCTTGTTCAACTCAAGTATCATTTGAATAGACCAAAGAAACCTACACACTTTTCTTCACTTTTACCTCTCATAAAGCATGTTTTCCTTTCCCTTGATCAGCCCTACAAGCCTTCCCTGCGTTTCTTCCAGTTTGATCATGGACAACAGCCAGAGGCATGTGTGAAATTCTGGTGCTGGTAATGCACTGGGAAATGAAAAAAAGGAGCAAACCCAGAGTCTGACACCTTAACTTAAGAACTGTTACTTCTGAGTGTTTAACTGTGATGTCTTAACATTCTCAAAATTTTTAGTGCCATAGAGGCACACGTAGAGCAGAGAGTGATATTTTTGAAATAACTATCTAAACTTCCACTGCCTGTCAGTATAATTCTGCACTCTATTGCTAATTTCAATCTAAATTGCTTCCTTTCAGGCCTAAAACCATGCAATCTAAATAATATATTAAACATGAAGGATCCAAATGAAGTCTGGCAGGCACTAGAGGTGAGATTACAGGCTGTTTAAAATGAGTGTGTGCCATTTTAGAGGCAGGTGTCTCAAAGGTAATTGTCATCATCTTCTCCTTTGGATTATTCCAGAAATCATCAGGAAGATTGTGTACTTCCATTAGCCTCGACAGCTGGTTCTGCTGATGCTGGGATGTCATAAAAAGTGTTGTTAGAATGATACATTTCTCATGGAAAGTGCATGGAAGAAATGCTGCTCTGAAGCAGGTATTTGCCTCAATGTCTCCTTCCTCCTGTAGGATATAAGTCACATATTTTTAAACTTGAAAGAAAAGACATCACCATCCAAGACTCTTTCCAAGCTATTACAAGGTGCCTTGGATGCAGCCTTCAGATACAGTTTCTTAATGTGAAGTCCCTTATAGGAAAATGATAAAACAGACATCTCAGATTATAGACTGCTTCCTAACCACATTTCTTAGCCAATCAGAAGAGTAATATTTTTTTTTTTGTTATTTATGACATATTTATGACTTGAACTTTATGAACATATGGACAGTGTATACAGTCTACACTCTCTATATCATTCCACAGCTAAATTAGGAAGTTATGGTGTGACTTGGTAAAGTAGCCACATAAAGAACAATTGCTTATATTATTTATAGTGGTTGCTTGGGTGTTCCATAGCTGTTTTGATTAATTATGCCTCTAGAAAACCTCCTTCCAACATCAGCAATCCTTGTTTATTAAAACCATTACACTCCTTTCTCAGGATCTGCCTGTTGAGCTATAATTTCATTATCTCAGTCACTGGCTCCACTGGGGTGTATGAATGCAAGAAGATTAGTATGTTAACTCTTTGTTTTGTATATTGTACAATATCTCTGACACAATTATAAGTCAGTCACTGTAACTGCACTACATTCAGTAGCTCTAAGCAAAGCAGAAGCAGCAAAATGTAGCTCTGAGAAGCAAAGCTTAAATTGCGAAAATGACAAAATCCAAATAATCTCCATTCTAGATTATTGAAGGAACTGTTGCAGAAAATACCAAGTCCAGCATCAAGGGTTTTAACAAACATTTTTGGTACATCTTTTAAAAATAACTCCGTCTCTTTCCCCACAAGGAAGCAAGATGCTCCCTTGCTTCTCATGAGGGCCACCTTGGGGCTTCTGAACTGTATGAGCAAAACTGGATTTTGCCACTGCATGGGTGAGCATCAAGAATATTTACTCTGTCCTCACTGTTTGTGGTGACATTTCACTTTTGTGATAGTGCAAAGAAGGATTCTCAGGGGGCAGAGCTGAAAATAAGGGTCTTGAAGAAATTTTAAGATTCTGGTGAAATAGGACCATCTGGAATAAACTGGTTTCAAGTGTTTTCCTCATTCTCCCTACCCTGCCTATCAAACCTCTGGTGTCTTCCAGAGCCTTCACCCCAGAGAAAGGATGCTGGCTCCAGCTCAGCATGGGCCATGTGCTCAGGACATGGAGAACCAATCTTGCTTGGTGTGCAAAGTCAGGATTGCAGCTCCCAGGTCCTTAGCTCCCCAAAGCCTCTTCCTTTATATTATTCCTCTGTCTCGACTCTTTCATGTATCCCTTTACCTGCCTCCAGGATTAGATCTATTTCCACAGTGTGCTCGTCTTGTGGCTCAGCTCCTCACTCTCCAGTCCGTAACAACGCAGGACACAGTCTCCTACTCTTCCTTCTGAGACCACCTTCTTGTTCTTTCACTCATGGCAGGAGGAGAATCTCCTCCAGGCACTCAGCAACCCAGCTTTCACCCTGCTCCCAGTCTTCCCATTCTCTTGTTTTTCCTCTAGCTCCATCCCTCTGCCAGCACTGCGAACAGAAGCCAGTCAGACAGTGAAGGAAAGGGTTGGAGGTGACACATTTTTCTTTTTCCTTCTCTTGGCTCCTGCTCCCACTGTTGTTGGAGAAGCAGAGGCAAGACACAGAGAAAGTGGGGGCAAGGTAAGCAGACATAATAACAGTGGCTACCTTTGGCAGCTGCCTCCCTAAACCCAGCCCTGTTGCTAGGCAAAGTATTAGGGAATGAAGGTAAATGGAAAATTCTATAAATTACTGGAGATTTTAATCAAAAGTAACCATTTCTTTTGTCGGATTAGGCTATTATCTTTATTAATTTTGTTTTTCTTCTGTAAAGCAATGCAGTGGCTTTACCTCTTTAGATTTCAGAAAAGCACTTTCTACAGCACAGCGCAGGAATGAAGTTCTGTAGGTGGAGATGATGGCAATTAATAGAGACTATGAGGTGGACTGAAGAGATGATGGAAGGGAACAACATGGAGAAGGGAATACCGGGATGGAGAAAAGCTACTGCCAGTATCCTTAAGGATCACAGATTCTGTTTAATGTATTTATTGGTGACCCAAATGTAGAGAATTAAATACGTGATTCTGAAACTGAAGAACTAGGCATAAAGCTGGGATGTTATGCTGAAAGAGGAACATGGGGAGGGAATCATCCATTAAAAGGAGTCAGGGGGGAGGTGACACAGGCAATGAAAATTAAATGTATGAGATGAAACTTTAGAGTTTCCAATTACAATACTGGGCATTCAGAAACCAGTAATTTAAAAAATGCTATAAAGAGAAGATTTCTAAATTGGAAGACAAAGATCATTCCTTAGCTGGAAGATGGCTATGAGCTGCCAAGGACTTAATTTGGCTTCAGGTGTTTTCCATTGTAAATGCAAACCTTATTTGGCAGATAAAAAGATTTTGCCTATTCAGCCTAACCAACTGAGTGTCAAAAGGGATAATTTTGTGCCAATACTTTTGGAAAATAATAATCAAACAGGAGAAAAGTTAAAAAGTTAAAATTGATTTTCAGCAAGTTTAGCAAAACAACAAAAAAACGAATGAGTGAATTACTAGAAGGATTTTCCAAAAAGCCATCTGGAGACAGACATGGAAATGGGTAACGAGAGATTAAGTGTACCTTAAGAAAGTTCCATTATTTCAAAAGAGTAAATATATCATGAATGCTTTATTTGGTTTTTTATTTGGGTTTTTTGGTGGTTTTTTGTTTGTTTGTTTGTTTGATTTTTCTCATAGATTTTTAAAGCTAATCTTTAATTCAATACTGGCATTGAATGACAGAGACCATTTTGTTCATCTAATTCAGCAACTGACTGTTTTGGAAAGACCTTGTTAACTACAGACATAACAAGTTCACCATGATCTGAGGGACACTGGTGATATAAATTGCTTCCTTTTAGACAGGACTGAGAATTTAGTTTTGCGTTGTGTTGCAAAATTTTTTTTAAAAACCTCTGTTTCCCAGTCTAGTGATGCAACTCTGAGCTTGATGCTCTCAGAAGTTTATGTGAAGAAAACCACTATCTGCTAACTCTGATTTTCAAGTTCAGCATTTCTTGTTCAGGTACATCTTGTGTGAATAAACTTTTCCTAATACACTTTTTAATTCATGAAAACCTGTAATTTTTGAGACCCCTGAAAGAAGAAAAGAGGAGACACTTTTTCACTCTGAAGAAATAAGTTTGGACTGTGGCATTTATGGTAAGTTTATCCAAGTACTCAAACAAATTGAGGTCAGGTATTCTAACTTGACTGTCTGTACTGGTGTATGGTTACAAGGATTCTTGGCATGCCTCTGAGCTGAGCTTTTCCTTGGAATGGTCCAGGAGTGAACTTGTGCCAGGGGGCATTCTGTGTTTGTGATTTAAATGTGGCCTTTGGGCTGGAGGGCAAGGAGGGTTTCTGGACATGGAGGGGATTGTCCTGTGTTAGGTGATTAATGTGGACAGAGCCGTAGTATCTCAGAATCATAGAACTATCATGGTTGGAAAAGACCTCTTAGGTCTTAGGCCAAATCCAGCTGTCAACTCAGAAAAAAGCACCATGCCCACTAGAGCATGTCCTGAAGTGCCATACCTACCTGTTTTTTTAATAACTCTAGGGGTAGCAAATCCAGCACCTCCCTAGGCAGGCTGACTACTCTTTCAGTAGCGAAATTCTTCCTAATATCTAGTCTAAACCTCCCCAGGTGCAACTTCAGGCTATTTCCTCCAGTGCTATTGTTATTTACTAGAGAGAAGAGGCCCACACCCACCTTACTACAACCTCCCTTCAGATATCCTGTGCTAGAAAGCCAGAAGACAGGAAGTTTGTCTCAGATAAATCATCATGTGCCTACACATAGAAACAAGTATCTGTAAAATAACTGAGTAGCTAATGGTGGTGTAGAAAACATGACCAGGTCAGGTAGAACTACAAGCTTGTTTTCATAAAGAATACCCCAGTGGAAACTTTTTCTGTCAAAAGAACAAAATATCTGTGGGGCTACAGAAGTTATGATTGCAGGTAAGAGTGCCAACTAGATAAACTTTTGGATATATGGGAGTAGAGGTGATAGATGGATGGAAGAATTTTAAAGGATAAACTTTTTTTCCAAAGGCAATAGAATTACTAGAGAAAAAATACACCAAAGAAAAGCTTCCTTAAAATGAGTTTGAATAGACCGTGAAATAGTTTTTCAGGGAAAGTGGAGAAAACTCTGCCAGCTACAGATTGTACAACTGCACTGATTTTGGCTGGTATTGAGTTAATTTTCTTCATAGTAGCTCTTATGGTGCTATGTTTTTGATTTCTGATGAAAACCGTGCTGATAATGCAGAGATGTTGTAGTTACTACTGAACAACTCTTGCACAGTATCAGGGCTGTTTCTGCTTCTCACTGCGCTCCCCCAGCAAGTGGGCTGGGGCTGCAGAAGAAGCTGGGAGAGGAGAGAGCTGAGACAGGTGACCTCAGCTGACCAAAGGGGTGCCCCATATCATGTGAAATCATTCTTAGCAATAAAATGGAAGTGGGGTGTTACTGTCAGGGCTGCCATTGCTTGGGAGCTGTCTGGGTATCAGTTGGCTGGTGGTGAGCAAGTGGAGTTTTTGCATCCCTTCGTTTTCTCGGTTTTATTTTTCTTTGCTTCTTTCCACATTAAGTCATGGAACAGTCAAATAAAAATGATAGTAACTTATCACAAGGTAATATATTCCTACTACAGACATTTTTACCTTGGCAAATCAGCAGGTTTCTTTTGCAGTGAGAATTTTGGGGATTTATAAACAGAGGAGATCTTGACTCGCTATTTGTGTTCCCACGCTATCCTTACAGGGTGGTTTGGACCAGAAGCATTCATGCTCATATTTTCTTTGAATTTTAAGAGACTCTGAATTTAAGAGACCCTGGATTGTGAAATAGGTGACAGCCTGGGAAGTGCCACCCTATCACTCCTGCTAGCTTAATGGAAAAGTTGCTTGATCACACAGAATACTTCACAAAACCAACAAAATAGAAACTGATTTAAAATGCCAATGAGCAGAGAACTATGAGCCAAATCTTGAGAGGTGCAAAATATGCATTGCTTTCATTGGAAAAGAATAGGGCAGATTTTGAATGAAAAAAAAAGAAAACCAAAAAAGCCCAAAGAGTTTCACTATCTTACTCCTAAAAGAACCTGAAAATCTCGGAAATGATGAGTGCTTCTGACTCCCACTGAATTTTTATGACTGTCCTTCCATTTCTTCTTTCTTTAAAACAACTGAACAACATTGTGCTTCTAAATATGGAGGCTGTTTTTTTGTTTTATTCATAGCAATTTTATTTTAATTTCAAAATACTTGCTTTTAAAAACCATAAAAAATTGTGCTTTATCTGATAAAATGAAACTAATAATTTTGTTTGCTGCTAGTACCCTCCAAGCAGTAATGTGAACTGAGGTATCAATTATTTAGTACTGCACAACACTATATACACATGGATATGGTGATTTCTCATTAATACTAACAACCTCAGAACTAATTCTTATTAGCTTGAAATAATTATTTAGCTGCTTAGTAAGTGATGAAATTCAAATAGAAATATAGAATGTGTTTAAAAAAAAAAAAAAGATTTTGTTGACGTTACAAAATGTTAATGGCTTTATTTCTTTAAAACTTATTTTGTTTGATCGGCCCATGCATTTAAACTTTTCACTGCCATTTTATTTAGTGTAGAAATTGCATCCAATTCAGAAATGCATTTTGGACCTATCCAAATTAAGCAATAATCACAAAAATAATAAACTCAAAATAAATCTTAGACGAATACAATTCTGATTTTAATGGAAAACAAAGAATTATTTACCCATAATTGTTTGGCTAAGTTCCTATTTTCCCTTCATATGTATAATTTTGGCATTTAAGGGTTGGAAGTATAGTAATAGAAAGAAATAATTTCATACATGCAAAGTCCAGAAACTCAGAAATAGGAAATGCTAAGAGTCCTAAAACAGACATGAAGTTTGGATTGGGCAGTCTCTCAGTGCCTCCCTTCGTCTCATTGTTTGAGGGCTTAAGGCATTTTGTTGAGGAAGAAGCCTTCTTCACTTATCTTTTTGTGGTTTAGGACTAGGTTCTCAGAAGTAATGAAGAGCATTGAGAAGCAAGTGTGAAAATGGAGGAATGAGATGTTCTTTCTAAGCATTACAGCTTCTGTCTTGGATGGTACACAGGGAGCTTAATTGGGGAGATCAGGAGCAGATGCATGGATGCCATTAGAGCTTATCTGCCAAAGCATTAAAACTAGAGCTGTTCTTCTACACAAAGGACAAAAAAAAAAAAAAAAAAAAAAGCCATAAATTCACCAGTAAAATGCATGTGCACTGTATCATTTGGCTCAATAAAAAATGTTGCATGTGGCAAAATTTTAGATGGATAAATGTAATTAAAACTGAAAGACAGATGGTAAGGAAAAGGGCAGGGACAAAGGAATGAAGAACTACATAAGGATGGGGTGCAGTCACACATTCTAACATTATAAGTGCATTGAGAATTCCATCCCCATAGAGAACAATCTTTAAATGCTTTCTCAAACAGAAGAATATGCCACAGATTTTTTTCCTGAATTAGAGACTAAATTTTCAAAAGAGGGTCAGTGTATATTGGTTTATACATTCACTGTTACACTTTGTTGTTATCCAAAATATAAATTTCAAGCATCCCTGTGTTAAGAAATGTGTTTTAACAGTGGCAGTTATACCATTTCTTAGAGGTATGATAAGAAGTGTCAGTGCCCTGCATAACAAATCATGTTTATGTTACAGTAGAAAGTAAACATTTGCATTTCAAACCCACACAAACTGTGGGTAATATGTTAAGGTTGCTCTAAGTCAGCCTTGTAAAAAGTTCTTTAGTCTGCATTCTTAGCAAGGTGACTGTTTTCGAACAACTAGCATGTACTTCATGTATTTCAACCTTAGCAGCCTATGGTTAAGAGTGTCAAACAGTCAGGGTGTTTTCAGTGCTTGGGTGTAATGGAGAGATAATGGCAAGGAGTACACTAGAAAATGGGAGGAGTGAGGTGGAATTAAACTGGGATTTTAAAAAATGGAAAATCAAAGTATGAGGTTTCAGGCCTGTCAAAATGTTTAATTCTTCTTGTTCAAGCTGCAGATGGTTTGAGTCATCTTGTGCCAGAATTAACTTGGTGACACAGTAAAATAACCTTTCAGAAATACGTTTCCCATATTTTATTCATTGTTGCACTTTAGCTGAACCTATTCTTTGCATGAATAAGGTATTTGAGATGAGATGCCCTCTACCATGCTTGGTAGGAATTCGAATGTGACTTGTTAAGAGCTAAACCAGATTATGAAGTGAAGGCATGAAATGTTGCTTTTGCTTACAATGTGTTGTGTATCTTCATCTGTCTATGCAAAATACTTACGAAGTGTGCTAAAAATGAAACCCTTGTGTCTACATCATGCAAACAGTCTGGAATGCCACCTTCTGTTATATGATAAACACAGACTCATCTATAAAGAAGAAAAAGAAACCACATGTTAAATTTGTACAGTTGAACTAGTTGTTTATTTTAAGACAAAAGGGTCTGTTCTACCATTTGGGTGGTTCTTCAGATTCCAAGCCTTTGGACATCAATAAAGTTAAAGTGTGGCCACTTGAACATTCCCAGAGGTTTAGCAGGTCAAGGTAGCAACAAAGAAAGCTTAAACACCAAAAGTTTCAGAGGTGGCATGTTTTACTTCTACCAGGAGTTTGTTCTTCCTTCTACCAGACAGTTGGTTTATACTGCTGACAAAGGTTGTAGAAGGGTCCAGTGTGGAGCAGAGAGCATTAGAGCAGAACTCTGCAAGATCTGAAACATGTCCTGTATACTTGAGACATATTTAAGTGTGTTTTTGACATTGCTTGAATAATTTTTTTTAAAATCTAATGTTTCTATTTAAAATAGAATCCAGGCTGCTCATAAGAATGCACATAAAGAACAGAATCTGATTATTACTGACTGTTACTAGTTCAAAAGGCTGTTAGTGAAATAATATGTGCATATATGTTTTTATATTGCACACAGCTCATTATACAATTAATTAAAAATACAATATTTATCCAACGCAAACTGCATACATATTCAAGTGGTTTCAGTAGAAAGATTATTCTGAATTTTAATTTAATTTGGCAATTTTTTTTTCTGTCACAAGAACATTTCCTGTGCCTCAAATGAAGGTTTTTATTCAAGCAGATGACATCTTTCAAATCAGAAGCATCATTTTAAGTTCAAGTACTACATTTTGTTCAGAGGCAGGTGATTACTTTTATAAATCAGCTGTAAAAGGTAATCCTGAAAGCTCTCCATAAGTAATAACCAAGACTGAAACTTTCTGTGTAGTTTGTGTGTATAATGAGAGGAAAATAGAGTTGAGGGAAATGGAGTTGAGGTTAAATGACTTTCTTTATGTAGCTAAATGGGCATTTCTGCCATGGAAATCAAATGAGGGGTATACATATGGAAAGAGCGCAGGATCTGGTACCAGCTTTGCAAATGCTTAAAAAATTTATGCTGAGCAGCCAGTCTGTTACAGCATTTGAACAAAATCTGGAGGAGTGTTCATAACAAGTATAGAGCAATTTACATATTTTTCAGTTGTCAGACACTGTGTGCCACAAACAGGGATGACTGGGTAGTATAGAAATCTGCTTCTGAAAAATTGTCCAAATAGATTTCAGTTCAGCATGTTCTCCCATTATTGTCTGTGAATGTTGTACAAGTGAAGTTTTCTGTATAGTTGGTGAACTGCAAAAAAGGTTTATTTAATCAATGCTGTATTTGTGCCAACAGGGAAAGTAGTTTAGCACAATTAGGTCACATAGTCAGGAAACAGCAATGCTATTTATTGCATGATTTGGATAACTATTCATGAAGCTGAAGTCGTGAAGGTCTTTGCTCCTGGGCTGATATAGCCAACAATTGCAAGTAGATACAGCTCAAAATCCTTTTGGAAGTAAATTCTCTAAGTTTTATGGTAAACTACTTCTCAAATTCTAGAGAACACTTTCTCTTTTTTCTTGCAGCAAAATTTTACCAGATTGTAAGTAAAATAACTAAAACAGAGCTATTAGGGCTTGATCTCATTCAGCTGTTGTATTGAGTAACAATGAACAAAGCCATCTGTAATCCTGACCACTTTATAGGTGGGCATAAAGAAAAAAATTACTGAATTAATAATCTGCTAAGCAAAATTTTCAGTTATTGATTCTTCAACGTGAATGCAAAGATTCTCTTTAAAATTTAGTGAGAAATATAAATATAAAATATATATAAATTATATTACCTTTCATATATTTATTTGGTTGCAGCTCAGTTTACATGTAGGTGGAATCTTGACATAGCTGTGCAAGTATAGCCTTTTAAAGAACACTCAGCAAATAGTTCCCACAAACTCTGAAGAAATTCATACCACTATTATATAAAGTGGTGTTTTCACACCAAACACAGCAGTTTCTCCTTCACTTAATGTCTCAGTGTTTTCAATTTTTTCTTTTTTCTTCCTGGACTTACATTAGCAGAAAGAATTCCTGAAAGTACTCACTTTTATGTTGTAGAAATAATGTGTAATAAAAAGCATTTTTTTAAGCCACAGAATGTTTATTATTAAGCCTGATGAGAAAATAAAATTGTTTCCCTTGAAAAAAATGTTAAAAAAATAACCCTTAATCAAAGGATTCCTAAAATTTTTGTGGTTAAGAATTGCCAGAAAATTATATCTGAAAAAACTGCAATGGAATTTTTTCAGCTTTCCAGCTATGGACATGGGAATATTTTGTCAGTTGGGAGGATGGCAAATAGATGGGAACCTTGAAGAGCATCATCTAGGGAGCCATAATTTAGATTTTTCCTCAAGAAAAAGTGTTAGAAAATTTTTCCAATTAGAAGTTCCAAACCTACTACGTTTGTTATTCTTGCAGCTGTCCGCTGTTTTGCAGCTGTCCACTCTCAGAATTCCAGGCTAAATGATGGATGCAGGTTTTTTTTCCTAAAAAGTACTTTGATTTTCTTACTGTATTAAATTCTTTCTTGTGCAAGACTTCGATAACATGCATTTTCCTTGTGTTGTCTTCCTTTTTAACCCTTTAACCATCTGGGTTTTGTTATTGCTTTTGATCACTACATTTTTCGAGTTCGCCTTCTTTAGATATTTCAATTCTGTAGTGTTCCTTAGTTCCTCTTGCAACTTTTCTTACCTTGAGAGGGTAACAGCTTCGCAGCTCAAAAATATTGCAAAAAAACCCGTGAAGAACTTTTAATGTCACAAATCAGGCAGAGTTTCAGCATTGACAGTAGAGGCCAATCTTAAAACCATTTGTCTACACAATGCAAGTTACTAACTCTCACAGTTTGAGTGAACAGCCAGGTGAGAGAATCTCTCCTGCAATAGCCTCCATGTGGAAGATAAGATTGGAAATAAGGATTAGTAATAATCATGATGATTATATACAAATATGCAGATACAGAATGCCGACTCCTCAGTTGATATTTACTTCCTGAACAAAAAAGGCCCAAACTAGACTTGGCAGCATCCAGGGCTGCTGGAGTGCCCTGGGTCACTATGGCTGTGGAAGATTTGTATCATGCTCCCAAACTGTAAAAATATACTTATTAAATTTAAAATTGTATATAAAAAAAGAAGTAAGTTATAACTATGCCTGACAAAAGGTGGTATTGTTTAGATAGCATCTTTTGAATACTCAGAGACAAAGTAGTTGCAGGTTACAAAGTGCTTAAGGTTAGCTTCCATACTAAGAAAGTTGAAAATGTCAGTTAATAAAGACAAAGTAGCACACAGATATCTTAGCAAAATTGCTTTCAAAATATTTTTCATCTCTGGAAGAATATCTTTTGGGTGCTTATTGATCAGAGGACTTACTCTATCCTAATTATAATGTGATTTTCCTATTTTAATGGAAATAATGAAGTACTAATGGTCTGAATTTATAGTTGCACCATCAAATCAATGCCTTGTATCTCTTAGATGTCAAAATGATGACTAAAAGTATGGTTTTTTCCATAATGCAATTATTTTGACCAGTGACTTACTCTTGCTGTTTTAGTAGCAACCACTGCTTATATGTATAGTAATTAAAGGCATAAAAAATTGGACATCTTTCTGAAATGTAGGAATGTAGGTATTGGTATTTTAGGAATGTAGGAATGTAGGAATTTGGTATTTTAAATTCTTGTCTATCTGAGAAAAGAGTATATTTAAGAAACTGTTAAGATTACAATTCCTTCAGCTATTGTTGAGTTATGGGTTTGTGTTGAGAAAACACCTTTTTGATTGTGTAGAGGTATACATAACTACATTATTTTTTGTTTTGAGCAGAATTGCAATGCAGTGTTCAAAGCTTGAAACTCAGAACTTTGTACATGGATTCTTTTACATGAAGAATCAGTAGTTTTTTCGGTGTAAGGGAAAAATAAAAATGAAGCGTCAGACATGACTGAAAAAGCATTTTTTACTTGCCTAGCTTACACAAAGCTAACAGAAAATGTAAATTTATTCACTAACATTCAACTCAGTGAATGAAAATCTTCAAAGTCTTACTGAAACATTTAGAAATCAACTTATTATGCATGGGCTCTTCCCCCCTCTCTTTTTCTTAGCAGAGGAACAAAATACTTTGTAATCTACTGCCATGAACTTTTAAGTTCCTCACCACTGAAATGTCAGAATGTATTGTAAAAGAAAGTTTCTAATAACTGTTTCAACTTCTGTATTTGTTGGTTTGGTTTTTTTTATTTTTTTTCCTAGTGTAGTGTGTATATTATTATTCCTTTAAGTTGAAATTTTTATTGGAAAATGGTTTCTTGGGCTCAAAAGGGAGTTTTCTCATCAAAAGTGAGACTGTACAGAATAGCCAATAGTCCAGACAACTGAAGAATATGCACTTTAAAGTCTTTGCTATGTTTTTCTAAAGCTTTTGGCATAGATGGGAGCATGTTCAAATAAGATAAAGGCCTGGTCACTGGTCATGACATATTACTTGAGTAGGTGTCTTCTAATCTTTTTCTCTTCTCTCTCTTCCTCACATAATTTTATGTCCTCATATGGAGTTGCAATATTTGAAAATGTGGAAATGTTCTGTAGGACAGGAAAACAGTTCTTAAAAGAAAAATTACAGCATATGCACAGTGTTCTTACTAATACTACTTTTGGCACCTTAACATATTAATACCATAATGTTTTTTTCTTTTTTCACTCTCCTTCGTCATGCAAAATAATAAAGTTTAAAACACCTTAGCATTATAAATCTCATAAATTTTCAATAGAACTTAATCAACACTGGAAATTTTTTTGTTACACTATAGAGAGGAAATTTACATGTAGGAGAAGATGATAATACTTCAGAATAGGATTAACCTGACAAGGTAGACATCTGTAGAGCACTGACCCATTTTAGAGGTTTTGTAGAATGTGGATGAATCACTGTCTGTAAATGTAATTTAGAGGAGAATTAGAATTAGAATAGAATAGAGTAATATTTCATGTGGAAAGGACCCACAAAGATCATCTAGTCTAACTGCCTAACCAATTCAGGGCTGACCAAAAGTTAAAGCTTGTTATTAAGGGCATTGTCCAAATGTCCCTTAAACACTGACAGGTTTGGGGCACTGGCCACCTCTCTAGGAAGCCTGTTCTGGTGTTTGACCATTCTCTTTTTAAAGCAGTGTTTCCTAATGTCCAGTCTAAACCCTCCCTGGTGCATCTTTGGCCACAACAACCCCATGGGGAGCTCCAGGCTGGGCACAGAGTGGCTGCGAGCAGCCAGGCAGAGAGGGACCTGGGAGTCTGGATTGACAGGAAGCTGAACAGGAGCCAGCAGTGTGCCCAGGTGGCCAAGAAGGCCAATGGCATCCTGGCCTGGATCAGGAACAGCGTGGCCAGCAGGTCCAGGGAAGTGATTCTGCCCCTGTACTCAGCCCTGGTGAGGCCACAGCTCGAGTCCTGTGTCCAGTTCTGGGCCTCTCAGTTCAGGAAGGAGATTGAGGTCCTGGAGCAGGTCCAGAGAAGAGCAAGGAGGCTGTGAAGGGATCCAGCACAGACCCTATGAGGAGAGGCTGAGGGAGCTGGGGGTGTTCAGCCTGGAGAAGAGGAGGCTCAGGGGAGACCTCATCACTCTCTACAACTCCCTGAAAGGAGGCTGGAGCCAGGGGGGGGTTGGGCTCTTTTCCCAGGCAACTATCAGCAAGAAAAGAGGGCATGGTCTCAAGTTGTGCCAGGGGAGGTTTGGGTTAGATATTAGAAAGAATTTCTTCACAGAGAGGGTGATCAGACATTGGAATGGGCTGCCCAGGGAAGTAGTGGATTCTCCGTCCCTGGAGATATTTAAAAAGAGACTGGATGTGGCACTCAGTGCCGTGGGCTGGTAACCACAGTCGCAGTGGTCAAGGGTTGGACCTGATGATCTCTGAGGTCCCTTCCAACCCAGCCGATTCTATGATTCTATGATCTTTGAACTATTGCCACATGTTCTGTTGCTGGATCCCTGGGAGAAGAGCTCATCACCTCCCTCTCCTCATCACCTCCTCAGGAATCTGTAGAAAGCAGTGAGGTTGCCCCTTACCCTTACCTTTTCTCCAAACTAGAGAAACCCATAGTCCTCAGCCTCTCCTCATAGAACATTCCTTCCATCCCTTTTACCAGCTCTGTTGTAATCCTCTGGATACATTCAAGGGCCTTCAGATCTTTGTTAAATGGTGGAGTCTAGAACTGCACACAGTGGTCAAGGTGAGGCTGTACCAATGCTGAATACAGTGTGATCATCACCTCTTTTGACCTCAGGATGCAGTTTGCCCTCTTGGCTTCCAGAGCACACTATTGACTCATAGTAAGCCTGCAGCTGACTGGCATTCCCAGATCCCTTTTGGCCAGGCTTTGCTCCAGCCACTCATCCCATTAATGATTTCCAGTGCTCCAGACTATCTAGATTCCTCTGCAGGCATTTTGTTCATCAGCAGAGTCAACAGCACATCCCAGTTCAATATCATCAGCATACTGGCTAATGGTATAATCAATTCCTGCATCCTAATCATTGATAAAAATGTTGAACAGAACTAGATCTAGAATTGAGCCCTGAGGAACACCTCTGGTGACTGATTTCAGCCAGATCTAGGCCCATTCACTACAACCCTTTGAGCCAAGTTCTTCACTTAGCACACTGTGTACCTGCTTATCTCACAGCTGGGCAACTTGTTCAGAAGGATTATATGAGGAACACTATCAAATGCCTTACTAAAATTCAGAAAAACTACTTTCACAGTCTTACATTCATCCACTGGGTCTGTGACCTTATCATAGAAGGAGATCAAATTAGTTAGGCAGGACTTTCCCTTTGTGAACCCATGCTGACAGTGCCTGATGATTGCACTTTCTTTAGATGCCTTTCAATAGTACTCACTATAATCTTCATAATTTTTCCAGGAATTGAGGTCAGACTAACAGGTCTGTGTTTTCTTGGGTCTTCCTTAAATACATTTCTTGTAAATTGGAGTAATGTTGGCTTGCTTCTCCACAGTCCCATGCTATTTGGTAGATGATAGAGGGGGGGTCCTGCCATAGCATCCATCAGCTCCTTCAGAAATCTGGCCCCATGGACTTGTGACCATCCAGCTGACACAGCTGTCCTTTACAATTTCAGTGAATACAAATGGAAAGTCACTGTTCCCACACTCATGATCTTTAAACTCAGGGCACCAGACAGGCCAAGGTCTGTAAGTATTATTAAAGATTAAGACAAAAAAACACATTGAATGCCTCTACTTTTTTCTTTATCCTGGTTAGTCAGGTGACCATCTTCAACAAATATTGGTTCAATGTTTTCTTTAGTTCTCTTCCTGCTATTAGTATACTTATAAAAAACCTTGTTATCTATCACAACACTGGAAAGTTTAAACTCTAATTGAGCTTTGGACTTTCGGGTCTTCTCCCTGCATGTAGGAACCACATTTCTGTGTCATTTCTTTTCACTGACTGTAAAGAGACCATGGGGTGATTAACTGAGCTGTAGATGCCTTTATTGTGTACATCTAAAATTAGATTACTTCAGGCACCAATACTGGGGACTTTACAGGTATACCTGTGAAAAAGAAATATGTGCAGATAGCACTTAGAAGCCTAACTCTGGGAGTGCAGCCTCTGAAAATTCCATTAGGACTGATCAAAGCATGACAATTAAGAATGTATTTATAAGAAATTCTAGAAAGCTTTTAACTCCTCCGTCAGCTCTTCTTACCCAGCTACAATAGTGACATTATCTGTTTCATATCTTGGCAGTGTTGTTTTTCACAATCTTTACACTGGCAATACAAACCACATGGGACTGAGATGTAGCAGCTGAGGATGAGTTGCGGGTATTGAAACTTCCTTTATCATGAGGGGACCTCATGATAATATTCTTAGTAGGCACTGTCAATCCTGTGCAAGGCCTTTGTGTAAACTTTGAAGGACTATGAATCTCCTTAACTTTTCCATGGCATTTACTGGAAAATTTGCATCACACAGGGTCAGAATGATTGAATATACAAATGCAGACCTTGTAATTTATCCTTCTGTGGAGCAGGTTATATTGAGATTGTGTATGTAAAGTGAATTCTATAGGTACAGCTTTGCGTTTAATCCACTGATTATAGGTTAAAAAAATACAGTCAGTCTAGTGTCTAGCTGACTTTAACAAAGTCCAGTAGTCATTCCTCTGCTATTCATAAGTCTTACCTCAAGCATGATGTGGCAAGTAATTTTCTGTAGCTGTTTATACAAGGAATCTGCTGCCATTTGTGCCAGTAGCCGAAAGATATGTTCTCATGTTACTGGAGTGCATGTGAGGCACATAGCCTTCCCTTAGACTGTCCATGCATATTGTTATGAGGATAGATACCCCCTGGAAAGTAATGAGAAAACAATTAATCTATTGCACTAGGGGCTTAGGGCAGGAATCAGCCAGCTGTTGCATATCCATAAAATCACCCAGCCCGAAGAAAGTAGGTCTTAATAATTTAATTACTTTTCTCATCTGAGTGGATATTGTAATTCTGATTACAGAAGCTGAGGATGAACATGCTTAAAACTAATAAATACAAAGTGCATTCATCTGAAATGAGCACCATCAGCACTCACAATGAAGTTTCATTTATGGGCATTGTTTCATTAAATGTAACCTCCAGCTTATTACAGACACATTATTTTTCATTTTTTATGCATGATGTCATACCTTTATTTAAACAGACCATGGTAAATATTTTATGAAGCCATTAAGGGAGCAAATAATAAATTCTACATTAAAAATGGATCTGTGAAAGTGTCTGGCAACTAAAATCCAAACAGATAAACAAAAAGGGTGGAATGATAGTGCAATCTGTTGGAAATTCTCCTGGAGTTTTATCTGTGCTTTGGCTACTCTTACTCTATTTCTCACTCAATTGGCCTATTAATATGAGATGTGTAAAATGGTAGAAATATATGAGCTACCTTGGGGCAGAATATAATGATCTTGCTCTACCTCAGACTTCTGAAAGTTAACAGTATGCAGGGCTTTTTGTTTCCCCCAAAGCCCAATTTCATGTATTTAATTAGAGATTTTTAACTTTTAAAGCATTTGCTGTGCAGACTGGCAAGTATTTTTAAGAACCATGTCCTATGTACTGAGGCAATTGTGCAGATTAGCTAAAAGAGTCATTAAGCATATCTGCTTGCACAAGACTGTCTTGTGCATAATCCAGTCTTCCAGCATGATTTTATGGCTGCTGCAAAAGGCAGGGTACAGATGTAGTGTTAAACTTGGAGCTTAGTGCCTCCTGTGAATCCCACTGATTTCAACAAGAGCTGAGAGAATTCATCAGTTTGCAAAATATGGCCACTCAAAAGATAGCAATTAATCTAATTGCAAATCCTGCAGTCTTTATGCAGAGGAAGCCGACACTGAACTTAATGAGAGCTCAGTATGGTTCTACTGACATCAAGAGAAAGATGTCCATTGGTTTCCTAGAGAAATGGATCAAGTAACTAATTACTGAAGACATGATCCTGCAGGAATCTGGGCCAATGCTTTATCACCCAGAGGGAATGATTGTGGTGATGGTGGGAAAACTTCATTGCATCTTCCAGCACTGAGGGGTTTGAATCTTAAATGAACGAAATTCAAGAGGTATGTTCTTCCTGCTCCAGAAAAAAAAAAAAAAAAAAAAAAAAAAAAAAAAAAAAAAAAGAAAAGAAAAAAACAAAGACAAGAATCCCAATACACAGATTTCAGTTTCAGTACTGTTGTGTCATTGCTAGCTATTACTTTTCAATTTTGTCTTTGCAGAAGGGAGTAGATTTGTCAAGGTCATGTCACAAACAAATAATTTCTGTTTCAGCAAGGCCTTGGTAATCATGACCTGCTGTAAATTAGGGTTTATTTTTAAAGGAACGGTTTCTTATTTCAAATTACCCCTTGTCTCTTTTTCTTCTTCTGCTTTTAACATCAGTCATTTGCAAACTTCTCACATGTCAAGGACATAATTAAGAAAGCTGATTAAATTGACATAATTCTCAGCACTGGAGAATGTCAATGGGAATGCACTCACTGCTTTTTAAATACTTTTGTCCCACCCTCCACAAGTAAATATAATTAAAAGAACTTGACAAATATAACAGGGCAAGGTCACTCCTCAAAAGGTGCCAGGTTGGGAGTGTAGATCTGTCTGCATCAAGAAGAGAATATAGCTGGTAATATATTGTCTTCAAAAGAGAATAACCTGTGTTCATGAAGATGCTTGGGCTTGATAAGAGTAAGTGGATGATGCTTTCATACAACTGTTTTTCAAAGTACAGAGTAATATCTTTTGAATGCAAGCCATGTCTCTCGTTGATGCCATTATTATGAATTACTAAGATCTCCCTCTGTTAGTTTGGTCCCAGTGTTCTTAATAAATATATGATTTATTTTTAAACAGATATCATATTTTACAGAGATTGTGTGCTGATAACCCATGACAAATACCAGTGCATAAATTATTTTATTGTTTAATTAATTCTTAGTATCTGATAGTGTGTGGATTCAAAACCAGAAATGTACTAATTAGAATTTTGTTTTAATTAGCCTTGCATATGTTAAGTGCATCCTACAGTGCTCAGTGCAACAGAATTGGTGGTCAGGAGGATGGTTTAAACTCCTGATGAGGTTAGAAGTAGAGCTCAGCAGTATTGTAAGTGGCATAGTGCTGCTCAAGAAGGAGTATTCAAGTCCTTTTTCTGGTTCTACAGTGTACTATCACCCAGCTGTGGCCCTAGAGCAATTTCAAACTAGTAAAGAGGGTAAGGAGTGGAGATGTTACTGGAGCACTCTGTAGCTGCCAAGGAAAGCAAATACCTTTTCATCCAGTCATGACTTAATCTACAGCTTGCAAGTCCTTGTAAGATCTTCTCTATGTCCCTTTATGTGTGTATGCAACTGGTAGATAATGAAATTACCTATAAGGAAATTTTTCACCATCTGAATGCCCCAAGCTCATCTAAAAATACCTGGGTTATGGTCTTGCATGTAACAGCAATTAGAAGGATTTTTTTCAGCAGCTGTCAACAGTCAGTCTATGGCACGTGGCATGCCACTTAGCATCAATCTGAATAACACATCATTTTTTCTCTTGATTTTATTCTGTTTTCTAAATGCTGATAGGAGCCTAAATTGATTATATGAGTTGAAAAATGTCACCTTTCTCTGCTGTAAAGATTTGAAAAATCTCGAAATACTTTTAAATAAATAGAAGTATGGAAACAATTACTAAATTCAGAGCATAAGAACTTTCTGGGATGAGCTAGTAGAAACTCTCTGGATGTTCTCAGAAGAAAACTAAAAAACTCCATACTACTAAAGTGACAATAGTGATGAGCTATGTACCTGGAATTAAAGTAACACATTGTGGCATTCCAATTGCCAATTTCTACTCAGTGCTGTAGGAAGCCCATATTATGAATGGCTTCATGCCAGCAGTATTCTTGTAAGCTTTTCCTTTCAGAAGGGAAAAGCAGATTTTTTTAAATTTTCAGGTGGAAAATTTTGGTAATAACTGAGAACTGGAAATAGGAAATTTTGCTTTGGGTGACAGTGTAAATTGTTCAAGCTAGAGTTTTTTATTTTGTCAGTTTAATGGCTATACTTTGGAAGGCATATTTAAGAAAAATCATTGTCTTGTTTACTGATGAAATCAGTAGGCTTGAACTGCTGCAGACAATAGGAAAGTGTCCCTGCAATCATGTTGCTGCTTCCAGGGAGGTATCATCCTTATGTAGTTCACCTATTATCTACAAATAGAATAAGATGGTAGATTGTCTATTACCTCTCTATTTGGTGACCTGCACTGAATTCCAACCTTTGGATCAACAAAGCTTTAAGGGCTTCTTTCTTCAAAGTTGTCCATGGTGGCTGCAGTATAAAGCCCAAAATATTTCCTTCCCTTCTGGTTCAAAATCACGTACATTTCCTCAAAATGCCTCTAATACTGTGCTTTATGTGGATGTGTAGGAAAGGAGAAAAGGGGCCTCAGAACCTAATTTTGTCTCATCTGTAATTTTTTTGGAGGATAATATCTGGCAATGTAGCTCATAAAATTGCTGTTCATGATGTAATGACCAACTACTTTCAATCACATGTTGAGAAGTTAGATGTCGTAGAGCAGATCTGATCTCAGTTACATTGCTATAAATATAAAGATATAACTTTTTAGAGGTATAGAGGAGACAAAAATCCAACAAATTATAAATAATACGCATTGTGAAGAGTAACTTTTGGATTATTAGACAGAATTGCCCTAGATATAATAATACAACGATGCAGTCAAGTCCAAATTCTTTTTGTTGATTATGCCAATAAAAGCTTGTTTTATTTCCCATCTATTATAGGTAAAAGCAATATAAATAATTTACAATTATGAATGATTCACTACTAAGAAATAAAATTCAAAAATGAGGATTAGTTTTGGCTATTTGTTAAGAAGAAACTATCTTGTACTATGAAATAGGTGTCCTGTTCAGGTGTCACAATAAATTTATCACCTCAAATAAAATGTAGCAAGTATTGTTTTTCTAATATTAGTGAAAGATGATGTCCATTTAAATTAGTTTTTCATTCTTTTCTAATTGGCTTAAAATCCGATTTAGCTACAACTATTTCACTCATAACTTGTTTAAAGGATTCTAATTCTCCTAGATAAATAGGCATCCTGACGTTTTTCATTTTCATCCATCATTAAGTTTCTTATGCGTGAGATTGCTGGTTGCACATTGCCTTTCCAATATGCTATCAACTTCTGGAGTAACCGGGTTCAGATTGGATCCATTTATTTCATTCAGTGTCTTATCTACCTCTTTCCCCCACTTTTTGAAGCACTGCTGAGGGTCATATTGAAAAACTATCTCCAATTCCAACTGAAATCAACCAGGAAATGGCTTTATTTTACTTTTAACTGCGATTGAAATCAAACAGGACTGCATCACTTTATAAAATGGTCATTTACAATGCAGTAGTTTGCATGCTATGTTGAAAGCACCCTACATTTCCTATATATGCCTGTTTTCCATTTCATTCATTTAGCATCACTTAAGAAATATAAAATATTGTGAAAGGCAGGGTGTCATTTAAAAAAAATGCATAGTCTTTGGAAACGAGACATTTCTATATAGTAGAAAGAAGGAACACATGTACCTTAGATGGATAAGAGTAATAGGCTCTGAAGGGCAAAATAAATCAAAAGAAAGTTCCTTTCCAGTAGCACCAAAAGACTGAAAGAGAATGTCAAGCTGCAGAAGCAGTGTGTGTTTTGATACACTGTTTTCAATAAAGGAGAAAACTGAATGGGAGATTAAGAATTAGAAATTCCTCATACTTTGCTTTTATTTACAAATGCCCTTCCCCAAGGACTGCTTTCTGAGGCAATCTGTAATATGTTTTGATCCTGCTTTAATCTTTGTTCCTATTTGTAGTGATCCAGGAAAGTAATCAGGGTGATTTTAAAGCGTGGAACTGGTTTTTGAAGAAATAGGGCTTGTTCTAGATTTGTAAATATGTAACTTAATGATATCTTAAAGACATGCCTGTCGGTGTGGGACTACTGGAGGTCAGAAGTTTTACATTGTACTTCTCTGATTCTTGTACTACTTTTTCATATTTTTTTTTTTTTAATTTCCCATGCTCATTATTGATAAAGACAGCCTGTAAGATGTTTGGGGGGAAACTGTTGTTATTGTTGAAATTTCTGACTTATAAAAATAGGCTATCCTTCGTCAATGCATGTCTTTTTCTTACAAATGAGGATGGAATTAGACATAGACCTATTAGCCACATTAGATCAGTCTATTAAGGGGACTATAAATCAATCAATTATGTTTTATAGTAGTTTCAATATCTTCCTCTCTTCCCCCCATCTTTATCTTCACTTTTTAATGGAACTAATTTTGTTAAAAGGAGATATTAGGAAATTACCTCAATTATCTTGCATGAGACATTCAAGAATGGGGATGCTGAAGCAAAAAGTCTTGTATGTAGAACTGATAAATTGATAGAAGTTTTAATATCAGTGGTACAGATCAGATTCCTTCTATGAAATTTAGAGAGTGAATAATACTTTTAGTGTTGTCTCAGGCTATTTCCTTGTTAACAGTCCTCTAAGGAATATGGCATTTCCCATCTGCTCATGAAATAGTCACCAATTCAGAAATGTCACCTGGCTCTCAGTGCTCTTTTAAACATGTGTCCTAGATACAACCTGGCTCAGGGCTCTCCAGTGTTTGCACTACTGGCTTTTTGGAAGCTTTTGCATCCTATTCTTTTCTCTGCTCCTTATATTCTTTCACCAAGTAGCTGGGCTGTATAAATTGAAAGAATCTGACCTGAATCACTACTGCAGTTCATGGCACCCTTCTGGATTTCTGTGCACTTTTTTGTATATGCTAGCAGGACTTTTTTACTGACAAGTAAAAGCAAGTGTTTTTTACTGACAGGCTGTCTTTGGCAAGGGTTACTGTCAGCATGCTTGTAGCCCCTTCTTTAGGGTCTCTAATGTGCAGAGCAAACCTAGCAGAGAGCATGCAGCCAATGCCATTGTATCAAATATCCTGAGGACCAGAACGGAGAACCTTTGGGGCTGAATGCAAGAGGTCCAACACCATGTGCTATAGCTCAAATAATTACAAGATGCTCATATTGGCTTCCAGTTCTCTTTGTGAAATGTGTTTTAAGTGTGTGTTGGTTGTGATAAAGGAGAGAAGGTTGGGGAAGAGTAATATTTTTGTGTTTTGGGCATGATTTTTTTTTTCACTCATATAGTCCTGCCCTTCATAAACCATGAATTCATAGACATCTGGCATGAGCTTCTTGATATCTGGCAAGAGGGTAGCACAGGAAAGGGAAAGATGAACAGAACAAAGCTTGATATTTTGTAAGCCTTTTACAGAACATTGAGGAGAGTATTTTGTTCCAGCAGATTTTAGAATTCCTTGCAAATAAAGCTGGAACATAGAAGCAGTGCGTTTTAGGTTTTGGAGACTTTAATCCCTTAACTCTTTTCTACTGATTTATTTGAGTGAATTTCAGATTTTAAATTGCACCTCCTGTAATGATTGAATGCACTTTCTGTATACCCGGTATTTATGGTGCAGCTGTTGGCAATGTTAATGTGAAAAGCACATCTCCTGAACATTGTCAAGCTCTTATTGTCACCTTTAGTTCCCTGGGAGATGGGGACAGAATTTTATTTCAGATTAAAAGCAAGAAAACTGTTACCTTTCAGGGAAAACATATATTTATGTTTCCAGATGTCTCTAAAGTGACTCAGACAAGGAGACACATATTTGAGTTATTGTTGCTAGATTTTATTATGCTTGGTGCCAGGGTGGCTATACTGTATTTTATGCTGCAAGGTTTAGAGTTGTTTTGAAAAGGAAGAGCAGGAAAGTATTTTTTGGATCCTGATGATGATGATAACATGTAAATTCTAAGGGCAAAATTCAGAGGTGTTGACTTTGGAAATGTAAGTTCAATTTTTCTTGCATGACAATCATTTAAATTCAGACCTCATCTTATCTCTACTCTCTTTTCCATATATTTATACCTGTTTTTTCAACAAGTAAATACACGAAAATTTTTTAAATGCATATGCTGGTAGCCTAGGAGATATGAATTATAAGGTGATGATACAAAACTAGACTCAAGTATACTAAATATAAGTGTCTGGCTTGCTAAATATGTTTTATGTGCCTTATCAGTAAGCCTTCCTAAGGTAAAAGTCTAAATTGCCTCTTTGGTCAGTAGACAGACCAGATCCTTCTGAAGGACTCCAGAGGGAGAATCTGCCAGTCTCGGAGTAGGTACTGAATTACATAGATGACTTCTTTCCCTCTAAGTCCTTTATGATCACCCTCCTCTCCTTGCTAATATTATGAAACTTATTTTTGAAGGTCTTCCTCTCTAGGCCTTTGATATTTAGGAGCAAGTATGGTGCAAGCAAGATGAACTGAAACCTACCCTAATTGTGTCTCCCAGGGTATTGTAGTGAGTACAAGGAGTACATGTAACTGCAAGCCAAGGGTTCCCAAGGAACTGTTTCTCCTAGCTCAGGCTGTGACACTGATAATAGGGTCATGAGCCCAACAGAAATTCAATTCCTCATTCAGGCTCCCAGCTGAAAGCAGGGTCAAAAGCCCAAATATGAAACCTAATTATTCACTGAGCATATGCAAAATAGAGCTCCTCCTTCCTTTCCTACTCAACATAACATTATATACACATTTAATGGTAGAATGGTAGTATGTATGACTGCAGCATTTCTGATTAAAAAGTGAGAGCAAAAATACTTTGTATTTTAAATTGATAGTTCTCAATTGATAACTATGACCCTGTTTTGATGTGATGTAACAATAACAAAAAATGTTAAGAAGAAGGTTAACTTGTACTTCTTAACCAGTGCATGTACAATGATTTATAATGAAATCCGTCTTTTGCTGGAGGGAAGCAAAGGAATAGTAATATACCACATTATATGAGAAGATCTATATGACTTGTTTCGACTATACATTTGCTCTTCAAGTGAACACAAATGTCAACATGCACATTTGTATATGTGCACACACACACACACACACACATTAACAGCTTCTAGCTTCCTTCTGAAAGAGATGTTGACCATGAAAAAAAAAGCTTGTCTGTTTGTTGTTTGATCATTACCTTTTAATTAATTGCAATTATTTAGCAGTGATAGTATTATAAAAGAAAGAAGTAATCTTTGGATTGCTAGATATATGTGAAAAAGGCCCTGAAGTATGATAGTATGTGCACTGTGAAAATGAAACCTTGTGAATGTATTTGAACAGTTGTGAAATACCATGTCACTGTTGCTCCACAGTAGGCTCCTGGATCAGAATTCATGACCTGGGAAATTCCATTTGTACAAAGCTTTTGTGGGTTAGCACAGTCTCTGATTGGTATGGACTTGTAGACAAAACATCAAGGAAATCTCGACCCTTCTGTTGACACATAATGGGTTTTCTTTGTGCCTACAAGTCTTCCTAATATTCGCAACCCTTCTGACACAGTCTTCTTAAAAAGTACTCTGCCACTTCTGCATCTGTGTGTTTTCAGTATTCTTATGAAAAAACTAGAGATGTACTGTTTAAAATCCATGTCTATGTGGTTACTGTCAATTCTCATTCAGCAGCAATGTATTTTTTCTTGGAGATACTAACTTAAGAGTTAGAGTTTGTGTCTGTGTCTGAGTACAGTGCTTTGTGATGATATACCAGCTCTAAGTTAGCTGTGAATAAGTTGAGGTATAGGGTGAATTAGACTCTCAGAGAACTCCTTTTAATAGATCTACATGGTTTCTGACTCACAAGCTGGTTTTCTCACAGCTAGCTGAGTACACTTTTAAAATTGCTATGGTATGCATCTAGTATCTGGATTTAGGTTATCCTTTGTATGGAAAGACATGCCTGAAGCTAAGAAGTTAATTATGAAAATTTTGTTCTCATAGAAATGAAAAAAAACACCACCACCTCCAGTAATCCTAGGGCTCAGGTACACTCTGAAGAAACACGTCTGTCCTAATAAAACTGAGGTGTATGCAGTAAAAACTAAACTGGATATCTAGGTTCCCTCATAAGCAATAGGGACAATGATTCATTATGTGATAAATTTCATAGGTAGATGTGCCCTTACTTGATAATAAAATTAATTCTTACTTGCTTTAAACATAAGTAGAAAACCAAAAAAATATTGCAGAATATGGACTGTGAAGGAAAAACAGTGGAACAATATCAGCAATGCTGTCTTTGGAAACTTACACTTTAGGAGACCTATGATCACATTTTTAATTGACTAAACTCAACATCATAATGAAGAAGCTATCTAGGCTTTTGAAGGCCTTTATTTTTTTCCCTGGTGGTTTTAAACTCACTTGTATCCAACCCAGATATTTAATTTAGATAAACTTCAAACTGGTACGAATGAATTGAACTTTGTGTGGAATAGCTAAAGAATTCATTTTACATGGCTAGAAATAAATAAGAGAAATAATACAATACCCTATAGATTTTTTTCTCCTTATAGTAAAATTCATTCAACAATGCCAAAAAAATTTCAACAATTCAAAACAGCCATGAGTGAGCTTTCATTATTAGATTTTTTTAGTTGTTTTTTTTTTTCTTCTGTTAATTGAAGTTTTCTACCAAAACACCAACAAAAAGCACCCGCATGCCCTGTGTTTTCATTTATTTAATTATTTCAGATTATTTTAAGTTTCCATTTGGATGAGAAATAATGAAAATAGCATGTGTCAATTATTTCGTGTTGCAGATAGCTCTCAGAGGAGCTTGTATATTGCTCAGCTGCATTCATGGTGCAGGGGAAAAAAAGGGAAAAAAAAATTAAAATGTCATATAATAATCCAAAAGATAAATTTAATCCAGGGTCAGAAATTATTTATGAACTTAATATTTAACACTCAACAGTGTCCTTCAGCAGCCATTGTCCAATGTGGAATGTTATTTCCTGGGGCTAGATGGCACTGCAGAATATAAAATGTACATCCCTGCTTCCCAGCACCAGGGCTGTGCAGCAGCCATGCGGAGTTGCCAGCAGACTTATCTCCTGCTAGGGAAAGAAACAAGTCTTGCCTACATGCAGACATTTAGACAGACAAAACATTAATTCTTCTTATTTTAATTTTAAGGTTATTATAATTTCCTCTTTCTCTTGGTATATATATTCTTTTTTAGAGAAGTGTGCCAAAGCTGCAGTTTATACATGGAGTACTATACATGTGCCACAGATTGAACATGTGAAACCCAGGTAAATTTTCTGTGAACTTGAGACTGTTTTTTAGCCTGGAGAAGGAGAAGGCAGCAGAGAGGAAGATGTTGTGGTATTTCCTGGGATAGTCTGTGTTTCTAGTACAAGAGATAAAGACTTTCATTCTAAAGATCTGGAGCTACTCAGATCTACTGAGGCTGGTGTCAAACACTCCTCATGTTCTGATGATACTCTTGCTATGTCCCTTCCTTCTGAAGCAGAACCTTCTTTCTCCTGTGCCTCCCTTACCTTCTGCTTTATACTTCTCTCTGTGGATTTCAATCTATGACAGTCTCTCTGTTTCAGCATTGGGAAGAAAAGTGGCTGTAGATGAGCTCAGTCCCTGTCAGCATCCTAAGCCCTAGTGTGAAAGAGGAGATATCACCTTCTGGTGAAACTTCAGCAGTCCAGTGATAACCTCCAGGAATGAGAAATAGTTCCTTTAACAAGACTAAATGGAATTTCCATCAGCTTAGAGGAAGAAGGAGTTATTGAGGAGAAAGAGCCCATCAAAGCCTTTCACAGCCCATCATACCTGGAAACCTGATGATCCCAGGGTTGAGCTATGTAACAGTACCTGCTGCCACAGTAACTTTCTATGAAAGGTTCAGTCAGTGACCAGACTTCACTCTCTGGAGTGAAGGTTGAATACAAGAGTTACTAGAAGGTGGTCCCATGGCCTTAAACATACGTAGAAATTTTTCTGCAAGTTAAATGCTAAGCTTTCAACACCATCCAGAGTGCAAATAGTAAGGGTACATGAACCTGTGTTGGTTATGCTGATGTCCTTCATTTGAGGATAGATATGTGGTAGCAATAAAGATGGACTGTTACTTGAGCAGCATCTTTAAATTTGCCTAATATTGTCATTCTGAATACTGTACATATTCTTTTGTTTTTTTGTAACAGAAAGGGGTTACTTTCTTTATTATGTTACTTTTATTGAAAGCTTGCTGAAGTTACTGGTAAATGCTTTTGAGTTTTTACATACGTGGTCTAACGTTCATAAAGTTTGATGAAAACACAGATGAGAGGTTGATCCTCAGAAAAGAGTTAATGTTCAGATGAAAAAGAGTGGTGAAATAAGTTATCACTTATTACACAACACAGCATGTACTTCCCTTTATTATGCTCCTGATGATATTGGTGTTACTGTTCCATAGCACAGAAAAAAAATGAGAGGGAGTAGATGGAAGGTGAGATGCAGGCTGGGGTTGCACTGTCACCCTTACCCATCTCAGACTTGGCATCCCTTGTTTCACCAATAATGCCAGAGCAGCCATTCCTAACTCTTTCTTTTATGGCTCATGCCTGCCACTGTGCTCTCTGCAGTGTTGTTTTGGGGAACTGATACAGTTTACTAAAAATCATTATTTGGATTGCTTTCCCAAGGGGTTGGATTAAGCTGACAGAGACAGGTTCTGCCCAAGGAGGAGTGTTGCTGAATAGAGAAGCACAGCTACTGCCTGTTGATGGGTGTGCTGAAAATAAAAACCAAAACCAGCTACAGACCTCTTTAATCTGTTGGTAGGATACTGTTCCAGATGAGAGAATAAATACATCTGCCTTCTTTGCTAAGTTCTGCTCTTTGGGATCAAAGCTGCTTCTAACTTTATTTTGTGTGAAATAGGGTAAAGCAGACACAAAGCATGGTGTCCTGGTTTGAGCTGGTGGAATATTTGTGCCCATGCTAATCTTTTCTCCCCTTTTGTATTCAACTTGATCAACGTTTATTGCTATTCTGGACAAATATATTTTTTTCTCTACCCCATAGTCACACAGAGTTCTGCAAAGGACCTATTCCATCACTGGCTGGGCAGGGAGGTTTAAATTCACCCTGCAGTTCAATTAACACAAATTGGGAGCAACTGAGTTGATTTTATTAGCACTGAAATTCTATATCCTGTCATGCTGCTTGATGTAAAACTGCAAGCAGATTTAGAAATTCTGTGCTTTTTGTTTGTTTGTTCCCTTTATATTTTTTAATGAGGCTTTTTTAGTGTCCAGGAAAAAAATGTAATAATTTTTTTAAGACAGTATTAACCTGGTTTGAATTTTAGTATAAAATGGAAATTTAACTTGCCTTTGCTGTTGGAACTAGTCAATACAGCTTACATCTCAGATCTTGTATGCATTGCTTATCTTACTGTTCTCCTGGTCTATACTCGTGCGAGGAGTCTAGAGCCTGGATCTCAGTAGATTCATGATAGAGAAAATATCAATTTTTAGTCTTGAGCACTGAAACTTTATAAAAGATGTCTGAATTATTTAATTTTCAATAGTAATTGGAGTAATAGTAATAGTAATTGGAGACCTCCAGACCAAGTTGAGTTAGTGCAAGCTCTTCAGGAAAAATCAACCATCTCAAAAGATCTTATTAAAAACAAAGATGAAACTGATGAGACTGAAATAAGCAATCGGATCACTTCTCTTAGCTAACAGAATTACCTTGATTCTTTAGTTGTTGTAGATGCTCTTATAAAATGCAGCTGTTACCTATTTCTTTCCATCAAAATGTATTAATTTTAAATAGTTCTTGCCATGAAAAATATGCCAGTATTCTAGGCTGGAATGAAGTAGAAGTCTTTGTATGTGTAAAGCAAAGGTTAATAAGAATAATTTAAATGTGTGTTTGAGTTAAGAAAAAGAATTATTGTCATATGTATTTTTTGACTAATAAGAAATACAAGTAGGTGCAATGAGAGAGGAGACTCCCTGCTGTGTTGTATCCAGTGATCAATGTATATACAAAAAAGCCCCAAAATTATAACGAGGTATTTCTTTGTAATGAATTGCAGACATTGTTGAAGACACACAGCTGCTTTTCTAGTACACCAGGAAACACTGCCTCCAGAAAAATATGATTAGTCTTAGTTTTAATACATCAGTACATCAGTGCTCAGTGAAGCCTTCCCAAGGTGGGGACTTTTTAATCTGGGACCTTCAGTCAGCATTTTACTTTTATTCTCACTGTTTCTAGTGAGCTCTTTACCAGGTTCTAAGCATTTGGACTTCTTTCCCATTCTCCCCAGTACTTCTTCAGATCCCGTCCCTGTCACCAATAATTTCTGGCTGAGTTCCTGTGATGTATTACAAGACGTGTAATATCTATCACATATAATTTGGCTCGGTTGTCTTGCTCTTCCCTCGGGTTGTTGCCAGTGGTAAGTCCTTATCTTTTCAGCAAATCCCTCCACTTTTGGGAAACTTCACTTTTTATATGTTCTCCTGGCTTTCTCTTTCTCACATCATAATTGCATTGTCATACCTGCACATGGGAACAGCAGTGCCTGACATGCAAGATGATTATGGTAAATTTTGGAGAAGGGTTTAATACAAAAATCTAAAATGCCTGTGGTCTACTGAGTGTCTCGAAATCTGTCTCTGTAAGTGGAATTCTCTCCAGACACTGTTAGAAATGCCTTTTCTCATGTCAAAGGCAAACCATCTTTAGCATCTTACAGCTACTAGTTGAAAGTACATTGCAAGCAGGTTTAGGCACAGGGATCTAGTGAGCTGTCATGGTTTAAGCCCAGCTGGTAACAACCAGGCATATGCTCACTCACCTCTCCTCCCCACTGTGGGATGGAGAAGAGAAAATCCAGCTAAAAGCTCATGAACTGAGGCAAGAGTAGGGAGGGTTTCACACACCAATGACAGTCACGGCCAAAACAGACTCAGCTTGGGAAAAAAATCAATTTAATTTATCGCCAGTCAAATAAGAACAGGGCAAAGAGAAAACAAAACCAGATCTTAAATACAACCCCCCCCATCCCTCCTTTCTTCCCAGGCCTAAGTTACTTCATTCCCCATTTCTCTACCTCCTACCCCGCGGTAGCACAGGGAGAGAGGGAATGGGGCTGGAATTGGAAATGGTGCAATAAGAAGAGGAAGGGTTGGACCAGGTGATCTCTGGAAGCCACTTCCAACATAAATTATCTCTGAGCCTGTACTTTTTTCAGTATTAGTAGGTTGGCAGAATGCTTGTTTCTCTGTATGCTTTCCTTAAAAATAAAGATTTTCTGACCTCTGTGAGGTGGTTGGGTCCATTTACCCATTTTTTCATTTGTATTTCACAAGCAAGTTATGATCACTGCAGCAGCACTATCTCTTTTTTTTGTTAAAAGATAATGCCAGCTCCAAAGCTTTTCAGCATAATAAACAGCTCAAGGGTAATGGTGAGAACTATACAAAACTATGAATAATTTTTCCACATTCATAGAAAATCTCAAAGGCCAAGGTGGAAACAGACTTCTTCTAGTGGATAGATACTGTTCTTAATCTATGGTCAATCCTGACTAAGTTGGTTCTAAATAAAGTTATCCCTAAAAATATTTTTGAAGCAAAATGACTGATTTCACAGTCATATGTGTGAAATATCCTATGCCAAACAGTAGACTGTGAGATATCTGGTACTTTTGCAGACCTAGCACATTTTAAGAGGAAAGGGTTTTTTTGGCAAAAGAAATGATTTGCAATTGCACTGAAGGGAAGCCTACAGCTCCTTTTTCACTCATGTGTGATACAACTGCTAAGGGCAAATTGGCAAGATTTTTAGATTCTTGCACGTTGTTAGGTTAAAAAAAGAGCAGTCAGACCACTTAAACCCATCTCCTCCCTGACATAGTTTGTGTGTAGACAAATGGACATCCAGCAACTGGGGCAGGAGCAGCAGTACAGGCAGGGGAACAACTGGCAGGTATTTCAGTGCTGATCTAGAATGGTCCAGGTGGGATCTTCCTTCCATGTGGTGTCAGACCTCCTCATAAAAATATTTCTCCATGATCTCTATTTCATGGGGGGAGGGGTGTGTGTCTGTAGCCAGATGTTGGCACAGACTAGCAATCAAGTCAGCCCGTGTTGCTATGATATGCCTTTCCAGTGGTTTCAGATATTGTTCTCCTTCAATTGAGCTTCAGCACACTCAGGTCCTCTTTGCACTGTGCTGCTGTCCGCTGCTCATTATATTCAGACACCCAGCTTTTTATCAAGGAAAGGTTGTAATGCCCACGTGACACATTTCGTTTCAGCAGTGAAGGCAGACTGTGTCCTGGGCTGCATTAGGATGCATACATTCTGAAGATCCAGGTATGTGATTATTTTGCTCTTGTTAGGCCATACCAGAACTAGTGTGTCTAGTTGGAGATTCCCCAGCTCAAGAGACTCTAAAATTAAAGCAGATCTACTAAAGGGCCAGCAAGAGAATTATAGGACTGGTGAACTCGACATATGAAGAAGACCTGAAATAAGATTCAGCGGAGACAAGAGAAGCCCCTATAGAAATCTAATCATGGTCTCCCAACACCTGAACCATAGCTATGTGGAAGATGGAGGCGCTCATTTCACAAGGATGCATAGTGACAGGACAAGAAGCAATGGGCACAAATTGCTTTAGGGGAAATTCTGTAAGGACATAAGAAGCAAATTCTTCATCATTCTACCCCAATTTGATACTGGAGTAGTTTGCCCAGAGAAGTGGTGTAATGTCTCTTGACAGAAATATTCAAGACTTGGCTTGATAGGGCCCTCAATAAACCAGGCTAAGACCTCCTTTCAGTAGAAGGTTGGACCAGATCATCTCTAAATGTTCCTTCCCACTCAGACACTTCTCCTATTGTATGATTCTTTTGTTATCTCTCTCTTCAACTAACTAAAACCTAAAATTGCTTGTTGCAGTGAGGAAGATCTTTTAGGGAATCACAGACTTATTCTGCTGTTAGCTTGATGACACTAGCAACAGACAAAAACTCATTTTGATTTTCTGACTTTTATTAATTATTCAGTAACCTTGCAAAATTTCCCATCAGTCCGTTCACTTATTGAAATTGCTTACATGAACTGGTTGGATTTCACAGATTTTTTTTTTTACCTGTTACCTGACTATCCAATTAAAAAGATAAATAGATAGTAGAAAAATCAATTAAAGCAGAAAAGTTTTAATGTGTTAAACTAGAATTGGTTCTGACCTGGAAGAATTGTGTCATTATCTAAATATTCCCAAGTCTTGGAATTGCTTTCATCTTGTGGTTGTGCTCTGGTTCTACTTTAGTTCTTAAGAAAATTAATATAAATTTTATTCTAAAGTTGGAGTTCTGAAGAGTTTGAAGATTGCTATATTTACAACATCAAACAATTCAGAGGCAAAATAAAATGACTTTATGCTTCTATTCAGACTTGTGAAATTATGAGGTCATGGAAAGAGAGGGGTTCTCTTGTTAACTCAACTATTTCCATAATTAACATTCATTTGGCTACTTGAGGTTTAGCATGCCATTTCATTAAAATAATGCAATTGCAGATAGAGAAAGTTTTGAAGGAATAATTGGTTTGCATTGTCAATATAACTTAAAATCCCATTAGCCACAAAATTTCAGCATTGTTTTCCTAATGACTTGCATAATTAGATCATCAGATTTCTCTCCTTTAAAAAAAAGACTCACTTGGTGGTTTTAAAGGTTACAATTTGCATGAATTTTTCCCCCTCAGTGTTATATTTCCACTTCTCTTTACACCAACACTGAAAGGTCAGAGACCTAGTGAGTTAAATGAAATCATGTCAAGAGCAACTCGAGCTGTTACTTCCCCGTCCTTTTATTTTTTTTTTTTTTTTTTTTTTTTGTAATACTGACAGCTACATGCATGCATGCTACCAGTTTGATTTGAGATATCTGTCTACCTCAACCCATTAAGGCAATTTAAAGCACTCTTTTGGGTCTTCCAGTGTGCTGTCCTGTCTTTTACATGTGCCTGTGGCAAGTTTTGACACTTTAAGAGTTCCAGTGCACTCTTTATTGACCTAAAGTGAGACTGTTTTGCAGATGTTTTAAAATACAAAGTGTGACCAAGAGGTGTAGAAGACAGTCCCATCAATAAAAATTTTTCAGAGGTGCTACATTCATATAAGTAAACTAGATCTGCCATACATATTACTAGAAAAATTCCTTTCTTGTGTTCTTTGTGTCTGTTATCACAAGAGTCAAACATAAAAAATCATGGAGAAATCACATTTCTGGAAGGGATCTTAAGAGATGACCCAGTACATGCGGTTGCCCCAAGGTCTGTTCAACCCTCTCTAAACCATGCCTGACAGATGTTCAGCTTACTGATTATTAAAAATCTACAGTGTTGAAAATTCCATATTTTCTCTAGGCAGTTTATTCAAGCATTTAACAATATTTACTATTCTTTCTTCTAATATCTAACTAAGATCTACATTGTTGCATGTTAGGCTAGTTGATTTGTTCCTTTCCTATTTGAATTTGGTCCTCTCCTCTAAGAAGTTATCTTTCAAAATATTGGAAGACCATCAAAATGCTCTTCCAATGCCATTTACCTAAACAAAACAAACTGACGCTTTTTGGTTTTTCCTTAAAGGTAATGTTTTATAATCCTCTGATTATTCTTATCTCTTTAGTTGGTCAGCATCTTTCCTGAAGATATCCTGAATCCAGACAAAGCACTTGAGATGAGTGAAATAAATAGCAGTTTTATTTCCTTTGTCTTCTATATGATTCTCTTGTTTATAACTTCCAGGATGAAGCTTCCCTTTTGTCTTTGAAATAGCCTAGCATTGCTGACTCATGCTCAATTTATGATCCACTCTAGACCATGCATCCTTTTTCACAAGAACTGTTATTCCTCATCCTATAATTGTGCAGACGTTTACTCTTACCTAAGTGGAGAACTTTTGATTTTTTGCCCTTATTAAATTGCATCCCAGTCACTTCACACTATTTCTTCAATTTATAATAATCAGTTTGATTTCTAACCCTGTCATCCACATGGTTTTTCAGCCTCTCCCAGCTTTGAATCATCTATAAGTATATTCCCTACTCCATCATGCAGTTTTTATTATTGAAAGCGTTCCATAGATTTCAGATCAGTCCTCTGTGAACTTCACTGTTACATCCTTCAGCTGAACATTTCCTCTTTATACATAGTTTCCCAGTCAGTTGTTTCCCTACTTTATGCTAATTGCTGAAAGACCCTGGATTGCAAAGAAAAATGTCATAAAATACACTATCAAAGCTTTGCTAAAGTAAGTATTTTTTTTTTTCATTTCAATACACAGGCCTGTCACAGTGTCATAGGAGAAAACTAGATTGCTTTGACATGATTTGTTCTTAATAATTCCACATTGGCTGATTCTTATCCCCCTGTTACCATCCAGATATTTTAATATTTAAACTAGGTTTGTTTTTTGGGTTTTTTTTTAATTGAAATTAGATTGTCTGACCTCCACTTCTTTTCACTTTTGAAAAATAACAACTACGATGGCCTTTTTCTGTTTTCTGAAACTTTACCTGTCTTGATTCAATTTTAAAAATAATTGCTAAGGGCTCTGAGATCACTTCAGCCAGTTATCTAAGTACTCTCAGGTGAATTCATCAGAACCAGCCAGTTAAAAAACATCCAGGTTCTCAAAGTAGAATTAAACCTGTACTTTTCCATCTTGAGTTCTTACCCTTTTGTTGCTGATGCTAATTGTGTTAGACATCTAATCACAGCCACTGTATCAAGTGAAGACTGAAAGAAAAAAAAATCTACATTTACTCTTTGCTCATCTGTGCACCATCGAACCCTCTTATTCTTAGGAACATATGAAATGTTTTGATAATCTCTACTTTTTATAGTGGTAGAAGAAGGAAGATATCACTGTTCATATTTAAACCAGTTTTTGACCTCAGAAGGAAGTGAAGAGTCTAATTTGGGACATATACATATATGAGATTCATCACACTCATTTTGATCAATATAAAATTTTGATATCTATCCCACCCTTCAGGTGCCCCTCTGTAGTCAATGGAAGATAGAAAGTCACTTCAAGGGTCAGTATTTCTTCTCTTTAAAGATGTGTTAGATGAAATCACATGTTGATGGTACCAATCCAAGCATCAGGGAATGCCATTTGGTGAGGACTTTGTGCTGCTTGGAAGGTCTTTATTATGTGTGGTGGCCAGTACACCAGCGTGATGAAATGTCCAGGCATTTGTTCCAGCTGCATCAAAACCTTTTGATGGGCATTGTCTTCAACCTGTATTTTTCAAAAGTTAATCCAAATTTATATTCTGATTCTCAAGAGGTTTGTTTTTGTACATAGAATTGTGTTTCACATACCAGTGGTTTTATTTTTCTGTTGGTCATCTGAATTATGAAGGAATTATTCATAAGTGTATGTGTGTATATATGGTCAAAATAATCTTTTTCTCTGCAAGAAAGGAAGTACCCAGAAACCAGAAGTTGACTACAGCCCACTTTCTCTTCTGTCTTCCAAAATAACTTTCAAGTCTAGGGCAAGGCTGTGTTTTTGCCCATTTTAAAATGGCTTCCAAAATAGCATATTTGAAACAGATTTATAGCATGGTATCAGTTTCAGGCAACTTTAATTACTATCATGCATTCAGTATGCTGACCTTGCTGAAGTTTAATCTTTTTTTCAGTTACCTGTGTAGTTAAATAGGCCAAATTTACCATCTCTGTTTTCCTGCTTTTGACTGTTTGTTTATTCCAGTGCTCATTCCATCTCTATCTCCTTAAAGACCATGTCTTTCCCTACATGTCCCTAGAGGCATCATGCAGGAAAAACTGTGAATCACCATCATGTGTTTTCTTCATGGTTGATGCCAAGAAAACCAATAATACTGTATGTTGGTCAAAGCATTCAGTAACACATCACTACTCTCTAAATGTTTAATATTGCTTGACTTTCTTTCAGGACTTTTCTTTTTACAAGACATTGGTGGACTTTTTTTTTTTTTTTTTTTTTTTTTTTTTTTTTTTTTTTTTAGAATCTATACCTTTCTTTCTTTTCTTGCACCAGACTAGAATCTGAGGTATGCAGAGTGCTTTTTGTAAGTCTCTGCTCGGCTTGACTACATTATAATAGGACTCTGTGTGTGTGTCTGTGTGTTTGTGTATGCAGGGGCCCACACGTGTGCAATAGGTTCCTGAAAATATAAAAACAAAAGACATTTTCCTTTTATGCCAATTTGAATGATTATCCTTCACTTGAAAATCTCTGCACACAGCTTGGTGTCTCATATGAACTGTCACAATAACCTGGCTGTAATGCAGATTCCTGCCTCAGCTTCGTGAGGTTTGTGATATGACTCCTTACTCCATTAGCACTTTCTCATCTGCTCCCCTGGTGCCACTGTTATGTGGAACAGGGATTTAGGGTGAGGTACTCAATAGCATTGAAAAGTCTCTCTTTATTGCACTCACTATGTTTCCCCCCACTCTCAATTTGCACAAAATGTATTTATATGATTCTGCTTATCTCATCTTGCCAGCTGATGTATCTCACATGCAACTTGTGCAGCCTTATGTGAAGGCTTATCAATTTAAATATTGGGGGTTTATTTTGAACATGATACAGTACAATAACAAGGCTGTTATCTGTTCACTTCTGTGTAGTTCCTTATCAGTGTTTCAGAGGAGGACACTTTTCCTCTGACATGATAGTAAGAATCAGCTGAACTAGTTTCTGGAATGTCTGTAAAGGAGGGTTATTAGCCACAGATTTCCTTCTGGGCTGGTGAGTTCATTTCTGTGTTTTTTGTGTGTTTCCTAATAATTTCCATCTATTTCAGCCTGTCCCAGAAAAGAAAGTAGCAGAATAAGAGTGACTGAACAGATGAACTAAAAAAACAAAACAGAAAGCAACTGCACAGTATTTCTTTATTTTGGTTCACATAATTTTGAAGATATTCTAAATGTTCCTGTATTGAACTTATATACTTTTATTAATCAGTCATATGTAATCATAATTTATGTTAATATTTTATATTATTGATGACACCATCTAACTAACACTTTATTACAAATATAAAATGACCATAAGTCATTACATGCCAGTAATAAGATACTTCTTATAAGGATGATGTAATATTTTTACATTTATAATGCAGATGAAGTCGACTGGAAAGATTTTGCCAAAGCACAGGAATAGGAGTCAGAAAAACATTGTTTGAAATTTCTTTTCTCTACAGCTAAGTACAAATAACTTAACTGCTCTGCAGCAATTTTCTCAAACCTGAAATGGGAATAGTAGCTGAGTGTTATTCCTTGGCAATTGACTACATTTATTTGACTGAAAGAAATCCTTAGAGATTTTTTCTCTTGAATTTCTTCTTTCTTTTATTTCAATTGGCTAAGTAACTACCTGGTGTCAGCTTTCAAGGATGTATTGAATTATATTTATTTTTCTGATTGTGTTTTAACTGGAATCCTTATTAACACAGGAAAAAAGTTACCCCTTCAGATTGTAATGTGACATAGTTTTGAATTTGCATATTGCATTATGGTAGCACTATGCATCCAATATCTTTGGAGGTTCAAAGAGAAAGTTGGAAGAAGCACCTTGTAGGATTTAAGTTTAGTTTTTCTGCAACTATGGGGACAGATAAAAAAATCAAATGGTCTCCTTTCTGTTCCATGTTCTTTTACTATAAAGCCTGTTTCAAGCATGGGAATGGGTGGTTTCCTATGTTGTCTGAATAAGATGAATCTGTTTACAAAACTGGAATTAATTTACGGTCCTCTCTCAGCAGTCAAGCTACTTTTAAACACAAATTGCTTTTTGGCTCAATCCTGTAGGGTCAGAGGGTTTCCTTCTAAAATATCTCACAATTTTGTTACATTTACTAGACAAAACATAGATGCACAGCAAAGCCTTGGGACAATCTGCATTTTTTTCATAGCAGTATGCATCTGCCTTAATTCATTAGTCCTCTGATATAACCCATCATTTTGTCTAGATGAATTTGGTAAAATAGAAGGTTTTAAACTGATCCCTGCTTACCCCCACACCTCCCCTCCCCCCAGCACAGTAATCATCCCTTGTTAGAAGAGATGATGGGCAGTGTCTGTGCTCAGATGCAGAGTTGGTGGCAGACACCTATGGTCCATACTTCTAATAAAGCAGAGTTGAGCACCCCCATCGTTAGTGTGAGAATCACTGCCTCCAGTTCTGCTGGCACAGTAACAGGGTGACAGCTGCCATTTGAGTTGTCATTTGAGATTTATCCCAGGAACGAATCAAACTTAAAACCAGAAGTCTCTGCAGCTTGAGCTGAAAAGAAAGTGTCTGTAGCCAAAAGAGAAATAGTTTTTTATGCCTTCTGAAGACTGGGCAGCTGAGATTGGTTCATGGTATTGCCAAAAATAGTTGTATCCCCAATCTGAGTGGAAAGGATACATGGTGGTGTCAGGCAATCTGGCAGTGCTTATCCCCATGCTTATTGGCATGGTACTGTGAGAACTGGGAAGGTAAATGCACATTTGGCAGATTACAACCTTCTAGTAAACTTAGAGTGAACATATACTAGGAATAGATTGCAGAATATATAGCTGCCAGTTCAGTTCTATTAATCAACATACAAACACCCAAACCCTTCAGCAATTAGAAAACTTGCAGAAAGTGATGCTATTAGTGGTGTCTATAATTCAGGAGCAAATAAACAATCATTAGAATTCTTCCATAGTAACAGAGTCTGATAGTGACTCAGAAGCAATAAGTGAGAATAGATAGTCTAGCTCCAGCCCTAATGGTGAAGGATTTGTGCCAGCTAATAATTTTCTATTTCTTTCAGAAAATAAGTGCAAGTACCCTGGCTGGCAGGCTGGGTAACTAATGCAAGCTGAATCACCTATGTTCTGAAATCTATGCATAGTCAAATGAAAATTACTTACTGACATAGTCACCCCCACATATGTTTTTGTAATCCTCATTGACGTTAATGGGAAATATGCTGCTATGTGGAGATGGAAGGTAGACACAGAGGCAAAATTCTTTTTTCATCTTTTCATCATTGTTAGGCAGAAGTGGCAAACAATTCATATTCTAGACCCTCACACATATTAAGACAAAAATGTGCTTCTTTTTCTTCCTTCACGTTTAATCCTGGCTGAATTCAGGACACTGGTTATGATGAGCTATATAGATGTATTTGCTCTCTCTGGGAAAAAGTGGAATGGCTCATTCAAATCATACCATAATAATATATTATTCTCTCTCAACATATTTTGTTTTTTAACAGGAAAGCTGAGGCATGTGAGGTGTACGTTACATACTTTTTAGTCAGATGGATTTTAAGTGTTCCCACTGAAGAGTTTTGAAAGAGCTGGTTGGATCCCTCTCTGGAGTATTTTTGCTTTTTTTCCACTAGTCCCAGAAACCTTAGCCTGGAAAAAAAAAACCAAAAACCAAAACAGTTAAACATGTGTGGAAGAAAATAAAATATTTGGGAAAGTTACAGAGGACAACCATGATAATTATGAGCCTGTTTGCCTGACATTGATTTCAGTTACGATAGTGAAATAGCTCATGCAGTTCAAATTAATAAAGAGCTAAACCAGGGTATTTTAAGATTGTCAATCAACATCAGCATATGTTAATAGGATTTGTTAATCTATCTTGCTATATATTTATCAGATTACAGCTTTGATTGAGAACGCTATTTAATACAGTTAGACAAGACATTCAGTTTTATACAGAACAATGTTTCTTTAAGTAGGAAGAATGGTGCAAAATCATTCCATGGATGATAAGTATGGACCTAAAAGTAATCAGTGAGCTTCAGAATACAGTTGTGTGTTATATCTGGCTGGGATGCAGTTAACTTTGCCCATAGCAGCCCTCATGTTGCTGTGCTTTGTATTTGTAGCTAGAAAGGTGTTGTTAACACACTGGTGTTTTGGCTACTGCTGAGTAGTTCTGGCAGAGTGTCAGGGCTGTCTTTCCATCTCAGGAAAGGCTGATAGACCAGGGGCAGAGAGCAGGTTGGAAGGGACACAGCTGGGAAAGGCTCTCAGAGAAGTCTCAGGAGTATCCATTCTTCACAATACATGCATTATCACAATTTGGGAAATGCAGAATTGTACTGCTACAGCTTGTGATTGAGAACAATGTGAAGAATGAGAAAAATGGGAAGAGGTAAATAATGAAGAAAATACCTTGCTGAAATGCAGTCACCTTGATTGCTTGAAAGTGCAGCATAGGAAAATTATTTTCCAGTATTGTCCAATACACAGTTGCAGGGGCAGGAAAAAAAAAAACAAGCCAACTGTACATAGAGGACTGTAAATATGTTCCTGGGAGCAGGGAGTGTGAAAAAGACTTATAGGTCATGGGAGTTAATCTGATGAAAATGAGCTGCTAAAGATAACACTGTGGCAAAAAGGTTAATGAGACCACTACATGGATTCACAAGAGACTGTGAGAAGTTACAAAGAGCTTGAATTACTGTATTCTTGGGTTCTGCACTGACCCCTCTGTATTAGGATCATTTCTGATACACAGTGAATAGTGTTGGAAAATGGGAGGAGATTTAGAAAAGAGCTATGAGAATCATTAATGAACTGGAAAACTTGTTATACTGAAGGACTTCATAAATTCCATGATTAGGGAGTCAGTGTCTGTCTAGTGAGCAAGCTGCATTCTTCAATCTAACCAGCAAAATATAACTTGAACTTTCATCTAGGACCTGAATCTGGACAAACTAAGACTGTAAATATGAACACATCTTTGAAACCAGATTTGCTTGTTCTTAATGCATCTTACCAAGGGATTCTTCATCAGTTGTAAATTTAAAATCAGGAATAGGTTTTGTTTTCTAAAAGCTGTCTTTGGATCTGAATCAAGAATTCACAGTAATAAAGTCTGATTTCTGTAAGAGACTATTCTAGGTGACCAGAAAAGTATCTTTTGGCCTCATTCTCTACACACCTGACTCTGAAATGCACAATTCCTTTAAAAGACACTAATTCATTAGTACCAGTTTGTAGAAGACTGGATTACCTGTTGGTAATCAGAACTGTCAGAACAAAATACTGATCTTTTTAAGCAAAAAAAGGTAATAATAGGTAGAATAATTTCATTCCATACTTGATGTTCTAGGCACGGTTTTATTTTTCCCATGTTTCTATGATGTCCATTTGTAATTCCAGGGGATCACTGTTCCGTGCTAATGAATCAGCACCATGGAAACAACACTGTTCATTGACATAATGTGTACTTGTTTCACAGGATCCAGACAAGCAGAATGGGAATCTTTGCTTGTTAAGTATACCTTATATACCTTGAGTTTATCAAAACAGACCTGGATTTTTGAGTCCTACAAAGCGTGGTGGATGTATGTCCTGGTTTAGGTCCTTTATCAGAGGAGAGAGAGATTAATATATAAATCTGTTTCTCGGTTTAAATCTGTTGTTTTGCCGGGCCAGGGTTAAACCGTGACAATGTACCAAGAAGAAGGATGCTATATTGGTGTGAGCACAAGCTGGGATTTAATTTTTCTTGTTGCAGTTATATACAGGTTAGGCATCTATGTAGTCTTGTCATTTGATATGTTGCTGTAGCCAGGGTTGTGGGGTTTTTTTAAGAAAATTAAAAAAAAAAAGCCTGATCTGAAACTTCTTTGAACTTCACCTCTTTTATTTGAAAGCTTTTATTTACTGAGTATACAATTTTTTTTTCTTCATGCGGACTCCCTCATATTACAAGTTGAAGTACAAGTTTACTATGAAAGTTGTCCCTTTTACTGAAGACTTTTATCAGTCAGAAGCTGTCTGTCTGTCCTGTAAAGCACGAAATAATGTTTTGTCGGGACCAAAGCTTTAGTCTGGAAAATTTAGGAGAAACAGTATATGCAAACATTTTGCTGAATTAATTACGTATGTTTGTTTGTTTGTTTGTTAAGTTCAGCTGTATTAACATCTTCTTTACTTGCTTATCAATAGCTATTCTTTTAAATTTTTGTTGTTATTCTTATTAAAAAGGTATCTCATACAAATATTTATATGAGCAAATTTATTTGCAGAAATATCTCTATTTACTAATTGCTGATTTCCTGAAGATCCCTCCCTCATCCCACCATGTGGGGGAAAATGATAAAGACAAAAAATGTTTAAGGAGAGAAGAACAAGGAAAAATAGGAAGGAAGATAATTTGCTGAAGCACATTATGAACAGCAAAGTAAATAGTTGTAACAGACTAATCCCAAGAGTGTAGAGACTTTAATATGCATCCTATAGCATTTGCTGGTGATCACAAAAACATTTATAGATAGGCACTTCAACTGAAAATCTTGAACTGCCTATTTTGATTATTTGGTCTTTGTCTTTTCCCCTTACTACTTTGACTTCCCTCTTCCAGCTCTTCCCAACACTCAGTCTGAATTAGCCTTAAAAAAAAAAAAAAAAAAAAAAAAAAAAAAAGCATAGATTTTGGTAGAAAACATTAATGTACATACTACTGGAATGATCCCCAGCAGGACCATGGCAAAAAAGCTTTTTATTTTATGATATTGCTGAATCTATGGAAAAATCAGAAAGAATGGCAGCTTTGAGATTATCAAAAACAGTTGATTAATTTCATTGTGAAACCATGACTACTGGAATACATTTAGTTTATTATTCAAAGTTATAATTGCCTGGACTACAAGGCTAACCTTTTTTTGTTTCAGGTCAATAGAAAGATTCCTAATAATTTAAGTCAGAGGTGACTATGAATGGGTATGAGTAAGATGGTCTGCATAGATTTTTTGGTAATGCCTTTATGGAGGTCAAAAAAATGGAAAATGTCTTTTGAAACAAAACCAGTGAAATACTGAGTAGGTTCTAAGTAAGTTATCATCTGAAGTTAGTAATTGTCTGTTCAATTGTAATGCTTCAGATATCACCAGAGAAATTTAAAGTGAACCTCATGCCTTGGGTGGAAATGGCTTGGAGATCCAGGCAGACTTCGTTAGCTTTTCCTTATCAATGCAGAGAGTGTGCTTACAGTTGTGCACATTAATCTTTCATACCTTAATCCAGACAAAATTGTACAGCTGCTATGCCTTACGATGTAGTGGCCTTGCTTTTGAAAATGTGGAATTGAGTTCCCTCACCAACTGAAATATCTGAGAGATACTTGTCATATGTCCCAGATCTTCCCGCTGAGAGGAAAATTAGCCTCTCATGACAGATTTCCTGACAAATCTTCATCTACAAATGGTGACTACAACAGACTTTTAAATGGAGGAATTTACTGAATTAATATTAAAATATTTTATCTTCCATTGGTAATGTTTTGCAAAATGAAAGGTTATATGCTGAGTGATTTTGCAGGCTACTATTCATTTGCTGATAAAGAACATGAAGGTTTCTGTTCCAAAATTTCTTGTTTTCCACTGTATTTTAAAAAGTCCCACTGTTCTTGGTAGCTTATCATCAATCATGGCTGTATTCTGTGAGCATAGATGTGGCATTCATTTACATCCTTCTGATACATCAGTCCAAGAACATCATGAGCAGTACAGATGGCATTATTTGCTCCACAGCTCATCTTCTTGACATGTTCTGGATCTGTGCTCTATTTTGCTGATGGGTCTCTTTGTGGAAAGGTTATGTTCTGCCAGCGTATTTACAAATGCCCCCTCTTCCTTCACACTGGAAACTGATGAGTGTGGTAAACTACTAGGCCAAATCATCCCTGTTGTATTATTCATGGAATATAAGACAAGGTTATGCCCTTTGCCACTATTATGATACACAGATTTGTGGAACAGAACAGGCAGGGGGAACACTTTGGGTTTTTTTCCCTCAGAAGAAAAGAAAGTTAAAAACTTCAAAAGGTGGAGGGGGAGGAGGGGGCGGGATCCAATGATCCACACTTCTGTTTTTATTCTCCAGAATGTCTTCAGGACAGTAGTATATAAGTGGAAAGACAAGGAAAATAAACAGATCAGGACAAGATGGAAAGAGAAGAAAAATAAAACAGTACTACGATATGAATCAGGTTGCAAAGAATTCTTTTTTACTAACAAATTCATGTTTCTGAATCTCAGTCTTCCATGCTGTGCTGCTATTTCCCAGAATATGAAAATTATAATAGCAAAAGTTTATGTGTTCAGTTTTCCAAGTTGCATATTAATACTGATGACCATTTGATGGTAAGTGAAAAAAATGCACCTTCCAATGCAGTGGCACATGCTAGAAATCACATGTGGGAATGTGACATGGCAGTGGCCAGAAAAGGCACAACTGCAGTTGTTGCTTGAAGACAGTTGTTGAAGACAGTTCAAGTCTTGAACTAAAACCCTGCCTGATTCAGGTTAGCACAGAAGGTCTTTCCTTATCTGTTGTCCATTATTCTTCTCTCAGGTTATTGTGACATTTCATTAAACTTTTGCCTACTTCCCAAATTTAGTTTCAAAATGAGAATGTAGCTATAGGCCCTGGTTATTTAATAGATGCCTAAAAATGTCAGCAGTGCCTCTCATACCCTGAGCCGAGGAAGCCTTAACCTTCTTGATTGTGTTTTGCATCCAGGTTTTCCAATATTGCTGTTAACGCGTTATGAGGAATGGAACTTAGTTTGAATTGAATTTCTCATTTCACTAATGAAAAAATTTCCTTCCTTCCTGTTTTCCTTCCTGCCTTCCTTCCTGCTTCCCTCCCATCTTTCCTTCTGTCCTTCCTTCCCCTCTCTCTGTCCCAACTAAACAAATGTCAATGTTTGGGTGTGGTTGCAGACCACAGGGGGTTTGAAGAAGCAACAGAAAGACCATAGGACAGACACTGCACATTTGTAATCCCTGTGGTGCCACTGGAAATGATGAGTGTCTTTTTAAGACTGAATAGAACTAGATGAACATGGAGACATATAGAACACTAGGGATTAACTCAAAAGGTAGGGTCAGAGAAAAGGTAAGGTTTCTAAAACATTCAAATTAAAGAGAAAAGAATAAAATTAAAGGAGACACTCTTACAAATCAGTACAGTCAGGGGAGAGATAGCTGCATTCTCCTCACTGAAAAGCTAACACTGCCTTTATTCAGAAATGTTCAGAGGTAAATAGACAGGGCCTTGAACTCTTCTAGCCTCCTCTCCTTTAACCTTATCCTTCTAGTACACCCCCTGTTATGTCCATCAAAGAGTTCTTTGACTCTTTCAAAAGCAAGTGGCTCAATTAGAAAAGAGGCAGCATTTGCCAGGCTATACCCTCACTACTACAACTTCCTTTAATTCGATCTAAACTGAAAGCATTCATTTATAGGGCTGCTCTGTCACAATAGAATATATCGATTATGAATATAGGGACCATGTTTTTGAAAAAAGTCAACTATAGGTTTCACTGTGAACAATTGTGTCTGGGACACTTATGGACACATTGTCAATAGGTATTGTTTCCAGGGCTTTGTCACCTTTACTGTAGTCCCTTTCCTTACCTAGCCAAAGGGAAGTGCTGCTGACCTCCTCTAAATACCCAGGTGTCATGGTTTAACACTGGGCTGGCAATTAATTGAATAACAGATGCTCTCTGTTAATCTTCCTCCACTTCCTGGTAACAAAAAGAGAGAGAAAAAGGGAGAGAGACTTATGGGCTGTAAACTAAACTACACAACTTCAATGAAATAGTAATAATAAAAAGGAAAAAAATATTAAATATATACAAATACACAAGAAAATGATACCACATTCCTTCCCTCTTCCTCCCAATAACACTCATGTCAACACCAAGACTGCAGGGCAGCCCTGGGACAGTGCAGGCTGGACTCCTGGAGTCAGCAGTATTTGGAAGCTGGAGGCAGGAACTCACAGATTCAGTCTGGCCTGGATCAGGACACAGGCAGATGAATGGATGGAATCCTCCCAGGATACCAAAGCAAACAGGGACAAGAGGAGAAGGGCAAAGAGGAAGGGGTTTGACCCTTGTGATCCCTCAAATTTTACCGAGCACGATGTGTATGGAATGGAATACTCCCTTTGGTCAATATTGATTGTTTGTCTTTTCCATTCCTCCCTAAAGGGGGGGCAGAGGTATGACCCCTTTACTCCCTTCCTCTCTCTGGAGCCCAAGATGTTCCTCAGAACTCAGCAGTGTCCTTGGTTCTGCAGACCATTCTCCAGCTGTAACTATAAACATTGAGCGTTATCAGTCCTAGAAGGAGACACTGAATAAGAAACTTGTTAATTTCAGATACTTATGAGAGACTTAGGTGAAAGCAAAACTACAAGACAGAAAATTTGCTCTGACCTGGAGCAAACGAGGATACCTAGGAACTATCTTCTGTTTTATAATTTTGGTACCACAGCCGGACTGTAATCCACGAGAAAGCTGACAATAATGCCGTGGTAGAAGGGTTAATGTCTGAGAAGGTTTGAAACACGGTAATGTAATTGTGGATCTTTATTTTTGCTTTATCATTTTAATCTTTATCAGGTGATTAGATGAGGTAGTAGCTATGTGATGCAAAATGAATGCATTTTCACACTTCTCTACTACTTGATTTAAGACAAGGGTTGGACTTGATGATCTCTGAGGTCCCTTCCAACCCGGCTAATTCTATGATAAGACTTTGGCCACATCACTGCTGTTTTTCTAAATGAAAATATCTTCCTTCATTTCTACATGAGTTTCTGTGGCTCAACCAGTAATATTCCCATGGCTCCAGTTTAATTATTTTTTAAAATCTTTTCCTATTTTAATAATCTCTCAGAGTTTTTGTCACCTGGCATGTGAAAGGATTCAGTTCATAATTCTGATATGTTATTTTAGTTTTCTACAAATGCTCTTGATGTCTAAGTGCATGATCACAGACACCCATGCTGAGACCTGTGCTTAGGTAACTGATCAGTTCACAGTGCCATTTAGTCACACTGTTGGTCACCAATCTGTTCCACATGACTATTCCTGTATCTAGTGAAGAAACGGATGAGGAGGTATTTATGTCCTTTGAAAAGGGTATCATTTACTTTGCCATCCAGGAGAAGTCATCTGGCTAGACTTCTGAATTGACAGGGAATGATAAATAACTCTAGGGTACCACAGACCTAGGTGTCTAAGCAAGCAAGGGACAAGTATGATGGATCCTATGTATGACTGCAATAGCAAAAAAACCAAAAAATCTGTCAAAACCCAAGAGGTTTATATGTTAATTTAGAATTATAATTCTAATTGGAAAAATTAGAATTAAAAAAAAAAAAGGGGTTTTTTTCATTCTCCAGAAGTCAACAATTTGTAGTTTATTATAAGATTCAGGAGCTGTTTATAAGAAAGAAAATTAGCTGACTTTATATACACACCTTAGTTCCAGGTTCTTCTTCCTTAATTATAAAACAGACACTCCAAAAGAAAAACTACTAGCACCAAAACTAAGTGGAAAATTACTTATGTGTGGTTGATAGGTGAGAGAAGTTTTTTTAGTAGTCGTGTTGGATACCTGAGGAAATAGAGTTTTGCACTTGCAAAAAGGTATTTTCTTCAGCTAAAAAGCAATCCTGGCTAAGAGAGAGGTGAAGTCCATGATAAAAAATAATGGGAAAAATACAGAGCCTGATAGCAATGAATAAAATCAGTATTAGATAATGGAGAGAACTGATAAAGAAAGCTAAAGGGATCAGTTGGAAATCTATGGGTAACAGGGCAAAGATAACAGGAAGTTCTTTAAGGAGGAACAAAAATGCTTGCAGTATTTTAGAACCATGGATTGTAAAACTGTTGATCCTGGTAGAGGAAATGCAGAATTAAGTACATACATCTGTTTTCTGAACAAAGAATGAAATATTCCATTTTCTTTCCCTTCTGTGGAGGAATGTAAAGACATCTATACAGATATTTCTCAGCGAGGAATATTCATGGTCTGTGGAGCTGCCTGAATTAATCCAACCTTTTAGCAAATGTAAACAATGTGAGGAACTTCCAGAAGCCTGAAAAAACAGAGTCATCACCCAGCATTAACAAATAATAAGTTCATCAATTTATTAGTTAGCCCAAACCTTTAGGAACAAATTCTTGGATGAATTGAACTAAGATTTAAGACTTAAATCCCAGTCAATACAACATTATGGTAAATATTTTTTTTTTTCAAATGATCCTGTGTCCTTACAAGATAATGTTTTCAAAAAGCAGTTATTTCATAAAGACATACCTAGATATTTTATAGTTTCAGAGACACGCTGCAGATGGATGATGTGACATGGCATCCACAGGAGCAGCATCAGGTAACAACCACATGTAAGGCCCCACGTGTCTGAAATGGCATAGATCCTCTATGTCCAGCCAGCTGGATTGTCCCCTGGTGCCCACACTGAATGAGATTTATCTGCCTTGCTAAAGGTATCCAAAAGTTTAGATTCTGAGTTTGAACTAGATTCCTTCTAAAGTCAACAGAGAAAATAAGCACCTTCCTGTGTGCTTCAGCTGACCTGAAGCTGAAATGCCTTTCTTAGGGCGAGATGAAACATCACTGTAAGACACTGAATTTTTCTTGATTAACTTTGGGAAAAGGTAGTGAGGCTGGAATTAGATCATACCAACCCAATGTAGTAGAAAAAGAATATTGCCAGTCTGGAAAGAGTTTGGAAAAGAGCTATTGAAGCATTTCAGAGTTTGGAAAAGATGTTTTGTAGTGTGGAACTGAAGTACAATCAATTTTGCTTGTCCCAAAAGGTTAAGAGGTTTCAACCTATGATTACATCTGAAGAAGTATGTGATAGTAGGAGGCTCTTTAATTTCCCAGAAAAATAAAAGTGTCCTCCTCCTCTTCCCTCCCCTCCCCCTTCTTTTCTCCCTCATAATCTGAAAGCTTAAACCTAGCACAAAGCAAGTGCAGAAATTAAAGTGCATATTGTTTACAATGGAGGTACCTCTATGGAGGAAGCTGTGGGACTGTCATAGCTAGAGTCTGTAAAAGCTTATATCAGGATATAGAGACTTCTCATTCCCTTGAGGACTAGATGTGCTGCCATGCAAGGTGAAGACATGAGCTTGGCTAAATTCCTGGTGAGATTTTGTGACCCAAGATGCACCAAGCAACAGACTGAGTACTCACAATTATCCATTCTGGCTTTGAATCCTATGAATTTCAGAACCTGTTTCTATAGGGCAGAAAAGGAGAACTGTACATTTATCAGTGTTGCTTCAAGTTCCATAGAGTTGTGAAGAATTTATAAACTAAGACAAAATGGAAATTTAAAAATAAAAGAGAAGACAAAGAGGGAAATAGAAAAATAATTAAGTAGGATTTTTATTCCTACTGCCCTCCATTTGGTTAAAAGAATTTTAACATGTTTTGGGATCTAAAACGTGTATTTTGCTTTATTTCAAATTTAGTGTCTTCAAATTTTGGCAAAATATATCTTTATTTTTATATATTTTTATTTCCCTGCCACTTTATCTTTTTTTCTCCTCTTAGCCTTTCCTCTTTCACAAAACAAAAGTTTTGGAACAAAAGACTAGAAAGAGAAGGATATTTTCATTTTTTAAAGAAAAAAATATTTGACTGGAAATTAAATGAAAAAAAAACTTTCCTTTTTCTTCATGACATTGCACACAGAAAAGAAGTGAAACTCTACAGTGACATTTTTCAAAACTTAAACACCTTTGAAAAATTCACAGTCCTAAATAAATAGAAACTTTTGTCATTGTATTAAATGATTAAATGATTCTCATGATACCCATGTACTTTTATTTTTTTTCCCAGTACATAGAAAAAAAAATTACCTTAGGCTTATATCCACAAAGCATTAAGTTCTTTACATCTTTATATAGCAGCTGCTGCTGAAATGATTTTATAAATGAAATAATTTTATAAAATAGCATCCTACAGGAGACACTTCTGTTTAGCTAGCCATGAATGCAAGTGGTCTTAATTCACTTGGTATTACATCTATACATTTATATATGTATTTTTTCTTGCTGTTTACAGCCTTTTTTTTTTTTTTGTGCACAGGTTTGTGGAGCAAGCAGCTGTTCATTTATTTTGTCAGTAATGGAAAGAAGACTTGAACAGCTGATGACAGGTAATTTGGGCTGATGTTCAAATTCTTATAATAGAACTGTGTAGAAAGCTATCACTTTATCTTACAGTGTCTGTATACGTGTGACAAGAGTTTCAGAACAAAAGAAATTTGCACTTCACAAGGTAAATAATAAAACATGAGAAAATAGACAACAGTGTTAAGAATGACGTATAGAAAAACAGCATTCAGGAAGCCATTTCTGGTGCACAATGAGGCTTTTTGTTGGTTGTAGGCTGCTGGAATTTTTTATAAGTGCATGGCTGACGTGCTAGCACCTCTTCTATCAATTTTTAATACAAATCTGGAATATGCTCAGAACATTTGTATTGCTTTATTGGAAAACGAGTAATGTTACCTAACTATGGGATTTCGGGAATTTAATATCTAGGCAAAATTAACAGGATGACATTTTGTCCAGTTGGAGCCTCATTTCCACTTGTCATTCAGTCTCTGGAGATTTCTCTTCGGATATATTTTCTTTGACAGCTCCTGAACGTTTCCAGTAAATCCTCTCCATACATTCGTGTCTGTCATTTGTTCCAGACCTACTTCCATGCAGGAATTTTTATTTCCATCATCCCTCAAGGGAAGCTGTTCCTTCATGGCTTCCTGGAAATGTCAGTTGCAGTAATTACAGCTGTCCTCTACTTCTGTCTTGTCTGACCTTGAGAGTAGCTTTTTTTATACCTATCTCTGTCTTCTGCTGCTTTTCTTTGTCCCTGGCAAACCTCTTACTGCCTGTTCTACCCAGAGTTCAGGGAGTTCCCTGTTACCTCTGTTACAGCAATATTTGGTTCCCCACTGCCACTTTTTAATTCGTTCTGTCAGCTTTCCTACCACTGCTGGCTTCAAAAGTTTATTTGCTGTAGGCAACAGAGAGTCCACATATGGAGTGCCTGGAGATGCTGTCCTGGCTGCTGCCCATGCCTTCTGTTAGTGTATGTCTCCAGTTGTTCAGTTGCATCTTAGCTTTCTCATGAAGCTGTGAAAAAGCTCTTTTTCATAGATATCCCCATACATTTGCATTTCAGATGGAGTGTCGGTCATCACTTGTGATGAATAACTCAGTGGTTTGCTTGGTATCACAAAAAATTAAAATATGTTATGAAGAGTTCAGGTGATAGCACAATCATCAGAAGCCATATGCCACCCAAGAATGGCAAAGCTATTTGTTTCAGCCAAATACAGGGACTGTGTAGCATATTTCTTATCAGTATTTAATACAAGGTAATTATTTAGCATTTGGATACACAGAAATATATTCTGTAAGCTAGTCATGGCACTTGAAAGCTTGCCTCTTGCATAGTAAAATAAACTCCAGGTATACACTGGTACTCATGAATTATTTCTTCTGCTCTTCTCTGTGACTTCTTTCCAATTTAGGTGGCTTTGGCCTCATTGTGCTATATGGTATGACTGAAAGGTCATTTTACAACCTGTTGCATCCCTTGGTTGTCTCTAGACTGCTTCTGGTATTGTGTCTCCATGTAGCAATTGGATTAAGAAAGGATCATACAGCTTAATGATCTGGAATAGGGATATGATTTTGGAACACAAAATAGATGAGAAAAACTTGTCCAGTTGACAAGAAATTTTGGAAATTAAGTAAAGAATCACAAAGAAAGGCAAGAATGAAAAGTAGGGCTATGCATAAATGGCAAATAACCAAGTTAATTATTAATGACAATAAAAAATAACTAGCTCAGAAGAGCAGAGCTTATTTCTGTTCTTTGAAGCTTTCTTCATCAGCCATTGTAAATAATTAAAAAACAAAAAAAAAAACCAACTCTTGAACTTTTTTGGTTTTGGTAGTCTTCACCATGAAAATTCCTTCCATACCAAGAATTGTCAACATTCAGACAAAGAAACTGATGAGTAAAAATATTTAGTTCCTCCTTCTAACTCTAAAGAAGTATTCAAGCATTTATCTTATGTATTTCTGTTGGTTTGATGTTGTGTTTTTATTTAATCTACAGCAAGTGGCCCTTTTATTTTAAACCCACATGAATCAACCTCCAAATTTAAACAACTCTGTATTTCAGCCCCTGTAAATTGAACTGTGCAATTAATAATACACCCAGTGTATTATTTTTAAAGAATGGAGAGTCAGTGATATATTTTTCGTGAGTTGTATGGGGATTTAGCCACCTACCTTCTATTCACATTAATGGGGCTCATGTGGATAAATTGCACTCAACAACACACGTTTTCACCCTTTGGTCTCAAGCTAGGCCTTCAATTACAACCTAAAGAACCAAACACCCTGCAATTATGAAAGATGTATGCCTGGGAATTCAGCATAAAGAGAGAAATATCAAAGTAAGGTTATTTTTCAGGAAATGGTAAAAAAAAAATTGTTATTTTTTAAATGACATATAGATGGAACTAAAAGTCATACAGCTGACAGAATGATCAAAGAAGAACACTACTTCCTTGATGCAGGGAAGAGACAGCAAGAAGAAAGTGTGCAAAAAGTGTGGTCCTGACATGGCCAGGTCAGCCAGCAGCTTAGTGAAACTTCTGAGCAGAGTAAAAGGGATTAGATTCAGGAAGAAAAAAATGCATGAAAAATCTTAAAAAGAAAGAAAGAAAGAAAAGGGTCCTTCCCTTTAAAGTTGCCAGCTAATTCACTTTCTTTACTATTATGAAATATATTAAATTATTTTAATGTTAAGGTGCTACTACCGGTGAGTCTGATGATGTTTACTTTGTAAAGGAAAAAAATGGGAAATAAATGTAGTGCCAACATTTTGAGAAAAATTAACCTTCAGGCTAAAAATGAGAGTGTTTGTTTGTACTTGGGAGGGTGCTGAAGAGGGAACGTGGCAGAGAGGGCAAGGGACAGATACAAATACATTTTAATCTACATTTAAAATATTTTTAACACATCCCTATGATTTTGATAACCTGACTTTTTCAATGCTTGAGTTATATTTTGTTTACAGCCTTATTGTGTTCCATCTTTTGCTTTTATATTTTTTTATTTAATATTTACATGATGTTAGAAAATTAATTAAAGAAATGAACAGGCTGGCAAATCCCCAGGTTTTGCAGATGCTCAGGTCCTGTCCAGAATATAAAACCCAGGACCTAGGACTGGATGTACAGGATGTACTAGGTGTCACAATGCACTTGTGGATGTGCCCCACGTGGCATGAGTCAGCCCTCTATAAAGCCCCATGGTGACATTCACAACACCTTCCCTCACTGTCTACTTGATGACTGTACTACACTAGAAAGGCTGTGAAGCCAGAATCAACTAGGTTATTAAATTCATATTATCAGGAAATAGCAGGATGGGGACATTAGCCTCCAAGACTAAATGTGTTTATAAATGGTCCCTAGAGAACCAGTTCCTCAAGACATATGTGTTAACCAGTGCTTCAAAGCTGCAATTTTTTTTTGAGGCAAAGAGGACTTTTAAAGTAGATTTTTAACACTTTTTTCTCAATCCTGATGCAATTTGAAAGATAAATTAAAGCTTTATTGTGGTTACTTCATCATGTTCCAGCGTATTGTTTTGTTTTGTTTTATGTAATGCATTTGGGTTGGTGGATGGGTAAATGATTGTAACATGAACCTGTTTCTCATTGATGAATATGTCTACAAAAATAAAGGAAGAAGAGAGGGCAAGAGGAATGGATCTTAAAGTGAGAAATATATTTCAGTGTTCCTCTTGCTGTTCCATTAATGGTACCCATGAGAAGACTCATTTTACATTACATAGCAGTTCTTTTTTTTCTCCCATTTTCTCTTCCCACTTGAGCATCGTTATAGTAAAGGTATATCCCCAATATTTTCTATAGTCTTTGACTCGGCATTTCATTATTATCCAGAAAAAAAATATTTAATGTATGTCTGTTTCTGGAATTTTACTTGTACAGTGTGTGGGCTTGAAAAACAAATTATATATTCATTGATAGCAATGCATTTTATAGCATAAAGCTTGCTTCCTTCTGCCAGTGCTCCTTTCAGATGACTCATGGATTATACAGGTAAAATAATCATCTCCCAAGAATTAAAATAAATATAATCTGTACTTACTGTCACTTCTTTATCATAATGTTGGATAACAGGATAAATTCAAATGGACATTTTTAGTTTCTTTCTGTCTTGCCAGGTAAGATTACATTTATGTGATTTTCATCTCCTATGGCTCAAGAATTCTGACATTTGTGCCTGCCTCCTGTGTTACCCCTCAGACTCATCCATGCACTACTTATGCTGTGGTGAATTTAGTATGAATACAAATTCAGCAACAACAAAACTGTTCCAGAACATTTGGTCTTAGGAGAAAAAGTACTTTTCACAAAATCCTGTTGGTGCTGAAAGTACATGGGAGGATTTCTATTGGTGTCAATAGCACCTGGAGCAGATAGAATTGTGGGTTTAGCAGAATGGTGAGGGAAAGGTGCCCTGGTGATTCCCCCCCATTGTTGCATTATCCACAATCCCCCTTTTCTAAAGAGTGCTTCATGTATCATGGTGATGCAGCCTTCCTCTCCTGGAGGGAATAATTCATAACAGGGCTGTTTCCAAGGATCTCTGTCTGCATCATTATTGTGGGTGAGCCTGGAAAATCCAAAACTCACAAATTTCTATTTGGTCTATTTCAGATTCTTCACATTTTTGTGGCTGTTTGTACCAAAGTGGTGTGATGCCTTCTTAGCAGTGAAGTAGCTATGTGCTAAGATTTATGATCAGACTGAAATCCAAATTGCACACTGACGTTGTGTAATTCAACTCTAGTACTGTGGCCTACATTGGTATCATATGGCAGTTTGCTATTATGGAAATTACCTCACACTGCTGGTAATGTTAAATGTCTGCTCATATGTTTGACTTATGTGGGAATTTCTTTGTTCCCAAAACCAAGAATGTACAGAGGAAGAATGGCAAATCAAGTCTGTTCAACACCTCTCACTAACACTGCACATGGTTCTGTGTGGGTTACAGTAGATGCAAGTCATTTGAAAAGAAAGGGTTAGAAGCAGGTTTTAATAAATTCAGTTATCATTTTTCTAACTTCTTTTTATGACTTTTTACCCATCTGCAATAGGTAGAATGTCATCTGGAAATGTGATATAAAATTTTTCACTGATGCCTTAGCAGAGGAAGGTGGACCTTACCCAAAGTTGTGCATAGAGAGCTGTGAAATGTGGCACTTGAATCTCTCAAAGAAACACTTTTCATCACTGAATGTGGATGCTGAAAATCAATTATATGTAGATTGGCTATGAGAGAGAGAAGATGCTCTGTTGATTTAGGCATGACCTGGGTGGTGACGCTTCATCTCCCACTGAACTAAATATTCTTTCAAATGACATTTTAATAGGAGGGCATCCAAAGCTCTTGCTAGGAAAATGAATGTGTGATAGCCAGATGGTTTATTTGGATTTTCAGTAATCCTCGGAGGATCAGAAAAAGGATTTATTTAGGATTCAGTACGTTATGTCATGTAGTTACCTTTGTTAAAGTGTCTTGAAATACAGTAGGTTATAATTGTAGATCTCTTCTGTTCCTTTCTTATTCTGCCACATTTGTAAAGCACTGTGGAAAATGTCAGCCAACTTATCATAGTGTGGTAGGAGCACAGGTGGGAGAAGTTTAAGAAATAGGGTTGTAAAAGAGATGGTGAAGCAAATTACCCAATAATCCCTTCTGCTATTCTTAGAACTATTCAAATATTTCATCCCACATCAAATTCTTTCTATTCAAAATTTAGCATTAAGACCATAACACAAATCTAAGAAGGTGGAATAAAACTTACCTTCTAAGCCTACGTACAAAACTTTTTAATACATGAAATGTATTTTGGGATGTCTTCTCTTTACTTGGATATATTGCTCTGAGAAAGAAACTTCTAATGCAATTCTATACAGGCTTTCTGTTCATGCTTTTACATCAGTAGCTGCCTGGTCAAATGTCCTCATCAGCTAGGAGATGAGCCACAGATGTTACATTTATATAAGTGATAGCTTTTGCCACCTGGTTCCCTAAGATACAGATTTTTTATTTTTTTTTTTTCCCCTCCTTGAGCATGAATGGGTCCCTTTGGTGCCACTGTATATTCTGCCTGGAGGGGAAAAGGAAAATGAGTTTCAATGAATGTTGAGATTTTTCTTGAACATCTTTCTTCTGGGGAAAACTGAAGTATTTCTCAAGCATTTAAAAAATTCAAGTTTTCTGTAGGCCAATAATGCTGCCAACTAGCAGAGATAGTGTATCTAAATCATTCCTATCTATAGTACAGTTGGGAAATTAGCAAAACACTTAAAAAACAATGTGTCACTTCAGCAAAATGACACTGAAATTCTTAAGAATTCAGGGAAACATCTATAAGTCACTTTGTCATTAGTTTTGTCCTGGTTTGTTCCTGTTTTGGGGGAAAACCTTGCCTCATTCTCTGAAAAGTTCTACCACTAGGAATACACAGCAGGATCACAAATTGACTATGTGTGGTGCTTAGGAAATTGCTCTCCTGACTAATTCAGAAAACAACCATTCATGCACCTCCAGAGCCCAGTGTGTGAATGAACTTTTACCTATTGAGTTTTACTAAAATTTGTGCACTTCTGTTAAGAGTACACTGAATTCATTAATTTTTCACAATGACAGACAACTCGATAGTTGATGGAGAAGACAGATCATAAGATTTTTCTCCTGCTGTCTTAAACAGTTCAGTGTAAGTCTTGGTTTCTTTCCTTTTGGTTTCATGACTTAGCTCTTACTGGCAGGCTCTTTGCCAGCTATCTGGATATTCTTGGAACATAGGAACTGTCTGCTTGCTCTCCCACAGGCTGGGGGTAGCCTAATCCCTAGCTTCTGTAATTGAGGGACAAATCCTTTAATGACTGACTTGGCAGAGGAAGAGCTATGGGTCTATGCTCAGAAATGAGTTCAGGTTCTACATCCAAGTCTCCCAGAAATGCCAAGTAGTAGCTCTGAGATGCATCCTTGCTGGCATCTTGGGTCAGCTCTGACATCCCCGTGCTTGATAGCTCTGCAGTTGTGAATCACATAAGGGATGGGGGGAAGGACGGGAGAGCTAACTCTCCTCCTTTGTGTCCATGGAGATATCTGGAAGTTTCAGCTAACACCAGCACTTCCTTACCTGTCTCTGACTAAAACCTGTGACTGTGCTGGGCTTCACTGTGTAGCCCCTCTGTTGAATGTCTGCCATGTGGCAGGAGACCATCTGTCCTTAATTGTCTTACAACATTATACCCTCATTTTCTGTGCAATCACCTCAAATGCTCCAGTCTGTAATCAACATTGTCCAGAATAGCAGCAGCATGTGTAGTCATCTTTGTGAACCAAGTCACAAAATGTCTACCAGTCCTTGAATTTAGAAGGTAGTCTTGCCATCATTCTTGCTCACCAGACTCATTTTCACTGTGAGCAATGTCTCTGCATGAAATGGGAGCCACAGCTATGAGCCAGATGTCAGTAAAAATGTGGATTATCTCTGCTTCAGTGTCCCTTATTGGGATTCAATTTTTGTACATGATAGGCATAGCTGTTCAGCAAGTGGCACTGGCACTGGTCAGCATTTGATTTGAACAAGCATTTGAGACCATAAACTGGAAAGGTGCTTGGTCAAACAGTTCAGCAGTGGGTATATGAAACTAGGAATACATATGTGCTGTGAGCTCGGGGTGACTCCAGGAAAGCAGATGTGTGTTTGAAGCCAATTATTTTGATTTGCATGAGCACATAAAGGAAGGATATTTTTGAGAGTAATAGACATTAAAAGTGCTGAAAGAAAACAAAAGCGTTTTTTAAACAAAAGTGACTGTTAAGGGGGAGGAGGTGATAATTTTTAATGATTTAATTTGGCAGTAAGAAACATAGTGCTCTGCTTGTCAGCATTTGATCTCAAAATTCATTTTAGGTATTCAAGAACAAAATCTCACATGAACTAGTGCAGCTTCTGCTTAAGTGGGGAGTTATCTTTCCAGCTTTTTTAATAGGCAATATGTATGATAAGTGCAAGTCTCCGGAGGTCAATTGAGTTTGCTGTAGCTATCAGAACAAAATAGGCTTCATGGTGAGTAGAGAAAACAGAATTATTTTAATATTCACATTATTGTTTTAATGTTTGATAAAAGATTCTGCACACACATTTGTGTGTCCATACATGAGTATGCACACATACACACATGGAAAGAGATGTCGGTAATATGCTTCAAACAGAAACATTTCCTGCATGCATGACTTTCCAGTACATTTAGGAAACCTACAAGAATAAATACAAAAAACCCCAAAACAAAACAACAACATCAACAACAACAAAAAAAAAAACAAATGGGGGAGAGGAAAAAATGGTTTTTGGTAGTATGAGTGAAGCTAATTGTAGGATCTTTCAGTTCACACCAAGAATATTTTGGTATACAGCAAAACTACTGTCAGCCTGAGAAATGGTGTCAGTTCCTGACATCACTCAAGCCTGTGACAAACCTCCCATTGGCTTGCATGAAAGCCGAATTACATCCATTTCCATTATGTTTTTCACATGGCAAAGTACACCTACAGCAAAATAAGCTTTCAGAGCCCCGGTCCCTCTCCATTACTTACTCTGCCTTACTGTAGTGAAATCTGTAAACAATGCATTACCCTTCATTTCAAGAGCAAAAAGGTGTATGTATTTCTTCAGAATAAATCTGTTGCTTTGCACAATATGATGAGTAGATATCCTGAAGGGAAAAAGTTTTCTTTTAAGCCTAGCTCAGCATTAAGTAGGGGTTGTTTTAGATCATACAGTAAAGCTATTTTCAGGAACATTTATGGACAGATTCTGTTCTTAATAAATCTTATAAAAATCTGTGCAATGACAGTATTTTTTTTTTCTTATATCGATACTGAAGTCTTCAAAACACAACAGTTACAAGTAAAGGTTTATTTTGTGACCTGCTTTATTGGTTTGGCAAAAAAGTAATAGAGAGACAAATTTCAGGACTGAATCCTCAGTAGGGGAGAGAGGTTGGTATTGTCTGGAAAATACAATATGGTCAATACTGTTAAAGAGTAAGCATGTGTCTCAACTGAGTACTCAGCGTAATTGCAATACTACAGTTTACCCTGGGAAAGCTGGTCCTGCACCTGGTGTGACCAGAAGCTGTGGTCACACATGCTTGATGAAAATCTCAGCTGGTTTAAGTAGATATAATGACCCTGACTCCAAGAGATAGCTAGAATGGAGGAGAATTTACTCTGTTAACTTTTTGAAAGCAGCTATTTATTTATTCTTCAGCTCTGAGCATTTATATTCCAGCTGGTCTCAAAAATCACATAACTGGAAGTTGAAAAGACATGCTGGGGAAAAAATAGTGGTAGGAAATGTGGCAGGAAAAGAGACACTGAAAACTTGAAGCAGAAACTATGGCAACCTGAATCACTTGTTGGATGGACTAAGCAGGATTTTGTGCCAGTCACACCTGGAGGACCAGGGTTTCACCTTAGCAGTGCTGTCTTGCAGTGAGAGAAACTGTTCTGCCCCTTGGTTTGGCACATGTGAGATGGCAACCAAGACAGCATCTATACATGTGTTGGAGCTTCCCAAGTGAAGAAGGGCATGGACAAACTGGAGCAAATTCAGTGAACGACGCTGTTGGTCAAGAGGCTGGAGCACAAGGTGCATGAAGTGTCCAAGGGAGGTGGCTGTGTTCAGCTTGCAGAAGAGAGGGCTCTGGGGTGCCTCAGAAGTGCATAGTGATATCAGGAGAAGAAAAGGTCAAAAGCTGGAAGACGGAACATTGACTAGATATGAGGAATGCATTTTTTTCACCATGGCGTTTGTCAGAGTCTGGAAAAGAGGTTGTTGGACCTCTCTAGAAACATTCAAAACTCGACAAAGCCTTGCAACCTGATCTCATGTGGCTTTGTCTTCAGCAAAGATGACCTCCCGAGGTCCCTCCCAACCTGAATTATTCTGTGTGTCTATGATAGTGTTCACCTTACTTAAATAATTCTCTTTGTTTTCACAGATAAGTGACAGTTTAAGAAATGATTCCAGCTGTTGATTATATGCTTCAGAGGGCAACGTTAATGGAGGAGCTCCAGCCCTTTTAGCCCCCTGGTAAACTCAGGACTCAGTTTTGTTTTGTTTTTGTTTTCTAACTTCAGCTTTTGTGTAGTACTGCTGAGCTCATAAAGTAGCTGCTGTGAGTAGTGTGAAAAGTAATTGCTGCCTATACTGCATACTGCTTGTAAAATGATTTGGAAATTACTGTAGAGAAGTGAGCTGCTACTTACTTATCATTATGGAAAACCTCAAGATGGCAGATCACTGGATAAGTTATATGTATGTACATATATAAATATGTAAATACTTATATAAATATACATGTGGATCCCACCTGTTAAGATAATTCATGCTGCCTTAGAATGTGTCCTTAAAATTTGTTGACGGCCCATTTTTTTCCAGAAATAATACCAGTGCTACAATGATAACTTGAGTAAGATGGAGCTCCAGATGACATACCTGTCTGTTAAGATGGGTGCAAAGGACAACTGAACAAGAACTTGCAAGAGAAATCCTTAAATATCAAGAAAACAGAGCCACCTCAAGACATCCATTAAAATGGTAGTATATAAAAAGATAAAAAAGGGAAACATGATATAAGTGTAGCTGGTAAAGGAAAATGTATTGCAGAAAGGATGTATATTGTAGCATAAACAGTCTAAGATGGAGCCTCTGACCTCCTAAATGCAGGCTGTGCAAGTGTGAGTGATAGTTTTCTTCCAAAAACACAGTAAGAGTCCCTTGTGCATCTTGCTTGCCTCAACTTCTGTGTTTTTCCCCTACTTCTCTACTACATCTACATCTGTGAGATGTCCATACATCTCACAGAGTGGGCTTAGACTTTTATTAATTAAACTTTAAAGATGTTTTAATATGAAGAACAGAAAGTGTTTTTATCAAGAATTATTTAAGCTATGTTTTTATGAGGTTGAAATACAGTCCAGCAGAAAACTACATGCCAAAGCCTTAGTAAAAATAGTCAGCCAGTGGGTTTCCAGCCAGTACAATGTCAAATTAAAATTATGCTTTGCAACAGTAATTTCAGTGTTGATAAATCCATGAGGATTAAATGTAGGAAGCTGAAAAAATAAACACCTATTTTTCTTATCCACATAATTTGTCTTCCTGTTAGGATTTTATTTTCAGAAAAACAAACCTGAAGCCTGTACGAGATGTAAACAACTGCATGGGGAAAAAAGTCAGTACTTAGCAGACGTGAAGTTTGTCCAAGGATTCCGCAGTGAATAAAACCAACTTCCTTTTTGAAAGCTGAGTGTACTATTTTGGGAATGTGACCCTTTTTCATGAATAAATGACGTTGTGACATTTACAGATAAAGCAAGATTTAACTGCTATGAAAGGAGATGACAAATGTCAGGATGTCAGTAATGATCTGTGAACATAATGGTCTCTCACCAGAGCACTGAGTAGATATATAATGTAACTGTCGCCTGCTAATGCAGCCATGGAAGAAGAAAAGCAAAGCAATATGAGGAAGATCAAAAACCTCTTTGGAACCAACCTTAAAGTCTGATTGATAGGCATTGGCACAACTTAGCTAATAAATTATACTGTTAATGACTTAAACTTTTTACCTTGTGCATATTACTATTACACACTGTGAAATTCCTGTGTAACTTACTGCTGTATTGTATCAGAGGATAATGTCTTGGCCATCAAAATAGCTTTCTGACAGTTTCTTTATCCTGGCTCTACTTTCAGGGCTCAGCTATTGTGAAGGTCTTGCTGGATATGACTGGATTTACAGCAACCAGTGCTGGTGTATGGAGCCCAGGTTTCTGCAGAGCAGAGCAGGTTTTTTCCTTGACATGAATTGGCTGTGGGAAAGATCATCGAGACCTCCTACCCATAGCAGGGTTCTCTTATTCAGGTATTCTCAATTGCTTTGTCTCTCAGTTTTTCACACCCTGTCAGACTGTGCGTAGGCCCAGCCTTGTGACTGCTGTCAAACTTGCCTTGATGACTTCCTTGGGAAACTTAGAAATGTGGTAGAAAAAAAAACCTTGGCATCATTTATTCAGCTGTCTTCTGAAGTTGTCTCAGGCAACTGCCTCCCATCCCAGGCCCAAAAACCAAATCCCCATTTGTCTCACATATTGAGTGCTTTCTCCAGCTGACAGGTAAATTGATTCTCGTTTACTATTTAAAGTGAGGAGACTGTCTGGAAATCTGATGGTTTAAAAATCTTGAGACCTAACCAAAGCAGAGCGTGGAAGGCAGGGAGTTTCTTTGCATGAGCTCCCCAGCCTCCTGGCAACTTCACAGCTCTCAGCTGTGCAGTGGGTTTTGCTTTCTTCGTGCTTTGCTTCTATAGTTAGTCGACCTTTTCTCTGAATAGGTTAGCCTGCCACGGGGCTTGTGTTACCCAGAAGACCATGGATGTTTTCAGAGAGATGGAGAAACTGTGATTGAAAGTCAGATGCAGTCAAGCTCTAGTGCAATAAGCCAGGAAGCGTTTGGCTGGGAGTTTGTTTATGAGAAGAAATGTCATGGATAAAATATAAACATTAATACAATAAAAATGCCAAGCTCTGGAAAAGAGCTAAATGTGTATATTTTTAAATTAATATTCTCAGTTAAAACTCCTGTTAATGGCGCATTAGTGCATCTTCATCACACTTAAATAGACACAGTAATCCCAGTATCTTTCTGGCAAATCCACATTACAAAGGAAACTCATGCCAGTCTGCTCTGTCTTTTGATCTGCACTTTACAGTCAGAGTCATCTATGACAATAGAGATGGAAGTGGCATTTCGGATTAGACAGCCATCATTGTAACAATCATATATTGACATCCGGAAAGTATTCACCTCTATTAATATTATCCATCTAAAAGTTAGATGTCTTCTCTAAGTTAATTCTTTTAAGCCTCCTGTAAAGTCAGTAGAGAGATGTAGGCAGTGCAGAGGGCAATCGACCCTATCCTCAGTAAGTACCAAAAGATATATTGTGCCTATTTCTTGCTACTTACTATAGAGGGGACCCAGCTCTCCAAAATAGATGCCTACTTTTAAGGTGGCTACACTTAGGTGAGATCTGTGGAAGGAGGAAGGAGTAAAGAAGTGCTGTTCTCATTTCCATGGAATCAGCTGAACACAACTTTGTTACTGTACAGCATTAAAATATTAAACCTGATTAGAGATTTATAGTGAGGAGTCATTCAACCACCACATCTTGAAAATGTTAACAGGTAGTTTCTGAGGCATATCAGGGTCTGATTACTACTTAAGTTTAACTTTTAACCTGTCCATCTTTATCGAGGGATTTCTAATCTCATGCTTCTAACTTCTTAGATGTATATTCTAGTATGGAATGTATATTCTGGAATGTATGGAATGTATATTCTAGTATGGATGTATATTCTAGTATTACTGGACCATTTCTGTTCAAACTAGACAAGAATTTTCTATGTAGGCTTGTTTTTATCTTTTTCCTTTTTTTCTCTTTTCTTTTTTCTCTTTTCCTTTTTTCCTTTTCCTTTTTCCTTTTTTATTCTTTTTTCCTTTTCCTTTTTTCTTTTTTTTTTCCCTTTTCCTTGTTTCTTTTTTCTTCTTTCTTTTTTCCTTCTTCTTTTTTCTTTTTTCTTTTTCCCTTTTTTCTTTTTTGTTTTTCTTTATTCTGTTTTTCTTATTGTAATATTGAATTAACTCTTAAAAAAGAATGGATTTCTAGGCTACAATTATTGGACTATAACTCTGTTAAGGTCAGAAGGTCATATCAAAATGTGCTAAGAGTTCTACTGGTTAAGGGGAACCTAGAAGAGAGTTTTACTTTTTTATTTACAATATACTCATTTTTAGTCTCTGCTTTTAGACATCCTTATACTCATCAGCTGGAGAAGGACATTAGTGGTTATCTCAGCCCTGATACTTCATAACAGAGACTGACAACTGCTGACACAACAGCCTGCCTGGAATTATTTTTGGGTAGGGGGTGGAATGGGTTGGCTTAACATGTAATTTCAGTAAGCCACCATTTTCAGAAAAATACATTGATTCAGATTTACTTTGCTGGCAAGGTAATGTGTTTTTTCCTGAGACCTCACTTTAAAAAATAATGCAGAAGATTGAATAGGAAAATGGTGTTGAACAGCGAATTACAATATGCATTCAGAGTCAGTTAAAATCTTCCATTTTAATTTTTATTCTGAGTTCCACTCAAGTATAAATATGCATACAAATTCTTATCCTTAATTAACTGTAGAGCTTACAAAAAGCATTTATTGCTACCCATTTTTTTTCCTTCCCTCCCCTTATCTCCCCTGATAAGAGTTGTATGTTGAGTAGACACACTATAACCCCGTAATTTGAAGCTACTACTATAGCATCAATTCTTCTGGATGATACCACATCTTGCCAGTCAAAAATGATTTGAGCTTAAATTGTCAGTTAAAGATGCTCTTCAGTTTTATTGTCCTGAACTTGCAGGCAGTCTATTGGATGAAGTGAATTACTTTGTTGTCAAAAATGCTTGTAATTTTGTGTGAAGGACACAATCAGAATACACAATATTTTTTCCCCTTTGCATTTCCCAGCCTGCTCTGCTCCTTTGGTGCCCAAGCATATTACAAAATTTCTGACATCTAAGCTGATCAATCAAACACTTTGCAGTTCTGTAAACGATGAAGCTTAACTGTCTATGCAGCTGTTATTTGACAGAGCTCCATCTGGAAAATGAAATACAAACATAAAAAGAAGTTCATCTAGGTTTGTATTTCAGAGGAGGTTTTTTGGTAGCTTCTCTGTAATATAATCAAGTCCCTTAATTAGAAGGAGGTAAACCTTTGTCCTTTCATAAATCTCTGGTCTTTTAGGGAGCCAGATGACAATCTCCTTCCAGAATAGGGACACCTGAGGAGTGTATTGGTACTGTGCTGATACTCTGCACAACAATATGCACAACCTCCCATGAAAGCATGGTATATGTCCAGTATTATACAGGAGCTAGGGAAAGCTTAGACACCCATATGGTTTATAGGCTAAGAGGGTAGATCTTTCCAAAAATGGATCCATTGTCTGCTACTCCTCCCCAGATGTCTATGAAGTTTAACTCCATGCAGGGGCTGAGTTGTTTGTCTTTCAAACTGACAATATTGATTCAATGCATCTGCACTGTACAGAACTCTGTGTATTTTAAATTAGTCTCAATTCAGAAAAAAAATAAAATACTGGTCATCATGAAGTGTTTCTCTTCTTCATACTCTACCTCTGCCTTCAAATTTTGGCCTGCCCCCTAACTTTATTTATTCAGCTAAACTGATGATACAGCTTGACCTGAACACATTAAGCAAATGTACCAAATTGAAGAAGGAACACAACATGCATTAATAGTTTGTGATTTACCTAGAGGTGAATACGTGCCACTGTCCCTTGCCACAGATATAGGTAACTGGCTGGATAACTGATGGTCTGATAAACTGCAGGAAATCATTCTCCAGGGCTGGAGAGAGACAGCAAATCTCCTGACACTTTATGCTCTGATTGGTCATGCCCAAAAAGTGTAACAGCCAGGTTGTACAGATCAGCAAAGTTCTCATTAACCAAATTTGGAGCTAACCCTCCACTCACTGACTGCAGAGAGGGTCAAACAGTAATCACTGTACAAAAGGTGTCTTTAGCACTCTAAAAAGAAACTATTAGGCAACAGGAATGAAGATATATCAAGTGAATCAAATGCCCTCTCTTTATGGACAAAACAAGGGGATGAAATGTAGTTATGAGTGAGAATACTTCATAAGGTGTGACAGACATACCAGTACTTGGTCCTGGTCAATTAAAGATTTTGGCATAATGTGAAGAAGGTTTCTTCAATGGACCATAAAACAAATGAAGTTCCCAATGCCTTTGCCAGCTTTACAGCTCTCAGACTATGTGAAATATTCCAGCCAGAAAGAACTGACAGGAAAAATATAATAATAGCAACAGAACAGTGTTATGTGTCATGCAAGTTACAACATATTTAGGATATTTTTTTTATATTGTTTTGCTTCGTGATATGCTTTTGCACTGTATTTTGTTTTTTGCTGCTTAGTTAAAGACTGCAATATCAAGATACAGAAATGTACAGCAAATTTTAAACCTTTTAACCAAAACCACAATATGCATCTAGAAAAGTAGACTATTTTTTCCCTCAGCAGAAATTAGAACTGCTGCATTTAGAAGCACATCCCATTTCTATCAAATATACACAGTTTCCCCTGCAGCTCTTTTTATGTTAGTCAGTATCTTTTAATGTTATCTGATGGTTTCCTAGGAGATGCCCTAAATGGCCAAACTCACTAGTTTGATGCTGGTGTTGGATAATATCTATATGCACTAAACATCTGTTTTGTTCACTGAAGTCTGCTCTGCCCTTTTACCACTGGTCATTATGTTCCCCCTGTGGGTTTCTAATGGCTGCTAATGAGATAAGAAAAACGCTCCATGTACACTTCCATCTTCTCCAATGGTGTGTGATCAGAAGTCCATGCTCATTGTTAGAAAGAATTACTTCAAAATCATTGTTAGTATTTCTTTGTACAGTGCTTTGAATGCAAATTTTACACTTAAGGACTAAAGTGCCTTTTAAAAATCTGTAAGAAGCAATTAGAAAGAGAAAGATCACCACACTATAGGGTAAAGAGTTCTATTTGTGGAAGGGTGGGTGCAGTGTTGATTCATGTTTTTCAGATGGTGCAGTACAGGTTGCATCATTAATAGAAGATTAAGATGCCAAATGGGGAATTTTTACCGTCTGTTTCTGAGTATTTCACTATAGGAAATCACCCAGCTATGGCTAGAGGTTGATTTTATGTAACATGATGAGCAGATAGAGTATTCCTCAAATTGAACTGAGCCTGCTGTTATTATGGGAAGAGGGGCTGACAACTTGGGTAGTATCCATACAAAGATATAATTTATAATATGTCAAAATTACTTGCCTTTAGAAAGCCTGATTTCATTAGCATGTTCTTTGTCGGATATGATTGTCTCTCTTAGCAGTTTTCCTTTTACAGCTGTCACAAAAGCCAATCAGATTATACCAAGGGCAGAAAATAGGTCTTTTTGCTGTAAATTAATTTAGGTAAAGGCAAATTGCATATGGCTAGATTTAGTTCCTACTTTGTGAAGTGTGAAATTTTGGCAAGAAATTTTGGTAACGGATAAGGACTCTAAGAGAAGGTACTCACATAAATTTGGTCACAAATTATATTTCTTCCGGCACTTTAGTGGTGGGTATAGAATATATACTTGCATATCACATATGCCTGATAAATGGCAAACCAGCAAAACTGAGAACATACAAAACCAATGGAGTCTTGGACAGAGAAGCCAAATTAAGCTTTTCTCAGATTCTGTCTGTACTGAATGCTTCTGGGGTAATTCTAAACTAAACACTGAGGATTCATTGAAGTTCATTTGCTTCATATCTCCTGCACTATACAGCTCAGCAGCCATACCACTGAAGTCTCAGATTTTCATACAGCTTGTGCTCTACTACGAAGGGCTCCTCGGGCTGCAACTTTTCTCTGCTCATCTCTTGCTTTGGGCCTGAGCATGTAAGGTAAGAAGGGGGCAGGTTCTCTCTGGAAACCTGTTCATCTGCTTGATTTGGCTCTGCTTGATTCAGCTCTGTGCTAGGGCTTCAGAAATTTTTTCGATAAAGTATGAGATGGTGATTCTTTTTTAAATATCATTTCACTTAGGAGAGTAAGACAATGGCCAGTCCCTCAAAAGAGTTATCCTATTTGGCTGATAAGGTTTAAAAAATTGTGTTTTCAGAAGTCTTTAATATACCAAAGAATGAGGGGGTGAGAAGCTACTCAGTGTGTTAGCTGGCAAGTCCATCTTTCCCTGGGCTGTTTGCAACAAGGGAAAGCATGAGTTGATAGCAAAGCTCATCAGGGGAGCTGTAGCTTTACTTTTCAGTTACTGAGACTCATCTGGAGAACAGGTGAAGTTGTAATTTTTTTGTAATGAGTCTTTCTGTACAGTTGCAGAGAATCATCCTAGAAGTCAGAGCATACACCTATGGTGCTGTATGATTTGTTTGGGTAAGGATTCCATTATTTTGGAATCTATTTAAATCAGAAATCTTACTTGGTTTTCACTGTTGTACAATCTATTACTTGTTAGAAATCAGCAGCAAGCACTATGTGGATCAGTAACTGTTTCTCTTACAGCTGATAAATAGTTGTATTACCTGAGTATGTACAATATGAGTCCTAGTGTCTTCATTGTGCTCTGAAATAAAAATGAAAGGCACCATATTATTATTTACAACTAAAGTGTCTTTCCCTCCTACAAGGTAATTGGTCACCCAGTTTCAATTTGGCACATCTGCATCTCTAAAAGCCCATTAACAATGTCTCTTAATTTTTTCTAGAACAAAGACAATATTCTGTTTTTTTTTTTTTTAATTCTTCCATTTCTTTGGTTATATGTAATCTAGCTGGTGCTTTTTTTCTTTTTTATTTTTTTTCCTCTCTCTCTTTTTGCCAGTTCCATCTGGGCATTTAAAAGCAGTAATTCTGTGTCTTTTCATGTGCTCCAGATCTTCTGCACTGCCAGTCTCTAACTGACAGTATTTGATCTGTTTTATGATTACCCTTCATCTGTTGCTGGCTCTTTTCCTGTGTGCTGGTAAGGGTGTTAATCACCTCTTGGCCAGAATCTGTGACTCCTCATAATTCTTTTCAGAAAGATTCTTTTTCTTTTAATTACTTTTTACCATTACGTGGCTAGCATCCATTGCCTGTTGTGTTTTTTTTTTAATTTTTGCCACTATGGGAGCTAATAGGACTCTTCTGCATTGGGACATTTAGGAAAGTCAATCCAAATTAAATGTTAAAGTTCACACTTCAGCTGCATTAAATCCTTGTGTAGACAGCTTTGTTAGAACTAAAGATGTCCTTAATTTTGTTTAATTTAATACATATGAATTAAGCTGAGTCAAATTTGTCCACTTCAGTTTTGAACAGATGTGTCTATACAAGGTTTGTGAGATTTAACAAAGCCATTTTAACTTCCTACTTTTTTTTTTTTTTTTTTTTTTTCTTTTCTTCCCTCCCAGTTTCCTGACTCTCTTGTAGGCCAGACCTCAGTTTTCTTTTCTACAGAGATTTTCTTTTTCTTTCAGCCTAATTTTTTTCTCTTCCTCTCCTTTTCTTGATGTTTGACTGTCACTCCTCTGCTCTGATGGTGGCTTTCATTGAGTTCTGAGGGGATTTACACAACATAGCTGTTCTTATTATTGTATTCATTTACATTATGAAAAGCTATGTATCTGCATGAAGTTCAGGGTCATGTTAAGATGGATGCTGTAAACACATGTACAGATAGAATGGAGTTCATATCACACAACTTGACTGGGGAAAAGGCAGGAAGAGGGAGTAACTCAGAAAGTTTGTAGATGATCAAAACTGAGAAAACTGCTGAGTACACCAGATTTTTGTAACACCTTCATAGAGACCTTGACAGACTGCAGAAATGGGCACAGAGGAATCTAATGAAGTTCAACACAGGGTAATAAAGCCCTGCATCTCAGGATGGTTTACCCCATGCATCAGGCTGTGCTGGGGACTGTCTGGCTAGAGAGCAGGTTTCTGAGCAGAACCCTGACATCCCGCAGCTCGTAGTGAGGATGAGGAAGAATTGTCTTAAGAATTTTAAAATAGTTATTGTTTTGTGGGGATAAGGAGAAACAGGGATGTGAGACCTTCTATAAGAAACAAACATGAACTCATGCTACTCTAACTAAATTGTACCCGGTCAGTCTGTCTCAGCAGTAGACAAATGAATACTCCCATTTAATTCCCCTCCTGTCTGATAGGTTGGCATTTGCAAGAGAAAAAGAAAAAAAAAAAATCTCCCTCCTTCCTTCTCAAAAGTATGGTCTGCCTCGCAAATAATACATACTTTTCCAACCTTGTCAGGTGAGGAAGCGCTTGAAAGCTTTTTAGCACTTACCCTTTTGTATAACAAGTTATCTCAGTAGGAGACCTTGCCACCGTCTTGAACACCTTTTGTATTCTCATTCTATATCAGAGATGTCTCATTCAAGCTAATACATTCCATGAAGTCCCTCCTTTTTCCCACGACCTTAATCTCCCATCAACTAGTAATGAGCCTTAGTAGGTTCCTTGTGAGAATCTGAGCTACCACATTAATCCCTTAAAACTTCTTTAACAATAGTGATCCTGTAAGAAGAGAGTTTAGGCAAGTCTGAGCCATACATTTAGCCTTAGGAGCTTTTAGGAGCCTACAGTTACTGTGTCCTGAAATTCCTAAGGTCCTGAGAATATGCTGCAAATATCAAGTTAATCAATTTCTGCTAAACTATCAGTGCATACGGTCTTATTATAGCAAACAGGAATTGTGCTGCTAAAATCACGCTTTTTCATGATCGTTTATTGAGCTGAATGATTTAAAAAAAAAATTAATGCAATCCAACACAAAGTTTTATATATTTTTACCTGTTCTAGAACATGTGAAAAGACTGATGGTTCTTTAGCAATCTAATTTAGCATTATCCCATAAAGCATACCAGCATACCAGGCAATGTACAGCCAACACTCACTGCTAGCCTTAGCCATGAGAATTCCTACAAGGCTCTCTGAGAGGTCACTCTTTTGTTTTAGCAGTCTCAAGAAAATAGGTGCCTGTCGAGGCTTACAAAGTTCTTGTTGCTTAAGTTTAGTTATCTAAATTAGATGCCCAAGATCCTACTTATCTAGCAGTCTACTGACAACCAGCCTTTAGCAGTAGGATGAGGTTAAAGAGAAAATACTAAATCCTAGCCAAAAATATTAATTCTTTACAGAAACATTTCGGATAAAGTTTGTCCGATCCTATTAACATCACTTGCACACTCGTGTCAATTAAAAACCCAAACCAACCAAGTAATAAATGGAGAATCAAAGATGAAAATGGAGAATGAGGTTCACGGACCCACAGAAGACAAATGCTCATTTGAGACATTTTCTATGCATGTCTCTGGCGTTACAGCCTGCACTCAATTTACTTCATCTGAACTCTGCATTGCTAAAGGGGGAAAGAACACCCATCAATCCAGCCCACTCATTTCTCTTTCTTTTCAGCATCAGCTTTTCAGTGAATTATTTCCTTCTGCTACAACAGCTCTTTCAGACTGTTGTGGTATTTTTGGGGGGTCCCTTTTCCTAGGTCCATTGTTTTATGCCATTTTTATCTTTGCTTTGTTCCCTTTTGATATACAGTGAAACTAGCAATGCAATTAGTTACACTCATTCCCTTTGACTTTTCATAAAGCCATTTCTTATGAATATTTAAAAAAGAAAGAAAATCAACTAGTCAAAACTTGAAGTGTTTTATACTTTACAGTTTCCTCCATTCCCTTTCCATGTGTGGAAGTCTGATAGCACTAAGGAAATGGTATATCAGCAGACTTCACATGCACGTCATGAATTGTTTGCAGTGAATCAATTTTGTCATAAAAGAAAGTTTTCATTGTAGCTTGAACTAGTTTCAATATCATGAAAACCTCCATGAGATTTTCTCTGAAACTGTAATCTAAACTGAAATCTGCTTCTAAAGCTCCAAAAGGATTATTGATCAGGAGAGAATGTATGCAAAGGAATTTCAGCTTCCATGAAACCAGTTTTTAATGTCTTACAATAACACTTCCAAGTAACATAGAATGCTTGAAAAAGAAATAATACAAAGAACATTACTGAGATTGTGACATGAATAGAGAGCCTAGTACATTAGTAATTTAAACAAGACAAAAGAATGGCAATAATCTAATTTTTTCTCTGAAATAATGGGAAGAAAGAGATCAAACAGTGGCTGGCAAGTGTAAGTGGCAAAACTTGAACGTCTTCAAAAGGCTCTTAAGTAAAGAGGCTTGACACTAAACATCTGTCCCAGAGTGATTAGAGAGGTTGGGTGCACAGCAGAGTGCTCATTGGCTTTCTGGTGTGGCCTTCAGAAGGTTATGATCATTTTTCCTCTCTAAGCACCAGGCATTTGTAGGATTTTTTTAATTGATTGCCCCAGATCATTTTTCATTTTTGGAAGTGAAGCTTCAATTTTTAGCTTGATCCATTTGAATTTTTTTGCAAATAACATTACTGAACTAAATTCAAGCCTTTTTACAATAACTGCAGTCCATTGAGCAACTGATGTCTGGTATAAAATTATAGCATAAAAAGACTAACAAGGGAAAATTAACTTAGAATACTCTTTTCCAGCAATATCTCTTTCTAAATCACCCCTGCGGGGATTCTCTTAGAAAATCAGTCATGATACTTCTGTAGAAATCAATGCAATAATGGATATATGTTATGTACAAATAAGGTTTTCCTGCACAAATATTTGAAATTTTAACCTTCTGCATTGTAAAGATTGCATCTCAGAATAAGTAGATGTTCTGTGCTAGAAAACAAGGCTGTTTGGTGTCATCTCTCTGAGGACAGAAGCAATTGCAGTTAATGAGCTAGGTTATTATTTGGTTGTTCAACTTCTGTGTTTCCACAGTATGGCCATCTTATTTATCTGGCTGTGAGAACCTTCCCCGTCAGGAAATAAATCTCCCTAGGCATGTGTGATCTGAACATAAAGATAGAATACCTATGCCATAAATTGTTCTGAATATGCCTGTGGTTTTCATATACAAAAGGGTGTGCATGTAGAGCAGGAAAGGTGCTGGCTTCATTTTCTCCAGTTGCTCAGCTCTCTCAGTAACACAGTATGTAATTTTAGTCACGGTGGCTATTATAATTTAGAAGCAGAATATCTGTTTGGTGGTGATGTACCTTAACAAAAATAAAAATGTTATCCTCTTTCCTAGATAGTGGAATGTTTATTGCCCTTTGCTGTATTGTTTATGACTTTACACCTCTGAGTCACTGTGTAGCTACCCAATCTACTTTTGCTTCTGTTGAAGATGTATGTGTATGGGAATATGGATTTAGGAGACAGTTTTAAACACTATCTTTGTGTGATCTAATTTGAAATGGTTGGTCCTTACACTTTTCTCCACCTGGCTGAAGAAACAACAGCAAAAGCTATTGCTAATTTAGTGTTTAATTCATTGTGCAGCATGGATTTGTTAGATAGGGGTCAATTAAATAGATTTGCCTTGTGTTAATAGAAGTGTTCCCATCTCCTATATTTCTGATGATTAAAATATTCCTTAAAAATCTCAAGTTCGAGAATGAGTGCATCCTCCTGATCACCTGATCATCCTGTCAACCTTTACAAAAGGCTCCCACCACCCTTTCTATATTGTGCTGTGGAATTCCCCTTACTGGTAGGAGGCCTGTGAAATTCTTAGAAACAATTTTTTAATAAAAGCTTTTCAAGTGCTAAATCCCAATTTGTATAGTTAAAATAATGTTCCTGGACTTTTCATAAGACACTATATGCTCTACTCATCCCCAGAGTAGATTTCTTCTACTGTTATTACTGTGATGACACATAATTAAGTCAGATTACATTTTTATAGAGAAAGGAGAATAGCTAAAACACAGTTCTAAATTATTCATCAATAAATTTCACCAAAAAAGCGCAAAAGATAAGAATCTAAAATGTGCTCTCTGATGGTTTTTTTTCTTCCTAAAACTAGATAATTTTGTAATGGTATATTGAACAAATAAGTCTCTCTCTTCCTCCCCATGAGAGAACAAGAGACTTCATTTAACGCCACATGCGTTATTGTGCTTATCTGCTGATTACCATATTACTTTGATTTGTATGGTAGATTGTAAACTCTTGTAGGATTATGGAAAGATTTCTTTCCCCAGGCTGAACCAGTGTGATTTTCAGCACCATGAAGCCAGAGATGAGTAGGAAAGAAGCAGATTGGTTATTATATCTCTATGTATTTTTTCCCCACTGGTTCATCTCATTTTTATCACTGCAGAGTCAGCATGAAAGCTGACTAAGTTAATACACCTCCACAACACTGTCACACCACTAAGTCTTAATGTCTCTTCATATCCTCAACACGCTTAGTGAAAAAGATGAATTGCTGAAATGGGGTAGTCATAAAGAAGATACTAGGCATAGATATACTTTGATTCAGCTAGTTAAAATATTCTTTCCTTTTGATTAGGAATGGATACTACATGATGAAGGAAAGTGGTGATTTGCTGAACATCAGAGTTTTGTTATGTATGATTCTTTCTTCCCAATTTTAGCTGTGTTCATCCAAATTTGCAAGATAATATATTTGGCATATTAAGCTAAGTTTTTCCTTGTAGAAAATCCAAGGACATCAGTAATTATGGAGGAAGCTTAGACCAGAAAAAAGGAAAAATAAGTGTCATGTAAAACTAAAAAACATTAATTACTCTACTGTATCTCTTTGCTTTTTGTGTAACTCAGACTAGGAAAAGAAAATGAATTTTAATAGAAATTAGGTAGAAATTAAAGATATGCATGGAGCTAATAAAGGTTTTTCTGATATACTGGTAGGCTATGATGAAATATGAGCATGGAAGTTAAGATGACTGCTGACTGCTGATATTGACTGACATCTATTTTAGTCTGCATTCTTCCATTTTCAAGGAAAAAATATGTTGGTGACACATTTTAAAATTCAGTATTATTATTTTCAACACTGGTGCTACAAGGAGGTAGTTTAATGTCAGAGAAGTGGCTTCATCTCCTGTTTTATGAGATATAATCAACTGCACTCAACTTCATTGTAAACTGGGAAAAATGGACTGCTATCCTGTGTGAAATTCTCATTAACTGTATCCAAGATTAACTAAAGTATGAAGCAAAGAAGAATGGTAAGTGGAAAGATGAGGAGTGTAGGGTTGGATTTTCAGGCTTCACAATGCAAAGAGGTTGACAGTACAGACAGATACAGATCTTGGTAGAATCTGTGCTGCTTACCACAATTACAAATTATTTGGAAGAGCAGGTGGTTAATGAGGTGACCAGGTCTGCCATTACTACAGAATTCTTCAAGCTTACAGAAACTGACACGGACAACAAAAGAGTAAACAGATCCTGTGACTTTGAGTGGTTACATATAAAAGGGAAGACAAAATTCAGTGCTGATAGATGAAAAGTAATAGATGAGAAAAAGCATAATCTGAACAATTTTTACACTGCCATGAGTTCATAAGTGAGGTATAGGCATTCTGAAAAGACATTTTAAGTAATTGTGGTTAGCTCTTTGAAAGGTGCTCAGTGAAAACTGAAGATCACAGGAACGACAAAGCATCAAGGACAGAATAGTAGGCATTACTTTTCCTCTGTATAAAGCCAGGATTGCCTCATGTCCTGAACACTATATGAAGTTCTGGCCCCCAGCCTTTCCAACAGAAAAATTGTTGAATCAGACAAGGGCAGAAAAGATTAGATACAGAGATTTTTGTGTGAAGAGCAACTAGGCAAGGATTATGGGTTTTGAGGGAGAAAAAAAATGACTGAGGGACAAAATTGTGGAGTATATAAAATAATAAATATCACAAAGTAGATGAACTGCCCTGTTTGCTACTGGCAATGCTTGAAGAATTAGTGATCAACAGATAAAATTCTCAGACTGCTAATTTACAGTAAATATAAGGAAGCATTTCTCTCACACAGCAAATTTCAGTTCTGGAACTCATTGTCAGAAGATTTTTGTAGTCCCCAAAGAATAAAGAAGATTTAAAAAGAGTTCAGAAAGTTAGCTAGAAGAAAGGGCCCTCGATGATTGCCCTCTACAATATTCAGATTTTTTTATCTATCCACATAAGGAATATTTCTTGTGCTGCTTCTTTAAACAACCACAAACAGTGACTTCTAAACTACAGGAGATGGTTTAATGGATCTGCTGAAACTGCTTTTTACTCACTGTGACATTTCCTCTGTCACAGAACTGAATCCAGTCCACAGAATGTGTACAGTGACATTCAAAGGGAATTTTCATTAAAGAAAACTAAATTTTAAAAAATGCTTATTTCACCTGCCTTTTTTTATATAAGAAGAAAAGTGAGTTTGTTATTGGTGAGCTGCTCAGAGGATAAGAACTCAGAAGGGAAAAAAATTCTTATAGTACAATGAAGACATGTTCTGGGACATTAAGACATAAACTTAATGTGTGAAATGTTGGAGAGATGTTTAGAGATGTGACTGAGAAAGATGAGGGCTGGAGGAAGAAAGAGTGCTTTTTGTTTTGGCATTTTGATATCAGCCTGAATCTTATGTATAGCATGAAGTTCTCTTTTCTTAGGACTGAGCCTGGAACACATGCATGAAATGAGCTGGCATGCCCCAGGGTGGATCTGGAGCCTGCTTCCCAAGGGCTGCCAGAACTGCTATGCTGAAAGTCAAACTTTTTATGGCCTAATGATTTTCCTGCTTTAGTGCCAGCATGCTTTAAGCACTCTGGATATTCTAGCTGCAAGTTAAGATGCCTGTGTAAATGTAAATAATGTCTCTGTCCCAGTATTCACAGCATCACAGGGTTAAAAGTACATGTGCATCAAAATTTGAGGTGTTCTGGTGCTCTGGTAGTGAAGTCATATAAGATATGGAAGCATGTAAGGTCTAAAATTTGCTAGATGTATAGAGCTAAGTCAAGCTGAACCATCTGAATGCTGGTTGTGATCTGAGCTCTCTCCCAGGAGCAAGAGTTTTGGGTCAGGTGTTACTGTTCAAGACTATTTCCAAGCGAGTGACTGTGCCTTTTTATAACACAAGCCCTGTTACACTTTGATTTCTTCCTCTGTCCTGTTCTGAATTATGTTACTTTTGTTGATATGAATTCACACCCAGTAGCCAGTGACCATAAAAGCCATTCTACACCATGTATTGACTTGAAAGATTTAGGTCCCCAGTATAAAAGGATGACACTTTATCCACTCAGCCAGACCAGACCCTTGATTTTACATTGCTGTTTTCTGTCTGCACTTCAGAAGACCTTTTAATATTTCAGAACCATGCCAGCACTTTCGTAAACTTTCCAAAGGGTGAACAGCAGTAGTTGTATTCCAGCTGCTGCTGAATCTACTGTGTTTGTTCAGCCCTGAAATGATCTTTTAAGATGTGAAAATAAAATGTTTCACTAGTACTGAGCCATAAACACAAAACTGACCAGGGATGCTATCTGCCCAACAAAAACTACCTATCATGTATTAGAGCCATTTTTTCCACCTATATGCAGAGACACTTGATTCCGAATTAAGCTTTGTGGGGTGGTGGGTTTTTTTTTGTTGTTGTTGTTTGTTTTTGTTTTTTGTTGTTTTTTTCTCAGCAGAGTGGATAACATCATTTTTAAAAAATGAAATTTTAGAAGTTTTCAGATTATAATGGCTGTTGCTTTCCCCTTAACCATGCTATGAATCTTATCACAAAGGCTTAAAGGAGAAAAAGCCTCTTTTTTTTTTTTTCTCACAGAAACTGAGCAAGCCTTCTTTATTTATTACAGAAATATACCTCTGAATGATCTAAGTATTTGACTTAAGTCACAGTGCTGCTTAAGTGTAAGGTTGCAAGCTGATCTTTTGATTACTTCTGTAGATATTTCTTCATTGTACATTATTTATTCAAATGTATGAAAATAGTATACCTGTATGTATGATGTAGGTGGTTTCAGATTTTCTTAATGCAAATCAAATGAGGTGTGAGGTGCCCATCCAGGGTTCTCTAGAATTCAAACCCTTAATATTTAATGCTAATAGAACTAGCAAACTGCAATATGAACTCTTAGCAGAAATCATACACCTTTCAAAATGTTTTTTCACTCTCTTTCACTTCACTAAGCAATTAGTAGGAAAAAACCAACAACAAACCAAAACTTCATTCTTTAAATTTAAAGTGCCCTACTCAGGCAACTATGGAACAAAGATCAGACTCCAACAGAGATTTTCAGATACCACTATGATTGCCTTTTTTGGCAATGTCATCTTCTAACTGCCCTTTAGGTTTCTGTCTAGGTGGCACTTAAAGTCTGAATTTTACGAATCTACATCAGGATCTGCATTTGGGCTACCAGAACCCAGAGAGAACAGGAGAGAGGACAGGCTCAGCTGTATAGGTTAGCTTGTACTTGGCGTCACTGGGAAGTGGTTGAACATGATGGTGGATTAGGTCAAAATGAAGGCTAAACTGGGAGTAGGGCAGGGATTGTTGTGCTGGGTTGGGATCAGTGAGGGTGTTTGAGATTCATGAGAGAGGAAACTTGAGACTAGGTGAATGAGAAGAGTCAAAAGAAATGTCTCTAGTTATGTTGATGAAGACAGGGCTGGAAGTGGAAGACAGGTGTGGGAAGAATATGGATCTTCAGGATCCTAAAGGCTTTGGAATTGGAAGGTTTGAGATAATAGGAATCATAAACTGGTTGCAGAACAGCTGTGTATAAGAATGTTAATGATGCACTTAAATCAACAAAGAGTAGGGTAGTGTAACAGCCCTAAATACCTAATGAATAAGCCACCTCTTATCGCCTCAGTCAACTGTGCTCAATTACCTGTTCTGACTTCCCCTCCAGAATAGTATTTATAGCAGCACAGGCTTTATTGTCTTTATAGTCAGGCAGATACTATCACTCAGGCTGTTAAGGCATCTTCTCTGCTTGTAAAATACATGATACTCAAGGATGGGTACTTGCCCTGACAGATTCCCTCACTATGTAAAATGGCGTAGACACATGAAAATTACCTTGGCTAAAGTCAAACATGTCTTTAACCATTTCCAAAGCCCAAATAGGTGGTTGAAATCCAGTGCTCATGCTCCTCTGCAGATTGTTGCAATATAGCTATAGACGACAAGAAGCATGTATCTTTAATTCCCATCAAAAATTCATAGTCCATCAGGACTTCTAATGTCTGAATGTGATTAGTTTAGATTTGCAGTCTCTTTTGCAAGAGCTGGCAAGGTCTTCTAATATCTCTATCATTTATTTTGTATTGAGTGGGTATAAATCCTATTCTGGGTTCTACAGCAATCTTGTAAGTCAAAAAGTGCATTAAAATGTGCTAAAGTGTTAACTGGTCCTATACTGCCTTCTGTCAACATTTAAGAAGCTGCTGAAGTCTTGACTTCTCTGGTAGTACTGAAAGAATAATTTTGAATAATTCTTCTATTTTAAAGTTTGCCCCTAGTTGGCAAATGGCACTATAACCCAAGAGAAATGTATGACAGACATGCTATTTCCATGGGAATTATCTGAAATTTAAGTCAGTAGAAATTCTAAATATTGTACATTGAAGCTTAATTTATTAGTAGAAGTACTTCCATGACAGGGAAGATAAGTATTTTTTTTTTTTTTCCTTGATAAACAGAGATTTCTTGAATTAGCATACGTTTACTTTGAAAGAAAAGTTTTATATTTACTTGTACAGAACAGAATTTCAATTGATAAGTCAAGAAAAAACCAGCATCCTTAGGTGTGGTTTTATTTACTTGCTTGTTGGGAAGATTGTATTGCAAGGTCAATAGCTATTTGTTACTGCTGGAGGCAAAACTGGAAGAGTAGTGTATTTGGTTTTGATGTCATCGATGTTTCATTTGATGACAGCTGCTTCAGCTGTGCCTTCTAATGACCAGTTCATGCTGGGAACCAACCCAAGCAATGAGAGTCTTAAAAGACTTTACAAAAGCACGCAAGGCATCAATATATATGGAATTTTTCATGTGGCTACATTGCAGTGGTTTCAAAGTCATCTTCTCATTTCCCTATATCTCCATGTCCAAATGCAATCACACAGCGTAGGGCTGGAAGCAGTCACAGTCTTATTCAGATAATAGCATCTCAGCAGTTGCCATGTACCAGTTACTTAGGGATAGACACTAAAAAATTCTGTTCCACTTCTCCAGTAAGACCAGTCTGGTTGAGGTGTGCTTCCATGACCAACTCATACTTGGATAACTGTTCAGCACTGTCTTTCCTTTATATTTTGAGTTGTCTTCTCCATCTTATCACTTCTGTGTCACTTATTTCTGAATCTTACACTAGATGGAATGATCTGCTAAAAGCCTGATTTTGATTCCGTGTCGTGTCTGTCAAATTGAGCCCTGCCTGCCTCCCAGCAGCTTGTCTAGTACTTTCTGAGACAAAATTGAATGCATGACTACTTGTAGTTCTGAACTCTGTGTGATCCAGAACATCACCAAGAGGTTTTAATGGTAATTTTCAAAAAACCCTTTCATAGTAACTAATGTTAGACTAAGATGCTGTTGTTTGTGCATAGGGTGTGGCTTGGCTTGAGAGAAGGTCCCATGTCATTAATAGAGACTCCATGTAAGCTGTGTGATCAGATAATATTCATCGAAACGTGTCATAGTCACTTCCAAAGTACAAGAAAAGCTGTGCTATTCTGTATTCCTCTTCCCCAACATGCTCCAGGAAGCACCTTGCAGATCAGATCCTTTCTGTGGCTTCCGCTGATCATATTTCTTTGAAGATGATGGACAGCAACTGGTAATGGATATACACAATCCAAGTAGCTGAATGCCTCATCCTACTGAAGCTACAAACCTGTGTGGCTTCTGCTCTTGCCAAGAGCTGCAGTGGGAGTGTGCAGGTGGCAGCTGCATCTGGAGGTCTGCAAACAGCCTTGCCTGGTAGCTGTTTTATCAGTGTGGCTCTTTTGGTCAGACAGAAGCTCTGATGAGAATCAAAGGGATCCTGGATTTGGATGTCTGTGAATGGAGATGGGTGCAAGAGCCTCTTGCGGGTGTCTTAGTGCCCCAAAGCCTTTCTTTAGGAGCATTATATGATGCAAAGTTAATCCCTGTTTTTTCAAGTATGTTGTCTGTATTTCATCACCTACAACACTGTTATATAGATAATCCTGAGGTCTTTGAATATACCAGTAGAAGAAATCTACTTGCAAAATCTTCTGAGGAAAATCTCTGTCTTGATTGTTTGTCTGTTATAAAAAATCTCTTATGAACAGTAAACTTCACAGTGAAGCTCTTGGAAATCCTACTGAGAGGCTGGAAATTATCTCCTAATGAAGCTTACAACAGAACAGATATTACAGGTGATTTATTTTCCAGTTATAATAACCAATATAACCAATAAGAGGTTAGGAATCCTAAAACACAAGTAGTACATTTTCTAACAAATGCAGTAAAAGAGAGGCTGTTCGATCTTTTATTAGCCTATAATACTCAGGGCAGCATGTTAATTAATGCTTGGTCTCATAGGGTCCTGGTTAAACTTAAAAACCTACAGAAAGCTGTCATGTTTAAATACTGATAGCTTCTGTAAAAAGTATCCCAAAAATACCGATGAACAATATCAGATTTTCTTAGACATTTGTCGGCAAAGTTGGTTTTCATGCTAGCCAGCTGGGGCCTTGAGTTTCGATATAAAAAGAATATCTCAGCTATATCTTGAGGCTAATACTGAAAAGGTCATGAGATTCTCTTTCATGAAAGGAATGAAAGTAAGCTGAGAAGTACAGGAAAACATAACATTCAGTATAAATGGTAGAACTGATTTAGTTCTATGCATTTTTCTGTGTATGGAAAATGACATTGAAATATGTTTGTATTTAGATCTAGAGAGCGACTTACTTTCTGCCTCTTCACTAGTTTATTATTTATTTCCAAACCTTATTATTTTAAAATGCTATAGAACACAAAATATGCTAGACCACTTCTAAACACACTCACATAATGGATTTTTTCTATGATGAGCAAAGCAGCCATTTGAAGTTCATTCACTGAGACCCTTTGGCCTTTAGAGCATTTAGTGAAGGGTTTGTTTTGTTTATTTTACAGTTCAGTGGAATGGAAAACAATTTTTCTTAAGCATTACTGGAGGCCATCAAACAGAGAGAAGGAATAATTTTTCTGCTGCTGCATGTTCAGCGGAATTTAAAGGTATCTATTAAAAAAAAAAACAGGTGTAGTGATAAACCTAAATTTCCCCCTTTTTTGAAAAACTAATTATACTCATCAGACATAATGATCTACTATTTTCTCCATCTTGCTGTTGCTCAGAGTGTAATGAGAAAAGTTTCCTGATGCGGGGTAGGTTTGATTATTCCATGTTTCTTCTTGTTTATTTTCTAGAAAAAAACCCCCCCAAAACAGCAAAACAAACCACAACACAACACACCTCCCCCTTAAGTAAAAACCAAATCACCAGCCAAATTAAATTGCGGATATGCTGTTTATACATGGAAATAAAGTAATTGAAAACATACTTTTCTCAGCCTGTTGCCATAGAACTATGTAGATTCAGATTACTTGGAAAGTCAATAGGAGGTCCTGTTTTCATTCCTTGCTCTGTGTCTTTCTAAAACTAATTTTCATAAGACATTACAAATATTATTAACTGGAGGCAGGGAACAGATAAATCAAACTGTTTTGAATAGTAATGAGATAAACTGAGAAATTGAGTGATTGATGATACGTTTACTTCATGCAAGTTGAAACTCTGGTGCCTAAAGTCCTATTAAGTCAACAGCAAAAGTCTACCTGTGCAGCAGCTGAGAGTTCCAGCAAGAAGGCACTTCAGTGAAGTTATTCTGACATTACAACTTTATATAATTTCACAACAAGCTGCATCTGAATTCAGATTGAATTTAAAAAATGGTCTTCAGAAGCTGCCTGAACAGCTGAACTCATGTCTCTCTCTGTTACATTCAAGGAAGTAAGTTGTATTTGACCTTTAAGGTCAAAGGTTTAGAGAAAGACTGTAAAAAACATCAAAGCTCATTTAATTTAAAGTTGAGCTTGGTACATAAGCAGTGCAGTCCCATTGAATACTGGCAGGACTTGAAATCCCTTTTAGATGCTTAAAGCATTCATGTCTACCCCAGCAGAATGACTTGGGCAAGACAAGTTAGGATCTCAGTCCCCTTCTACCCCTAGTAGTAGATAAGCATCAAAGAGGGGAACGTTGGTGCTTATCCTGGATGCTCAGACATGCCATGATCATGACATGCTGATCAGCCTTCAATCTGACATTATTCTTGATTGTACTAGGGTCAAGAATACTTGCTCTGGAGCCAAACCAGTGAAAACTCCTTTGCCTTTTTACCAGAAGCACAACCTAGCCCTGCTGATATGGAATAGTTCTGCTGGGGCTTCCTGCTGTGATTACCCCTTCCTGACTCAGAACAGGGTAGTATAGGATAGGGTCGGATAGGGTAGGATAGGATATACTAGAACGGAGTATTTTGTGTGGAAGGCACCTACAAAGATCATCTAGTCCAACTGCCTGACCAATTCAAGACTGACTAAAAGTTAAAGGTTGTTATTAAGGGCATTGTTCAAATGCCTCCTAAATAAGGACAGCCTTGGGCAGTGACCACCTCTCTAGGAAGCCTGTTCCAGTGCTGACAATTGTTTCAGTAAAAATATTTCCTAATATTCCATTTATAACCTCCCTGGCACATCTTTAAACCATTCCCAAGAGTCATATCACTGCATCAGCATCTCCCTCTCAGGAGATCTCTCCCCTCCTCAGGAAGCTGTAAAGAGCAATCTGGTCACCCCTCACACTCCTTTCCTCCAAACAAGAAAAACCCAGAGTCACTCTTTATAGGACATTCTTTCTATCACGTTCACCATCTTTGTTGACCTCCTCTGGACTTAAGGACCTTCACATTCTTCTTAAATGGTGAGGCACAGAACTGCTCAAAATGGTCAGTGGGGCTGCACCGATGCTAAATGCAGAGGGATAATCACTTCTTTTGACCAGCTTGTTGTGCTGTGTTTGATGCTCCGCAGGATGCAGTTTGCCCTCTTGGTTGACAGGGCACACTGCTGACTCCTACTAAACCTGCAGTTAAATTTCATCCCATCAACCAGTGCCCAACGCTCCAATCTATTTACATCCCTCTGAGGAATGTGAATGGCCCTTCAGCTAGTTTGTCGCTCAGTGCACTGTGTACATGCTCATTCCACAGCTAGGCAACTTGTCCAGAAGGACTGTGAGACAAACAGTATCAAAAGCTTTACTAAAATTGAGATAAGCTACATCCAGTCTTCCATTTAACCACTGGGCCTGTGACCTTTCCATAGGAGATCAAGTTAGTTAGACAGGACTTTCCCTTTGTGAACCCATGTTGACAGTGCCTGATGATTGAACTATTCTTTAAATGCCTTTCAATAGTACTTACTATAATCTCCAAAATCTTGTTGCCCGCTCTAAAATTCTCACTGAGTTTTTAGAGCTGTTAGAAAGGATTTGTATTTTGACCCAGGGTACATTGAAAACCTGTGGACTTTCATATTGTATGCCTCTTGCCAAAATTCTGGGGTAATGTTGATCTTGGTTCTCTCACTTGAAAGACTTCACTGACAAAGCCACTGTTTTCCAGAGTCTTTTTCTAATCTGCTTTAAAGGTCAAAACCACTACAGTGTGACAGAGAATTCACTCTATTCTTTTTAATATAAAGGCAAATTTATTGTTTTCTTCGATGGGAGTTACATTTTAGATGACATTGATTTCTGATTAGTGACAGTCAATTTTATCTTGTGAAGGATTTGAAGACATAGAAATCAAATTCATATTCAGATTTTCTAAATAGTTAAGTGCCTTGATCATGCATTTACAGCACTGAAAAAAACCCCCACTCAATACCCAGTTAATTTCTGCTATAATACATGCAGTATTTTTCCATTTGTTTGTTTATTTTTGTGTTGAAGACAGGTGCTTTTAAGAATGCATAAAGTGACATTTTCACACTCTGAAACTCATTCCCTGCAGCATTAACTGTCTGTGACTATTCAAAGGTGACTTTGTAGAGGCTGAGGTTAGTTTTTTGCTACTCTCTAACCTAGTATTTCTTATTTAATGTTATAATTTTCTTTTCCTTGGATTCTTACTTTCTATTTTAAATTGCTATAATGTCCTTTGCCTTTTTATTTTCTCTTCTCTTAGCTGGGACTGGTGTTAACTAGGGTTTTCTGGTACTTCTAGAGATTTTTTAACAGATCAGTTGGACACCTGGATTTCATACTGGAAGGTCATTCTCAGTGAGATTAGTCTAGCCTTATTTAAGGCACCTGTAATGGAACAGTAAGACTTCAAGCTGACATTGTACAGTTTCTCTATAGTTAATGAGACAAATAAGTATCTCCAAAGGGCAATTCATGTGACCTGTCACATGCATCTATCTCTGGATGAAAACAATTCTCTCCTGGAAGTGCCTATTTCATCCCACTGACAAAGTAGAATTACACCACTAACTCTGTCACCAGTACCAAGGCAGATGAATATTACTTCGTGTGTCTAGGCTATAATTTTATTTTTTTTTTCACTGTGCATATGAGAAATGTGACTTTATACTCATTTGGTATCTGTGCACATTTTTATAGCTTTAATGATATTCTTTTGCAAGTGAAGGATAAGGTAAGTACTCAGCTGGGTTTCCTGCTTTCTTTCTAAAGTGAAAACCATTACTTTAAGCACTTATTTGAAGAAATGAAAAGTCAAAGATGAATGATACTGTAAGTTATATCTTAGGTTAGAAGACATTATCAAAGCTGTGATTTTTAGTAGACTTCGAAGTGCTTTATTTCATGGGCTTTTTTTCTTTCCAAATTAATAATTTTTCTTTCTACCCTCTCCACTTTCTTATTATTATATGTAAAAAGATATGTTAAAATGAAGGAAAACCTTGCTTGCTGAGTAAGTCCAATCAGACACTCTCATGCCCTGCCTGCTCTTAGGAAACTTGCTAGAAGGCTCAATAATCTAAATCCAGAATATTTGCAAATAAAAAGTTTAATATATTTAACTGAAAGGGTCATGACTGGCAGGGCAAAAGCAGAATGAGGCAAAGAGGGAAAACTAGACCAGAACGTAGAAGTCATTATGCTGTTTATATTCCTCTGAGGAAAGGGATAACAGCGTTCAGAGGTTTCTCATTTCCTTCCACAGACTTTGCTGACAAATGGTAAGAACATCATTTGGTTATGTGCTGCAACAGTTATTCTTGTGACATAGTTTTTTCCCTTTCCCTTTCCCTTTCCCTTTCCCTTTCCCTTTCCCTTTCCCTTTCCCTTTCCCTTTCCCTTTCCCTTTCCCTTTCCCTTTCCCTTTCCCTTTCCCTTTCCCTTTCCCTTTCCCTTTCCCTTTCCCTTCCCTCTCCCTCTCCCTCTCCCTCTCCCTCTAACTCTCCCTCTCCACACTTGTTTTCTTTTTCACAGAAGTGATTAAAGTATTAAAGTGTCTTGAGACTTGGTACCTCTGCATGTGGTGTTGGGCATAGGGTTTCCCTGTTTCTTTACTCACTCCCTGTACCAGAAACTACTTGAAAAAGGCCAGAGGTAACAACAAGAAAAATATCTACAGAAACTGTAGCTAAGAGCATAATTAAAATAGCAAAACCACAGTCTTTCAACTAACAAGATAATGAAGGATCCTTTAGACACTTTCAGCAGGGATCTGTGGTGCAGTCATGATAATCATATTACATCTCACCCTTCATCCTGGAAGGTGCCAAAATGCTTTGGAGATTCAGCAGACCAGTACAAGGAATTGCTTTGTCTACAACTGGCACAAAACCACCCATGGGTTTACATCTGGCAGCTGCTCTGTACAGAATGGCAGCACTGAAAAGGTGAAGTTTGGGTAGGTAGAAAATCTGCTGAAAATTAAGATCTCACAGGGCATTAAGCCTACTTAGAACTGGTGGAAAGAACAGACCTTACTGGGTTCAGAGGTAGAGTGTCTCTTTTCCAAGGGTGTTAGTGCTGGTAGCCAGGTTTTGAGAATATAAAGACAACATGTGCTACCAAGAGGGATTTTGCTGTTATTTATAGTACATTTGGCAGAGGGCTCACTGCAAAGGTGAAAGTCCAGAATGTTAGCAGAAAATGTGAACTACCAACCTACTGTAATGGAGAAAATCTGAACTAGAAGGAGGTTTAAAAATAGGAAGAAAGGCTGGATTACAGGCTTCTTTACTATGTGAAATTTTAGGTAGTATTTTTCTCTGGATAAATTGACAGAAAATACAGAGAAATCTATTGTCATCACAGCTAGTCATATTCAGTGCAGGGTGCCTATTTTAATTGTATTTGTCTCAGTAGTTTCCTAGTCTTTTCTGGTTTTCCTGTCATTTTTCATGCATTAACCATACTGATGTATTTTTGGTGCTGTCCAAACCAGATCATCCCTTGCCATTAGAAGCCCTGATCACTTATTATTCAGTTGATGCTGAGCTTAACGTTTTATCTTTCAAAGAAAATTATTTAATACTTGAGCCTTGCTATCTATCTCATCTTCAAGATTCCCAGCATAGGACAAACGAAGACTGAAACCACAGGTAAATTACTTTAGCTAAGCAGATTATGGAGGGCACACTGAGCTGAGCTCTCAAAGATCTTGATGCCACATGCGAGGCAATGAAACTTAGATCAGCCCTTTTTTAATATGGTATACATGGGGTCAAATTGACCTACAGTTATCAAAGATTAAGATGCACACAGTTGTTTTCACTCCTTTGACAGCTCATGTTTGAACTGAAACTTTAATGATATTTTAATCCTCATTGAATGATGTGCTTCTTGTTTTTTGTCTACTAGTGATCACATAATATTTTAAAACCTTGCTAACTGGCATTGTATCCATGCAAGTTTTTTTGTGAACTGACTGAAGCGATACTCATTAAGGAAGTTTGAAGTCCCATAATAAAAAAAAATAATGATAGGAGATATTAGTTATGATCAGGACAAATCTAAAAAGGCAATGCTCCCTATAATTGGAAAGCTTTGAATAAATGAATGTTGAAATGTGTGGTTCTAAGATGCTTGATTATATAATATTATTTTGTAGCTGGAAGTAGCTGTAGCACATGATCTCATTTGCTTGAGAATGTACTTCTTTTAAGCTGTTGTCAGCTGGGAAAAGAAGGGAGTCAGAAAACGGACAGATGAGACCTGTGTTTAGCCTTTTGCCATGACAGGAAAGTCTACAGTCGGCTTCAGTTCAAGCTGTGGATGGTCTTTGCTGACATCTTTAGTTATGGCATTTGCTGCTGCCTTCAGGGCTGTCCATGATGTCTCTGACAGGATATAGTTTGCTACATATGACTTAGGTGCAAACCACCATGGGAGAAGATTTATGTCCTTAGACATGCCATTTCATTGTGTGTCTCATCAAAATCAGGCAAATGAATGTGGAGAGAGCAGGTGCTCCTGCATGTGTCATGCTCTGCAAATCACCTGTGAAGAAACCATCCCTTGTCCAGAGCCATGCTTGTGTCACTGCAGACATCAAAGCTTAGCAAGAAAGGATCTTTTTCTACCTCTTCAAGATCAGAAGAGGGTTGAACTCCTACCTACTGCTAACGCTTATTAATTTCTGCCTGCAGTAGGGGTGGGGTAAGAGGAATACAAAAATTTATTCTAAAGCTTAATGAGATGCAAGATTCAGGTAGAAATATAAATACAGCTTGATTAAATCAGAGTCCTTTTCTAATATAAATTAATATTACACTCTGAGTCCCATTATTTAAGGGAACTTTCAATGCCAGTTTAAAGAAATGTGCTGTATTATTTGACATCACATCTTAGCAGAAAACTCCCATCTTCAAGTATATTCAGTAGAGTGGGTCCTCAGCTGAAATATTCCCATGTCATTCAATTTTCTCTGGTGTAATTACATGAATAAATATCATCTTTGGATTGGGTGGGTAAGAGAAGCAGGGGAAGCCACTAATAGACACATAATGTTGTGCATGTTCTGTTCATCACTGAATTCAGCTTACCATCTGAACAACAAGGATAAAACTTTTGGGCTTAAAACAAGAAAAAAAAATCATATATATGAAGGTAAACTATTCTGCTTTCCCAATATGATATTACATTACATTTGCACATTAGAAGGAAACCAGAGGGAGAAAACTGCTGCTGTTTCTTGTGCAAGTGACTTCACTAATGAGAGACAGTTATTAGACTTTGATAATTCCAGTGTTAGACTTCTGAGAATGGTGGGGAAGGGGAAAGGGGGAAGGGGAGGAAAGGAAAGAGGAAAGGAAAGGAAAAAGGAGAGGAAAAAGGAGAGGAAAAAGGAGAGGAAAAAGGAGAGGAAAAAAGAAAGGAAAGGAAAGGAAAGGAAAGGAAAGGAAAGGAAAGGAAAGGAAAGGAAAGGAAAGGAAAGGAAAGGAAAGGAAAGGAAAGGAAAGGAAAGGAAAGGAAAGGAAAGGAAAGGAAAGGAAAGGAAAGGAAAGGAAAGGAAAGGAAAGGAAAGGAAAGGAAAGGAAAGGAAAGGAAAGGAAAGGAAAGGAAAGGAAAGGAAAGGAAAGGAAAGGAAAGGAAAGGAAAGGAAAGGAAAGGAAAGGAAAGGAAAGGAAAGGAAAGGAAAGGAAAGGAAAGGAAAGGAAGAAGAAAGCTGTTTTCTATCTTGCTGCAGTTACTTTTGAGTGGTGCCTAAACATTGCAACAAAGACAGAAAACTATATGATGATTGTAATTGGCTGCACCAAGACTTCAACAACACACCAAACCCTGTCCTAATAATGCCTATTTACACTAAAATTTGGCAGTCATTAATGGGCTGGGTAATGAGTGCTGTTAAATGAGTAGTGCTGGATGAGTAGCACACAGGATTTTGAAGGCTGATTGAACCTTTGCTCTGCTGGTTTTGGCAGGCATTATACAAGAGTAACGGAGGGTGCAGATCTCTTTCTTGCTGGGCTGATGTCTCGGGTTCCCTGAGGAGCCAGCAGAGCATGCAGTAACCTTCCCTCTTCCCTTTACTGCCACAGGCTTGAAAAAGAAACGCACAATTTTGTAAGCATCCAGCCAGAGGCTGCAGCTGACACCAGGACATTCATATCAGCTGCAATACCAGAACACCCCTAAGGGCTCCCCAGGGTTCCTCTTTTACGGGCTGTGGTCTGGGCCTCTTGACTCTTCCCTTAAACCTAGAAAATTCACAACAGGATCTTACAGGCAGCTGAACTGGCATGAACTCTGCTTTTTTTTCCTCTAATCCCTTTCTCCTCACACCAAATTACTTAGTAAGTTGCGATCTCAGGTAAGATGAGTTTCTCTAAACAATGCCACATGTCACAGCTTCCCAGCTCAACACATCACAAGGCATTGTTCCTACCTCATGCTCATCTAAGGTCCGTATTTGCTCATAGGAAAGAAAAGAAATAAATATGGAGTGCAGTTTGGAGGTGCAGCTAAAGAAATGCAGGTCATCCTAAACCAATATAAAATATAACACCTCTTCCTTTGAAATATCTCTATCTCAGGCTGTAAAGAATCTGTATCTTAAAAGAAACAAAGTATGTGAATAAAGAATGCAGAACTTTTTTTTCAAACTTACATCTTTCATCAATGAGACACAGCAAGGTGAAGGACAAGAAGTAGGTAGAAAAAAAAAAGAAAAAAATATGAAAAAGCGCATTTCTTTTTAGATGATTGGTTTTATTTCTGTCTTAGGAAGTGAACTCATCTGCTATCACAGACAAAATGAATTCAAAATATTCTGGAAATTGTCTACATTGTTTTGAAATCTTTAGATGACCCTGTGAGAGACTTCTTCAATCAGAAAGACTATAATTTCCTTTTCTGTATTTTTCTAACATACCTAATATTTAAGTAATATTACCTTGTCACATTTTAATCTATGTGAGGGGTTTTGTTTTTGTTTAGTTTGGTTTGTTTTCCTTTGAAACATATTCTAGACTTTTTGCAAAGCTGTAGGGCTGCAGAAGCAAGAGAAATGTTTGTTAGTTGTCTAAATATTTGAAACTGCAAGATATAAATTCTCACTCCTGCTTTTGTGGGGTATTTTTTATAATGCAGTGCTCTTTGCTATTATTGTTGCTCTGATGACAGGCGATATCCAACAATCCTTACTCAAGGCACAGCAATCACTTGCCCAGATTAAAAAAAAGCAAGTAAGTAGCAGAGTTAACATTTAAGCTCAAATTTTTAAAATCAAAATCAAAACATAATACATTGTACAATAGGTTAAACAATGATGCTAAGTCATTTAAAAAAAATGTCATACTTAAATCTTCCGAGATTATACTGTGCTAATCTTGACTGACCTAAAAACTTGGAAATATGTTAATTGAAAAAAAACCAAAAACCCAAACAAAATAGTGTAGATGTGGCAAGTGTGGCTTCGTACCAGTAAGACTTTAATCTGCATATATATATAGAAGAATGTTTATTGAGCAAAGCAAAAATCTCATTCAGTAGTCCCTGAGGTTTTTACAACTTTTTAAGCATTAAAACACTTGAATAAAAACTGAGGACAAGTACCAGTGCTCAAGAATGGAAATCACTATGCATTTTTCATGCACAAAGGGCAAAAAGTGATCTGTGCTAATTCTATTTCACATAAGGGAAAGTAATAAACAAGTTTTATATATATGAATTCCCAAGGGCAGATACTCAATTGCTGTGTATTAACTTTATTGGAGGTAAATTATATGATATTTCCAGAGATTATGATGCTCAAATGTTAAAATAGACATCAATCTCCCTTTTTCATGAGCATCTTCTGTTGAAAAGAATCTTGCTTTTAATTTGTAGATGTATTTGCATTTTTCATCTTTATTTTTTGTTTTCTTTGTCCACCCATCAGCTACTCTGTGGTATGTGATATAAAAAGGCTGAAGACTTTTAAGTTGCTTTTACCTTACAGGCAGTGCAGCTATTTCCAATTTGAGCAGATAAAACATCTCAGTGGCCAATTAGATCTGAATTTCAATGCTGAGAGTTTCCCAATCTTGTAACACTACGTTCACACAAACAAAAAAACCACAATTAAAAGTATACTCTGAGAAAAAAATCAGGATCTTTCTAAGAATTTCTAGAGAAATAAATTGAAACTCAGGTATGATGAGGCATATTTCTATGTGTTTCCTTGTGTTTCTGCACATTCATCTGTCTATTTTAAATTCTGTAAATTATGTAAGTTTTAGGCTCTTGGTGGTTCTTCCAAAGAGTTAAAACACTGTCACACAAATCTGGGGGACATTTGGGGAACCTATCCCACACTTGAAAAACTATCCCATAAAGCTGTTCAGTGGAAAATTATTGAGATTTTCCAGGCTCTACAACCCTTAAAATTCAAGTCACGACCTACTGTTTCAATAGATGATGAAAGTAAATAAATTACTTAGTAGTTAACCCAGAAACTCCGCAATTTTTCCCATCCCAAGAGAACCTACTGCTCTATATTCATGATATGGAAGAAGTCTGAAGGAAATCCATAGTAATATTAATTATTTTAAAATGTGTTTAGAGAGTATCACTAGTTTAATATTGTATACCATCTGGATCCAGATTCTTTGGTTCAATATTTCGTACCATCTGGATCCCGATTCACTGCTTGAGAGAATGTCCATAGTTATGAGCTACAATAGAAAAATACAGGCCATAGCTGAAATTGTATGAAGTCAGCACTAATTCTCAGTGAACTCTAGCCAGGGAACTCTCATTCCCTGGTCAGGCCTTACAGTGGGGTAAAAATGCCTTCAGTCATGGATAACTCATAATGGTAGAGGAAGAGTTGTTTTCCCTTTTCTGCTGCATGACTCTGAATGCCACTGACAGTCAGTCCTGCAGAAAGATGGAAACAGAATGCAATCAGACTTCCAAATCTTCCTTTAATGCAGTGTCTTTCTTTGGAGCTTTTCCCTGTAGGGTACCTCTCAGATGGGGATAAGTAATACAGTTAGTACATAAGCCAATCACTGATGCAGATTGCTCCTAGACAGCCCTGAGTAGTATTTATTTATTTATTTATTTATTTATTTAACTTTATGGAGAAAGTAGCTTTTCTGCTAAAAAATTCACAGAAATAAAAAAATTAGGGTGTGACTTAGAAGTTATTAGCAGCATAAATAATTCTTGTTATATATTGTCTACATATGATGAAATTGGAAGTGTAGCCTACCATAAAATATCAGAAATCAAAGTAAAAAATTAAATGTTTTAGTGTTCACAACAGGATGGCAGTTCAGTGCTCCCCTCTCTGTGTTGCACTGTGCAGTCAGTCAGGGATGTATGCTTCTCCTTCCTATTCCATACTGAAACTTTTTCTGAGGTAGAGATCTCATTCCAGGTGTTTTCATGCCATTGCTGTGCTCTCTCTCCCTTTTGCCCCTAGCACTGGGTTTAATATGGCATTACTGGTAGAATGGTCTGAACTTCCACTTACTGGATGGAGACTTTCAAGATGTGGGTTTTTTTTTTCAGACTACATTTAACCTGTTGTTCAAATTCACATCATCTCCACTTCCATCTCTCTTCCATCATGTCTCTGTCTCCTCAATTTCAACTGCAGATTTATTTGGCATGGGATTTTATCTCTCTTTTTGAATATACTAGGTTTAGCACTCTGGAGAGCTGAACACACCAAGAGACATGTAACAAGCAGAAAATCGTGGAGTGGTGTCCCACCCACCCAGTTTAACCATTTAACTTTGACCTACTGGAACAATTGTTGATGTTCTCTACAGCAATATGGCAGCAATAATGAAGGTCTCAAGATTGATGTCCTTCAGGTATCCAAGTTAAGAGCACAGCATCTAGCTCTCCAGGCCATCAGAAACATCTGCCTCTACTGGTAAAACTGTATGCTGGATCTCTCACATAAATTGGAAGGAAAAGACTGCCAGAAAATATGTATGGTTGTTCCAGAAGAACTGTTTCACTTGGATATTATGATAAATGCATAGTTTCCTCAAAATCTCTCAGGATTCTTTCAGAATGGTGCACTAGTATTTCCCAGTTCTGCTGAGCTGATTTATTTAAAGTGGGGTTTTGCCATCTGCTAATGCTTCTAACTAAATGAAATCTGCAGGTGTAACGTAATTCCTAAACAGATGTCTAAAGTGAAAAATATTCTGAGGATGTATGTAAATAGCATTATTTACATAACTAGAATGATTTTTAAAATCTTAAAATGTTTTATATGATCGTACTCTTTCCACCTAATCTTTTCACAAATATTTAGCACATGATATGTCAGTCATATCACCAGAAGCTAGATTCAGATCTATATCAAGGATCTCTCTGCCTGTTGTAGCAATCAGAGAATTGTCAACAATCAGTGTTAAAAATTAGGGTGTGAGCACACAAAATGCTTATTTCAGCAAAGGTAAAAACTTTTAAAAAAGTATGAAGATGTACTCAAGAAAGATTACCAGTCCTCCTTGCATCATTGTTAATTATCATAATATTGTTGGACTGTTTAAACAAATACAGGGACCCTGCTAAATGTGGTAGTTGCTGTAAAACATTAAGTGAGAAAGTTTACTAATTTTGAAGATTTGAACAAGAGAAGGTCTGGAAGGAAAAACAGCAGAGAGATATGAAAAGTTTGGTTAGGGCTACTGATGAAGAGATAGCAATAAAACCAATGATTTCTGACCTGAGATTAGTTTGTGATGATTAGGCCAGGTGTTTTTCTTTGCCTGGTAAATTATCAGTTGCTTTTAGGGCTTCTAGGGAGAGTTCCAGTTTCTAGGGATGGATTCTGACATATCTTATGCTAGTGCCAATTAAGTGGCTTTCCTATTAAGAAAATTGATTAAGAAATGATGAGGCAAAGGAAGGGGACCTGGCCTGCCATTTCTTCCCTTGCAGATCACAATGTAATACAGTTAAGAAAAAACAATTCTGGCAGATTTCATTAGGCTTGGGTAAGTCAGATGCATCTTATATAGGACATACATTTCATATCGAGTCAGTGCTTAGTGGAGGCAAAGAGGTCAGCAGAAGCTGGCTCTTTCTTGTCTTTTTCTTTTCACAGAAACACTGCAAGAATCTAATTTTCTGCTTCTTGCATCGGCTAAAGGGGGCAGGGAGTGTCAAAACATATGAATTTCTTAGCAGGTTTGTCAATGTTTGTTAAAGGTCTTGATTCTCTTGATTTATCCTTTTGTGACTATCACAAAAAGTGAAAGCACTGGTAATTAGAGTTAATGAGCATTTAATTGGTTATGACAGTTTATTTCAATCAGCATTGTTGCTGTTTTCTTCTTTAACAAGAGAAAATGTTCTGGAAAGCTGTTGTAAAACATAGAGCCAACCTTGAGTTCTCTAGAGCTGTCTGAGAAGAGCAGACACAACTTGACCTTTACAAGAAGGGAATGTATTATTCTTAAAGGAGCCTTTAGCTCCCTGTTGGCTCTGCTGAATACATTTATATGTTTACCTAGAAGATTTTTGCCACCAAATACCTCTCTATAGGTGGTCCTCTCACTACATTTATGTTTACCTAGAAGATTTTTGCCACCAAATACCTCTCTATAGGTGGTCCTCTCACAGACCAAATACCACACTCATTTCCACAGTCTTTCCCAAATGTCTTGTTCTGATACACAGAGGTTACATAACTAATCAACCAATTAATCTTCTTTCCTTACTTCCTTCCCTCACTCTGATTTGTCTGCCCATCCTTCTGTCCTCTCTACTGTGTGTTCTACAGACCTCTGTATCTCTTGGAAATAAGTAAATAGGGTCAAACTCAGGTGGTAAATAGGTAACAAACCTGATTCTCAGAGTTCATAAAATGTGAAGCCTGAGTGTTGGTAAGTGGAACTTTCTAGTGTTAGTTTAACAATACTAGTTTCAGGAATTTGATACTGCATACAGTAATTCCTGTCAAGAACAAGTTATCTCTAGCATTCTACAGCAGAAAAACTGGACTTCTAAAATTTTATTCTAGACTTCTATGTCACTGCACCCATTCCCTAAATTTTTTTTTATATTTGATTTCATAATCTCTGCTCATTGTACTGCTCAAAAAGTATTACTTCATGCTATTTTATTAAAACAGATGCTAGATTTCTCAGCACAGCAAAAGTCGGGGCCTTAAAAATCCTAGACTGACTGACTGAGGTTAACAGAAGCTTTGTGAGATTTGTTATATTCATTTAACAGAATAATTAACTGCCATTGAATGCTAAGTCCATTATTATTATGAAATTTCATTTACATGTCATCAGACTTACCTAGGAGTACTATAGGCATGAAGTCTGACAAAGCTTCCCTCAGCTAAACACTTTCCCTTGTGACAGGCAGAATTAAATTTCTAATGAACAATGTTCTCCCAGAATACCCAAAGCTGTCTTACCATGTTCTTTTAACTCCTCTAACAGAAATACTGTACTCAGAATTGTAGTTCCCCAGATAATCATTAACATTATTGTTGAACTTCATTCAGTCTGCCTTCTGAAATAGGAAAATCCTCATTTAGCCACTTATAATATCACTGATATTTTTGCTACCAATTGACTGTTTACTGGAATAATTTTATTAGCACTTCTTGAATTCAAGTTACAATCACAAAAGTACAACAAATTGGTTTTATAAAGTTATCACAACAGTTCACTTGATAAAAGCACTTCTTCAATACTTCTTGCAGTCCTAAAAATCCTATTTCAAACAGGGTAAATAATGACTTATGAAGAGGTAAAGAGAATGTCTACAAGGACAATAGTACATGAATTTCATGTGTTGAAGAAAGATTCAACTGGAGAAGATGGTAGAGTCTGCAAGATCAAGAATGCTGTTGGTATTTGAATGCAATGAAAAACTAAACTGTGGATGTCTTTGGGACAGAATATTCTGGAGGTCAAATGTAAAAATGGGTTTGAAACAGGATCCAGAGCTCTAAGGCAAACCTATCTGTGGTGTATCTCCTTGCCTCTTATTAAAGGGCATATCCAAAACACCAAGGGAGTTTATAATCACAAAAGCCAAGTTTGAACAAGAGCTATAATAGCCAGCTTCTCTAAAACTTAAAAGTGACTGCAAAGTTAACTACTGATTCTAAACTCATTTGTTTATAGCTCTATTTTCTGGTTGCCCTGAAGTTTCCCTGAAGAGCATTCTATTTACCTCTTTTTCTTCTCATGTTTTTTTGTGATACACATTGTATTTACACCTGGTGGTGTAAAATTCCATGGAAGTCAATAAACTAATCACTCTTTGTGAGAATGCTGAAAAAAAAACAACAACAAAGCAAATTCTCTGTTCTTTAGTTATATAGGTGTATGTAGGTGTACTGTGTAACTAAATGTACAGTATTATGGTAAAGCATAAGAAAGGAATAATTTCCTAAAACCTTGTCTATGATTTTGTTATATACTCACTTCACTTTGCTCCTCATGACTCCTCCTTCCTCCACCTCTTTCTTCCCAGACATCCTCTGTTAAATGTGGAACTGTGTCTGGGTGACCACGTGTGTGCATGTATAAATGCAACCAAATTAAACTGCAGACTCACCTAATTGTGTACACACTAGAAATGGCACTCTAAGAAGAATATGAGGAATCTCAGAGGAATAGTTTATATTGCAAAAGTCAATGATGATAATTCCAGATAAATCCTATTTTAAGACTGGAGTTAATTTAAAGGGCAGAAGGCTGGCAAAAAATAGAAAAAAAAAAAAAAAGCCATGAGTAAACTTTCAGTTATTTAGTTTTGTCTTATAGATCAGTTGTATGGGTCAATGAATATCAGAGACTGACAGCCAAATGCTATCTGTGCCTATAATGAGGATAACCAGAACTACAGTTAATTTAAATCAGTCTTTTGCAGGTTATTCTGATATCCAGTAACCTGTTTTTACTCAGATCCTATAATCCTATAACATTTTTATTCTATTTTGGCTATGGAGAAGCAATCTATTCTTGAGCTTTGAGATGGTGTATCTCTGAATCATGCAGCTGAGCCCTGATCATATTATCTATGATCATGGTAAAAACAGAATTTCTCTTTACCATTTCTGTATTTCAAAAACATTTTTTAAACTAGGTGGATACAAAAAGTTGTAATTTTATAGGGAACAGACATTCACAACAGTTTATATAAGAAAACTTTGATTCACCATGATGATAATGACCCAAATTTTTTGAATTTGTCTGAAAATTTCAAACAGCATAGAAATCACCTGTTCACCTACATTATTAAGTACAGACCTGTAATAACTAAATCATATAAATATAATCTGAAAGTTAAAACACAATGAAATATAATTGTGTCTGTTATGTCTGTTATGTGCAGACCTTAAAACCTATAGTCAGGAATAATTCGATTTAGGTAAAAAAGAAATAACTAATTAAAATAATTCCCAAGCACTTCTCATGCTGAACACTACAGAAAAACAATCTGGTGAAGCAATTTTCCCGTTCAGAATGTCATGAAAATGTGATGTTTCATAAAACATATTTCAGTTTTAACTAAACATCCTTAGGAAAAATGTCGAAGTGCTGGAAAGTCAGGAGGAGAAAAACACTTTGATGTTGTGCAATTGATGGACTGAGCTGCTATTGTAGGATGTAGAAAATCTTTAGTGGGTAAAAAGAATCACTGAAAAATTGGACCAGGCACATTCAGCATCACTGGTCCCAGAAGATTTGTCCTCATGACTTCAGTGATTTCTTCCATTTTCCTTAACAATACCAATTGTTCAAATTTCTCATCCTAGCAATATTTTCTAGAACCCTGAGCAGTCACTGCCACTACTTTTCTCAGGACTGTTGTAACCTGTCATATTTTTTAAAAATTCAGGAAACTATATGAAGCTTTACTGTTGGGGCTTGTTCTTCTGGAGTGCATTGGAAGGATAACTCTCCACTTTTATTCAAACATCAAGTCTGCTGCTTCAATGGAGAGCCAGACATATGTTTTTTGTGTTATCTATTGATTTCTCTCAGGTCCTGAACATAATTGCCCTAAATATACTCATAGCATTCATCCTAAAAATAACCAATATAAAAAGATGCTGACTTTTTCCTGACAGGTGTGATTCATGAGGAGCAGCAGTGTGATGACTGGAAATTTTCCCAGCCAAAGTGATTACAGTGACAACCTCACTATATGGGATGAACTGACTGAACAGCTGTTTTTACATTTACTCTTTATACATGCACAGCTGGCAAATACCATCTTTTGGATAGGCAGATGGATGTCTGTTTGTTTAGGGGGGAGATAACATATTTATCATGCATCCGCTGTCATCTCCTGAGACTATGCATTGCAATAAATATTAAACATAAAGCTTCAAATTATCAGAGAAAAAAGAATTTTAAGTCTCTGTGTGGGGTGCTGACAGGGTTACAGCTTGAAACACTGATTACTGCTGCAGTTCTGCAAGACTTGTGCAAATATTATTAATAGGGACAGGCTGAGATTACTAACAGTAAGGGAAGCAATCTGATGGCATGGGCACAAAAAGATGAGGAAAATGTAGGATTTGAACTGCCAAGACCTTCAGCTGCTTTTGTGGGGTGAACTGAGTGCATGCTTACCCCTGATGCCACTACCTGTGAAAGGGTTACCCTGAGCTACACAGAAGGTAAATGCAATCACATCCACCTGCACTGTGAAAGCTAACACAGCATTACAGAATAGATTGGGTTGGAATGGACTTTTAAAGGTCATCTAGTCCAACACTCTGGTGATGAGCAGGGACATCTTCGAGTGGATCATGTATCTCAAAGCCAACCTGTCCAACCTGACCTTACATGCTAAGTGTTTTCTCCAGTGTGGCCTGCAAACCCAATTTAGCCAGTTGAAGTGAGTGATATATTCTAAAATGGTGACAAGACCTGTCCCATTATAAATTATTCTCATAGTGGAATGTGTTATCTCAAATTCTAACCTCTTTGAGGTGGTGTCTGCAGTAGCTGATGATTTAGTAACTGCAGGTGCCATCACCGTGCAAGTAATTTACAAAGATTTCTTTAACTTTAGCAATAAAATAATATGAGACCTGTCCATAGACAAACCTTCAGCTCCACAGGTTTTCCAGAAATACAACGCTTCTGAAAACTGTCTCATTTTACCTATCTGTGCTCTCAGTACTGAAAAAAATTCTCATTTTATTTAATGCACATGGTAAAAACTTGCGAGGTCACGGGGATTTATGCTAGCAGATTTGGCGGCCTTTTAATATTTACTTAGGCTATAAAATATAATTTGAATTTTGGAAGTATTTGTCATTGTGTCTAAGGTGGATAAAGGTATGTTTATTATAGCTGTATTTGCTATGTGTGATTTACATTGTTATATGTTGACTTTTCATTTCCTCAAATGTCACAGTTGCATTTTTGTCTTTCTAACTTCCTCGAAGTATAGAAAGTTAAATATTTTTTTCACACTGATAGCAATCAAATCTTGTTACAGTCTTAGGATCAGACTGCTATACCTACCAACCGATGGCTTATTTTTTGAGAATACTGCATGATACCTTCTATCATCGATGTAGTCTTATCCAGCACACCCAAAACTTCCATTGTGTAGCCCATACTCAAGATCTATGTTTATACTACATTAAACTAGCAGCCTGGGGAATGGCTACAAACAAAATCTATTCTTATTTTTTTCTTTTTTTTCTCTTTCCTCCCTTCTCTTCCCCCTTATTTTCTGTGGGGGGAAATTCTTCTCCTGGGCATTTCTTGAATATTCTGAAGATTGTGCCTGCAAGTTTTGAACAACATCCTGAAAGAAGAGTTCAGAGGAATATTAAGAGATGGTTTAAACACAGTCAATTTTTTTCTTTTCTCCAAAGCATAATTATTTTCCACAATTTTTTATTTTAACTTCTCCCACCTAGTTGTATGGAAGATGACTGGTTTATTCAATGCTAATCCTGAGGCATTAGCTTTTCAATTTTAAGCAATACTGGTGTGTGTGTGTTTCTTCTTGTTTATATGGGTGTTCTATATACATTATTATACCACTCAAGGTACTTCCATTGATTTAGACACTATTTTGTTTGAATAGGTCACACTAATAAATTATCTAAATCACTAATTTCCAAGCCTTTACAGCTATTAAACACACTAACCCATTTTTTATCAGCTGTATGCTTTACCAGCAACATTTTTTTTTTTTTAATTGATTTTCAAATCACAGACAGAAGTATTGAATGGTCAGAGCCTTTCATAAAAATGGATCCAGGGAAACTCATGCCTGATTTATGCAGGGAGTCACAGCCCAGTCACATAATCTTTGCCAAAGAATTGCAAACACTAGGCAGAGCAAATGTACAATTCGCTACATCCCCATGCCTCCTCATCTCTGAGGAAACTCCATTGGGTGATGCCTGGACAACTTTATGCACAGTACATTACCTTATTTATTTCTGTGTCTAAATTTTAGATGATGAAAGTTTCTTACTAGGTGCATGCATCAAGAGCTCAGACACTTTGGGCCCTTTATACCACTGCTGAAACAATAACAATTACAGCTGGCCATATAGCAGAGAGAGTATAGAAGCTATTTGCAGGAAATTGGCCTTCCCATTAGCTGTCACTTAGCCTGTACACAGATTAGATTCTGTAATTCTCTAAGTAAACCGGGAATATTTACGAAGCTACTGAAGTTCTTCACTTTCTGCAAAATCCAGAAAAATCTGTCTTTTCACCGGTGCCTCTGAGACCTTTTTATGTAGCTGCCTAAATACATTCTTAGACACCACTAAGGTGTTAAAATTTTGGCTGGCATTCAGACAAAATCAATCAAAACCTCATAAAAAACAAAGGGAGCATGAAAACAAATATTTACAGCACAATGGGCTAAGTGTTTTGAGGAGTAAGAATTGTTCTTATATACCTAGTCTTCTACACGTGTGGTCTGATTTCCCAACTAGCAGCCAAAATATCTGAGATCTAAGCAGCATCATGGCATAGCATTATAGGGATGCATCACTCACAGAAAGTAAAAAAAGGATATCTTGCAATTTTGCTGCCTTCCAGTCTCTGGTGTGGGCAGATGTAACATTTGAGATCCATCTATCCTGGAAAAAAAATTTAACACCGAAGGCATCTAATGGCAAGGTTGGGAAGTCAAATGACAGATGCTTGAGAAGCCAAACAGCAAGGGAGTTTGAGAGTTCAGACAGCAGATGCATGGCAAGGCAAAAGGGTTCATTTGAGAGAACACCTGCCATTTTTCATGCACCTGTTTAATTTTTGAACTATAATATTTCTATATGTGAGGAAGCAAAACCAAAGCCAGAAACCCAAGAGGGTGAGATTTCAGGGTTTTTTATTTGGGACTATCAGTGTAGTTGCTCTCCTGAAATCCTTAGTGTAATCAAATGAAACAGCTGTTTGCACTGCTGGATCTTTTCAGACTGGGAAAAAAGGGGTAAACACTTCTAATGCAAATATCAGGCTTGCCTGCCTACACTTGCTGCAATGATTCTGTTATTTAGCCACTTACGGTGGCAATTGGTGCAGAAAATCTCCAGAGCAAACAAGGCTTTAATTAATAATCAGTTATTTTCTGCAATAAGTAATTGGGAGGAAGCTCATTTTAATGCCTAGACTTGAATATATCTTTGTGGTGTGATAAAGAAAGTGTTTTATTCAACTGCTTTATTAATATTTCCTGTATATCTGTATGTCAGTCTTTAGGATAATGCTGTGTTTTTCACAGCTTTGATAAAGAGAAGGAATAGAAATGTGAAGTGGTACTAATCATTAGGATGTGTTGGCTTATTGTAAAATCCAGTGACTGAGAATTTTAATGACTTTTCACACTAAATATAAATAATCCCTAAAGGGAAGTTGGCGTTGCTATGAATGCTTGCTTCACAAGCCCATAAAAAATGGAAGATTGTATCTAGCACATTACAGGAAATTATTTTATTTCTCGAAGCCCTGAGCATTGAGACATAGAATTACAATATAGAAAATGTGTCTGTATAAAATTAAAAACACGTTCATCAATGCCTCAGAGTCCATATTTTTAAAAGCTTATTCCATACTTAGAAAATTTTTCTTTACTATCTATATAAACATTTATTAAAAATGAGTGCTTTCTATGAAGAAAACAATGTGTTTGAGAGGACCAGGATACAAATCTTCCACAGCCATACTGACCCAGGCTGCTGGATGGGAGTAAACCTTTTCCTGTTTGTGTGTTCCCCTGGTTTACTTTGCCTGTATGAAATAAAAACTTATGTGACATACTTGGACTGACTGAAGTGTTCAATTGCTTTAGTATTGGTTCAGCTAGTTCGTTTGATGAATAAACTCTAAAAAGTGTAACCAAATAGCCAACTAACCGTAAAAATACATGAGAGAATGTGTGAAAACACATTAATCTAGACTTGCTCACATGCCAAAATTATTTTCTCTACATTATCCTTTTTTTGTCCAATTGTACTTTTTCATATAGTATTTCTGTTGGTTTTAAAGCTCTGTTTATAGGTAGAATGAATTTTTTTTCCTATTGGTATCTACTTCCATTTCCACTTTGGTTTTGGTAACATTTTATACAATATAATAAGTATTTTAGCAAAAGATAAGAGTTTAAGATCAATGTTATTTTAAGTATAAATATATCAAGCAAAAAAATTTTATCATACAGCCATGGCAGCTATCAAAAAAATATAGCAACAGATTATATCCCTTCTGCTCTTGAGTGGGTTGAAAGTTCTACCAAGTAACTTCTCCACGCTTCTTTGTGAAAGCTAAATGATGTTGACTGCAGAGTTCTTCCCCATGAAACATGATGACCTTCATGGCAGATACTTGAAGTAACTGTCTAAATTTTCTTACCTGCTTTTAAGCACATAACAGAGTTTAAATTACTTTACAAAGATTAGAAACCAGACCTAAATACAGAAGTTTCTCTTTCCTGCTTCCACTCTCATATTTTCTTCTTCAAAGAACTTCATGTTTTCAACTCCTCTTCAGTGGTATCTATTTATTTCAGAAGTTCATATCCTTTATTTGATATATTCTAAAAAAATGAACCTATGTGAAATATTCTAGAATAGAAGTGGTAGAATCTTTCAAGCAAATTTTAGGGATAGATGTCAAGTTGTCAGTCTAGTGGTCACAGAATGTAATTTGTATATCTCAGAAGTCCCAAATGTTGAAAGAAGGCTGTCTTGGATAGGAGGACTGGATGGTTTTCTCTCACAGGTATTTTCAAACCATAACTTTATTCTTATATGCAATTGCTATTTCAATTCTGGGTTGCAGAGATGAAGTATACACTTACCAAAATACATCAGGGTTCATCAGTTTGACAGCTGCATGTACAAATTATACTGTTACTCACATGCATTGTGTTAAAACAGCTTAAACCATAAGGGTTTTAAATATACATCGATCAGGGAGGAGTTGATTGTAAGGCTATATCTCTGCGTGGCTTCCTATGATGCAGATGTTAGGTAATGGAGTTTAAAAAAATGAAGTTAAAAGTGAAAAATGAAGTCAAAGACGTAAAAAAAAAAAAAAAAAAAAAAAAGCTGCATTCTAATAGTGATGCCAGTTTCCAAGCTAGCCCATCTCTCATTCTCTAATGTGTGACTCATGATGAAAATAGACCAGGTGAATTGCAATCAGCCAGTAGTTATTTTTCTTCAGAAAAGGAACCTTGGTTGACTTGGAGATAACTGCAATGTTGGTGCCAAAAGCAGAGATCACAGAATCACAGAATGTTTTGTTGGCAGGGGCCTCAAAAGATTGGGTCCACCCCTCTGTAAGAGCAGGACCACCTACTGCAGGTCACACAGGAACATGTCCAGGTGGGTTCTGGATGTCTCCAGAGAAGGAGACTCCACAACCTCACTGGGCAGCCTGTTGCAGTGTTCTGTCACGCTTACAGTGAAAAAGCTTTTTCTTATATTTTCACGGAACCTCCCATAATTTTAGAAATCAGAAAATATGCAGGATAGGACGATTTGACAAAACTCAGTCACCAGCCTCTCAGACAAATGCAGGACAACCCAAGGGTTGTACTGTGAACAGCATTTCTGCTGACTGATTCAGTCCTATGCTTCTTCAACATCTGTCAAGTAACTTCACTGTCTAACACTCTTTTTTTTTTTTTTCTTTCCATCCTCTGTCACCCTTTCAAATAATAAATGTGTCTGTCTTTCCTCTCACCAGCTCCTATGAGAATACCTCTAATCTTCCATCATTTTTCTGTTAAAGAATTATATCATGCTTGTAAATCATGGCTTGCTATTAAACCAAGGTTTTTCATTAGGCTTGCATTTCAAACCAACCACATCATCTTTTATACATATTTTCTTTTTAAAATAAAAGTTTGGGATGTCTAGAAATTATTTTAAATTCTGATTTTTTTTAAGGTTTAAATGTATCCCTATCCCTTTGAGAGAGAAAACAGATTTGTATGTCTATGTCTGCTTTGTGTAAACTTCTGTTTGGTTACTTTGGGGAATAAAAAACATGAGAAAAAATGAAGAGTCCCCAGACAGGTCTGGTACCTCAGTAATTTCACAGAAATGCTGGAGACAAAGATAAGCAACACCAGCAGTAAGCTATTGACTGCTCTCAGTGTTATTCGCTGGAACTATCCAAATATCTATCATTAATTAAAGATTCATTAGGCCATGAAATCAACTTGTATCCCAATGGAATAGGTAAGTTACCCAGAATGGCAGAGACTGGATAAAGTTCCCATTCTAAATAAAAAAAGTTCCATGCTCAATAGTTCTATGCTTAATATTACGACTAGACTACTTGCTATTCTGAGAAGTGTTTCTGTCTTTTTTGTAGGTTTTACCAGAAATTCCATCCTGGACCAAAGGATCAGTTTCAATTAATCAACATTTTCCAATGAAAAATCCCCTAAAGGACATTTAAAAACCATGATAAGCTCTTAGTGTTAGTTATTGGCCTATCCTAAACATTTTCAGAAGTGTCATACAGAATATTTAATACAGATGGGAATAATTAACACATGATGCAATAGATGAAGTTCAGGTAGGGTATAGATATGATATGAATTCAGTAGAAATTTTATCCAGGCTCAAAATTCAACATTACTTTTAGAATTAATTTCACGCCTTTAATGGTCTTCTATAAAATTATTTTTGGATGGTATGAAAATTACCTTTTGGAGGTGAAAGTCTCTCACCAGTGTCAGGAGAGATGCCTTAGATGACTAGCCTAGAAAAGATATGTAACTTTTGGATTAATTCCACTCCACATAATTATCTGACAAATGCTTAAAAAGACTCAAAAAAGAAGAGTCCTGCAAAGTAAGGCTTGCAAAGTGGAAACTTCATTTAAAAAAAGCACAGGTGAGGAAGCATAAAATGTCCTTGTGAAGGGTTCTTAAGGTTATATCTGAAAGATAGTTAAACTACAATGAAATACGTGCTTGCTAGCTCATTACTTCTATATCTGTGGGCACGGATTTTTCCTGAGCCACTTTCATCAGAACAATGAACTAGGCAGCCTGTATGAATTCACATACAAAGAAAGCACAAACAGGGAAGTTTACAGCACACAAAGTGAATGTGGTCAGTAAGAAGAGGAACCAACCTTTGCAATCAGTAAGAAATGTTGAAGCTTTCTGAAATCTAATAATTCCTCCTGCATTGTTACAGGACAGAATAAAGGGGTCAGAGCTGGCTATAATGTGACTCTTTTTTTCAGTGTGGGTCATGCTGATCATAATACCTTTATTGCCCTGTTGCTGTGGATCATCTAAAATGATCAGTGTGACCAGCTCTTTTCTTTCCCCTCTGAAGGTTCTTAGGTGAAGAAGAAAGTATTTATCATCAAAGTTATTTCAAAGAAAAAAAAATTTTTTTTTTTAAATGGCTTAATCATCCTTCTTGCTTGAAAGTGTTTTTAATGTAGAAACATGATCAGCCATTTATCTTTTTGTCAGCTAAGCATATACTATTGAATACCATTATGTAAATATACATCATTTCAGTACAACCATTAAATGTAGCGTGTAAATTATAACAAGCAGCCCTCAAATGGGAAATAATTAACTTCTAGTGCTCTCAGCACCTTGTCCTCTTAATATTTACTGAAACTTTCTAACTCTATTATGAAAAACCTTCTCTTGTGACAAGAAATAACGTTATTATTATAACATCTTCTGTTAATGAGTTCGTTTCCTCCTTCCATACGTGTAAAAATGTAGTAAATATGTATTTACTGGTATAGCCACTGGTCAGAATGAGGAGGGATGAGCCATTTAGTGCACTGACATAATGAGTGATAAATGATGAAATAACAGCATGACAGCTCCTCGTCCTACACTTCTGATACATCTAAATATCATGTTCCACAGGGACTTGAGAGGTGTCTAGTGAACCTACTGCTCAAAGCAGGGTCAGCAGTGAGATCAAACCAGGTTGTTCAAAGACTGGGTCTGTTAGGCTGCCAGGACTGGTAATGTAATGTCACCCTGAGTTAGCTTTAGCTGAAGTGTTTGTCGGGTAAGTATGTAGAAGAGATACAGAGGACTTTTAATCAACATTTAGCATAGAATTTTAATCTAAGTTTAAAGGAGAAAACATTACAATAATATAATACAAAAAGAGAAACATTATAATATATTCTAGGCTGTTGGATTGTTTAAATGGTCCCTGGTACAGTTTTGTTAAGTAATTCTCCAGCAGAGCTAGTAAGGCAGCTGTAGTTAGGGACCCTTCCCAACAGGACCTACAGATAAAGCCACTCAGGTGCCTACAGGTCTGAAACAGGCACAGCCAGACCGTGTCAGCTTGACTCAAAGCCAAGGAACCATCCTCACTGCTGTGGAGATTACTACTATAGCTACAGCACAAATGAGATAAGGCACAAGCAAGGAGTAAAGAGAGAAGGAAGAGAAGGCACAGTAAAAATATGTTAGTTTGCTGAGGCACAATGTCACCTACATGTGCAGCCACTGACCACTGACTGCTGAGGAATTCTCTCTGGATGACTGTGGAGACATTTTGGTGCAGGAGGGTTATCTGAGACCCTTACCTTTGCCACAGGCCAAATCTTGCTCCCTTTTCTGATGTTATAGTAAATGAAGAAGCTATCTCAGTTAAAACATTTTCCCTGACATTCAGTAGATAGCTAAATTATTTAGCAAATGGACTGAAAAAAATGTTCCTGGCCCTTTAAATGCTGTTCAGAAACTGCAAATGTGAAACCACTATTGAAAATTCATCTTTTCTGAAGTGTGGTTAGAATAATTTAGTTGTAGGCTTGTGTAGAGGGCAAATTAAGTTATTTATAGCATGGGCAGCAGCTGACAATATAAATTTGGCATTACTTGTTTGCAGAGTTCAGCCTCCTCAGATCTTGCTCGCTTTGCTGGCTGGCAAAGAGGAATAAGGAAGAGATGTCATCCTGTGAGGGAATGATCTTTTCACCAATCTTTTTTTTTAAGTTATCAACCCACAGATGTAATCACTGTTTTCCCCTCTAGTTTTCAGCCCAATATGAAGAATATTCTTCTGCTGATACTTTTTTTATTGCCTTGTTCAGCCTTGTGTCAGAAACTACTTTTTTGACTATGAGTTTGTAAACGCCATTCAAATAAAGATACAATTATAATTGTTTCCAAAATGGAAAATGTGGCAGCAAAAGTCTAAATTCTAGAGTCAGCCAGTTATGTTGCACAGAACAGAGATCAAAATAGGGTTTAGTTTCCTAAACCTATGAATTCACATTACAGCCAAGGTACAAAAATGAGAGGTAGACTCATGACCAGTCCTAGGTCATGAGTACTTTTTTTCTGACAGATATATTTACTAGTAAACTCAGCTTCAAAGAACTAAAGAAAAGGAAAAATGTACCATTCTGTTTATTGTTATAATATATACTATTTCTGTGTAAACTGACTGATCTTCTGTGGAAGAAGGAGTTCATTAGTAACCTAAAAAATTATATGATAATGTTTCTTTTTTTAATAGCCTGATGTTGCAAAATTGAGATTTATTTAGGATATTTAAGGTTTTTAACTCCTTCATTCCATTGTTGGGAAGTTTACATAGAGATACAACTGTCATGACTGGAAAAGAGTTCTAAGATCACTGCATCTATCTGTCAGCCAGGAAAAAATCAACATGCCACTAGAGCATGTCCTGAACTGCCTATCTACAGTCTTATTTCTGTGAAGTATTGTTCAAGTGGGACTTATTTGAGCTAACTTTAGCCATGCAAATATCAGTTATTACCTCACAGAATAATTTAGGTTGGAAGCAACCTCTTGAGGTCAGCTAGTCCAAGCTTCTGCACAGAACTCCCAGCAGGATGTGCAAGTCTTGAACAAGTAGATTCTCATGCACCATCAAGGATGGAGAGTTCTCAGCCTCTCTGGGCATCCTGTGTCATTATTTGACCACCTGCATGGTATTTTTTTTCCATATAGCTAATCAGAATTTCCCACGTTCTCAATTTCCTCTGTTGCCTCTCATCTTACTGCTGCCCATCTCTCATAAGAGTCTCTCTGTTCCTTTTTTTGTGCTCCAGCTGGGTAGCTGTAAACAGTACTGAGCTCCCTTGTGAACCTTTGTTTCTCCAGGATGAACAGATGTACCTCAACCTCTTCTGGGATGCAATGTGTTCCAATCTCTTGGCCAGCTTAGTGGCCTCCACTGAACTTGCTTCAGTATGTTAATAATTTTTTTGTAATGAGGCACCCAAAAAGAACACAGTTTATGAATTTCTTGTGAGGCCATTTCTCCAGATGGCCCAGGTCATTCTAACTGGCAGCCTTCACCATGTTAACCACCCCCCCAGTTTGATGTCATCTGTAAACTTGTTGAGGGTGCCTTCTGTCTCATCATCCAGTATGCTAATAGAGATACCAAGTAGCATTGGTCTCATTTAATCTCAATGAAATGTTTGGATTTCTTCTGTGTTTAAGGGAGAGAGATGTCACTCCAAAAAAATTATTCATCATACCTCAAGCCTCTGTCTAAACGACTCATAAAAGAATGAACACAGTTTAATTTCTTGGGTGCTGACTGAGATTTTGTTTATGTAACAGTTTTAGTCTGGAGCAGATGTATATGAGACCAGTGCAGTTAAATTGGATTCATACTGCTTTAACTGACAGAGAAATCTTCTTTTTGTTAACTTCTGTGTAAGAAAATCCTTCAGGTTTTGTATGATTGATGGTCATTTTACTGGGTAAAAAAGCAATAAGATTAAACTAGTGGTTTACAGCTCTTAACTGTTTTATATTTAGTTGTCCACTCAAGATGTACACAAGTAATTTGCAATGATTCAGTCAATTAATTAGGTGTGGTAGGTAGTACATAGTGCGTAGAAGTTTTCTTGTAATAGGGATGAGGAATTTGTGTTTGTGAGATGACAGCTGACATTCAACCACTGGAAAAAAACTTTCTTCTGAGTAAATATCCTCCTGCATGAGCCAATCCATGTATTTGGATTGGAATTAGTTTCTCTTAGATATCAGTACAGAAAGACTGTTTTAATCCATCCGTGACAGATGGCAGGCCAGTCATTGGTCCACCTTGCTGTCATGTCTCTACCCTTTGATAGTATTTGCCAGGATAGCTCTCAAATCTGTGCCCAGACCCTGACATTTTGAAATAATCAACCTGGTATATAGAAGAAATGCATTTAGACAAATTAATCAAATGGCTTTCATGAAGGAACATTTTCTAAGGTTTGTTCAATGAGAAATTCAGAGTGAGAAATATTATTGCTGACAAAAACCTCAGTAGATGAACAGTGTTGAGATCCAGAATGCTGAGCAAGGATAAAAATCAGAAAGACAGGATTTTATTTTTTTTTACCTGTAGCAAAAGAAGAAAAGGTCACTTGCCAAAAAAGACAGCTGAAATGGAATTAGTTTTCAAATTATAAGATTAAAGAGTGTTTGCTTGAAGAGACTGTTATTATAAAGTGTGTAAAGAAAGAGAAGAGATTAAAACATATGGAAGATCTAATCAGAGCAAAGATAAACTGTGTATCCTATAGGTTATAAGGGTTTCTGTGAGTTTGGTTTGCCAGTGGAGTTTCATAAGCCACAAATGTCTGAAATCTTATTTTCAAATAAGAGGTTTTTTCTTATGTGCAGGAGGAGCTCACCTCTTTTTGATTTGGTGCAAGATGATAAAGGAGCAAAGCTGCCACCAGACAGAGGAATGAAAAATTACTTAGAGAAATTTCTCAGACATAAGTTGGGTGTTTTTCAATGTCCAGGCCAGATTCTGTTGCCATTTCAGTTGGTGTAAATCCTCAGTACTTGTGGCTAAATGTTCTCCTTTGCTATTTACAGAGGAGTTTGTGTGACTATTTGCATTGCTTTTTAATAAAAGAAAGTACTTACCATATGCAAATCCGGCATTTCATGGTAAACAATGTACCCTCTGAACCACAGGGCATCACATCTCCTGCTCTCTGTTGTCAAGTGGCTTTCAAAACATGGCAAGGCTTTCTGCAATATTCGAGTGTATTAACCCTTCAATTTCCTTTTTTAATTATTTGCTTTCTCAAAAGTATTCAGGCTCTTAAATTGAGTGACAAAAAGGAAGAAATGAAGTTTTATGTACAGGAAAAGTCTGTCCATCATGTTTTGTTATGCTGCTGAAATATTTCCATGTCTCCCAGGCTGCTCTCTGTGCATTCAGCCTCTGTCTGCAGTTCTGCATGATGTGGCTCTGCCTCAACTTCTAGACTTTGCATTTCACTTCATATCATTCCTCTAGCCTGCCAATGAAGGTGGCTGAAGAGCAGCACATTCACTTCTCCACCCAAGTTTCAGACAGTAGCTTTTGCCCGAGTCATTAGTGAAGATATTAAAACAGTCAAAACCCAAACTTATTCTAATTCTTTTTTCTTGTCTGTTAAATTCTCCTCACCTTTAGACTGAGTCTGCTGTCCAACAACATTGTGCTTCTGATCTGATACTGGGTTTGTTTGGGTTTAGGTTTTATTTTTTAAGCAGTTTTTTTTCCTAATCTTTCTCATAGACAGTCCACACTTTCTACAACCATAGATCAACAGAGTGGTATTTACTTTTTTTTTTTTTTTAATTTATTCTTCCATAGCATATTGAGTATTTGGACACGTTTTCTTCTAAGGGAATTTTTTAATGCTTTCAAAACCACTTCTGAAACATGATTTGTGACTTTAGTGTGTATGAATGTTGATGTAGTTTTTCACTTGTGGGGATATGTACAGAAATGCGGGACTGGTGTGATTTCCAGATAATGCAAATGAACTTGTTTCACTGTTTTATTCTCTATATCTACCTTCCCAGTTATGTATATTTCATAACTGCTACATGTAGATGTTATATAGTGCAATCCCCTTGAGGAAGAAAAAAAAGTCCTTGGAAACACTAGCTATTACCTTTGGGCTTTATGCAGTGCTCCTCAGTCATTTGTTAGCCAGGAAAATTCCCATTAAAATTAAATTTATATATAGGAGTAAGTCAGTTAGATTGAGGTACTTGAATAGTTCACCTATAACCCTATGAATGTCTATTATTCAGCCTGAAAAGATAACCCTAAACTCCAAGCAGTCATATTTCACCTACCCATGTTTTAAGAAATATTGCATTCATTTTCTTGACATGAACCCAAGTAGCTTGAATCCTACTTAAAATGTCTTCAAGAAAATTTTCAAGATACTAATTCAACCCATTTTTCATGTACTTTTCAATCCCGAGTACTATAGGAAGGGATTCAAATTATGGATATCTATCATCAGAGAAGTGTGGAACATGCATTTAATTATCTCTGTAGCTGTGAACTGAGACAGTGTGAGTCTCTGATACGAAGACATGAGAAATAAAAGAGCTTGAGAGTGCCTGACCCACCATTTTACAGCTACATGCTTTTTGTCACCCACCAGTCAGAGTCCTGCAGGTGGCCACCAAAGTGGTGCTTAGGAGTGTTTTACATCTCTCTTTGAGAAGATCATGTGATTTTGTGATTTTTATGATTTTTGGTTTTTAATACAAGCCAGTTCCAGAGCAGCTGATGTACTTAGGGAACAGTTTAGGCTAAAAGAGAGCTGGAGGTTTCAGATTGCCCATTCTCCACTATTCATGGACATTTTATGGCCCTTTTTTAGAACTTGATTTTTTAATCTGTAGAATATGTGCTTTAAGGAAAAATGTTGCTTTGGCTATTAATGAACTAGGCAACTCTTCTTAAAATCTGTTCCTAATTTGTCTAACTTCATCATGCTTTCTCACAGTATCTAATTACTTCTTTCATCTCCTTGTGTCTTCCATTCTTCCATCCAGTTCTTAGCAAATGCTGTTCTCAACTTTTATTGACTTGGTAGGCGTGATTCCCATTCAGTCTCTTTCATTATCAGCCCAATAACTGCAAAATGATTCACATCATCTATCTTAGCTCTCTTCTGCCTTTTGGGCACATTTGTCAGGTGATCCCTTTTAAGAGTAAAGAATCCCTCTTCTCTGTTGCACTCTGTGTTCCTCCACTGAAAATATTCAAAGTTCACTGATTATTTTCAGGGAGTGATGGATATGTGTGTATATGTATATATATATATATACACACACACACACATATACTCTTTTTTTGTTTGGTTGGTTGGTTTTTGAGAGAGAGAGGGAAAGAAATAGAAGATGAGCATTCAAGGCAGAGAAAGAAGATGGGAAAAAAGTGAGAAGACAGAAGGAAGTAAATTATTACTAAGAATATAGTACTGCACAAGAAAGGCTACATTAATTTTAGACCTAAAATGGTAATTCCATGTGATGTTGCAGTGAATCATGTAAGCAGATTTGTGTTTCTTCTAGCTCAGAGATCTCTGGACTGCACTTCATTGCAACAGAAAGCAATATAGATGTGTTCAAGAGAGCACAGCTTGGTTAGTCTCTTAAAACAAAGGCTGAAAAGTGACATAATTGATTCTTATAAGCAAACTCAGGAGAATAAATAACAGGGAAGAGAAAAATTAAGCCAGAAGATAATGTCACTTCAAGAACAAATAGATATGGATCACCAAAGAATAATCTGAAAGCAAAAACTAGATTGTTTTTTCTAACAGTTAGGGAAGGATGATGTTATAATAAGATACCCAGACTATTATTGAGGATAAAGAAAGAAATAAAACTATGAAGAGTAAGTTCTCAACCCTATTTTTCTTTTCTTGTTTAAAAGATAACATATTTTGGATAAAGTCTCTAATTCTTGATCCTAAATGTAAGTCACGCCTAGCATCGTCAGATGCAGACATAGAGCTAACAAATACTATTTTTTATACCTTTCCTTACCTTTTCCATAAGCATCCTGATGTTCATTAGGTCCATTTTTAAGTATTAGTTATAGGTACAGAGGAGATCTAAGATAAGATGGCCTGTGATGAGAAAACACAGAAGTGATACAAAGGAGGTAAACTGAGGTGGTGTATTATAATCTTTAGATCATCAGAAACTTTTTCTACTAGAAAATAAAGCTTCAAGGTTGCTAAATGATACATTTATTAAGTTAGACTTTTACGTCATAATCAATAAATATTTCAGCAGTTCAAGTGTAAGGGGAAGGATGGGTCAATAGCATTTCCATGAACATGGTATACACGGATCTTATACACGGGGAAATCTTTCCTATTCTTGAAAGCTTCCCTGCCTGCATTTACAAATATTGATACACAAGAAAAAATAAATTTTAAAAAAGGCAATTCTTAAATAAGTGAATTTTTTCACAATCAATGGCTTCTTTTGCAACTGTGATTTGATTCACCTAGTAGAGTAAAGTTTTAAAGCCTTTATAAAGTTTGTGGCTCAGTGTTAATGGTATGTGTATGCAACAGCTGAGCCACTCTCAATGTCTGTTTTGAAACTCCTACGCTTACTCTTTTTTTTTTTTAGCATAAACAATGTTAGCCTGACAGTTCAGTCACAAGATCTTTCTCATTACAGGTGTTATGTTTGGATTAGAGTAGACTGGGCAATAATTTATCTTCGAGTGGAGAAAGGGAGAAGTAGTGCTTTATCAAAATTTCCTCTCAGTTCCATCAGTACTTTGCTGACTTGCACTTAATTCAGACTCTATTTTAGTTTCACATAGCTTCCCAGGTTTCTCCCTCTGTCTTATTCTGTAGGGTTCTGTCTTTGGCAGGTCATAACTTGGGTCATTACATTTCCCCCTGGGCAGTACCAGATGCTTTCTTCTATTTGTCTTATTCAACTTCTTATTCAACTGTTATGAAGTTTGCCCATAGGTAGCAAGAGTTTATTACTTTTTCCCCTAGTGTTTTTTTCTTTCTTTTTTTTCTTTTTTTCTCTTTTTTGTTTATCCTTTTTTCTTTTTTTTCTTTTCTTTTTTCTCTTTTCTTTTTTTTTTTTCTTTTTTCAGCTGCACCATGTCAGAGTGTGCTGCTAAACTATCGGAACTTCTGCTTCATTGATTTCTTTTAGAAGCCATTTGCATGTATGTTGTTGTCAGAGCATCCACAGTATTATTCTCAGTCATATGCTGACTAAAATCCTTTATTTTAATGGTACAGTATCTATTCACCTCTCTGCTGCTTGACCCTTGCCTTGAGCTCTGTGTATTTCTGGTAAATATTTTCCTGCATATGATCTTGAAGCAGAAACTAGGTTAATGCTGGTATTTTTCATAGTATGCATTTCCCGCTCCTTCCTGTCTATTTAATGGATTTTCCAATTAAAAGGGACCTTCCTGGCCATTTTATCTGACCCCCTGCATCACAAGGCTAAGGAAAGCTACACAGCAATTGCATGATAATGCAATGACAACAGCCCATCTTTTTTGTCCTTCAGCTTTGAAGAGAGCATGTATACATGCAGATGTTCATAGCTTTTCTCATTCTGTCACTTGAAAAAAAAAAACATTCAGAATTTCAAAAACAATTGGAAATATATATGCACTAAAATTTTAATTTTTATGAAAAGGATAAGATATGACATGTACTATTTTGTAAGCACCCACTTTTATTATTTTCACACTTGGACAAAGTCTTTGCAGGATAACTTTGCTCTAGAACAAAGAGATCAGAAGGATGGCCCATAATGTTTCTGGTCCTCAATACAGTAGCTCTTAAACCATTCACACATTCTAAAGATGGAGCAGCAGAAGAACACAATGTATATTGTGTGATAGTGTGCTTTGTGTTTGAGTACCTACAGATACCGTCATGTCTTGCAAGCACATCTGAAAATGTGTCCTTTCACTGATCTTTAACTGCTGCTGAGGGCAGAACTGATCAGTTATATATATGATTTTGTATGGAACTTGACAAGCAGATTTCTGTTCCCATCTCACATAGACCACATGTTCAAGCAAAAATCAAGAATGATAAAAAATATGCCAGTTTATATGAAAATGCCAGTACTGTAAGCACTCAGGCTTCCAGGTTTTGGCTGGCAACAAAGGCTGGTTTGCTACAAGGTCTGAGTCCCCTTACAGGAAGGAAGAACTTCTTTTTGACAGTTGCAAAAACTGTCTGGAACGTGCTGAACTTCCCAAATTTATGTGTTCAAAATTCAGTTCTGGAAAAAAAAAAAAAAAAAACAACAACAAACAAACATAACCTGAATTAAAAAATCAGACTACTGTTAATTCATTTTTTATTTTGTAATCAGTGGTGAGGGAAAAGTTTTGCCTTTTGTCTTTTGAGCCTAGAAATTTGATGGTTTTCATTACCAAGTGTATATTTATTTATTTTTTAAAAAGGAAGTCTGATATTCCTGAGTATGCAGTTTTCTCCAAGAGAGATACAAAGTGCTGTGACAATCCATGTAGTTAAAGTAAAACTTATAAACAAAATCAAATTGAATTTAAAAATTATACTTATTATTAGTTGTTTCTCATAGGAAGTGCATTGGGTACACTGCAATGATTTGGGGAAATTCCATGCATCTGACATTCAGAGGCTGTTAGAAACTCAGGCAACCATCAAAAAGAACATGAATGGTTTCAGATTAAAGGATGGTGGATTTAGATTAGATATGAGGAACATATTCACTGTGAGGGTGGTGAGACACTGGAATAGGTTTCCTAGAGAAGTTGTGGGTGCTCCATCCCTGGAAGGGCTTTAGTTCTGGATTTCAGTGGAGTAAATACATGAGTCTGACAAACACAATTTAATCTTATTTGATTGTGTCTATGTAGATAGAGGAAAAGTGCTGTTGGTATTTTGAAAAATGAAATACTTCATGTATCTTCAAATATCAGGGATTTTGCTTAGATAGTTCTCCTTGCCTTCCATAAATGTATCTTTGATTTTATGTTACCTCAATTGCCTGAGATATATTTTTTCCCTGGGATATCATGACAAGCCATCTTCTGTACTGATTTTTTTTTTTTTTTTTTGAGATATTTGAAGCACATGGTTGCAAGCAGGAAGTTTCCCCTTTTGCAAGATGATATTTTTCCTCTGGTCACAAATTTTTCTGAACTTCTTCTTTTATATTTTTCAGGCTGACACACTCTGATAAGATGCCCCATACTTTTCAACCATTAGATTTCTTTGTGGGCAGTGGCAAAGTTGAAAAGAATCTATATTTCTGAGATCTGTATAGGTCATCAGAATGTATCAAGAAAGAAGAGAAGTTGCAAAATGGTATTATATTGATCAAGCACAGTTCATCCTTGAGGTCTATTGCTATTTCCTTATATTTTTTATACTGTGGTACAGGGGATGTTTTCTATATTACTTATTCACCTGGATTCTGTATGCAGCTTTTCCGTCTTCAGTAGTTTAAAACCTAAGTTTTAAAAAAATAATAAAAAGTCTTAAAGAATAATTAGGTAATGGTAATATATTTCATGAACTGAATAGTGGGTTGTTCTTGGTTTTTTTTTCCCCAAAGGCTGTAATCTGTATACAGCTGATCTCTTGGTGTGAGAGAGGTCTATTGCCTTATTATGCTTAGAATTTGAAAATCAGAATGAGCAGAAAAATAAGACAACCAAAAATTATAAATGACTATATCTGCTTGACAGAACATTTTGAAAAGTAACATGAATGTGAATTACTGAAACAGAAGTAGCTTTAAGAAATTTAATATTTATTTTTTAAATTTTAAAAATAACATAAAATAACAAAATAAAATAGTCATAACTTTTTTAGAAAACTCTTACAATACTGGTGTTACCAACCCAAAAACTACAGACAGTTTCAGATGAACTCTGGCATGTGTCTAGAAACTATCAGAAAAATCTCCCCTCACATGTCCTTGGAAAGCCAAACTGTCACTTTAGCCATACAGGTAATGACAAAAACTGTTTGGATTCACTGGATTTATTGGGAATTCGTTTACTCCTGACTATGCTGCCAGCATAACATTAAAAATGCAACATATTTTTTTGCAGAATGATTCCCAGAACAATTCTCTAAGGAAGAACTGGAGGACATAAGACTATGTCAGTGAGGAATGCAGTCTGGGATATTGGTGGAGAAGCTGAAGAATTAACCCAGACTGAACATGATCCCAAGAACAGAACTGAACTGCTGCAACATGGGGGTTTGTCTCTGATTCTCCTTGCAGGAAAAAGTACTTCCATGCAGTAATTCATTGTTCCACAAAACAGACACTTTAAAGAGCTCAAATTAATTGAGCTCTAGAAGAACCTACTTTTCCCTGTTCATTGTAAAAAGTTAACAAAAATAGCTTAGGTAAAAATTTCAATTTTGCAGAGGCTGTCTGACGGCATAAGAGTTATATCTTATTCTGTCCATATTGAACTTAAAACCCACACTAATTCGGGTTTCTCCACCGTCTACACTACAGTGCTGAGCTTGGTATAACTGAGCAACTTGTGAGTAGTCCTGAAAACCCCAATTAGATGTTCTGCTTTTCTGTCCTCCCTCTACAGAGATCAATTATGTTGTAATCACATTTATGATTGAATAGGTACTTCACTATCTTATGAATTAAATTATTTATCTCTTTAAAAATATCAGCAGACAAATCTTGAGTTTTAAATGTTGACACCTCTCTTGGGAGGCAAGGAGGAAGAGATCAGGAGGCTATCTCAGTGCCAATTAATGTGGCCAAGCCTTCAAGTAGAACATTCATTAGGTTATGTAGTAGTCTCTGCAAGCTGTTCAGAAATGCAATCCAAAGCATATTTAACTGTGGAGCAATATTTTCCAAAAGTTTAATATTGAATGGAGGAAAAGGAAAATTAAGTTCTAGAAATACAGCACTTTCAAACAGCCTCTCCCCTTCTCTTTGTAGAATAGAGAGTGAAGCTGGCACAGTAGCTGTGGGGTCAGGATGAGTTTTGACCTCTGTTGAGTTTCCAGAATTACTAGAGGAGCAATAGACATGAACAGAAAAGATATTAATGAAAGAGTGTCGTTTGATTATGTTGGCTCCACTATTACAAAGAGATGACTAATAACCTGATTTTGCCCTCATTTTAGTACACTGAGCAGAAAAGAACAAGGGAAGTAAATGATGGAGAGAGAGCATGAGAAATATATGTGAAAACAGTAATGGAGAGTAACCACTGTACACTACATTATCTTCTGAATTCAGCATTTGGGAAAGATATTCCTGTCAGATGGGTTCTTATCTTCATTGGCAAAACATGAACTGTAGAAAGGTTTTGCTTTAGAAAGTACATGATGTTTCAGGTTATGGAAGTATTTCGCTTTATCTTACATGGAACTGAAAGCTGTAAGGAACAGGACATTCAATATGTCTCTATACCCCTATACTGAACTCAGTAACCTCAGTTATAAGCTAAAGCACTTAATTCTCAGAAGATATTAATATGGATGTACCATAGGTAAAGACCAGATGGAACTCAAATACCAACAATGCCAGAGGCCATTGCAATGGCAGGGAATCAATAGGATAAAATACATCTAGATGAGCTTACAGGACACATGTATTCTATACTGCTGAGTCCCAACCAACCTTACCTGAGGGAAATTCCTTACCAACACTATATAGTAACCAAGGATACAAGTAATAAAATGTTCACATCATGTTACTGGAGAATTGATTTGCCCAACCAATGTCTCATTTCTATGTGTCAAACATTTCTGAGGAGAAAAGTGGGTATATATATATATATACACATATACAGATTTATTTAGTATCTGTAAATATACAGGAAAAAATATTTTTATACTTTGGGTGCAGGTTGAACAAATTAAGAGATACATCTTATGGCACACAACTCTCCTTGTAGTAAGGGTCTTGAGGACCATGAGCTTATTTAGCAGGAGGACATTGATGCAAACTTGTCCTCTCAGGAGGCAACAGAAGAAGGGAATGAAATATTCAATAATTCCAAGTAAGACCTCAATTACTGCCTCCCTCCTTGTGCTGCTCAAGTGCTGCCAGTGTTGCAGGAGAGCAGATGAGTGGGAAGAGGAGCGTGGGATAAAGCAATAAAAAAAATGATAAAACCTTCCTTCACATCATCAGGTCAGGGTGTAGAGCCCAAACTCCACAGAAAACTTTAGCAAAGAGTTAGGATGCCATTAGTATTGACCGGCTGGGGAAATCTCTTTCTCTTTCTCTCTCTCTCTCTTTCTTGCCAGTCAGGCAGCTTCCACTGCATTCTGACAAAACTGTATTATTCTTCAAAAAATTCCACCCACTCAAAAACATGGTTCACCTTCCTGACCCCTGAGCAGGGTCCTATTATCCTCTCATCGGGGTTACCTCAGCTGGGCAAGGCCCTGGGGGAGCTTAGGCTGCCCCAGTCCTGGGCCTTCTGCAGGGAAAGACATGGGAAGGGTCTGTGTCCACCACTGTGTCCAACAGGAACTGACCATGTCCCTGAAAGCTTATCTCCAGATGCTTTTCTAATGGTTTAGCAGATCCCAAGGGTCCACCTGAGGACTCCCAGCCTGACATAGCAATTGCCCCATCAGAGGTGGTGCCAAAGGGTGGGTGAATATATGGGTCTTTGGTGGGAGAGCACAGCAAATTGGCAAACTGTGGATTAAGAGAGTATAAATTCACACCGAGAGACAGTGCTTCAAGTCATTAATGAATTTCTTACTGTTTTATTTTCATCTATTATTGCTACTACAAGTCAGTATTAGTAATTTATTGTGAACTGGCTGAATTATAACTCACATAACTAATGAGGAGAGAAAAGAAGAAGATCTTATCTCTAGGGCAAAATCCCCTTCTTTCTTGAAATCTGCTTCCTGGTCAAACAGCATCTTTTTGATTTGTAGCTACTTGAGACTTATTTATTAATCCAGTGTGGTCCATGGTGGGGCTTTTAATAAATGGTTTAGTAAAATATATTCAGTGAGTAGCATTGGAGTCCATGTTAATTTGAGCACCCTGTAGGGGGTGTCCTACAAAAGGAAGGGATCTGACAGTGATTATTATCACCCTTCCAGAGCTTACCTACCTTGCTTGGTTACAATATTTCAGACAACATTTTGTGTGATTGCCTCAATTTTTCTCTGTTACTTCAAGTCTCTATAGGTTCCTTTTTACATTTTTCTTTTGTGTGAAAAAGTGTGAATTATTGAAAAAAATCTTTGTAAAGATATGAATGATTTTATAATCGGTGCAGGAAAGAGACAGTGCCAACTTCTGGCTAGATTGAGTTGGAGAGGAATAGTTGTTCCTAAGCATTGCTGGTATCATACTAACAAAAACCAGACTGTCCCTAAATGTTTGGCACAGAATTGTTTGAGACCTTCTGATCTTTCAGTAATTTGTTGTTTATCAATTAATCATGTCATTGTGGATGGCTTCAAATAATTTATATCAGTTTTTGTGCAACTTTGTGATTTTGCACCTAATGGTTTTGCTTCCCTTTACGTTTGGGAGAGATAAGACATAGATATGGTTTCTTTGGTTGAAAGAGATCCAAAGCAAAACCTAACTGATGCTGATTGAAATCCTTTTGTGCAAAAAGCAAAGCTTCTTATATTTCACCTGGTTTGTTCAAAATGCTGTCTGTATCCTTCTCTGGTATGGGCAAGTAACTCAGATTTCATTCCAAGTTTGTGGAAAGCCTTGTGAACCTAAACAGACCCATCAGTAAATGTGTCCTGATCTTAGCAGAATCAATCTTATACACAAATACTTCTGAACATGACAGTGAAAGAAGATAATCTGACCTTTGTTTATTTAATAAAAATATTGATCATTGTTCTAATTTTCTAATGGTGTGTTCAGGAAAATACTTTCCTAACAGGATTCTATCTCAGTAACAAATTTATAAGCTTCTGATGAATATGGAAAAACATCTATTGGTCTTAGCTACAGAGACTTCCAGGTAGTTAGAGGAAGATTCTTATCCTGCAGCAAACGCTTCATTCACTTGGGCTTAAGGAATTTTTATTTTCAATGCCCTATAAATGCATTTATTCATTTATTTGCATTTCCCAAAACTGAGTGCTGTTTCAAATACATAATATGAAGAGTGTAGAAGGCAGTGAGAGATGCATCTTTGGTGTTCATCCACCCATCTTCTTTCATCTCTGTAATTGTTACTTTAAGTTAATAATTAGAAAGTACTAGGGGATCCCTCAAAATAAAAACAAAAAATTAAAAAAGGCTATTATTGATTATAATATGGCCTTTCTGAGTACTTGCTCTGCATCAGCAATAATAAATTGGAAAAAAGATATTCTAAAATTTGGCTTAATGCAAGAATTAATTAGCTTTCTAAACCAATTTCTGGCCAAGGAGAACACTTGGGGGTTCCAGGCAGGACCACTCACTAGAGACTGGCAAAGAAGTTTCCTATATGCTTAATTGGAAACATTTTGCCAACTCATCTCTGCTTGCACATTATGCTCAGGTTGAAAAAGCAGAGCAGGAAAGCTGTCAAAACACAAACACTTTTATATCCAAGTCAGTCACTTTATTTTAGAGTGAGGCTAGTCAGGGAGGAAAAGTTCATGATCTTACAAAAAAAGTAGCTAATAGAAATGAGCCTAATTGTTTAGTTTTGCTACCCTTCAAGTGCTCACTTTCAGGAAGGATATAACTTCTGAGAATATTATATCTTATTAAAAAAAGAAAAAAAAAATCAAAGTAGGTAGTCCCTTCATAGTATGCATGGATCTTTTTTCTTTTTCTTGAAGCTGTAGTATAATCTGTGGGTTGCTCTATTCACAGAAAGTATTTGAATTAGTGACAAAGTCCTTGATATGATGCACTGGGGGTTGACTTAGGCAATTTCCATTATTATTAATGGAAATGATGTTCATAAGTCACCCACACATCAGTGGGGAAATAGATACTTTAGTCTACCAAATGGTAAATATTCCAGTATCACAAACTCCAACTTAATCTTTTACTCTTAGAAGAGTTAATTATTCTTCTTAAATATAGAGAACATGATTCTAATTCTCAGTTTGAGGTAGTTTCTGTTGGGAGATGGGGTGTGTTAGGTTTTTTTTGTATTTGCTTTTCGTTAATGAAACTGTTGACAGATCTTATAAAGGTTCCCATTCAAAGTCTGGAGAACTCTGGCTACAGCAATATTAGTAAAGGAGAGCTCTATTGAGCCTTCCCAGGCACTGCAGTTCAATTGTTCATGTTGTTAAATAGCTGGAAGGGGTTTTGCAATGCTGGAAACCAGTGCCATAGCACCTACAAAATAATTTGTGAGCTTTTTTTGAGAGTTAGAAGGATCTAAGGACCATACTCAAATAGCAGTCTCAAATTTTTTTTAATTTATTTATTATCATTTTGAAGGACAAGGGACAAGAGAGTTTAATTTTACTAACAGAGACTCAGTCTCTTTGTCTGTTGCTTTACATAATCTAGGTAGTTTCTGTGCTTTGCAGGACTGGTTGCATCCTGTTGACATTAATCACATCTTCATTTGAGAACCTTTTACAGAAGCTGAAAATGTCTTTCCAGAATAAATACAAGTAGGAATAAAGCAATAGTTCTTACAGGCTCTTCACGCTGCTGAATCTCCTTCCCAAACCCTAATTAGTGACAAATGTCATGAGTAAATGAAGTGGGTACTTTTCTATTAGGCAAGAAACGGAGCAAAGCAAATTATTTCAGCCCCTCACCCATGACACATAGAAGGACTGAATTTCGTGTAACTGATGGATAGACAGCCCTTCTTTTAAATAAGTTTCTTGAACTTGTGTTCTAGATGAACCAGAAAGATTATATCATTTGTGTACACAAATAGCCATGGTTACTCTCAAAATACCAACCAAGAACTAATCAGTTCTGTGTTACCCCCAAAGTATTTTATTCTCCACATTGCCCATTTTAACAAAACGTTAAATTATGTGAAGGCTTGGCTGCCAGTGATGGTCTGGGCAGTTGTGGTTTTGTACTCTAGGGAATCCATCTGCTGTTGCTGCCAGTTTATTTGTTAATGCTTTAGTCTCAACAGGGATTTAAATATTTAAGGTTTATGGCCTGCTCCATTTCCAGCAACCAGGCTTTTATTTTTTAAATTATTTTTTACATATGCTGAAGTGAAAGAAAGCACATCCTTCTAAATAGTGGGGTTTAGGTGTTAGGTCTTTTTGTTTGTTTCTTTTTTCCCCTCTGTGGTTCTCCAAAAGGTTAGGCTTGACAATAGGAATATAGTCACAGATACTCTAGGCAACAAATGAGAAATGTTCTTTTGTGACCTTAATGCTGGCAAGTGATAATAACCAGTGAACCATGAAATACTGCTGCAATATTGTTCATGACTTTTCTGTTTTCTAAGATTAATTTTATGTTCTGAAATGAAGTGACAATCATTTATTATTCTGTTTTACATAGGAAAGAAAAGAAAACAAAAGAAAAGGGAAGCAAATATAAAAAGTTTAATTTTCTAGTCCACTTGCAGCAGTGTTACTTATGAAGAATCAGATATATATTTAAGTATTACTTGTTTAATGTGTACAATATAATCCTTTTGTTTAAGCGTAGTCAAAAATGTCTGGTTTATGAGAGTCAGCTAATATTTAAAGCAGAAATTACTTTTCTCTCCTAGAGTTTAAATAGATATAGTACTAATTATTAATAAAATATGGGTGTGAATTTTGCAAGAATATTTAATTTTGAGCTACTGTTTTCTGAGAGCATATATTTTTCCTAAATAAACATTTTTTTGCTTTATCTCCAAACTCTTTAAAATACAGCAAACAGGAATTTAGCCACAAAAAAGTTCTTGCTGCCAGCAATTTCTATTCTATGAGTAGGTTAGAATAACATTTTCATCAGAGGAAGCATATATAGTTCTCATATCAAACCTAGCTCACCTTTCCCTATACACCATTATCTTTTCATCCATAGACTGTTGGTAAGCAAACAATTTTAGGGCTTGATAGTGCAAATCTTACTCATCTTGAGTAGCACTTACCCATATCAGTACTTCTATTGACTTCAGTAATATTTCTGCTCCGAAATACATGAGGTAAGTAAAGCCAGGAAAAAGAGAAGCCTTTAATTTCAAGGTCAAATGGATGGGGGAAAGTAGATAGCAATACTTTTAAAGCCAATGTGATCTGTTTTTTATTTCAAAATGTGAGTGGTTATGTATTATGATATAATTATTTAGCTGATTAAGGGCTTGTTTCTCAGAGGAGCTGAACACCAATCATTTTTATTAGTGTTAAGTTTTTCAGTAAGGTATCTTAAGAAGCTTAGAACTGTCCAGAGATTGTTTATCTGGAATGGGATCCATTCAGAATGCAATGGGTAGCCCTTTTACTGGAACAGTTTCCAAATCTGGGCACATAATATCACACATTGGATATTTTATTTGGTCACCTCAGTTAAAGTAGGCTGGTTTTAGGAGGGGATTCAAAAGGCATTTTCTACACTTTTGAACGTCAGAGCAGAACCAGTAGAATTACTGAGCACAGGATTAGGTGCCTGGCATCAAAAATGCCATGAGAAAACCACTGATCTGTGAACACTCTGAGCTAGGGGCCAAAGACAAAGGGCTACTGAGCATCTCCATGGCACACAATGCTCACAGTGTCTCTCACACCAACCAGCATAAACTGATAAATCAAACAATCACTAATCATTCTGGAGTCTTAAAATAAACAGATTAAAAAGAAATCTCCTGTGTTAATATTCAGATAAGTAGCCTAAACTCCAAGGTGATGTGCTGTAGCATGACTCAGTTGGGTTCCAGCTGTTTATACATTGCAAGCTGTTGTTTCCTGGTTTAACCATAATCCCCTTTCAGGAGTGTTCTGATTAGATAATTGTTAAAAGCAAGAGTAAAATGCTATGTTCACTACTATTAGTTACCAAAGTCTCAGCTGCCAGGAATTAGATACAGTGCTGCTGCCACTAGATGTGCAATAAATAGTGTTTGTGTTAAGAGTCAGAGATTACTTTTGTTTGAGACAGCTCTTCTCATTATAACTCTACTTGAAGAGCCTTCTTGAAGTTTCACAGCAAAGCCCAAGCTAAGACTAAATATAAAGCCAGCATCCTAGGGGGATTTAAAACAAATAGAAGATAAAGGACCCTTCTTTTATCCACTGAAATGGCCAGAACTTGAAGTGGATAATTTACTGAATTGCATTTCATTTCCTTGCAATATAGTACATGACATACAAGCAAGATTAGGTGCTGGGATTCAGAAGCAATGAAACAAACATCTGTGGGTGCTCAGGGTCTATTTATAAATTTCTTTAAAACGTGTTTTATCCAAGGAAATTCAAGAGAAGGCTGTATGCTGTTATTCAGAAAACAGTTTTATGCTGTGATCGGGGATTATGCAATCACAACATGCAGTGGTTATGGCTGAACTATTCAATTACGAGTGTGTGGTTTAGTAAGTCTTCTGGAGAGGAGGTTTTTACAAGAGTGATTTGTAAATGTATTTTCTGTATGGAGAATACAGAATTTTATTCTAAAATTATTAAAATCGGCATAGATAGAATCACAGTGCACAGGGCAGTTCTTGAGGCTGAGACCACAGGAAGAAAAAGACACCAATCAAAAAGAAGGGAAGTATCAACCTATCTGTCTCCATTTTCCCATATCTATTATGATAATGTTGCCCCTTGTTTCTGTATTTGCAAGAATTTTTGTTGGTATGGAGGCTATGCTGGTATGGTCCAGCATAGAGCATGTGCACAGTAGAACTGATTGCTTAAAGGGAAACTTTCAGGATAAAGTCAGAGGAAAGGTAGCTTTGTCTCCAGGTGTTTAAGTCTTCAGGTGGGTTCTCAAATGCCTTTAGTCCATTCAAGCTCTCTTCAGGGCCTCATGTCCATTTTGTGGGTGGTTCTAGCTCTACAATTGTTGAATCATTTGGACACTTCAAAAATTTCAGCCCACAGTGCTGCATAATAACAATCCATATCCATTATCCTCAGACTCATACAAATTTCAGCAGGAATTTAGAACATGTACTTGTGTAATAGCCATCTTTAGTTGCAGGACATTTACAACAAACACAGATCTCATTTGAGTGCTTAATGGATGGCAAATAACAAAGAGCTGCACAAGTTTATCAAAGAAAAGATAATACACTATTTTGTTTGAAAATCTTTTTCTATGTTACTGGTTGTGACCAGGTCTTCACTGTACATTCTCTGTATGAAAACTCCTATTCCCAGCAAGTAAGAGATGAAAAATAATTGAAGGATTGATTTCCTGCTCCAATTTTAATGATTCATATGGATTTTTGCTGCTATATAAAGAACTTGTACCTAGACCTGAACAAAAAGCTAAGTCAAATCAGGAAATTATTGCATTTCCTCAGCTAGAGATAATTTTCTTTTCTTTCTCCTAGGAAGTAAGAAGTTACATTTTGCTGGAAATAAACAGATTTCTCTGAGTGGCAAATGAAAGTTGTTTGTCACAGCAGAGGGCAGAGCTGAAGGTCAGAGCAGAAACCGTGGTTGCTGTGACACATTTTCATGTGCTGGATCATCTCCGTGATTGACAAAGCTGACACTTGCAAGAAAGGGAGTGGAGGCGAAGGGGCAGCAGATTTCTCCATGGTTCTGGTGGGGAGGGGAAAGTAAAAGAGGGACTGATAGTAAGACCCTCTAAGCATGAATTTAACATCATAAAAAATAAATAGTTGGCTAAGTGGCAGAGCCAAGGTTGAGCCCTTAGAGGGGCAAGTAGAGGAACAGATGCTTTCCAATGGACTTTAATCAGCTGCTGCCCTAGTGGCTTTTCTCTTAACACCTGCTGTGGTTCAGGGCCTTTGGTTTTTAATGGCACTGCAAGGGAATTAAAGAGGTGCAGGGTATCTGGGAATGAAGGAGAAGAATTTTTTGCAATTAAAATAAATATATTAAGAAGAGATGTTGCAGCCAGGTTCAATAAAAATGAAACTATCCAGACTAAAATCTTGAAGCAGAGTGAAATGAACCTCCAGTATATCTTGAAATCATCAAACACAGTGTTGAAAGGTCAGTTCCTTTGAGTTTCTTTGATTTCACAGTGAGACTTTCATTTCTCCTTCTTGTGATACATCTACCTGCAATAGATTTTTCTCCATGTTTTCCCCAGAGCTTCAGCCCTTTCTGTACTGGGCGTAGGAGAATCAGCAGATATCTTTAATTTTAGCATCGTTATTTAGCCTTTTTTTGACATGTCAATTGTGTATGCAAACTGGAGAAATATAATCTAGAATAAACTACTAAATTTTTAATGAAAATGTATTTATAAAACTATAATCAGAGAGCAGAGGTCAGAGTCTCATTGTCTGCATGCATGCATGTACCTACCAAGGTCTGCCAGTTCCGTTGCTGTTCTAATTACTTCCCACTGTGATTTCTGTGAATAATCTTAGTTGCTTTGAGCCTTAAATTCTTCTTTATTGAGGATAAAAAGGAAGAAGAACCATGCAGTGTTGCAGGGGGTGGTGGCTGTTGATTTTTTTCTCTTGATACCTTTTTCTGTAGTCATTGCTAATTACTTGGATGACCTTTCTTGCTGTGTCTTGAGTTTTGAATGAGTAATTCTCTGGATGAGAGGAGATATAAAAAGTCTGCATTTGCAGAGAGTTGGGGTCTGATTTTGTAATCCACAGGGCAAGAGGAGACAAGGAATGGGAGTGAAAACTGAGAAGTTTTTCAACATCTGTGTGAGTTCCACAAAGTCAGTGGGCTTCAAATCTTCTCACATGTTTTCTGCTCCTTCAGCTGCATGCAGAGCATGTTGAACTCACCCCATACATCCTTTTGATTTCAGTGAGGTTTGAATCAGGCCAGTGCACTTTTCAGTTTGATTTCTTCCTAGATTTATTTTTTTTGTGTGTGTATGTGTTATTCTCAGCTTATTTTCATCACTGTTATTTGGCATTATTTATAAGCCCTATGAAAAAGCAATTTCAGCAAAATAAGAATGAATAAGAACTTCTAAAACTGGATCTAGATGTCTGGTGCAAGTTCAGTTGGGAAATATGCCTCTACTGCTGTTCACCAATCTCAAACTCTCTCTGTAATTCTTAACAAGGTCTCAAATCTGGCAAGGAGGGGTACCCTTGGGAGAGCTTTAATGATCTGACAGTACTAAACATGTGTAGAAGACAAGCAGGATGCTTTGTCTCCAGACTTGTAAAATGCAAAGCGTTACACAATCTTGTCAAATTACAGATTTTTCATACATACATTATAAATAAGGATAATGACACATGGTAAACAGAGGTGGAGAATGGGAAAACTCTTTATTTTCAAGGAAAATATTTCTTTGCATCATTAATCCAAAATTTCACAGAATGACACTGGAGCAGGAAATTTACAAGTCAGAGGACTGTAATAAAGGGATGAAAGGTCAGGACGTGTTGATTTATTTACTTACACTTTGAGGTTTTAGAGACAAAACCAACTTCTATACCATGAAAGAACTCCGGATTTGCTTTTAAATCAGATGTTTCTTTCTCCCCTTGTCAATTTACTTTCCTAAACAGCATTCTTAACAATATAATCTGAGTGCTGCCTTGTGAATCATTCTTTTACTTTTTTTCTTTTTTATATGATTTGATAAGAACCTTGTTTTGTCATCATTTAGGCTTTTCTTCAGGATGTTTCTCAGACAGCTTCTCTTTGCAACTCTGCTTCTTCATTGCAATTGTGATAGCCATAAAATAGAATTTCTAAAATTGGAGAACACACTGATACGCTTCATCCAGCAGAGCTGCAGGCTATTTTTCATGATTGCACATATATTGTGTTGATTATGATGAACTCAAAAGATTTTTAAATAGGAAAAAAACAAAGGAGAGGGGGCAGGGAGGAAGGAAAACAATAGTCTGCTGCCTCTGCAGCCTGGTAGAAGCTCCTGAAAGAGATCAAATATGAACACGTGTTACAAAATAGTTATTATTCTGAGTTATACTGAGGTGGGTAAGTATTTTTCCTCTTCTAGTGTGCAGTTACTTTGATATTTTCTTCTTTTTGAAAAAAGGAAGTTGATATCTTTCCATCACAAAATACAGAATATTTCAATGCCTGTAACTATTTTTTGTATATTCAAATTATTTATTATGGAAAATTACTGCATTGTAATGTTACAACTGCAGCTTATTAAATAGAACCTCCCATTCAGCTCTCCACTGTTATAATGACTCAGTAAGATAGGAATATGATCATCACTACAGATAGGGAGAAACTCAGGTACAAATGGGGAAAGATGTGTATTTAGTAAACTAGAGGCAGAATAAACAAAAGAATAGAGATCTTATGGCTTTCAAGAGAAGGGCATTTCTATTTCTTAAGTGGATAGATGTCTTTTTTTTTTACTTAATTTCCTTTGATTTATGCAAATCCCATAAACAAACAACTGTAACCACTGTTCCTTTTGGCCATCATGTTGATAGAGGTTTGTGTCTTACAGGTTTATCCACAGCAAGCAAGGTTGACTGCAAGATACAGTAAGAACTATGCATCCTAGTTTCCTGAGGCTCAGAGAAGAACGTTTTTATGGAACAGAATTCAGCTGACACATCTGACATTCTTTCTTTATTCTATCAAATTATTTACTTTCCTCAGCCTCCATTTGTTACAGTTAGTATTTAGTAAAATAGGTTTCCAACTCTGTCTTGTTTTCAAGAGAACTTTATAAACGGTATCAGCTATGGTTGCTGTAGAAGAGGGACCCAAGGAGGATATTGGGAAGTTTGAATTGCTAAAAGAGTTTTAAAAATAGATTTCATTTACAAGGAATAACAGGAACATTAATATGACTCAACTTTTAAAGTGATTTCATTAAACTGCATTAAATTCAACAGCTAACATCAATTTTTTATAATAAAAACATATTACTTTTAATTAGCTCCCTGCCAAAAGTGAAATAAAATAAATAGACACAAGTCCACTTTTATTCTTCCAAGGAGTTTTCACGAACGCACACCAGCTAATTCACATTCAAGTCACACTTTTGGTTAAGTCAGGTTCATTTTCCTGATTGCCCCTATTTAGACAGGTCTTTGGAAATAGGCTCCAGTTGCAAAACTCAGGTTAGGATGTGAATGTAAATTAGTGAACTCTAAGCCTATGATTGGGATCCTGCCTGGGTCAGGTCAACATAGCTTTGCCCAGTTAACCTCGCTCACCCTTCAGCAGCAATACCTTTAACATCATTTTACTGTTGTTAATGCTGCCCCTATCTGTAACTTTTTGAGGAAAAAGACATTGGGCTCTTCTGAGGTAAAGCCCAGCAGTGGCTAATAGCAAGGCTAGTGGCACTGCTGCTGGGCAAAATAGCAGTGACAGCAAGAAACACAGATAAAATTGACACTGAGACTCTGACATAGTAAAGATTAGTTTCCAGTGAAAATTACTCCCTCGTGTAAGCCAGCAGTGAGACCATCAGGGGGATCCTGCCACCAATACACACCCTCACATACACCCACCATGGAAAGAGAAGCCTGGGTGGTTAATTCACCTTTTTCAGGGAAAGAGAAGCTGAGAGTCTGCCTCCACCTCCCAGAGTTCAAATCTGGCATTTTAAATCGTTATTTTCCTTGCACCAGCCACTTCCTGCAAATGCACATCACTAGTGCCAGCATCACCTTGCTCTCTCTCAAACACCTCTGCACTTTCTGTCAGGCAAAAAGGAGCTCTGGGATTGTCTGTCACCCATCTGCAAGACAAGATACCTCTTTTTCTGCTCTCAGTCCTGTCTCAACCTTTCTTCCTGGTGTGCTTGTGCAGCATGCCAAGGGCATGGATTTCTGAGGGAAGAAGAGACCACTCTTAGACCACTCCTAGAAGAATGAAGTCCTTGGATTTATGTCAAAGAGAGAGATTCTAAGGCTGATTGTGCAAAGAATAGCGTGAGGATAGAAAAGAAATAGAATGAGGGTCCATTTTGGCTTGTAAAGGAAAGAAGATTAATGATAGAAGGGGATTTTGTGTCTCCCATGAGGAACAAAGGCAGAGGCATTGCTGGTCTGGGTCTGAGAAATCTTTAGACTGTTTTTTAAGATGGGGATTCAAGTCCCATTTCTGGCCTGCAAGAATTCAGGTTAAAAAGGGAATAGTCACCTTCAGGCCAAAGCTGTTCTTTCCAGGGATAATGTGGGGTGAGCTCAGAAACAGATCTCCTTCCCTCCTAAATTCCATTCATCTGCAGCCAATCCCTGTGACCAAGCACAGACTTCTCAAACAGACTTCGCTGAATCACACCCTAGCAGTGGCAATTTCTTCTCATTTTAATACAACATGGATTTAGTGTGATTATCTCATATCCAGGCACACTTTGAACAAGATGACTCACACTGCCTATCACTAGCTCTGGAGACTTGGCAAGATCCAACCATTTCCCAAACTTGCTCTGAGCACAAGAGTAGCAATAGTGTGATGACAAACACCCATAAAGTTACACAAACATTGGATTATCTGCTTACATGATTGCAGCTCCATAGGCTAAAGTTGTGGGGAAGCCCACACAGTATATAAATACCATGTATTACACACTGTGAAGGTACCACCTCTGGGCTCTTGAGCATTCCTTGAGCCCTGATGGGTGATCATGATGTCACTGCTGTTACTCCTGTGGGTTTCCTTTCATTAACTTTGCTTTAGACCAGTATCAAATGCTCTTTTGTGATGAGTATTTTTATTTTTCCTGATGTGTCCTGTTCATGGCTGTAAGTCTGAAAAAATGAAGTGCAACCCTGTGAGAACCAAGTTTATTATGAGTTTGAGAAGCTTGTGATAGACGTGAGAATTTGAAAAAATTATAATTATTCTCATTATGATGACCTAGAAGCTGAATCTTTTCAGAATAAGTCACAATGATGCAGCTGATACATTTTGATGCTAATATTAAATGTCATTCTGGCTCAAAATACAAAACACAATAGGATTGTAAAAGCCTGTCCAAACATTTTTGTATTACAATAATACACATAACTGCTTTCAGGGAGCGGATGAATGTGGTTTAGTCTCTGGAGCCTACAGCATGGCCTAGTCATGTTGAATGAGATACATAAATAGGAGAGATAAATGCAAGCATGGATATAGATGCATTACCTGGCTGCTCTCAGGGGGGAAGGTAGCTAGGTTTTGACACTGATCTTTAAAAAATTTCTTCTCAGGCAACAGTCTAATTACATGCATTTTATTCAGCTCATTGGTGGATTTACTGTTAAATTTCTTATTGCTTTCATATAGTCTCAGAATTCCGGGTTATTTCACTATCTGTGATATACTGACATGAAGACAAGTTTGTCTTTGCTGTTACTGTTTGCTTCAGTGGACTTAGCCCTCTGAGTTTCATACTGAGAGTTACAGAAATTATGGGAACAGAAACTGATTTAAAGAATATGTAGGCAAAAAGATAAAATATCAACGCACTGATAAAAAGAAGATGTAAAGCAAAGCTGAAGGAAATCCTGGGAGATTTTCCTAGCTAAAATGCCATAAACTAGGGTGGAAACTACATCATAAATTTAATCTTTATAAAGACATTAAAAGTTTCTTCTTGAATTGGAAAATTACAAAGCTTCCAGCTATTTTACACTTTCAGTGGTTGAACCTTGACAGATTTGAAAGCAAGATTCAAGCAGAATGAAAGCAGAAGGACCATACTTTTTTAATAAGTTCTGAAATTCAGAATTGTCTCGTGCTTTAGTTCCTAAATCCTCAGTTCTCAGTGTGGCTTCTTTTCTGGCTCAGCCATATATTTCCTACACAGAAGTAGTTTAATATTTTTCTGCTTCTGTTTTTCATCTGTAGAACAGAGACAAAACTTCTAATTTATAACCCCCCTTTTGTAAGCCTCATTTATAAACACTCCAAGCAAGGGGTGTCTTTGACTATCAACTTAATAATATACATCAACCTATGGCAGACCCTACACATCCTAGAATAATAGAAGTAGTCCTAGAGATGGAAAAAGAGAACTTCAAAAATTTGAGATTTTTCTGAAGCAACAGATTATGAAATCTCATTATTTAATCTGTGTGCATATGTTATTAACATAAGGATTTAATCATTCCATGAAGCATTTATGTATGAGCATATTAGTATACATACACGTATTTTAAATAGTCTGAGTATGTACGTGTGAGTTTCTGTTCCTTATGAAGAAAATCTGTAAACATGGTTTCTGTTCCCCCCCAAAGAGTAAAAATCAGAAAGAATTCAAAAATATTATTGAAATGCAATTTTCTAGGTCTCACAAACTTAAAGCAAATCCTACTTTCTGAGTCCCTGGATCAGTTCAGAGTATATAACCTCTCTTAATTGACATATGGCAGCCAAGTCTGTCTTCTTTTTCTTACTTAACTCAGGCAGGAAGACTAGAATACACAGAGAAATCACAATGAATAGGATTCATTTGCATTTTTCTCTCCATGAAGATTTACAGTACTGAGAGGAACAGTACTGTTCCTCGATTCTCATTTTCCTTTTCCTTTTCTTTTTCCTTTTCCTTTTCCTTTTCCTTTTCCTTTTCCTTTTCCTTTTCCTTTTCCTTTTCCTTTTCCTTGACCATACATACTTGTTTTCCACTTACTGGTGTGTTTTCCAAAGGGAAATTAAATTATGGTTTTCATGGCAATAATTTTGTGAAAATGTATATACATATTGCATATATATGCAACTGATGTAAAAAAAACCTAACAGTGTTTCATTTTGATTATGTTACTGTAGGCATTAAGGTGGTTAATATTTGGTGTTTCAATTTTGATTGGTGAGAATAAATTTATAACAGTAGCTGTTGCCTCTTCCTAACTCAGTGATTTAACATCTTGAGAAATGTTAGATTCCACGCCTGTGTGCTTAGCTACCTAGAGGTGATGATAATTTGGAACAGGACATCATAGGGGACATTCCTTCCTGTTCATTGAAAAACACTCTGTAAACCAAACGATTTAGTTGAAATATAGGAGAAATTTCATATTAAAAATGATAGGTTTAGTTTTTAAATGGCTGCAATATACTGTCTCGCTCTTTTTTAGCTTAGCAGAGTGTGTGTCATGAAAGAGGGTGCAGGTATAAAAAAGAGATAATGAAATTCCACATTAGCACTGGTGTAGATAAGGGTGATTTTCAACTGGCAGTTCTCATATCCAGGCTTTAGTCCTTGGGGAAGAAAAATTAACCATATGTACTTTCTACCATAAAGGAATACCATTCCGACTGCAGACTTTATTTTTTCTCGGATCCCTTTTCTTAGGACAGGCCCACCAGTTTAAACAGATTTCAATGGCCCGTGAAGAATTTTCTGCCTAGATACCTTAATCAAAACACTTTTGACACTTCTCCAAAGGGTTATGGGTCCTCCACTCTAGCTTTAAAAGTACTGATGTCTCTTTGGCCAAACAAAAAAAGATTAATTTCATGGACAGGAAGTGTAAATCTTTACTGAATGTGAATGCAGATTTTAAGGAGTTAATATTAAACTACTAAGAAATTACTTACCTATTGTGAGTGAAGGACCCTATTAAGAATCGTAGGGCATAGTTCAAACATTACTGCATAACCTTTTCTGCACTGAAAATATATGTTTCATAAATATAGACACTGAGAGCCCATCTTTAAGTACTCTGATATGAGAACAATAAATTAACCTTACTCTTGAAGGAGAACAGGCACAATTGGATTAACTTAACTTTGGGATGATGGTAGTTTTGGCTTGCTGGGATTAAGGAACAGTGTGACAACAATACAGGAATAAAATTGCTGTGAATGGCTCTCAGAGAGGCGTTTGGCTTATTATAATTATGAGGATTTGAGCTGACAGAAAAGAAAAATACGTAGTACAAGCCATGGCCATTATTTAGTACCACCATCAGCACAGAAATCCCCTTTTATTAATTTTGGAGCAATTCTCATTGTTCTTTAAAAGTGGTTTCACATGAAAGAAAAGGACACCCAAGGCTTGATCTCTAGAAAGATGTGCACATCACCTCAGGAATAAAAAGGGTCTCCTTTTGAGCTCTTTATACAGACATGGCCATGGGGATGGGTTATCAGCAGGGTTAACTGCATCTGGAATTACAAGAGGTCTGTACTCAGCCATATTTCACATACATGTAGCACATGTATATTTCTCTACATACATGAAAGAACAAGTGGACAGTGCATATTTATAATACCTCTGTGGGTGATAGGGGTTCTTTCTTCTCTAGGTCTTTTGGGTTTTCTTAGCAGTAACATTTGTGCCCTAACGCACTTGCATCTGTATAAGAAATACACACAATCTGTCCATTAAGGGGCAAACACCAGCTCATGTATAAATCTACCTGACAAACTGTCTTCTTGTCATCAACCTTCATTTTTTTGACCTTTTCTTCTGTTACAGTAATTTGATGTTTCAAGTTATGTTAAGCATTCTTGAAACACATTAAATGTTTCTTCAAGATTTGTCCAGTTCTTGTACAATTTTATTGCAAATTTAAGATTAAATTGAATGGCAGGAGCTTTTACCTAGCAAAGTTTCTCAGAAAGTTACATCAGCACTGAGATCACTTCCTTAGACTATGGATTTTCTCTCTGAAATTATACAACTCTATAGCAGTCCATTCCAACAACTCAGATGTGCAAACACTAAGCTGAGAAGCAGACAATAGAGGTCTCATAGAGGCAAAAATGAGAATCCCTAACAGTGTTTCTGAGGTGTTAAAAAGAGATTTTTGTTGATGGCATACATGTTGTTCTAAAGATAAAGTGCTGATATCTCGTCACTTGTACTTAAAGTCTGCAGGTTTTAATCCCCCTGCCATTTTTGTCTTCAAGACATATTTTGTTTTAAATTCAACCAAATAAGAAAAAGAACAAATCTGCAGTCTTAACCATGTATCACTGCACTCAAAGATTTGCATGTGTTGAACTTGTATGCACAAGCATCCAAAGGTGTGTGTCAAGCCAGTAACTGCATGTAAACTTGTGAGTTTACAAACTGCTTTCTTTACTGGAAAATGGATTCTGGTACAGAAATGAGTAGCACCCTAGGATTACTTTTCTTAAAAGAAGTGAAAAAATTAGCAATGAAGGACAACAGAAACAGAATAAGATTTTTGTGTAAAGCCCTGTTAGTTCCCAAGGGGTTAATTTTTTTAGTTGTTATAATTAATTTAAAACCTAGTAGAAAGTTCAAAGAATCCATTTTGCAAGCTAATTTACTTAATGTTTATTTATATTTATATATATATTAATATATATGGAATATATATTAATATTTATATTACTAGATATGCACAAGTTTCTCAAAGTCTTCTCTAGACACCTAAATGTATCTGTTACTAATAGGAGTTTTAGTGCTTCTTCATAGAAATCATTCAACAGCACTGGGACAAACTTGGAGTTTTAGTGTGCCTTTCCATGTCAAACTTGTCCTTTCTCTATTGAGTTGGTTTTCTGTAGCCTTGGTGTTTTCTAAAAATACTGCACATTCCAGCTGCTTAGGGGCAAAATCTCTGTCCCAATGGAGTAAATACGTGTGGTTTTCATAGCCTATTGTAAGAGTTTCTATCAAAGGCTTCCAATAAACTATTTTAACTGGCTCTTCTTTACTTGCTCTGTTGTTCATGCAATAAAAGAATTCAATCATATATAGGGCCAGACTCGCTTTTCTCCAAACTGAATTGATTAATCCTTAGTAACTGCCATTCATATGTGCAGTTTGGTTATTCTTTCATTAATTAGTATTTCAGGTGAAGCTGAAAATCTATTCTGACTGCTGTTTCTAGAACCTATTCCTTTTTTGGTCTAGCTATATCATTTAATACTTCTCAGTCTTGTGCAATACAGCTGATTTTAATGAGCAACTGCTCATGGTTAGTGTCTCAAAAGACAATGCTTTGTGTTTATTCCAGCTCTTTCCTACCCACTAGAGAGATTTAGTCTTCATTCACATCTAAATGAAGGTAAATGTGACTGAGTAAATCTACAATTAATGTTGTTTATGAAATATATTGTTCAAGTGTTTGCAGTTCCTAACCCAGATTCAGATTCTTTGGCATACCAAAGGTCTCTGTGGAAAGACAGTAAGTTCTAACATCTAAGGTTAGGCTCAGACCTAGAGGCTTAGGTGGACTGTATTACTAGCTCTGGTAAGGCATAATAGATACATGGTATATCACTTCATCTCACCATATCTCCATTCCTCAACATGGGATCTCCTCAGAGCTGATGTTTCTGCAGCAGGGAAGAGTTTAAACTTCAGCACATCTTATTTAGGGTGGTGTTTTATGAGCTATGTCCAACCCTAACCTAGCTTTTCACATTGGTATAAATATGGAGTCATTGTTTTCTAGATAGTGGCTTATGAACAGGACTTTCATTTATAGAATTCTAAGAATTTTCCTCTCAGAATTTCCATTTCTGGAAATTCTTAACATATTAATTCCATTTCAGTTTTCTACATGAAGCATTTCCTTTTTTATAATCCAAGTCCTCTAGGTCACAGAAACACTAAATTGATACAAACAGGGAGTTCCCCTTGTGGTAATGAAGAAATTATTTACACTAATTCAACTTCATACTTTCTTCTCAGTCTTTGTATAAGATGAAAACAATAAAGCTAATTACTTTGCCTGAGATTTTTTTCAGGCAGAGGAGTAACTGCCAGTGTATTTTAGTTATAAAGGTTAGAAGAAAAACTAATAACAATAAAGTAAATTTATAATGACCTTAAAGACAAAGTGCCAGCCTTAGTGAATCTGCCTTTACTGCTTACTGCCTAATATTTTATATGCTCTAGAGTGAAGATTTAACTAGAGTGTTAAAAAAAAAAAAAAATACTCCCCCATGCTCTTCTTTTGTATAAAGCACCTTTCTCTGGTTAAAGCATAAGCAGGATTTTGCATGCATACCTTCTATGCAAGGCTTGCTAAAGATTTTCTTGTATTTTATTCAGATGTTGAATATGTTTGTTCCAGCCTCTTCCGTGAGAGTTTTAATTATTTGTATTTTCTCAGTACAATGCCTATAATAGTGCCTTGCTGCAATGAAACCAGCAAAAGTTTGAGCTGCTGAAATATCTGTATTCTAGCTCTAACTATAACTTGCTTGGGAAGGTCATTTCTGTAATGTAATTGTGGATCACCAGATGGCACTCTCGCCGACAGTATATCAAGTCAGAAACTATCTTCATAAAAAGTGAAAAGAATATATAACTCTCTTTACACTTCTGCTTTTTTGTAACCTCACCAGGTCACACCATTCTGTTGCCATCTTTTTGATACTGTCTCACAAATTTATTTTCCAGATCTTGGTCCTGCTCTCCATTCTAATCCAATATGTGTTTTATATATTTGTCTAAGTCTATGATTTCACAGCTCCTCTTTAGTCTCTTCCCATTACCTGAACCTTGATATTGCCCAAATTAAATAGAAAGCTCTCTTTACTCTTTTTTTTTCTTTTCTTTTTCTTTTTTTTTTCCCTGTTTCTCAGAACACCATCAGGTTTTCTTTCTCTCAAGATCAGTACTGAACCAAAGCTCAAACCAAGTTGAGTTTTGAGTAGCACAACCTTTCCTCTGACTTTTCTATAGCAAAAATGAGAGCAGAACTGAGTGCAGGGTTGATGCAATGGGGACGTGGAAGAAGACCAGTCATAAGCTAAGGCACAGCTTAGAACTGTGCTTTCTTGTTTAGCAGGAGCAATTTGTCTAGCAATACACAGCTAGAGGTACTCTCTGTAGTAACACACCTACCTGACTGTACTAGATTTGTCTGAGACGGAGTTAATTTTCTTCACAGAAGTCCATATTGTGCTGTGATGTGTATTTGTGACTAAGACAGTGTTGATAACCCACCAGTCAGTGTTTGGCTGTCACTGAGCACTGCTAGCTCAGCATTGAGGCTTTCTCTTTTCCCTCTCCCCAGTGTGTAGGCTGGGGGTGCACAAAAAGCTGGGAGGGGACACAGCCAGAACAGTTGAACTTCACTGACCAAAGTGATGTGGTTTAACCCCAGGCAGCAACTAAGCACCACACAGCTACTTGCTCATTCTCCCCTGGTGAGATGGGGGAAAGAACTGGAAGGGTAAAATTGAGAAAACTCATGGGTTGAGGTAAAGACCAGGTGTTCAGCCATTTCCAGGAACACAGGACTCCATCATGCACAATAGTTACTTGGGAAGACAAACACCATCACTCCAAACATCCCCCTCTTCTCCTTCTTCCTGCATCTGTACACTGAATATGATGTCATATGGTCTGGGGTACCCTTTTGCTCAGCTGGGGTCAGCTGTCCCCACATCTTCCTATGCACCCCCAACTTACTCACTGGTGGGATGGTGTGAGGAGGAGAAAAACCCTTAATGATGTATAAGCACTGCTCAGCAATAATGAAAACATCACTATATTATTAGGACTATTTCACTACAAATCCAAAACATAGCCTCATATTACCTAGAAGACTAACTAATTAACTCTCCATCAGCCAAAACCAGCACACATTATATTCCATGCCATATAATGTCAAACTCAGAAATTAAAATGGAGGGAAGAGAGTTTTGGGAGAGGTAGGCAATGCTCAGAGAATGGCTGGACATTACTCTACTTGTGGGTGGTGGTGAGTGCTTGCCTTTGCATTAGTTTTTACTCCCTCTTTTCTTCACTTATTAAACAATTTTTACCTCATCTCACTAATATTGTTGCTTTTTCTCTTCGCATTCTCTGCCCAGTACCTCTGGAGTGGGAGGTGAGTGAGCAGCTGTGTGGTGCTTAGCTGCTGGCTAGGGTTACCCCACCACACTGATACAACCCCTGTAGCTGGGTGATGAGCACCAGGATCAGATTTGGGGAGGTTGGAAAAGGCATTGTTATGCAGGTGAGAACGTAACCACAAATGATTGAGGTATTGGTCTGGTTTCAGGGTGCAAATCTCATCCCCATTACCTACCTGACAGGTACATGCCTCTCATACCCTTGTACAGGGATATATAAAATGAATATATTGTCTTTTCAGTCTGGTCAGTCCTGTGTATTCTGGGTGCATTGCTCCTGCCCTCCCCTCACCATTACACTGACTGCTGTTCAGCAACACCTTTCTTGATGCCTGTATTTCCTCCAAAATATCCCTGTGCTGTTCTTCCATATTGTCCTCCATTTGTGAAACAGGCTTTGGTTGGTCAGTTCTTACGTCCCTGTCAAACAGTCTGTCAGTCCTCATCTTTGCTTTGACAGGTCTTCTTTGCAGTGATAAATTTCCCCCATTAGGAGTTACTGCAGAGCCTGCAACTCCATATAATAGTATGCAAACAACACCTCATCTTATACAGCATTCTCTGAGCCATTTCACCTCCAATGGCCGTTTCCTTACATTTTCAGAGCCATGCATGTAATTTAGTCTGTGTGACTCCTATCAGCTGCAAAGAGCTAAATCCACATGTAAATCTTTGAAAATCTGAGGGGTGCCTTGCCAAGTCTTAGACTATCTTTCACTCTAATCAGCTCAATAAATCTGATTACGCATCTTTCAAATAAATAATGATGGGTTTGGCCTGAAGCTTTTACTGTTTTTCAATCTGTATCTATCCGCTGAAATTTTACCTGCACTCAACAATTGTTATTCAGTTGCTAGGAATTCTAATATTGCTGACTGCAATAGCAGTCATTTGAATGGTGTGGATGCAAGACTTCTTCACTCACATTGAGCAGTTAAATTGTAAAACAGCATTAATTAAAAAACTGTCATTATTATGAGAAATTTTATATCTGATTTTTTCTTATTTTTATTCTAAACAGGTTTGGCACACATTCCCGACCTAAGTTAAAGTAACATTTCTAAAACTAGTAAGACTATGAAAAATCCTTCACTACCCTTAACTAAAAGTGTAAGTGAGCTAAATTCAGATTAAGCTGTTCCACCTGCAATTGCTGTATATATCCAGAGCTGAGGAACATGAAATAATCTGCAAGGGTCCAAACACATCTGTACTTTAGACATGCCTCTCAGTTAATGAGCAGAATGACTGTTGTGATGCTTTTCATTTTACATTCACTGACAAGAACATGTATCTCCCTGGTATTATTATCAAAGCACATTATCAACAAAATCAGCTACTGGCATGGAAAAGACATGTTTAGGAAGTGAAACAATACTCATCTTTTGTCAGCTTAGAGCACCAAAACACAGTAAGTTCCTAAAATTTTCAGTACTGAACATATTGGTGCAGCATCTGACTCAGTGGGCATGAGGGTGAGAATGGAGAATGCATTACCTTGAGGAGCAAAGTGAGAGTAAAAGAGAACACATTACTGAGGAACTGGCTTGAAATACAGACCATTTTAGTCTTGTACTCAGATCTGGTAGTCCTGGGAACTACTTGAGCCTCTGTTTGTCTGTCTCATCCAGCTGACATTACAAATTGTTTAGTGAAGAGATTCCACTTGCTAGGGGTGTTGTCAGGCTCCAGAGCAACTGAGACCATTTGCTAGCAGTGCACAAAGGATTCCTGATAAGATGCACAACTAGTGACTGTCTTGTCTGAGGTGTTTATAAAAATCATAAATAGTAGTATAAAAGATGAAGTTAATGAGAATCATTGTATTTTGCAAGGATATCTGAATGACACCTGTAGACAGGAGATCTGCAAAACAGCTCAGTGCTGCTGTGATCAGAGGGAAGCAGTCACTAAAGCAGCAACACCCACTGTTCTGTAACTCATGATATGGTTGGAAACACGAAACTCATATGAAATGTAAAGCTGGTGCCCAGAGACCTGTCATTAATAAATATGATTTTTAAATTTTTAATTATATATATATATGTGTGTGTGTGTGTATATATATATATCAGAGGCATTGATGCTAGCAGTCTGGGAAAAATCCAAACTGACAAACACCTTATCAGAGGCATACAAAGCATTTCTAATGAAATGCAAAGCTCATAGTGATTCAAGATTTTGGATATTTTATTACAAACATCAATATAAGCTTATCTGAATGGAGTAAGTACAAGTACTTTCAAGTAAAATTAGATGTTGCATTCCAAGGAGGTGGAAGAAGAATTGAGTCTACCTGCCTGACTGAGTGAAAGTGATCATGTTTTATAGATAAGTCTTTCATGTTGAAAGGATGTGACAATTCATATTCATATAGATATTGGGATTGAAGGGGTGTATTTACCCTGAAATACTTAAAAATAGGAAGATGTAAAATTGGGCAAAATAGAGGAGGTATTGGGGAAAAATGTAATTTAAAAATAGGAGACTATATCTTTTGATTTTTAATTTGATTTTACACTACTCTAGAAGGTACAATATTCTCCACGTAACTTCCCACAACTTATTGTGAATTCTCTAAATCCTTTCATTACTTTCTGGGAAAAGTATTCCTTGTGGCAACTAGGATGGATTTAGGTGTCCAGATAAGATTTAATATAGTGTTGCCTAAACTCAAAGCTGAAAACCTAGCAACACCTTCAATTTAGGAAATTAATTTCTCCCAGCAGCCCAAAAAGATAAAACAAATACAAGCTAGATATTTCATTGACACCTAAAAGCCATCAGTATAATGACTTGAGGACTGGAAGGCTCCACTGAAATTCCAGAAAAAGATAATACCAAACTTGAACAGCACAGCCTTTATTCTCTGCATCAATCAGAGTAACTGTTTTCAGATAAGAGAACATAAATTTGAGAGTCACCTCTGCCTGAGTTGACACAAACCCACATTTTCCAAGAGACAGTCCTAACCTCAGTAGATAAGACTCACACTGCATAAAATGCAAGGTTTCTGTAAACAGGGAGACCATAGCCAATGAGGACTCTAACTATGCAATCCAGTGAAATTATGAACTCCCAGAGTTCCCAGAAGAAGTAAATCTTTCAATTTTATTTCTGTTCTTTCCTCTCTGATAAATATTACCCCGCCTTCCTCTGACCTTCATCACAGATGTTAATTTGTTAACATTTATAGCAATACAGACAGGTCTGTCAGTCTTCCATAGAAACTTTGTCATTCTACATTTTGCAAGGGCTGAAAAGCTTTTGAAAATTAGAAATGTCATCTACCATGTCAAGCTGAGTTAAATGTCCTTTCCTTTCATGTTGATTCTCACTTACAGACTTAGCCTGAGAGCTTTTATCATCTGCTGTCCTTCTGCAGCTGCTGTGGTGTTCACATCAACTTGGAGAAATAACAAGCCACATAGGTGAGGAGGCCAGTGAGGTTCTGAAGGCAAACAGAAGATCAGCGTTTGAGGAGACAGCAGCAAGAGTTTTGAGATAATCTGGTTCACTGAAAGGTTTCAAGGGAGGAAAATCTTCGTGTGCAGGGAACATGCTGAAGTGGTTGTGGTGCCAACAGTCTGAATGGCCCAGGGAAGAAAATTAAATTTATGAGTCATTGAACATCCCAGATGAGTTCTGGGGGTTTGCTGAACAATGCAGCTGTTCCACATCTGGGTGCTTCAAGCACGGTACTCCCACTCTGTGCTTCCTCTCTGCATTGTTATCTCTAATACTTATTACAGTGAACAATTCGTAACAGGTGATATGGTTGCAAATACAACTGCAGACCTCAGGGGGTGAATGAGATAGGGATTCCAGAAATGCATTGGTAAGAGAGTTAGTGATAAATCTAAATGAAGGCAGGCAGACAAAGAATCATTTTTATTTTAATTCTACTGATGAAATTCTGAGATAAGAGAATAAGTCTAGATCTGTGCTGCTTTTTAAGCACAGAACTTTGGAGGCCCACTTTCTAACCTTATTTTTTAATCTCTGTGGAGATAAATGTGTCATCATGACTGGACAACATGAAAACTCTACAGAAAAGGAAGACAAAGAGCTTGGCCCTGCATTATTGTTTAGGGCAAGCCAAAAGGTTACCCTTTCTCCAGTATATGAAAGCCAACCATGTAAAAAATACTTCTATTGCCATTGTATGGTGTGGTTTCTGAAGACAGTAGGAATCACTCCAAATGGATTGTCGTTCTAGAGAGTTTTATTGTCTTTGGTCTCAGTGAAGAAACCAGAAACACACATGAATGCCACTGAGAAGCTAAATTATTTAAATATTCATATTGTTTACATCTTTTATATATAGACCAAATTCCTGTATTTAAGGTTCAGTGAAAGACACACTCCTTGTAGGAAAATACAAAACAGCCACCTAGGAGAGGGGTGGAGACTTGAACATCTCATTGGAAGAAGAGCTGTTTACCAATCAAATGCAACAGCTGTCACCTACTGTATCAAGAAGACATTCATTCACCTACTGAAGGGAAAAATAAGAAGAGAGTCAGACAGTCTCCTATTCATAAGGAGAAAAAAAAAAAAAAAAACAAAAAAAAAACCAAAAAAAACCCCATTTTGGAGTAAAAGTGACTTCCAGATTTGGCACAGAGCCTAAGGAAGGCCCTTGCTCTTCTGGGCCAACAGTCAGAGATAAGGGATGAAAGACACAAGGCATAAAATGACAAACATGTCTGTGTTCTGACAGTGGAAGCTCTCCCTCTGTATTCCCCCTGTGTAAAAACCTACCCTGAATTTACCCAAAGATCTCTCTATGTCAGTGGAGCTAAGTAGGCCAACCTAAGCTCTGATTTATCACTTTAAGACATTGAATCCCTCTTTAGAATTGCATCTATGTACTGACTTGAAGACAGCTTTGGGTACTTAGTTAAGATACAGCAATGGGATCTGCTCACAAATTAAGACGTGTAAATTTAGAGATCTCTGTGAAGACATAGAAGTCACCACTGAAACACAGGTGTTTATCAGAAGGAAAATACAGGCATTCAAAGTACCAGAGCTCACGTTATAGTCAATAGAAGGCTAATCAATCTAGCCACTAGAGCTTGGAGGCAAGTTTAGTTTAAAGTAGATATGAATTCAGTTGCTAACATGTTGCAGTCCAAACAAGCAAGCTTGCAGCACCTGGGTAATCTTATGCAAGTCCTGTGTTGTATTTGGCAATTTCATAAACATGTCTCAGGTGCCACAGGTGATCTCAAGTAGCACTAAGAGTCTCATTGTGTGCAACTGAGCTCTGCCTCCACAGGTACAACTGTGTCATGCCCCCACAGGCTGGCAGGCTGAAGATTTCTGGGGAAAGCTGAGGTCCCAAGTGTGCTTCCAGGCACCTTCATTTGGGTGTTCTTTAACCCTGAACTGAATACTTGTTGCATGCTTGCTCAGCGGAATCCCATTGTAGAAGCTTCTCCCAAGAAATTTGTCTTCAAATCTTGGTTGCACAAAAGCAGTCTGGAAATCTTGAAATGCTTCAGTAGAGATGAAAATCTGTAAGACTCTCTGGATTCCAGTTTTAGAAGTTTTGGAAACAGGGCTCTGTGATGGTACAGATAACTCAGTGTTGGGCATGCTCACGTAAACCTCAGGTAGAGGTGTTCTCATCTAAACAGGATGTTGCACTTTGAGAAGGTGAGCAGCCAGAATGAAAAAAAATGGAAAAATGCTTATAAAAGTTACAGTGGGATTAAGGTAGGAAACTGGGTGAGAAAATGACCATTTCTGTGATTCTTCTTAAGAGTAAAGGTGCTGGCATATATGGAGCCTTACTTGATGAAAAAGACTTTCCCAGTGGCAACCCTGGCTGTTCTGTAACAAGCCTGTGTGCCCCAGGTTACACAGTGCCAGTACTGGGCCCTCAAAAACTGGATGTGTCAGAAAAAACACCTACTATTCAACAAAGAACAACTGAATCCATGAAGTTTGGGGATGACCTTCTCCATATGATTTGGTATTTTTCTGTTCTTTCTTCAAGGAAAAAAGTATCCCACTAGGTTTAGCCTTCAAGGGAGAGAGAGCCATTCTGTTAGTCACAAAGGTTTCCATTTATCTTAGAAGGAAAATATTAGGAGAGCTACTTTGCTACTGCTGCTTCATCTGTATCTGCCCTGTCTTCTGTACTGTACATCCTAGCTCTAAATTTGCTTAGGAATATATACATACATAAGTAATGCAGAAAAAGACAGCAACATGACTGAAAGCTGGAGCATAGACAAGACAATTGGTTTCACTGTATCTTTGTCTGCTAAGGTACATTAAACTTGCAAAAGCAAAATGTTATTAATGGTAATTTGAAAGAAAGAAGTAGGTTTCTTTCAAACTGATTTATTTCTCCAGGCAGCATCACTGTATGCTGCTGTATTTGCAGCTACAGTTCAAGGACAGTAATGTATGCGGCTGCCAGCAAGCCAGGTAGCCAGCCATGCCTTCAGGCTTGATAGACAAATGTCCATTTACCATGACTTTTATTTTCAAAATAGTTTCTTTGTATTTTCAACATCTGTTGACAGAACCCTAAATACAGGAATTATGCTAAATCTTTGCTCTGACTGCTACGCTTTTGTGATATGATCTATTGCAGAAATATCAAGCTGAAATTGGATCAGGAAAGCAGACTTGCAATTGTGAGCTATCAAAACGATGCAGTGTTGTTATACAGTATAGTTTCAGAAAATATAGTGGCAAAAAAGATTGTTGTGGCTATTTTTAAGTTGTGAGAATATAAAAGTAGAGGCTTGCAAGGCTCCTTTTTCCAATAGTGCAATTTGAGATTTTATGGTGACCAAAGAAAATATATTTAATGGGGATGAAAAAAAAAGTATTTTTTTTGGAGAATAACTTATAAGAATGGTTATTTAAACTAGAATATCAATACCTGGAGTTATTTGTCTTGTACGGAAAAGATTCTGAAAGGGTCAGTGCATGCTTTGCCAATGTTCAGCCATTAGAGTAAATTTACTCTAATGGAGCCATTAGAGTAAATCAATACAGTTGCTTCACCAAATACCCATGTAAATGATTGTGTTAACATCTAGTCTATAAGCTTAATAATATTCATTATGAAATTCCCATGTTTCAGCTCCTATCCAGATAAAAGAAAGCCCAGTGAAAGAGGTTTTTGGAGCTCTGCATCAGCAGATCCCATAGAAGTATTGAGATGTGCATCTGAGAGTATTGGATTATCACTGGAAGCAGAGACTGACCACTACTGTGTGTTTCTGAAAGCAGGGGACCAGAGCCACTGTTTGTATACTTGTATGTATTCTATTTGATTTTCCAATGGTCCAGCATGTAGTCACAGCAAGAGCCCACAAAGAACTATTTTGATCTGTTTTGACATCTCTTCTTTGTGCTTAAAAGAAGAATGTGATGTTCTATGTACATGAATGTTCAGTTTAAATATAGTTAAAGCTATAATGAAAATCATCACAGAAATGTAAATTCCCTACAGAGTCAGTCATCAGATAAAATTCATACTAAATTTTAGTCAGGACCTGCATTGCTAATAAACCAGTATGTCATTTCATTGTAGAGTAAGTAAAATGGAACAGTTTTTAACTCAATTTACATTTGAGAGAACATGTGTTAGATCTGCTCTTAAAACTTGGCCCATTCCCACTCAAAATGCTCACCAGTCTGTTATAAATTGTATCAGTACCACATTCCCTGTTTTTCTTTGTATAACTAGAGGGTCTGGATAAAGTCTAGTCAGGATTTTCCAGTTCTCAGTCTATTCAAATCTTCCTCTGGGAAGAAGAGGCTCCAAGGAAGCTTCCCCCAGGTCAGATTTTGGGCTGAGAAAATGAACCAATACCCCACATGATGGCTCTCACATCTGGGCATCTCCTCTTTAGGAGATTCTGCATTAATCTCTCCTTGGCCAGTGCAGCAGAAAAGCTGAAAACACAGCAAAAGTGTGCATTTATAATTAAGTCATATAATTTGCCATGAGTATCTTTTCTGGACAATATTGTACTCTTGCTTTGTCTCACTTTGGGCTAGAATTTTGTACCATATGCTCCAAATGCATCTTCAAAATTTCTGGTTGTTGAACAAAAAAGTATTAGGATTATTGACAATAGGAGCAGACATTTGATTATCCTACCATACATACTGTGGGACGTGATCTTGAAAGAAAGAAAGGATGACATACAGACTCTGAACAGTCTCTGCCATTGTCACTTCATTAAATGCAAATAGGACTTTGGGGAGGATGCTCATCAATGTAAGGAAAGTTATGACAATATGGTCTAAAGGCAATTTTGCAAAAGTGAGTTGCAGAAGTTAAAGAAAATGAGAGGAAAGCTTAGCCCTTATTAAATCTAAGTACTTTTACTCTTCTGTCTCTTGGTTTTCCTCGGCCATATTTTAGCCTTAGCATATTTTCCATAGCTACAGAAGCTGTGCTTTAAAAAAAAGAGAATGTTTAAAAATCATAAAAGAAATACCTCACATATAATTCCCTAGTTTAACAGTATGAATTCTACAGTTTTGCATATATCCCCCTCTTCTTGTGATTATAACTAAATGGGGAAAGAAACAGTAATCTGGTTTATTCTGGAAACAGCAGGTAGTTTGATCTATTTTTACTGCAGATCATTTCCCAGGACACTATGATTCTTATACTTTTAATCAAATGTGTGAATCGAAAACTGTGGTGTGACCTTTGGAAAAGACACTGCAGGACATCGGCTGAAGCTGTGAATAGTTTAAGCACAAACAGGAAGTTGACTTGGCTGTGCTGAACAAAAGACTGAGGTAATTTATGGAGTAGAAGTCACAGTTTCAAAACATTTTTAATTGCTACATTTGATCTGCTATGCAGTATTGTGTGAAAACAGCTAAGAGTGAAATGTCAGTGCCCATGTTCCAGCATAAATTTGTACAATGTGAAAGCAAAGAACCCCATTGATTCCAGCTTCTCTTTTTCTCTGTTTCAGATTTGCCTGAATTACTTTCAGGTTAAATACAGAGTGAAGGGGTCCTCAGTCTTGCAAAGTATTTAAGCAGGTACATAACTTTGTTCTTACTTAGTCCACTTGTGATGAAAAGAAATTTTAATATATGGGGAAATTAAAATGGGAAAGGATTTCACAGTGACCTGTGAAACCTGGGAAAACACTTCGATAAATGGGCCACTTTCAGGATGGAAATGTACTAAAACTCACCTTTGCTTTTAGTTCATGATTATGTTAACTCAGGCCTATGAAGAGTTACTGAAGTTTCACCTATAGGAGTGAAGTTACACAGGTAGTTAGTACCTAACATCACTAGAAAGGAGCATTCATTATTAGACAGGAGCACTCTGGGCTGGGTTAGGAACTGCTGGAGGCCACCAGAGAGTGGTGCCGAGCGGTGCTGATCCAATTGGCGGCTGCTCAGCAGATTTAGATGAGGGGATTGAGTCCACCATTAGAAAATTTGCAGATGACACTAAGCTGGGAGTGTGGATCAGCTGGAAGGCAGGAGGGCTCTGCAGAGGGACCTGGACAGACTGGAGAGTTGGGCTGATTCCAATGGGATGAGGTTCAACACGGCCAAGTGCCAGGTCCTGCACTTTGGCCACAACAACCCCATGGGGAGCTCCAGGCTGGGCACAGAGTGGCTGAGAGCAGCCAGGCAGAGAGGGACCTGGGAGTCTGGATTGACAGGAAGCTGAACAGGAGCCAGCAGTGTGCCCAGGTGGCCAAGAAGGCCAATGGCATCCTGGCCTGGATCAGGAACAGCGCGGCCAGCAGGTCCAGGGAAGTGATTCTGCCCCTGTACTCAGCCCTGGTGAGGCCACAGCTTGAGTCCTGTGTCCAGTTCTGGGCCCCTCAGTTCAGGAAGGAGATTTTATATGCCTTCATCCACCATAAGCTACATTTTCAAAGGATGACTAGAAAATACATGTGAACAAGTAATATATGGGTATTTATGCAATTATCCATACCTGTCTTCCTCAGATTTCCCAGAAGAGCCCAGCACTTTACTGAATCAGTTAAGTCTTTCCTTATTTTTCATGATGTCTTCTACAAAGAATGGCTTTTACAAAGAATGAAATTTTGCTTTTTTGTAATTTTTTGATCCCCTATTATTAGTGAGTAAATAATAAGAGCTTAGAAAAGAAGCTTTGATGATGAGAACCTTTGCAATGCAACACTGTAGGTAAGACAGGAAAGATTTAGCATTGTATAGAAGCTGTATAGCTTTCAACAGGTAAAAAACATTGTGCATTGTTAAGAATTTAAAGTCCTTTTCATAGATATTCAATTAACTTTTAAATAAAAGAAATTATATCCATGAGTTCTGTTTTTTCTTTCATACTGTATTTTAAAATCTTTATAAATTTAGAGTTTCACCTGTCAGGTTTTGAGACTAATAAAACTGGAAAGATCTCTCTCTTCAATATGGTGTGCTCTGCTCTATGATCTCTGTAATCACATCATATAGTTTCAGGAATATCTGTTTAAAACTTTTGTAAGTCAGTTATTAATGCTGCAAGTAACTTGCTTACAATAGTATCAATAGAAAACAATAGTACCAACAGAAAATGTTTTTTAAGGTAACTTTCATGTGAAAATGCTGTAACAATCACTAGAAACTCATGTGGTAAGTTTGTGTCAATAATATAGACTTTTCAGACTTAGAGAGAGGATTTTTAGTGGTTTGTTCCACACTTGATTGTAAGGACAGAGCTGAAGACTATATTGGACACCTTCATTTTCTACAATGAGAAAAAGATAGTGAAGAAAACTGATAGTCATAAAAATGAAATGAACTACTTAGCAATTTTCATCTCATAAATAATTGTCGCAATGCTAAGAAAAGCTTTTTCTCCATGTGAGTAAGTAGAAAACAATGTACCTGCATTTTTTTCCATAGAAAGTCACAGTAATAATTGCATGTGTTGTCAGTACCCAGGATTCTCATTTTCAAAATCTTGACTGCAGTGAGAATTTTAGTAAAGGAAGTAAAATGAAGAAAGAAATGCAAGATACAGACCCAAGCCTTTGACTGTTCCCTCCTTTTAAAGGGATCACTGCCAAGCCAGGTTTATTGCTTTTTTTGCTGTGTTGATTTTGAAGGGAAATTGTGATGACTTATGGCTTAAAATTGCTTCTCAAAAATGTCATGGAACTATACAAATGAGATTTTGTAGAGCAAGCATTCATAAGTCCAGGACTGCTCCTGTAAGAGCCACTGGCAAAATATACATTGAGTGGAGTGAGGCATAGCCAGTCCTCATCATAGTTGGCTGTGGATTTTTTGTTATTTTTTTCTGGCTTGAAGGGTTCAATATCAGAAGGCAGATGATTTAATTGAAGTATCAGACCTGGGAAAGAATGCTAAACTTCCCTGACATATTTCCAGAAGGAGTTTGAAATGCCTTCTGTATAGATGTCCCTACCATTACAGTCAGATCCAACTACTCCAGGACCTTGCTTATTCTTCCATGCACATCATACTTTATTTTATTCTTTCCTTCACTTCTTCTTGTTCCTCTTTTTCTGCCCTGAGTTCTTTGCCCTCTAGGTAAGCACTCTGAGATACTGGGCAAACAGTCATAATTGCTTAGTCAGAATGGAAGATCTCTTCAGAAAAGCCATATACACTCTCATAATTGAATTCTGATAAAGGTTGTTATTAAAAACTAAGGCAAGGTCTGCCTAAGAGCAAAAGTCACTTATGGTGGCTGCAGAAACACTTTAGACTCAATCATGACAGCACTACTATAAAACAAATTTGTGTTACTGTGTTACCTAATACATTAAAAATAGCAAAGATCACCTAACAGGAAAGAGTAAATTCATCAGAGTTGTCTGTAAGTTTTGTCACTGAAAAGAATTTCTACTTCATTTCATTTTCAGATAATTTATTTGTCAAAGTCTAAAAGACCCAGTTTAGCTCCTCTTGAACACTGGACTTCAGAACCCAGAGATCTGGGAGAGGTTCACCAAACTTGATGATAATGGATTCAAATGATCCGGAGATTCCCATCAGCTTCCTGCACAGTCAGGAGGATTCAAGCCTGAAGTGTCTGTTGAAGCAGAGGTTCCTGAGTTACACTCCTATGCAGTAGTGATGTTTGGAGTCTGAAGTAACTTTGTTTGAGGTGTAGATTTCCTACAGCTGGAGTATTCCCTGACTCTGAAATACTCATTTCTATTTAACTTGACAAAATCTCTTCTCATCTGTAAAAGTTCAATTAATATATTTAGATGATAGAGAGACTGGGAATACCTGAAAAGCCTAAGTTCAAGGTTGATTTTAGAGAACCAAACCCAAACCCAACAAAAAAAACCCCACCAAACTACTGAAAACTATGTGATATCCTTTTTGTCTTTCTTTTCTATTTTTTCTTTTTTCTTTTTTTACCTTTTTTTTTTTTTTTTTTTTTTTTTTTTTATAACTTGGAATACATTTGTTAAAAAAGAATAGAAATGTCTCACTGGACAGAAATTCTATATTTCAACCATTTCATGAACGTAGTATTCACAAAGGAATTATACTCTTTATGAATAATAGTGTGTGACAAAGAAAAGGCAGAACTACTTCTGTGTGCAGTCAGATCTACCGCATTAAGTCCTTGCGTACCTCCCATCACAGCAGGATACTACTGATTTGTTAGTCACTATAGAATTTGCAAAGATGACTTTAAGGGTATCTTGTAACAATTGCCTGGGCCATCCAGTCCCTTAGTGAAATACCTTTTCAAAGAATACTCCAATTCTATCTCTCCTACTGTTTCTAAATGTGTTGTTTATATTAAGAAAATTATAAATATGACATTTAGCATTTGGCAGCAAAATATAATGTTCTTTAGGTTAATTATCCTTCCTATATGCAGTGACAATTGCTACAAGATATAGTCTCTAAAACAGCTAGGACATTTTGTGGGAGGTTTCAGAAACCCAAATTTTCTATGAGTAATATGAAGAGCACTTAGTGTGGGAAATGCTTTATGATAGTACGGAAATGTGTTTAATTAAGTGCTGTATACATATACCATATATTCCCTCAGCCCCATTACAGCCTGTTCCTCATTACTGACTGTGCTTCGTACATAAGGAGAGATTCAACATTTGCGAAACAACTTCAAGCGGTCAGTGGCTCATGGACTGGATCCAACTCCATTGAAGTAATTGGAGTGACTTCCATCAACTTCAACAGAATCATGGCCCTCAGTAAATAATTTCAGTTCATCAAACCTGCACAGATTGAAGAAAGGTTCTGGAATCATGCGGAAGTCTCAACAGATGAAGATTTGCTAAGAAAGCTTTCTCAATGACTGTAAATAAGAAAGGAGCCTGACTGTGTGATACTTTCCTGAATAAACCCCCCAAGATTTAGAGATACCAAATACAGGAGAACAAAAAGGTAAATATTGCAATATGCAGTGGAACAAGTCGTGTTGCTAACTTTTATTTTGTGTTGCTTTTTTACGTAACACATGGATTCTAGATTTGTGTTAAAAGAAACATAGAAACTGAAAGCACTACTGAATGATGGGGGTCTTAACTCTGTGTATTTAGAAATAGAAATAACAGGAGATAGCCAACCCAAAACTGCAGCCTTTAGACAGAAATGAGAGAAGAACAATGATAGCTCTTACGTTCTAAGGGTCCAACACAGGTTATGCTGACTTCCCTCCACTGACTGCCCCTTTCTCATGTGACTCCTTCATATATATTTTGACTCCTTTCTTTCTATAGTTACCAACTACAACTTCAGTTGATAACCAAGGTAAACCAGAAATTATAAAAAAAAAGTTTGACCCAGTCCCTTATACCAACTCCCTCTGTCTTCTGAAGCAGATACTGGGGTAAAGTCATGCAGTGTCCAGTTTATACCAGTTCTGTGTAGTAACACGAAATGTACCACATAGTTCAGACCCTCTCCTGGAGCTGCTTCCCTGCTTGCACTTAATTTCTCTTGTTTTATTGTCAAGCATGTCAATGAAAGAGAGACAACTGCTAAAAGTGCCAAGAAAAGCAGACTATTTTTATGTGATGACAGTCTCATTTAGAATAATGATTGTTCTGTTTTGAAGAATGAATAGCAAAAAAGGTAAAGATATTAAAAGTCTTACTGATCAAAAATACCTAAATGAGATAGCACACTACAAAGTGATTAAATATAAAACTACTGCTCTAAATCTAAATTTTTAAAAGCTAGGATAAAGATTCAGTACTGAAGCACTTGACTGGAAAATTTAAACAATTATTCACTGGTTGCCACAAGGGTGGAAATGTATTTTTATCATAATAGCTGAAGTAGAATTTGCTTTTTTACATATTAGAGGTAAAGGAAGAAATATGCAGCCACCTGAAAGTTCTGACAGGTTTAGTTTTGAGTATAGTGGGGTTGTATTTTTACAGGAAATATTTACTATGTGAAGGACACAACCTCCCTAAGACAGATGGAGACTAATTGATGGCTCTTTGAATATCTGCTTAGAAGAAGAAAGAGACCAATTAGACACTAATTTCCTGAAAAATCAGCTAAGTAGATCCCAACCAAGCTCCCAGTCTGGTCTCTGAATTCAGTGGACAGTGACACCTCTGAAGAACAGTGAATAAATCCTATGTATTACCTTGTCTTGAACTAGTGATGCCGTGCACAGGACTGTCTAACCTGCAATTTACATGCCTGATGTAGGATAAAACTTGTTTCTTTCAGGTTGTTTTTTGTTTGTTTTGTTTTAGTTTGGTTTGGTTTTTCAAATCTGATGTAGTCTACTAGAGTTGTACAGAACAGGGTCTAGACCCCCATTGCTTTTGTGGCTGTTGTCCATGCATTTCTTTCCTTAGAAATACATTCTGCAGGGACTGTAATTAAATTTAGATCTGCTTAAGGATTATATAAATCAGCAGAGACAGAGCCACCTTGTTATCCTGTGTTGTGGACAGTCTTGTGCTTGTTCTATCCATCAGCATGTTAGGTCATGCCACTTATCATAGGCAAAGGACAGATAGATGCCCATAATAAGAAGCCAGTAGTTACTGAACTCACTTGCTCACTCTCCATTGCACTTTCCATGCAAAGCATGCTGCCAGTGTTTCTCTCTTCACTTTTCTATAGCTTACCTGAACCTGGAGACAGATCTTATTGATGTGTCAGAGGCTTGTACTCATGTCAATGTGGAGCTGCCTCCCTCAGTTACATCCTCACCCTGCCTCAGAATTAGCAGAAAAGGATCTTTCTCCCTTAGGGAATATAATCATTCAAATGTAAACACACGACACTGGCTTCTCACATGTGGACTGAGATTCAAAGACAACTCCAGATCATGCTTGGCTGCTATCCAAGGATGTTCTGCCCCTTCCATTCCTGGGACCTGAATACTCATTGTGCTCAGGATGTGCAAGAACAAATGCACAAATCATCCCAAATGGCTCATAGAGAAGTCCTGGAAGACCTTGCACAATTAATACAGATGTGAATTGAGAACAGATATCTTATTTTCTTTGAGGTCTTCTTGTAAGTGAAATAAGTATGAAGTGCTCTAGAAGTTTCTCCCTCCCTATAGCACTGCAGGGTTCTTCAGAGGATGCATAAAATTCTCCACTGTTTGCCTTGACTGGGAAATGGATCATAGGTAGCAGCACTGTATGGACAACATACATGATCTATGGTCTCCAACACTCAAGACAGCAAAATACCAATGCAACTTATTATAAAACATTGTTTCCAAAAGTAAAACTTACATGTAAATAATAAAATCACAAGAACAAAGATGAGAAAGCAATGGAGAAAAAGTAGCAAGTGAAGAAATAATTTCAAGAGGTTAATAAAATGATGAGAAGATGGGATATTATGTCAGTTGCTATACTTGGCAGTGATTCTTTGACAGTACTGCTGGGAGGACAACAGACTAGAAAGAAATAACATTTTTCATTTTAGGTTCCAGGATTATCAAATTCTAGGAACCCAGAGTTTGTGGTGACACTTCTATATTTCCATACTTCAGATACTGAAAAATAAGAGAAGAGATGGGCTGCATGAACAATACAAACACAAGAAAGAGTGAAATAACATTATTTCTTCCACTGGTTTTGGTCAAGCCCTGAAAGCTGTTGCCCTTGATCGAACTCTTAGCCATGTCCTGCCGCCCTGGTCCTGGCTTTGCTCCTTTTCTGTTCAAACAGAATCTGCCTTTTAGTTTAACCGCCCCCCCCCCCCCTTTTTTTTTAATTTTATTTTTTATTGTGGTGGAGGTTCTTTTGGTTTTTTTGTTGGATTTTTGTTGGTTTTGTTTGTTTGTTTGGGGTTTTTTTGGTTAACCTTATGACAAGAAGGGCAGCTAATATTAATGCCTTAAACAACTTGACATAGGTTCAAGTTTGCCACATCTTGGAGTGGCTGATAAGACTATGTTCTGTGCTTGTCTTTCTCCTGCAGCAAGGTTACAAATCAGAGTCAACAGTGCAAACAAAAGCTTTTTTTTTTTTTTCTTGACTATTTTCCCCACTCCCTTTGCGTATGTGCTTGTCTTGTTTCATTTTTGAGGGAGCAGGTTCAGATTACAATAAAAAAGACAACAAATTCATCTTCAGAGCATCTCAGCTAGTTTTTATTTTCTTTTTCTCTCCCAAAGGAGGAGTTAATATCATCTTAATACTGTATAAAAAGACACTTATCAACCAGGGAATTTTCCTCATAAAAATGTTCTGCAGTTAAAAGAAAGGGGAATAATGGATGCTGTTAAAATGAAAGTCTCCTTGAATACTACACATAAAAAACACTTTGTCTGCTTGTCTTTTGTATCTTTCATAAATGATTTAAAGGATTATAATAGCCATCGTTTGCTATATGACTTAGCTGGCTATGTATCTGTGCACACAGTCCTGCAGAGGGTACAGCCATTCTGAGCTCTACAGTGAGAAATTCATGAAAGCACCTTTGCCTCTCAGCCTCTTGCTCCAAAATTCAAGTAATTCACAGAACACTGGCAACTCCATCCCCATCCAAGGTGTTTTGGGGACTGCATGGCAGAGAGAACTGTGTCAAAGGGTACTCTTAGTGCATATACATACTGCGTGCAATCTTGACACACTTGCATTTCCAACTTCTCAGAGGAGAATCACACACCTCCTTCAGCTTCTGGGCAGAGGAAGGTTTTACAGCTTGACATTGTTCTCTGCAGAACTGATTATCTCCTCTCAACAAGGGCTGGCGTGGCTGAGTGGGTCCCATTGTACAGTGGCAGTTCATTGGCTAGAAAGGTTGTCATGCATCACTGTGTTCAAATCCAAAGCTTGGCATTATCTCTAATGGCATAATAGCAAAGGGCTCCTTGGAATGGAGGGAAGTGAAATGTGAGGCTGTATTACCATAGCTTGTGACAGCGTGAGGCTTGCCTACTGTGCAAAAACACAGGTTATCAGCTCAAACCTGAAATAGAAAATGCGGATATTTAAGAAAATGTATAATTTATAGACAGAAGCTGCTGGAGAAACAACAAAAACCCCTGCTCTGCTTTTTTTTGTCTAACAGATGCGGACTATAAAGACATTTCTTCTCTTCCTCTTTCATTTTTTGGAAGGGCAATAGAAACCTACACAGCTATGACTCATCTTAAGAAGTTTTCAGTGCTGAAGCCCTTTCTCATGCCTGACTCATAGAAAACACTACTTTTTCCTTTTCACAAGGTCCGGCAGCACAAATAGGTAGTATATAACTAAAAAAAAAAGACCTGAAAAGCAATAATTCAATATTTTAACATTATACTTTGGGGCCTACAAATGCATTAAAAATTTGTTTTACTGAATAAAACCAGTAGAGTGTAGGCTTTTATAATTTAGTATCGTATTTCCAGCAATGGCCAAAACTGAATACTAAAAATAATCTTCTGACATGAGTTAAGCACAAACACACAGGTGTATATATGCAACATCTTTGAAATTTCCCACATCTGGCATCCTACCAGCAACACGAGGCCTTCCCCAGCTGGAGTATTATCTCTTCACCAAAGTGTTTGATTGTGAAAATACCAATTACTTTGCAGTACTGGTTTGCTCGGAAGAGATAAGAGGCAGGGCTGATGTATCATACAACATCAGGAAGTGAATGAAGAGTAATTATAATAAAATCATGGTACAGTTATAGAAGTGAGAGCACTTCTAGGGCACTCTCTCATGGAACAGATGGGCAGGCAAAACCATCCATCAGTTCTTCACTGTAGAAAACAAGATATCCAGCTGGTGGCAAGGAAGTTCACAGACTCTACTGAACTGTATATTTCTCCTTTCTGTATTGGACAGAAAGATGGAAGAGCATGTGACTAAGCAACATCTTGAAACAGATGCCAGGAAGAGTTCATTTTATATATGCTGCTCCCTTGGCCTTTTTAAATTGGGAAGGGATCCCAGAGGTACCCAGCCATGTAATCTACAGCAGAGAAATTGCTATGAGCCCCAAGACAAAGCTTAACACACAAGATGTGAAGATGAACTCATTTCTTTCCATACGCAGAGGGCTGTTTCTGAGCAAAGCTGCACTTCTCCAGGCAGGAGCTGAAAAGGATTCATGGCACATGAACTGCTGTCTCAGTTGCTTGTGGCAACCCTTGGGAATCTGGAAAGTGGTACCTCTGTCCAAGGAAGCTGGTCTTTCTAGGATTTTCTCCCGTATCATCATCCTAGCTCCAGGCATCAGAAAACATGTACTTACACTAAAAAATTTGATTGATTTTAGCACATTTAAAAGCAGCAAAGAGAGCAGGTATCTAGCATGTAACCTTTCCATTTAGATTGAATAAGTTACCTCCTGGAAAGTCATGAGAATGGAAAATATGTTTGAAATGGGATCTTAGGGTTTGATTTCAAGTTGGAAATAACCAGTGTTTTTGTTGTTTTTTTTTTTTTTTCAGCGTATTTTTTCTTCCCTCCTCTCAACAACCCCTGCCCTGGCATATGTTTCTCTTAGGACTGGGAGACCTCAGAATCCAAGCTGAGTTTTTGTAAGATTCTTAGAGGGAGGCATGAGCTATCTGCTGTGGTTTCACCATCTCTGCCAAGCCAGGATCACTCCTGGTGTCAGCAGGCACTGCACATGCTGAAGTGTGAGCCTCCCAGCCATGTGGAGCTGTCTGAGCTGCCTTGGGAGCAGCAGCTTGCTCAGCTTTCTGATAGTGGGTGGACAAGATTTTAGCACAGCAAGCCTCAAAGAATGGGGCAGAGGCTGTGCACCTCTGTGGAAAATAAATACGGGCAGAGGAAATAATTCATTCCACTCTTTAAAGTTCTACAAATTGCATAAATGGTCCTTGCAGGATTCTAATCTCCCTGGGCTGCAGTTTGAATACTAAGACAGAGATTCTTTTTTTTGTGGCCAGTTGATTATTTTTCTCTGCTATGCATTTAAAAGGGAATCATCCAAATACAGATAATCCTGGATTTTTGGGGTCCCTCTGTTGCCTGACAGGGAGTATCTTTCTGGTACCTTTAGCTAAGAAAAATGGTAGTTCCACAGAAAAGGCTTATGTTGTAGACCCCCAGCCTAGGGGAACTCAGGATCATTCAGAAAGTCCATTGAGCTGATTTAAAAAAAAAAAAAAAAAAAAAGGTATAAACCTTTTCAGGCATTAAAAAAGAGGAATCTTATGCTGTTGGGCTGTGATATAGTGGTCCCTTCAGAAATGCTGGTGTTCCCTGGGGGGTCTTATGGTGAAGGCTTCTTCCTGAGGAAGAAGGATGTGAACTAGGCATGTTTTGCCTCTTGACAGCACGAGGTCTGCCTGCTGTGCTAAACACAGGTTACTCATCCAAACTTAAAATAGAAAATACTGCTATTTTGGAAAATATATAATTTACACACAAAAGCTGGGTTAAAAATTGTGATATTTCCAGATTCTAGCTAGAATCTAATTATCCTAAAAAAAATTTGGCAGCATCAACCTTCCCAGATGTAAAAAGTCTGTGATTCATTTTTGCAACACAGAGGATGCTTGTCTAGTATGTTTTCCATTCAGAAGGCAATATATTTTGTACAGGATTATTGCAGATCAAAGTATGGTGCTAGAATACACGAACTTGATTTTTTAAAAATTTTTTCATGAAGATACTTCTTTTTTAGAAGAACCCGCATGAAAAGTCATTTAAAATGTAACATAATTAAATTACAGAATCACACTCTGTTTTTAGGAAATATGGATTGTCTGTGGTCTGGTTCAATTGCTTTTAGAAATATGCATTAAATGATAAGTTCCATATGATTAATTTAGATTGACAGTAAAGCATTGAAGTTCTGTTTTATTGTGGTCAGCTCTTCTGTGAAACTTCTGTTTAAGTGTCAGAAACCAGACTGCTCAGCTCTTAGCAGAAGGCTCCAGTCTGTATTTTTATACATTCACACAGAAATCTTAAGCCATGTAGAATCCCATGCTGAAACCTATCAAACTTGTCAGGGTAGTCTGTCTCCATGGCTCTGATCTACCCTCCTGAAACAAGCCAACAGGAGAACATGGAGATGAGAATCCATCCCTTTCCCTTAATAATTTTGTTGTAAATGTAGTGATGAGAATAAGGAAAATATAGGTATAATAATGGAATGAATTATTGCTTAGTCACATGTGATATATGAGCAACAATAATTCAGACCTCTAAAGGTACAAGTGCTTGTAAACCTGACCATCAAGAATTCTCTCTATAGATGGGCCTCTCTGACATTTTGACCATCTTCTTGTAACAGCTGAGTACCATTTATTAGGGTGTTTGATGTGATGTATGTCTTGTCTGCTACCAAGTAGACAGAGACATATAATTTTTTTATTAGTCCCCATTATTAGTGCCACTTTGAGGTAGTTCTTGGATTTTCTCATATTTGCTTTTTTTTTAACAGAGTAGAACAGTAAACAGCTTGGACCATGTCCTTTCTAAGAGCGTCTGAGACAAAAGTGGGAATGGAAAAAGATGTAAAATCTTATATAAACTGTAATATACATAGTATGCACATTTTATTTTTAATAATTATTATCAGGTTTTTTTACTTCTATTTTTGTCCTTTTCCTTTTTTTTTTTTTTTCATTGACAAGTCAAAAAAAGAGAACAAAAGCAGTGGAGCTGAGGAAAAAAAATGATCTTGAAAATCTTCACCTTTTGTTTACCACTACCATTGAAAGAAGGGAAATGAAATGGGAAGCATTTTTGACTTCAGAAGTTGGCAATTTTTCAACAAAGAGAGCACACCTAACGGTCTACTAACTCAAGAAATACCTCTGTCTGTATCTGTATTTTATTCTGATGTTGCCACACTGCCACAGCTAAAAATAGGTGTCCAGTTCTATACCTTTAGGAAATCAGAGAAAAGAAGGGCGATATGAGGGCAAAAACCTCCCTACTATACAAAAACTGCATCATAATGTATGCTTATTTTATAAGAACAGACAGAGAGAATAATGGAGAAAGTGGAAAAATTTGCTCAATCACCTTTTAAAACTTAAAACAATGCTACTGATATCATCAAAAGATGAAAAGTAATAAACCACTCTATTAGCAGCAGAGATGTGTATTCACACTTGACTACGTATCTAAACATTCCCTATACATTTTATCATTTGCAAGGGACAGTGTGTGAGAAATATTCCTCTGCAATAAAAAATTACTTTGTTTTTCAAATTCCAAACTTACTAACATTTTTTTTCTGATTCAATTCCTAGTCTCTTCTTATAGCACTTTTCAGTACAGTTTGTGGAAAATAGCTATTAGCTAAAATAAATATTTTAGAATTGTATTATCATAATGCATTCAGAAAGCTACCAGAGGGACTGAGTTCTAGAGCAACCTCCAAAGTGGGAATACAACCTCTCTGAATTAACTGTTTTCTGGAAGACGTTTGATATTGAATTCCTGTTTTGTCCTTTGGCAGAGCTGTGTAAGACAGAAAGCAAGTACTGCAATGAAAGGTAAGATTTTATTTTGTTGTTACATTCAGACCTTCCTATTTCCTTTAACAGGAAGGAAATCATACTTCAAATATTTATTTATTATCTCATATTTTTAAAGACTGTGGTAGTCCTGACATTCTAAAATGCCTATACTGATGGAAGAGCTTACCTATAACAATACAATTTTGATCTTCCATGTGTCACAGGAGTGCAACTAAGTGACAATACTCCTTATTACATACATCTGGGAAAAAACAAACAAACTAAGGGAATAAAAAAAAAAAAGAGAGAAAAAAGACAAAAGCCATATTTTTATGATATAATACAAAGTTTAAATTTCTCTCTCAAAATAATGGTCTCAGAATAGAAAGAGTTCCAAGGCCTAGTAACCCAGGGAATAGGGAATCATTCTGTAGCATAATGTTACTGTGATTCCAAGCTGCAGGCAAAAGGACATAAATAATATAGGCATGCACTTCTCATTGATATAGAGATTTTTAACAACATGGTTTTCTGAAAATAAACAAAAAGCAAACACAAAAAACACTTGGGGGAAAGCACTTCTGCACAGGAAATATTTTTGGTGATGAGTATAAAACGTATGGAATTTTTAAGCCAATGTTACTATGGATTGGAAAAGAGTACAAGTCTCAGAGAGGTCATGCTGCCTATGTTCCTCCATGGAGTCTGTTATCCTTAAAACCTTGTATGTGAGACACACTTCTACATTAACCTAAGAATTTATTGATTTTGTAAGGAAATCTTCACTACCTCATTAGAAAATTAGTCTTAATTCAGATCTAATGATTTTATTAAAAGAAAGAACACTTTTATCCTGAAAAAGTCTTGATAATTATAATAATAAAAATTTAAAATTGTTATATTATTTCTCAGGTTTTACTCTTTTTCCTGGAGTCATGCTCACCCTTCACTCCCCACTGGGTCTTTAGCTCTGTGACTGGGATCCACTTGCTGATATTTTTATATGTTTGCTAACACTGCTGTACACCTTGCTTTTTCTTCATCAGTCTATAACTCTATGTTACTACTGAATTTAATATAGGTGGTAGCTTTTATGCATGATAGACAGTATTTTTCTTTTCTTTTTTACTCCTATGACCAGTGTAGACCAGCTCCACATCTGCATTTCTGTAGTTGGTCACTGTTGAATTGTTCAGAGCAGTGAATCACAAGTTTATCACTCCAGGCTGTTACTCCTGTACACTTCAGCCTTCACCACTCAAACCCTCTGCTGCCATACTGGGTCTGTATTCCTCTATAGTACATTGTTAGAGTCAGAAATACCTTGTTCTGCACAGAATAACTACTTGTTACTCATCTGTATGAAAACATGATTGTACCATACAGTAATAAAAAACACAAAACCAAAAAAACGAAAAAAACAAACAAAAAAAATCAGCCACAGTCACTTGGTCAGAAGTAAAAATGCTGTTACTGGAAAAGTTAGCACAACTTTATTCTGACGAGATTTTGCAGATTTAGTAGGAGCATTCAGTCTGTGCACCTCACTGTTTTTGGTCTGTTTTGCCTTTATCACACCCCCATGCAAAGTAATGTGTTGTTGTTCCATTATCTCCCCTACTGAAATGCTTTGTGTGTTGCATTGCTTTCTGAAGGTTAAACCAAATTTTTTTTGTGGGGAATTAAAATTGGGTGTGACACACTCATACGTGTGTCACTTCACTACATGAAACTAACTGAGCATTTCTCAGTCACTATATACATGATTCTGAAACGTAACAATTAGCTATTCATTTTTAAGCTATGCATTTCCTCTTTATTTTAACATTGCTTTAAATTTGACATGAAAGGTTTTAATGAAGGTGTGAAATACTTGGCAGTTAAATCTAGCATATGCTGTAACACCTGTTAATTTCAACTGTTCATTTTAAGCTGCTACTTTATTCTTGGCATTTAGTCCAATTCACACTGTGAGTCTTAGTTTAAAGGAAAAAATATGTCAAAGCTGCTTATATATTCCCTTCTATGGCAGCTTTTACTTACTGTTTTGTATTTCTGCCATTTTTTTTACATTATGCATCTGTAAGGAAAGGATGCTGAAATCAGGATTGCAGCCTCATGCCACAAAAGATTAAACTGCAAAGTGAGAAAACATGGAAGCTAATGATTGAAGATTTTTCTTGATTTTTTTCTAGGAGAGCTTCAATAATATCACTGCTTCTGGGCAGTCTCCATCCATTTAAATTTGATTTAAACATAGGTTTGATTTAATGTTTAGATACTGCTGACACAGAAATCTGAATTTTTGCACAACTATAATTTTAGCAATAGATATGTGAATAAATTATAGTATACAAATCTTTATCTTAAGTTGATGGTAAGAACTGAGCTCACTGCAGTGTTAATCTTGGTTGTGATCAGCAGGAGCTGTATTGGTTCTGTTAAGAATTCCAGGACTGTTCCATTCAAAATCAGTGAACATCTCAAATAAAGTAGTGATCCAATATTCAAAGCTGATTAATAAGGATGCTTCAACAGCATTTTATAGAGTAGCCTAAATAGGAATCTCTCTTTTCTGTGTATATCAAGTACTCCCATTATCCTGTGAGTATAAAACCATAAAAAAAAAAATGTAGCACGGTTAAAATAGGCTCTATAATTAAATGTGAATATGGTGGTAAGGTAATAATATATCATGCAGGGTTCATAGACCTTAAATACATAAATAGCTTTGTAAGAGAATCCTCTTCAAGGTCACTATTACTTTTTGAATTCCACAGCTGCAATATCTAGGGCATTTATGATCTGAAATTCCAGGCGTTTGTTTCCACTTCTCAGACTACAGGGACATAAGAGACAATATTTTCAACTGCTTGATGAAGGAAATCCGTACATAGTAGCTGTTGAGAGCAGAATGTGGAATGGTAACACAGAGGCACATTGCGGAGTCTTAGTAACATAAGTTATGAAAAGAGCTCATGTCAGTCCCCTCACTCTAAGATAAAAGCAGTAACACTTGTAAATTTAGAAGTAACCCAGCAGATACCCTCTGTTTATTGGACAAGAGACACTGCTTCCTCAAGAAAAAAACATCTCCTTGATGCATTTCCTATCTCTTCTTCTCAGCAAGTGGCATATTGCATGTCAGGAACATTTTCTCCTTTTTATTTAGGTGGTTATTTTTTCCTTTGTAGATGGTTAATTTATGCATGAATATGCAAATATGTGTGTGTCTTAAATTTTTAGCTCTAAAAGTATTTACTGCACTAGAAATACGCTGGGTATAACTAACCTCATATTTTTCGAAGAATGCTGTTGGAAATCAGGACCTGCAAAATTACATTTTGGAAACAAAAGAAATGCTTAATACCAGCTTTATTGAAACTATTACCTGCATGGAGACACAAGCTCTTAGCAAATTGTGACCCTGGATGTTGCTTTACCCTGAAAAGGAAAGAGACACCAGAAAGTTACCTCCACCATGAAAATGAAATTCCTCAATGTCCCAAACTACCATATAAACTCTCCTTTTAAAATAATCACAGTTCCAGTCTGATAATAGGTTTCACAAATCAGTTCTCAGATTTCATTACTAATGAAATTTGTCGTCTAGTTTTGGCAGCTGTGATTGCCACGCAAATGTGAGCCACTAATTAGATTGATTGTCTATTTGATGCCTGCTGATTAGCTTAAGAAAACCCTCTGTATTCCTGACTTCATGATAAAATGTTCCTGACTTCATGATTGCTGATTGATGCTGAGAAAATCTGATTACTGTCTTGAATAGCCAAGTAATGCTCTGTCATCTTTCCAAAGATATAGATGTTCACCTGACAATGATGGCAGGGTAGGATCTTACTTTTAGTGTTGACTAGTACATGTTTAGATGTTTCTTAATTAAAATGTTCACGACACTTTTCTGAGCTATGAATAGTATATGTCTAGATGGTCTAGATGTGGGTACAAGATCTGCAGGGTAACACTCAGGTATCTACTTTCTAATCTTAGACCTGGAGCAAGTCCAGGATACTCAGGAACTGTTGCAAGCAAGTTGTCTGGTTGCAGTGACAGTGAGAGACACTTTTAGTGACATACCATTCAGCAATCAGGTTATTTATGACAGAGAACAGTTGAGTTTTTTAGAACCATTTTCTGCAGTGAGTTCAGAAACAAGATGTAAGGACATATCAGCTTCAAAGGCCTTAAAATTATTGGCTTGCTTGGTTATTCACTCAATGAAATTATAGTTGTGTGATATTTAGATCTTACACTAATCTGCTAAAGTGAGTATGCCACCCTTGGACATATGTTCTTTATGTGTCTCTTAATGAGTCCACAAGTTAGTTTTGCACTGTTTTCTGTAACTGAGAGGTGGTATTTGATGTTTGGTTAACAGAAGAAGCAGTGATTTGGTCCAGTGGAGATAAACAAATCCATACTCTGAAATTAGACAGAATGCTCAAACCTAGCTGTACTGAACTTACTATTTTTTTTTTTTCACTATTGCCTGGGCATACATCTGTGTATAAATTTGTGTCCAATTGATATTTACCTTCAGAACAGATATAGTCTGTTAATAATAATCGGATTACTTAAAGTGTATAAATCTCACGATTACTCTTCAGCAAATCAGGGGATTGATAACATTGCACTTATTACAAGCCTGATCCTGATATATTTGGCAGAAGTTATCCTACTCACAAAAAGATCCTGTCCCAGTGGACTTCCAGTGTGTAGAGGAGGGATCCTAAAAGTGTCACTCACAGATGGTGGTAAGGCTGAAGGGATGAGAATGCAGAGATAAGGAACTGAGCTTCTCCCTCTGTAAATAGCTCAGCCATCGATTCACTGTGTAAACTTGGGCAAGTTGTTTAACCTTTATTATCTTCATTTCCCATGTGTCAAATTGAATATCCTTGGTGAAGCAATACAAATGAAAGTTGCCATGTAATTACTAAGCACCTTTAGTGCTCTGATACTTGCCACCGCCACAATTTTGGGTGGCTTCAGTATATAGTTTAAAACTAGTATCTTGTTAAAAGATTGTTACGTGGTGGTTTTATGGTTTATAGGGTGTCAGTGACTATTAAATTACACTGAAAAGCACAGTTGGTTGATACTAGTGACATTTTCTTTGACTTTACTGTATTTATTTTAAAAGCCATTAACCAAGAAAATGAATAAAGTAGCAAGATTACATTAAGCCTTACAATAATGTATAAACAATTATATGCAAATTAATTAACATACCAAAGGTCATGGAGCTGAAATGGTGCAACCTTTGGAATAAATCCATTGCAATAATCCTGTTAATAGCAAAACAAATTTCAAGTCCTCATTGACCTTTTAACACTTTATTGTATATGTGGCAGGACTATGGAATGAAAAAGATGTTGATATTTAGATTTTATTACGACAGAAAGGCAGTTATATATAAAACCCGAGGTACTTTAAAAAGTCTGATTACATACATTGATTGATGATTGGCTTCGCAATAGTTTCCCTTCCCTAGATGAGAAAACATGGTACTTACCCCTGCTCATTCAATCAAAATGTTAATGCAACAGAAAGCATGGATGCCAGCAGATTCAACAGGTCAGGAGAGAATCAGAATTATGCACCATTTGTCTCCAGTGTTCTTTTATAAATAAATTTGGTTGTTGTCCACTCCAATGTGCTCTGCCAGGGCAAAAGCTCTAATATATTTTTGTCATATTACCATGAAGCAAGATATTTTGAGGAAACAAGGAACTGGTTTAAGTATTTAGTATTTAACTTGATCTAGAATTATTTCTATCTTTAAAATACTGTTTTCTGCACAAGATTTGGGTATAACAAATGCATACAATTGGAATGCCTTCTGCACACAATGTAAAAAAAAATAGTTCTATCATTCTCAAAGTATACCTCTTGAATGTTCCACATGATGTAGAACATGTGTGTTTCAGGTCCTTTTTTCTATCATCCCTTTCTTTTTGACTGCAGCTCCTACTTCCAGAAAAGTTTATGCAACTGTAAATCTTGTCTTTCCAGGAAGTTTTAACTTTACCACTGAAACATTTGTGAAGATACAATATAGTCTTTTAATCAAAAGAAGAAACAAGGTGAAGAAGTTAGAATTGAACAGGAATATGGTAAAAGTCTTAGTAAATGTTAGCTGGTAACAGATTTTTAGTTTCCTACCAACACTGAGGGGTGCATCTGTCATTGCCAATAGTTTATCTGATGTCACTATTATCTGTACTTAGCCATGATTTGTATGGTTTTCCTATGCAACTTTTTGTCTTTTATTTCTGGGCCTCACAGGAAAATTAACAGACTGTTATGAAGAACTTCTAATTGGCCAGGCCATAGATTGGCTTTGGGGAATTTCAGTTCTGAGTGTTTAGCCTAAGTCTTTTTCATAACTGGTAAATTTATCTTTTAAGAATCCATCAAGTACAGCTAAAGAAATGATTTGATCTTCCCAGTAATTATGGTGCTGCTGTCCTTCAGAACAGTAAGATGACTCGAAGCACCTGAATGCCAGCTGTGCTCACACAGGGAGGCTGGGCTAGATAGACAGCTGGCTATGAGCCACAGCACCTAGCACCTTCATTCCATCCAGAAACAGGGACCTAAAGTTACTTAGTATGATTATGTCACATCACTGATCATCTAAAATAGTCTCAGATTGGGAGCTACAAGGAAATGGTAGGAAGCACAAGTCTCAGTTCACCTCTTTACACTCATGGTTTAGAAAAAGTCATTTCAGTTCAACTAATTCAATGAAGACAATATACCTTACAAAGAGAGCTTGAAACACAGCAATTAGACACAGAGATCTACAGGAGAAAAGTGCAATATTTGGCAGCATATGTTGACTAGAGCTAGTCAGGATTTTTTCTAGTGTAACAGAATGCCAAAAGAAAATGTCAATATAACAACAATTAAATGTTTTTCAAGAATTTACCAATTTCATTTAAAACCTGGATGGGAAACTTACTAAAATGAAACATTTTTATCAGGTCAAACCAGTACATTTCGACATTTATTTTATATTATCATTTAATGCATAATACAGGTAAAAAAGATGAAGCAACTTTTCCAACTTTATCAGAACAGCAGATTTCTACCTTATCAAAATGTAATGCCTCAGTGCAGCTGAAACATTTTTTTGAACATTTTGCCTTGCATGAAAACCTTAGGCTTTGACTTTTGTTCCCCTTTAGATATGAAGATACATTTAAAGTCTGAATTTTGTACGCAAAGAAGTTCCATTTGGAAGACAGTTCTAACATTGTGTTCACCTTTTGATCTTGTAATGTATTATTTCTGAATCATATTACCTGTTCAACAGCTCCTGACAGAAGATGATGAGGTTGCATTAGACCTAAAGGTTGGAATTTCCTTTTTGATTAAGATAACTAGATGTGTAAATTGTCATCTCAAACTGAATTCGTCCTAAATGCGTGGAATTAAAATGTAAATATTAATAAATAAGTAATATGACTATTAGACTTCAAGATTTGCAAAAAAACAGTCATATATGATTACCAGGGAAAATGATGAGAAGCTATATGTACCAAAAATCATGATATGGCTTGAAACATAATTAATAAAAAGCAGATATTTAATTTGGAATTTTCAGATTATATAGCTTTTAGCTATAGATTTTAAAGTCACTTGATATAGGTCTATGCAACATCACTAAAACTGAAATGTTAGCAACATGCACACTACTGCTTTCTTATAATACAATTAATTAACTCCAAAATTTTAGCTAGACAGCATGTTTCCTCTGAAATTCTTTTATAATTGCAGCTTTATTTTAAAACTTATTAATAAATAGCAGTAGAAATCCGGGTTGCAAATCAGAGATCACAGTATGCAGTTCAGTGTGATGTGTGACAGTATCGTGGTGATGTGCTCAAACTCATGAAATTCTGTTCCATTAGTTTTTCTTGTTCTCACAGTGGTGATCTTGAAAACATGTCTTTGCTGTATATACTGCATAAAACTGCAAATCTGAACATGTTTCTCAACCTTACACAAAATATAACAGCCCTTATTTCAAAAACACACATTTATTGTCTTCTCTGTTGTAAGACACAAGTTTTCAAAGTTGTTATCCTCTGGAGGTATGTAAGGAAACAAAAAGAAAGCAAGAGCTATTCTTTTTTTTTTCTTCTTCCCTTCTTCAATTTTTTTTTCCTTCAGAACTGTGCATTAGAGGAATGCCGCTAGCTATTCTGTAGCTATTCTGTGCATCCACAGTACCAAGGATCAAGTAACTGTTGAGGGCTACAGGTACAGTAGATGTAAGGCTCTGTTTCCTCAGAAGTACTAGTATCCAATGAAATACTAGTATCCAGTGAAAACTCTCAGTGCCTACTACAGCTCACTGACATTCCCAGGAGACTACTTCATGTAAAACAAACCACTGCCTGATTCATTTCATCATTTCATTTCAAGTAGAGGAAAAGGTGCATTCTGATTTTTCAGAAAACCATGTCCTGAAGTTCAGGTAGTGACAAAGTAATAAAAAAACCTGTTTCTAGTTTCTGTCAGCTTTTGTCATTATGGTTTGTTTTATTTTGCCACCTAAATCTGCTTGGTTTATACTGCAAGCAGCAGAGGTAGGATGGTATATCATGTAAAATCCTGTAGAGTTGTTTGTGATGTCCAGTCACACCTCACTAGGTACAGCACACTCTGTTGGGAAGAGGAGGTCCTGTGTGACAAATTCTGTATCTTTATTACTATATGTATGCCTGAACAGGTAGAATTGTGGAATTCATCTGGTGCTTTTTGAAGGAGCAGATGTTTGAGAAACATTTTTTTTCCCTCTAATAAGAACAAAATTGAGAGGAAAAAAAATAACAAAAAGAGCAAACAAATAGAAAATAAGTAATTCATACTATTCTTGAGCTGGAGATAAGAGAGAGAGAGGACTGATAAATTTTTTGCTGTCTGAAGGACAATGTGGAATGAATAAGAGATAAACTGGAATAAAAGAAAGATAATCTGGGTTAAATCAGGACTTGTCATCATGGATATTCAGCTTTGTAGTGTGGTAGATTTGTTACAGAGGTATCAGTGAATGGACCACTACCTAAATAAAACAACAAAAAGTGTGTGGTGTATTTCAGGCTTTCACTCTACTTGCAGGTGGCTACTCTTGATGAGTTGTTAAGAGCCACAAGCACGCTGAGACAGGACTCAAAATCTTTGAGCCTCTGTTGGATAGTAATAGTCTCATTTTTTAAACTGGGTCTAATGCATTTGCTGTTTGGAGCCAATAGTATTTTATGACTACTTTGCACAAGTACAGATAATTGATGCTGAAATAATAGGTGATCTCAGGGACCTGGAGTCTAGCACATTAAAAAAACTCTTGCTACCAGAGAATAAACTAGTCACTGGTGGTCTAGGATTTCAGGTAAAATTACTTATTTGTCATTTGCTTGCAGAAGAAAAAAAAATCTGACAGCAAAAGGAATTAAAAATTTCCTTCCTCTTTACTTTTAACATTTTCTGTTCTTTCAAGCTCATAGCAGTCCTTGCCTGATACAGATAAAGAATATTCCTGTCATTGCATAGATCTTGTTATATTTGCTACTAATTTCTTCCAATCTACACACACCTCCCTCACATGATGTTCTTGATGGAACTACCTAGGCTAACTGGCTAGACTGGGTTCTGCTGTCTCTTGGTCTGACAGACAACCATGAAGACAGTACACAGGCCTCATAGCTCCCAGCAGGACAGGAAGGATCTTTCATGATGGACTGGGAAAGAATGGTAGATTACATCTCAGTAGACTTCAGGCACTTCAAGTCATCAGGTGCCCATGCTTACATCCTGGCTGCACTCACTTGATAACATCAGTCTTCATATGAGACTTCTATGAAACCTGATTTCATAAAAAATGTCAAAAAAAAAAGAAAAACCACATGGGTGCTATAAATATGAATCAATGTTTGCTGCGGAAGTCAAGATGGGACTGGGATGCTGTGGTGCATCTGAGCAAACTCCATCAATAAAATATAAATTAATATGCAAAGCATCTTCAATGTGCAGTTGAGACACTGGGTATGTGTCATGTGTTTAATCCCCGAAGGATTAAACAAGAATGAGCAAGACTAATGAGGGTACTTGAGTATTGTCTTGCAGTACAGACATTCTCAGACAGCAGAGAGGCCAATTCAGCTGTTATAGCCTGAAGCCATGTTACCTCTGGAACAAACAAGCATGGTTAAAAGGATTCAAAGGTCACATTTGTTATCTTTTTGTTATTTTCTTTTCTTTTTAAAAGGAGAAAAGAAAGAGAGATTAGGGCAACTTTGGATCTTGCAGTTGAAGTCTGATCCTATCTCTTGTAGATAAAGCAAAATAAATTAACATTAAAAAGGAGAGAAAAGAATAGTAAAGATATATAAGGCAGGCTCTGGGGCTGTTTTTTGCTTCTGACTTTGTTGTGGGAGAAGCAAGTAATGCACACTGAGGTCTGACACATTTGCTTGGTTTCCAGACCACACAAACAGGTACTTCTACTTTGGTCAGAGGTTCACAGCACCAGAAAAGGTGAGTTAGATTCTAAGAAAATGGATATTAGCTGAAGGGATAGTTGAATATAAATACATGGCTGAAGGACAATTGTGGAGTCAAAGAGGAGTCTTATGTTACAGGTGACATTCAGTGTTTAGTACAGGCAATAGAGGTGTTGCAGCACCCAGTTTTCTTCCTTTGTCCTTTTCCTGTCAGGATGCATTTGGTGACCTGCCTGATGAAGTCAAGAGTAGTGTGGGAAATCTGTAAGACAAGACAGAGATGGTAATAAAAGTCGTTTTTCCCAGTTTAATTCAGTCCCAGTAATACACAAATGTGTTCCAAGGCAGGCTACTGGTCTCATCTTATTACAGTAGTAAGAGTTTTAATAGTTCCAGCTGTAAACATTTTCTCCTTTTGGTTCATTACTGTACCAGCCCTTATCATTTCTAGGAGGTTGGTTGGCCTTTGATCATAGTTTTCTTTCTCTGAACAATCACTTTATTTCAATTGCTTTTATAGTTTCTCTCCACACCCTACTGGCCAGTCTAGAGTTTCATGTCTTTAGGTACTCTATGGCTTTGTCACCACTGAAAGAAGCTCAGAAAAGTATATTCAGATGATCTGATGAGAAATACAGAGCTTCTGATCCACAGAGTGGCTGAATTAGCAGTGGAGGGCTTGCCATGACACAAGGGCTGTACCCCTTTTTGAACTTCTGCTTCGATGTCATATTGAGCTCACTGTGGCAGTACATTCTCACCAGAGCTGTTTGGATAGGAATGAAGAATTAGCTTTGAGGAAATCTAAAGTCCAGTTCCAGCAGCTGGGAAAGCTTTCAGCCTTTGCACTAGGTACTAAGAAAAGGAGTGAAGGTCAGCTTTAACAGAGCCAGTGAAGGTGAGATGCACAGAGCAGTGGACACTGGGAGCAAGGGGAGCTGTTTCTTTCAAGGAAAAGTGGGAGGGTTTTGTTTTTAGATCAGAGAAATCATCTCTCACTTTCGAGGTGAGAATCCAAGTCTTCTTTATACTTGTATTGCAGACTGAAGAGCTTTTACTGATGCAAATTAGTATATGAGCATTTCATTTAAGGGGTCACAGGTGAATGGGTGCTAACATTATTCACTTCTCTCCTTTTAGTGCTACAAGGCTGCTGTTCTTGAAAAACAGTGTTAGCCATTTATGCAGACTGGCTGGTGACTTGCATATTGGTTTCTTGAGAGGATTATTACCAAGTAGATTGGTGCTAGAATAAGGATTAAATATAGCAGGATTGATCGCCAATCCAATAGGAAAAAGAAAGGAACAAGAGGAACAAAAGAACAGAATAAATCTATATGCAGTCTTTAATGGGGTTTTATAAATGAGAGATATGAATGTAAGTATAGAAATATGTCAGGTACCAGTACATGTTCTTCATCAGTACATAGTTGAGCACTACGTTTTCTCAGACCAAACCCAAATTCTTGTTATGCACTAAAATGGCTTTTTGTGCAAATATGTTTACAAGCATCTTTTAAGAAGTGGCTATACTTGTCTTTTGTAGAGTAAGAATTGAGATGAATTGTGACAGCATTCACAAGAAAAAAAAGAGAGGTTAGGATGAAGCTGAATTGGCAACCCTGATTTTTATTTAAGCTATCATTACAAAAGCATAAGTCCTACTAAGACAAGAAGGAAGCTAAGCTGAATATGAAACTAGCATATGGTTCATTGTTTCCCATCCAAATGAAGTTGGAGTGGAGCTTCAACTTGTCAAATTATGTTACAGAGGACATCCAAGATTCTATTATATTCTTATTAGCTGTCCAGAACTTAATGAGCTCAATAGAGATAGATTGCTTAATAAGGCCCCTCAAAATGTATTTTTTCTGTCAGGAGATGGGGAAGTAATTTGAACGATCTTGCTGTCCAGGAGTTCAATTTTTTAATCACCCAGATGTATGAAAAAAATACCTTCCCAAGAACGTCTACAGGAGTCAGATTTTTTCTCAGTTATATCATTTATATACTTACAGTAATTACACTCCATTTACTGGGTCATGGGAACTGACATTTAATTTTGAAGTGAAATGAATAACAATGAATTCACCTCTAATAGTTTCCCAGTTACTCTGACCTTGCAAAAATTTAATGGCAATTTGGTTTTTGTTGCATTAACTTATCGATTGTCTTAATAAATGACTATCTTGGGCAGACTACAAAATAAAAATCAGGTAGAAGTAACTAAAGTGTTACCTCTGTTCTACTTGGATCACATACAGGACCTTTGTAAATTGCTCATACTCTGGAAAGGAGCTTAGCAACATCAAATAGAAGACTATTTGCCTGAACACACTCTGTGGGACCTTCCTGAAACTTGGTGATCAAATCAAATTTGCACTTGTGGGCAAAGCCATTATGAAGCGTATCAGAGTGAATTATGGCATCATCAAGCTGCATTCAAAGTAGTGTTCACATTCCTCCTCCCATGACAGGAAATGATGATCCTTTCCTGGAATCAAATGCTTTTTGGTTGCCTAGAACAACTAAAAGGCAAAACCAAACCAAAACAAAAATCTGCCAAAATATTATTCTGAATCACTTTTAAGACAACACTTTTTACAATAATAAAACGTGGTTAATTTACAATATTTTTAACAATTTTACCATTGCTAGAAAAAGCACAATAGTCAAGCACAAACCCTTGTTGCTGGAACATGTGAAATTTATAAGTAACCCATTATTGTATAAATTTATATAATTTTGATTTGTTTTAATAATAAGCAAAATTCTATGTGCATAGAAATTGGATTTAGCCTTAAGTATACTATGTGAAAATTAAAGTTTCCTGGTATTTAGATTTAATACAGTGGTATTAATGACATTTAAATCTTCCACAGGACAGTAATATGAAGTCAGTTCACTTTCTGAAGTGCAAACATTACATTGCAAGCTGCTTTGGATAGATGCTGCTAAAATCCTAGATAGAGCTATGCTTTTAGACATCTTCCAGGGTCTGAACCTGGAAGTGTGAAAACTAAGCACATCTCACTTGTAAAATTCTGATTAATGGTTGCATCCTCTTGGATCTATTTGTCTCAGAGATAATTTTCTGAATATCATAGAATCATAGAATTAGCCGGGTTGGAAGGGACCTCAGAGATCATCAAGTCCAACCCTTGACCCACCGGAGCACAGTTGCTAGACCATGGCACTGAGTGCCACATCCAGTCTTTTTTTAAATGTCTCCAGGGACGGAGAATCTACCACCTCACTGGGCAGACCATTCCATTGCCTGATCACCCTCTCCGTGAAGAAATTCTTTCTAATATCCAACCTAAATCTCCCCTGACACAACTTAAGACTGTGTCCTCTTGTTTTGTTGAAAGTCATCTGGGAAAATAGTCCAACTCCCACCTCGCTACAGCCTCCTTTCAGGGAGTTGTAGAGAGCAATGAGGTCTCCCCTGAGCCTCCTCTTCTTCAGGCTGAACAGCCCCAGCTCTCTCAGTCTCTCTTCATAGGGCCTGTGCTCGAGTCCCTTCACCAGTCTGGTTGCCCTCCTTTGGACCTGCTCCAGGACCTCGACATCCTTCTTAAACTGAGGGGCCCAGAACTGGACACAGTACTCGAGGTGTGGCCTCCCCAGGGCTGAGTACAGGGGCAGAATCCCTTCCCTGGACCTGCTGGCCACACTGTTTCTGATCCAGGCCAGGATGCCATTGGCCTTCTTGGCCGCCTGGGCACACTGCTGGCTCCTGTTCAGCTTCTTGTCGATCCAGACTCCCAGGTCCCTCTCTGCCTGGCTGCTCTCCAACCACTCTGTGCCCAGCCTGGAGCTCCCCATGGGGTTGTTGTGGCCAAAGTGCAGGACCCGGCACTTGGCCGTGTTGAACCTCATCCCGTTGGAATCCGCCCATCTCTCCAGCCTGTCCAGGTCCCTCTGCAGAGCCCTCCTGCCTTCCAGTTGGTCCACACTTCCTCCCAGCTTGGTGTCATCTGCGAATTTGCTGATGATGGACTCAATCCCTTCATCTAGGTCGTCGATAAAGATATTGAACAGAACTGGGCCCAACACTGATCCCTGGGGGACACCACTAGTGACCGGCCGCCAACTGGATGCAGCCCCGTTCACCACCACTCTTTGGGCCCGGCCCTCCAGCCAGTTCCTAACCCAGCACAGGGTGCTCCTGTCCAAGCTGTGGGCCGACAACTTTTTTAGAAGAATGCTGTGGGGGACAGTGTCAAAGGCCTTGCTGAAGTCCAGGTAGATCACATCCACCGCCTTCCCCTCATCCACCAGACGGGTCACCTGATCATAAAAGGAGATCAGGTTGGTCAGGCAGGACCTTCCCTTTCTAAACCCGTGCTGGCTGGGTCTGATCCCTTGCCCATCCTGCAGGTGCTGTGCGATTGCCTCCAGGATGATCTGTTCCATAACCCTACCAGGCACTGAGGTCAGGCTGACGGGCCTGTAGTTTCCCGGATCCTCCTTCCGGCCCTTTTTGTGGATCGGCGTGACATTCGCCAACTTCCAATCATCCGGGATGTCCCCAGTGAGCCAGGACTGTTGGTAGATGATAGAGAGGGGCTGGGCAACCACTTCTGCCAGCTCCCTCATCACTCTTGGGTGGATCCCATCCGGTCCCATAGACTTGTGGGGATCTAAGCAGCTCAAGAGGTCACTGACTGTGTCCTTCAATATTTCAGGGGGGCTGTTTAGATTTTTATCACCTTCTATAGGCTCCAGAGGCCTGCTGTCCATAGGATGATCTGTCTTTTTGTTGAAAACTGAGGTAAAGAAGGTGTTAAATACCTCAGCCTTTTCCTCATCTTCGCTAACTATATTCCCACCCATGTCCAGTACAGAATGAATGTTTTCCTTGCCCCTTCTTTTACTATTGATGTATCTGTAGAAGGATTTCTTATTATCCTTCACAGTGGTAGCGAGATTCAGTTTGTGTTGTGCCTTTCTCTCTCTGATTTTCTTTCTACACGACCTGACTATTTTCCTAAATTCCTCTCGAGAAGTTAGTCCTTTTTTCCATAATTGATAGGCCCTCTTCTTAACCCTAATTTCTTTCAGGGTCTCCCAGTTCAGCCAGACCGGTTGCCTTCCCCGCCGTCTCCCTTTCGGGACTCCGGGATAGCCTGCTCCTGTGCTTTCAGAATTTGCTCTTTGAAGTATGTCCATCCCTCCTGGACCCTTCTGTTTTCAAGGGCTGTTTTCCAGGGTATACTCTGAACTAGTCTTTTGAATAGTCCAAAGTCTGCTCTCCGGAATATATATTGCTAGACAAAGAGGTTCCTGCAGCCTCACTGAAATATTTGGAAGTGATTTTCCCAGGCAGAGTGGTAACAATTTTATGTACAGTTGGGGTATACATGTGGGGGGGAAGGTTAACTGGAGACTACAGCCAAAGGTCATGTCTTTCCACACCTCTAAGTAAAATGATAAATTTCTGCTTTTCACAGGAGCTATATGATTTTAATCTCATCTCAAAAGTCACTCTGAGGTGAATTCTCTTTTCTTCTTTTAGGTATTCCATGGTAAGACACCGACTGACTCAAGACATTGGTATAACTTAGAAAAGAGATTGCATGTAGAAGACAAGATTAACCCAACATCTATTCTCTCTAATCTATGCTAGAAAGTTTAAAACCACTTACCAATCAAGCAGGTCAACACTTAAAAGGTTTTCTGCTTTTTTAACTTTTGAGTGAACATCTTTGTATTTTTCTATGGCCCAGAACCGACCACAGCTGTTGTATTTTACAGCATACAAAATTAGGCCCTCAAAACCACTCCACTGTGGCAGTGCCTAAGGCTAACCAAGGCATCTTCACAAAAAGGCATAACATTTCATGATGCACTTATGATAATTATGCACTGGAACAAAGTCCTTACATGTCATCTATGAGGCCCTACGGATAAAAGTGATAAGGTGTCCAACAGATGACTGTCAAAACTCAAGGTTCAATTGCTTCTTGTCAGAGTCTAATTTTCTCTTACATTATCTGTTATACTATCTAATCAAGCACTAATGGCACAGCAAGTGCTCCCCCCACACGCTTAAAGAGCTTTTCGTCCTCTCTAGCCTCTCACAGGAGAGTTTTCAAGCCATATTTCACATGTATTTGCTATTTCTCCAAACCATTTGTCTTCTAGTAGATTAAATCTTTCAGTTTTTGACCACTGAGATGAAAGATTGAACACGTTTCCAAGTTACTTTTAGTTTTTGTTGGAATTTTTTTTTCCTGAAATAACTATTACTGACAGTAGCAATAGAAATAATTTTATGGGAGAGTTTAGCACTGAAATATTTTGCCTGGCAACAAAAAAGTAGGAGAATCCCCAAATGGGATTAATGCCTCATTCTGCTATGTGTTGTATAAACATACACAGTGACAGTTCTTGCACCAAAGACTTCCCAAGCCAAAAAAAAAAAAAAATCCAAACAAAAACCAAGGCAAAGAACAAAAAAAGCAAGCTCTCGCAAAGAATGAAATTAAAGCAAGCTGCTCTAATTTTAACAGCAGTGAGCTTTGTCACAGGAAAATCAAAGATTCGTTAAGATTTTTCTAAAGATAAAAGCTATGATAATGAATAGTACGGATTTGAGTAACAAACTGTTAAATTTTGAGTGTAAAGACACTAACATGGAGCCTTCTAATTGTGGTATCAAAAAATTAAGAGTGAGTTTTCAAGGTGGAAGTAATAACTCATATTAATAATTGTAATTATTACTCATTTAAATAATTATTTGGATGTATTTAGTGCTTAGAGGAGTAATGAGGACAACTTGACATTCTTCCTTTTTAAATATATTTCTAAGATATGTGAAATACAAACTGTGGAGGAGGATTCAAACCTGATTTGGATAGGGATGAAGAAAATAATAAATGTTACAGAAACAAAAAAAGAATGAAGGAGGTGATGATAGCAAATAGAAAATAAGTTATGTAAGATAAGGGGAAAAATCACTTTTTGAATACAGTTTCTCCATTTTTTAACTGAAAGTTGGAGAGTATGGAAAATATAAATAATTTTGAGAATCTGGTTTGTCTAGTCTGGAAAAGAGAACATTAATGGATTGGCAGTTCTGCAATTGAAAAAAAAAATTATAAAGAGGAAAATAACTTCTTGTTTTCCAAGGTTCAAGTTGAGGAGAAAAAATCTCTTTAAGGTACAACAAATATAGTCAGGCATTGAATCAGACTGCATGAGAATCTGTGTTGAGAATTTTTTTTAAGAAAAAATTAAACAACATATATCTTTGTGGTTACGGTATTATTGACAATTTTTTAAAAAAGTTACGGAATTCAGTTCTTCACAGCTCTCTGATTGTCTGATTTCATTTATTTGCCAGAGAAAGGATATTCAGGAAGAAAGGAAAAACTAAGGGCAGTATTAAGCAGGAAGGCTAACACAGGGTCCAGATGCTGATGGGGACAATCAGCAGGACAAAATCTAAGCTCTACACATGAAAGCAGGTTTTCTTGCAATAAAGTTTCTTGTCCATTTTTTTTTCTAGAATCCCAGGTTACTTTAATTAACAAGAAAAAATTAGTTATAAAAAAAATAATAGCAAAGGGCTTGCTTGACACTCCAGTTTAAACTTACAAGTCATACTATGCTAAGTCCAGAGTTAAATCTGTTTCACCACCATTTGCTTTCACTGTAAGACTGACCAATGCAAATGCAGAACTGTAGTGTTGCATTAGGATTGTGTGGTAAGGTTTTGGTAGCAGGAGGCTACTGGGGTGCATTCTGTGAGGAGCTGCCACAAGCTCCTTCTGTGTCCAATAGAGACAATTCCATAGGGCTCCAAGATGGCCCTACGACTGGCCACAGTGATGGTGGTAGTGCCTCTGTGGTAAAGGATTTCAGAAGGGGAAAGAACTGCTGCATAACAGCAACTGCAGCTGGAGAGAGGAGTGAGAATATGCCAGAGAAATGACTCTGCAGGCACCAAGGTCAGTGAAGAAGAAGGGTCAGGTGCCCAAGTAGAAATTACCCTGCAGCCCCTGATGAAGACCATGGTGAAGCAGGCTGTCCCTCTGCAGCCCATGGTGGTTAATATTGGAGGAGATATTCACCTGCAGCCCACAGAGGACCCCAGGCCACAGCAGGGGAATGGCTGCAGTAGTCTGTGACACCACAGAAAGCCCACGCTGGAGCAGGTTTAATGGCAGGACTTGTGGCCCCATGGAATGCACCCGTGCTGGATCAATTTGCAAAGAACTGCAGCCCATGGGAGGGACCCAAACTGGAGAAATTCGTGGAGGACTGTCTCCCATGTGAGGGACCCCATTATGGAAAAGGGGAAGAGTATGAAGTGGCAGAAACCGGGTGATGGACTGACAGCAACTCCTGTTCCCTGTCCTCCCATCCGCCTCAGGGGAAGGGTGCAGCTAAATGGGGAGTTGAAGTTGAGGTCTGAAGGAAAGGTGTTTTAAGATTTGTTTTTATTTTTCATTATCCTACTGTGGCCATTGATTGGCAATGCTTTAATTTCCCCAGTAGCTCGTGAATAAACTCCTTGTCCTTATCTTGATCCATAAGCCTTTCATCCTATTTTTCCCCCTCTGTTCAGTTGTTGAGGAGTGATAGTGTCCAGCCAGGGTCAACCCACACGTGCACAGAAGTCCCCTCAAGGAGAAAATAATTCTTCCAACTGGGATTTTAGAGATGATCTTAAACTGATCAACCCTTTGCAGAGCTCAGAACAGGTGTCTTCAACAGATTTTTATAACACTGATTAGTTAATGTGAGTCATAACTACAGGAACTAAAAGTTTATTGTTTCTGGAGAAGATCATGTAGATGTGGTAGTTTTCAAATGAAAGTCTGTCAGTTTTTGAAGTTTGAAAGTATGCTTTAAATGCTTTAAAAAAGTAAGTTCAATGCCAGATCAATGGTAATGGAATGCTACTGTTATTTCTCCAAAGTTGCCTCAGCTTGAAAACTTAAGACATGAGGATGTCCAGTGATTTGTTTTGAAATTCTGAAAAGATAGGGCTGCATTCATTCCCAAACAGGTTGGCAGAAAGACCTCAAACAAAGTTTTGCATTGTGCTGAAGCAAAACCTATCCTAACCTTACTGTATTTCTCTAACTAACACGGCTCGCAAAGAGATCTCAAGGTCGAGGAAAGACATGAAGTAACTGGTGGGTTGTAACAAAAAATCATATTCCACCATACTGTACCTCCATAGAAAGAATGTTGTCTGCAGTCAGCTGAAGTTATGTGTTTCATCTGAACTGAGTACCAAAAGACCAGTTATAAAAGAATGCACGTCTGATAATCAGGTAGCCAGTTGGAAGGGCCTTTTTTCTGGGTCTGTGGACTCCTATATCTGTATGCTGTTGGGGAGGTAGTTAGAATTTTGATTACAGAATAAAGCACCTAGAGAAAGTGCTGTATGCAAATGTTGGAGAGCATGGGTCAAAGTTTTATGCTTTCTGGGACTGCCTAGCATATTAACAGGTCTAGGGAAAAAATGACTGTGGTTAAAAATTAATAGCACCCTGACAAGTATGATTTAAACCTATCCAAATCTAAATCACTCAGCCCTAGTAAAATCTTCATATATTTAAAGGGTAACCCATAGCCAGTGGTGTCAAAAACTGCTGTGAGGACTGAGAAATTAATCTGCATTTCTACCACATAGCAGTTTTGTCCTTGTGTGAAAAGTAAGTGAGGGATTTTGTCGCCTTTGTCTTTTATTTAACCTCCATTAGCACTGCATTTAGTAAAATGCTACTGTGTTAAATAAACATTACTTTGAAAAACCAAATAGATAGCAAATAATAGGTTAGGAATTGACTAAATTCTTCCTCCCTGTTTAGTTGAGATACATCCCCCTTTTCCTCTACCAAGCATTTGTTGCTTTGCACTTCCTTATATTAATCAGAAAGTTGGATAAATTATTTTCAGACACTGGACTAGCTGTAAATTGGTTGCTTCCTCTCAGTGGCATTTATGGTATAGCTGGATAATCTAAACACCATTCTACGGCTTCCTTTTAGTAAATAGGTGACATAAACTTCCATAACTGGAGAGCAGCAAAGGCTTTGTAGTCATTAACAAGGAAAATGTTTGGAAATTTTGAAAACGTTTCTCCTATTCAGATGCTGTCCATATATTAATCAATCATCTGACCTTATGCAATACAGAAAACAAATCTTGATTCTATTTTTAATGAAAGTCCTTTCTGAAACTACTCAGACACCTCTGTATATGGAAGACCATTGATGGCACTGTGTAATACAAAGATTGCAGTGATAAATCAGGCTGTGGACTGAATGACAACATTCATATCTGTCTCTAGATCCAAAATGTCATCTATTTTGTTATTTTTTTTATGGTAACCCACTATATGTGTTAAGTGCTTTGCTTTCAGAAAGGACACATAAAGATCACATTTAAAGGAGTTCAAGTATAGGACAGGATAGTAAAAGTCAAAATTTTAAAGAGAAAAGAAGCAACAACAGATGATTAATAAAAATATCTTCTGGACATTTTACTGCAGTAGTGTTAGGCATTCTTAACTGAGGTTTAAATGTGAAATGGGGAGAGGTGCTTACTGGTAATTTCAAACTATCTCAGTTGCTTCAGCAGTTCATGTTGGTCTAGTGGTAAACTTAACCTTCAATTGCAGCTCATTCCCAGCTGTGAACTATTCAACACATGCAAAGTAGGATGTCCTGCTGGAAAGCATCTCCATGGAGAAAGACCTTGGAGTCCTAGTGGACAGTAAATTCTCCATGGGTCAACAATGTTCCCTTGTGGCCAAGAAGGCCAATGGTATCCATGAGTGCATCAGGAAAAGTGTGTCCAGCAGATCAAGGGAGGTTCTCCTCCCCCTCTACCCTCTACTCTGCCCTGGTGAGACTGCACCCAGAATACTGTATTCAGTTTTGGGCTCCCCAGTTCAAGAGAAACAGGGATCTACTGAAGAGAGCCCAATGGAGAGCTAAGAATGATTGAGGGGCTTTAATATCTCTCCTATGAAGAAAGGCTGAGAGAACTGGGACTGTTTAGCCTTGAGAAAAGAGGCTGAGATCTTATTAATGCCTATAAATATCTGAGGGGGGGGTGTCAAGAGGATGAGAACAATCTCTTTTCAGTGATACTCAGTAAGAGCACAAAGAAATAACGGGTCTAAATTAGAACATAGGAAGTTCCACCTCAGCATGAGGAGAAACTTCTTTACTGTGAGGATGATGGAGCACTGGAAGAGGCTGCCCAGAGAGGCTGTGGAGTCTCCTTCTCTGGATACTTTCAAAACCCACCTGAATGCATTCCTGTGTGGCCTGCCCCAGGTTATCCTCTCTGACAGTGTGGTTGGACAAGATGATTTCCAGAGGTCGCTTCCAGTGCCTAACATTCTATGATTCTATGATTAAAATAAGCATATCCTTTCTTTGTCCAGTATGGCTTGAGCTGGCTTCATTGTTCTTGTTCACCTAGAGTATAAATTAAATTAATAGTGTTTAATGGCAATAAAAAGATAGAAAGATGCACAATTTACTGATCTAAAGTGCTTTGAGAACTTTGGACATTTATCTTTTAAAATAGCGAATTATTTCCATATGAAACAAATGCCTTATTCTCTTGAAATATAAGGAGGTAAATAACTTAAATGTTTTAACATTAAGTATTCAAAAGCACTTCATATAACTTAATAAAGAAAGAAATGAAAAGAAGGAAAGAAGGAGAACAAGTAAGCAACTGCAATGCCTACAGCAGTTCCAGACGTAGACAAAGAACTAGTGTGCAATGAAATCTCATTATAAAGTGAACTAATATTTGCATTTTTACTGTTTCTTTTGTTGAGTGTTATATTTGAATGGAAGGTAATCTATCGGTATTAAATATCTAATTTATAAATTTAATTTAAATTGGGTGTTCTTTCCTTTTCAGTTCACCCATTTTATTGGATTTTATAATAGCATAAGCATATATGAAGAAAGAGTAAAATGGGTAATTATATGCACAATTATTTTTAAACACACTAACAATAGCAAGGATAAGCCACTAAGTACTTGCACACTATTCTGGTGTCAAGGTATAGGCCACACAATAGGAACAGTCAGAGGACTAATGTTAGCAAACAAAAGATACCTCTTTAACATTATAGATAACAGAGAGAGAGAGAGAAATGGTGCGTGTGTATATATATATATATATATATGCTTATTAAAGAAACTGAAATGCAGGTTGACTTATTGCTCCCTTTCCTGTACAGTGGATACAGCATCGGTGTGTGTTACAGATCTTCCCCTTCACATACCACAGATACAAAAAGGAGGCACTGAACTGGCAGCCTGTAGGTTCCAGGGCCAAAGGAACTGTTTTATTTTGACCTTAAGAGCCAATATTTATGAAGCTGTAACAGAAAATGTGTTGCCAAAGTGTGTCACACCTATACTTACCTGATCTGGGTGATTTCATAAGCACTCTGAAGCCCCATATGAGATTCTATTTGTCATTTCAGATTTTATAGGCAATGAAAACTCTGATCATTTTCCACAGACAGGAAAAAAAGAAACCAACCTAACAACCCACAGTATTTAAGAGAACTTTCAGATAATCTAGGGAATCAGAGAGGAGGCTGAGAAAGAATCAGCTAAAGCATGAATCCAGAGCTAGCCTAAAGGTGTACACTGTCTTTAAGCCAGAGCCTTACATTTTTAACTTTTATGCTCTTATCTGAATTCCACCACAGGATAATTATTTTCTCTAGATACCAATCTTTACCATATCCAGAAAACACTGAATTTTTATGGCTAAAAACAGAGGTTTTTTTTCAAATTTTCTACAGCTTGGCCCAAAGAAATGAGCTAAAAAATGTAGGTCATTATATTTCTTTGTAGACAGACAACCAATTATATTCACCATCTCAGGCTTAAAACAAAGCAAATTTTAAAGAGCACAATGATTCCTACAGATATTAAACTTAAAAATTGTTATCATACAGTATCAAAATCGAGAGTTTAAAAATCCTCAAAATTTTATTTCATACATATAAATTTCATGTTGCTGTTTAATTTTAGTAAGACTAAGGATTTACTGCGGGTCATTTAATCCCTAATCATGTATATATTTTTCTTTTTCCTCAGAAGTATATTGCCTTACAAGAGAATAAAAGTAACATCTTGCAGAAAGTTAGCACTTGCTGAAGGCTACTTAGTAGACTAAATTCTTCTTGGCTGGCAAAATAGTTTGAAGAGTTAAAGATCAAGAGTATTTCCTTACAGAGTCTTTCCCCAGTAGTTATAGTGACACAAAAATTCCTTTCATTTTTTAAAGGATTTGCTTAGTTGATCCAAATAACCTACTCAATATATCCCAAGGGAGAATTCTAATTATTCATCGATGTAAATATGTTGTTTCAACAAATAGGAACAGAAGAAGACTAGTACCACCCACATAAAACTCTAAATAGAATTTAGCATGTTCTCCTTTTTTCTGTAATCAGATAATATTTAACTTTTTAAGTTGCTTAAGGTCTTTCCAAGTTTTTAGTGCCATTTTCATATTATTGAGAATATTTTATCATTCATTTAAATCTCAGCTTCCCTGAAGCAGGACATTTTTCATTAAAGATTGCTCAAGACCAGCTTCATAGCTAATTTTCCTAGTTGTCCTGTGGCTTAAAGTTTATTTTTATTGTAATTCAGTAATATGACTGAGACTAGAAACAATTTAGAGAAGGAAAATTAGAGGCACATTCACCAGATAAATATATGTACACACATATATGTGTGTTTTCATATGTGTTCAGAATAAATTCAACTTTTTCCTTTAACAGTACAAGAGAAATATTTAACTAAAACTGTCTAGTGTCTTATTAAATAAACTTTTTAACATTTCCTAGATGAACTGCCTCTAGAACAGAGCTCTTATGGTTTGCGAGGCTCCTTGTTAGAAGTTTAGTTATATTTTAACACGTTATCTTTCAAAATTTCTGAAGTTACAAATCAGCTGCTTTCAGATCTGTTTTCCCACAGTGAACTTTGTCATATACCCTTTAACATTAAGTTAAATAAGCTTAACTTAATGTTTCCATAGATGTGTTGCCATCTGCAAACTATCTTCCCTTTCTGTCCCCGATACTTCAGGGGTTTCTTCTTTATGAAAGAGAAGCAGTTGTCACTCTTAGCATTTTCTCTCAGGATTGAGAAATGTGAAAAGGAGACATGGTGACAACTAGTCCTCATTTGGAGCTGATAAAAGGGAGATGTTATGTGGATGAGTGAGCACCTGAAATGGGTGCATGGAATGGGTCATCGGCAAACCTGAGGTAAGGGTAAGTGTGGGCCAAGAGAGAAATGTTGGTGAATTTACAAAAATCTGAAAAGGGAAATTCCACAGTGAATAGAGCTGACATTAAACTCCTTCACGATAATTAGCCATATTTTAATTCACTCATTCAAATTCCTACACACCTGGTTGTCAGAGTGAGTTTATAAGGAGGGGAAAATGAAGCTTCATAATATCTTTTAGGAATGAAGACAAAGTCTTTCCCCAAAGGCAAAGCATACTGGAAAAAATATCATTAGTTTGTAGCTTCTGGAGCTGGCAGTGCAGTGAGAAAGTGCAAGGACCATTAGGAAGCATATCAAGGCAAGAGCTGCATTAATGGTATTTATGCCCAAGACATCTGGTTCTATTAACCAGCCAACTTCTCTACCTTCTTGTAGAAAAAAGAAAAAAAATCTTACTGACTTGAGAAGTGACCCTCTTACTTGATCTGTTCCTAGACTTTTACCTTATCAAGAGTGTTCATCTTTTGAAAGTTTCCTCTAGGACATCAAAATGTCTTTTATTCTGTCAAAAGCTAGATCCCATCAAACAGGCTTCCTTCTGTGTGCTGCTCTTGTTCTCAAGAAGCTGAGAAATGCCTTGTTTTCTGAATGAGATGAGGAGAGAAGAGTAAAAGCAACAAGGAGGAACAAGACAAAAGAAAAAAGTAAAGATTATAGTACACATTAAGCATTTCTCTTTATATAGACATACTTGCCCTAGGGTTAGAGACCTCCTTTTACCATCTCACTCTCAAAGAACACACTATATGGAAAAGAAAGCAAGTGCTATTGATAGGTCACCTCCCTATGAGCACAACAAAGTCACCTAAAAACTTGTACTGTATTTATACATCTTTTTAGAGGAAACAGCTGATTACATAGAAAAAATTATTCTTATGTCCTACTTCACCTCAGAATACTCACAGGAGTGTTGATATTTTTAAAATTTTCAGAACTGCATTAATTTATTCCACAGCTCTAATATACAGAAGCAGAAAAACAAACCCAAATTATAACCATTTTTCTCTCCTTTGCTCATTACATTATAAGGCTCATAAATTGCCTAAGCACTCACTTGTAGCCAGGTGTGGTCTAAAATCTTCAATGTATTTCTAATGATTTTTTGCTTAGCTTGAATATTAATGAATGATGCACTGAAATTTTATTTACGATGTGTAATGAGGAAATTTGCAAGGATAAAAGTTGTTCTGGTTCTTTAACCTAAATCTTTTTCCATTAATTCGAGTTAGCATGTCACTTCATGTGGTGCCTTCAAAAATGCACTACCTTTCCTAATGACATTTGTTCTCAAAGAAGTCTCTTAAGTTATCCTGAAGCATTTTAGCAAGAATCTGATACTTATATACAATACAGATTGGACACACAAACATATTTAAACATATAAACATATTTAAACATATAAAACTACATTCCTTGTTATCTTGATATTTAAACTGTCTTCTGGTGGTTGTGATAGTTACTTCTAATAATCAAAGTGCAATACTACTTGATATCAAATAAGAATAAACATTAATAGCTAACAAATATATTCTGCATGAAGATTCATGTAGTTCATGTTTTGAACTTCTCTTACATACTAGGAAATTTTGTAGGAACAAGTGCAAGTTGCCATTCTCCAGTGAAAATGGGGGATGGGGGAGAACTGACTGAAATAATACTACAAAAATGCATCTGGGGACAATAGTGTATCAAAATTTGAATTTTAGTTAAGAACTTAGAAAGAAATCAAATTTCATACAAGGCCTATAAAAACATAAGTATCATCTCCAAAAGTCCTGAATAAATCTTGTCATTTTGCACAGCAGAGGGAAGAATTCCATCAGCGTTCTCTGAGTGATACTGTGCTTCTGTGACTTTGGTTAATGGACTTTCTTAAGAAGTTTTAAGAGTAATTTTTCTGGTCAAATCAGGTATTTCAACTATTCCTCAGAGGTGCTATAAAAGCTCTAACGATATTATTTCATTTATAACAGATTTTTATGTACTCCTATTTTTTTTTTTTCTTATAGCAAGGTGATTAATTGTCTGCAGAGACCTAACATTAGTTTTAGCTATGGTCTTGTCCCAGATTTAGTACTCACATGAACTTGCTGTTCAGTGTCCTGTTCTTTCTTTCACTTTCTTGGCTTTAATATGTAGGGTGGGAAATGTGTGCTATCAAAAAAGAAGTTCTTCTTACTAGCAGAAGTTCATGCATAGATTTGTCTCAAAAAAGACTAATTAAAACTTACAAACTGCTTTAACAGCGAACTTTAAATTCATGTTGTGATGAAAATCTGCTTGAATACCCACACGAATATTTTTCCATGAAATACAAATACCACTGTACTGTTCTTTTGGGCTTCAAAAAGTCAAGATAAATTGATGCTATTTTATCATTGGAGTAAAAAATAAATATGAAGATTTATTATATGTTCCCAGATCATATAATGAGGCACACTACCCTACCACCTCTTTAAGCCTTCAGATTTTCTAATGGCACAACAGATGGAGTTGTTAATACTCTGAGAAACGTTGCAACACTTTTAAGATTGGCTTTGAGTTTTCCCAGAGATACATATATACATAAATATGTATATATATACACACTCAACCTCTTGCTAGTTGTACAATCACATTACTATCTTTTTTAGGACAGACTGCTATTAAATCCTTCTCTGAGTTAGATCAGATTTAAGACCACTATTTATAATACACAAGCATGCTTCATACCAGATTTCTTTCCTTTCTGAAGTAATTGGATAGTTGATGTCAAGAAGAGATGACACATGACATATCTTTTTACTCCTCACAGTCCCTTGAAAACTTTCAAACAAACTTCTCTAACAAGGAGTTGTTCTGTAATCTAGACCTAATGAAGTGAACAGTCTTTTGATAAAAAAAATAATATCCATAGATGCTGATACTTTTGCACTGGTGACAACTGCAGGAATATAAAATGAAAATGCTATGGCTTGTAGCTATGTTTATTTTAATTACCAAACAGTGCCAAAGACTGCTTTCTGGCCAGAAAGCCAAAAAGCAAAATTGCAGCACATTCATTTGACTGATCTCAGCCTCCAAAGCACAGTGGAAATACGCAAAGTGTCTAATGAGAATGATTCTTGCCTAGGCTGCCTTCTCAAATACACCTGTTATTTGAAAATGTTGCTTGGCCTGGGTTAAAATACTTTCAGTATTTGTCAGTTATAGATGTTTGGGTTCAAATGCAAGGGTCTGTCCCATCACACTGATTTGCTCTTTTGAGGGACAGAGATGGATGAAAATTTGGCTAGTCTGATGGATATGGGGCTAGAAATATTCTGCATTTGACACTGAATAAGATACTTGGGCTTTGTTAAATTGTTCAGTTAATAAGTTCTTCTGACATGTTGGTTTCCTGGTTTGAAATGTGTTTATCTAGAAATGACATGTGCAGGCTAGGCTGTTTTCACACTACAGGTTTTATTATGAAACTTTAAGATCCCTTAAATAGAATGAGATATTCCAGTGCTGTGGATGATATGACCATATAGAGATCTAAATGAATATGTAAATTACATAGGTTGAGTTGAATTATAGAAGGACATTTTTGAACACTGGTTCCTTGTCTCTTTGCCCAAGACACGTCTTTAGCATCTGCTGCTCATTTACTCTGCCAGGCCAAGGAATTTGTGGCTGTGAAAAGTGTAGTAAAATGCTACCTTTGTATTACTGTCATTCTGGATGTTTACTGTTTGGAAATGCTAAATTTTGTTAACAGTCTTACTCTGGCAATTAGAATTAACTAAACAAAAATTCTGTTACCCAGCCTGAACATAATCCCACTATAATATGAGATGTACAACACTGCTGTGTTCTTCTATCCTCTTTTCTAAAACTCACTGAATTCCCAACTGTTACCCTACCTTTTGTATTCCTATTGTTAGCCAACACTGGACTGTAAACCAAGGAATATCCTCTTACATGGATTCAAAATATACCTGAGCTACTTTTTAAAGTTATCTTCTTTTACCTTTAAAAGACCAGTTCTTTCAATTGTATTTTGACATAGTTCACATATTTTAGGTAAAGGGAAAAAAGATGAAGAAAATACTTTTATTGATATTTAATTGAAAAATTCTTTAAGTAACTTCTATTGATGAAAGGCCATCCAAGTTTTGCATTCTCTTTATGTAGTGAATTCTATAGCTATACAGCTTCAAACTTAAAAATACTGATGCTTTCTCTTCTAATTTCAGGAAGACGATAAAGCAGAGGGCTTCTTTTTGCTTTTTTTTTTTAGTGGAATAATTGTAGTATTTTTTACAGCTATCTCACTTTCTGTCTGATGAAATTTATTGTGAACAATTTCAAAGTTATACCATTGTTCCTTGCTTTCCTGCCTACAAAAAACTTACTGGATTTGTATTCCTTTTCAATGAAAAAAAACAGATTATAGGTGAGTCTAACCTATGACTATGACTATGACTATGACTATGACTATGACTATGACTATGACCTATGACTATGACTATGGGGGTTGGACTAGATGATCTTTCGAGGTCCCTTCCAACCCCTAGGATTCTATGATAGGATTCTATGACTACATAAAATAAAATAGATGCTGAACATGGTTTAAACATGGTATTAGCCGTGTTCATACCAGTGGAACTTACACTGTCCTCTGCTAAAACAGCAAGCACTGGGACTCACTGGTATTTCTTTTGTCGAAGAATTTCATCTTGAAAAAGCAGTTCTGGTTTCTAGTTTTCTCTTGATACATGCAGTATTTTCCTAGTAAGTTATAGGTCTGAGATGACTTTTGGATTTTATTTTTTTTTTTTTTTTTTTTGGTTTTGGTTTTGTTGTACTGGCTAATTGAAGAATATTAATTTAAGCCTAGCCAACCATAGACAGATAGGTTGCATTTTGCTGGTGTACTTCACCCATACAAAGAAAATCTGAGTGAGTTATACATTAGAAGTGATGTGTTTCTTCTGTTCCTCTCTGCAGTATGCACGAATTGCTACTCAGCTCCATTTCACACCTTCAGAATAGAGTAATCTCATCACTTTTGTTATTAGTGTATAAACTTTCCATCAAATCGAGAGCTTCCCAGCAAACCAGTGCAGCACCTGTACACTACCTACCTCTATAAAAATTTGTCATTTGAACCTATTTATTATTGTCAGAGACACATGTACATTACCTGAAATACTAGCATCATTCAGCTCAATATTACACTGGAGTGTCTAGAGCTCTCTTTAAAAAAAGAATTCTTTTTTTCTTTTAAAAGGAAAACACAAATGCAGAACTCTAATTTTTATGGCCCATCAACTAGTGAAATTAAGAGGAAAAAGAAATAGAGGTCTGGTCCTCAACTTCAACCCTGTGTTATAAATTTTTATTTTACAAAACTTTTTTCATTTAGAGATCACAAACAGCTCCTTCTACTGAGCCTATGAATTCTGTAGGCTTTGACTATGTTCGACATCTAAGGAGAAGGGTTCAATTATCCAGAACTGCTGGTTTTGACATTATCCTGAGAACAGCTGGCTAAACTCAGATTTCCCAGTTCCTGAGCTAGCATTCCAGACATCCACCTAATGCTTGGAGAACATATGGCAGCACCACCAAGAGCAGCAGCTTTAAAGAAAACAACACTCATGCTCTTTCTGCATGATGAGGACAAGAAAATGTAATACATAGCTTCAAGTTTTGAATCTTCTTTTATAAACATGTGGGGATCAAATTCAACTTCTGGCCTTCTGTAAATTAGTCATCTAGTCGAAGCAGCTCATCAGATTTCTCCTTATAATGAGCAGTGAGAGTTAAATGCCATCAGAACTCTGTCCATCCCATCTTAAAATTAGATGTTAAAATAGATGGAACAAATGATCTACTATAATTTTTTATCTCCCTCCAAGATATAGCCTAGACAAATCACTTTAATTGTAAAACCAGCCTTCAATCAACTGAAGTTAAGAAAGATGAGTCTCACTTTTACAGGGATTCAATAACTAACACGACTATGTACTTTTGGGTACTGTTAAATGGAGATATATAAAACCTTTTTAGGGGGATGCACAGTGTGTAAGATTTTTTCCATGAAAATTCCCTATTCCTTATGATTTCAAAGTACTGTAAATGTACAGTCTAGAGGTGCTGAAGTGTGTGGTCACTTGGAGGCTACTGCAGTCTGCCTGCATAAGACTACCATCATGTACTTAATTCTCTTCATTTTGATTGGCAATGAAAGAAAATTGAATTTCCTGAGTACGAATGATTTGTTGTCCTCATTGTGGCTAACTGAACAGGTATATCATCGTCAGACATAGGTTTGTGGTCTGCTTCTAGAACAAACAAGTCTTCCAGGGTCTCAATTCTCTCTGCTAAGTTTGTGTTTTTTATCATACACTACTCCTACAATATTTTTTAACTGTGATTTTTAAATTGGACGAAAGAGTCCAGATATTTCATCTTTTATTTTTGTGTCTCTGTGATTTTAATCTGCAATGTTGCATCATGAGCATTTCTAACAATTACATGCTAGCTAATAACAAATCATCTACAAGAACATGTTGTCTTCTGCCTCATCAGACCATTTTATAGACTCCAGTCACAAAGCAGTGCTGTGTGCTCTTCAAGCTGTCAGTGTTTGCTGTGACTGGGAAGTGGGTTTTGCAATAATCTCTGTCAGAGTAAATGGGCAGTTGAAGTTGTTTTTTGAACACCTAATACTCCTTTGAAGTTAATTGCTTAAGTGAAAAAAAGCAATTGCTATGGTAAGCATCTTTTCTATTCAAGTAATATATTTTTATTGGCATATTTGAGACAAATCTTTTTTTGTACTCTGCATTTAGGTGCAATCGGTTTTTCCTTCAAAGTGTCTGCTTTTCTTTTTTATATTGTACTTACTGCTCACTAATGATATTAGTATGTACACATTACTATGAAATCTTTCTTCCCTATTATACTCAAGCAGCCATTCCACTTCTTATAGGACTGACATGTACCAAGCAATGAGGACATCCAAAGCTACATACTCTGCCAGATTCTAACTGATAATATTTGTTAAGAATTTTGTACTTTTATTTCTTTTTCTACATTTTTTTCATTTATTTGGTTGTTTCTAATATTGAATAATTTTATCTCAGGCTTTGACAGTTTAGGTCAGGTTAGAAAGATCTATAATTAAAGCACCATTTTCATGTAAGGAATAAATATTTGCTGAGTACTTCAAAGGCCATTTTTAGTTGTCTGTTTTAGGATGAAACGTCTTGAATTCAGTAAGTATTGTTCCTGTGAGTGTAAAGAGATTCTATGCAACTAATTCAGAAATAGATGTCCCTATTTTAGATATTCAACCTTATTAATCCAAGGTGAATTCCTTATTTACCTATTTAACTGGTGAATTCAATTATAATGACCAGGAGTATAAACAGTATTACTAAGATGTTTGTTTTACCATATCACCTTTCATCATATTTGTGCAGCCAGATTACTCTTTATCTATAAATAGATCTCCCACTTGCTTTGAGAATTCAGCAGGCCTACTACAGGTACTCATAACTACCCCTACCTACTATTAGCTGGTCAATTATTGTTTGCAAGTCTTGCCATTTACATGCAGCTTCTCTAGCCACAGTTTCCCATTGTGTGACAGCATTCAAGTAGTGTTCTTATGCTTCTTTCAGTCCTTGGATATTTTCCAGCTTCTCTACTGACTGCAGTGGCTATGTTGCCAGCTGCTCTAACAGAGGTGTAATCATAAACTGGTTGTTACACTGTCTACTTGGGTTTGTCACTTTCTGCTAATGTCAGCCTGGGATTGAACTGGAAATTTTCTGGCAGTTTCTGTCCCTTTTATACACACAATGTTCCTGTCTCTTCTCATTTCCCCGTGTAAGTGAGGAAATGTATTGGGTTGCACTATGCTCTCTACAGCTGTTTTGAGAGTTCTATTTAGTTTAAATTAAGCATGGGTTCTTTTGCTATCTTATGTAGAAGTGAATCTCAGACTTATGAATCTTTGAATCCTTATTTTTTTCTGTCTTCAGTGATCAGTCACAGGAATTCATTGTCTACTCTTTCTATTGTGTAAACCTTGTTAATACCTTCCAGGATTCCTGCTCATCCTGCTTTCCATGGAAAGCTTAAGTCTGAAGAAGCTGAAAAATTACTATTTTAAGCATGTCTTCCTCAAAGCCTGAAGTTTGAGGAGATCCCATAAGAAAGTTTCTGTCCATGCTTTGGTCTCAGCCTCTCACAGGTATCTAGACTTTATTTGAAAATGGTAACTGGCACTGGTGACACCTCTTTTCTTTCTGTTTTTTTAATTTTCTCCCATTTAAATTCCTTAAAATGGAGAAGATTATATTTTTCAAGTTTCTATTACTGGCTGTATTTTCTCTTTTTGTCCAATAAAAGTTGGACAGTTGTAAGTGTAACTGTATACCAGATTGATAACCCTAAGGACAGCATGCACTTTTCCAGGTCCATCATAAAATGATAAAACTTGAGGAAGGGCCTTGGAGGTCGTGAATGTCACTGGTTGTATGCTAGGCATATACGTCCAACATGGAAAACACCACTCCTGGTCCTCCACATTCCACTTTACATGTGAGAGGCTATAGGCTGTGAATGCCCATGCCATTCCTATTTCCTGATATTTCAGTAGTATGCATTGATTTTTAAGATTCTACCCTGTAAGTCTTACTTTTAATTTGACCTTTTTGAGAGCCAAGACCACGCCATCTTCCACCTAATTAGCTATTTCTTCGGAGATATTTTGTGAGTGTGTCTCATTTCTCAGCTTTGGATTCTGAGCCTGATTTGATGAGCTAATGATCCTATTAGTAGACTCAGCATGGTAGTGACATTTTCAGAAATAGTATGTAGGAAAAGACTGGGAGATAGGTTGTGTTTCTTACACATTACTCATCTTCTTCCGGCTCCATCCTTCCAAAGAATCTGCATGGTGACATTTTGAAGATAAATAGAATAAAAATATTTTATAACTGGGTGGCAACATTCTGCTGATTCTGAATTTGTGAGTAAACTGCTTTTGGGGTCAGAATGTCTTCCTTCATTCCTAATTACCTAAGGTGTTTTGGGTTTTTTGTCTGCAAAATTTTGCTTTATTTATTTTCATTTGCAATAAATTGTGTCTGGTAATATCCTTTCCATTTCTTATTATGCCAATTTTCTATCCTACTTCTGAAAAAGTCAAACTGACTTTAGCAGCTAAGCTGTGGCTTGAGCAGCTACGAACTCAATTGGTATTCAGGGGTATGTTTCCAAATTTTAACTGTTAGTTCTGCAATTAGAGGGAAAACAATTTCCCTACAGAAGACACAAGTGGGAGACAGCAGCCACAGGGAATTGAAAGGGCTGGGATTTTAGTCATTCTATCAAATTGGACAAAATCATTCCACTTGTGAGAGTAGCCGTGGGTACACAGAATGGATATAGTACTCAGTGGGGTAGTGCATGTGTGCAGAGCTGACAGTGAAAGGATGAAGTGGTGTACCCATGGTGAGCAGATAGAAAAATTGGGAGTTGGATATTTCCAGTATAAAAACATTCATATACGATTTATTGCTGGTATCAGTGCCATCAGAATATCTAGTAACAGTCACTAAGTCCTCACATTCCCTGTTTCATGTGGGTAGGATTTCTTATAATTCCAACTGTGATTAGGAATAGGAAGAATACTGTTAAAGTAATAAGCCTCAACACAGATTTTCAAAAGAAAAATAAACTTTATGTGAATCTAACTTAGACCAACACATTCAGTCTACATTGTTTTAAAGTACCCAGTAATGCTGATTGAAGAAAGGACACACAGCTTATAATACTAACAAACTGGTGTTATGATTCTCTTTCAATTCCAAGGGTTTTTTTAAGTTTCTGAAACAACTGACTGTATTTATTAATCTTGTATTTTAAATTCAGCATTCTCATCAAACAAAAAATATCAAAATTAAGATAAAGCAGTTTCCCCTTCTTTTTATAATGACCCTATTTAGATATTTACCTGGAGTACTGTGACAAGTTCTGGAGTCCCCAGCATAAGAAGGACATAGAGCTCCTGGAATGTGTCCAGATGAGAGCCACTAAAATGATCAGAGAGTTGGAGCACCTCCCCTATGAAGCCAGGCTAAAGAAGCTGGGGTTGCTCAGACTGGAGAAAGGAGGCTCTGAGGTGACATTATAGCAACCTTCCAATATCTGAGGAGGACCTACAAAAAAGGTGGGGTAGGGCTTTTTACACAGGTGTGTAGTGAGAGGACAAGGGGAAATGGTTTCAAACTTGAAAAGGGGAGATTTAGGTTAGACGTCAGGAAGAAATTCTTTAATATGAGGGTGGTGAGACACTGGAACAGGTTGCCCAAGGAAGTTGTGACTGTCCCCTACCTGGAAGTATTACTTCTACCAGCTTCTCTAGGTTACTGATAAAGATATGAAACTTGACGAGTCCCAGAAAAGACTCCTAGGAAACTCTACTCACAACCACCATCCAGGTATAGTCTGAACCATTATTTATTATCCTTTGAACTTCAGTATTCAAGCAGTATTTCACTCATCTAGTAATTCATCTAGTAGTTCATCTAGTGCCTCAGTAGACCATAATATGCCAACTTAAAGACAAAGAGGAGACTTTACCAAAAGCCTTACTTAAGTCAAGATAGACAACAGTTACTGCTTTCCTCTCATCCCCAGGGCTACTCATTTTACCACAGGAGGCAATCAAGTAGGTCAAGGTTTTGTCCATGCTGGCTCTTCCTGGTCACTTCTGCTTCACATATTCAGAAATGGCTTCCAAGATGACATGCTCCACAATTTTCCTCAGGAATGAATTGAGATTGACTCCATCGTAGTTTTCTGAACTGTTTTTCTTGACCTTTTTAAAAATCTGTACATTTGCCTTCCTCTATTAGAAGACTTTTCAAAGTTGAAAAACAGTAGCTTTGCAGTGATGTCAGCCTGATCTCTGCAATCTTGGATGAATTCCTGTGATTTCTATAGCCTTGAAAGGGATTTGATTTTACAAGAGATCCCTGGCTTGATCTTCGTGGAGCACTGATAGTTCCCCTCTTTCTTGAACCTTATTTCTAAACACAAATGCCTAACGAAGTTTTTTAAGACAAAAATAAAGAAGGTATTGAGGACTCAGCAAAGGCTGTCACTGAATAATCTGTCCTACATTTTGCTTGTTTATTTAATTATTATTATAGCAGTAGAAGATTTTCTACTTGCCCTTGATGCTCCCAGTCAGATTCAGCATTACTTCAGCTTTGGCTTTCCTAACACTATCCATCACACTTTGGCAATATTTCTGTATTCGTCCTCTGCAGCTTATCCTCACTTCCACCTTCCCACATATAATTTTTAATTTTATGCTTCCTGTGTTTATTTACTAGAATTACATTTTTACAAGGAACTTGAAAAGCTTATAATCAATATTATGGCTTTCCATCTATGTCTCCTGCAACACTTCTGAAATACCTTATGAAACTAAACAAAAGTTAAACAATATTTAACAAATTAATAAAAATGTCAGGTGTTTAAAAACAGTGAAGCAAGTCTCGTTTCTTTAGTAATTAAATAGTTTTCCTTCTGTATCAGTTTTTCAGTCAATGGAAATGACAAAGAGGAAGTATGATAAAGAGTCATATACTTGCATGAAGGAGTACAGTACAGGAGTACAGTTCAACAGCTACTCTTTTAGAGAAGAGGTATAGGCAGGTGAGCAACAATAGTTCTGGGAGTATTCCTGTGGTAATAAAACTTATCCATAATGTTTTGCTCAGGTATGTGATAGAATGTGACTCTTCTGAATTCAGTACAGACCACAATTTGTAAACTGTTGTTAGGATGCACTGCATGGTTATCATCACACTCCTGCTCCAAGTGAGAAATAATAAGTAATTAGTGAGTGCAGCTCTACGAAAATACATAGTATTTTGAAGCTCTAATTATTTATCAGGAAGCTTAGATAACTTGGGCTCAGATGGACCTGTCTGCTGGAACAGCCAATGTGGATGGCTTTGTCATGCATGGTGTATGTTAAGGAGCACTGGGACTGGAAAAAGGTCAAGTTTCAGTGTAGAACTTTCTAAAAAATTAGGGAATTTAATTTACAAGAAATTTTATATGAATGCTAGTTTCCTGTCCAGATTGCAAAAAGCAATCCGGAAGCTCTTTCTCTCCCTATATATCTAGTGGTAGGTCTCAGACACCATAGCTGCATAGCGCAATTGGTGTTCCTGTCAGTTGACCAAAAAATCACACCATTAAACTGATGATACTGTCAACTGGGAAGTTGCAGAGGATGTAAACAGCTGTATAAATCTGATTTTAATATTCCACAGGCTGTGGGATCCCTGTCCCTGTGGTATATCTATCAGGAATTTTAAAAAATAAAAAAAGTTTTCCTGCAAACTGAGCTGTGCAGTCAGCAAAAGACTGGTAACCCAAGATGGTTGAAATGAGACAGCTGGGCTCAATGAACTACAAGTTTCTGTGTAACTTTACTTTGTCAGGGCTTATTTGACTACCTGCACACATTGACAGCTGCTGACAGACAAATACCTTATCAGTGGTCTAAACAGTGTGATTGTTCTAACAGGGGAAAAGGGATTGTATTTGATGCATTTATCAGGTGTGTCAAAACTAAACTCTCAGCACTTCAGAAATGCATCTGACTCTCTCAATAAACTTATATGCCATAATTGAATATATCTGGGACCAGATGGGATCCACTCCAGGGTGATGAGGGAGCTGGCGGAAGAGCTCTCCAAGCCACTCGCCATCATTTACCAACAGTCCTGGCTCACTGGGGAGGTCCCAGATGATTGGAAGTTGGTGAATGTCACACCAATCCACAAAAAGGGATGAAAGAAGGATGCAGGAAACTACAGGCCTGTCAGTCTGACCTCAGTGCCTGGCAAGGTTATGGAGCAGATCATCCTGGGAGTAATCACACAGCACCTACAGGATGGACAGGGGATCAGACCCAGCCAGCATGGGTTCAGGAAGGGCAGGTCCTGTCTGACCAACCTGATCTCCTTTTATGATCAGGGGACCCGCCTGGGGGATGAGGGGAAGGCTGTGGATGGAGTCTACCTGGACTTCAGCAAAGCCTTTGACACCTCCTGCCTGGACCAGATATCTGTCCTCTTAATTTGGCCTGATTCTTCCAAAATGCATTGCCCTTTTGTCACAATCAGGGAATAGCAGTGTCATGACTGTAGCCCCTGAAAAACTTACTGCAGCCTCCTCTGCAAGTGCTTTCATGCCTTTATCAGAACGGCCTCCTCACAAACACCAAAGGTTTAGTAAGAAAGTTTCCTCATACCTGGTCAAGTTTTGAACAGGAGGTTCTTTTGCAGCTTCTCCCTCACACCAGCGAGACAGCGGTGACTGCTGTTCCCTTAAAAGCCTGCGATATCTTGAGACGGCGGGGGTGCTCCCGGAGCCAGGGAACCCCGAGGGAGAGCGGCGAGACCCGAAAAGAGTCGCGAGTCGGTTCTATCGCGACAGAGCCGAGAGGCTGATGTGACCGGGGGCGTGCCGGGGAAAAGGCGGGAAGTGTAAAAGCGGCGACACCGGGAGCTTCCCTGGGACCTGGAGGAGAGAGACAGCGGCAGGGGTGAGCGCTGCGCCTTTAGAAACCGGCGGCAGCTGAGCCGCAGGGGCTTCCCGGGGCCCTGCTCTGCCCATGGGGTGTCTGAGTGCCCATGGCCTCTGAGTGTCCCCTCCCGGCTGCAGGGACAGCCATGGACACAGTGCGGCCAAAAGCCGCCGCCAGGAAGAAAGGATCTGGGGACTCGGAACCAGCTCCGGGGTAAACACGCGGCCGTGCGGGTCTCTGGCTCTAGCGAACGCCTGAGCCTGGCTCCGGTACCGGAGGGAGCCGGAGAGGCGGCCCGGCCCATGTGCGGTGTGATCAGATAAACGATCTGCTCGGGGAGGTGGCGGAACCGAGGGAGGGGGTAAAAAGGTTCGGAAGCATCAGAGCATGGGAGAGCGAAGCAGACTGGTGGAGCCATACCTGAGGCAAAGGCAGCAGGTGGAGGGTCCACAAGAATCACAGAATCATAGAATTTTTGAGTCTGGAAAAGACCTCTGAGATCATCATGTCCAGCCTATGACCTAACACTACCACACTGGCTAGACCATGGCACTAAGTGCCACATCCAACCTTTCTTTAAACACCATCAGGGATGGTGACTCCACCGCTTCCCTGGGCTGGCTGTTCCAGTGTGTGTGATCACCCACTCCATGAGGAAGTGCTTCCTGATATCCAGCCTAGAAGTTGAGGATTCCCCTCCTGTCACCAGCTAGGTGACCTAAGTGACAGCAGGGGGGGACAGAGTATCCCCTCCTCAGAGACACAAGCAAAACTCTTCCTGGCCCCCTCACCTTCCCATTGCCCTTGTACAACAGGTATGAGGCTTTGGAAGTTGAGGGCCAAGAGACTGAGGATGAAGATCTATCCAGTGAGTTGCCCAGGGTTCATCACTCATGTCCACACCTTGGGACATCTTCAACTAAGAATAAAAAAAGAAGGGCAATTGGAGTAGGTGTCTCCCTTCTGAAGGGAACAAAAGGTCCCCTTTGTCTACCAGACACATCTCACAAGGAAGGTCTGCTGCCTCCCTGGGGCTCAGGTTAAAGATGTTAAAAGGAGGCTCTCTGGTCTGATACAGCACTCTGATTATCATTATCCAGGCTGGCAATGATGAGGTTGCAGAGAGAAGTCCAAAGGCAATTAAAAAGGACTTCAAGGCACTGGGGCAAGTGGTTGCAGGCTCAGGTACACAGGTGTTGTTTTCATCAAGTGGTAAGGAAAAATACTGAAGGAGAGAGAAAAACACACCTGGTTAACATGTGGCTCAGAGACTGGTGCCACCGTCAGAATTTTGGGTTCTTTGATCATGAGGAAGATTATACAGCACTGGGTCTGCTGGCGAGAGATGGAGCACATCTATCTCAAAGGGGGAAAAGTATCATTGCACATGAGTTGCCAGAGCTCATTGAAAGGGCTTCAAACTAGGGTGAAAGGAGGAAGAACTAAAAACCAGAGTCACTAAAGATGAGCCTAAGGACAGCTGTCAGTCTGCTGTCTCAGTTGAGGGTGGAAATAGTGATACATGTGGCAGCAAAAACACAGGGCTCACTAATAGGTCAGTAATTACGGAAGTGGCTGGGAATGTTCAGATAGCAACTAAGACTTCTCTCCCCCAAATGGTGGCAGGATCATTAGCCCAGCCACATCCATTTAATGTCTCCAGAGAAGGAGACTCTACAACCTTCCTGGGCAACCTGTTTCAGTGTTTTGTCACCCTCACAGTCAGAAAGATTTTTCTTATGTTTACATGGAACCTCTTATGCTCCACCTTGCATCCATTACCCCTTGTCCTGCCATTGGTCATCACTGAGAAGAGCCTGGCTACATCCTCCTAAGACTCACCCTTTATATATATATTTGTAAACATTTATGAGGTCACCCTTCAGTCTCCTCCAAGCTAAGGCGACCCAGCTCCCTCAGCCTTTCCTCATAAGGGAGATTTTCCATTCCCTTATTCATCTTTATGTCTCTGTGCTGGATTCTGTGATTGTATGATCAGGACAGAGAGATGAATAGTGAAGTATTGGAAAGAAGGTCAGAAAAAAAGACTTAAGAACAGAATTCTACAAGCCCAGGAAAAATTATTGTGTCATCCTTTCAAAAAAACCTCTCAGTGATAAGGAGGTGTTCCCAAGCTGTAGTCCTGCCATTTGTTCTATGAAGTCATGAAATGTGGCATGTTACTGTAACAGTCTATTGCATTTTTTTTTTACAAAAACAAATAAGTGCAAAATTGTAATTTGCTTAAAATTAACCTCAGAGTGTTGGTCCTGTGATATACTTTTGCTTGGAAATGTTCTCACTGTTTCTCCAGCAAGCTACTAATTTTCTGTTCATTTGTTTTGTTTTGTTTTGTTTTTCCCTGTGAGGTTTATGTATTCATATAGCATGCATAGCTATTCCTCCTCTTTGACTGTCCCTATTTTTTTAAACCTGTCCACCAAGTTCAAGGAACTTTGACATATACACAGTCATTTCAAGATACTCTGTTCCTAAACATATTGTGAAAACAGACAGCTAAATACTTGGGACAGAATGTACAGATGTCTGCAGGATGACCTCAGCCCTTATTAAGCAGTAGGGAATACCCATGGAAGAACAACATTATGAAAACTTCAGGCATCAGATAAATTTTATGTGGAAGTCATATCTTCCTAGATAACACCAGAGACAACTCCATAGGAAATAAAAATCTATTATTTTCTCTGTTCATGGAGCTATGGGTTTTCAGTTATTAAAGAGTTTGTTTAAATTACATTTTAGATGTACACTTCACCAGTATTTATTTTTGTTTAAATATCTAACCCTACTTTTATCTTTTTACGTTTTCTCTCTGTTTTTTTACTATCCCCAAGAAACTTTGAAATACTCAGTTCATACCTGACCATTGAGCTGCATGAGCCAAAATTAAGTTTCCTTTATAGTTTCTGGCTTCTTACATTCACTTGTGTTTCCTACTTTAGCACTAAGGGACCTGTTTTGGAGATTAACCTTACCATCTGATGTTCTGCTTTCTATAAACAACCCTGAATCACCTTTAGAAGAGCTGTGCCATGCTGTGAACTTAAGTGTTGCAATCTGGACAGATATTTGCCTTCTAAGTCACAAACAAAGTTGTCAAGTTAATAGCATGTGATTAATGAACAGGAAATCCTTTCATCTTGGTCTGAGTTAACTTTTTCCAGACCATAAATTCATAATGCAGAGGCAGCAAAACTCAGGAAACAAAGTGAAATGACACAAAGAAAGCTAAGGTCAGGCATGTTGCTCAGTGCAAGTGTTTATCTAAAAGCAGATGGAGAGCATCTTCATATACAGCATCCTCAGACACTCTACTCAACAGGCCAGCCCCTCTCATGAAGTGTATTGCTGTCCTGATTTTTAATATGACAGATGTAGTTTTCAGTCTATTGTTTATGCTTCAGTACTTGAAGACTAAGGGAGGATCACAATGGACTCCATCTACCTTTACTTGTTGATCATGTGTAGGAAAAAGACAATGTATGGAGATCCTCACCCACACATTGGATCTGTCACTGCACTTACATTGAGTGAAATATGAAGCTCAGTATTTACAAAAGGATTTTAGACAAACTGCAGAATAATAAGAATGAAATAGCCATTATAAAAAAATATTTTTACATTAGACTAGCATCAAAACACCTACAGGGGGCGTGGGGTCTTTATATGGCCCTAAAGTTGGAATGCACAAAGCATCACATGGTTTCATTGCAGCCCACATACCTCTCTGTCCCACCTAACCAAACTTGCACAGACGCAGCTGTTCCCAAACCACCATTGTAACATAATTCAATTCTATTTCTGAAGTCATTACTGTAGGCCCGTTGCTATGACAACATAGCACTCCATTGCTAATGCCTATGTGTCCAAAACAATTGGAGAAGTACAACTGTCCCAAAATTTACTTCAATTAGATTAGTTAAAAAAATCAGTCTCTAATACCATACATTGGGGGGTTTATGTGATAAATCTTTTGTTTATTAAATTACTACAGGCAAAAGTTTGATTCAGATCTGTTCCCCTTAGGTTTTTGTATCTGTTGACCTTTTAGTTGTACATAAGAAGAAAAGAAAGTGAAATTAACAATTCTATCCCTCTTACTTGGGAATAGGAAACAATCATTAACAAGAAAATCTTAAAAGTGGATATTTCCTTGCTAAACACCTTCCTTCTCCTGAATATTTTAAAATATTCAGACAGATCTAGAGGGTTTTAGGTTCTTATTGCAATTATTATTCTTTTTTTTTGCCTCCTTGTATTACAGTGCTTACTAGCATGAGAATTCACTAGAGGATGCATCTGATTATACAAACCTGCCTCCCCACAGAAATATATACTCTTTGCCACTCAGGTAGGTTTTAAAGTCTCACTTGACATGATCTTTATCCCACCTAAATTTTAATTAGAAGACCCATGTTTTTGTCTCATCTTTTCTGGTAATCCCTTCTTTTAATCTACTGTTTGACAGTGACAATGGAAAAAATATAACAAAATACTGTTAAGATTCATTGGGCTAATCCCACTATCACCCTTCCAGTGGGCTTTGGCCAAGACAATGGGTCCTTTCCAGTCCCATGGCAATGTTTTAACATTGTATTTTTACATGGTGTAGAAACAGAAAAGGTTATGGATTCTCAGCTTTATGTATGAAACAAGACATTACATATTCACCAAATAAAAAATTATTCTTCAAAGTGAATTTAATGTAAGGTCAACTCCCCTCAAGCTGCAGGTTCAGTTGCCATGTCACAGAGCAAGAAGTGTAGTTGTCTTCAAATTAATTTGTTGTTTATTTAAAAACATGTTCCATGTTAACATTTTTTTCCCTTTTGTGGGTGGAAAAAATCCATAATTCAAAAATAATTACTAACAGAAAATCTCACTGCAATATACATAAAGTGTATTTTAGTAAGTTTTAAAAAAAACTAACAATATAACTTCATTCCTTTTTTTTTTTTTCATAAAATGACAATTATAATAGTAATAACTACAGCAATTCAATCTACTGTTCACACTACATCACTTTTCTTTACATTCTTTCTCAGCGTCTGGAAAAGTTACAAAGTTACAACTGTTGGATTTGAAACCATTGAAAATTATAGCATTAAGTACTAATTTCTTCCCTACTCAGTAACTGCTCTATACTAGGATTAACTGAACAAATGAGTAAAGTAGGGTAATTCCTAAAGTGCCCTCAGCAAAACTGATTCAGGCATGTATATGATAAAACTCCTCAGCTGAGAGAGTGTCTCTGAGCTCTGATTCACCTCATGGTTTGTAATGCCCATCAGTGAAGTAGAAATTCAGCCTATCTAAGGTCAGTGCCCATAACAAAATTGAATGAATGCAGGTGTTCTTGACAGAACCATGGATGATCCGTTTTGTCAGAATTTTGATGGCTTTGAGGACTCCAAAATAAGGACTGGTTCAAAAGTCTGGTTACTCCAGAAATCAATCTGACAGTGAGAGAGCAGTCAGCTGTACTGGATATTGAGCTATCTTGGCTTCACACCATTCACATGTTTTTCTTTCTCATATGAAGACAAGCCCTCTGGATAGCATAACTTAACCTATGGTGTTCCCATAGTGAGCTGAATAAAAGTACCTGTGACAAAATCTCTTCTCCACCTGAAAGAAGTCCATGCATCCTCACCACCCCTAATCACTCTGAACTCAATACAGAGATCGGAATCTTCAGGACCAACCATCTGGTGGGAAATGGCATAGAGCCTTTATAGCTTCTCAAAGATATATATTACAATATATGTGGAACCTTTGAAGAAAAGTAATTCTTTATGTGCAATTTAATGCTTTTTCAGTTTCTCTGTGTCTGTAAGGCATGAAGTCCATCTGTCACTGTGTGCAATCAAGAGTTCTGTAAGAAACTGAGCAGATACGAAACCTGTTTGACATGGAAATCCCATTTTGACTATCCTCTCTAAAGGTTTTACCTTGCACATGATTTCAGAAGGTATATAGAAGATTAGGACTTGTATACAAGATGACCTGAGACTCCTCTTTCTAGAGCTAGATAGATGCTGTGTGTCCCTCGTATGTTTTACAAACATTCTTGTTTATTAAGCAGATCAGCTGAGTATAATAGATTTGTTTTTTGCTGTTCCTGGTTTGGAATTATTTTTGAGACATAAGCAATAGGATTATTACTTTCTCCTTCCTTGTGGCTGACTAACCTAATTTGAACACATAACCACTCAACTTGATAGTTTCCACATATTTTACAACTAGCTGTCCTGCTCTGCTTATGCACTGGATGTTCTGGGACTGGGTTTGCCCATTACTCCCAGATGAACTAAAAATCTGAGAGGAGTTGGAATATATAAAATATATTGTGGCCAGCTATTTTATTTAATCTTGGAGATATTTTCTGTGTGAATGATATATAGCATTCACCAAAGGAAAGTAGTAATTCAAAAACTAAACACTGAGTTTTGAACAAACAGAGAAATAAATTTACAGTTTGCTTTTATTTTGTTGTTGTTCTGCTTTTGTACTAGACAGTGGAAAACATTGGGAATTCAACTAGCATAAAATAATTACAGTCATTTGACTGTCCCTAAGGCAGTCCCATGATGGTATTTGTTAGAAGAGTAGTCCACTATGCTGCAACTTGTATAGTCCTCATTTTATTATTTTATTACAAAGACAGCTAAACTTAATGAACACAGCTAATATAGATACAGCTTGTGACAAACAGACTTGATTAGTTCTAGATCTAGAAAGAGCTGGTGCTGAATAAGCTGGGATTCTCTCAGGATCACCACAAAAATATTGCTCTCCTTGACTTTTCCAGCACAGGTAGCCCTGGAGATGAAAATGATACAGTGACAGAGATGTGTTTATGCTAAATGAATATTTTCACAGGATCACAGAATTGTCATGGTTGCAAAAGACCTTTAAATACACTGAATCCAACTGTCAGCCTGGAAAAAATACCATGCCTATTACAGAATATCTTGAAGTGCCATATCTACATGGCTTTTAATATGTCCAGGGATAGTTACTTCATCACCTCCCTGGACAGCCCATTCTGGCACCTGACTACTCTTACAGGTAGGCAATCTGATTTCCATCTCCATCTTCACATGATGGTAAATGAACTATAGTAGACTAATATATAGAGCACTTTGTTGTGCATGTCACATGTAGTATTTGCCCAGTGACTAATAAATGTTTCTGAGAGTGAGGACAGAAACACAAGTTTACTCCCTCCTTGCCAATAAACTCCAGAGTAAAAATTATTCCTGCATTTACTATACAGCTAAAAAATGGTAATATGAAAGTTGGTGGCTTTAACACACTGTTTCCCACTTCTGAGAGTCTTTTAGAAGGCTGAGACCTAGAAGGATAAGTATTCTTTTAAGGAAAATATGGAAGCTACAGATGCAGCCTCCAGGCAGCTCTACCGTATAGAAAAGTAGAGTTCAGATGCATGGTTATCTGAATGTGATTTTTGTTCAGGTCTCTTCAGAAATGTTAATATCCCCATTTACTTACTGGGAGTCTAGATAACTAACCAGGAGCTCTAGCTGGAGCCAAATATTAAATTTCCGAGCCAAATATTCGATTTCCAAGAATTCTGATGTGTAATTGAGAGACATACCAGCAAATTCTTGCATTAAATATCTATTCTGCATTTGAAATACATCTTTCAGCTGTTTACATATGGCACAATGGTTATTGTGAAAAACTGCTAATGTTATCCATATACAGGCTCAAGCACGAGGTTTAGTATGAATTTAGTATCTGCAATTCTTTGCAAACTTTTTGAGGGCAAGTTTTGCAGAGAGGCCATTAGCTTAGATTTTTTAAATGCTGTCATTTTGCACAGTGTTTGTATAAATCATTTGATTGTTTTGCTGTTGATTTTGCAATGAATAACAGAAACAACAATAATAAACCCCTGTCTCTTAATTTGGTCTGTGCTGTGAATCACTATTTTTTTCCATGTCCATCAGACATGGTAGTTCACAAAGATGTATTAAAGTGCTCTCAGAAGTGGTTGAGAGATTATATGCTTACTGAAGAATTCAAATACTTTGTTAACTCTCTTTCAAGTATTCACAGAATTCTAACAGAGGGAAGATTCAGAAAAGCAGTCTGAAATATTTTTAAAATATCTCAAGTGTAACCAGCAGGAATTCACACTGGATAAAGATCTGTTCCTGTGTCTTCCCATGTGATATTCCTGCTGGTCACTAAGAAGATCTCAAAAGCAGGGTGAGAATAGTGTCACAGAGACTGTCATCCTCCTCCTCTGGGGGCAAACTGATAGTGACAAGAGCTGAAAATTACATCAAGGGGGTTTGTTTTTTCTTTTCCTTTTCATCTTTCTTTAGAATCTGAGGCTGGAAAGTTCATGAAATCTACAAGGTGAATAAAAGGAAGAACGAGAGCCCCAGAAGCTCAGTGAGATGTGAGAACTAAAATGCTAAGTGACTTAAAACTGCAAGCTTCCAAATACCTGCGCTGCATCCGTGGGGGTGTGAACACAGAAAAGAAATATCCTTTATGTTGGAGATAATATATATTCTGATGATGATACTGGTGATGAAGAGTATAAATCTTGTTGTATTGGAACAGGCAAATTCTGTGTTTCTTCTCATTTTCTGAGTCTTCCATTCTTGCTCTGCTCAGAAGTGACCAATGTCTGATTCTTGAAGAAAAGACCTTAATGAACTTAGCTAGTTGTGTGGAAAGGAAAGTAGAGAAGGGGATCTCTTCTTGAACCCTGTAGCTATCAATTTACCCTCTGAATCATAGTAATAGATTACTTTAACATTCACATGGTTGTTATTACTCATAAAATTATTCAGCCCTTTAAAAATCTTTCAAAGATATTTGACTTAATAATCTCCTGCTGCAGTTAATTCCAAGGGATGATGGCACGCTGTGAAAAGCATTCACTTTCACAATTTTGCAGTACTTCTGCCTTCCATTTATTTCATTGCACATCCCTTATTGATTCATTATGGCATACGTTAAAAGTAGGGTCTTTTCATTCTGCACTTCATAAAAATAAATAGAAAGAACAGACAATTCAATTTTCCCACATGAAATAATATTCAAGGTGTTTTCTTTTCATGTGCAGAGTTCAGTGTACTTCTGAACAGAAAAAAATAATTAAGACAACATGTTCCATGAGAAAAGATAGAACAATTTGGTGGTTCTTCACATGTATTTAGCATTTATGTGGTACGTTCTTACAGTTATCCTATGTTTTCTTTTATTATCAATAGGTTGATTAATTCCTGGAGAAATTTCAGTAACACCTGAAATGTTAAGACAGAAAAAAATCCCCACCTATCAATTAATTTTTAATTGATACTGATCATCCTCAAGTTTAAGTTCTTCTCCAGAGTTTCACATGCAGACAGGACTGGGAAATACTACATTTTTAGAGGCAGAAGGCAACATTCTGTTTATCCTGCCATATGTACCACTACATCAAGGAATGTCTATTTTTATATCAAGCTATACATTTTGAAGGATTTGGAATCTTGCTAAACCTGTTTCATAGAATTAATTAGAGACAGCTGCATTTATCTCCCTGAATACTGGACTGAGATTCTATCGGCACAGAGACTGTCTTGATTCATAGTTGAGAATACACTGGATAATATAATGTGGCAATATAAAGCTAATAAATGTGTACCCAGACATACCAATGCATTATTTCAGGAATGGTTAATAGCATATGTATTCTGCTTACAGTTGGTGAGAATTCGCAGAATGTACATACCAATATTTGTATATTAAAAAATACAATCTTAATTAACCTTTACCACAAGTATTTGAAGAAGCTACTTTGCTGTGAAATAAAATCTCTACTGATTCATTTGAGCATATAGATTTTTTTTTTTCCTTCTTCCATTTCTAAATCAAATCTAAATTGTATTTACCCTTCATCTTCATTCCTTTAGGCAACTATCTGTTTAGAATGGGAGCTGTGGTATAGATTTTAGCCTGAAGGACAGCATGGTCAGACTCCAGCCACAAGAATCATAGAATCATAAAATCATAGAATTGGCTGTGTTGGTAGGGACCTCTGAGATCATCAAGTCCAACCCTTGATCGGCTATCGCTGCAATTCTTCTATTTGTCCTAGTTTTTTCCCAGGGCATTACACTTTGAGCTTCAACTTTCTGTTTCTCCTTCAGCACTGCTGAAACCTGACTCTTGCTGCAACAACACTATGAGAAAGGGAAGACTTGAAGGAGGTGGAAAGAGCTTTCTGTTGATTCTTGTCTTCTTCCCTGGTCTCTGCATTTGAGAGGCACAGCTGTGGGCCAAATGGAGCAACAGGAGAGGAATGACTGGGCACTCCTGCTCCTCACTCTTGGCTGCTGATGTATAGGCTCCAAACTTCCAGACACTTCGGTTTGTGTCCATATTCCTCTTATGCTTGAGGTCTAAGAATCTGCAGTTAGGTGCATCTAACAACCTAGTGTATACCAAAGACTGTATTTTTCTCTGCCTGTGTCTTCTGAATGTGCTTATTCACCAGTCATTTGCAGAGCATCTCTAAACAGCTTCTGAAAGCATTAGGATCTACAAAAAATGGAATTGCAAGTGTTAAATTGTTTGTTTTGTTTGTTTGTTTTTTCTAGGTAGTACATAAAGTGTTGCATGATGCATGTTTTTGGAGACCTGGGTTTCCTTTCGCAAGGCATCTTTAAATGAGATGGTTTGGTACATTAGTTTGGTATTTCCAAGTGTTCATGTTTCTGTTGAAACAATAGCACTGTCCCCACTGCAGGCCAGGTAAATGTTCCATCTATTGCTATGCAGTAGCCTAGTATTTTTAAAGCATTCAGTCATTAAGCCATTGACCAAGGTTCAATTCCTTTTTCTGCCTGAAGAAGTATATTACCTGTGTCCCACTGGAACATGTTATTTTCATAAAAAGGTGAAGAGGTTCTTGCTGTAATTCTTTTTTTGAAGGTATATCAGTGTGTATAAGAGATTTCAGATTTCCTGGTCTGAAAAAAGAAAAAGTTTAGTGGTGCAACTCTGCACCTCAGTGCTGAGTACTTTTGCTTCAGAGAAAATGGATTGACTGCAAGGAATTTTTTATACCAATCCACTGCTTAATTTGACAATAAGAATGGCCCTGGAAGCAGAAACTGCCATTTCCCTATTGACTAGTGATTAGTATCTTTGTCTTGTCTCTATGTAGAGTGTGCTGGGCATTATTTTTAGGTTTTTGTATGCCCTATTCACTGCAGCGGGTATCTGCATGCCCACCAGAAGTGTTGGCTGTCACAGAACCATGTCATTACCTGGGAGTTGCAATACTAAAGACATTTAGGTATTATATTGGATCCAGACAGTGACGTTTTTCAATATCTGACCTTTTCATTTCTGCTCCTTCAGTCTATGCTGAATACGGTCTAATTTGTCACAATGTTTTCCTTTGTTTACTTTCTCCATCTTGCAGAAAATTGTCCTTTTCAAATCCTTTTATTTTTTTTTTCTCCAGTAGTTTTCCAGCAATAATTGTGGCTCCTTCTTGATCAAGATATTTCGAACTTGATAGCACGAGTCACTTTTCCTATTCAGCTTCCACAATGTCATGATAATGACACTTAAATCTAAACACTTGCCTGTCCTATGCAGCACCAAAACCACCTCCGTTCACAATTCCTGTAATTTTGTTTTTTCTGAGTCTTTTCTTCTTTTCTGTTAACCCACAGTCATATAATCTGCATTTTCTTCACGCAATCTTTTGATTTCACATCAGTGCACATCCAACAGGTTACCTCCTTCTGTGCAAACAGTACCTCTAATTGATAGTGAGAATCCACCCTTGACTTGCTTTTGTCTGTTTCTAATGTAAATCTCACACATACAAATATGTATGTTTTGTTTGCTGCATTACAGATGTGCCAAAAAACAAAGCAATCAGTTTCATCTCTGGAGATACCTAATCATGTGTTCTCAGTGCTAGGGGAATCGTGACAGCAGAAGATGGAAGGGATGCTGATGGGTCAGGCTGTTCACTCATTTCCCATTGCCAGATTGTTCTCAACACTTTAGATTTAATGTGATCCAGCTCATTTTTAAATGTACCTTATTTTTATTCTACATAAATTTAAAAAAGAAAGAGAGACATTGCTACTTTGTAGCACAATTCTCTTTGGCTCTAAGACAGTTCTGGCTTTCAGATTTACTTTTTTGAGAGTACAGACAGATGAAGTGAACTAAAATATGATTAATATGAAATCTGAGCTGAAGTGGGAACTAGTCCAAAAATACTAACAATTTTGTGAGTTTTCAGGTACTGAAAAATGGATGATAACTTTCTGAAAGACTATTACTTAGGACCTTTGGTTATAACTTCAATACTCTCAGCCAGATAACTACAAATAGGCTGAATACTCAGCTGTTATAAATCCAGTATCCCTGCTGACAGTGCTGATCGGCCAATTTGCACCAGCTTGAAATCTGTCCTTTTGATCTGCCCATATGCTTTATGGTGATAAGCATCACAAATTAAGACTGGATTTTCATAAAATCTTTTCTCTTTTACATCCCTAAGTATGGACAGGCGACCAAAAGTTTTCAAGCACTGACTTTGCGAATAATGGCTGGTGGTTCCCAAATACAAGCAAATGACTCTTAGTCAGCTACTGCATCCAAAAATTATGAATTCAAAATTAGCCAGAAAATATTGTGAGAGCTATATCGTCGAAACTGGTACTTTTCTATTTAAATTTAGCTTATAAAATCTTATACACTAGGGTATCTTTGGATTCAAATCAGGATAAGGCACACTAGAGATGGCAGAGCAGATGGAAAGGATGTCAGATGAAGAATAAAGCTGAGCAAGTGACAAAGTGAGAAAACCAATAGCAAAGGTAAAGAGTCAGATCTTCCTGCTATTGTATGGCATGGCAGGAATGGCCTTAAAATAAACATATAAACAGAATTAAGGTATCCTTTATTAAGGTATCCATTCTCTGCCCTCCCCTGCCCACACTCCACGCAGGTCCGGCAGACCCCAGCCCCTCCTCTCTGCCGCCCGCTCCCCTGCGCTCCTTTACCCCCAGCTCCCCACCTGCTCTTCAGATCCACATCCATCGGGAGTGGGAAGAGCCCTGCAGCCCTCTGCTGAGTCGGCCCTGCTGCAAGGGGCCCTCAGGCACCTCTCCCTGCTGCCAAGGAGATCGAGTTCTGTGTATATATATGTATATTTGAATAGATTTGTTTTTTTGTTACGTTATCCCATATGATACTGCCTTTCCCCTGTGCTTGTAAATCTGTCTCCAATTGTTTTCAATTTGCAACTTTGAGTCTACAGTCTTTATTCCACTTTTATCTTCCCTTTGGGGGGATTGTTTTGGGGGTGGGCAATAATAATTCTGTCTTTTGATTTTTGGTCCACCCAAACTGCTAGCCCATGACACATACATACATCAGCTTTTTGAAACTGAATTAAATTAGAACGTTCTCTAGCAAAGCACTACTAAGGAGGAAGTATCAGAAAATGAAATTCCTCAAATACTTTCTGAGCTGAGAGGCAGAGTTCTGAGCAGCAGCCACATATGGCCTCACAAATCAGATTGATTAAGATGTGTCTGCTACAGGGAACTGTGGTATCACTACACGGACCTGCTTGTCTCTCTTGATGACTGCATGCATGATATTTTGCAGGTCTCTCATGCCTGTACACCGAGGTCTTGCATGTCGAGGTGGGATGTAGTATGTAGTATGTAGTGCTGCTGTTGTGACAGACTTGCTACATACAAGTAATAGAGAAATATGCAGTTGGCTAAAGTGTACTATAATTAGCCCTGAGGAAAAGGACTTAGGGGTCTTGGCTGATGAGAATCTCAACATGAGCAAACAACGTTCATTTGCAGCCTAGAAAGCCAACTGTGTCCTGTGCTGCATCAAAAGAAACATGGTCATCAGGCCAAGAGAAGTGATTCTCCCCCTCTAATCCACTCTTGTGAGACTCCACTTTGAGAGTACTTTGTCCAGTTTTGCAGCCCTCAACACAAGAAGGACATGGAACTGTTGGATCTAGCCCAGAGGAGGACCACGAAGATGTTGACAAGAGCTAGAGCACCTCTCCTATGAGAATAGGCTGATAGCTGGGATTGTTCAGCCTGGAGAAAAGAAGGCTCCCCAGAGATCTTCCATCAGCCTTCCAGTACCTGAAGTGGACCTACAGGAAAGCTGGGGTAGGACTTTTAATAAGGGCATGTAAGGATATGACAAGGAGTAATGGCTTTAAACTGTAAGTGAGTAGATTTAAGTTAGACATTAGGAAGAAAATTCTTCATGGTGAGGGTGGTATGGCACCAGCAGAGGTTGCCCATGGAGGTTTGTGGATGCCCCTGGCCTGGAAGTGTTCAAGGCCAGGTTAGATGGGGCTTTGAGCAACCTGGTTTCGTGGAAGAAGTCCCTGCCCATGGCAGGAGGGTTAGAGCTAAATGATCTTTCTGGTCGGTTCCAACCCAAACCATTCTATGATTCAGTGATAATTTGATTCTACAGGGCAGATTTAGGGACAGAATAGTTACATCATTGTAACATTAAAAAATAACCCATTGAGCCAAGTGCATGAGAAGCTGGAAATTGCATTCATTCATTTTTTTGCTAAGACCTGCTGTAATAATGGGTGGTGAGAATTCCTCAAATGAGAAGGCCATGAGATTCCTTTATAATAGAGTTGGCCAGGTAACCTAAATAGAAGAATGGATCCTGATTCCCCAACATATTTTTAGGGCAAAGTTTTATAATATGCATTAGGTACAAGCATGCTATAGGAAGAGATTTGTCTTTAAAAGTGAAGGTCAAGAAGCTCTGTATTAAAAACTAAAAATCCAAACCAAACCAAAAAACCTGACACCCAAATTATTCTTTTATAGAAATATGGGCAAACAAGAGACCAGGGATGAGTGGAAAGGGGGAAGTGAATACTGCACAATGATGGCAGTGTTCACGCTTTATTGATTAAACCTGTACTACCCTGGCAATCATTTAGCATGCAACAGTGACTGTATTAAGTATTTTTACTATTCCCTACAAAGTCACCCTGGAGGAATGGCACACAAGACCTGCTAAGGTTCTCAGCTTCCATGCTTTAAGTTTCATCTTAATTAGCTGGTGGAGAGAATGAAATTATTTTGCCATTCCCATGTCCCAGCTTGACAAACTGGGACTTGGCAGTAGCACAGAATAAGACACTCCATCCAGCTATATATGGTATGTGTTAATGATGCTATTAGGAACACATTGCTGAATGTTAGCATGTTAGTGCTTGTACTATCATGTCTCTATGGGAGTGACTTGATTAATGTTAGAGAGAACTTTTTAACAAAGGTATAATTTCTGTGACAGTATTTTATATTGTCAAAGAAAGAGGAATAATTTTTACACTGAATATTATTATGTTTAATTAAACAGGCTGTACCAGGCTTCCTCCTTCCTTATTGACTCACACACATGTAATTTTTTAAATTTCTTTTTAAGAAAGGTTACTAAAATTTGTGGGGTCATCAGTCACCTTAGTCACCTTCAGCAGCCCCTGTATTAGGGTGATAGATACTGAACAGTATAGAAGTTGTTGTGTCAATGTAAGATGTTAGTTCAAGAGACTTTGTTTTTGTAGATCTAGGATTTTTATATGAAAGCTTGTCATTGGAATAACTAAGCAGATCTTCTAAAGGGAGTATTGACACAATGGGGACACATCCATCAAAGAAGTAGCAGGTAGGGTGTTTTTTGGAAGGGTAGGTTGTAAATGGCAATTCTCCTAATTAAAAGTCAGAAATAGACAAATAACAGATAATTCCCATGATAATTTCCAAATTTATATATTCAGAGTCACCTAGCACGTCATAAATGTTAAATTAGGCTATTATCTGGAGTGTGTCTGTGCCAGGGATCCATAAATAAAGGCCTTAGGGACTAATCACTAGAAATTTTCATTATTTATCTCCTTCCACATTTTAACAAACAGAAGAGCTATGTCTTCTTTTCAGTGTAAACCACAAAGGAAACACACTTTTTTTTTTTTTTATTAATCTTTTGTGAAAGAAAAAAGAAAGAATAATGCAGTGGGAAACTACAAACAAGGAAGATCTCAACCATGAGAAAATCTTTCAAGAAAAAAGCTTGGCTTCTCTTTTCTTCTGAGCATTAACCTCCTATTAAGTACACTAGTTCTATGTCAATGTGTAGCTTCATTGACTTCAATTAAGCTATCTCAGATACCCACCCTGCTGAGAGAGCAACCACAGACTTTAAAACATTATCCAACTCAGAAATGTGGCAAGAGTGGTGAATCAGGTAGTTTATGCAATTTTAATTGTTAATACTGCCTTGCACCTTATAATTTGTGCAAATAAGGTGCCTAAAGGTCTTTTTAGGGATTTTTAGTACTGATACTGATATTAATGGGACTTTTTTATGCCCATTTTAGCAAGATTGTGTGTATTATATACACAATTTCATGCAGACTTGGCTTCACTGAACCAGGTTGCTGAAGCATTGGGAAAGCTTTTGCACTGCATTGACCCTTGGAGTGTTGTCTTGGCTCATTTAATGTAGCCAAAACCTACACTGACTGAACAGTATGGGAAAGCAGATCCTGACTACATTGGGTTGATTCTCCAGTGTTCTGGGAAATTAGAAGATAGGACAGTGTGAGTGATGATGCATCAAGATGGGGCCTGTAAACAGGTCTCATTTATTGGAATCTGCAAGCTCATTTGGAAATATCCATGGTGAATTGTGCCACAGACAAGTCAGACCACTGTACTTGGATTATTCTTGGAATTGCTTTTGCTTGGCCAGAGATAATTCTTGATTAACCAGACACTTGAGTTCCCATAGACAGGACAAATTGTGGGAGAGCTTCAGCAGCTTTTCACTGCCTTACTGACAAAAAAACACAGCTACTGACAACTGGCAGTGTTTCCCTTCATATCCTTGCTGTGAGTACTATAATCCTCTTTGGCTTTTTGGCTACTGAAACCAGTTAATAATTTGCCTTATATTGGCTATTATAGAAAAGCTAGTAGTTCTAAACAGTTAATTTCCAGCTAACAAGTACCAAGAATTACCTGAAGTGAGTACTAGCCACCTATTGCTCTCATGCTAAGCCATCAGATCATTTTGAAGCATGCCAAGTAGAGATGCTGAAAAATACAGTTGCACAGTTTTCAGGCAGAAGTGATACTCTGTAAACTGAGATCCTGATTCCTTTCTGAATTCCAGTAGTTTTGAAAAGATAAAAGCCCAGCAAGTTTGTTAAGTCACCCATCCTATATGTGAGGCCAAGAGGAAAACCAGGACCCCCTTCTTCCTTGTTTAGAAACTTTTCTCTGTAACCGTGAGTAAAGCTCAGTAGTGGAATCCTATTGCTATTAACTGAAAAATGAGCTTTTAGAGGAAGCCATGAAAATGAAAGCAATAATTAAATCTTCATATAACTTCAGTTTGTATTGTAAGTGCTTAGCTGAAAATTTCGTCTTTAACTCATGGCCCGCAGCAATCACATCTGTTATATTTTAGGAACAGAAAGCTAATGAGGTGGAATCTGGAGTACTGAGCTTAATTGGGCTTGTTTTGATTAAGTGTATGTGCTGGGAATATTTTACACACTAGTATAAATTGCAAAACAGTCAACACAAGCCACAAAATTTGCAAAATCTGTTATAGGTAGCATTAGAGAAAGGATTGTTTCCAATAAAAAATAATGGCAAAAGAAAATATCTGAGGTTTTGATGAAGAAAGTGTACTTTAATTTGCCTAATTAGTGACTTCCTTGGCTTGTAAATGCATTTGTCTCTCTTGTTCACATATATGCAAGTGCACACACAGACACAAGTGTACAACTGTAACAGCTTGTCTTTGTGCTTGGTAGATTAAGTCTGACTGGCAAAGGCATTTAAAACTGCATAATCTTTATGGAAGCATGAAAATTTGATGCATCTATCATATACTACATATTTAGCAGAAAGAATAATATTTTACAGCCATTTAAAAAATATGTGTTTCAAGGAAGGGTGTGTATGTGTAGTTGTTCTCCTGTCAGCCCTTATCACTTTGGGCCATACTCTTAGGTAATGTAAACCCACAAAAGTTTGTTGACTCTAATACACTTTGCTGATCGACTCAATTTAGATCTGATCTCTCAAACTCCCACGTATATTCAAAACTTAGGAAATGGAAAAAAAAAATATGAGTGGTCTATTTTAGCAACCTTAAAAATGTTTTTTAATGGATTTTCTCTACATTAAAAAAAAGCTGCAAGCTGGATGCCTGATATTTTGGTATCATCCATAACTATAAACAGATGTGGAGTCTTCAAAGTAAATTGCGTATGAATGAAAAGTGGTCCCCTTTAGATTGTACTAAAAACACATCAACAACAAAAAAAAAAACTGTCCAGTGCTTTTGTTAGTAGCTTTCAAAACAACATTCAAATAAAAATTACCTCCATTTTTGCCCATCAGGAAAGTGAGACACAAAGAATTTGTTTGCAGAAAGGCAGTGATAAGAGTTCCCTGAGTGGTCATGATCTGTTCAGTGGCCACCTCATTTGCTATAGTTATGGAGCATTTCGAATCCTTTTCTGTCGATAGAAGACTTTGAAGAAGTTAGAAGACTACAGTTTTAGAAGAAGTTTGAAGACTACAATGCTGACATCTTTACAGCATTCATATATGTCAAGATGCCTTGTAGAATGCAGATACCATAAAATCATAGAATAATAGAATTTTCAGGGATGGGAAGGGCCTTTAAGATCATCTAGTTCCAATCCCCCTGCCATGTGCAAGGACACCTCCAACCAGATCAGGTTGCTCAGATCCATGTCCAGCCTGGCCTTAAAAACTTCCAGGGATGGGGCTTCTACCACCTCTCTGGGCAACCTGTACCAGTGTCTCACAACCCTCATGGTGAAGAATTTCTTCCTAACTTCCAATCTAAATCTACCCTCCTCTAGTTTGAATCCGTTCCCCCTAGTCCTCTCACTACCTGACATCCTGCAAAGTCCCTCACCAGCTTTCTTGTAGCCTCCTTCAGATACTGGAAGGCCACAATAAAGTCTCCTTGGAGCCTTCTCCTCTCCAGACTGAATAACCCCAACCCACTTTTCTTGATTCAGCCAGGAATACAGTTGGCTTTCTGGGCTGCAAGTATACACAGATGGGTCATGATATGGCTTTCAAATGTTGAGCCTTTCCAGCTGGTAGGTATTTCTCCCCCAGCCTCAAATCAAAATTAAAAATTTAGGCTGAGATTGTATTTTTTTTTTAATTACTTCAATGAGGTTCCGTTACCAGGTTCTTCAAGCCCTTTAAGATCCCAGTTTTGATCAATGAATATTTCTCTATAATTGCCTAATATTTAAGTATCCCTTGAGAGCCCATAGCTTCATTTTAGATGCTTGCTGGTTTTAAACATTTCAAGGCCTTGAGCCTAGGATGCAATTAATGCTATGTAAAGGAGACATTGATAAGTATCTAAACAATTCTTTATCTTCCCAGTATTCATACAGGCTCTTCCACAGCTCAATAGGAGGTAATAAAGGTTAATGCACTGAACATGGGAAATACGTTGCTTCCACTGAGGAAGGAGAATGGTGTTTAAACACACATAGACCTCCTACATACTACTAATACAGGCTCAGGGACTGACTGAACTAAGAGGAAGGCAAAGTACAATGCCTCGGGTTAGGTCTTGCTGGAGCAAACTCCTTCACTCTTGAAAAGAAGATTTGTCTAATGGCCACAGTTATTCAGGGCTTTGGCTTTACACTTCATTCAGAACAGTGCACTGCTAGTTGAGTTGTGACCCCTAACACTGTATTGTCTGATTGGTTCAATAATGACTCTGAGGAATGAGAGCCACCTACCCTATTATCAGCTCCACCTCCTGGGGTTTCCCTTAAAGGGACTTCCATTCAAGTCAGGTCTAGAGTAACATGTGCAATTACACTAAGAAGAATGAAAATGTGAAGGGGCAGCCACTGCAGCTTCAGGTCATGAAATGATTGCTGGCTGTGATTAGGAAGAAATCCCCTCCTCTTAAATGAAGTATAATAGTGTTCATATCTAAGGATTCAGGAGTAGCCATTGTTAAAGACAGGATATTCCCTGTGACAGGTCATACAGCCTCCGATTTCCCTCCTCTTCCCCTTTCAAAATGCAGCAAAGGATAAGAAAACTTTCTGAGAATTTCTACCTTCCCAGTGAAAAAACAAATGGGGTAAAGGAGAAATAAAGTTTACTATTCTGCTATATCTGCTGCCTGAAATTCTGCTACATCTTTTTCCTTAAAAAGTAATTTTAAATGTTATTTTTTTCCATAGGCAGTATTTAACATTCTTAATATTTCATGTAAAAATTCTGAATTATTTTCACCGTATTAAGCCTACTAAATATAATTTCTTTTTAAAGCATGTTTCTTCTGTGAAAGACCACAGTCTCAAGGGATTGTCTGTCAGTCACCTCATAAAATAAAGGATAGTATTATTATCAGATGTGAACAATAGCTCATGACTTCAAGTTGAAGAAAGGTCAAGAGACTAATCACTGATATGCTTTCTGCAGCTCTTTTCTAGTCAGAACTTAAGCAATTGTTAAAGGCATATTTTGTTTAGCTCTAAAATTTATTGTTTTTCCTCACTGTCTTACTATGTGCTTTATGTGCACACAAATCCATCTCAGCTTAGTTCTTTTTGCATCTACCAAGTTTAACTCAAGCAATGAAAACAAAAACGTAGCTATTCTATAATCTGGAACAGGAATAACTGCGACATTCATGCCTGGTGTATTGTAGGAGATTAAGTGCATGGGGACTCACGCTCTCTGTTACCAGCTGCCATGTTTTGTGGCATCCCTGAGCAAAATTCAGTTCTTCAGCTTGGCTTTTAAGCCAAGACTCCGTTAATCTGCTGGAACGCTTCTTCAATCTACCCCACATTCAGAGCATGGGATGCACTGCAGTTTCTTGAGACTTTTGAGCTAGAAATCCTGCATTTTAAAAATAAATCAGGTTTTCTAGAGATACATCTTCTTTCTGTTGTTGTTTTTGTTGTGGGTTTGTTTTTTGTTGGTTTTTTTTTTTTTTTTGTCATTTTTTGTTTATTTGGTTGGTTGGTTTGGGGGGGGGTTTATGTATGTTTTATTTGTGCTTTTTTGTGAACTATGAAGTAATAGTGATGTATGAAGCTGTTCATACATAGGTCAGCTCAAACTTCACTTAGAACATGAGAAGTCTATATCAGTCAGCAGTGCCTTCTTTCAAATTGAAGAGGTTGGCCATTCCATTGCTTGGAATAAGTAATGTAGGTGGAGAAACAGCCCAACACATGCAGAGAACTACTCGACCAATGGCTAGCATCAGCTGTATCCCTTCATTGTTCCTGAATGCTTTGTTGAAACTATTGAACAAGTCATTGTTGGTAAATGGCTGTCTGAAACAGTCCATTTCTTCACTATAGATTTAAAATAAAATATTAGAGCAAGAGAAAAAGTAGGTGAAATTGATTTCACTTAGCAATAACCTTGCAGTGAGCCTCACATCTCTAATAACCTTTGTAACTAATTATAGTGGAGATTGAAAATAAAGCACTTCTAGGCTGAAGGGTTTTAGAAGTCATCAGAATTATCCAGTGCTCAATATAGCCAAAATCCTATATGCTATTATGTTTTCGTGCCAGCAAGGTTGTCTGCAAGTTAACAGCTATAGAGCTATGAGAGGAACAAGAGGCAAACATTGGTATCATCAAATGTTATATTGATATCCAAAGACATTATGTCAGGCTGGGAAATCAATAATTTCTAAGTGCTTGCTTCTTTTGACTTCGTATTAAATTCTGAGTGATTGTAATAATTGTTTTTCCTCCTTTTTCAAGTCTAGTAGCATGTCCAAACACTCAGATTCACTCACTGTCCTGCCAGACCACCCTTCTTTCCTCCCTGCCCTTTAAAAGATGAGAAGTATTCTTTCACGTTGGCTACTCTCTTCTCTGATGCAGATTTACAGTTACACAAGGCTTATCTGTTCCCCACTCCATTTGTCTTAATTTGGATGGCCTTTTAGATCCCCTGGAGTCAGGATTTAAATTCTGTTTTCATTAAAGGCCCTGGTCATTCTTTAAAAAGGAGCCTATATCCCTTCCTTTACCACTTCCCAGATTATCCGTGTCTTTCCTTTATATGCTTCTGTTGGTGTTCTTCTGTGACGATAAATATTGTATCCCAAATGTTTATTATATTTTTTAAACTTTCAATATATCAAATGCTCCATGCAAACTGCTGTAGGGGAAATTCTGTTTCTTATGCTTAGTGACCTTCACCATATACTACAAGGTTTATCTGTTTACTTACTTGGACTTTCTTCAACTCAATAGCTCCCAACTGTAGACCACGCACCATTAGTGATTCATAAAGCAATTGCTGGAGGTCCACAGAGAACTGCTTAGCAAAGCATGGGTTCCTCAGCATTTCCAGCTGCTATCTTACATTAAAACAATCTAAAATTTTATAAAATAGTTTCTGAATGCCACTATTCAAAGATGACAATTGCTGCTGTTACACAAGGTTTATATCTAGTTGTGAAATGTTCTGTGTAGACTAGCAGGAGCGGTAAGTGGGAGTCAAGGGTTTGAAATGTGACCCTCATCCAGGAAAAGTTTGAGAACACTTGCTCTTTACAACCTCTCTGCCTCATGCATAATCCTCTGATTGAGTTGTACTGAGTATACTTTTCCGTCAAATCAGTTTTATGATTTCTAAACTCTGATGGGTTTAATTTGCTGTAAATCTTTCCAGAGATTATGATACTTTGTACAGCATACCTATAAATAAGTTCTATGATGGCCTCATTAATCAGGCTACATTTTAAAAGCCTTTTCTCCCTCAGTCGAATCCATTGCTTATCTTTCCTCATTTATAATTGGTGTTCATTCAAATCAAGATTTTTTTGCAAACTATGGAGTTACACTGAACTTGATTTAGGATCTTCATTCCCCAGCTGGTGTACCCCAATACTTTAAAGGTGTTTGAAAACTTAGCTCTACATTACTGTATTCCAAATGGACTCTATTTTAAGTTTACAGTGATCAGTTGCTGTAAAGCTTGCTCTTGATATTTGTACTTTAAGGTATCTGGTTCTGAGAATGGAGCATGAGTTGGTCACCTTTATTTTCCCTGAGGCAAGTGGATGAAACAGGAAGATCAAATACCAGCCTAGTGGAAAAGAAGCCATTTAAAACTGGTCAGCACCTAGAAACTTTGCCCTTTCTATTCTATTTCTCTATAGCGACAGAGCTTCAAGATGAGTTGTGTGAATGTCCCAAATCCAGAGAAGCAGAAAATTTTGTCATTTGGGTTTTGACCACTGGGAATTAAAGATATCAGAAGTAATCCCACTGCAGAAAAATATGGTTCCTAAGATTTCCAGACTCTGTGTTTGTTCTCATCTAAGATTAGTGTGTGCATTGGTAAGAGTTATCTTATGGAAACATTCACAAGCTAGTTATCAAACTCCAAAGTTATAGTTGGGTATGATATTTCTTTACCATTAACATGCCATTTATCATTTAAAGCATAAACTGGAAAACATAACTTCGGAAAAGACATCAGTTCTTTCAGTGCATGTGAAGTGAGTACAGGGTACAGGATAGGAGACTGAGCAGATGAGTATGCCTTGCATCAATATTACTGTGCCAAAAGGAACAGAAGTCTATATGATACTTGTCTGGAAAGGTAGACAGCACTTGTGTCCCTGTTCTTTTTCTTGACTGCTGAGTCAAGTAATGGAAAAGACCCTGGAACTCAAGTGTAATTAGGACCTGTAGCCACAACTGGAAATGAAACTGCAAGCTGTGCTCTTCTGGAAATTCATCTCGTAGGTATCCCTTCTCCCAGCCCATCATGTCAAGTCATGAAAAGGCGAGGTAATACCATGAGAAACAAGCAAACACAAAGATTAAAACAAATAATTCTAAAGAATTAGAATGTATATCTCTTCACCTGAACTCCATAGCCAGGTGAAGGTGAACATCAGACCCGATGAAATATTTAGCAGGTCTGTGGAAAGGATTCCTGCTTCCACAGATGGACAACTCTGCTAAAAAGGCATGCTGCTATAAAGAGCACAAGATAGTGACAAAAACATGGTAAATTATATGAAAGGGATAAAGGAAGTGTAAGCTAAACAGAGATGGAAAGGTTCAGAAAGAAGAGGATTACAAGGGAAGTCTGATGGATCTTCCTTTTCTGTCAGCTTCTTTTTCGAGAGTTAAGTATGATCAGAATGAGCAAAAGGATTTCTTTGTTGTTCTTTATTTTGTCTGAGTTTAAAATTGCAAAGTGACTTAGTGTTTTATATGAGATGTTATGATAAATTGCATATGATATGCACAGATTATGATGACTGAAATTGTCTGATCACAGGAAGAGGTGATAAGGAGAGCAGGAAATTTTCAGGGTGAAGTTCAAGAACATTATAAATGTAAACATTTTGAAACCAATCCCAGAATTCTAGTGAATATATTCTATACAGTTTTAGGGAACATATTCTATACAGTTTTATTATAGACAGTGATTTGCACATGACAGTTTTGCTGAACCTTATATTCTTCCATTCCTTTAAATCATGGCAACTTGCACAAAGGGTTAAAAATTACTTTACACTGTGCTCACTGCAGATAGTTACATTTTGTTCTCAACCATATTTCAGACAAGGTAAAGTGAATTGTAAGATGTTACACGTAGCACCTATCTAAGTATATGTTGTTCCATGCTGTACCATGCATGGACTCTGTGCACCAACAGGGAAAAACTGAGTTGTCATTTTAACACATGAAAGCTGATAATCCCTTTTTCTTAGTACAGTGCTTAAACTTAGAGATTGTAACAGGGTCATAAGGCTCCTGACTTTTGGCTTGTTGCCTCTGGTACTTCGGATGTCTTCACTTTACAACGCTTGACATGCCCTACCTGAAAAAACTGGGAGCTGACCATCCTTCAAACACTTTCCTGTGACTGCCCAGAGGGTGGCAACAGCCTTCTAGAATTCACTGAGAAAGACTCATGCTCATCTTACTGCAACATCAAGAAGCAGGTGCTGTGCCTCTACAAGCCCTAGTGAAATGTGCAGATGAGCAAATCCTGGAAAGAACAGAATCAGTCAGCTATGGTTTTGCAAAGTGGATGCTCACATGCACACTGAAGTACCGCAGGTGTTGAAATAAAGAACAGAATATATCTGGCAAAACATCAAAATCTCCTTTTAAAGGGGAAAGGAGTCACTTAATGAGAAATATCTGACAAATTACATCCTAGAATGACCCCATTTTCTCCAATGACTGAAAAAAACTGCAGGATAGCTTGAGCACGCAGTTTCAATGCCTTCATCTACCAGATACCTACATCTTCACTGTTGATTTCAATGGTAGTGGGATTCAATGTGAGATTAAATCACCTGCCTTTAGCAGTCTACAGGCACATAACACCCACTTTACAGGTAATGGAGAACAAAGGTTTGCTTCAGATAGCCACAAAGCTGCAACTAAGGAAACCCCAAAGAATTCAAGGCCTCCACACCAGACTGGAAAATATAAGAAGAGAATGAGAACAACCCCTTCTTGAACTAGTAACACCTAGAGGTGCACCTTCCAGCACACATTAAGACTGTTCCTCGTGGACTCGAAGTTAGGTGAATTTAGTTTAGTAGAATCCTATCCAAGAAGATGGGTGAGATGGACCTCATAAAACAGATCTTAAGATCCATGTCAGTTTTGTAATGAGGTACTTTGTCTTTGTGGTTACCAACAATACTCTTGTCCTGTGAATTTCTCCTTCTCTAATGAGTATGGAAAGATGTGGACTAACGACTGGAGACAGTCTGAAAATAGGCCATGAATTTTCATGCCAGTTAAGAGCTTAGAGCATCTCTCAAATGAGGAAAGGCTGAAAAAAGCTGGGACTCCTTAATATAGCAATGATAAATTATAAAGCTACATCCCACTTTTTTCATTGGGTATTTTTATTCCCTATCTATTTTAAAATACAGATTAGCTTTGTGTGTATTTGTGTGTGTGTGCTTGTCTGTCTATCTGTTTGCACTGTCTTTCAAGATAAAATCTTTGAGGAGAAAAAAGTGCTGAACATTTGTACAGCAATCAAGGCAATTGGCAAATCAGTTATACCACAGGCATCTCTCCTCCCACTTTGGACAGTTTCTTTCATTTTTACTTCATAAATGTGGTATCTAAAACAACAAAGATAGTTGGACTGAAATTAAAAAAAACAAAATTCAGGAATGTCTTGAACACCAGGCTGCTTATGTCACCATAGCACACGTTATCATCAAATTATATAATCTCAATGCATTGCGATAGTTTGGATCATGTTTTGCTCCACAGATAGGAGAGTATAGCCTAACATTTGGCCAAATTGCCTTGTAACTACAAATTCAGATTTGATTTTTTCCATTTTCCCATTTGTTCTGGATAAATTGAAGCCAGAGATCCTTCCTTCCTAACATTTTCTGTAACAAATTCAATTTGTAGTGCTGCGTAATAATAGACTGACCATAAATGGTGCAAATCTGCCAGTAATTGGCAAGCAAATGTTGTCTGAATTTGATTATGTTTATTCTTATAGAGCTCAGGTCTTGCAAAAGGCACACATTTTGTACTCACATGTTCAGGGTATTCAAGTATCTGCAGGACTTTGAACCACTAAAGCATGCATGTTCCTTGACTGATTAGTGAAATTACAAAGCAAATTATGTGCTGTAGTCAGTTCAAGGCAGTATAAGCAAAATTTAATTTTGCTGCTCTCAGAACATAGAGTTGGGACTGAGTCATGTTCATGCCATAGTAGCATGTGGAGAAGAAGTGGTGGAAGGAAGAGCTAAGGAAGAATGCTTCAGAATCAGCTTTGCTGCGTCCACTGACTCCACAGAGAAAATAGGAATGTGACTGTGCCTTGAGGAACCATCTATGTAACTTCTGCAAACACATTGCTTTCTAGCAGCATCTACCTCCTCTCACAGCTCCAAACTTCTTTTGGTGGTGGTTGGTGGCAATTTCCATTGGTGGCAATGATAAAAAGTAAACTAGATTGTTAGGAATTTATTAATTCCTATAAATTTATTAATTCCTATACATTTATTAATCTAGGAACTAGATTCTTTAATTTATTCAGTAAAATAGGCATTAGAGCTATGGGACATTACTTTTTTTTTTCCCCTCACTTAGTTTAGAAAATTGCCTACCCTGCTCATGTTTAGATTAACTGTCTTCACATGTCCAGGAACCACGCAGATAAGACAAACTGTGCTACACATGGCCAAGTGAGTTCCAATAGAAAGGATGACCTACAATCAGTGAGAAAAATGTCTGTTTTTACTATGCAGACAGAGAAGGAAGTTAAGCAGCTTGCTATCAGCATCCCAGGAGTTAGCCCTGGGTAATGAAATAACTAACTCAACATGCATAAGCAAGTGCTTGTCTGACTAAATTACCTGATAATTCTTATACTGGCTGTTCAGTTTGTATATAAATACATACTCATACATTTTAACATGGAAATCCCAACTGATTTTAGGAAGCAACTCTGGAGAGAACATTGGCGGGCTACCTCTCTGACTGACCAGGGTTGTGGAAAGCTTAAGTGTGTTCTGGGCAATGTAGTCTGATTTCTGTTTTAATGGACTGAATAACTAGAACAGGCACTTATGTTAAATGGGCTGGCGAGAGCTCAGCAGCCCATCAAGATAAGAGGGAGTTTAAGATAAAAGTGATAATCTTTAAGAGTTAAAATCTATTGTTCCGAATGAGAATATAATGTCTACTACCAGAGCCCAAGAAAGCAGGTGAGACATTCAGTTCTGCATCTGACCCTGCTGGTGATTTGCTGTGTGATCTTGCACAAATTTGGGTAATATTGCAGGGTGCTGATTTAAATGCCCATAAAACAGTTGTATTATAATTTATTTTCCAGTTAGGAAGCCAAAAGAGGAGAGATTCTGAAGCTTAACTAATGTTTCTGAAGTGCTTTCAGATTGCTGGATGAGTGATATTCTGCAAATATAACATTTGGAGAATTAACTTTAATCTATCTGAAGTAATTCAGGAGGTTCTCCATTGGAGCCTACTGAGTTGTAAAAGTGCAATGTTAGCTTGAGTGAGATCAGTTTGCATTCCATCATGAGGAAGAAAAACCTGCCTCTCCCCAGCTTTTTTTTTTTTTGCTGGGTTAATGTTAATGCCATTGTGATAGGTATGGAGATAAGTTCAGGTAAACACAATTTCATTACATTGCAGAGGAAAATGTCTGCATAAAAGGCTGTAACTGTTTGCGAAACAGTGAAGGATATTTGACCAGTGATGACACATCTGATCATGGCTATAGATTAAAACAATTCATGATGTAAGAAAGAGAAAAGCCCAGTAGTTTCTAAACTTGATATTCTACGTCAGTGATCTCAGGGTAATGTTATTTTTTTTAAAACAAACACTTTAATTCCCTGATACTTACAGGACTTGGGATGGAGGAAAAGTCACTGAAACAGACTCTGGAGTTGCAGTAAATAGGATGAACATTTTCTTTAATATTATTTTAGACATTTTTCTACAAAGCTTTCAGATTTCAGCCACTAGCCTATTGACTCTGGGGAGAAACTGATTTTAAAAAATAGCAACCTAGAATCCCAGACAAAAGTGATTGGAATTCAAGACCATTCAGGATAGAATAAAGCTTTTAAAAGACAAATATTTTAGAAAAATGCTGAAGGGAGTTTCTCATTTTCCTCCCTTTTGGTACATGCAGTTTATTTCTTCTCAGAGTGCAGATAAATAATAAGAGATGTAAGCTACCTTCTACTAATAGGACCTTATAGAAAGTTTTCCTTAAAAAAAGAGGAAAAGAAGTAAGTATGGTCTCATCACCCCCTTTGCTGTCTCTCACCTAAAGAGTGTGAAAGTCTACAGTCCCCTCAGCTCAGCCCCATCTCCCATGTCTGACACAGTGCTTGGACCATCAAATAAAAGCTCAGAGAAGAAACATTACTTTCAACAAAAAGAGGCAGAAGCATTGTTCTCTGAAGCATTACTATGTATCTCAACCAAAATTGTCTAATTCCTCCTTATTTCACAGTATGGATGACAACATGAGAGTGTACTTTAACCCTGTTTAACTGTTTTCAGTGCAGGCCCAGCTATGAGTCTACTCCTAAACTGTTATATAAGAGCAAATTTCAGAGCATGATGCTAATGTATGGAGATATTTCAGTGCTTACAGAGGCAGACAGTACTGGAGAGCAGGTGGGAGATTCACTGTTAGAAGTGTAGTGAGGGTCTAGGTTTTTAAGTCCAACTTGCATGGGTGCAAATCAATGATGCTCGGTCCTTCTATTTTTTTTCTGTTTTTCGTTACTAAATGTCAAAATTGAAAAGAAAAAGAAAAAATGTGGCCTTGTTTTCCACCTTTACATCAGTTTTGGGCTATTATGGCCTGAAAATCAACTTTCCAGAGCTATTGCAACGCTGATTTGGGAAAATACTCTTTGAACTTTTCATGGTTTAACACTGGGCTGGCAATTAAATGAATGACAGATGGTCTCTATTAATGCCCCTTCCAGAGAGAAAGGAGAGAGAATAAGGGAGACAGACTTATGAGTTGGAAAATAACTAAACAGCTTTAATGAAACAGTAATGATGAAAAATTATTAAATATATGCAAACATATACAAAAGCAATATCATGTTCCTCTCCCTTTTTTCCCCAGTAACGCTCACATCACCACTGAGCTGGTCCCAGGCTCCTCAGCAGATGTGAGCTGGATGCAGGAACACAGATTCAGGAGAGCATGGATCGGAATCAAAGGCAGAAAAATGCACAGAATTATCTCAAGATGCTGCCCATGGATGAAGAAGAACTTTAGCCTCATGATCCCTCAAATTTATACTGAGTATGATACATATGGGATGGAATACTCCATTGGCCAATTTTGGTCACCTCTATGCTCTGCTCCTCCCTAAAGGAAGTTTGCAGGTATGACCCCTTTACTCCCTTTTGTCTTTACAGACCATAATAAGTTTTTCAGAACCAAGCAGTGCCCTTGGTTCTGCAGACCATTCTCCACCTGTAACTATAAACATGGAGTGTTATCAGTCTAGAAGCAGACAATGACTGAGAAACTTACTGCTAATTTCAGCATGTAAAGCTACTTAGAGAGGACTTAGCTGAAATTAAAATTACAATAAAGAAAGCTAGCTTTATCCTGGCACAAACCAGGACAGTACTTCAGTTTAAATCCAAGAGCTATGGACTCTCCTTTTCTGAAGAGAACACAGTTAACTTGCAGGCTGAAAACTTAAAACCTGAATCACTCACTTTTGTTTTGAAACTCCAAAAAAGAAGTTAATTTTATGAGAGCTTTTCTCTCCATTGGTATGTAAGACATGAAACTTAAGTCCTTTCAGGTAGGATTTGAACTGAGATTTTTCTGGAATAAATGCTTTTATCACTGTGCAAATATAAGAGCAATCACAGCCTTTTTTAAAAAAAATTATTATTCTTTTTTCCTTAGGGGAAGCAAAAAGAAAAAGCTGGGTTAGATACTTAAGTATGGAGAATGCTCTCATGCCCTCATGCCCTCAAGCTGGGTACATACTCTTCTTTTAAAGTGAGGGATTCATATATAAACTTTCTCTTGACCATATCTTCTGTGGCTCCATGTTTTGTGATAGATACATTTTCATGTCTTTCTCCATCTCTCTCCATTCACTGAAGAGCTTTGTGTAGTATTAGCAACAGTATTACTTATCCTTTGTGGTACCTACGTAGAGGGCTGTCAGAACCTTGCTTCCAGTGCAACCAATGGACAAAGAAAGACATAGCAGCAAGGTGCATGGGGCTCAAAGGACTGTCTGCAAGGGGAAGACTAACATGGATATCACCTGTTTTAGAAGTTCTTTATTCTCAGTTCAATTTTTGCTTTGAAACAGCTGTTCAATTGATGGAGCCTGGACCATTCTTTCTGTCATTTTCCTGTATGTTCACATCCTGCCAGTTTCACATGCAACACAAATGCTGTTAACAGCAGTTTTGTGTCCTTATGATAGTGAAAAGACAAGCTTGTATTATTTTTGTCTCTAGCAATAGGCTAGATCATAAGACAGCATCTATACTAGTAAACTGAATAGTGGGGCAACACTTTTTGACCTGTAGGCCCACTGGCACCATCTAGCCACATACACCTTACTGAACACTCATCTTTCAAAACCAGGAGGTTGTGTGTCAGCTGCCTTTTGTGGCTTTCAGATGTTAGTGTTGTCTTCATATTTCACTACTGAATTCAAATTCTGTAGTAAAGTGTTTGGAGGTGGGGAGGGCAGGAAATGACTGCAAGGCAAATAAATATTTCAGTAAATTCTTGGGATAACAGAAAGCACACAAAAGAATATTCAAATAAGGCATTCTGCTTTAAGAACATAATATACAAATGTTTGGGCTACAACTTGTCCTAAAGAATTTATTTTTCAACATGGATGAAAGAAAAATGAAGGAAGTGAACACTCCAAAACTCTTAAAATGTACTGTATGTTTATATAAGAATGAACAAATTAATTTTCCATTTATATTCACTTTTCTGAATGAACAGGTGCTCTTTAATATACAGGAAAAGCTTCCTTTATAGCTTGCTTTCTGCTTGTGTAAACTGACAATGAATACTACAGCATTACTTTGAAAGGAGGGTCTAAATTTTTCTTAAGCAGACTGTATAAAAGTCCATTGTGACAATGAAATAATTTGGAAAAGCAGATAAAATGAAGGACTTTATAGAAGCAGACTGTATAGAAGTCCATTGTGACAATGAAATAATTTGGAAAAGCAGATAAAATGGAGGAAAATACTTCAAATTGGTATAATGTTCCATTCACTGATAATAGGCGACTTCTACTTGATCACAGATTTCTGTTTGTATTATGGTTATACAGAACGAAAAGCACTGGAAAGTCGTAGATAATTTTGGTTCAATTATATGTTAGAAATTTTAATTTCTGAAGCTAAATTGAAAATGATAAGAGTATATCTGACTTTATTTTCTCTGTTGAAAAACTAAAAAAAAAAATCCATCAGTCCAAATGCTAGAAAGGAAATTACACCTTTCAGCTATTAGAGTTGAGTATCTCATTGAGACATTGAGGAAAAGAGTAGGAATGTGCACCAGGCAGTGTTAACAACCTTCACATGTAGGCTGCTCAAGGGAGTTCTGTTACTGGTTTAGAAGGACAAGAAAAGCAACCAGCAGTTAGCTTTTACAGAACGAAGAACTGACTTTTTTTGTGTTTGACTACTTTTTGATGTATATTGTACATAGACTTCTATAGTCAACTAAAAGGTCTCTTGAGTAGACCCATAGTACTGGATCCTAGAAACAGATGAAGGCAGAAAAGCCATTTCTGGTAGAGCACAATTTAGAAGTATGCCTATGCTGCCCAATGAATGTTACTTAGATACCTTCATACGTGCTTATGCAGAAAGAACTCCAAAGCCAGGAACAGACTCTGTTTGAACCAGAGTGCTGCTGGTGACTTGGGCTTCGTCCCTCAGGCACAATCTCATGCCAGTACCACTTCCATTCCTCCTGCTGGCACCTCTGAGAAAACCTGCACTGCATTTGCTTGCACCATTTGGTCACCATGTTCCACAGTACCTGCCTGAAGCACCAATACTGTGCTTGTGAGCTCAAGAGTTAGGCTGTTCCTCCAGGGCATCAGCAGAGATGGAGCTAAAGAGGAAGGTAGAAGACGACAGATGGTTTAAAAAACAAACAAACAAACAAAAACTCCAGAAGACAGATGGGAGAAACCCAAGTGGGATGAGCATGCCTAGGATGATGTGGAGCAGGCTAGAGAGAGCAGCAACTTTGCTGTGGGTGTTCACAGGCTGTGTAACCAAGGCACTACAGAAAGGAAAGGGGTGAAGGAAGTTACTGCCTCTTTTGGGGATTTGGGAAGAACTACTGCACAAAGTCTGCTAAGCTGGAAAACAGTGGATGTGCCTTTTATCAGTCGTTTCTAAAATTTACCTCCAGATGAATGGCAGCAAATTTCCACCATGTCAAAGCTGAGCTGAATGGGAAATACAGTTCATTCAGTACTACTAACCCTGAGCAGAGTAGCTCCATAACCACTTAACATTATGACAAGAAAAGAGTTTGGCTTATGAATAACAAAATTAATTTCTGGCTTAAAAGCCCAATCTAAATTTAATATTGCGAATCTCAATCTCTCTTTTTTTTTTTTTTTTTTTTTCTTTCATGCTGTAAAATGAAGTGTTGAGGCTCCCTACATGTACACTGAATGATGGTGCTGCAGAATAAAAAACAACATAGGTCTGGAATACCTGCTTTCCCCTGGGCACGTATTTTTTGGAGCTCATCTCCATGAATTTACAAATGCAAATGTGATTTAATAAAAGACAGTGGGTGTCTGTACCATGTATTTGCATGAAGCAGAGAGACGGGGGTGGAGGGTGGATAATTCTAATCAAACTACTCACACCTTGCCCTCCTTGACATGCAATACCACTTTAAACAGCAGTGATCTAATAGAGAAAAGAGCTACTGTACTTACCCACTCAATAATTTGCATAATTTTGAAGAGCTGAAAATGTCACTGCTGTTTTATGATAATTGTTGGGAAATTATTAGCTGTAGCATTTATACATTCCAGAAAATAAAGTATTTTACTATTCTCTTTAATATTAATAAAGATTAATAAAAAGAAAATCACCTTGGAGGACAAACATCATGTGTAAAATAATAGGTGTCATATGAAAGCACAGGAGCTATCTATCCATTTGCTGTAACTTGTCATATCTAGGAAAGACTTAAAAAGACAAGTTCTTAAATGCCCCTGATGCAATTTCAAAAGCAAATTTTAACAATAGGAATAGCTAAAAATAATAAATTTTTTTTCTTCTTTCTATGCCTAGAAAACTCAGAAATTATGCTCCCTTAATTCATGTTTTTAATTGTGATGGATGTACATGAGGTGCTCATCTCTTGTTCATTGTTCTTCTCCCTGCTAAACACTTAGATAAGATGATTGAGACATCAGTTCAAGTTAACAGAACACAGTCCTCACAGCTCCCTGAATTTAACAAGGTATGCTGTAGAGATACATTAAGTGTATATTCAGTACAAATGCCTGAGGGAGGGTGATTTCATAGAAGTCTCTGTCCAGCATCCTTTCATTTTCTATGTCTTTCTCAAACTCCTTTTTTTCTTACAGTGTGATAGCAGCACAGCTAAGATTGAGGAAGGTCATTTTTACAGTGCTCATGAAAGGCTAGACTGCAGCTTCTTTCCACAGCTCCATCTGGGAACCCGGCCATGGATTCCATTCTCTCTTAGGGTTTTCAGCCTCTGTGTGATGTGTTTCTCCTGACAACAAACTCTCCTTCAACAGTCTGTGAAGAATAGAAAGTGTAGTAATCGGTTCTCTCTCAGTTTAGTGTAACTGCTCAGTTACTCTTACACTGAAAGTACTGGAGCAAGAAGCTGGCAATTACTGCTACACAGTTGAAAATGAAAGTTTTAGGAATATCTTCTTCATCCAGCAAAACTTCACAAAGTATCACATATTTAGTATGATATAAACTCTCATTCATGAAACATGACTTCTATCTGGCACAGTAAGTGTTCGAAAATGTGACATTTATTCTCTAGAAAGCTCTTGATATGCATTTGATATTCTTTTATAGGGAAAAATATTGCCAGAAATTGCTGAAACTTCTCTACTTAAAAGGAGCATTTAATATTATCCTTTATTAGAGAACAAACCTAATCAATTATTGTTTTGAAAGAGCAGAGTAGCCTAGACTGGTATGGATGAACTAACACAGACTTATAAAGAGCATTCACTCCATCTGTTGTCCTAAAATGTGACTGTAGGCAACAACCCAAAGGATTGACCACTATTTCATGTAGAACAGACAGAATAACAACCACAGCTCTGTAAGTCATAGTGGCAGGATTTGCTGAAAGTAAAGCTGATGATGGCCTCAGAGGATCTCAGGGTGGAAGACACATTCTCTACTTTCACTGGAAAAGTTTGCAAAGGCTTTTTATGATGCAGAAATATCGTGCAGTGCAGTGTCTAGAACTGTCTATATTTATCTGGGTTTATCTGGACTATTTCTATGGTAGCATAGCCATCCCAGTGTGGCTCTCCACCCACATGAATTGACCTTACAACTCTGTTTCTTTTTGCTGTATTTATTATCACTAGAAAACATTAGTTACTGTAGCATATATATAGGCTTCTCACTCCCAAACTACAGCCTTAAATTTGATTTTCTGTTTTTTCCAGGCCATATTTTTTCCATGGAAATCAGATGAGAGCATCCATTTTTAGAAAGACTTCTAATCTTTTAGGGTTTCAAAGCTCTGGTGAGTTCTTCAATGTTTAATTAGCCTTGCTGCTGGGAAAAGGCAGTTATTGTGCAATTTCAAGGTTGAATTTTTCTAGCTTCAATTTCTAGCAAATTTCCAATTTGATCTTGTTAGGTCTTGCAAGACTGAAAGACATCCAGTATCAAGTATTTGTTCCTTGTGTCAGTACCTATTCACAGTGATCAAGACAACTCTCAACCTTTCTATTCAATGAAATGAGCTCTTTAATCTTTACATCATAAGACTTGTTTTCCAGCCTCTGAACAGGTTTTTTATTCAGTTGGCTGTTTTTATTGTTTCCACTAATCTTATAAGGGAGAAATCAGTCATTAAGGTTTAGAAGATATAGCCACTATCACCAGCACCTTTGCTTCTACTGCCATTTCTTGACTGTTAAAAGGAATACTCCAAAACGAACCTCCTAAAATTTTATCTAGTGGAAAGGTACTCAAAGAAATGAGTACATCCATTTGACATTGAACGGTGAAGTGCATGTATAAGCAGCAGGTACAAACTCTCACATCACTCAGATACCTTCGGACCATCAATTCCACCAAATTTCTGGTTCACTCTGGTAGCTATGACAGTGCCTAATTTCAAATCTAGATTTTGTGTGTATTTTCCATATGTGTGTACACACAAATGTGTGTATTTTCATAAACACTTTCTTTTTCTGATGCTGACATTTTTGAGACAATGTTTTTGATAGGCTTTCTCCTTCGGGATGTTTTACTTAGTAGTTCATGCTACAATTTACTTAAACATTTTTCAAATACTGGAAGTCCTGTAATTTCCAGAGTATATGTCCATTATTTGTATATGGACATTATACACCCATTGTTTTCTTTTCCAAAATACCCAGAACATATGCTCTGAGAGAATAGTTTGCAATGAAAAAGGTCTATTGATAACAGTTATATGCTTATTCATTAATGTCTGCTATTACCTGAGTGCTAATTATAAGGAAAAATAGTTGAAGGACAAAGTAGGGCTTGCAAGCGTATCACACACAGGTTCTTTCCTAATATATTTCCCATCTATCACATTTATTACTGCAGGGTGGGCTGACAGGTTAATTATGTACTTGCAGGAGAACTGATACAGAGGATATTACAATTGCAAAAGCAAACACTTACAATCATTTTACCTAAATATAAGACAGCTATACCTTGATGAAGGTCTACATTTAGTGAACATCTTAACAGTTGCTCAAGGGATATACCTGATAAAGTATCCATCAGAAGACACCACACCAATAGTATTTAACATGCACTACAAGAACTTAAAATTTTAATTGATATGGCAGTATGTGGGGAAAAAAAAATGATTTTGTGATGAAACCATTGCACCGGGATTCCCAAGTTCCAATTTCCAGTTTAATTTATTTCTGGATTTCTTGTGTGTAGGCCTTTCACTGTCCTGGAGACTCAAGTGTATGAGACTACTCACTGGGTAATAAAATATGGGGAGATCCTTTCAAGAGGTGTCTGATGTGTCCAATTACATGACTGTCATATGTATCTATGTCCTGGTGCCTGGGAGGTATGCTCCAGGTGTATCAGATCCTCACAGCTGGGAATGTTTTTCCAGTGAGGCTTCACTCTGAGTGGGATCCTCTTAAAAGTTGTATGTGCTCCTGCTGTTGCATAGCACACAATTTCTTACCTCTTATAGGACAGCCAAATACATCAGCACACCACAGATCAGGCTTTTTCTATCTAGAAAATCTTTTGTAAGATCTGAAAAATGCTGCTGTGCTGAGTACATATGAATTATCTGACTCCTGGAAGGGGCTACCTTGGGAGAGGCAAGAAAACCTATCCCCACACAGAATTTTTTGCCTTGGTAGATGAAGATGTAGCTGCAGTCAAATTATAGACATCTCTATGGATTTTATTTAGACAGAAATCTTTAAACTTAAGTCCAGTAAGTCCTGACGTCTTGAGTTTTCTTGAACTTGTTTCAGATTTTTTCCCTCAGTTCACTGGTTTTTCTTTTTCAAATGGACTCCATTATTCATGTTACTCCTCCAGTTACCTGCTATATGTGACACTCACCAATTTAATGTTAGTCATTCTGTGTTTTGTGTTTCTCCTTTACTGCAGTCAAACCTAGGCAGTAATTAAATAATAATAGTACTTATATATCCCACTACTTCTTTTTCAACAAGATTCAGAATGTACCTCACCCTGTATCTCAAATGCAAGAAAGAACTTTTATCCTGGCACTTGGTTTACACAACTTTTCATAAAGGTCGAGCAGAAAAATGTCTGTGCACAAGTATTAGTTCCCTCACATGAAGCTGCTCTTAACAAAAGAATAAAATATTCATCAGCTAAATTATTCAAGGAGTAATTGTTAGTATTTGTTGAAAAATGTATTCTGTTCATGGTGCCGGAATACTACAAGAAGGAGGTAAATAAATTATATGATGAAGCAGCAAAATCAGATTTGTTTTTTTTTTTTAATAAAATCTGACCTAAGCTAAATTTATTTTAATAAAACATGGCATAAGAGAACAAAATTTACCTTGTTTTCTTTTCTGACAAAGAATATGGTTTTAGGTATGTATTGTTACGGTCCTTAAGCTGTACAACAGATGCTGAGAATTGATAACTAGAACAATAATATGCTACACAGTGATTTTCAGACCACACAAAACACAGTATTTCTTCCCTACAGAAAACATTTATTTTATTGCTACTAAAAACCATCCTAGTAAGTGGGCCATAGTAATTGTGAAAGTAACTTAAATTCTGCTTATTCAGGATTAGAGTTTATATGCCTTGCACATTCAGCTGTTTTAGTCCCTTTCATACTTTCTGGAATCACATTCTTCACTACAGGAACAAATATCGCATTACTGGAAAAATACACATACTTTCATTTCAGAGTAGTACTTAGCAATTCCCCATGAATAGAAAAGCCCAATTTTCAGCAATAAGCTGTTTCACCTAAGAAATCTATGAACAAGTAATCCTGGTCTGAATAAATAATGTGGATATACAAGATTTTCATGTGGAACAGAACTAAGAGTTGGCAGTCCTTCCATTCTATATGGACTTGTATAATAACAAATACAGTCCCAACAGAAAAAGTCTAGCAGTTCAGTTCAAGCTGATAGTATCTGAGTGGGAGGAAGGTTAAAAAGGAAAAACTATACTTGAAAAACTTTACATTGTCCTTATCTCGTGACCAATATTCATAGTGGCTTGAAAGGGCTGCTGAAACCTCAATTTATGCAAAGGAATTTCTGATTAGTTATGCTGCCCTGCTCTCTCTCTCTTTTGGTTTAACTACAAGCAAACATCGACAGGTACAGAGAATTGGACCAATAAATCTAGTCAATAGAATTCCCAGATACCTCACCTTTAACACTTGCATGGAAACTAGAGAAAAGGGAAGGTGATATGGAGTCTATGGGTCCTGCATGCAACATTCACAACTTATTGATACTGACAAAAGTTTTAAACAGTGTTTTCATATTCACACAACTACAATTCACATTGAATTGACTGCTTCCTACTTTTGTAATCACAGATTACCTTAAAACATGGAGTTTAGGTTGTGCTGTGTTTAAATATGCTCAGTAAGTGCATGCCTGTATGGACAAGCAGCACAAAAATTTGTTGCCTTTGATTAATTCTTCATTCAGCAGTACAGCTTCTCCGAATATCAATGTCCTTCAATATCAGTAAAAGGAGCCTTGCATCTCATTTAAGGTGCCCAGAAATCAGAAAAACAAACATTAAGCTGAAATTAAACACATGGTTACAAAGACCATGCACTGAAGAAATGGGGTCTGTTTAAGCCCTCATTTAAATGTTTTGCTACCTGGGTCCTAAAAAAGCAATTGTCATTTTATAGAAAATGATATTCTGATTTGTGATCCTAATTCTGTATACTTTGGGAGAATTTATTTTCCCTGTAAATATTATTACAAGTACTGATTGTGTGAATACAAATGTTGGTTTCTTCTTCTTCCCTGCCTGTACATCATTGTGAACAGCTTACTAATTACTGGGAATGCTGCTCCTGTTGGTGACTTCAGCCTTGATTGCTATGACTTTCCAAGGCTGTCACAAACCCAAGGTGAAGGCTTCACCTGGGGAAAGAAGCATGCAAATATTCTTGAATAAAAAGAAGGGGAATACTGACCAAAAAAAAAAGCCAGTCTTGTCTCAAAGATTAAGTTTCAAAGCTTTTCATGCAGTCCAGCAGGCTATTTAACTTTTGCCTATCTTTTAGAGAGCAAGAAAACTATACTTAGCTCCTAACTTTTTTTTTTTTTAAAAACAGCTGTGTAGTTCTTTCTTGCCGTGTAGATGGATCACTGAAAAAGAATTTCACAATCTGCATTATTTGGCAACCACATGGACTGATGTTACCATAACTGACTTTTCCATTTCATTCTTTTGCACCAGTAACACACTTCCAGGTTAGTGCAAAATGGCTTTCCTGGCTATAAAGACCACTTTTCCTTCTTAGATCATTGTGCTGAAATGGAAGGCTTTTCCCCTCCATCTTACTAATCTTTAATAAATCTGAACCTTACAATATTTTATGTATGTATTTATTTATTTTGAGTTAAATTAGGTTTTGGTAACATTATTCTGGAACACATTAACCTGTAAAAAAGGTTACTGAGAATGTAGCTGGGAATTCACACTGTAACTTGTGAGAACTGTTTTTCTAATTTTAGAGCACAGTAAAGACTCTCTTGCCCTTGATTTAACTTGTTGAAATACAACAGACTGGCTTGTATTTTGCCGTTATAAATGAGTACTAAATATGTTCTCAGAAGAAGAACATCAATTAGTCATTCTGGAGAAGAAAACATAATAAAAACTTATGGCTCTGATGAGATTTTGGTAAGTGGTAGGAAAAGCCAAAGGAGAACGATAAAAATAAATAAAATAATAAGCATAGTATTAGGGAAAAAAATAGTAATTAAGAAACAAATTTATTCTCAGTCACATACTAATTGGTAGCTATATACTTGGAAGAAAAAAGCTAATAGAGTTTAGCTCCCACCCTGCTTTTTAAAATTACCACATAGGTAAATATATATACATGCATGTATATATATATATATGTTAGGTCCCATAATACAAAATCGGTCATTTAACTACGTATTCCTTCTCTCTACTTTGCAACCACATCTGTTCTTTCAGAAATATGCATAATATTTACATAATGAGACTCAGATCCTAATATGCCAGGGAATACTTCAGCAAGCTTTTCTTCTAAGCACCTATAATAGACAAAGGGAGGACAAAAAGATAACAGAAATCATTGGTCTGTGTTTTGACAATACATCTGAATATCCAAACCTATCTCCTGGCGTTTAGCTTGAGCCTTTTCTGAAACACTTACTGTTGTCCTAATATTGCTTCTTTCAGTCTCTAGTGTGGTAATTTTAATGAAACTGTAAGTAATATTTCTAAAGATTTTATATGTCAGACTATGCCAGCACAAGTACAGTGCTAGTGGCACAGTTTGGACCGTATCATAGAATCATAGAATCGGCTGGGTTGGAAGGGACCTCAGAGATCATCAGGTCCAACCCTTGACCACTACTGCTGTGGTTCCCAGCCCATGGCACTGAGTGCCACATCCAGTCTCTTTTTAAATATCTCCAGGGACGAAGAATCCACTACTTCCCTGGGCAGCCCATTCCAATGTCTGATCACCCTCTCCGTGAAGAAATTCTTTCTAATATCCAACGTAAACTTCCCCTGGCACAACTTAAGTCCATGCTCTCTCGTCTTGTTGAAAGTTGCCTGGGAAAAGAGACCAACCCCCCCTGGCTCCAGCCTCCTTTCAGGGAGTTGTAAAAGAGCGAGTTTTATTTTCGATAGAAGGACCTAAAGAGAGTGTCTCAGAAGACTCTGAGAAGAATCTGAGGAACCTGAGGAATCTGAGGAGGAGGACACAGAGGGTTCCATTCCCTGCCCTCCCCTGCCCACACTCCATGCAGGTCCGGCAGACCCCAGCCCCTCCTCTCTGCCGCCCGCTCCCCTGCGCTCCTTTACCCCCAGCTCCCCACCTGCTCTTCAGATCCACATCCATCGGGAATGGGAAGAGCCCTGGAGCCCTCTCCTGAGTCGTCCCTGCTGCAAGGGGCCCTCAGGCCTTTGGTGTTGCAGTACGGCTGCTGCTCAACCCTCACAATCCCCCGCTGGGAGCTGCCAGGGCCCCGAGAAGCCCTCGCCAGGGGCAGAGCGCGGCGCGGGGCCCGGGCTGGGGGGGAACGGGGAGGGGCGGAGGGAACCGGGCCGCTCCCACTCAGACTGAGAGCAGCGGTAGCGACGGCGGCAGCCGGTGGCAGAGCGGCCGCTGCTTTCTTCTCAGAGGATTCTTCACATTCTTCCCCTACTCCATCGTGGGGTCCCTCCCACGGGAGAAAGTCCTTCAGAGACCTCTCTAACGTGAGTCCCGCCAGGCACAGTTCCTCAGGAGCAAACTGGCCCCCTCCAGGGCTGCAGTTCCACAGCAGTTCCCGCAGGATCCTTCGCGGACTTCTTCACAACTGCTGCACCGTAATCCCTCAGGGTCCACTCCACCAACTTGGCTTTTACCAACTATGGCTTTCTCCATGAAGTCTGTGGGAAAATGAGCAGCTGTTGTGGAAGAAGTAAAAGACAATGAGCGAAAAGCAACCATCAGCATGAACATGGATGTTCACCATGTGGTATTCTTCAAAACCAAGGCTCAGCCTGCTTCTCCATGGTTTACAGGGGTACAGCCTCTCGACTCTCTACAGGCTGTAGGGGAAAATCTCTGTTCAGAGCATATTCTCCCTCTTTTTCCTCACCGACCATGTTCTCCGGGTTCCGGCATTGCTCTCCCCTAGCTGTGTTGGTCTCTCATGTCCTTCTCTCCTCTGCCCTACTCTTACTCACCAGGTTTTTCTCTAGCTTGACAGTGTTAATTGCAGAGGCTCTCAGCCTTTGTCTTTGGTGGCCTCAGGCGGCCACTTCAGAGCCCAAAGAGCTTTTTAACAGCTGCTCGCAGGAGCCACCCCTGGGGTCCCTTTCCCCCTTACCAAACCCAGCACCACTTCAACCCAGAACAACTAGAACAAGTTTTCTGTTTCCCACAAAAGTGGACTGTGCAGTATCTGGAGCTCGGCAAACCAACAAAAATTGCTGGGATTCATGCTGTGCCTTGTGAGAAGTTTGTGCCAGGCTATAGAATGTTACAAAGAAACTTGCCAAAAATTTTGCTGGATTTGACACAGTTGGAGAAAAAAAGTAAACATCCTTTTTATGTTTTGGGTTTTTTGTTTTTGTTTTAAGGGTTTTTTTTCCTGTTTTTGTTTGTTTTGTGTTTTTTGTTTTGCATTTTTTTCCTTTCATCTGGTCATCTGAAGGCTGTATTTGAAATGGATGTTTCATATGACATAAGCATCATTTTTTGCTATGCTGTTTCCTTGTGGTATCATGAAAACAAAGAAAAAGATCAATTTTTAAAAGGAGTTTGATGTACGAAACTTCAGTAAATGATCTTAACTGCTACAGGCTGGAAATAACTGAGCATCTCTACAGGCAAATTATGTTCTTGAGATTAGTCTGAACACAATACAAGCTCATAATCTGTCCTAAGTTTTGGCTGGTGTATAGAGCTGGTGTAGCTTCATGGCCTTCATTTGGTTATTGCCTTTAGTTATCGTCACAGGACAACTAATTTATACTGATTGTTGCCCAGCAAAATGCTGCCATACCTACAACTATTTCTCTCCAAATGCAATAAAAGCATTCCTCTGATAGTTATGACCATATTTATTTGCCTTAAAGAACTCATGGGAGAAGTTCTGCTTCTCAAATGTGAAAGGTCCATGATTATGCGTGCAAGCATGTATTCACACAAACATTGACATAACGTGCTTGTGTGACCTTTATGAAAGTTTTCTGTGGGCTGAGAATTGGAGTAAGAAGGAAGAGGGGTTTGGGCAGAGAAATACCAATTATGGCTTTTTCCATAAAGTCTGTGGGAAAATGAGCAGCTGTTGTGGAGGATGTAAAAGACAATGTGCAAAAAACAACCATCAGCATGAACATGGATGTTCACCATGTGGTATTCTTCAAAACCAAGGCTCAGCCTGCTTATTCATTCATGTAGCATTGATGAATTCAGCCAGGAAAGAGCACATTCAGGCCACATTCCTTGTTTTATGTCACCAAATGAAAGGGCAAAAGATGTAGTTCTTTGGTATGCTATTAACAGTACCAGCAGAAGGTCAGCAAAATCTGTAGACATACACAAAGACCTTTGCATGTGCTCGAGAAGCTCTTTTTTTTTTCCACTTTTTTTTTGACATCAGAAATGCCCTTGACTGACTAGTACCAGTACCAGTATCAGGACATCATAATATTCAGTAATGTTGGCTGTTAGAAACAACTGACAAGACACGTGGCACTTCTTTGATGTGGAGAAATCATATGACACAGATGGAAAAAACAGGAGAGTGGAGAAAGATAGATGGACAGAGCAAGAGTATGGTAACACAGAAGTAGAAACATCACAGTACTTTGGGGATAGGAGCTCCTTCAAGACAATGCACACCCTGGAAGACATTATCTGAAAAGTAATTGTAGTGTTAGAACCATGGCAAAGAAATTGGGGATGAAGCACAAGTAGGAAGAGAGGAAAAGATCTGTTAGGTGAAGGAAAAAAAGGTTTTGCTGATAACATAAGGAAGCTGTGTTTTGTCATGGTCCACTTAGACCATGAACAGGACAACATGCTCTGTAAATTGAATTTTGTTTTCTGAATTCATGAGAAAACAAACAAACAAGCAAAAAAAAGCATAGTAAGGACTTGATCCATGTTGTACATACTAGTCCAACACAGGAATGAATCAATTCATCACTTAATGAGATTTCCAACTCTCACAAGTTCTACAAACCATGCTCTATACAACTACCTGAAAGGAGTAGTAAGGGGGAATGTTGGCCTCTTCTCCTTAGTAACCAGTGATAGGGCAAGAGGAAGTAGCCTCAAGGTTCATGAACAGGGGCTTAGACTGGACACAAGGAAAAAATTCTTTACTGAATCAGTGTTCAAGCACTGGAGCAGGCTACACAGGGAAGTGGTGATGTCTCCATCTCTGGAGGTGTTCAACACATTTGTACATGTGGCACTTTGAGACATGGTTCAGTTGCCATAGTGGTATTGGGTTGACAGCTGGACTTCATCATCTTAGAGGTCTTTTCCTACCTTAATGATTCTATGATTCTACCTCATAACCTATTACCTGTAACGTGCATCTGTGAGCAAAATGGTTACCAAGTTAATGGTTACCAAGCTAATGGTGAGAGTGCTTACTCATTCTCCTCTGTGTGGCCGTGCCCTGTATCACACTGAGAAGCATGACAGGCCTCAGCAGTCCAGCTGCTGTTGGATCTGCTTTAAAACTTTTTGGTTAAGCTCAGATATTTGTACCATCCAAACTGGATATTTTGTCTGTACCACTTCCATTAGTTAGCAGTTTCTACGAAAACCACCAATCGATGCACAAGGCTGCAGGGATGAGAACAGACACATTGCAGCATGTGCCTGTGCCTTTAACCAGATCTACAGATCTGCAAACTACATGTGACGGGATAAGAAGCCTGCTTGAACAGTATCGTTTGGTGAACATGATGGATAACTGTGGGAATTCCCTTTACTGGAGCTGCTGCTTTATTTTCTCAAGAAAAAGCATATAGGAAAGGGATATGTTAATCTCCAACATTTACTCAATAGAACTACATACATTTAAAGATACTCAATCACTATAAAAGTAAATTTTGAAAGGGGATTTGAGGAAAAAGGAAGAAGATACAGCTATTGCTAAGGTATGCATACAATTTACAAGGAAGGTGTTGCGGTCTGATTCAGTCCCCTGTATGACTGTGGGCTCCAGGACTACTCCAGGGCAAAATTAAGATGTGAATGAGGTCAGATATTAGTTGTCATCCAAACCAACAACTTAGCAAGAGAGGGGGAGAGAAAAGAGTAGGAAAACAAAATAGGAAAGAGGGGCTAGATAGCACAACACCCACATGAGCCAATGGCATCCTGTTGGCAGATCCACAGTGGGGAGCTTCAAAGTCTCGTGGTGAATATCCATAATTTATAGTCCATGTCTCCTCCTTTTCCAGGACAGAAAGTGGTACTTTGCAATGAAGGAGTAGCTCCTTTTGGCTGGGTTGAAGTGGAGTGAACATCTTGATGTTTGATGTTCTGGCTCTACTTGTGAGGTTTGAGATAAATTAATTGATGGACCTCACACAGAGACTGTTGCAGGTTTTAAACTCTCCAGGGCTTAAAAACTGGTTAAGGTATGATTCTTGTAAATGCTATCCAACCAGACACCACTATTCTTCCACACTGATAAGTATATGATAAGTAGTATGATAAGTATAAAAGAAGGTGGGAAATCAGTCAATAATCTTGTAAAGAAAGAGCTGTTCTTTTACAACTAGTAAATGTACAAAAACTTTAATCAATATGAATACTTGTGTCCAAAAGCTAAAAAGATAGTTAAAAGAAATCACATTTAATAATTGATATTTGCTTAAAATTAATTTTTGGACTACCCAGTATATATGAGGGATTGTGGACATATCTTAATTTCTAAGATCAGTGGAAAAAGTGACATTTGAGGTATCATGATGTCAGAAATGCCAGAAATTCCAGTTAATTTTTAAGCAAATAGTGAATATGTAATTGTAAAATTTTTCAAAGGGTTTCTCATTTCTGTGATAATTGAATCTGTTGCAATGGAATATGAGACGTAAAAAAAGATAATTTAATGCCTATGGCTATTTTGAATATATCTGCAGGTAGACTATGTGAAAAACATAGATGAAAATTGAACTCTGAAATAAATACCTGATATTTTCAGACCATGTGCATGGGAATCCTTCTGACTTCCATCTAGAATTCTAGGATACTTTTGGAATTCTAGGAATTCTTGGGAGATATTCCTTGCCTCATGACTCAGAAAAATTCTGTGTATCCATGAAGCAATACATAAGAGCTTCTTGCAAAAGCAGGTGCAGTGTTCAGCATGCTGTGACAATATTTAGATTTCTTCAGAATTAACTTTCAAAGCATCAAGCAAAATATGATGGGTTTAGGAAAACAGGAAAAATGAGGAAAAAGGTAAGTTAATCCTACTGTACTCCACTAAAAGAATTAGAATTAAGGCACGGGTTACATTCATAAACAGAAAGAGTTACCTTGTCTAGTATGTGAGGAAGAGGAATCAGCAGGTTTATGTCTTTGGAACTAGATTATGTGTGTATATTAATCCAGTATCCATATTTTTGTTTGTTTGTTAGTTTTTAATGTGAGATATAAGATGAATAAACTATTCTGAATGTATAACTTTTTTTCTGATACTTCCAGAAAAGTACTGGAGGAAATCCTAGAACTCAGTGAGAGAGATTCTACTTAAATGCTATCTGGGTTTATGCGCCTGTATTGGTAAATAACTTTTAAAGAAGAATTAGATGTAGAAACAGTCCCAAATCTAATACTGAAGTAAAACAAATGAAGAAGATGCATACAGAAAATTTGCCAGTAGTGGGAATGAGACAAACAATGAGGTGTAAGACCAGTTTTTCTTTGACTGCTGATGTCAGTTATGATTACCAGTTCATGTCAGCAGTGAAGTTGAGACTGCAAGTAGTGAAATCTTGACACAGGTTTTGTAACACACTGTCGCTGGTGCTTGCAATGATTCCTGAGTAGAAAATTATGGATGAGCTATTACAGAAGTTAGGCTGTTTGCATGGACATGTCAGTAGTAAATTGACTCCAATTTTTACTAGCAGAAAGCTAATGGGATAGTAATTTCTGTGTGCCATATGGGCACATGAATATTTTCTAATTTTGTTCCATGAATATTATCTGTACCTTTTTCTGTGAGCACATTGTGTTATAATTATTAGTACTGCTTCTGGCTGAAATAAACAAAATATAATTATTGGAAGGTTAAATGAGAAAAAAGACAATGGCACCCTCTCTGCAATGGAAATTATGCCAATGAATCAGGAGGATGTGACACGTACATTTAAAAAAATATGTTATCTACAAAGCATTGCTAATCAGGAGGCAGATGGTTTGGTGTGCATTCGGGTGGAAGATTCTGAAGCAGGAATTAAAACTGGACTCCATTTCAGGAAAATGTATCTGCTTTGACATTGCCAGTATAATATGGAGAACACATTTTGGTGCACATTTCTGCACAGCCCACGGTTTAATTAGAAACTCCTTGTCACAGACCCATATGACTTCTCCTTTCCCTGTGGAATAAACCATCCTAAACCTAAGGAAAAAAAAAAAAAAAGTTGTGCTTTGAAACCAAAAAAGGGCCAGATGTGATATTAGAAATATCAGCTAGCTGTCTGGGGCACAAATTTTGGAGAAGGATGAGACTAAGTGCCAGATACTCCTTAAGGGAATATAAACCAGCATCATGAATCACAGTCAGATGTAATGCAGACAAAGAGGAAAGCAAAGGAGCTCTTACACCAAACCATTTATGCACTTGTTTAAATCTCATTGGCTTCAGTAGTAAATGATTAAACCTCCTTAAGGAAGATGGTATTACTAATCCATTTAAAGTTTAGTGCATGCTTAAAGGCTTTGATGAGCCCTGGGAAGACTTGGGAAGTCTTCAGAGCCAAGATGTCTGGTCTGCTCAAAGCAGTGATATTCAGACATACAGTTAAAGACAATAAAGCTCTGATACAGGTAACTTGATCAGAAATGCATCAAGATTACATCTGTAATAAAAATTCCATCTGAAAGGATACTTTAAAGATGGATTGCATTTAAAAGTCATTTTAAAAGAAGAAAGTTTTGGAGGGTAACAAGTTATATTCAGCAGAAAGTAATTTAAACACCCTCTACTTAAAAACCTCTTATATGCTTTAATAATTTAAACTGCTTATGAATGGGAATGTCTTCTGTGTATACTTCAGTTATTGCTTTTAGTATATTTTCTCCTTTTATGTAGCATGCCACATGTATTCAATATGTCTGCAGTTCCTATTATCGCTGTTCCTCTTGTACAATAAACTTATCTTTGAGAATATGACCTTGACACTGTGGAAAAAAAGTCTTTTAAAGAATAGCACAATTAAAATCTAATACCTCTGTTTAGGATTTGATTTCATTACTATTCATGAGACCATGCAACACTATTTGAGTCATCAGTTCTCATGCAACTAAAATACTCATTTCAAAAGGAGTCATTACAAAAATAATTTTTACTCTTCTCTCTGCCCTATTAATTTTCATCCACCATGGAGCTCTCTTTATTGACTTTGCAAAGGTCTCTGTTGAATGTTCATGTTATTGTTGTTATAATAATTGTTGCATTTGGAACAGGTAAATCTAAACTTAAGATAGGTAGAGGTGTGTAGTAGCAAAGCCACATGCAAACTTGCCTTTCATATCTGCACTTTTTATGGGCAACATTAAACAGGCTGGGAAGGTCGTGTGACCTACAGAACTGTCACTCAGGAGCGTAAAGTTGATCTTCCACCACTGATTAACTTTGGTCAAGTCACTTAACCTGAACGTTTGTTTACCCATCTGTAAATGAGAATAATAATTGTCTACCTTGCAGAGGGTTATGGTACTCAATCAATTAGTTTTGCAAGCTGTTCTAAAAGTGTCAGACAAAAAGCCTAATACACATCAAGTGGAAAGCTGTGTTTAATTGTGCCCTGAGTTTGTCTTCAATGTTACTGGTTTTGCACTGGCTTGGACATTCACCGTTTTGAGACAACCTCTTCTTGGCTTTAAATTTCTATTTTTTTAATCAGTAAATATATTTCCTGTCTGATTTTCCTTTCTGATTTCAAATAAGCAAGCTTCAAAAAAAAAAATCAAGAAAGACAGTCAGTAAAAAAAAGTTCAAAGACCCAAATTATTGGAAACTTCAAATATCTTTAACAAAACAGTGAATAAAATTATCTGTGAATTGCAGGCCATGAACAGGGAGCAAAGCAGAGAACAAATACACACTGAATTGCATAAACATCAGGAGAGATACTGTGTGTAAACTGAGCATCTCTAATGAACAGAGAAAAGAAAATTAACAACAAGTCCTACAAATCAGAAAGTGGTTCAAATAAAGAAAGAGTGAAATGTAAGGTGTCAAATTCAAGCTGAGACCAACCTTACAAACAAAATGAACATGATTAATATAGATTCTTTGCTATATGCTGAAAACAAACAAGGGGAAAGAAGTAATATATATTGTCTAAACCAACTCATCGTTCTCTGAAAAGGTGGGTGTGCAACAAAGACACACGGGAGTTGTGTAATTGAGACAAACATGTTAAGAAGAAAATTACAAACATGAATTACTACACCAAATGGCAGTGAAATCTGAAGTGCAAATTGTAAAGCTGATAAACACCATTGCAGAATACTAAAATAAGTGGTACACTGGATTAATTGTAATTTTTTATCAATATCCATCATGCTGAGGTTATAAAAGCTTGATTTGAGAACTACATTTATGATGAATATTTACAAAGAGCAGTTGGGAGTCATTGAAGTAGACATTAACCTGCTAACCTACCATCAGCCATATGCAAAGCTAACTGGCTTTATGGGGAAAAAAACCTGAGAAACATTGAGATATATAGAAAGGCAAAAAATTCAGTGCAGAAGAACATGACAGACTGGCATGATAGCTTTTGCTTGTTAAGATAATTGATTTTCTGGACAAAGAAATTGAAAAATATCATATTTTCAGTGAAGCAGAGGAAACTGGTGCTGTGTAATAGACTACTTGCTAAACTGTATTGGTGTAGGAATTGAAAGGTAGACTAGGAAGTGATTAAAAGGGAAATGATAGGATGTTGTTCAGGAATAGAAAGAGGTGATTTGAAGGTTTGTTTTCTCTAAAACCAGATTTAGAGTCAAGCTCTTGTTATTTGCCTCAGTAACTTTGCTGAAAGAATGTGCTAATCAAAGGAAACATGCAACATTGTTTGAAGGAATAAACAATGAAGATGGTGAGAAATAAAACATAAAAAGACAGCTGTCATAAGACAATACGATAAATTTGGTGACCGCTAACAACAATTACCTACATCAACAGTGTTTGTTGGCTGAAAATGATACCTTTACATGATAGCCTGGTTCATGTGCAACATTAATCTGATGTAAAAGCAGGCAGTGCAAATGGAATTTTGTTTTATATGGTCAGTCAAGGGATTATTAGTGATGATAGGCAAGTGTTCAAGCAGAGCAGAGCTAAGACTTTTTCTATGTCTGACTCTGACTCATTATCAAGAAACATGAACTTGGTGAAAGAAATGTGAAGAGCTTGAAGAATGATCAGAGCAGAAAAAGTAAAAGTGAGGAGCATGGCTTGTTTAGCAAGTGACCCAAGCAGCCTAGACTCATCCTCTGTCCTTTATTCCTTTGCACTGTACATATGAAACCGCAGTCTCTGTATCTCTTTCTGACATAATACAAAACAGTTTTCACCTCTGCCTTCAGCTTTGAAATTGTTGAGATGCTTTTCTTTCTTCTTACTGCTGAACAGTTACAGAAAAATAAGAAAAAGTCTAGCTATAAGGCTGCAGAACTCAGAATTAACTGGCTGATGATGTGGTTTGGATATCTTTTTCTGTAAGCTTATTTTTCATGATACTAAAGAGTCAGTCTGCTCAGTGCATTACTTAGGAACTTGGGTATCTTGTGATCTCTTTCAGAATCGTAAATTGCATAGGCCATGATGGCATTAGGGCATTGACATTCTCTCTATATTACTTACAGAGAGTAATAATTAATTGTTATTAATGGAAAAAATTAACACAAAGTACTAAATGCCTGTAAAATATTTTTTTCTTATTTTTAAGGGTTTGGCATTGAAATCCTGTGCCGAAGTGATCGTTTGAGCCTAGCTAGAATTAATGTTGTCAGGATTAGCATCTGATTGATAGCTTGACAGTACCTGTTTCTGACATCTCGCTGGCATTATTTCATTTTGGGCTCAGTTGCACTTTCACAAAGAGTTTAAAATCATTTCTGATGTCTAAGCAAAAGGAAGATCAATTAGCTGCTGAGGAAGAAAATCTGCAAGCCAGACATGCTGCAATAGGCATTGAAATATCTGGAAACAAATTGAAGGTATGCACTACTACACAGCTTTGGCTGATGACAACAACAGACTTAGCATTGTAAAAAGTAAACTAATTTTTTGATGTAAACAGCTGAAAAGCTTTTGTTTTCTACAGACCATTCAATTCAGCTTGCCTGGAAAAAAATGGGGAAAAACCACACAAATAAGGTCATCTATGCCAAGAAACAAACTTTTGTGCGGCTCCAGATGAGAAAAGAATCCTTTTCCTCTGATCACTAAGCAGTAATACCGCACAGTGTGAGGGTGCAACACTGAACTCTTTGCTTGATTATTTCAGATAGGGGGATGATTAGAGCTGCTTTTTTGAACCATAGACAGACCCTAGAAGCTGCTGCTTTGCATCCAGATTCAGTGGGAAGGTTGTTACAACCTTGAAGAATCTTGGTCCTTAAGAATAATATTGCTGCCAACTTCTAGGAGATAAGAGAGGAAATAAAAAAAGACTTTGATAAAACAGATGTTTTATTAAAAACAGGGTTTTTTCTTCATGTCCTAACGCTATGAAATTCCAAAGAGAAAAGAACTCGATGTATATAAAACTTGGAAAGCTTTAATAAAGATACTTTTGCCTGTAGTAGTAATGAAATATTATGTTATTTTTATAGGATTATTTTAACTCCACAGTAATATTCTTCATTAATTTTGTGGAGTTTTGGGTTAATTAATCTAAATCTCTATTTACATATTACAGAACTACCTTAATTTTATTTCTTTCAAATTATAGAAGATTTTTTCAACAGGAAATTGCCTGTAATGAACATATTGGAAGTAGTAGAAGTCCCTGCAGGAGTTTTAAATAAAAATTAGAATGTTCTAAATCCTCTGATATTTTGTGCTCTGAACATCATAGAGCTGATGTATCTATTTCTGATAAAAATACCAAGGAGTATTAAAAACCCATGTTTTTTTTTTTTTTTTTATTCCAGTTTTAAATGTGGATTTGCTTTTGTTTTGTTTTTTCAATCATGAGAAAAGATGTCTCTATTTGCAAAATCCTCAAAGTATTTTCCATTTTCTCTCTTTTTGTAATCTAACATCTTCAAGAGTTTGGGTCTATATAAGTGTTTGCCTGTCTGTCCTTCCAATGCCTTTATAATGTTTAATTGATTGAGTTCCACAAGGAAAATAAATGTCTCAAACCTAGAAAGTTCCTCCAAGTTTAATTAAATGTTGCAGCTAGGTAGAGCAGAGGAATCTTACATGCTGCCACTCAAAAAAAATGTTTTAGGATGGAGTTACATAGACAGCAGGCAGTACAGAGACCCTGGCAGGGTCTGCAGTTGTGGAAAATCTTCATTTAAAGCACCTGTGTTGTTAATGATCAACATCAATAGTATATGAGATGCAACACCATAGGAAAAATTTCCTTAATTCTTAGATTCCTAATTCTACAAGTGTCCTTTGTCTCCTTTTATTCTCTCAGTGTAACCTGATGGAGAATCCTAACATCTGTGACAACTTCAGATTTATATTATTTTCTGAAAATTTACATGTAGAAGGTGTGTAAAAAAATGTTAGGCAAGGCAAATGTTTCCAGACTTAGTTCTTGCCATGTAGTTCCTCTATTTCTACCCTTCAGTGCCCCAGCAGGCTGTACTGTGAGGACTGCCTATGTGAGCATGAAGGCAGTTTGCAAAGATGAAACCACATCGTGCAGGTCGGTGCTGCACGGTGTTTAGAAACCAATGGGAACACAGTTGAGGCAGTTGTTGCTTGGTTTGGAAACAAACAATTAAGATGACTGACAGAAAGATATTAAAACCAGAACAAAACAGAAAAAAAGCAGCTGTGAAAAATCTCAGAACAAGGGATTGACTCGTCAAACACAATGCGTGAAATTTTATTCTTTTAAAATACATTTAAAAAAAAAAAAAAAAAAAAGATAAAATGAACAGTCATTCCATCAACAGCACAGAAATGCATGTATTTAAATACAACTGAATATACCAGTCTAATCAAGTGTAAATATAAACAGTTAGAATCTACCTGGAGCTGACACTACAGTCATTAGGGTGAAAGTAAGAGAGACTGAAGCAGAGCAGCAGTTTAAATATGGTTTGGTGCTGTTGGAAGTCACCTTGTGGCACCACCACCCTCCCCTAGGACATGGGGGAAAACAGCACCCAGCCAGTGAGGGGCAGCAAGCAAGGACCCCTGAGTGTGTATTTATGTCCTTGCAGGGGATTTCTGCCCTAAACAGGCATGGGGTTTGCATGGGGTTTGCAGGGAACAGCAGGGGCACTTGTACAGCTGGGTGACCCACATCTCCCATGGGAAAGGGATGCAACAAGGGGCTGTACTCTGTAAAAGAGAAGGATGCTGGTAACCCACATGATCTGTGAGTTGTGTGTGGGGTGGCTGTTTATATAACTGTGTAAATGAATGTGTGCTCATGCTGTTAAAACTTTTGAAATTAATTGTAAAAGGATGTGTAGAAATTAGTCTACATACATAGCAGTTTGTAGATACATAGTAATATGGATGGTGTGTTGCATTGCTGGTATTGATCCTGAATGTATAGTTCACTGATTTCCAATTAATTGCATGCCATTAGTAATTCAACAAACTGCTTGATCCAGATCTGATTTAGACAACGTGATTTTTTCCCTGTTACATGGACATTATGGTGATTAGTCTTGATTAGTTTAGCTAGGTGTGCAAAAATATATATAAGTGATCCTGACTGAAATACACATTCATTCTACTTTTTGATTGTTCAGTGCAAATGGAAAACTACCTTGCCAGAGTGATTAATTTCTTTCTAATTATATCATTACTTTGCTACACAATATAGGTAAAACAATCCTCAAAGCCAGAAATAATTTTTAAAATCTAATTAATTGACCTAGTATCTAAGATTGAATCAAGTAATTATTTTATTGATTATACATCCAATACATGCTGAAATGAGCCTTAGATTTTCATGGCTAGGATCTCATAATCCTACACTATAATGAAGAATCAATGGCATCTCTCTTAAAACCTATTTCCCTCTTTTTAAAGAGGACAAAGGACCTGCACTTTTCATTTAGAAGTTTTGAAAAAACATGTATCCCCAGTTCAGTGCACCTCTGCCATAAATCTAGAAAAGTAATTTTAGCTATTAAGTGCTCCTCTCCAGCTCTGCAGAAAATTCTTTTTAAGTTGTTAATGCAGTGCATTTGTGTCATCATGCTTTACACACCATACTTATCTGACTGTATTTTTGATGCAGTCCACTCTAATCAGTTCAGAGAGACAGATGTACCCAGAAAACATCTTCAACACTGCAGTCATTCTTCTGTAAAGGGTAGTATGTCCTGGGCACTGACTTCTGAGGATGTGAGGAAAGTCTGGCTGGACACCCTTATGGTGTCTGTAGCAGCATACAAACTTTGATGGACACTGTTTGTTACTGACTCAAGGTATTATCTCACATTGTACAGTGTTAAATGCACAATTTCTTCTGTTGGGGGGGATGGAGAACAAGAAGCAGCAAAGCATTAAGATGTCTGTGTTATCACTGAAGATAAGTTGATGGTATGAGAAGCAACAAGTGGAATGATATTAAGATACACACAGAAAAGATGCTAAGATATTTGTAGAACTAAATTCTCAGGGCTGCATGCATGGAGACCATCTTCAACTCTGTTTTATCTCTGACAGGTTCTTGCTTCATCTGAAGATCTGCTGCTGAGGAAATTTGTCTTTTTAGAAGGGTTCTGGGTGTCAGAAGTATACATACTTCTGCTCTGAAAAGTGGCACTGCTCCCATAAGATAAGGCAATGAAGAAACTGGAAAAGCTTATCTCTTCACTTTTGCAAGGATTTGTTTACCTTCCAAACTGTCAGAATCTTCTGCCTGCTTTCTTACCTCTAGTTCTCCAACATCTGAGTGAGAAACTATTGTAAGTGGTGTAGCAACTGTAGCTTTTGATGCTGGGACATAATGGCCTAGAAACTTAACTTTGGCATTAAGGGACCTATCCAGAGAGAAATTATAAGGCTGTACCCAAAATCAGCTCCTGTTCAACTGAGAACTTGTTAAGTCAGGCTCAGGACCAATGGTTCTGGAGAAATAGGTGCATTTAACAAGGTCTGGTGGGATTACTGATGAATGAGGCAGAAGCAGTCAATAACTTGTGCCTTGATCTCAGTCAGAGCTTTGATATGGGCTTGCTTGATACAAGTTGTAGTAAGGGTACAGCCAGCAAGTCAAGGGAAATGATTTTTCCTCTCTACCTGACCTTTGTACTGTGGCTTTCAAGGACAGGCATCTGGGTGAAAAGAGTACATAGAAAGAACAGTATAATGCAACATGACTGGTAGGTCAGCCTCTGCATCTACCATTATCAAACAGTGTCATCATGCACTTGGGAATAGGAGCATGGATGCCCAGTACATGGATGTTGCACTATTTGTATCCTTTGACATGTAAACATTTTTCCTAAATCACAGATGCTTCATGGTGGATGACATTGGGGTTGGATGTGCAGTTTATAAGCAGATAGGTGGGTAAGTCAATTACTTGACTCTGGAAAGAAAAAGGCCACTTGGGATTGCTATGGTAGGAAAGGACAGAAATTACTCCAGATTATGCAAGACCTTGACACACACTCTAAAACTTGAAGACTCCCAAGAAAAATTGCCATACTCTGAGAAGCACACTGGGATTCTTCCCTCCTCCTTTGCCCCCTTTCTTCAGTATACTGAGATATGTGGGGTGTATGTCTTCTCTGCAGGGAGATTATGGTATGTTTTAGGAATTCCTGAAAACTGACTGCTCCATATGCTGAGTAAAAAGCAGAAAGCTTGTGGGTGGTGCCAAGTTGTTATTGATACTGTTTTGTTGGGGTTTTTTTAAACAAAGATAAACATGCTGATTTTCAGGCAATTTTCTGTTGAAAAAGCTATGCAAACTGGGATCTGTTTATTAGAGGGGTGTTCTGAAATAGTCATTTGTAAAAAACATTTAATCTAATGAGTTCTGTTGAAGGATTTGGACAGTGTATAAATTGTCACATGCATCCTACTTCTTCACCTATATATTTTGTCCCCAGTGCCATTGAAAAGATAGAAATAAAGTTTCTGTAAACATTTGATGCATTTAGTGATAATTATAGTACTAATGTGATATTTAAGTGATTACAAACTCTCTTGTTCAGCATGACTGAAGTTCACCGTTTGGCCTTGCCAACAGTTCCTTCCCTATAAAATTAGTTATCCTCTGAATGTCAAATGTGTCTGGTACATGTCAGATGAAGTAAAGCAGAACCAACATGGAGACTCAGAGGTTGAGGGCTTTTACTGAGTGGAAGTGGAAGGTAAATACTGATGAACAAATGTAGAAAAAATAAATGCACCTCTTCAGTCTGAGCCTTCTGGCTCAGCCTCAGCAGTGGTAAGCAATGAGCCACATCACTTGTTCCAAAGCTGCTCATTTCCTCTCCCTGCACTTGGCTGTTTTAGATTGCTGAGGATCACTGAATTGTGGTTGTCACCCATTATGAAAAATCAGTATGACTGAAGTAGGAGCCATACCACACTATCATCTGCAGGTGTACAACAGTTCCACTGGTCAGTGCTAGAAATGGTCAATATTAACAACCACGTTGATATATATGTAACACTTTTAAAAGAAAAAATTTAAAACTTCATTTTTGCAGTTTCTCCCTTCCACTGAAAACAAGCATGCTTAAATCAAGAATTGAAAAATTTTATTTATGAGATACCAACACACAGTAGAAAAATTGTTCTTTTACTGTTTTGGGAAATGGTATTTCATACCCTCAAAAATCTTTTTAATGAATTTTTTTTTGCTTTTGTGATAAGTGCTTGGTTATTTTTTAGTGCATAAAAATGTATATGAGAAACTTCAATTTCTTTCTTATATCCAAATCTATCAGTTTTACTATGCACATCAAGGCAACCCATGATGTTACTTTATTTCCCTGAATCAAAGGCGTTTGGGAGTGTTGGTTGAAGAGAAAGTCAACATGAGCCAGCAAAGTGCACTCGCAGCCCAGAAAGGCACCAATATCCTGGGCTACATCAGACAAAATGTGGCCCAGGTGAAGGGAGGTGATTCTTCCCATCTAATCTGCTCTCATGAGACCACACCTGGACTACTATGTCCAGCTTTGGAGCACCCAGCACAGGAAGGACATGGATGTATCAAAGTGAGTCCAGAGAACCACAAAGATGATCGGAGGGCTGGAACATCTCTGGGATGGGGATGGGCAGATGGGGCTTTAAGCAATCTGAGCAATCTGGTCTGGAGGGAAGTGTCCCTGCCCATGGCAGGAGGGTTGGAACTAGATGATCTTTCAGGATTCTTCAAAGCAAACTGTTTTATGGTTAATTTTTATCACTTTTCTTACTTGCGTCTTCTCAATTTTTTTTTTTTTTCTTTTCCCCTCAGAATAATATGAAGAAGGAAGTTGCCCGTGATGATTGTTTTATGCAGGCATCAGAAGTGAATGTGGAACTGAGCCCAGTGCAGTTCATTATAGGGTCCTCTTATCCATTGCTTATGACTCTAATATTAGTTTCAGGCTTAAGTAAGGCAACCTGGGTGCCTGTTTTCCTCACTATGTTTAGAACAAATCAAAATTTGCTTTTCCCTGTGAAACATGAATTGACAGGAGAAAAAATATGTCCTTAATAACACTGCAAAGCATTTTGGTGATTATATCCAGACATTGCCTCACAGGTACCTCTATAATGTCCATGAAACTCTGTGGCACAATGTGGCACAGCAGTTCAGTCTGCTTGCTATAGAGGATGGAGGAAAAAAGCTGGCACAATCTGTCAGTGGGAAAAGTTGGATTCAGTGGAATAAATCATGTGTAACAATAAGAAATATAAAAATCCTTGTAAGATTTCCTTGAATAGGTGGAATAAGAATCACCTGAAATAAGGCACCATAATTTAGTATGGTCCTACTCTGGCACATAATGGCAATGTCTATGCATGCAATGGATCACAATATATCTTCACAGATGAATAAGGTAATGTGGGCACAACAAGAGTTTGCAGCCCATGGAATCAGTAATTTTCTTAAGTAACTCTTTAAACAGAGTATTCATGCATTTAGGCAGCTCAGACAAATTATATTTGTGTGGACAAGTACTAAGTATTTATTTTCTGGTCATGAAGCATTCCCAAACAGGAGCCATATGGAGTTCTGTTGGAAACCTCGTTTGTAGCCCTAAGCATAAGATAATTCTTTCTCTCTATATCTTAAAGGGGAAAAAATAATTTAAAGCTGCTCAGAATGCCTGAAAGAGGAGGATGACTTAATATTCACACGATTCTTCTATTTTGCAGTGGAAATGAAGCTAGACACCATTGATAACCACTTTGTAGAAACCACTGAGGCACTCTAAATTGGGAGGTAATTTAAGGCTTTTCTATTAAGGGAATAATGCAGTAAGTAATTGCTTTAATTTTAAATCAAGAAATAAGCTCCTGACTGTTACATGTGTGAAAGGAAAAGAAATTACTATTTTATTGGAAGAATTAGCAAATGTATTAAAAGAAAGAGCTTATTCTGTTTAAATAAATTAAGAAAACAACAACATTTAAAAAGACAGAACGTCTGATAAATTGGATGTAGTATTTGTCTTTTTTTCACCCTCTCCTATTTTAGAGCTGGAAGCAGCTAAGTGACTGTGATACTTCATTGCATAGGCTGACATCTGAGACTTTAAAGTGAAAGATGTAGATCTCCATTTACGCACCTAAACAAAATCTTCTGATACTCAAAAAAAAACCAAAAAACAAAACAACCCAGTTCAACCCAGTTGAGATCCTTGAAAAAGTAGTCTGCTCCTATTAGATGGTTAAAAAACAGATTTAGAATCCTGCACTTAAAAGGGAAAAATGTAGCAAGTGTTCTAAGCAAGGACGACAAGAAAACAAGAATGCCCTCTGTAAGTGCAATATATTACCAAGGAAGAGGCAGATCAAGGAAAGTGTTGATCTGGTGCTTAACAAGGAGAGATAGTTATCTACAGGTGATGTTAAGAAAAGCATTAACTTCATTTTTTGCTTCAGCCTTCACTGACAATAGGAGTGTTCATCAGACAGCTCCTTACATCACCATCGGTGGAAAGGGTAAAAATTCAGGCCAGAGGAGCTGTTAGAAGAGCCAATTAGAGAGCAACTATGTAAGTTTGAACTGTCTGAGCTTGATGAAATTCACTCTATGGTACTGACTCAAACAGTCTCAGGGTCAGCAACTTTGTGAACTCGTAAGGACTAGCGAGGCTTCAGAAGCCCTGAAAAAGAAAATGCGTTGTCTATTTTTAATCGGTATAAGGAGTAACCTCTCAGCTGACCTTCAGTTCCTGTGAAAATACTGGAATAAATAATTGAACTACTTGTATACAGCTAGTACATACTTATAAGGAGATGAAGAACAGCCAAGAACAAATCGTGTCATATCTATTCAGCTTCCTTCTGTGAGAAGTTAAGAGATTTCCTGGGGAAAAAAAAAAAAAAAAAAAAATAAAAAAGACAAGAAACAGAGATAATGTAGCTAAACTTCAGCAGGTGTCTCTTAAACAAGCTAAGGAAATATAGCACTGCTGGAAGGGAAGATTATCCTGCTGGGGGAGTAGCTATTAAGGTTGACTGCCAAGTTGGAAGGATGCTATAAGTGGAATTTCGTAGGGTCTGTCTTCAGTCTGCCACCACTCCATGTTTTCCTTAATTATTCCAAAAACATGAAGTGTATACTTATTTAATTACTAATCAGCACCAAGCTAGGAGGGGTTGCACTGAGATTTGAGGGAAGGACTAGAATTCAAAATGCTCTTGACAAATGAGCAAAAGAAGATGAAGAAAACCCCCAAATTCAAAACAGTTCCAACAGGATGGAAACAAAATGTGTTAGGAACAGGACTGCACAATAAGGGAAGCCAAGCTGTGGACCAAGAGTATCCATAGCAGAGGTAGGATGGTGGCCTGTCTGACCTGGGTGTAAGCAGGGTTGGTCTGGCAGGAGCAGACTTTCTCCACTGACAGTTTGGTGAGCATCAGACAAGTGCAAAATGTCTGAGATTAATCTGGGAAGTCAGGTGAATAAATCAGGATGAGCAGGGAAGAGGGCAGGATGCAGATCTGCCCTCACCATGCCAGGCAAGGACTAAGGTCAACACTTAGATGGTGCTCCTGGACCAGAGGTTGGAGACCTGATGAGGCTGCTCAAAGAAATTTTGACCTATTAATGCACATAGAGTCTGAACAGAAAACTTGGCCTATTGAAGGCACTCAGATTGCTGCTTTTAGAAAAAAGAAATCTTAAAGGAGGGATGATAACTGTTTTTCAATAACCTGAACAACAAATGTGTAGAGAGGCAAATGGGCTCTTCTTTTGTACAATGTACAATAAGAAGTAGTGAACTTAAAATGAAGCAAGTGAGGATTAGTTTAAACATGAAACTATAAAATAAATATTGAAAGAGATTTTGCAGAGTAAAATCTCCCTTACACATCAGGGCTGTTCTAAGTATAGATGGTGATGGCTTGAGACATGAAAATGGATTGAATGACCTTTAAATTCCTTATAATCCTATTTTCTCTGATTCAGTAACAATGTTGATGAGCATACTCGGTGGAATATGTATCTACAAGTAATCAGTGGAATGATTTGTAGAATAAGGTACTAATGTAAGACTATAACCCTTTAGTCCTGAGTGATTCAAGTAAACAGAAATAGAATTTACATTTCATACTGTAATTAGAAGTCATCTAGAAGAGCTGCTATTTATTAAATTATAAGATGTAATTATTGATACTGAAATATCTACTTCTAGGTGGCAGGTTTTGAAAATAAGCATTAGTGCTTTTCCAGTGTTTTCTATAAAAACCTTCAGATCACAAGTAGCTATAGTCACAGCAGAAAACATCTTTTTTGTCATGAGTAGCTAGCTAAATATGGTACAGATTGCAGATCACAGAATCACAGAATGTCAGGAGTTGGAAGGGAAGTCTGAAGATCATTGTGTTCAAATGTGGCTTTAAAAACAACACAGGGTCTGATTCAAGAAAAAAATGTATCAGTAATTGCAGATCATTTTAAACTGATTTGCTCTGTCTACTCATCTTTGTCTACTTGACCAAATTTATACTGTTAATATTTCTAGTCTCAATTTTAAACTTTCTCTAACTTGTTCTTACTGTAACTCAATTAAAGAGCAGCTAGTGATATCCACAACTTGATACAGAAAGTGGGGTGACAGTTTCCTTCTAAAATACAAAGCAGTGTCAAAACTGTATAGAGCTACTACATAACAGTGTCAGTGTGGAAGACCCTGATCAACCAAACTGCATCTGCTTATTTATTCGTTTGTTATCTAGTTCAGTCCATCATTGTGGAGGACATGCACTTCCCCACGGCAGCATTTACTACACCTCCATGTGAAAGAAAACTAGTAACAATATTCTCAATTACTGTGCATGCCCAAAAGTCAGGCATCAAAGCTAAACTGGAAGTATTTCAACTGGCATTTATGAGAGGGCTTTGGGGCTATTTGAATAATTTTACAAACTCTATTAGATACACTACTAAGGGTTTGATTCCAGTTGCATAAAGATGTACCATGAAAGATGTTCTAGGCTGTCTCTTGGTGGCCTTCAGATGCCAGTCCAGGTGGCTGCAGGTCTCTTCTAGTTCCTGTGCCATATCTACAACCTTCATGATGGTCTGAGCCCTAAATGGCAGAAGATGCCTCAAATGGCACCAGAAGCATGTGTTTCAGCAGGTAAATCAAGTGCTATACCAGTGCTGTCTTAAACATCCAGCTGTTATTTAATTACAAACCTCTTGATAACAACCTGAAAGCGAAATCTCATGCTAGTAGTTGTGTTTAGCTGTTTAATATAAACTTCTAGTGCTGTTTGTGACACTCTATGGTATCAAAGACATGCACATAGGTTGGTAAGAAGATTGCACCCATCTGGACTGGCAGCTGGAGAGGGCGTCTATATAACAATCTTCTAAAGTTAGATGTAAGCTTTCTCATCTTGAGAAAATGCTGGAAATACATAAAAAATTCCAGGTTGACACTATATCATGGTAAAGCCAACTTTGTTTTATAAAATCCCACCCAGTAGATAATCCTAATGGTAAAAACCACAACCCTAGTTTTCTTTCCTGCTTTTATTCCTAATCAAAATACAAAAATACTTCTGGGGTTTTTGCTTGTCTGTTTTCTCTCTACAGGGATCATGGAGGAACCATAATTTATTAGAAGAAACAGCAGATTATAGAAAAGGCAGCCTGTTCTTGCAGCCTTCTTTTTTCCTTCCTCAGAATCTGCCTGCAGCTGGTGTGGTTTCAAACTTGAAGATGGAAGATTTAAGTGACATTAGGAAAAAATTCTTTCCTATGAGGGGGTAAGATGCTGGAACAGGTTGCCCAGGGAAGTTGTGTCTGGTGAGTCTCTGGAAGTGTTAAAATACAGGTTGGATGGGACCTTGAGCAATCTGGTCTAGTGAGAGGTGTCCCTACCTGTGGCAGGGAGATTGAAACTAGATGATCGTTTAGGTCCCTTCCAACCCTAAGCCATCCTATGACTGTATGACACATTGTATACAATGTGATAACATCGCAGAAAAAGATGTGGTTATACCGTATCCACGTGTTTATCTACACATCTGTTCTTTTTTTAAACACTGAGAATAGTGTGCTTGTGAGAGCAGATTTTGTAAGCAGACTTGTATCACTACCAGTGTACAATATGCTTTGGTTACACTGAAAAGGACTTTAGTTACTCGTGTAAAGTATCTACTTTCATCTTCCTGGTATTGTGCTCTTTACTATGCACAGAAAGATCTTGATCTCCCCTAAATTTAGGTCTCTGTAGATAGTTACATATGTTAGCACCTTGGGCTCCCTCTGTGTTATTGGAGGGAAAATAACCTCACTTGGACAAGTTTCATCTGCCCTGTTTCAGATGTCTGTTTTGAGATGAGACACAGCTTTTGAAGAAATATCTGGTTTTCTCCCTTATTAAGAATGGATAGAAAATAAACTCTGAAGCAGAAACTGGCAATTATTAATGAATCTATTCCACCATAACTGCCTCTAACCAGCTGAATGCAAAGCAGAAGAAATATTTTTAAATTCACCCAAAAAGTGTCTGAAGGTCACCTTGCTCCATTTTCCATGGAACCGGATGGAAGGTAATTAGAAATCATCTCTCAGCTTGGAAATAGACAGTAACTTCTTGCAATTCTCAGTCTATATTATAAATGAGCCTATATTATAAATGAAAACATGATTATCTGTGTGCCAACTATCTTCACTGTCATCCTTAGGAAGAAAAAATATTTTAAAGGTTTATCTGCCTCAGAAGTCTAGCATGATTAAAGCCGACTAATTTCTGTACCTCCCCTTCTATATCTACTCCAACATATTACATACATGGCAAGCTAAAACATTATGTGTGGAATCCATCTATGTCCTGATCCAAAAGCTAGGTACACATATGATATAAAGATTTCACAGGAGTATTGTTCAGACCTAATGTAAACCTAGATTCAAAATTACACCTTTAACCCTATACCTATATGAGGGTACATATGAATTACTGTGGAAGGATCTGTATTAAACAGGACTTTTTGTATTACCTGTTTGTTTTGAAATAGACTAGAACTACAGGAGGCAGAACCACATGTTCCTACATGGTGGTTTAGAATTTCCTCCCAATGATTACTACATTACATTCTTCCGAAGGAGCACCACAGGACATGAAAGACTAATGTATGAATCAAAAATAATTGTCAGAATTTGTGTTTGGCATTTATCTAAGGTTTTTACTAAAATATGATATACTGTGCTAACCCGTATAAAAGAAAAAAAGATCACTTTTTCTTAGAAATTAAAAGGGAAAAGAGTGGAATTCACTGTGCATGAATATGACATCTTAATTTCTGTTTAAAATTTCTTTATAAAGCAAATCACCAGAGGTGTTCTTTCAGTGCTCCTTCATTTATAAGCTGTTTTGTGACTCTGGAAGACCTTGTGTAAACAATCATTGTTGAAGATAAATCCATGCTCTCCTCTATTAATCCTGAAATTCCATTATTGTAGCTCGCAAGTGTGGACATAGTCTCAGTGTTATTCGTTAAAACATTCTTTAACAAGAAACAAGATAGAGGTTAAAACAAAATTGGAGTTTAGAGAAAATATTATGTAACTATGCTTCCAGCAAAGATTGAAATGGATTCCCTTACTTTTGGCATAGGAGGCTATTAATAATACAGGAACTCCCTGGTGATACCTACTGAAGCAGGGCCATGACCCATCTCTGTAGGAGATGATCCACCATCATCCTTCCTTTGTGGCCCTGCTGCAAGATGAACAGCTTTAGGTTACAGTGGAGCTCTGCAGGTAGAGCTGAATCCACTTTGGTTTCGGACTGCCTTAGCCACAGCAGGAAGCCAATCCTTCCCCTTCCTACTCTATTAAGTAGATAATTTAAAGTGGCATTCTACAGCATCTCAAGTTAATTGAAAAGTGTTAAATGAAAAATGATTGACAGGGCCAATTCTTGATTTTATATAATTTGCACAGGCTTGTTGGAAGTGTTCTAATAATTTTTCTTTTCCACTCCATATTTAGGTACACATCTTGCTTATGTGCTCCAAATGCTTTTGATATACTGAAAAGACTTTATACTTTACTAGGTTTCATGCAGGAACAAAAGAATCCAAGATGTGAGCTGAACTCTTTCCGTTATTTTGGAAATAATAATGAAATAGTAAGTGCAAGATTGCTGAAATTATTAAATTGCTATAATTCACAGGCAGGATGTCTAGAGCCATCAGCTCTGCTTGAGACCCTATAGTAAATGGTGTAAAACATGTGAAAAATTGACCTTGATGTTTTGCAGCTAAAATACTTCAAACTGATAAACAAGCACAAAGAGATAAATACGCCACATAAACTATACCAGTGATACTGTGCTATAAGAAGCACTGTTTTCAGTAGTGCAATCAGATCATCATCATCTTATGCTTGAGAGTTAAGATGACATTGAACTATAATTACTCAAAGTTAAATAACTAAAGAAATACTTTCAGTTTCATCAGGACTTCTGTGGGTTTCGTAATTTAATTCAGAGCCTGAACAGAGAATTATCACAATAAAAATTTCTTTCCTTTTGTAATGTACCTTTGGTCTGGGACAATTCCCTTTACACAGAATGGGAAACAGTTGTGGAATGAGCAGAGTTACCTGTGGGAAGATACTTTTTTTGAATACTACCACAAATGGATTTAAGTGCCAGCCTTTGGGCTACCAAATTTGATGAAATGAATCTTAAAGTATTACAGATGACTGGACTGTAGCCTAGGTTTGACAGCTATTTGAAGAAGCAAGTTGGTGTAAGTAAGTGATCTCAAATCTATTACCGCGGTCTCCATGTAGCGTGGTGAGAAAAGGTAAGAATTGGTTCTTGTTGCTAAAAAAATAAGCATTTTGTCAAGCTGTATAGATTCTCCAGAGAATGGGAAATCCATATTACACAGTGATGGATGGGAAAGAACATGTTGCAAGAGCGTCCTTTGAACAGAATACTAGTTTTCCATCTATTTCTTGTTTTTGCAGGAGAAAAAAAGATTATATTTCTGTGTACACATTTTTTATGAAGGTACCCTTGGCTGCCTGTGGAGACTGGAATAATTATTAACAATAATTATTTAATTAGCTTTGGATATTCAGAAACAGACATGATAATGATAGACCCTGCATCTTTACCCATGGGCAAGGTATATAAGATTCTGTAAAAAGAAAAGGAATACAGACTTCCTTGATTATTTAACATGTTTCAGAAGCTTTGGGGTCATAGCGTTACTGATTGAGATTCAAATCTCATTTTATAAAGCTTCCTCAGTGCATTTTTGGCACAATTGTAATATTTTAAGGCAATTTTATACTGAAATCTTTCTAATCAGAAACTCTGGTGAGAATCCCGAATGGAAAAAGAAATCTCTGCCACTATATATTTAAAGCATACAGCCATTCGCAATCTGATTACCTTTTCACATTTCCATACAAAATGGATTAATGTGTCCCTGTCTTTATTACATTTTCAACACTTGTCATTTGCGATTAAGCCAACACTATGAAGATGTATTACACAGCATCATAAATGGCCATAAAATAGGGTATATATGTGCCTAAAAAGTTAAAGGCAACTTGATTTGTGTTACTTTTACATTAGGTGTAATGTATCTAAAAATATTTTACACAACTCAAGAGTCAGCAATCTGGGGGGAAATATAAATAAATAGATGAAAGCTTGCAGAAAGGGGAGAGAGCTGGAGAAAAGTGTTAATTGAATCAATCACAGAGACATGTGGTAGTGTGATAGAGTGCTGTGAAGAAAGACAGATGCAATTTCTTATGGCTAACAGCTCAGATCAGAGCCACACAATTAGAAGCACCTGCTCAAAAGGCCCAGTGTGGGAACTCAGAGGTTATTATGGGGCAGGACTGATGGGTGCTAGGAAGGATTCTGAACAAATCTTACTTTGTGGCTACCTTAAATTTTCCCTAGCTTTCTTGTGAAAATATTTTCTTCATTAGTCACAGCATTACCTCTGAGCCCAATTTATCTTGCTTCTGCTTACCCTGCTACACCAGAGCATGAGACCTTTCAATATATAAAGGGAGCTTACAAGAAAGACAGACATATTACCAAGGCTGTATCAACAGGACAAGGGCAGTGGTTTTAAATTAAAAAAGGTTATAAGATTGGATATAAAGTTAATTTTCACGGGACATCTAGGTTGGGTAGGAAAAATTATTATTTTTTTTTATGGTAGGGTTGTGAGCCACAGACACAGGTTGCCCAGAGAAGTGGTGGCTGCCCCCTCCCTGGAAATGCTGAAGACCAGGCTGGATGGGCCTTGGACCAACCTAGTCTAGTGAAAGGCATCCTGCACAGGGCAGGGGGCAATTGGACTAAGTGATCTTTAAGGCCCCTTCCAATTCAAACCATTCCATGATTCTATGATTCTCAGTTGTATCACCTCCGTGCAGTGCCTGTGTGTGGCTATTATTTCTGTGTCAGTCCAGTTTCCCATTGGTCTCACTGGGAATTTTATTTGTTCCTATTTTATTTGCATTTATTTGCGTTTTCCAAATAGGCTTGAACAAAAATATTATGTGAAGCTTGCCATTAAGAATCAGAAATGGTTGAGAGAGCAGGACTAGCATTTGGTTAATTTTTTTCCTTCTATTTTTTTTTTTTTTCCTTACAGCAAATTCACCCATCCAAATTTCAGAGTTTGGGACCTAACAAACTGTAAAACAATGAGGCAGCAATTTTTTTCTTTGTTTTCTAACGTGAATTACTCATCTCATACAACCCTATGAAAATTTGTTTAAATCCAACCTAGGCTTTTTACCTCTCTTTATTAGGCTTTATACCTCTATCAAGAGTTGTACAGAAAGGTAACCCGGTCCCGTTAATGTCTGTGTACATTTTGCCATCTGTTTCTGGAAGCAATTTATCTACTCAGACATTAACTATATAATGCAGCAGTTGATGAAAGGGTGCAGCTGTCATCTTAAAAGCCAGCACACTCTCACATCTACCAGATAATCATTATAAAATGATTGTACATAATCTCTAGCAAATTTTCAGCTTGGAAGACTCTTAAACCAGGGTGTTTTTTTCTCACTTTCCTGTAATCTGCTACAAATCCAGGAGATACAGTAGTGTGGATTATGTTCCAGACCTTTGTCGTTGGCCTCTATTGCTGCTGGTAGAGCACTGTCCCTACGTAAGAGATACACAGATGGAGACTGTAGGAGAGGGGCCAGGCCAGACTAAAGAAGAAATTTCAGCTTGCTTTGGCTCCAGATTTTTAGGGTATCTTGTGCTTTAGTTTACAGTGCCCATCCGAGGGAGAAGCAAGTGCAGTGAGGTCCATGGACAGCTCTCTGTCCCTTTCCAGCACTGCAGACAGTGTGGCCCCATCTGAGCAGCACTTTCCTTACAGGAGCCAGCCAGCTCCTTTCATTCTGTGCATATACAAATCTGAGCCAGCTGTTTCATCTTGTACCCCTCTAATTTGTCTCACTGGTACTGAATTATCACATCTCCTGAGATTCTCAGCTCTATCCCCATTTTTCATTCATCATCCATGTGTTTATTGTCTGGCTCCTTCCTTCTGCTGATACCATCGGCCACCACCATGCTCTGTGCTATGCATTGTAGAGATTATTCACGTCTGAAGTGCTTGCTCTGTGTACAGACAACCTCTCCACATAAATAAGAATACATTTACAGCCTTTTGATAAACACTGACTCCCTTTGTATTCTTCGTATCCATTTTACTCTGAAGTCATTCTAACTGCTTGCCAGTAAGAGGGATCATTCCAAACACTTAGTGGGAGACATATTTTTCTGCTTTGGGGTGATTTGGGGTAATTTTTTCCTGATGGATACATTTTGTGTCTGAGGCTGTTTCCCAGAGCAGTTTCATGCTTAGGAGCAATTTGGGGGAGAGTATAGTTTCAGTTTGGGTTTTTTCTGCCAAAGAAGTGAACATAGGGTTAGCTGTCTATTGGGAATTATAAGAACAAGTTTCTAAATCTCACTGCTTTAAATTATTCTAAAAGTCCTGGCCTGCAAGGTATAACTGGCAGGGAAGTGTAGAATTTGTCAGTGAAGCTCAATAATTATCTAGTCAGAACTCCTGAATGAACTCTTCGCAGTAATTTTTTTCAGTCCTAGACAGCTCTGCAGCTACTTTATTTCAGCTAAACCATTGTGAAATAGTTATGATTTCATGTAGCATTCTCAGTTTTTCAGACGAATAATACATTTTATTTTACCCACTAACATTACTGGGGCTAGGGTATTCTTCATTATTGTTATTAATATTACTGTTGTTATTATTATTTGGAAGAAACAAGAGTGATTAAATGCGAAATCTGTTTTGTACAGTACAATATATGGCAGCCTGAAGTACCCCAGTCCCTCATTTTTTTATTCATATGATACATAAAAAATGGCATAAATGTGTTTCATTGTGTCACCTAGAATCTGTGTAGCCAGCAATAATGAATATGCTTTACTCTTCAGCTTGGTAGTGTTTCATTTCTTCCTGACAAGATTATTTGACAAGCAGACCCTGCATTGGCAATGTTGTTTATTTTCATAGGCATGTAAATTATCTTGACAGTCTTTTAAACATAAATTGGCAGCCATACTGTCCCACAGCAATGCTTGCTAAAATACACTAATAGAATATAATAAATAAATTATTCTAGTGTTTTATAATATTTTAGTATGCCACTGCATCTTGCAAAAGTTATACAGTCCAGGACAAACTGCTCTATCTTTCCTTCAGTTTACAATACCTTGTTGGTCAGATATTTAGTGATGCTAACGATTATGAAAAAAAGCATAGATTCCTTCATGGGTGTGTTCAACGCAAAATAAGGCAAGTATTGCCTTATCTGGCCTGCAGGTGCTGGGTGTTTTTTACACTTTGCAAACATGAATTTCATGTGGCAGAACTGTGCAGGAGGAAGGTGGAGGAAAATGCACTTCTGTTCATTTACCAAACTGATTGGTTGATAGGGTTTTTTGCGGGGGCTGGATCCAAAAATACCTGTAGATCTGTTGAGAGTACCTGGAAAATAGGTGTAGCCTTGGAAGTCCACAAAGAACAAATGCCAGTTTTTGATGTACTGTCCATGTCAAAGGCATATTTTTATTGATTCAGCCATTTTTGCTGCTTGTTCAAGGTTCCCCATGGAGGCCATCAGCAATTTGAAGTTGCTCTGGATACAGAAGGAAGAAGTGCAGGTTGGTCTTTGATATCTTTAGAGCCCAAGCGAGTTAAGGACACAAACATCATTGGCAAACATCGCCTGAGACTGCAAGTCTATATCCACATGGCAGGTATCAGCCCTTGCTAAAGGTGGCCCTTAATCCTCAGCAATTCAGTCTTTTAAATTCCAGGCCCCTCTCTAGGGTACCTTCATTGTCACTGGGGGACAGAAGAGCTATTCTGGAATGAACCATTCCACCTAATTTATAACATGATAAATCATGGTCTCGAATTTGATAATAAATTTTTATCAAGTTAAGGTTAGTGAGAATTAATTCCACCTAGAGAGTTTGGAAATTGAAGAAATATTTCCCTCAATGTTTTCCCTCATTATATAATCACCATTTTATGAATCAACTGTAAATAACAAGCAGCATCTAATCTTCTCCCTGGAGTAATTAAGATTATGATAAGCGAAACAACTCCAGAGCACTTGGCTACCTCCTATCTCCCTGACACCTGTCAAGTTGGTGTCACTCCCAGTATCTCATAGCGACTGAACTGCCTGCTTTGTCAGGCTCGATAAGAATTCATCTTTGTATTTTTCTCTGAAACCCCAAATTGTTCAGTACTGATATGAGGTTCAAAAAGGTCGTTAAATACCTCCAAATTCTTGATCCACTTTAGCATAGATCTGAGTCCTGAGTGCTCTTTGGAGCTGCCTCATTAATATCGGCTTCCAAAGACTCCTGAGAACCACTCCAGTGGTCATCAATGAGCCAGCCCAAAGGCACACTCCAGAAATGCCCTGTAGTTCCTGACTTGCTCTTTTTCACCCCAGACGAGGATGCTGCCAGGTAAAATTTAAACTGCTAAAATCTGGTTCTAAATGCTCAACGCAGACTGCAAGAACTTTATTGCTGTGATTTCATGTTGGGCTGGGTTTCAAAGGAAACTTCTCCTACATAAAAATGACTGCACAATATGGCTCATAATTTCATTATTTTCTTACCCCTTCCTTTGCTGACATAAATATTTATTGAGCTCAACAGGGGGACTAAAAATCTCTGGCATTCTTTGTGTGCTACTTTATGTATGAGCTTTCCTATGTCTCATTTCTCCATGACAACCTCATTTGACAGGCAGTTCCTGCTTTGGCAATGTTGTATCATATTTTCTTAGGCATGTAAATTCTGTTGACAGTCTCATAAACACAAATTGGCAGGCATACTGTCCCAAAGCAATGCTTATTAAAATACGCTAATGGAATAGGATAAATACGTTATTTTCAAATTCAAGCAGAAAATGCACACAGGCTCATATGATACTTCTGCCACTGAGTGATGAGAGATACAGTAAGGGACAGCTAACAAAATCTCCAAGTTTGTGATTCAGGTTCTCTGGTAAGCACCACAGGTCTACCAGCACCCCCAGTTGCTGCTGTAGCCTTTTGTTCCAGTCCTAGTAGTAACACAGAGGCACAGACAGTCTTTTGTGTGATGCCTCATGCATTTCTAATCTGGTGTTGATTCTCTGTTCTCCCCCAGCATCTCTCTAATGCTTTTACTAACCCTCCAAAAATCAGAGATCCTGGTACCTCTGAATGTCATCCTCCCTTGACACCACCTCATCTTCTTCTGTGTTGTAATAGAAATGAAGTTTGTGGCATGCCCTGGGAGCAGGAGGGGAAAAAAAAGAAGCAGGAAATTTCCAATTTCCATGAGATGTAATTCCTCCTTTTAACTACTTTTGGGAGGGCAAACCAGACTACAGAAATTGTTCTTACGACAATAGTGAGCTTCAGGTAAATGTAATAAAATTGTTCTCAATTAAGCAGTTCCACAAGATCTTTTTTCAAATTTTAAAGGTGTTGTAAAAGCTTTTATTTGCCTATTGTATATTAGTATTATAATAAAATAAGTATAATTGTTTTAATAGTGAATATTTTTATTCAGCTCCAGGTAATTAGCTTTTAAAATCATAATTCTAGAAAAACAGTTTGAAAATTCGTCTAATTAAGTTTTTCCAAAACCTGAATGTGATTTTTCTAAAAATAGAAAAATAAAAACTCTGAACATTCTTGTGATATTTTTATTTACCATATATTAACAAATCTTAGAATCTCAACAAAATTTTATATTTTTATAATACATCAGAAAATTTTACTGTAATATATATTTATTCCCTTTGTGCATGTTTTAAATATATATGGATGAAAGTAATTTCAGTGGTAATAAAAGTTTTGAAGCTTTTTAAAAGAAAGATCATTGTGCAAACAAGGTTTTGTTAAGAAGGAGAGGTAGAAGTGAGAATTAACCAGCTTCCAGTTTTTAGATTTCCACATTTTATTAGGGTTGGATGAAGTAATTTCTATGAAGCAGGTCTTGGAACACTTAGTAATTTACCTGTTAAAAAAAAATGTTATAAAAACTTAAATTGCAGGAATAACATTTTTATTAGCAACTTAGGAGTTAAGAAGCAATTCAGAATTGGACTTAAGGCCTTAAGAACCATATTTTCCAAGTTGAGGACAGACACTTGCAAAGATTCTCAGAGGTGTGTAAAGAGGTTAGTTAGCAAAAACCACAGCAAACAGACCACTTAAGAACTTAAAATGCTTGCTTAGGCAGAATTGAAGTGTGACTTTCAGAACACTTCATTAAAATATTCCCTGACCTGGTATATTAGAGGTGTATCATAGATCTATATTTCTAGACAGGTGATTAGGTGGAAGATACCTGCCTACAAGCTAGGCAGCCCAGGTGCCTACTACAGGCAGTGGAGAGAAATGAACACTTTTAAGATATAATTCTCCTGGATGACTTTCAGATCCTATCTTTACAGTATTGTAAATTTCAACCTGGAAGTGTTCGGTTCCTTATCCTCATCACAAAGATTCTAAATAGCTAAACCATAGGAGATGTCTACATCTGATCAGACAATCTGGTCATTGCATACCATGGAAGAAAATACCAGAGTGAGGCACAGAAGCACAAAGGCTAAATGTAGGTTGTCAGTACAGCTGTGCATGAGGTAGAGAAGCATGGTCTGTATTCCCAGTGAAGCTCCAGAGTCACTGACTGTGAAATGTACATGGTGGGGCAAGGACACAGCCCAAGGAGAGTCTTGGGGAATGGGTTGCAGGAAAGAAGAGTGCCTCAGTTTATCATCTCCTACTGAGCAGAGCTCAGAACGAAACAAAACCAGAACATTTTTGTTACTTGGCAGCTGCTATTTGAACTCTTAGAATTGTAGAATAGTTTGGGCTAGAAGAGACTTTAAAGATTAGCTAGTTCTAGCCCCATCCCCCTTCCATGGGCAGTCACACCTCCCACTAAACCAGGTTGCTCCAAACCCCATCCAACCTGGCCTTCAACATTTCCAGGGAGGGGACATCCACGATTTTCCTGGGAAACCTGTGCCAGTGTCTCACCACCCTCACACTAAAGAATTTCTTCCTAATACCTCATCTAAATCTCTCTTTCCACTTTAAAATCATTAACCCTCATTCTATCAAAATGCACAACTCCTGCGACAGAGATCAGACCACTTAGTTTACTCTGTCCTCTGCTTTTCCCAGTGATATTTAAGATTGTCTGATTTCTAAACGGTGCAACATTTTCTTGCTGTCCAAACTGATGTTTTATTCTCAGACAGGGACTGTGGATATTTTTACTTTGGTTAAAAAATTCTGTAACTCCAGAACTGCATAGAATTATTTATATATGTGTACACAGGCATAATCTAAATGTAAAATTAGCATTAATTAAAATTTTCCCACATACTTGACTCGTAATTATTCTCCATCTATAAGAAATAAATATAATTAGGGCAAGTGAGAATCATGGGACAGGAATAGTACAATGAGTTGGAGAGGAATAGCAGAACATAGGTTAAGAGGAGAGGAAAAGTATTATGGGATAGTTTCTACTTCAGAAAGAAATTAAGTTTCCTCATGACATTTATTAGACTGGTAATTTTCACTTTGATTTTTTTTGTTTGGTTGGTTTTTTTGGTTTGTTTTTTTTTAATGTGACACTTTTTGTTTTTGTTTTTTTTTAATGTGACACTTTAAACTACTGTTGGCAGCTTAAAAATATATATATTTTTAAGTATGTCTCACTAAAAGTAATGGAAATAAGTGAATATGTGTGAAGTGCAACTGCTGATATCATATGTAGGAACAAGTACTATTTAATTTGCAGGAATACTTAAGATCCCATTGAGTTCTCAGGACACACCACTGCTGGTTTTAATCTGTGTCAGTAAAATGGAGGGATGATGTAATTACTACTTCGACTTTGTAGAGGCAGGAAAGTGAAGGATGAAAGTAGGCATGAGAAGAATAAAGAAGGAATGGAGAGGCTAAAGATATAAAGAAATGTAAAGTCAATATTTTTGTGTGTCTCTATCACTTGCTGAAGTTAAAGCATTTTACTGACTATTGCTTTGAAATAAAGATTTTGTGAAGTGCTCATAGCAGGGCAGAACTCCCTTGCTTTAATGTGCCTTAAAATCTGAAAGATAAGGTTTGTAAAGAGAAGCAGTATCTTTTATTAAACTAGCTGATACAGTTATAAAAAGAGACCTGTTTCCATAGTACAAGAAAAGGTTTGTATGCCTGAAGCATGTCTGGTTTCAAAACTACAAAGTTGACTTAATAAATGATCCTTCCTCTCTCTAAAACTTACCTCTCTGTATCCTTGAATACCATCCCTAATGATCCTATTACTTGAAAATATGAAAAACTTCATCTGGCTAAAGAAATATCCCTCCTATCAGATTTCTGAATTTTGTCATGATGGTTGTCCAAGTTAAGCAGAAGGCCACCATGAAGGACAATCAGATTTAAGCCTTTATGTAACTCACAGAGAGATCACGGTTCTGCATTTTTCTAACACTTGTACAAAATTTTGTCTGAGTTTAGGATTGAATGGATGATTTTCAAAGGCAGGAATAGTAGTGTCAATCTCAAGTTTTCAAATAAAGCTGGAAAACTCTGCAGCCTTTCAAAAATCTTCTCCTCAAAGTTCACAGTAGAAATTCTGCTCATTCCTGTGCAAACATTAACCCTTTTTTAGTTTAGTGGGAAAAACTGAGAGAATTTTTTTTCTTGTTGGATTAACCTTATACTAAGTGCAAAATACTCCTGGATTTAGTGGGATTTTTAGATTAGTGGGAAAAACTGAGAGAAATTTTTTTGTTGTTGTCTAAACCTTAGACTAAATGAAAATTACTCCTGGCCCACCATTTTAACTATCCTCCATAAAATACAGACTTAACACACTTAGGTTTATTATTTTATCTTTTAGATTCTGACTTTCTTTCAAATAATTATTAATGTACTCTTTAGCCAAATTTAATAACCAAAGAAATTTTGAATCTGTAACTGCTAGCTTTTACTTGCATTCTATTTAGACCAAAGTATATCATAAATGATGGGGCATCTGTTGAATAATTCCCACAGCTAGGAAGAAGTTTTCCACGCTTAGATATCTATCTTAGATATCCAATATGGGAAGTGGTGTGGTTTTTGCACCAGTTGTTCTGTACCATTTCAGACAGGCCACTGAAAAGTTCATGTTAGCTGTACTACAGTGATGCTCCTAGTGTAGTTAATGTGTTGGATGTCTAATTGACATACTTTGCTCAGACAGATAAAAATAATGTGATAGTTAAAATTGGAGCCAGAGGAAATTTTTCCATTAGGCTCTGTTGGCCAACTACTAAGGCTTAATTTTTTCCAAGTAAGTGAGTATTTGTTTTTCCCAATATTGTCCAGAAATATGAAACCAGATCACTACTTTTGAAAGCAGATGGGACATTGGCTACACTCACCCTACATCTTTAAATTTCTGCTTGTAGCTTCTGATCTTTTTCAATCAGGACAAATCTGCTAGATGATGCTAGGATGTATAAGATCTGATGTTAGCAGTTGTATAAGACAGATGATCTCTAAATAACATGAGCATTTGCAATAGCCATTGCAAAGTCTGAATGGATATGGGAACATGTGACACCTTTTCCAGAGCAATGTTTCTGTATTTTTTTAATAATTCATGTGTAAATCTAAATGTAAATATGAACATATTCCCCAGTTTTACATCCATACCATTTTCTGAATTTGCAGTGAATAATTTCAGTCACATCAAAGCAGAATTTTGGTGAATAAATGTTTTTTTAATTTACATTTAATTTATTACAACAACATTCACTAAGCTCTACAAGGAGGTTCAAATAGTTAGTAAAATAGTTTCATAAAATATCATAGAATTAAAAAAAAAAGCTAATATACATTAAGCTAATCCTCCTACATTATAATTAACATGAAAAATGGGGGACTCTTCATTTCTCAGCAAAGATTAAATAGCTGAATATCAGTTTTAAGGAAAAATAACACTTGATTTCATTACTTAACCAAAATATTCATGGAGTACACTGACAAGAGAAATGTGAACCAGCACAAATAATTAACATCTTAGAAAAAAACAATTGTCAAAATAAACTTAAAAAATCATGTAACTCAAAGTGCAACCCATCATGTCTAAGTATGAAATTGCAAGAACTTCTCCAGTGAAACTGCATAGGCTGATGTAGAAGGTAAAATCTAAGTAAAGACTCCCATTGGCATCTTGTTCTTTTGGGCACCAGCTTGTATAAATCAAGGGATCTGTCAAAACACTGAATGTAATAACTTGGATATCGTCAGGTAGGGTTTAGGTTAATCCCCCCAGTCAGAGACAATAAGCATGACCCTGCAGATGAGTGCAGACTGCCTCACATTCAGTCCACCAGGGCCCTCAACAAAGCAGCCCCAAGGCTGCTCTCACCCAGAGGCACCCAGTCTTGTCAGGAGCTCATGGACTCTTGGACCACTCCTTCAAGATAGCAGATACTTTTTAGGTAGTGACTACAGCAAAATTAGGAAGCTGGTGTTAAAATATTGCACTCCTTTCTGTTAAAAAACTTGTTTCTATGATTTATTATTGCAGTTTTGTGATGGGTTGACCTTGGCTGAAGGCCAGGTTCCCAGCAAAGCTGCTCTATCACTCCCCCTCTTTAGCTGGACAGAAAAGAGAAAATGTAAGAACAGTCTCATGGCTCAGTTTAAGGATCCTGTCAGCAAACCTGGTCCAGCCTGGGCTCTTTTCTCCACAGGACCATAGGTCCTGCTAGGAGTCTGCTCCAGCATGTGTTTCTTACATGATCACAGTCTCCTTTGGATGCATCCTCCTGCCTCCATGGGCTGCAGGGTGATCTCTTTGGGCACCTGAAGCATCTTCTGTCCCTCCTTCTTCACTGGTCTTGGTGCCTGCAAAGTTGTTTCACATTTCTCCTCTCTCCAGCTGCAGTTACTTCTGCACAGCAGGTTTTCCCTTTTATATGTTATCACAGAGATGCTGCCATCATTGCTGATGGGCTCAGCCTCAGCTTGCAGTGGGTCCATCTTGGAGCCAGCATGAATTAGGTCTATTGGACATAGAGGAAGCTTCTAGCAGCCTCCTACAGAAGCCATCCCATTATCAAAGCCTTGCCACGCAAACCTAATACGATTTTATAAATTAGGTGCCTTTGGTATATTCTGCAGTTTAAAGTTTAGTCTGGACTGCTGAAGGACTATAGCCAATGTGTAGCTGCAGGGTAATGAACAGGTACTCAGGTGTGATAACACCCTGAGCCAGGAGTTGGGGACATCCCAGAATTCATCCCTCCCTCCTACCCTGCTCTGTGCCTTTTGTTTTTGCACAGTGCCTCTCTAAGCTTTTCTTGCACTGGTCTCTGTTATGCCTCAGAGCAGATGCTGTACTGCACATGCATCTGTGGTGGTTTGAGGACTGATTTCATTCAAAACAGGAGCTGGTTTTTGCCAGACCTTTTCTTGCCCTGAGCAAGGTCCCTGTGGTGTTCCTGATCTGTTTTCCTGGGAATGGGAGTGCTGTGCAACACAGTGCTAAACCATGTTTAACCATAACCATAGTGCTCTGGGTGGTTTTGGATCAAGAGGATGTTAAGTCCAGCTTCCTGTGAGATTGGACTAACCAGAAGTAAAATGACAAAGTGACAATGCTCTTGGGTTGGAAATGGTGGAGGCTGTGACTGCAAATCTTCCCAGCATCCTAGCAGGATCACCTGAAAGACGGTGACAGGGATTCTCTGGTTCTAAGTGTGCCGGAACTCCTCTTTCCATCATGGTCTGCATCACTTTCTCTGTTCCCCGGTGTTCCCCAAGTGCTCCAACCCACTGCTAGCACTGTGGAGATGGAATATGATTTTCTGAAACATTAAATATACACTACAGCTTTAAAAGAAAGCCACAAGAAGACAGACACCTTGAAAAAGATACAGAACTGGGCAGGAAAATTCCAACATAACAAGAACTACAAATCTTGTGCTTAGAAATGAGAGATCTAGATAATAGCTTATCACATACTGAATTACAGTGAAGGAATATGACTGTGCCCCAAAAGGACAATTTGACCCTGTTTTCCTAAAAAGTGCAGCAGTTAAGCACTTATAAACTGTGTTTCCATCTGTTTTCAAAGTACTTGATAAAAATTACCACAAAATAAGCAAAGTAAAGGTAAGGCAAAGCAGATTTCCTATCAGGAAGTGCAGTCCAGTCAGAAATACATCTGAGACATTTCAAGCTTCATAACATATTGCTGTCTCAGACATTATAGTAAACAGTCCATTAACAGTTTTGCAAAATGAATGCTGACCTCCACATATTTATTTACTTGTATTACTCAATAGTTCAAATAGAAAGTCTGGTTCTGGACCTCTCTCAGTTTTGAGGCAGCACAAAGTTCTGAAACTTGAAATTACTTGTTCTGCTGAAGTTGTTTTTTTTTGCTGAAATATAATCTTCTTTTACACAGTACAATATTGACCCATTTTGTATATTAAGATAAGTACTCAATGAGCTGCGTTCCTAAGTTGCTTTTACTTAATTCTCCACTTTTCTGTTCTAGTGTCAGTGTCATTTTTAATGGACATACAGAATTGGAATTTTTAAAATCATAATATTTACTAAGATGAAGAGAGAAAAATAAGAGACTGTCTATCTATGTATCCATAAAAAAAAAATATAATAATAAAAAAAGTAGGTATATTTTGCCAGGACAGGAATGAACGAACTATGAATGAAAGAGTGGAAGACTGATGCTAAATCCATGGCCTGCCAATTGACTGCTGTTATCTTCAGATATAGCCAGTGGATGGGAGAAAAATCCATAATGATGTGATTATACCACACCCCCTGCAGAATTGATACTATGCAAGACTGTTTTGTTTAATGGCTTTATGTGGTGGACAGATGCACCAACTACAGAGTTCTCTGTTCAACTCACCAATAAAGTGCTGGAGCTTAGACTTTAAAAGGAAGTAATTTTTTTTGCTTATTGATATTATGGCCTGTGCCTAAACTAATACATTAAATGTGTCTGACATCATACTTGTGCTCTTGCCTGGCTGTGTCCACAAATTGAATAGGGAGATTTTGGTGAGCAAGTCCTGTGGATATCTAATAGGTATTCTTGAAAATTTGACTAGATCTGACTACTGGCACTTTTTCTTTCTTTCTTTTTTTTAACATTCAAAGATTTTTCTCTTGATGTCATAACTTAAAATCCTTAAAAAGTATGAATTAATGACCTCTCTTCTCCAGCTAAGGATGCCACCAGACTGCATGCTCTTTGTGATGAGATTTCCTGTCTGATATGGGGGAAAAAGCAGTTGGTTCCTTCACCAGAAGTGTAACTGCCAGTCACAATCCTGACACAAATGAATGACTGCCAGGAACAGGGTAAGACCAGGATGAATGTGGGTGTGCTGGGAACTGGTGGCTGGCATTGATCCACCCTGTCCACCTCTGCCTGGGCACACTGAACCAGGTGATTCACACAATTTGAAGCTGGAGAAATGCCAGTGCTGCTGCTCTGCTGGTGCAGGATCAAGCTTTGTATTACTCTGTCTCTAGAAATTAAGTCTGATAGAAACTTATTTCTTCATTTCATGTATAAAAATTCTTGCTTTATTCCTTTTTTTTTTTTCTTGTATGTTTCTATTTAATTTTCAAATCTGTGTGAATTCAGCTTTCTAGAAAGAAAACAGCTGTCAGTCAATCCAGAATGCCAAAGTGATATATGTGACTTTTCATTAAGTCATTTAATTTTCTACAGACAGAAGTGCATATAAGGAGATGATGGAGACAGTATTATATTCTCAGGCTTGGATAAATGAGGCTAACTAGTTATCCATTTATAAACAGGATAACTGAGAGATGTTGCTGGGATAAATCCAAACACTGGCTTATGCCACTGAAATTGCAGAAAAATCTTTGAGTCATCTACTAGTATACCATACTCTCAACTTTTTTTACTGTAGTTTGAGGGACAAAACCATATAATAATCAACAAACTAATTATAAATGACAGTGTTCCTTCTTTCCCATAGAACAAAAAACTAACATGCCTCACAAAATATGGAGACTTGACACTAAAAATCAGGGAAATATTTTCCCCTTAACATTGGTATGAGAAAAACATTTTCCTTTCCTGCTCTCCCTACATGCTTTTTTTTGTGTACTCATTGAATAGTGTCAGACAAATTTTACAGCAAATTGCATTGATCATATTTTCACCATACTCTGTTTTTTTGGTTGTTTTTTTTTCCAAATTGATCAAGTGGTAATCTTAAGTTAGCTATAAAGCAGACTGATTGATGGACTACTTCAGGTTGAAGTCCACATTCAGAAAACTGCCCCTATTCTGGGAGGAACTTTCCCAAGTGAATTTTCTTGAAAGTTATTGCACACTGTCCTCCGCTGAGATGTTTGCAAATGAGGTCACAGTCATAAATAATAGCCTCCAAAAAAAGATGTTTGTGTCAGAAAAAATCCCAGGGAAAAGTGAAAGTCTTAAGTTAAAATGACAGCATTTATGGTATCTATGCAAGGTCACTTACTTGTTAGTATACATCAGATGAGTCACAGAACCAAAGCAAAAATAAAAAAGTGTGAAGACAGTGGCAGGGTTAAGTGTCTTCAGTTGTTGGTACGACAAACAGAAATATCCTTCTCCAAACTTTAGTGTATTATTTAAAAGGAAAAAAAAAAAAAAAAAAAGAAAAAAAAAAAGAAAAAAAATCCTGAGGGGGGGAGGGGAGAGGGAAACTGTTCAAAGAAATACAAACCCCACAAATGAGGAATCCTTTCTAGAGATCCTCTTATTTTATTTGTTGCTAAAACTAATATTTCTTCAAATATAGCCTTAGGTGAAGTCTGTCCAAAGGCAGAGTGATAAATGCATGGTTTGCCAAGAAAGAGGAATTGTGGAGTATAAGGGTCTCTAATGTTGTCAGTATAATAGAAGGACAAACCCCAAGCTGGCCCAGAGTGTAGTTTTAGACACATGCTTTTTACAAACTGACTGATACTCTTTCAAAGAAATCAATCTGAAGCTTTGCAGATCACTGTGGGCCAGGTTCTGCTATTCATCCCTTGTCCTATCATTATTGCAGATAAAAACCACATTTCTCTACAGACAAAAAAAGAAATCACTGTGGTAATTTTGTCCTAAGATTACATCATGAGAAGTCTGGCAGAATGAATCCTCCTAAAACTGAGCAATCCTGATTTCGGGGATTTCATAACATACAAAGTTAAAGTACAAATATTTTGATTTTGTTGTTTGTTTTTTTGTTTGGTTGTTTTAGTTGTTTTGTTTGGTTTGTTTTTCTTTGAATACTTTCTGCTGAAACACAAAAGTACTGATTCTTTCAAATTCCTGCAGTGATTTGCTGCTGTCATTCACAACATCAAACCATAACCCTAATGGTTATTTACATCATTTGCTGTGTGCTGTCTTTTTGTAGTTCCATTTGGCTCAAGGCAAAGTGAGGTAAGGTATTCATGGGCATAAAGGAGTCTAAAAGAGAGAAAGTTTGATCAATAGGACACCTTTGTTGTGGGTAAATATTGTCAGAAAATGATCAGTGTCAGTGCCCTAAGCCAGAGAAAACTAATAATGTGAGTGGCAAGCTTCCTGGGAGCATTTGAGTATTTGTGTGGCATTCCAAAGGAAGATCTGTATACAAGACTAGAACAAAAATACAATTTTATTGATATCTACCTGATTTATGTTTACAGCATGTCTTGATAATAACCCTATTTGTCAGAGAGTCCATCATGAATACTAATTTAGTGTTACTGAGTCAAAACCAAATAAGCAAACTTTATGTGAAGCTTGTAGTATATGCATTTTGTGGTAATTTTATTTACAGTGACCTACGTCTCCAGTAAAAAAAAACACAGAACTTTCACCAAATACAGAATGTTTTCTAATTATAGGTACAGCCTGTCCATAAATGGAGCTCAAGGACTGGGAAGAAAGCCTTACCAACTCTTTAATGAAACATAAATAAATATTACTTTTAATACTTATACCATGCTTTTATTGCACCAACTTTTCAAATAATACCTTCTCAAAGTCCCAGAAGATCAAGTCTGCAAAAAATTGTTACACTTTAAACTTTATTTCATTCTGACTTGAAAGAGAGAAAATGTTAAAATGTTTCCTGTGATTAAGTTACAGGGAAATAAATATTAATTTGTGAAATACTAGAATGGCCTGATCAGAATAGTTTTCTGTAACACAAAAAGAAATAACATTTAAAATGTATTGCTTAATGTATGACAATATAATAACAGTGAAATTAAATGTTTCAGCATAAACCAAATGGATATGTAATTGTTCATGTATGATTTTGATAAAATTGATATCATTCCCTTTCAAAGCATTTAGTTTTGACTAATTGGCACATTTCAACAAGTCAAAAATCTAGTAGGTCTTTTCCAAGAATTGGCTGAATGCTATCAAACTGGCTGAGAGAAACCTCAATAAAGAGACTAAGTGATGTGCCTAAGTAGTACAATCCGAAAGCCCAACTGGCATGAAGGTGTTCAGTGAAGTCTAAATGATCCCTTCCAACTCTGATCAAGAAAACTCCCTTCTTTGTTCTGGCTACAGAAGAAATTCCCTTTAATTCAAAAAAGAACATTGAAGATTCAGCTGGGTTTATGCAAAATAAAATGTCATAAAAGCTGGAGTGAAAATTTCCCCATTACTTTGCCACTAATGAAAGTCAGAATGGACTAGATCCTGACTGTGTTCTGCACATCTGAAACAGTGATAACTATGCTTAAGCCTTGTGAAATGTGACTGGGTAGGGCTATTCTAAAATGCCATGACACCTGGAAAGCCATGCCTGCTGCTAGTTATATTGCAGCAGGATTATTAATTCTTGTTCTTTACTGCTCCTGGCACTTACAAAAGTACAATAGATCATAGAATAATAAAAAAAAAATTATTAGGAAAAGTTGTATCTGATTTCAATGAGATTTTGCAGCCATGAGGACTGTTGTCTTTCACCACTTCCAATGTTTCTGTTCATCCCAGAAGGCAGATAGCAAAAGGTTTATTTCTGAACTTAGCTGATATTATTCTTAATCTACAGGAAGTAACTTTATTCTTGATTAATTTTTTTTTTAAAATTCATTTCTATATGCACTACTTCCCTGGAAGTGCTAAACAGCATTGAAACTGATTCTTCTGAAACTGTAAGGTCAGAATTCAAAGTTTGCTAAATATTTGCAGTTCTCACTACCTTTGTTTGGAGGCACTCAGAAGTTTTGAAAAACAGCTTCCTGGTCTCAACTGGCTAGGAGAAGAGTGCAAAGTGATTAATTTGGCTCTAACTGAGCCAAACTGCTGGAGTGGGAAGTCTGAGGATGGAAGAAGAAATATACTCTGTTCTTTACCATGGGAATTCACAGCTCAAGCCTTCAGGCAAATTGATCAGCTGATAGTTGGTAATTAGCACAATACTTGTCTAAAAGGCAGGTGCCTAAAGCATCTGTTGCTAAATTTCAGCATTATTCAAGGGCTTGTTTGCTGGCATAAATGCAATTAAAAGTAACGCTTGTGTGTGGAAGATTCTTAGGTGGATTTCAAAGCCAATGGCCAAACAATCTTTTCTGGTGATTGCAGTGGGTTTCTAATGTGAACTGGGTCACTGCAAGCAAGGAACATTTCTCCAAGTAAAATAACCCTGTTCAATACAAGTGAAAACCTAAAACTGCTGATAGTGACATCTGGTGGCACCTAAAAATGTCACATATGAAACTAAATCACTTCATGGTGCAAACAGGATTGGCAGATTGGCAGTCTTACAGCCTGGCACTCTTCCAGCTGTAGTTATTAGAAGTTTTATTCAGTGATATGAAACTACCATATGAACGACCCCCTTACTCCTCAACTCAGTCAGAGATGCCTGTGAAACCTCAATCCACATGCAGTTATGGCATGCTGTTCACCTTTCTGTATGTTGAAGGAATGAACTGAACACCCAGACGCTTCTCAGTAACTCTTTCTATTCCCAATGGGCACAGCACAAAATACATTACATAAATGTGACTTATGCATATGGTGATTCACATGAGAGTTGCTACCATTTATGAAGAAATAAATGTGGATACAAATGGATTCTGGCACTATGATATATGACACCTCGCCAGCCTGGAGAAATATATCAGGTGTCTTCAATTAAAATAATAATAATAGTCCTCTGTTAATAAATTAATAAAGCCCTGTTCAATTCAAGCCAACCATTTCATTCAGTTTCCTGTCAGTGGATACTAATAACTCCACTACAGTTCTTAGAATCCCCTCTGTGTAAACCCTGCTCTGCCCAGTGTTGCAGGAATCCTTTTTTCTGCTCCCTTCTTTTCTTCATCTACATAGCTGTCCTCCTGGCTATTTTTCCTGCAAGTCCTGATAAAGACTCTCTGATTAGTGTCATAGCAGAAAAAAGGCCAAAAAAACCTGTGGTATAGGAAGGATATCTACTGCTAGCACATTGCTGTCTCTAAAAACCTATGATGAGATTGCTGCTAGTGTCCTAGTTGAAGAAACAAAACAATTCAAACATGTTTTTCTACATTTCTCAATTTAGGTTTTTATTCTGTTAGCCAAGATGGTAGCCAATGACCTGATTTCTTGATATGGAAATGAAGAAATATTTTTCAGTCTGAGAGACTCAACTTGTTTTCCCAGAAAGAAGCATCATCCTTCTCCACTACATTTCAAGTCATATTTCTTTGTCACATTAAAAAAAGTATGAATTGTGATAATCACTTCTTCAAGATAAAACACAGTACTGCATTTGAGATGAAGCAGATGAGATTGAATGGCATCTCCAGATGACATTTTCATGTCAATATAATTTCCATTACATCATCTGTAGAGGTTCACAGCAACTTTTGGCCCCTACTGCGGGGACTGATAGCACAGAGCCATATGCAGATATCTTGAGGCTCAGGTAACTCGCATGGTACTCCTCTTTTCCCTGAGGTACTGACTGGAGCTATCTCTGCTGAGGACCTCTTGGACAGCATCACATGCAGCTTAGCCTGAAACACATGTACATGTGTGTGGGCATGTACTCACACAGAAAAAGGAGGGTCCATGCCTGTATATAAATCAATAATAATGTCTGAAACTTAGGTATGATTAATTTCTCTATCAGTTTTCTACTGCTACCTCAGGAAAATTCATATACTTAGGTTTATACATTGAGCATTAGTATTAACTTGCAAACAAAAAATGCATGTAGTCTTCCCCCCAGTGTCTTGCTGCTAAGCCTGCTCAAATACAACATTTGGACGTTTTTGAGCTTGCTTTATTTTCCTTCAGTTACATAGATTTCTCATCTCTGATATTCTTTCTGAGATGGTTTCTTAGTTTCCAAAGGATAACCATGTTATGCAGTGTGCATCTCTTGGAGCTGGCAAAGCTGGAGGAGAACAGCAGCTGGTTGTTATAATACACTGCACAACCCTGTCAGAGAGCAAAGAGCAAGGAGCATTCCTAAATTTAACATGTATCATGAGTAGATTACTAATTCAGGGCATACCCTGTAAAGGTATAGCACCACTTTTGCTTTTGATCACAGCTGAAAATTTTTGGCAAACGAAATGAATCCAGATGGCAATTAGTAAAAAAAAAAGCCCTTTTTTTTTTTCCCTGCTGACAAGAAAACCAAAGTTCATTGTACTGTTAAATGGATTACAATACCAGTTCCTGCTTGGAACAAACAAGAGGAGCTGCTTCAGCAAAAAGTAGCTCTTGGATAAGCTGTTCAGTGAATTTCATTTTTGCCTTCAGGCATAAGAAACTGAAGTTTTCATTCTTGATATTGGAAGCAGGCATGTGCTAGTAGAGTATCAGAGACGTGCAAAAAGGCACAATAAATATACAAAGACATTGGAGTTGTATGGCTGCTCAAAAAAGTTTCTGGAAACCTTTCTTTGACTACTTTTGATTTTGAAGAGAGGTTGGGGGTGGGGTGGGGTGCACAAATCTTTTGAAAAGGACCCTGGACTGACATTCAGAAGGTTTGTGTGTGCTACCCAAATTAGTTACTGATTTCCTCTGTCAGAGATGGTACAAGACTTAAGAAGAGATATGAAAGAGCACATAGGAGCTTAAAATGCAATTTAAGCAGAAATAAGGCTGCACAATACATAAAAAACTCAAAACAAACCAAAACAAAGCAAAACAATAAAACCCACGCTAAGTGAATCCTAAATCTTTTCGTGTGTCTGCTAGGATTCTGTAGAATTCAGTGATTTCTGAAATGTACTGTGTATCAAGCTTACACCCTCATATCCAAAAGGCATTGATCTTTTCATCACAAAAACTGGCCAGCTGCTTGAAGCTCAGCCACTGAAGATGCCTAGAGATGCTATCATCAGAACATTCCCTAGGCAGTTTGGGATTCACAGATTAGATTTTTTTACTTCCCATATAGACTGTGAGGCAGAGTTGCCAAAACAGAGATTATGGGGGTGATAATGTCCTCTGTAGTAAGAAAGATTTGATGCTAAAAGACATAAATGAATTCTGCAAAAGCAGTAAATAAACTTGATAAATCTAGGAAGAAAAGCACGCATTTAATATTCCTCACCACATGGGGCAAGTAGCAAAAGGCATGTGTGTCTTCTGCTTGTTCTTAGATTTTCGTGTAGATGTTTCAGTTTTGTGGAAAAAAAGTACTAAGGCAGAAGCACGTACACAACTGTAGCTTGGGTGGGACTTCTCAGAAAGGAGTGGACTGAGAAAAGTTCGAAGAACTGAAGGTGGTCTAGGCAGGCAGAGAACAAACAAGCAGAGTCATGAAAGGAACAGGAGGAGCTGAGGGCTAACAGGCAAGAGCAGACCCATGAAAAAGCCCTCAAAATCAAAGATGGTAGTACAGAATTTGTGTAGTTTTAGAGCCACTGAAGAGCTGCTGGTCTGAGAACAAGACAAATACTCATCCTCAAGTGACGCTGTGGGCAAGGTTCTGTATGTTGTTAAGCCAAGCAACAGCTACCTATCCATTCAAATATATAAATAAAACTAATCATCATAAATTAGGTATTTTGTGTTCAAATAAAATGTTTACATGATCATGATTTGAATATAGAGAGTTCTGGTTTTCTTTGACATATATGTTTTAAAGAAAAAGAGGAACAGTTTTACAACACCAGGAGGATCTTATCACAGTATCTGAATGCTTGTTATGATTTGAAGAGTGCTCGATGTAGGGTGAGACAGGACTGGGAGGAGAGAGAAGATAGCAGAAAGGCCAAATCCAGGGCTTTAAAGTCTTGCAATAGCTTCATAAATGAAGAAAGAATGAGAAGACTGATGTAGGTAGTGAGTCTGTCATGGATGCTCTTGTTTCCCAGGCAGAGAAAACAGGATCCATTTCTTATGAAGGACAGGTAAATTCAAAGTGAGATTTGTCATTTGGTGGGCAGTGGTTATTTCATGGATAAGATAGTGTAGAACTAGTTCATTTTGACTACCACCATGTTAAAAGGGAATTTTATATGGTCTCATCCTTCAAGATAATTAGGAGAGTCACCAATTTGAGTGGTTATGTTAAAGAACTGTACAAATATAATGGTTCCTAGTTTCCAAGAAACTCTGTGTGAAAAGTTGTTGTCTGGTACCTTTCCAGAGATCTGAAATTCTGGTTCTTTAAGAATATCAGTATGCCAGCCCATAAAAGTGTGATACATTAACTTTTGGGAGAACTATTTATGATCAGAGGAATTTCTGGGTTGACATTTTCCACAGTGACTCAAGATCTTCAGTATTACACTGTAGACCTTCAGTGCAGATGCTTTTAAATAAAAACTCTTTTAAAATACATATAGGCAAATTTATATTCACAATTTATTGCTTTAAATGTGATTTCTTAAAAATATTACATAATAAAAAAGTAACAGATCCTAATTTAACAAGCTTTTGCAAATAGTAATCAATCCAACCAAATAAAATTATTTAACTAAGATGGAATGAGTGCTTACTGTGGAACAATATATCACTAATGATTGGAACAGGTGCACAAAGTGCCTTGATAAATCAGTAACCTGGAAAACACATCAATTATTTTGAAGGTTAATGGATTTTTTTTGTTTGCTCTCCAAAAATTGTGAATATATTCTCCTGAATACATCAAACTATTCAAAAGCAAACCCAACCAACAGCCTTGGAAAAAAAAAACAAAACAAAAAACAAAACAAAACAAAAATAACCCACAAAAAACAAACAAAAAATCAAGAAAACAAAAACAAACAACAACAACAACAACAACAACAAAAACTAAACCCCAACCAAGCAAAAAAACCAAAACAAATTAAAAAAAAAACCAAACTTGGGGTGGTTTGTATAGCAGAATGAAGTATTAGTGACACAAAAATAAGTAGAATGTATTTATGACTGAGGGCAAGTGAAACGGTGGTAACATGATATATATTGAACTATAGGTAAGATACTAAAAAGAAGCAATTGAAGTTATATCTCCTATCTCACCTCAAACTAATTCAGGTCACAAATTTTCATCAGAAACTTTCTTTAGGGAAAATTAGCATTTTTTGGTGAAACTCTCTAGTGGCAAAGATTTCTAAAAACCAGAACATGAATCTTGTCAAAATATGATGTAGTGACTAATCTGACACTTGAAATACTTGTCTGCAATCTAGCAGACCCTGAAAATTTGACTTTAATTTTCTAATCAATAAATTTGAGGCGTATAAGCTTCTGAGGAATTTTCATTTAATTTCGAAGGAGTGAAAACTTTCATCTTTTCTTGAACAGACTGTTTTCCTATCTACCCACTTGTACTTTCATCATACAATCATACAATCTAGGGATTTTAGTTCACCCAGTAATGAAAAGGTTCTACTATAATTCCCTGTAGTCCAGACTCGACCGTTTGAAATGCACCATTGGGCTCCTCGAGGCAGCAGCAATCATGCCATATGTTCTGTGTGGCAATCCATGACAATAGTGGGACACATTTAAAATAGTTTTCTCATGTTGAAAGGTCTATTTAGCATGGAGTATTACTGTAGCAAAAGAGCAGGTATGAAGTGCGTCTAGAGGAGGAAGATTAGACAACTTTACAGCAGGAGTGGCAGAGATATATGGTGCTTCAGTATAATACAGCCCAATTTAGAGAAAAGAAATTGACCTGTTAGACAAAGCCTGAATATGTGACTATGATTCATACAAGGACAACTCTGGATCAGAGAGATACACAGAGGACTAGAACAAAAATCCCTTGGTTTCTTCTTATCTTATCTGAAGTAAATTCATTTCTTTCTTGTCTCATAAAATCAACTTTTTATAATAAACAAACCCAAAGCTAAAAGTTAACCAGACTCCATTGTAAAACACATGTTGATTAAGAGCTGTCATTCAAAGTGATATATTTCAAATAAAGGGTAAGTTATTAATTAGCCTTCTTAGAGAAACCCTGCAGCCCACAGTTCCATAGTCTGAGCACCAGGCACAGATAAAGATCCTTCAGACTCCATTGCCTTTGAACTTACGTGAGCCCAAAAGCCTTCTTTTCCCTACTCCCTGTAGTTAGTATTCATGTAATCTTGCTTTCTTACTCTCAAGATAAACAAGCAATTGCCAGTCCCTTCATTTTCAGCCAGGCTTACAATTTTAAAAGCTGCAAACATTTTCACATACATAAATAGCATGTGGGAATTCTGGATCCAGCCCTCTATCATGACTGTCACCACTGAAGCAGAAGACGTAGCTAGACTGCAGACAGAGGTGATGAAAAGTCCTACCTGAGCTGCCTTTAGTTAATTTGGGTTCCAATAACAGACAAGATGCATGAAAGGGACCTTTGTGCAGTTGCATCAACGGAAAAAGCATTCTCATGACTTTGCTGTGTCAGCTTTATCATATCTACTTGGATGAAAAGATCTAAATATTATCCTCCCATTCTCAAACTCAGACCTACTGCTGATGCCAACTCTATCTCTGTGGAGTCAATGCTGCTTTCTGAAACTCCTAATGACCCTATGGGTCAGCAACCAAAGGCAATAGGTGTTCACAGAACCTAGGTTATCCACCGCTACAGCACAGGTGTGCTACCCATAAACAGAGTCTGTCAATGACAGAAGACTGGCATTCCTCATATAGAGACTTTGAAAGATATAAACCCAGCTATCCCTTTGTATTTTAGTTTTATTCATACCAAGTTAAAAATATGAACAGAAACTCTGCACTGAAAATCTCAATTTTGTGTAAATCTTCTGATGTTCATCATGCCTTCCTCTGACTGAAGCCAGTGTTTCCTCTTTGTGGGGGTATCAGATCACAGTGATCATCTTTTGATGAATTAATGGATTGAGCTCTTTAAGCCTCTGGATTTAATGGATTTGAATCACTTCTTTGACTTTTTTTACTCTTCCCTTTGCCAAGTTACATTATTTTAAACGAATAGTGTCACTAGACTTCTATGGAATATTAAGGTTTCTGTTTCAGCAATGCCACACATAGGACAAAAATATCATAATTTCATTATTCACTATTCTTCTGATAACTAGACCAGATGAATCATCTGACCTTGGCATTTTAGCTCTGGAAAATGAAAATTTGTCTACTGTGACCTTAAAATACTTCCAGGAACACAGCCTGCTACTATAAAAATCCTATTTGATAGAGAACCTCTGCATTTTTTGTTCCATTTTGGGTGTATATGTATAAACATGCAGTGTAAGAAATCAAGGGAAAAATATGTGAACTTTTGCATTTTATTCAGAAAGACACTACACTGCAAAATATACATTCAACCCTAAACAAATTAGTAGATTGACAGACACAAGGAATAGGAAAAACTAAAAATGACTGGCTGGCAGGACACCTCTACTGAGAAATAAATTATACAAAATATTAATACCAGATCAATTGTAAGTACCTATTGAAAGTTTCTTTTAGTGAAGTTAGAAATTTAACTGGTATGAAAATGAAAGTAGCAAAATCGTGACTGAACTCCTGAAAATATTTATCAATATGTGATGCTGTAGAACATTTTCTAAAGGAAGATTTGTCTCTTGGGACATGTTAAGCCCAGACTGGAAAAAATATTTGGATGGAAATAATCTTGCTTTGGTGGAGATCTGGACCAGATGGTCTCATTAGTTCAGTAAATAAATAATGTAGTGAGTCTATAATACCATGATATATTGAGTAAGCAAATGCCATTTTTCATTCCCAATTTTCTAAAGATACTTTCTGGAAGCAAATGGTCACTCTGGATGTAAAACATAGCTCGGCTCAGACTTTAAAGGAACTTTAAATAAGAACGTAATCCCATTTTCCAGGAAGTTTGAGTAGATATGAAATTAAAATATGCTTCTAACTCTCAGCCTTAGAGTAGAGATGCATCTTGGGAAATTTTTGTATAACATAGCCTACAATAAGCCAATTTCAGTGAAAAGCATCCAAAGTTAATTTTCTAGGACTTTATCTGCTGCCTTCTATAAAATATTATGAGAATACATTGATTTCAGTGGTGTTTGAGTCAAGTTCTAAATTCTCTTTTAGAAAATAAAACTACACTGTAGACACTAAACATAATGAACCCTATAAAAAAAGAGATTTATTCATCCACCAGAAAAATACATTAAAATAAGAATAAAGTTAAACTGCAAAGCAGAAGATGTGAAGGTATACACACCAGCACAATGAAGTACATATAAAATACAGTTAAGGGGCACCTCGTCATGCCTAGGTGTAGACTGCTCCATCCTGGGCTGCCCACAGAGTCACAGCTGCTTCAGGAACAGTCACCTCCTCTGGCATGGGGTCCTCCATGGCTGCAGATCCACATCTGCCCCTCTCCATGATCCCACACAGGCTGCAGCTCCATGTCTGCCTACCAGTGCCACTTCAGGGAATACAAATCCACATTTACATCCCTGTGGTCCCTAAAGAACTGCTCCACTGTGCTTCTTCAGGGACGGATTCCCTTGCTTTTCCATAGGTTCAGGGCACAGCTTCCATCTCTCCACCAGCTATGGGGAAATCTCTGCTTGGGCACCTTCTCCCCCTCCTTTTTCAGTGACTTTGGTGTCTTTGCTCTGGCATTGCTCTCTCATTTCATCCTCTTTTCTCCTTTGCGGGTTTCTTTTTTTATGTTTTTGCAGTTCTGTGTCTCCTTTCTTGAATATGTTACTTGCAGAGGTGAATCAAGCTTTCCATTTTTGGTCATCCTTGGCCAGAGACAGCACCAGGACTGGAACTGGGAAGCTTTCAGCAGCTTCTCACAAGAGCCAACTCTGTGCCACCCCTGCTTCCAAAACACTACTGCAATAACCCAAGACAATCAAATAAGTCAAGGCCTTGAGTTGCACCAATGGAGGTTTATATTGGATTTTAGGGAAAATAAAACTTTACTGGAAGGTTTGTCAGGCACTGGAAGAGGCTGCCCAGGGAAGTGTTTGACTCACCATCCCTGGAGGTATTTAAAGGATGAGTAATGTGAATATTAGGGACACTGTTTAGTGGTGGACTTGGAAGTGTGCTAGGTTAATTGCTGGACTTCTTGATCTTAAAATCTAATTCAATTCTACGTTTCTAACATGTTCTAGAGTGATTTTGGTCAAAAAAATAATAGAATCATAGAATTATCAGGGTTGGAAGGGACCTTTAAAATCATCTAGTTCCAATCCCCCTGCCATGGGCAGGGACACCTCCCACCAGATCAGGTTGCTCAGAGCCCTGTCCAGCCTGGCCTTAAAAACTTCAAGGGATGGGGCATCCACCACCTCTCTGGGAAACCTGTTCCAGTGTCTCACCACCTCAGAGTGAAGAACTTCTTTCTAACATCTAATCTAAATCTCCCCTCCTCTAGTTTGCATCTATTCCCCCTAGCCCTATCACTGCCCGACAGTCAAAAAGTCTGTCACTAGCTTTCTTGTAGGCAAAAATAATTATTGTATAACCCTGACACTGAGCTGTATTATTAATACAAGCCTCAAACAGGACTCCTCAAACATCCCCCTTTAGCATCATTCCTTCAGTGACCAAATTTCTACAGACTGAGTACAAACATTGTGGCTTTTATATATGAACTGATCTCTGGCTTTTCCATATGCTACTTTACTCTTGTACATTGCACATGAACTCCTTGGCCTAACTGAACTCAGATTCCCACACAGTCCCTCTATCTTCCTCTTCCCCCTTTAATTTAGCCTCTGCCTGTCTCATCTCTAATATCTAAGGGCTAACACTAATTCCAATTCTTATCTAAAATAATCTAACTTGTTTATCTACAGTGTCTTTTCCCTTTCTGGTTCTTACTTTATATTCTGTGCTAGCCTAGGGATTTGGCAGCGGGGGAGATTTCGAATGATGGAAGGTGCCCCTAAATTGGACTACTTCTTCCAAACATGTCATGTTATCAGCAGTGTCATCTTCAATTACCAAACTTCAGTTTAGGTAGCTGGCTTTAAACTATATATGTATTTCCCTAATAAAAAACAAGATAGTTTGGAATGATAATATCATTTTATCATCAAAATAATAGAGAATATAAAACAAACCTTTCTGAAATAGAACAAACATCCTTCTAGCCCTGTTTTCCATGTTTGAGAATGGCTCAGTATCAGATGATGATTGAACAATAAAAAGAACCACATATATTTAAGAGAAATGCTTCTTTTTCACATACTGATTACCAGCTTCTGGTATTCAGTCATTTGGGCCAAAGATTACACCTAAACCAAGTTTTATTGCCACCAGGTCTGTTCCCAATGAAACTGTATGACCTTTTGAAACTGATTTATGCTTTTGTTCCTATGGAAATGGATTCCACAACTGAATAATGTGAACTGAAAGTGTGAAAAGCACTTACTTTTATTTGCTTTGAACTCTCTGCCTAATAATACACTGGGTTGTCCTTAATTTTTGTATTGTGTCAAATAGTGAATAATTGTTCTTATTGCTCTGCAGCATGTTACTGTGATAAATGTCTCCCTCATACTGTTGGCAAACTGAGTTCTAGTCTATTAACTGTCTCATTTTATGAAAGCTGGTAAGTATTTCTGATCATCTTTCTTTCAGTTTTCTTCACTTTCTCTACTATATCTTCCTTCAGAGAGGTGTGCCAGAACAGTGTGTATTATGCAAGATATAGGTGCACCATAAAAATTATACAGACTACAGTGATGATCTGTGATTTTCTGAGTGATTAAGATATTACTATTCCCAATGTCAGTAGCATTGCAAAGTATTCTGCTACTGTTATTTAACAGAAATGAGAGTGCTCATACAGAAGAAAATATGAAATAAATATTGCTGTCAGTGACATGATACTTGCAAGCACTCAGTTCAGTATTAACATTTAACCTTGTCTGTCTCATATAACCTGTCTCATATACATCTTCATGTATTTTCTCTCTCCTTCAAGAAAGTTTGTTTAAGCAGACTAGATGGGGGAAAACCTATGAGTTCAGGAAGGAAGGAAGGAAGGAAGGAATACAAATAAAAGCGGGAACTTGATCAGAAGTTCACCATGACTTCTTCCAGATTCCCTGCATAGTGGCAGGATGTGTCTTTTTCTGTGATTAATACTTATAATAATTTACATCAATGTGGAAAAATATCAGGCACTGTTTTTCTCCTGTAGCACAATAGATAGATGAAGAGAAGGATTTTGACTCTGTTCATATCCTAGCCATTGCCCAACTACAAGTGATCTAGCAGAATAAAATGAAGACATAACAAAATAATGACTGACTTTGTCATAATCTGCATGTGTTTTTCATGTATTTAGAAAATAAAAATTAGATTAGTGAATCTGTAGGAGAACATTCTATTAAAAATATTTAATTAAAATAATGTTGAAACTGGAGAATTGACTGTGACACCTTGAATAATGTTTTGAATATCATGCTTCTATGCTGCTCATAGCAAGCAAAATTACAGTGGATCTGATTTTTTAAAATGCAGTCTTTTCTCTCTTATTTAGTTAATTCGTAGGGTCTGCTTTGTTAAAAACATGTTTCTGCTTAACAGGAAAAGAACATTTGGTGGACAAAAGATTTTTAAATAAGTACAATCAAACAAAACTATTACTGGTTTTGTAATGTCTGAAATCTGAAAAAAAATGTACTAATTAATCACTGATTAATGCCTTTTTACCAGTATTACAACAAATTGCACACCAATTTGAATCCTAACACAAATACTTTGTGTGTATTTTTAGGTCTACAAGCTATTCCATTGTTGCTTTTCACACGGGACTTAACAGACACAAGCTTCATTTTCCTACCCTTAAAATGGGAATTATTTCATATAATTAGGAGGGAATATTCAATTTCCTGTTTTCCATGGTAAAATGAATGGCACCATCAAAAGTACTCCTGGGTTGAGTGTCTTGCTTACTAGACATTTTTGGCAATACACTGGCACTTAGCATCTTTCCTAGTTTCAGAAAATCATTGTGTTTCCTCAATGCACTTAAAATTCAGAGTTTTTTTCTACTGAAATACCGATATATGAAGGTAAGAACTGTCATATATATGAATGCTCACCTACATGTTGAAAGCATTAAATTAATTGGGTACATACTTTAAATGGAACATAAATTAGTATTGCGGAAATAGTTTCTTGGCTTGTGAATCCTTTCTGGTATTGATATTATTATTTTTTCTCTTATTAATACAGAGCATATTGCCAGAACTTATAATAAATAACAGATAACTAAAGTATGCTCACTCACAGCAAGGTTAAATTTGATCCTATATTTTGAAATGACAAGCCATTTAGGCAGCTACTGTGCCTCAGGTGGTGCTATTGTATTCTTAATAATACGTATTGTCAATTAAAAAAAAAGAAAAAAAAAAAAAAAAGTAGAAGTTGCTAACATAATTATTACAATGAAATGAAAGTGTCTTTCCACAATAGAACTGAAGCAACTAAAAGGTCACAGACTGCCTTTCATTAAGTCTTTTAAAAATAATTTTCAAAGCACAATGAACATAAATATCCATTTTGTTCTTAAGCAAACTCGCAGATCCCTGCAAAGGTCTTGTAAGAAGATACTGTTTTAGTGTAATATTTCTTCAGAGCAATAGACAGTAGGTAGTTCCACCTGTCCCCATGCAGAGCTCATTTCATGAGTGTTATATCTGCATTTTTTACAGAAAAGATGGATTTTTATCAGAGATTGAATCAATTATGAAATATCTATATTTTTTCTTTCATCTCTAATTTTGCATTTTTACTGAAAAGGAGCTTTGAGCTCTATATTTTTTTAATATTTCAAACAAGCCATAAATGTGCTGATTTGCTGTTGCTTTGGTTTTTGTGTTTGTTTGTTTTGGGGTTTGTTTTGTTTTGTTTTGTTTTAAATTCTGAGAGCCACAATGTTTGTCATTACTCATTGGAGCTGTCAAAAAACATACAGAGGTGGAAGCAAGAATGGGTAACCTGGGAGGAATACAGAAACATTGTCAAAACATCCAGCGATGACGTTAGGAAAGCTAAACCCAAACAGAATTGAATTTGGACAGGGATGTCAAAGAGAAGGGCTACTGTAAATACCAAGAGGAAGATGGCAAAATGTGGGGACATTACTCAACAAGGTGGGGTACCTCTTTGCAGTGGATATGGAAAAGACAAAGTTGTTGAATGCCATCTTTATCAGCAAGACTGGTGTTCAGACATCCCATGTCACAGAGAACAAGGGAAACTGCTACAACAAAGCAGATGAATCCTTGTTTGGAAAGGATTAGGTCAGGGTATACTTAAGCAAACTGGATATAGGTAGGCCACTCCCAGTAATCTTTGGTTGATCACAGCAACTGGGGAAATGTCCAAAGATTGGAGAAAAGCAAAATGTCACTCCTGTTCTCATGAGGAGCGTAAAGGAGTACCCAGAAAAATAAATGCTGAGTAGCCTTCCCTCAGTGCCTGCGAAAGTAATGGAGCAGCTAATCCTGGAAACTATTTCCAGGTACATTAAGAATCAAGAAATTCATCAGGACACAAAACTGTGAGGAGTAGCTTGTAACCAGGAGCAACTCTTGGGCTGCATCTAGCTCAAGTCCATTTTATTTACCTCAGAACTGGGAGTCCAAACTGCTCAGAACTAGTCCACATAAAGCCTCATCTAATCCTGTATCTGAAGACTTTTATATGTAAAATGGAAACATGCCTCTCCAGATGGTCATGTACTGTCTAGTAATTTACCTGTCTAGAGATACAAAGCCTTGTCCTGAACAGACCTGAGCAGCCCACACAAAACAAAACAAGAGCTGTTGTGCCAGGGGATGGCTACTTCAATATTTTTGGAAAAGCAGGTATTTAAAAGCAGAATTGAAGCCAAATTCTCCACCTTTCTTTTATGGCTTGATCATCTTTGGTATTCAAACTGGAGGACTTAAGGGACTGTGGTGAGGAATGCAGAATTACAGCCTTCATAGGACAGACCACTGAGACGCAGAAAAAAGCTGTGATGCAAGGTGATTTGTATGTAGACAGAATTCACAGGTACATCCATCCTATCTCAAAAACTGTGCTCCTTGGGTGGCTTTGGAACTATAAAAAGAAAAACCAAAAACTAGACAGTTCTGATGGATTTTCAGCAGAAAGCCTTTCCTGAGCGTTTGAAGTGAAATTATGGGAATTCCTCCAATAATTAAAATTTTGGGTAATTTAATGTAACATCAGAAAAACAGAGATCGTTCATAGGCAGCTTTGTTTCAAAAGAGTGGAGCAAATATTTAGTACTTTCTTCTGTCCCTGAATATTTATCTAATTACATATTTTCCACTCTGCAAGCTGAACACTATAACAATTTTCATTTACGTATATCATTCTGTAGCTGATGCCTATTTTAAACAATGAGAGCCAAGTTCACCTGTGGTTCAGGTCCAGTGTTTTCAAGAGAGATACAGCATGAACAAATTAGATCTTTCCTGAAGTATTTCCACATCTTCCCCTTTCTGTGCTGAATTCAATGTTGCATCTGAAGCACTTCTATTTACGACTATGCTGTTACTCATGCAGAAGCCGTAACATTCAAGGTCATGACTCATAACAGGGAAGATCAATTTCTCCTCCAGTTCCTTTACGAGTGTCTGCCAGTAAGTCCCATTAGTTGTTTTAGTGTTTCAGAAGCTCTCTCCCTTTCTAAGCATGAAGAAAAAATACCTCAGTCCTTTACAGGTCTTTCTTCTTTCTGCTTCCTCTGAGATCTCTCAGACTTCACACAGCTGATGATATCTTTCTCAGACTAGCAGGCACATATCTCTAAGTAAAACTGCCAGCAGCAAATGTCAACTATTTTCTTTTATCAATACTAAGATGGTCCCTAACAGCTTGGTTTAGTTTCTTCATTCTTAGCTGTAGCTGAGAACTGTAGCAGTTAATGATAATGACTAATGTTTGTCTAGGACCTTTCATCTAGCAGTATCTAGCAGAATCCAAAAGTGTTTCATCTGATTGACAAAATGTGTAGAGGGAGCACTGTGCCTATGACTGAAATGCAACCAAAGAGGAGAACACTGTAACTAAATGAAAGTACAAGAAGAATTCACATAGGCACCTCGTGCTTTCTGCTGCTGTGATAGCTGGGAAATGATATTGCAGGTCAGTGCTATCATGGGCTCCCAAGAGGAGGTCCATGAAGTAATTTTATCCCATTATAGCATCTCTTTACCATTCCTGAGGGAACAAAAGCCACTTAAGAGCAGGATATGTATGGCTGAAAGGAAGGGGAAAAAGCAAAAAGACTTGTATCAAGGGACAGCTCCAGCAGAACAGCAGGGATCTTGCTTCCATACAGCATTGGCAAGTTGCCCTGTAATACCATATCTAGGTCTGGGATCTAAAATTCAAGACAAAGATTAAATTACTGTAAAATCTGTAAAGATTAAATGACTGTAAAATCTGACACAAATATGTCCAGACAAGGTTATTTGGTTTTTATATCATTGTTTTATTTGTGAATTTAACACAAAAGAAAAAGCACATTAATAAAGTGCTGTGAAAGAGTCAAGAGACAATGCAGAGGAGAAGTACTGGATACTCAAAATGCCATTTAAAAATAGCAGGAACCTGTTACAAAATGCAGTGGTAGAAACAGAAGGAGAGTTAAATTACAAAGCCCAATGTCTTTTGGGTTTCTAAAGGAAAAATAATCCCTGGTACTCTGAAAACTACCTATTGGAAGTCTGAGAGGAGAAGAAAGGGTTTGGGTGGATATGGTGAGTGTGGAACATAAAAGTCATGTATCCTTGGAAAGAACAAAGAATCTCTTGTGCTCCATCTGAGGAAGTATTTCCAACAGTAATGGAATTGCATAAGGCATTGCTGAGACTTTACCTGTAAAGACTTCCCAGTTGTGTGCACAGGGAAGGTGAAGAAATGCACTGATGGTCCAGTAGGACTTTAAAACGAGCACAAGGAGTCATCTGTGAAGAAAAAGAACGTTTTTTACCTCACTTATTGTGGTGGAATCTGAGAAAAAATGTGCTTTGTTTCAAAAAAATGGAGAAAGAAGGAAACTTCTAGGAAAAAGAAACATAAAAGTAAAATGGATGCAAGTCAGATATGAATGAATGCAGGCTCAGAATCACAAAAAAAATATTTCTAAAAACATAATTGTGGATGAAAAACTCTAAGATCCAGTGAGAGCATTTTTGAAAGGATAATACCATGTAGCCATTGACCTTAGCAGTCTGAATTCAGTAGTTCAGAATGTCACTCCCAATAGTCATTACCAATACTGTTGTTATGGAAATACAAGCTGATCACCAGGGGACACAGAGACCAGACACAAGGAAATTATAAGCGAGTCACAAGTAGCCACATGTCAACTGGTAATCAGTAATTCACAGAAACCCTGACCTTTGTCCACAGGAAATGCAAAGCTCCTTGACAAGTGAAGCCTTGTTTTGTTGTCAGTAGCCAGAAGCCAACTCCTTCATTAGATGTGACCATGCCTCTTAAAAGAAGCTGCAGCCACAGATCCACAGCAGTTTTATAAAACACAAGAACATAGGAGTTACAGGTGGGTGGAAGTATAGCATATCAAAACTAAAAGAATTTAGAAGGTAAATGTCAGTTTTAACAACTCTCCTATTAAAAAAAGAAAAAGTTCAAAACACTCACATTGGAATTGCCTACCTTTTCCTGCTGAGAGTTTGAAGTGGAAGGGTTTTTTTATTTTGTTTTTCAGTTTTACTTAGTAGCACAACAGGTTGAGAATTTTAAAAGCTAAAATTAAATAAAAATCTATATTGTCAAAATGAAGTCTCTAATAACAGCAATACTACCAATACAATTCAATTCCGTTGAGTTAATTGAGATTTGCTGAATTTTTCAGGACTTTTTAGGTCTGAATCAGGATGGGAAAAAGACATTGTCTGTAAGAAAACTGTTGTAGGACAAACTAAATGCAAAGCTTTCATGGCCATCTTCAACTTACCTTGATCTGAAGTGACTATTAAACTAATTAATTGAAACTCTAATAACTAAGATCCTGCTTGCTGTGATGTATAGCTATATAGATATCCCAGGGCAAGTTTAAACATGCTCTACATTCATAGTCATTTCTCTCAGGATCAAAAGTTCCCCAAAACCAGTAACATAAATCTGTGGGTTTTTTAACATGAATTAACTTGTCTGATGTTGTTCACAGTGTGACACCAAACAGGGATCTCACTGGTCTGAGGGAGTGAGATGAGACAGTTCTAAACAGTGACGCCTGGGGAACGCACAAGCAAACTTTGATGCCATAATAAACATCCACGAAACTAGAACCTCAGACTTACCCTGGAATTGTTTCCTCCCACTGCTTCTAACCTATCCCTCTAGCTTTTTTATCCATTTCTGTCTTATTTTCTTGAAAGTGTTCCTCAGCAGGACAGAGTCATATGCAATATTTATAAGTACATCTTGTCTTTAAAGACAAAGTTTTGTTCCAAATAAGAGGGGAAAATATAGACTGGGAATACTTGTGACTATGAGCAGCTGTTATTCCTGGCAAACACCTCTTTCACTGACTAAGACAATCAATTACTATAAAGAAAATCTTCTACTTACAATTTATTTTGTTATCAGGTTTAATGAGAGAAAGTATTTGCCCATATAGTGTTTTTACTTTACAGGGTATAAACACACATGGGTCACTTCCAGTTGTTCTTGAGACCTCAGAAACTTGCAGTCAATAAATTTTTTCCCAATGCATGGATTTTATTTAGTCAATGAAAATCTGTTTAGACATTGTAATGTTAGACTAAAGACAGATAGCTCTTCTTCTGTAACCAGCATGGAGGAAAAAAACAAAACAAATAAGCATTAACTCAAATCTATCTCCATTTTTTACATTTCAGATTGAAGGCAGACTGCTTTTCTTGATACTTTTGCTAATTTGAAGATTAAATGTGAAACATGAGTTCTCTGTAGGTGCACAATTCTTGTTTCTTTGCAATATATTCCTGTTTATTGCTAAGGCTGAGTATAACGTAATTTCAGAATAGCAAATGACTGTTGATATACAAGCTAGACAATTATTTTATTCACTCCTGTATTTAACAAAACACCAGCTTGAGTGATTGCATTCTGCCTACCTAATTTCCACCTATACTTATAATAATAGAGTTTGAAGTTGATCTTGCTTATTCAAGTGTACATCAATGTAGCAGTGATTCTATCTGCCCATGTAGTTAGGCAAAAGAATAAATCTGTTCTAGAAGATATTTTTTAAAAAAAAACACTTTTTTTCCACCCTCTTTTTTGAACATCATTCACCTAAAAGGTGGTTGCATGAACATTAAAATATCTTTTTAGTGTACTTTCAAAATGAAAGGCTGATATCTATAAGAGGGACATTTTTCAAAAGCCATTGGCTTGTTAGTCTGATCATTATTGCCTGAAATCCCTTACCTTCTTTCTTCTTAAATAATTCAGAGAAGTAGTTTCATCAACTATTGTCCTGTGTACCTGTGCACAGTTAACAGTTGCTACAACCTATTTTAAGTCAAGTGAGATAATTTCCAAGGACATGGGGTAAAGCAGAGTCCAAAGAGAGATACACCCTGACTTACTCCTTTTTTCCCTTACCTGTATCTTGGCTGTAAGTAAATGTGACTTGGAAAAGAGGGGACAAACTGTCTGGTGGTCTTTGCTGTGGATGACACAGACATTGATCTGTGAGAGTTCTGAGTCATATAAATTATTTAGACCTCAAAACAATGCAGTCTTGTTTCATTCACCTAGTTACTCACAATGCGCTGATAATACTTTTCTCCTTGTAATAGAGCTAATTGCGACTGAAAATGACAACTTCAAAGTTAAGTTGGAGTAACATTGTGTCACTTTTTTGTGTGAACGATGTTAATTAACACATCACTTTGCACCATGCTGAAAAAATACTGTTATTAATTTCATTAAAACCTTGATCCATGATGTTGGCTGAATACAAAAGGTGTGTCCTTTCTGATACTAATTATCTGACGAAAGATTAAATGGCAGAGAGAAGTTGTCTATATTTTTATTAAAATTCTTAGAAACTGACCCGGATTTTGACTGGAAGATTCATTAATATTAATTTGTATAAAATTGCCTTAATTTCAGTGATAATGACTTCAGTTACCAACTGTGTGATTGATGGGACTTGTGTCTTCTCTCTGAAGGAGATGAGCTAAATAAAAAAGTAGAAACTTGCCATTCAGGCATGATATTTTTAGCTGTCTTTAATTACAAGATAGCTAAATAAGCATGCAAACCTTGCAATGATTGATAGGATCTCTATGTTGTAGTGATTGTTTTTCTTGAAGTTAGAAGGTGCTTGAATCAACTGAGTTCTAAAATTAACTGGAAACTGCATCCAAAAGAAGCCTCAATTCTTACTTAAATTAGCGATGAAGAAGAAACATTTAAATTCTTCAGCTCTTCTAAATGCATACACACACACCCCTTCTCACACATACACACACGCACACACACACACTCATCTTCATAGTAATCTGCAAAAATGCCACTTAGATGGACGTTATGTATTTCAAATAGATAGGAACAAATTATCCTGTCCTGCAAAGAAATCCCTGTGGTTTCAAACCAGTCTCATTCTTCACTTGGATGAAATATGACCTTCTGAACATCCTAGCAAGTAAAACCAAGACATGCAAGCCACACTCAAGTTTATTTTCATCATTATGCCATGCAGTCTATGCTTTGACATTGACCCAGGCTGCAGAGCAATGCTTGGACAGACTAGTCTAAACTGCATTACTCTCCTCTTGCATCTTATCAGTTACAGCTTCCCTAGAGCAGGTGTTTAACAGAACTAAATCTGTTGATTTAGAAGCAGCCTTCTACTGCTTATACCAGTGCCCTGACCAAAACCTATTGGTCATCAAAAGAGAAAAAATAGCTTTTCTCTTATTTTCTCTTCAGAAACTCTAACATGTTTCTGAGGGAAATGTGGAAATTAATGAATTCATTATATTATACACATACAGAATGAATGTATGATGCTCCTATTATCATTTATTAGGCTCAGTCATTGTACAGAAGGTGACTTACAAAAGCGTGCTGAAACCCACACAGCGTTGTATTGTAAAAAGCTAAAATTATCTCTTAAAGTAATTGGTATGTTTTGCTGAAACTATTTTCCTGGTGATCAGGATCATTTCTCATCACTCATTTATCATTTAAAAACATAGCATACTGTTAATAAAGTCCAGATTAAATTTATGTTGAGAGCAGTGCTAGAGAGGGGATTAGAACTTCAAAAGAGTGATTTCTTAATCCAGGGTGACCTACATTTTCCTTCACTTACTTCAAGGAAAATATCCCCAAATAATGATATTTAATAGCCTTTTAAAAATTGTATTTCTCAGTGGTTTTCTGAGTAGTTCTGCTCTGCAAGATCCTTGACTGGCACTGTGGGTGTATTTGGCAAATCCCCTTGTGGATGCATTGTGGGGTAGAAAAGCTTCGTACCAAATATCTGACGTTGTGCTGTAGTTTTCTTTTCTCTGGATATGTTCAGTATCAGAGTCAGAATGACTGCAAAAGCACCCTCGTTTTGGCCAAAGCATAGTTTTACCCTAGAATGTTTCAAATTACCAGTAACCAGCTACAGTTTGGAACAAACCCATTCAAACCCGATCTAGAGGAGCAGTACAGCACTACTGTAACATTAATATTATATTTTCTGACCAGCAAGAACCATATGTTGATGAAAACACTCTGGAAGCATTGCACAATAAGGCAGAGATGAAATAGCCTTATTTACTTCCTCTGAATGGATGAGATGAATACAATCTATGATAGTGGTGAGAGGTGATTGGTGCATACAGTATATAGAGCTCACAGACAACACAGGCAGTACAGTGCAGCTTCCTTCATTCCACTTGTTTTGTACTGATTGCTACGTGTTAGCTGTTATTATTATTATGCAGTGATGAATCTTCATTTTCTGTTATTGAAATTAAACCAGAATGAATGGTTTTACATAGTTCATAAACTCTCTGTTGCTTTTAAAAGCTGTTTATTCTTAAAATATTTATTTCCTAAAATTTTCATTTGTTGAACAATTAAATAAAATATTACATTACTAATAGCCTCAAAACCAAGAGCAATTAGCAGTGAAGATTATTTACAAGCTGATTTGTTGTAGTAAATAGCATTTAACTGCAATAGCAACAATGGCATTTTTGTATCCATTACTTCCTTTCTTATCACCAGCCTGTACAATTCCAGTAGTGTTTACTGGAACTATGCCAATTTATTTCAGCTGCAAATCTGACCTTAAATATATTATGTTGACTCATACATATGTCTCAGTCCTCTGAAAGCCACAGAATCAGCTGTCAATGGAAGCTGAAGCCAAGTGTTCCATTTTACACTTCTTGGGTAGCAGCCATCAATGTGGAAATGCCAGGTTTTTAACAGGTACACAAAGGAATGTTTCTGTGGATATCTTGACAGCCTCTGAGAACTTCCAAGATCTCCTTAGACTATAATCTTAGAACTTTCTGTCATACTTTTGTTAATATTTGTTTTAATTCAGAAAAATAAGACAGAATTTGTGTTCTATGAAGAGTGAGGGAAGGAATTCCATAAATATGACCTTGAAGATATTTCAAAGGTATACCTGAATCTACTCAATTAATTTCTTTTCCTCATGTGTATGAATTAATATTTACTAGTGGATTTGAATGGCTAGATTGAACAGTTTAAAGGAATATCACCTGAACTAATTCTGAGAGAAATTTCACAAAAAAAAATTGTCTTTCCTGGGGGCTTTTTCTAATGTGACAATTAACATGTATGTTCTCACAAGTCTGAGAAGCAAGGACTTACCTGACATTTATATTTGTCATTTTTCTCCCCTTAATTATGACACCTGAACATTTTAGACACATCTGCATTAACAAATCTACTAAATAAAAGCCCTACTGTATGAAGGTGGCTACTATAAATATGCATAAGCAACTTCAGAAAATTGTTGCAACAAATCTTTCATTGACTTGACTGAGATAAAAGCTACTGAGGAGAAGATGATGCTGGATAGAACAGTAACAATGTGAAAGTTCAATTCGCTTGGCATTGTGAAGGAAAAGATCTTGTGCATCTGTGGCTGTTCAAACTTCATGATGTGTCTGGTCTACCTTTCTGACACACATGACTACAGGGTGTGAAATCATGACAGCATACTGATTTTTAAATTGTGAATTTTCATAATCTGGCTGGTCTTTCCCATCTTGTACACACATAAACATGCTGCAGTCTACCACTCGCAGTGAGAAGGTGAAAAGTGTAGTAATAAATGCAATTAAATGAAGAAGGAAACCCAGGAAGTGGATTGCACTCGAAACGAAATGAAGTTTTTCATTTTTGTTATCTGACAAGCATTTTCACAGAATCCATGACACGGGAAGGGAACTCTGGACATTGTATAGTCCGATGTTATAGTCAGCTAAACCTCAATGCAACTAAAGCAAGTTTCTCAGAAGTGTGTCTTGTTGGGTTTTGATTATCTGCAGGAATGGAGACTCTACAACCTCTCTGCACTATCTGTTCCAGAATCTGACCACTCTCACAATTAAAAGTGTTTTCTTGTGTCTTCAGGCTGTAGCACAAAGAAACATCTTGATTTTGCTTTGTCATCTCCTATGGCTTTGTTAGTTGAATACTGGTTCTAAAAAACAGTGAGCAATCATTTCACACCATGCTACTAATATGGTAGAAAATCCCCAACCATATTTCCCCAAGTCATCTCCTTTCCAGAGCTCTTTTACCAAGACTAGTCAACTGCTTCTGTTCAGTTTTGTCCTCTGCACTTTTCTCACTTCTGACATATACTATATACACTACTCAAGCCACGAGAAATAATGAAAGTGGAATAATTTGTTCTAAATGCATTCATTATTACTATAGCTTAATATGTCTTTTTATGCTTTGAAATACTGATCTGAAAACCTCATCATCTACCAAAACCCATGGTATAAATTACAATAAACAGACATTGACGTGTAAAACAATGTGTGTTCAAGACCAAGATGGATGAACCTTTGATCAACCTGGTCTAGTGGGAGATGTCCCTGCCCATGCCGAAGGATTGGAACTAGATGATCTTTGAGATCCCTTCCAACCCAAACCACTCTATGAGTTGATAATCTTGTGATGCCCAATAGTAATGGATTGAAGACATGAAAATATTTGTGGTAGTAGAAACAATTATATTTGCACATCTGGACATACATACATGTACATATCACATAGCCATATATATGTACTCAATCTAAATTCAATATGATGTTAAAACCTCTTGTCTCATCACTGTCCTACCATTTCAACTGCTAAGGAAGAGACAAACAGTCCTCACAGTCCCACAGTCCTCAAATTCTGTGTTTGTCTTTATACATGACAATGGGTCAGCAGAGAAACCTATTTCACACCCTCTCCCTCTCTGAATTTTTATATTTTTCTCTGTAAATTGTGATGAAAATGATTAATATCTAAGAGAAAAAGAAGCAATTAGATCGAAACTGAGTGTCAAAGTGAAGAGGCAATATATTCATATATTTTTCAGCTAAAGAAAATAGCCTTGATCCCTTAAAGAACTGTAGCATTATATTTCTGAGATCTCTTCTTAAGGCAAGCATGCCCGAGGTCCTTTGTTAATTATTTTGCTGGTTCAGAAAGCCTGAGGAATGCATGGGTACTCCTTACTCATTCATCTCTAATTATTAGATTCAGAGTTGGATGCCAACTAATTCTGCCTATGTACAAATTCCTCCAAACAGATTTTGAGCTCTAACGCTGTATAAAAAATGACAAGAAACACATAAATAAACTGTCAACTATATGCAAATCAACAGCCCAAGGGAGTAAGAAGAACAAACTGATAACACCACAACATGAAGAACAAGTTTTCACTGAGCAGCCAAAGTGGAATTCTGCAAATAAATTGATGAATGCCCTAAGAAAGTCAGAAATCAGTGAAGCAGACTACAGTGTGCTGCATAATGTTATACTTACCCTTAAACTTTGAGATCCAGTTGCCAAAGCTACATTCAAATGAAAAGGACTTACACAATACAAAGGGGATGGCTTGCTGTGGGGAGATGCTCCACGTACCAACTGAGAACAGCTGTACAAGTCATCATTTTAAGTAAAGCAGCAAGGAGGCTACCTTGTCATTAGAGATAAGATATTTCTGTGAAGTTCCATATATGCATTTGCAATCTCTACTAGCTTAGCAGGCACCTCTTTCTTCCAGAGGCTAAATACTTGTTTAAAACAAACAAACAGAGAAAAGACATACATTAGCAAAGATTCTACTTCTGGTCCAGGGAAAAAGATTAGCTCTTGGAGAGATCAATTCATTCCATCTAGGAGCTGGATCACCCTCTAGAGAGCCTCTCAGGGACTTCAGGAGATACTAACTGTGACCATTCAGATTGGTTTGTCTGCCTCAGTGATTAAAATTAATAGACCTGCATCCAGAATGTAGGCTATAATTTCAAGATAACATCTACACTCATTTATTTCTTCAGGATGAACAAAGACATTTCTTTACTTTCTCACAGAGAAGACTAATGACATGCTTAAGATTTCTTTAGAATGATAATCAGGAACTATACTTATGTCTATCAACAAGAGGAAAAGCTTTTGAGAATGAGGTACAGTACTGATACTACTGCTTAATGGGAGCTGTAGTTGTAGAATTAAGGAGATAACAGAAGTATATGTGAACAACAAGGGATTTTTTTTCTGTTTCACAATAAAACTGAAGGATCTACTTAAAGATGTCACTGTACATTGCAAGGGGCTTGCAGCAGATGACCTTTAAAGGTCCCTTCCAACCCAGACTCTTTTATGGTCCTATGATTCTATTATTCCACTTGATGAAGTACAATTATATTAAATAACTATTAAATTTGGTCTTAAAGTCTTTAGCAAAATTTAGAAAACACTGTTTCTCAGCTTGTAATTTTTTGCTTGTTTGTTTGTTTATGGAAAAAACAATTAAAACCAGCTTCCTATGGTAGCCTGAATGTCAGAACATCACATTTTCATATTCCTTTAGGAACTGACTAAGCTCTGTCCTGCAATTTGTGTGGCAATTTAAATCTTGCTGGGAAAACAAAACAAAACAACAACAAAGCACACACACACACAAACCCCAAAATGCCAAAAGGGAAAAAAAAGAACAAAAAAACAAACAAAAAAAGGACCAACAGACCAAAAAAACCAACCAACCCAACCAACCAAACCAAACCAAAATAATGCAAAAAACAAAACACCAAAACCCAAAACAAAACACAAAGAAAAAAAAAAAAGTTAAATATTTTTAGGTTCAAATTATCTCCTGGAAAGTGGAAAGCAAACCAATGGGACCAAAAGCCTCTAGGCATGGCATCCACATCTTTGTGTTTATTAGCACTTGATAAACTACGAATAAAACAATGGGAAACAGTGGGATAAGGATAATCAGTGAAATAAGAAGTATGAACCATGCACTTTTCTCTCTTCATGAATGCACAGGGTTGATTTCACCTAAAATATGTCAAGTAGCAGTTGGATATAACTTTCATCATAAAGCTTTCAAAAAGTAAAAAATGTCAGTTTCTGCTAAATGGAAAAATAACTAGTTTGTATATAAATACGAATACATGTATGCATACAGAAATTTACGAGGAGAACGATATTTTCTAGCAGCTCTACTTTGACTAACTTTATGGAAAGTTGATGTATATTGGTGTAGTTACACTGATTTATGTCTTATAAGAACCTGTTCTTGTGTTCTACTCCATTCTATTCTAACACATGCTTAGAAAACATGTACAAATCAACATTTACTTTCTTCACAAATATTCATCCATGGGAAAAAAAGCTATCACCTGTCAAGATCAGATTTTTTATCACAGATTTTCAGAGTATGAAAATAACTATGTAACTTAATGTGTTTTTCTTACACAGAATCAGAAGCCAGAGAACAATTTTATCATCTGTCTGAGTGAAGAAAATCTCTTCTCCCCTGGACCATGACCTCAGAGCAGGGACCATTGTAGAGTTTTCTTTGATGAGTGAGGCTCCAAATGAGACATGCTTGAGGCTGTGTTGATGAGGTTAGCACTCTGTAAGGTAGTTATGGGACTTTTTGTATGTAGTAGAGGGCAAAGAAAAATTAAATGTAATGTTGTTGTGGTTCATTCATTTATATATGTTTTCACAGACTCAGAAAGAATTTTCAAGAAAAGGATAACCCTTGTGTCTGAAGAAATGAAACACTGGAAACAGTCAAGGCAGCGAACTAGAAACAACTTTTAACAGCACTGTTACGAACTGAAACAGAAAATACGTTGTTTGTATTTTTTTTGTAAAAATTTTTGAGAGTTCTCATTTGTTTCTCCAGATATCTTAGCAGCTAGTTTCAAACAAGTCACATCTTCTCATTATGTCATTTTCAAAGTACTTTGAGATCCTTAAATGAAAACTGGATCATTAGACTTCCATGCTTTTTTTTTTTTTTTGCTTTTTTCCTTTCTAGTACTTCTGATTTTCCATCATTCAGGGAATCAGAGGTTATTTTTCTCTATACATTAATCTAATTCCACTAGGACCATTTAATTCTGTCTGAAGATTAATTTTGTAATAAAAACTTGTTGGTTGAATAAAAATATTTTTAGCACAAACGCCTTAGCAAAAATATGGGGGAACATTTCTGTTTTGAGATATATGTATATATGCGTATATATATGCTCATACTCATGCATACATAAGTAAATGTATTATAAATAAATAAAATATATTTTATACATATTTTAAGATTATTTGCATTGTTTACAGACACTCAGAAATCTTTCTAGGAATATGGAATATTTTGCATTAAATTTCTCTTTGGCTGATAGGCCATAATAAATAAAAAATAGTAACAAAGTAAAATGAGAACCTTCTGTGGTTTACATGGAGATATTAAAAAAAAAGCTCTAATAGGTACCTTTTTTGTTTAAAGACCTAAATATATCGATTGCCTAAAAGTCTGAAGGTTTGTTACCTTCATAATTCCAACTAATTTTTTCCTACATTTAAATCAAGTTTTTGGAAACCCAAAATCCATCTCTTTCATGTTAACTTTCTTCTTTGACTTGGGCTTCAATAAATTAAAGTTGTAAATGTGGAAAATAAACAGAAAAGAAAAATCTTAGCACGGCATATCCAAGTATAGACAGTAGTAACATGAAAGAAAGTATCAGGTATTATACCTAATGCTGGAGCATTCAGCATTACTTGAGTCAAACTTGTAGCTTCAAGCCTTTTGGCTTCATGACTTAATGAGCTTCAGAAACAATGTTACCAATAAACCTAAATTGTCAATTGGTACCTTGGGATTCCCATCACATAAATCAGGGTGGATTGTCACCTACAAGTTCTCTGTGGGGTTCAGGATATTTGGAGGAATTTGGTGCTAGAACAACACAGTATGGAGCTGCATTGACTTTGCTTTTTCATAACATGCCCCAGAGTGTGACATCCTGATTAATACATCTCTGTCCCCATCTCCCCCAATGCAGAGTTCCCATTTTTGAAGGAATTACCTGTTAAAACTTTACTTGGATTGCATTTAGGGCTGTGATATACCTGTAAACCAAATACAGCATAAACAGGGCACAGAAAGGAAAAATCTGCAATATTTTCAACAATGGCTGCAGATGAACAAGCATCTCAAAGTACAGATTAATGCAGTGATATCTTCTGTAACCACCATATTAAAAACATTGAATCTGAAGTTCCTCCTCTCATTTAAATAGCATAATTTTCTATGCAGGCGCTCTTTCAGTGGATGTAATCTTATGTATACATTGACTCCTGTATTTTTTTAACCAGAGTATGGTTTTAAATGCTATTGTCTGCCTTCATTTCAGAAATACAGTAACTATAAAATATCAAGTTGGACATAGTTATGAAAATTTATTTGGTTGAGAAACATTTGTGTTTCCTTGTGCTGTGTGTGACAGAGACTCACTAAGTTCAGCCCTACAGTTCACATTGCTCTTTGTTTCAGATCAGCAAAATCAGAAAATAAGAAACCTGCCAACATAAATAAGAGAAACTCCGCTTTTGAATAGTCATTGTCCTTGCTACTTTAATTGTACTTTCCTTCTCCTTCTGTCTTCAGTTTCTTTTCTTATTTGTTTACCTGTGGTTTCCACCAGTTTAGCAAGGCCATGACATGTGGCTTACAGCAGAACTGGAAATTAAAGACTCAGACATTGAAGAATCAGAGTGAATAAAATACCCAGACAGAGTAAAAGACATTTTTTTCGTACTGTTTCTTTTCAGAGTATTCTTTAATTTTGCTCTCACTGGCTTTACACAGTATGCAGATAAACTTAGCTGCTTTCTCCTTCCTGTGAAAGGAAATACGGAGAAAGGTGTCTAATCTTGTGTAAGAAGCAGAAAACTTTTGCAGAAGGTGACATAGGGCTTGTTCAGGGGAAAAATGCATAAAAACTCTTCAAAAAGTAAAAGCTGAGGAAGTGAACAGCAATCAGTTTTTAAAGCAAAACAGTAACCTTATGTATTGCAATAAAAATGCTTTTTCCATTCAAGACCAGTTCAGCTCTTCATCAGTTCAGACAAAGTGAATTTCAGCATTTAAAGACATCAGTCATATTCAGGAAAATGGACTCAGGCTACTGCCCTAGTTTCTTTCTAATCTACAAAGTCCATCATCTCAGGTCTCTTGATATTTTCATCAGTCTCATCCTAGAACAGCTGTGTCTAGGTAAAAATGAGAAACAAGGTTACCAATGGGTAACAGGAACAAGGTATGTTCTATGAAGAGAACTGAGAAAGATAAAGGTGAAAGGGAGTATGTAGAGCCATTAAAACAGCAATCAAGCAGAGGAATTTTACATTGGTGTTCCGGACCCCATCTTGACTTTTGAAAAGCAGTGGTTAAACTTTTCTGGATGGTTAAACAAGATATCAAGATATACTTGTCCCTCTTCCTAAGTTTAAATTTTTCATATTAAAATTTATTTTATAAAGCAGGTTAAACAGAATACTTTGGTATCTTGCAATGAGAAAGGAAAATTGCAAACTTCAAGCATTGCTCTAGAGTTCAATTAAAGAATTTCTGCAGTTCCTTAAATTATGGTTATTGTATCTGCCTTATAGCATTACACATTTCTTATCACTATTCAATTCATAAATACATTTTTTCCCTCTCTTTCCTTATAACCTTAGATTCATGAATTCTTTAGATAGTTAACTTTTTTGTATAGTAATTCAATACAAGTTGCTTATCACCATAATACAAGAGACCCCTCATCTGAAAATTAATTTGAAGGAGATTGTCAGTCTCTCTTTCGCTGTTCACCTGTTTGTAAATGATAAAGCAAATAAACAGCTCTCAAAGTACCTGTGTCTAGCACTTCATTCTCTTGAAACATTTTATGCATCTGAGCACAGTATTGCACATCTATGATTATGAACCATTTTAATCTAATGTATTCTTCCCACTGTGAAATTTGGTTGTTCTTCCCTATTTTATGCACAGTTTGTTTTGCATGGAGAAGAGAGCATATGCTGTGCTGCATCCTGTCTGACTCAGAGTTATAAAATACCAGTGTGCACTAAATCACAGAAGAAGTTTTAGAGATCCATCGTCTGTGTCCTGTTGCAAATTATTAAAGTCTCATCTACTTTAGCACAGGTTCTCTCATATTGACTGACTAGGAGGGACTGAGCACATGAACACTGCAGGAGTCCATGTGAGAGTTTTCCTGGTCTCTCATATTAGGATGAAGATAAATGTTGGCCAAGAAAAAAGCAAACATATATATTAAGCATAGCTTTTTTGATCTCAAAGGCAGAAGACAAAACTTGGCAGTGAATAATGTTGATTAGTTGTATGAAAAGGAACTTCTCAATAAAATTGCCTGTCTGCAAATATAGGCTATGTTATTGTAGGTGAGTGCTAAGCAAATTGGGAATCAATGAAAGTATTTTTGAAGTAATCAATTGTCTGAAAATTTGTATCAGAAAAGAAGTTATTTACTCTCTGTCACTCCTGTTCTATTTTAAGACGGTTGCCCAATGACTTAGTGTGAGTTAGAGGACAAGGTTTTCTATAAAGCATGCATAGCATATAATAACAATCTAGAAAAATAACAGGATTGCAACTATTTGAATTAATTAAAAGAAGAATCCTATATAGAAAAGAAATCAAAGGACCAGGGGTCAAGATTTGTGGTAGCAATTTACTGGTGACAGCAACTAAAATTTAAACTTTCCTAAAGTATGCAGGCAGATCAGTAGATCCTGTCCTGAGGTTTAGGAAAGTAAAGAAAGAAATTACTGAACTTGGAAAACTGCTGTCTGAAACATCTGACAAATACTACAGGTAATGACAGGAGGGATGGATGAACTCCACAGATGGTTACAATGGAATTTTGTGAGAAATGAAAAAACTTCAAATAATTTAAGAGAAATTTTGGGAATGTTTTGGGGACTAGTCTGGCAAGGTCAGCAAGGAGAACATAGCCAACCAACAGCACCTTGGTGACCTATGCAATAATGTTAGAAATATCAGATTTGGGTATTGAGGTAGCCAAAGTGTGTCTTTTTGGTGAAAGTTCATTAGGGACAGGTTATTTGTGTGGGCAGTGACAAGGATGGAGGATGTGAGGGATCAAGGTGTATCAGGGAAAAAGAAACACAGAGAAAGGAGAAGGAGCATGTAAACATGTGGTTGGTCAATATGTTTGCCTCTTCAAGCTCTGCACCTGATCATTGCACTCTGTTTTACCTTCTTAATTAACTCTATTCCTATCTATTTTCTGTGTGAATATAGTCTCTTATTTGTGTGTGTATGTGTGTGTGTGTACAAACATTGAGCTGTGCTAGGCAGCTAGTAGGAAAATCAGATTCTAGAAAGCCCAAGGTGAGAGCCAAATCTGAATGAGGGGTCCCAGGAACAAGGCATGGAGTTTTGATGTAGTCATATTTGGGTCAGAGCCTTGAATGTCAAGGTTATCAGTGAACTTCAAGTCTAGTTAACCAGAAAAGAGGAATAGAACTGGACCACTTTTGTTACTCAGGATTTATAAAGGTATCTGTTATGTGTGTATTTCCATTGTATATGTATGTATTTACACCTCTGTAACACAGATTCCCTTTTGCCTGCACCTAGGAGTGGGGCTAAGGAAAAGATTTGCATCTATCAGACTGAGACAGGATTAAGTACTTGGATTTTTAAGTACCATAGAACTGACGTTCTTTAAAAAAATTAAAAGTATGAAAAATTTACTTACTGTTCCAGGTAATAATTTGCAGGGGTCTGATAATGGATAAATGGTTGTACAATATTTATATAATCAACTATGTTCTTCAGAAGAAAATAAAATGATCATGAGCTACATGTAAATGCACCCATATCACAGAAAAGAAACATAACATTAAAAAACCACACAACTTATAAAAATCTGCAAATTTCATCCTAAATTTTATTTTTTTGTAATAAATGAATTTATAAGCACAGGTGCCAAGGATTTAATTCTTGGGAAGAGCAGACAGAATAAGCTGAGTTGAATGAAAAATAAAATTTTACCTTTCTTGTGCTAGTGTTATATAAATATCCTGTGAGAGCTGAAAATTCTGTGTTCAAGAAATAGACTGAGGTGTCTAATCATGCTATTTAAGATTGTCTACAAATATGTAATGATTGACCATATGAATACAGATGAAAAATTGTGAGAGTGGTGGTGAAAGGGGTTTTTTTTTGCCTTATAATTCAGTGAACTTTAAAATCCTTCTGTATAATAAAATCACTCTGAAGATGTTATGTTTACTGGATCTTTGAAAGAAGCATATTTACAAGTCTTTGCAAGCTGATGTTTTTTCTTTTCAGAATTAAAATTCATGTTGAATAAAGAAAATTGTTGTTTGCTTTTTTTTTTGTTTCGTTTTGGTTTGGTTTTTTTCCTTTGTTGTTTTGGGGTTTTTTGTTGTTTGGGGTTTTTTTGGGTTTTTTTGTTTGTTTGTTTGTTTGTTTTAATAGCACATATTTTAGACAACGCTACCCAGATTGTCCAGAAAGGAAAGTTCCTGTTGATTACAGGAAATTATGTTAAAATCTCTGTTGCTGCTTTTTGTTAGACTCCTATATCAACAAACTTGGGCAGTCAGAGAACACAGGTTCTTATGGATTTGTAACTAGTTGTAACTTTCCTGCTTTTTCTGCTTTTGAGGTTTGATAGGGATGTTGGATTTTGGCTGACACGGACATGTTTCCCCAAACAGATTTTTTAAAATGGAGTTACATCCTCAGAGGTATCAACTGGCTGCATTTGTTTTGATATTCATGAAGGTCTTGTAATTCTAGTCTGTTTTTCTAACAATAATAAAGTTTGGTAAGTTTTAAATTTTAATACAATGTTGAGAAACCTTTATGCAATTGATTTTTCCCTATCTCAAAACTTTTTGAACCTCTATAATATATGTATTAAAATTATCCCCTTCTGTAAATGTTTAAGTTATTCTATGCTTGTTGTATTATTTATTAAATATGTTCCCCTTTTTTATTACTCTATTACATTCTTCTTAAGATATTATTGAGAATGTCTACAGGGTATATCTGTCTTTCTCTCTATAAAGAAACAAAGGCACAGACTTACAAATATGAACTAAAGGGATTTCACCCCTTCTGTGTTAGCATTGCTTCCACCACAGCTGGTGCAATTTAGTTTTTCAATTTTCTCCCTTTGGAGCAGGACTGCAACATTCCTAGATCATACTCATGTCTTTGTCTCTTTAATTTATTTAACAATTGTGTACTATTCAAAAAGTATCATCATGCCAATTAGTAACAGATACATATGGAAGATAACATTCTATATCTATAAGCTAACAATAAACTAACCACAGAGGTCTGTGGTTTGAATTTGATTATCCAAAGCTACTTGCTTACTGCTACCCCCATAAATAATAACTATTCCTACACTATTGAGGTATACCATGGAGGGTTATTTATTTGTTTTGTTTTGGGGTTTGTTTTTTTTTTAAGTCTCTGGAATTGAAATAATGCATGCTTCTTATTTCAAACAAATTATTGGATTATCGCATAAAATATCTAATAGAGTACAGAAAATAAAACACAAAAGAACAATGCACAGGTATTCAATAGCACAAGGAGTGAATAAAAGCATGTTGCCTGATTTTGGATTCACCAATGAATTATGACTTATGCCATGTTCAGCTAAGTAATTGATCAATGAATACTACTGAGTAAATAAACAGAAAATGCTGTGTGAGCTGATGGGGAAGAAAATGCCTGAAGAAAAGTCCATTCTTTAGTTTTAAAAACCTACCAGAAACTGCTGCTTTACTGATCTATGCTCGTGCATCTCTGAAATTCTGTCTGGGCAAAGCAATTTTGATGTCTGTGTTGCCATAAATAAAGATTGGGGGTTTTGCACTGCTATTTGTTTTCCTCCTCTGTACCTTTTGAAATGGTTAAAGGACATAACTGTGATGGGAATATGATCTAATGTTTAGTTGACCAGAAAATAAGGTGCCTCCCGTTTCCCTGTGCAACATAACAGGATTTGGAAAGTACAAATTCATATATCAGCTTTTTATATCGTTTCCTCCCATGTCTGTATACAGAAATCAATAAGATTTTTTTTTTTTAAGGGCTAGACTTGCAATAATAATTGTCGCCCCACCTGGACCAAATAATAAAAGCTTGTACATACATTTTTGGGTTCTTTATCCTGCACATATATCCAGCTTCCTGATATCACACCTGTTTCACAGTTCAGCCCGTGTTAGGTTTTTGTAAAGGATAGAGGCTTCTACTTTTTCATTCACAAAAGCAGATATCTTTTCCCTGCTCACAAGCAACTAGCTTTGTACAGAGAGAGGCTGAAGAAACCTATAGGAAATACTTTAAAAATTACCTATTGATATTATAATTGAAAGATTCATATATTGGCGTACAAGTTTTAAATCTCAAAAGAAGGTGTGATTAATATGTCACAATGGTATGTTGAATCACAACAAATGTAAATGAAAACGTTAAGTCAGCTATTCAGACTGGTATTAAAACAAGAAGATGCCTTTACCTCTTGAGTAAGCAAAGTGTCTTTTTGTTTGCCAATGCATAGACCACATGCAAGTTTGGAGTGGAGCACAGTTCTGTGCATACTTAATCACAGACTGTAAACAGAGGTCAAGTTGAGAGACAATGTAGGAATTCAAGATGCATTTCTCCATGTGTCATATTCAAGCACCGATTTCTTGTCATGAGGTGCCAGAAGCTATTGTGCATTTACTGATTTGTTTGGTGCATTTCTAGAACTGGATTATGTAGATTAACCGCAATATAGCTGTGGGTAATAGTTCAGGGAAATAAAGATATTATAAACCTACTTTTAAAGTCCTAGCTCTGGAGGCTGAAAGATACAGGCAGGGAAAGATAGTATCCGTGTGATATTCAAATTGCTGCAAAATTCTAGATTTAATTTGCAACCTCCATACTACAAGACACTAGTAATCTTTCCCCTATAATATAGAAACAAATATATGGACAACTTTTGCCTCAAAGATTGGTAGAATTCTATTAATTTTCAATGATAAATTAAATTAAAAGAGTGTATTAATTTCTGCAGTTTAATTTATTTATACTATCCTACCTGTTCCATGAGCAGATAAATGTAGGTTTATAAATATTTCACTTGTTAGAATACAAGTCTAGCTTCATTTGCAACTCTTTTTGTGTCACTGTCCTACTTTTTGCATAGTTTGCTTGACAAAAAACTTCTATGCCTTACCTACCTGAATTTTATAACTAAAACCTTTGGGACTAATTAAGATTTTTATAGTAAAATAATGAGAGAGATTTTCTGTCTCTCTATTTTTTTCCTTAGTTTTGTGCCTTGGGTTATTCTCGAGGCCGCCATAGTCAGATTCAATTTATAGAAGCATATTTGTTGCTCATCTGCATTAATAGAGCATAGTATAATGACAACAACAACAACAGAAGCAAAGATCTTGACAAGTTCTAATATTTTCTCTTAAGCTAAATAATTCCCCAGCTTCTTTCTGTGTAAGACTCATAAAACAAATCATGTGCTAATTAATGTAGGAAAAATCCGATTGTTCTGAAAATATTTGAAATTAACTGAATGATGCTTTTTTTTAGTAGGTAAATTTAATCTAGCAAGAAAAAGCTGGTAGAACAGGCTAGACCAATGTGCAAAACTCTGCTTTATCTGCCATAATTATTCATGAAGCCATCAGCCAGGCAGGCTATATCTGGTTATAATTCTTGCACATGTCACTGTAGGGAACTTCCAGCTTTTATCCTTCAAGATGCTGACAAGGGCAGAAGAAGGTACAACCCCAGTGCCAGCAAGAAGCTTCAAGGCTCTTTGTTACCTGAGGAAATTCCTGAGTTAGCCCCTCATTCCCCAAAACAAATCACTAGCAAAGTTCAGGACCAAAAGGTTAGAGTCACCATAGACATCATTCAGAAAGCCATCTGACAGAACAAGGAGGAAAAGTCAATGATTTCAAGTCACTATTCTGGGAGAAGTTTTATCTGTAATATAATAGCTGTCACATCCATTTGGGAAGTGCCAGGTCCAGACTCAAGTTTCTCTGCTGTATGCTTGGACTAAAATCTAGATTTCACAGATTGCATGAAGGATGGGCTGGATTTACCAGGAAATAAAATGACCCAAGACCCACTCTCTGGCTCTACAGATGAGAGCCTGTTGTCCATGCAAGTTGTCTTTCTACCTGTGAAGTGATGCAAGCTCATGCAGGCTGCCTTTGACAAGAGTCTCATGGAGGTGCCACCCAAGCCTGGACTCTGGAAGAGCTCTTGAAGATATTGGCCAGGATTTCACAACAGCATGTACTAGCAACCAAGCAAATAGGGATGACTACAGGAATGCACCTTCCTGTCCTTTAATTTACATGTGGAAATAAGGCTGATGATGGATAATGGAAGCACCAACAGCTGAGTGCCTGACCCACTGTTTTTGAGCTAGAAAGTAAGCAGAAACCTTTCAGTGCTGGCTTTGCTCACCTCAATATTTCCAGTCTGTTGATTGCCACAGCCACATGAGGACCATACTGGTGTCTGGTTTGTGTGGAGCCCATCTGCTATAACCTGGGCTCACCTTTCTATCAGCAAAACTACAATCCCAATGAATAGTCACTGAACTGAGGGGTACTCTTAGTTTCAATTTGTATTAATTGTTTGTTTGCTCATGGCTTGGATGGGTGTATGCTCCCTTGGATAAAAAATCTGTCTGTCTGGACAAGCTCAGAGATTTGTGGTGAATGGAGTTAAATCTAGTTGGAAGTTAGTCACAAGTGGTGCTCCTTAGGGCTCAGTGTTAGGCATAGTTCTGTTTAATATTTTCATTAGTGTTTGGGATGGTGTTTAAGTGCAGTCTTAGGAAGTTTGCAGATGACACCAGGCTGGGTTGGAGTGTTGAACTGCTTGAGGCTGAAGGCTTCCAGTGAATTAAAAGGATTCAAGTGATCCATAATAATTCAATTTATTTAAACCTCACAAATGTAAGATAAAACCGTTTATCTCAAGACATTTTTACTACAGACTAGGCTAAGGTGCATTACTTCATGATTTGAGAACAGGCGTCTGAGAATTTACAGCATCTAAATTAATGCTTAGTGATTTGATAAAATACAAGAATTGATAGACTTAAGTCCTCCTTTAAAACAACATCCTTCCACACCCTGGCTACAGCTGTGCAATCCTTTTTACAAGTGTAGGTGCTCACATTTTCCAAGGGCAACTGTAACTCTCAGAATTAGTGCCACTGGCACAGGCTGGTGAATATCCCACTACATTATTCTCTGAATTCAGGGTAAGTGCTTTGTCTGTTCACTAGCCTCCAGCAATCTGCCTATCTATCCTTTTGTTATTTTACATTTCTTTTACAGATCCCTGCATGATGATGTCATTTTCTGTGCTGCCTAAGGATTGATCTGGGCTGTATGGCTCTGTCCCTTGTACTCCCTCCCACAGGATCTGCTGCGCTCATCACGCTCAATTGTGTGATCCTGTTGTGATACAGACAAATGCTCAGTGGGGAATAAACTGAGACCAACAGAGACATTTGCAGTTAAAGTCAAACTTCCAGAGGTGCAAAGTTAGATCCTTACTGTGCAATCAAACCCCCAGCAGGCGTCTGCTGCTAATTATGACATTTTTCAGCACGATGCTTGCAGACAGGTCACTGGAAATATATGTATTTCAGATCATTGTAATAGAAGTAATCTAGTATGCACAAAAGGGTTTGTCTTCTTAGCCCTTCTGAGTTTCAGTTAAAAAGGTGATTTAACATTTTATAGTAAAACTCTTTATAAAGCAGGAAATGTAAAACTCAGACATATTCTCAAATGATTAATGCAATATACAGTAACGGCAAGGCTTGGGTCTTAAATGCTTTCTCCAGTCCATTGAAGCACTTGCAGAAATAATCTCACTGACTTCAGAGCTCTTGCTTATGTGTTTGAAGTGTATCACATTATCAAGTGTACTCTTGGATCAAGGCTTTGAATGTTTTAATTCATAAATATATTTATTTAGAGGAAATACACCTTTATACACCTTAACATAAAGATAAAAAATAAAAGACATTTCAGGATAAAATCCATATAATTTTTTCCTTTGTTTAAGTTTCCTAGTAAGGGAATAAATCTATAATAGATGGGTTTTTTTTCCACTCTATAGGATGGAGAAAAGTCAGTACATTTGGAAATTCCCAGAAAGAGAAATGATTTTCTTAAGTAAGCTACATAGACTTGAACAGAATTGATCCTTTTAGGTTTTCAAAACACCTTCTACTGATTAAAGAGGATCAGGCTAGGAAAAAGGTTATAAAAAAGGGAGGTGAGGGTTATTTAAATTAAAAAGAGAGCTGTAGAAGAAAACAGTTATTGTTTTATGTGATACAAAAGAATAATTACAAAAGTAGGAATAAGTGATAAGGAAGTTTGATTTCTCTCTTCTTTTTTTCCATTCCTAAATTTTTTTCTATAAATTTTGAGTAACATTAGCAAAATATTGGATTTGAGTTCTGCTGTGTGAAGGAAATGCATAAGTTTATAGGAATTATGTTTTCTCTTCCCTAAGATCCACATTCCCTCTATTTCTGGGGACTGTGTGGCTGTAAAATTCTCATGCTGCACCTCTGAGAGAGGAATAAAAACTGCCTCAACCTGTGAAACCAGGCCATGGAAGAGCATGGGGTTACAAGTCAAGAGAACCATTTTTCATTATATAGTGAAGTAATTATACTAATATAAAATAAACCATTAAACAAAAATAATTCTGTTTTTTAGGCTTTTTTTCCTCAGTTAGAATGTCTAGTTGTTGGTTGTTTTTTGTTTGTTTTTTTGTCTGGTTGTTTCCAGGCCTGACCTAAATCAGAAAATACAAGAATTACATTGAGAAAGCATTTTAAAATTTCAGGCCTAATTGTGTGAAAAGAGAGTTCCTGACACTGCATTTCCCTTGTGTTGATGGCCAATTTCTCTGAAAACAATGATTAGCCAGTTACAGAAGTTGGCTCATATAACTTCAGTCACAGTCCTGTAGCCTGAAAGGCTGAATAATCACTGGCTGGTGAAAGGCCCGATATACCCATTGTTATTTTGTATATTAAGGAGTTTTTCTTCTTATCTCTTTTTAATACATATTAAATAAACAACACAGCAGCATCTACCAGGGAGGTACTTTAGCACAACTGGAGTTTGCTTCTTTATCTGGCTAAATAGAAGTTGTATGTAATACTTTTTAAAATACTTCAGTGATTTAGAAATGTACATGTCATTTTTACGAGTGAAGAACATTTGCAGCTATGTGAAATGGTGTACTTAACTTATTTTCAGTGCTGGTAAATATATAGCCTTGGAGAACATCTTTGAAACTTCCGCATTATGTAGGAAGATGGAATATTTTTAACCCAGATCTTCAAGGCAAATTCCATGACCAGGATATATTCATGTAGACTACTGTTTCTAAGGACATGATTTTGCCAGCAGGTATACTCACTGATAAAGTAGTACACTTTATATTTTTCTTGAAACACTTGTTTTGGGGTGTGTTGGGATACACAATATATTAAAAAATAAAAAATATTTTGCATCTGCATTGATAGGCTGTCTTCAATAGTGCAAGGATTTAAAAATCTTTAAATAGTAATTAAAGAAATGAGCAATTGGAAAATATGATAAAATATTACAAAAGTTCATGAAGATAGATGGTGTCATAGTAATTTGATATCTTTCTGTGATAAGATAACCAATTTTCTAGTTAAAGGACATGGAGTAGTCTGATCTGTCTGAGTTTCAGTAATCATTTGATATGGTGTTAGACAGAAAATTACTAGTTAAAGTGAATAACATAGGGATTGGAACTAAAAGTGTAATATGAATTAAAGACTGGACAGCAGAGGCAAGAATGGTTATTATTGCACATTTTAAAATGGGGAACGGTTACTTGCAGAGTCTTCAAAGATAGATCTTGGGTTTAATTTCATTAAATACTTCAATTATGGAACTTGTGTGAAATAGGTATGAACTAATGAAATTTGTAGTTGAAATAATGTTGAGAGCATCATATTTGTAGTTGGGATGAAAATATACACAAGCAACTGAATGATCTTGAAGACTGGGCTTACAGAATAGAGGCAAATATACCGTATCTGTGTTCATGGTCATGCACTGTTACACTAATAACAAGATTTCCTGTGTTACTTGATGTCCAACCTTTGGCAATGAGTGAGGAGGAGAAATAATCTGCAAGTATTAATTGATCCCAAAATCAAAAATTTTGAAAACAGTAGTGTGTGACTGTGGGAAAAATTTAATAACATTGGTGTGCTCTTAATTTTCACAGGGAAATAAAATAACAAAGTTTAGTGATACCATAAAAATGTGTGGCATTATGCAAGAACTTAAAATTACATGATCTCCTAAGTAAAACTATTATGTTAGAGATGCTCTCAAAAACTTTCAAACTAAGCAGTATAATTTCACATTTAGGAGCTTTAACTTTTGGTTGAGAAAGAACAGAGACAAAAATGCTCTTAATGGCAGGAACAAACAGTACAACAGACTCAAGGTGAAATTCTATGTGGCTTTTGAATGCTAATAGTGTTGATAAAAACATAAGACATAGTATTTTCATTTTTCATGTGCATCTAAGTTATTTATTAATACTCAGAACAAAAAATAGTTCAATTAATATATGAGCACATGGAAACAGATATGCACAACCTATTGACATCTTCCAGTCAATGAAAGAACAGTAAGAAAAGATAGATACTCATTCTCCTTAAACCATCAAGCTAAAGCAATGAAGGTCCCACCTGAACAAGAGTACCATCAGCCAAAACTTATCTGTAAAAAGATTTCAGTTCAGGAGAAGATAGGCAGTTGAGGACAAACTCTTCAAGTACCAAAAAAAGGTCAAAGTGTTAACAGATGGATAGAAAGACTTAATCAATGGGTCATCAGAAACATTCTTACTTTACCCTACACTGAAAGTTCTTGTCTTCCAGCATGATGGCAGTGACTTCTTGGCCAGCAGAGCCATTTCACACAGAGAACCAGCTGATCAATATGCGTTGCATGAGCAGATACTAGACTGGAGCACAGAATGCTCTGAATATCTCACTCTGTGTTGTTGAAAAGATTAAGCAAATCCACAAGCAGAAAATTTGTATTCTGGATGATACAGACCTAATGCACTTTGGTTCTTTGTGGTCCCTGCTGTGAGATTCTAGGACCTCTCAAGATTATTCACTGAACTGCAAAATAGATCCATGCTTTTTCAAGCTGATGCAAGGCAATGAAAAACAACTATTGACTTCTGCCAACAGAAGTTATACATATCCCCTTGACAGAAATGAACCAAGCAACTTTTTTGAAAAGCATGTGGCTGTAACCAAGTACAGTAGCCCAAGGTCCAGAGGTTCAGGCTTGTATCTTAAAGTGTCAAAATCTGTCATCTAAGTGAGAATGGCTTTCTGTGAAAATTACAGCTGGTTTTAAACGTGCGGGCATCCCATTGTCAAATGGTGGACATACACAAAGATACCTAAATGCTGATAGTTACCTCATGGGTGAGAAATTGATTTAAACTCCTAGATCAAGCCGTGAACCATGAAAAACAAAACAAGGAATTTGATGTAGATAGCCCTTTCTGAATTTGCACTCTGCCAGGAGATGCCGTCCACCCAAAAGACAGGTAGTGAAGGCATCATATGGCACCTTCCAAGATGAAAGTTGTTAAATTCCTATTTGATTCACATTTTAGGGGATGTAGCTTCTGTATTTTTGTTATCTTAGCCAGGATTTGCTCTCTATTTTCTGTTAAAATTGTTACAGTTTGTAGTGACAATTGAATAATTACTAGATAAAGGCTGTGAATATCATCATCTCACTCCAGGTGAATGCCCTGATGAATTTTACTTTTTTTCCCCCCCCAGGACTAGCTTTTACAGAATTCTTCCCTTATGTATGAAACAACACCTGAAGGTTTCACCTGGCTGGGACCAGAGTTTCACTGGTTCAAGGGTAGACAGGCTGAGCTAATGGGAGAATAATTAAGTAATTAACTTATATCTAAACAGAGACCACATCTGCCTCAAGACATTCCCGAAAAATGGATGGAGGAGGGAAGAGTACACAACTAAAACATTGTATCTAATTGTTCTCTCCTTACGCCCTGCTGATTTTGGTCACTATCAGAGTAGGTAATTGTGGTGGATTGACTTATGGTCTGACGCTCTGTGGCCACTTTTTTATACTTAAGATTAAGGAGGCAGTGTGACCAAGACCATGGAGTTGTTTCACCTGGAAGAAAGGAGTCTAAGGGGAGACCTTATCAAGACCTTATCAGACTCTCTATAACTACCTGAAAGGAGATTCTAGTGAGGTGGGTCTTGATATCTTCTTTGGAGGAAAAAGCAGTAAAACAAGAAGAAATTAAGTTGTGCCAGGGGAAGTTTAGATTGGATATTAGGAAAAGTTTTTTCACTGGAAGCATTATCAGTCACTGGAACAGCCTGCCCAAGGAAGTGGTGGTGTCACCATCCCTGAAGGTATTTAAAAGATGTGTAGATTTGATGCTGAGGGGCATGGTTCAGTGATGGATTTAGCATCCTTAGGCTACTGGTTAGACTTGATGCTCTTTTACAAGGTAGGTCTTTTACAAGAAATACAATTCTATTATTCCATAAAATTATTTTCTGAGATTCAAAGTCTTGGCCTCAATCTCAATTCTTCTGGACCTTTATCTTTTCCAGATGTCTGTTTAAATGCATTGACCAGAGTGCTCAAATAACATGGCAACAAGGCCACTATAAGAACCTGAAACCAACTGAACAGAACATTGCAGAATTAAAATTGTTTTTCTAGAGCATGACCAGAAACACTGATGAAACCTACAGAGAGCTTTCATTGGAAAGGGAAAATGCAGAGGTGAAGAGGTGGGATGTGCAATTAAGACAGAGTATTCCATTCACAGTGCTCTGAAATGGTAATTTTTTTTAATGATGAAATGCTGCAAAATTTATGCTGCCCTTTTTACCTTTCTAGTGTCTAGATAATTTTGACTAAGGGCCTGGAAGGTAAACTATAATTTGTTATCTCCTAATATCTTGCATGGATAGAGTGCTTTGTTATTTTAGTTAGTTGTTTTTCACTTTTTTTTTTCCCGTTTTTTTCTTTTCACAGAAGACAAAGGAAGGATTGGCTTCTTTCCTCTAATATATTTGGAAGAAAAAGGTGTTTTTCTCAAGGTAATATACTTTAATTTCATAGTCAGATGCCAAATTAGTAACTGAATTTGGTATTTCCTTTCATGTTCGTTTATGATGGAAGTATGTTTGATATTAAATACCAAAGCTTTGTGTGAAATTTAATTTTTATCGCAATCTTTAAGCTTTGTTATACAGGATGCTTACCTTTATGAATAAATTCATGGACTACTATAGCTCACTTTCCCATATCTACAAAAGAGGAATAATAACACTTATCTATGTGACAAATGAGATAAGGGGCTTCATTTATTAAAGTTTGTAAACTGCTAGGAGATCATCATAAAAGTTGCTGTGCAAGGAGCAAAATAATAGCAGCCATACCATAAAGGAAACTAAACTTTTAATTTTGCCACAGTTCCCTGGGTAAAAAGATAACTCTTTAATGAAATTAAGGACGTGTTTGAGATTGGCAAATTTATAACAAATCCTCAGTGAATACAAACATGCAAAGTTGTTTGGCATAACTTTTTGCAATTGCATTTGTAAAAGTAATTGGGTATTACAAGACTGAATAGTAGAGAAATGCAGCTGGGAGTTCTAAGCTGTGAATCATGTATCATATTTCATTGCATAGACATGAATGTTGCTGCTATTGTGGCATGTGAATAGGTTTTCTTTCAGATGATTTATTAGCATACGTACAGTATTTGACTAGCATTATGCTTATTTATTGATACTAATAACAGCCATTTGATCACATGGTAATATGAGGAAATAATTGCAAAACAGTGATTAAAATGTGGGTTTTTTCCTAGATGAGGTAACTGTGGTATGCCAGAACATTTGTAATCAGTTTATATAAGACATGAAGCCTCAGATGGGTAATGTTGATCCTAGGATGAAGAAGGTAAAAGACTATACCTCTAAGTGATTATTAGTTTTCTCTGTATTGATAGATGGAAAGAGCTGAACTGTCTTTTTTCCTCAAAAGAAAGAGAGGCAGTTCTCATTAGACAGAAACACTCATTATCTGAGATGATTTATTATATGATTTGATTGAATAATTCTGTGCTATCCAGTAGAGAACAATAGCCCTGGAATAGCAGACTTCATCTATTCATGTTTTCACAGTTTTCTGCTGATCTTTTTCCCCAAACCTCAGAGTTAAAAGTGGAAGGAAAAAATGTAAATTGCCATGCAATAAAAGTGTACAGCTTTAGAATGTGTGTAACCTTCATTTACTTAAAAATAAGTACTGTTTTCAAGCACTGTTATACTTCAGGGTTATCTTGTATAAAAATAATAAATTAAGATCCACAAGGCCAAGAATGACCCAAAACTGTATTATTTACATGCTATCTTCAGTATATCTTATATTTCTTAAATATGATTACACATAAATATGATTACCAGCACTGATAATATTAGTGGCAGTTCTGATGTTAATAGTTATACAAATAATGCTGGTTTAGCAGGAAATCAAACCAAGCCTTAGGAATAGTTTTACATCTCAGAAGTCTGCTCTTGTCCTCAGAAGCAGGCAATGCCTTCAGGGTCTGCTGAACTGGGCCCACACTGGATTTAATGCTGGCTCTGTCTGACATAGCTTTGGGTAGCAGTAGTTTTTGTTCTGATTCGTGGGGTCAGGTGACCCATTTGCCTGGCTCAGATGCTTCTCCTGATGTGAAGTGCTGGGGTGAGGGTGATGTGGATGCTCGTCTCACTTCTTCATCAATCTTATCTCTGCCAGAAATGTAGAAGGCCTTTTTGCCCTGTTAGTCTAGACACCAGAAGCCTGAATATCTTCTTACACTTTGCCAGCATAAAATGACCTCAAAGTGTTCTTAAATTACAGTGAACCATAGATTTACTCCCTGTTTTAAGCTCTTTGTAAGGCTTGCTGCCAGGGTAGTGTCAAATGTAAATCAGAGCCAATATAAATCAGAATCCATTTAACATACCATGCAGAGTGGAAATTAGGAAGTTTAGAAACAAGTAACACTCTTTTTTTTCTCTGTTACAAGACTGTCATACCAATTTATATTCTGATCACTAATGTGTGGCATCATTCACCCCCTGTTATTAAGGAAATCTACTACATCCTCAACAACTTTTTTTCTTGTTCATAGGTTTAAATATCAGACTTTCTGGATCATGTTAATTTTGCAGAGAAAAGACATCCATTTTAATAAAATTAAAAGATTACATTAGAAGAGGAAAATAATTGGGATGATGGAAGAGAATTTTTTAACTTCTAGCCACTGTTTGTTACTATCTCTCTGACAGTGTTACTCATTTACAACAAATGCAGCCTGACTTATAGGCTCGTGTTTTACGGTATGACTTGAAGGCAGACTATGGTTTGCTCTTTAATCTTTTGTTATTAACAGCCTTGTTAATCTAGCTGGATAATTGAACAAAGAACCTAGATCTATATGACAATGAGAGAGAGGCTCTTTTTCCATGATATGTTTGGCACACATCGAAACTTAACAGTCTCATGACACCAGTTCATTGTAAGTGGGTCTAAATACAGATTTTTTTTCTATCAGATTTTTTTTCTATCAGTCACTCTAACTGGATTCCTAGAGCTAACTGCCAGGCTTTAATTCCTCTGTGGGATTCTGCAGTCCATGCCTCCTACACTTCTGGTAGGTGCCTCTGGTTCCTCACATATTTATCCTTCATCCTTCCCAGTGATTAAAAAAATTCTTCTAGAACTCAGTGGGGTTTTCCTGGAATCCTAGAATGGTAAACAAAGTAGCAAAAAAAAAAGAGAAAGTTCTTAAAAATGGGATTTTCTAACAACTGACACTCCTTTTTTGAAAGGTCATTTGAGCATGAGGTAAAGACTTTTAAAAGACAACAAAATAAGGCATTTTTATAAGTAGTTTCTTATGTCCAATTTTATCTTCGCTTTTAGTCTGACAGATCACTGTTAAAACTGGAAAGAGTTTTCTTATTTTATCTTTTTCTGGTTTTTATATGGGGGCAATTAATCTGTTTATAACAAAGAACAGTATGTCTCTCATGTCAGTTCCTGCTGTCTCGATTTGGTCGCTTATTAAAATGTCTAGCATCTCTTTTTAATTATATGCCTTTTATCTCTCATAATGATTCATCAGTTGTTCTGATGCAAGATTCCAGTAAGAAGAACTCCCCTAGGCAGTACCCTGTAATTGTTGTTTCAGGATTTGTTCCATTTAAATATGCATTCCTATCACCATGAACCATAAGTCAACTACTAGGTACAAAAATTGTCTTAAGTATATTTGAGGGAAACACAGGATAAGACAGATAGATCTGCTCCGTTACATCACATAAATCTTAGAAAAAAAAATAAAAGGTTTTGATAGGTACATATCACTTACTAACATCTGCCTTTGAAACATAAAGGGTATACTTTTTTTTACCATTTATAACGTGGTTTTATTCCTTGATAAACTTTGGCAAAAATATGCCTGTTTGATTACCTGCATTTTTTACTATTTCAGAATACGGTTGTCTTGTTTCCCTTTCAAATGAGTGTAAACGCTGCTTATTATAATATCTTTTCTTAACATATAACATCACCTTCATTGCCAGTGAGGCCCATTTATTTCAAACTGATATTTTCAACATTTTCTTACTTTCCTCTTTCTAGTACTGCTACATATAAAATTCTGTTATCATGTTTACCCGTAGTATTTTCTACTCTAGTCTTTTAATCTCCTGTCTTCTTTTGCCTTGTCTTGCTTTGCTATTAAATTCTGATTATTCAGACTCCTAAGGACCTGAGGAAATTTCAGGTCAGCTGTTGGAATACTCAACAAGTCTCTAGCACCTTCTGTTTCAGAAGTATGAAAGAGACTAAGGAACACTGATAGCAGATTGTGCATCCTCAAGACATAAATTTCTCAGTTCTTCAAAATTTGCTCTTCTGAAATCAGAGGCTGCTTCTATATTTCAGTATGTTAAATTCTTCCTTATTATGTTGAATTCAGCCTGCTTGCAAGCTGTCCTGTTATTCTCACATTCACAATCATTTCAGCTGTCACTGAAAGCAGAAACAGGCAGACTTTCCTTCACTTCATATCATCCATACTTTACATCTGAACAGTCTTTTATTTTAGCCACTACTTTGAATCAATGTTACCCTGAATTTCTTAATCAAAACAGATAGGGGAAGAGTTAAGCTATATAAATGTAAGTTCAATGAACTCAGACAGGAATCTCAAGATTCTTTCAGGTGTATTGGTGACTTCCTATCATTCATTTGGTTTAATTTTCTATTATTTGTTTCCTTTTAATTCAAATAACTTAATCACTCTTCTTTTCCATAAGTCCAGGCTGTGGCAGTGAAATGGGATAATGTATAACATGAAACAGTCCTTCAGGTTTTTTTCTTCCTCTTACAATTTTTCAAACTCAAATTAATTACATTTTCTTCCCAGCTAGCTTATGTCAGGGATAAGTGTAATTATGAACAGAGGGTCATGTCAGAATCTTATTTTCGTAACAGAGAAGCATCTACTGACCCTGCCTCTAAGTAGAAAGAGTTTTAGTTTAGGAAACATCCCAAGTGAGTCTCAGGATAGATAGTAATTTTCACTGTTTACAATGAGTCTGAGTTCTTCTTTCCTGCCTCAACTAAATCTGTGCATAGATTATTTTACTCCATAAATCACTCTTTTTTTTCCTCTCCATCTTCTGTCTCAGGAATGACGTCTGTTGGTATTACTGCTTTTTATTTACACCATTTTTTTTTGTTAGAACACATCTGTTATCTTTAATAGAAGTATCTTTATCTCTTGCAAGTAGATTCTAGATGGCAATACTTATCAAGAAGCAAGTTATTTTCAGACCACTACATCAGACCAAAATTAGTCACTGTGGGACAACACTGACTAAATGCTGCTTAGAAATTTAGTTACAATGTTAACAGTGCAAACCTTGGACCCACTCGGATGATAGTTTATTTGGAAAGACATATACTCCTTTTTGGCTCACACAGTATTGGTAATGAGGTCTGATTACCTTTTAAATGTTTATTATTCAGACAATCTAGAGTGACTCTAGCCTATGAATCCCTTGGTCTCCCCGTTTTTCTCTCCACTGTTTGAACAGTGTTTGGTTGTGTGATTTTTGTCTCTGCTCTTTAAAATTCTCTAGTGGGCAGCAAAAGAAAGTGAATAATTCCCTGCTAAATCAGTTATTTCTAAGGGATGCCAAAATAGAGAATATTGTACCTACAGAAAAGAAAGAGAGAAAATAATTATTTCTCTTGGCCTTTTTTAAAGGACAGTGTTGCAAGTGCAAACTGTATTGATAATGTGTGATTTATCTCAGGACAAATTTTATTAAGATAAGTGATTTTCATATTGCTCTTGCTTCCTTACCTCTGGACACATTAAAAGTCACAGCTGCTAGTGTTAACATCTCAGCAGTTATTATTCTGTTTTTCCTCATCTGACCAGGTTATTCAAGGGTTTATCCAGTCTCATCTTGGAAAATCTCCAAGGATGGAGGCTGCTCAACATCTCTGGGCAGGCTGTTCCAGTGCTTACTCTAGCACTCTATCACTTCTCTCCATGTCACTCCCAAAATGTGCTGCCTGCATTTCTCCCTTGTCTGAGGTTGGTATCATACATTAAGAGAATAAAAACACCTTACAAAAGTGCTAATGAGTGTGTGTAGCAGAAATCTGCATTATGTATTTAGGCTGGGATATGACCTTACAGGGGTACAAGAAAAGGCTTATCTGATCCCCAGAGTGCCATGGTCACAGCTGGAAATGAAGGCTTGAAAAATAAACTTTATGATAGCTACTAATATTACAAATTGTAGCACCATGGAATAAATCACAGGAGCCATGAAACACAACATACGGTACCCTGTTTTCAGCCAAATGATTTATTCATGAATGTTCATAACTCAAATGAATTGGCCATGAATATTCATGGTACTCCTTTGTAACTAGATATTGTAAGAAAATCTAGGCTAATTACAAAAGAGGCTCTTTGCTAGCATTTGCATAGTGACAGTGGGAACATTTTGGAGGTTGGAATTCCTTACTGGAGTCCCAGCTGTAACTACTTCATGTGATTGAATGCTACAAAGGTCAACAAAGCAAATATGTAGTAATGCTTGGATGTAGTCTGCTGGCATCTACCCATCCAATTTGTTGAATATGCACCATTAGACCAAGAATATTACACAATTTACTGCCAGTAAAATAGTAGACATTCATGCAGAGCAAGCTGCAAGCACAAGTAAGTCAAGTGGCTTTTGGGCTATGTTCCAGTAGGCACAAGAGGTCAATTTCTGCTCACAGTTACATTAGTGCAAATTCACTGATTTCAATTAAGTTACTTTGTTGTGACTAGAAGCCAAATTTGGCCTTGTCTACAGACTCGTAACTCACAAAATAGCAATTTTCTTTTCCAGTTACAGCATGGATTTACTAAGGGTAAATCTTACTTGACTAACCTGATATCCTTCTACGAAAGCATGACCAAAGGATGGAGGGAGAGTTGTGGATGCCATATACCTTGACTTCAGTAAAGCTTTCAACATGGTCTCCCAAAACATCCTCATAACTAAACTCAAGAAATGTGGGACTGATGATTGGACTGTGCAGTGGATTGATAAGTGGCACAACAACAGAGTTCAAAGTGTTGTGATCAGTGACACAGAGTCAAGTTGGAGGTTTGTGGCCAGTGGTGTTTCCCAGAGATCAGTATTGGGTCCTGTTTTATTCAGTATTGTCATCAATGATCTGGATGATGTGATGGAGTGTTCCCTGATGATACAAAGCTAGGGGGGTGTGTGTCTGATACACCAAAAGGCTGTGCTGTTATCCAATGATATCTGGACAGGCTGGAGCGCTGGTCAAAAGTCATCCTCATGAAATTCAATAAGGGCAAGTGTAGAGTCCTATACCTGGGGAAGAATAACACTAACTACCAGTACAGATTAGGGGATGTCCTGATGGAAAGGATCTCCATGGAGAAAGATCTTGGAGTCCTAGTAGACAATAAATTCTCCATGGGTCAACAATGTGCCCTTGTGGCCAAGAGGGCCAACAGAATCCTAGGATGCATCAGGAAAAATATTTCCAGCAGCTCTAGAGTGGGGTTCTCCTCCCCCTCTACTCTTCCCTGGTGAGACCACACCTAGAGTATGGTATCCAGTTTTGGGCTCCCCAGTTCAAGAGAGACAGGGATCTACTGAAGAGAGCCCAATGGAGAGCTATGAGGATGATTAAGGGTCTTGACTATCTCTTCTATGAAGAAAGGCTGAGAGAACTGGGGCTGTTTAACCTTGAGAAAAGAAGCCTGAGAGGGGATCTTATTAATATCTACATATTTTTGAGTGTGTCAAGAGGATGAGGTCAACCTCTTCAGTGGTGCACCAGTATAAGACAAGGGATAGCAGGTTTAAACTAGAACACAGGAAGTTCCACCTCAACATGAGGAAGAACTTCTTTACTGTGAGGGTGACAGAGCACTGGAACAGGCTGTCCAGAGAGGTTGTGGAGTCTCCTTCTCTGGAGACTTTAAAAACCTTCATGGATGCATTCTTGTGTGGCCTGCCCCAGGTTATCCTGCTTTGGCAGGGTGGTTTGACTAGATGATTTATAGAGGTCCCTTCCAACCCCTAACATTCTAGGATTCTAGGATTCTATGTTTCACATATTCTAAGCTCTAATATGACAATTGTGACTTGGTGTTCTGAATATCATAAACCACATAATTTTCCCCAATAATTGTTGGCACAAGACTAGATCTTCTGTATCTGATAACCTGACTTATTTTAAAGATGCAGAAGTGAGGGGAATTTCTATTAAGGCTGACATTTATGAGTCATATCTATCTATCTATTTATATGTATATATGTGTGTGATCTAGTCATCTCGGGTATAGGCCCTGCCAGAGTGTAATACACAAGACAGATTTCTAAAGCAGGGTAGGTGAATGATGACCCAACAGAGGAATGGCATGGAGCTGTTGGAGAGACTCTGTGAGAGAGCCATGAAGATGATCAGGGGGCTCGAACATCTCTCCTGTGAAGACAGAGTGAGAGAGTTGGGGTTGTTTAGACTGCTAAAGAGAAGGCTCCAGGGAGAACTTACAGAGGTCTTGCAGTGATAAGGGGCCATCATCTCAGGCCATCACTCTTTACAAGTGATAGGATAAAGGGGAATGGTTCCAACCAGAGGGTATCTTTAAGTTAGACATTAAGAAGAAATTCTTTAGTGTGAGGGAGGTAAGACACCAGCACAGGTTGCCTAGGGAAGCTGTGGATTGCCCCATCCCTGGAAGTTTCCAGGCCAGGTTGGATGGGACAATGGGAACAATTCAGTCTAGAGGGAGATATCCCTGCCCAAGGCAGGGGAGTTGGAATCAGATAATCTTTGAGATCCTTCCAACCCAAACCATTCTGTGGTTATATGAATATCTTCTATATAATAAGAAAGCCCATACGCTTGCAATACTCTACACAGATAGGTTTAATCTCATGAGGGTTTTCCCCAGAAAATTGCTCAAATATTCATTTTACTGTTAAAATGTGCTTCCGAGTTCTGATATAATTTTTAAGACTTCAGTTCTCTCACAGAGCTGATAGAAAGCCTTTTTTAATTTGAAGAGGGGAAAAAAAAAGAACGAAAAAAAAGAAAACAACAACAAAAAAGGACCTTTAAGAAGAGGAAGTAATTCCTGCAGGAAATGTTTCCACTTCTTCTGTATTTGTTAACAAATATCCTTCCTTGGTTGTTTGCTTCTGTTATGACTTTGTTCACTTTGTCCTCATGAGGTTATTATGAATTGTGATTATGTCACATTCTAGCCTTTTCTTGGATATACTGCTGATGCAGCCTTTTGAGCTTTTTATGAACAGAAATTTTTAAGAACATACATTATGTCTGCAGTTTTCTTCTGAACCTCCACAACTTTCACTTGTTAGTGAAATACGAACACTGGTGAACACTAGTGAAATAAACACTGCTTTTCCCCCTAGTGTTGTAACCAGAAGTAAATACTATTTTTCTCCATAAAATTTTACTTTTAATTATAGTGCTTTGTGCAATGTTTCAAATCACTGTGTGTGTGGACGATAGAATCTGTCATTTTCAAAGCTTTTACTTTCCAGAACATGTTCTGTAGGAAAGCTATAAGATTATGCATTTGTCTACACTTAGTTTAACGGGGATTGTTGAGAAACATAACATTATACTACTAACATGTTATTTATTCATCTTACATTTTTATGTTAGCTTTATACTTAATCACTTCTGATTTTATATTTTATTTGCCGATCACTGATAAAATATATTTAATATTATTACTCAGGTAGATGTCCTTTTAGGGCAGTTGAGTTCTAAGCTGATAGAAATTTTTTTCTTGATAGTATTTCTGAGTTATGAGCGAGTTTTAACTAATGCATTGTGTTCAAATTCTTGTGTACATATTAACAGAAAAAGAATAGAAAATGTCTTGGCAATTTGGGTCAGGTCAAATAAATTAAGTTCCTTTTCTAGTAAAAAGATTATTATATAGTTACAAGGAAGGAACAATTACAACAAGCAATTGGGTGAAAAATGTCCCCATGCCTTACCTTCTTAAATTTTTGAAGGAACAAAATGGACGTGAACTTTGGATGGTGAGGGTGCATGTTAAACCAGCACTAGAGACACTGAAAAAAAAAATGAAAAACAAAACTGAGCAGAAGATAAAAGAAGTACAATCAACATAAGCACAGCAGGAGAGTCTTTGAGTTCCTTGGATAAGAAAAAGGGTGCTCTTGTAGAGCAGCACTTTTACTCTGTGCTTGATTTATATTCTGCCCCTTCTATGGAATCAATTGCTTGAATGCTGGCAAGAGCTCTGTATTGCTCCATTAAATGTAAGACCCACTGTGCTACCGGGCACTGATTAGCATGGACAGGGACAATAAGGCCTGAAAATTCATTGCAGCCATGGTTTTAAAAACTATCAAGTCAGAACTTAACAAAAAGCCCAATTAGTGCCCAGATATCTTCGGGTTTTTTATTTTTGTTTGCTTTTTGTTTATCTATCTGTGGCATCAACATTGTTAAAGTATATTAAAAGTAATGTATAATTCCCAGCATGTAAAATGATATTACAAAATAAATATTGTAAATTAACTGTTCTCTATGCTGTATTTGCAAACCAGGATGCGGAAATACACTATGTGTATGACAAATGAAGATCAGCTTAAATTTTTTAAGTGATTGTTATATATACTCTGCAATTGAATAATGAAATAACATTTTTCCACCCACATACATATGATCTATTCCTGATGAGTTAAAATTAGTCATTTCAATTATTCTTTTTAATTTTTCCCCCTAGCAGATTATTCTTGGTCTTTGGATGCATTTAACTAGATTCATTTAATATATCCTTTTTACACCATAGGAAACAAAAAAACCAACTAGGACTTTTAATATGTTTTGTTCCTTGAAAGAAAATTTCTAAGCAAGTATTAGTGTCTACAATCCACTGAAACATGATCTTAAGGATCTTTAAATGAATACATGTAAAGCGTAATGTCATTATACTTCTATAAAATTAGAGTTCTGGACTTCAATATTTTTCATCTTATTTTTTATGTTTTCATAACTTGAAATTTTATTTTTGAATAAGTTTTACATGTATGCAAGTTTGGTGTTCAGCAGGAGTGTTCCGTTTCTACAGTCATATTACAAATCCATTTAATTTAGAATTAATGTTTGGAAGGAGAAGGGTGATTTTTGCATATTTCATTTTGAAGCCTGAACATACTCACAGACAGCATGATCTCACATTCTGTGCTGGACTGTTTGGACAGCAGTACCAGTTCTTCCATTTTGGTCACTGCTGCCCTGTTCTACATTGTTTTAAAAGGATGCAAGGGAGCAGCAAGTAACATGACTACACACTTGTCTGGGCTAGTCTGCAGCTCTTTGGATCTGATTCTCCTGTAAGGAGTGAAAAATTGTGTTAGATTTGTTCTCTATGAAACTGTATGAAATTTAGGAAGTTTCCAGGCTGAGGGTAAAAGTGGTCCTGGTCTGTGATGAAGCAGTGGAGAGATGAAGATAGCTTCAAATCTTTTGTCCAGAGTTATCTCATGCAGAACATCTGATTTTCCAGATTTCAAAACTGTATTCTATGTTTTGTTACAGTAAAAGTAATAGTGCCAATCCAAGGCCTTGCAGATGCTTTTTTCTCTAGGAGTTCTTTAATGAAACAGTGCATACAGATTGCACTTAGACCTCTGTATTCAGTTGGTGCCCCTGTTGGCATGCTTAGATTATCAAACATTGAAGGAATAGTGTATGAATGCTATTATAATGTCAAAGATTGCTATGGATATAACTTATGTTACCTAATGGTGGGAAGAATAAGAAAAAACACATTCAAAAAGGCATATTTACTGTAGAAATCAGGAAAAAATATTTTTAATGGTGAAGAGAGTTAAACACAGGAACAGATTGGCTTAGAATTTTGTAAAAGCTTGTGGAAGTCTTCAAGAACCAGCTGGACAGCTGAAAGACAGGAATGACAGAGGTGAAGTTGATCCTGCCATGGGGAAACAAGATAACTTAGAGTCCATTGTTCTACAGACATGACCCAAATGCTTTTTAGACCATCCCATTGCATAACAGTAGGCTATTACAGGAAGTTAATAAAAATGCAGATGTTCACTTTCAGGGCAGTTAGTAAAAATTTAAACGTTTTGTTCTAAGAGCTCCAGCTAAAATGCAACAGAAAGTGGGATGTGCAGAGATTCAGGTCAGATCAGAGCTGGTCACTCTGTCTTAAGAGTATCTGCTGGAACACACTGATCATTCCACCCCACCCCCCTCTAAGATCCCATCTCATTTCTAGTGAACATGTTCCCTCAAAACCAAGAATACAGTATTTATGTTAAATAAGTACCCTCTCATAAAAGGCAGGGATTTCATCTGAGCAGCAGCACGCTGCAGAAAGTGTCATAGTGTGCCTGAGAGAAATGAGTTCTTGCTTAGTGACATCACCATAAAAAGCTTTTATTTATCATCAACAAAGACTAATATTCTCTCTTTGTGTTGGCATTATGAGGAATTTGCTCCTCTTTCTCTTTCCAAGCAGCTATTACAATATTGCACTGGGAAAAGTACTTTGGTTTAATATGAAATGTTGAAGAGCAAAACTAAGGTGATGCTGCAGATGCTACCACTTTTATTTGGCCTGAGTTGTGTTTTCCCTGACCGAGTATATTTATTCTTACTCCCTGTAAGTGCCATAACAGGGGACAGAATCAAAGCAGAATAAGGTGCTACTTGTGCTGTTGTACTTGTTCTTTCACACTATTCTCCCAACTGCTTATTTTAGTTTTGATACTGGTAAAGACAAGACTATGTGATATTTAATCCAGAAGTTCAAAACTGAAGTCATCGCAGGATGTTATTGTATTTCTCATTTCATTAGTCTTTCTCTATTGTCTATTTACTGGATATGAATTGTAAGAAACACTGCCACATTTGCGTGTTTCAGAAAAACATTTTGCATGTGCAGGCAGCATATGGCAACTGTAAAAAATGGTTATGAATAAATCATGAATCATCACAATTATTAATAACTGATAAAGTCCTGAAACAGCCTTTAGTTGAGCAATCTGAAGGAAGAAGAGAGTGCAAAATGCCTTGGAGTAATGTCTCTTTGCTTGAGATGTGAGCACTCCCACTGCCTTGAACATTGGATTTAGCAGGAGACTGTGTGGAGCCAGCTATCAAAATGGTTTTAGTAGCAATGACTTTAACAGAGCGTATGTTCTCTTGGAATCTAATGATAGAGGAGGTGGTGAGAGGAAGACAGGGGGATAGATTGCTCAGGGGATTTGTAATGGGAACATCAAGATAACAGTTGCCAATTTAATTGCACTTTTCATCATATGATCTCAGAGTGCTTTTCTCATAGATTCATCGTTTTTATGGCCAGAAGGGACCATTAGATCATCCAGCCTGACCTCCTGTTTAATGCAAGATTTCATCCAGTTATCCCTGCACAGAATCCAATATTTTGAGTGCTTTGAAAACTGTACAAGTATAATTCTGTATTTTTCACCCATATTGTGAAGAACTTGCTAAGGGAGAAGTTTTAATTTAAATGGCTTTTTTTTTTTTTTTTTTTCATAAATATTGCAATATGAAGAGAGCTACAGCACTAAATGCACCAATATAAATGGTGCAAATGAATAATCAGGACATAACCTTGCGTGAAGATCTTACTTTTGAAGGGTCTGCTGAGATGCACCATTTTGTTGCCGTCTAATAAAAATCTATTCACATACTTCCAACTTTTACACTAGTATTTACATTTATACGAAAACATCTCTCATCTTAAAGAAGTTACATTTCTTTTCTGCACTTGATGGGGCAAACTATTTTGGTTCTTTATTCTTTTGCTGTGTTCTGAGAGCTTGGAAACCCTCTCTGTTAGGAGGAAGTACTGAGGTGCCTTTTTTTTAGGAAGGAAGAGCCTTAGCTCATGGCTTTGGTTCAAAGACACATGGTTTCATCTCCTCTTCCTTTTTTCTCCATCCTTATGCCAGCCAATAAGCCTTTCATCACATCACCATTATTGCCTAAGCTACTGCAACCCGCACCACAGGCAGCATTTCCTTGCTTATGCTGCCATTTCCCAGAGATTACTGCTTTGGACACAGAGGGAAACTAACACTGCTTGATGCATTTTGGAGGACATTATTTCCCAGCTAGCCAGGTTGCAGTATAATCTGAGTAGATCTGCCTATCTGGTCACAGAAGCAGACCTTTAGTTTCTTTCACCTCTGCATTTCTTCTTGAGATGCATACCCTAGTCAACTGGGACAAGAAAAGGTGTCCATCTAATGAGACAACTTAATCCAGATATTGTGTGACCAAGTCTGAAATGAAGAATTCTGAAAGGAAGCAATAAAATTAATCTCCTGGTGGGTTACATATTATGGGAAAAGGATATATAGAAATTTCTTCCCTCTCTTTTGCACTGACCAGATGTTGCAATCCATCACCAACAATCAATACCTACATTATTTGATTTTTTCTATACTACAGAATCTCACCTCAGAAAATTTTCTGAGATAGTATTAAAACTTTTGTTGATCCAGGCAGCTGCTCATTTTTTGAGGGTTATTCCAATCCCACTCTGAAATGATCCCTGTAACAGCAAAAACAAGGGGGAAAATAACCATGTTCTCAGCTGTCCTAATTTGTCAATTCTAGTCCAGTTCTATTTCATTAAAAAGTCCAAATTTAACAGAGCACATTGTAAATGTAAGATCACAGCCATGGCGTGCTAAACTGGAAATAATCACTCACAATTAATTTGTTTGTGATTACATCATGGTGACAATGGTTAATTTGTTTTTTGCATGGCTACAGATAGAAAAAATGGCAAAGATTGAGGACATTCTTATAAATTTTGGTATAATAATAAGATAATTTCTTATTTTTTTCAAATTATAGATTCATCACCTTCTTCTGGGAAACTGAGACCAGCTTCTTGATGCTGTTCCGTTGGTTTTTTTCCTCTCATCAGCTCAGAAATAATGTAGAACACAAATGATTTTATGCAGAATTTGGGAACTTGCATGTCAAAATCTCAAGAGACACAAGTAAATAGTAGAGGAATGCTTTATCACAGAAAACTTGTCATTTGAGATGTATTAATTATAAACTTCATGCTTTTTATATAAATTAGGAGTCTGTGGTTGCAAGAACTAGAAATAAAAAGCAAAAACTATTACCTATCTGAGTGATCAGCATTTTGAATTCCATCCAATAGGCAATAGATGCTATCTAACAGTGTTTTGATGTGTCAGTACTGAGACATGTGCATTATAATATATATAAAATACAATTAATATAATTATTAACAATTAAAATCTACTCTCAGAAGATTGGAGGGTGATGATAGGTTGGGGGAAGCTGTTGATGAGGAAAAGGTAGGGTATCTCAACAGGTTGGATAAATGGGTTAACAGAAATCTCCTGAAGTCCAACAATAGGCAACATTTCAGACTCATGAAATAGGGAGTTATACCCTGACTACACAATAAAAAGCTGATCTATAAATCCTGTTTTAATTGATACCTGTTCTGCCACATTTCAGGGACAAAGGTGAGAAGTTCTCGTTTTATCTATAAATCTTAATTTAGATATAAATGTAAAAAGTCTAACCATTCTAACTTATTTGCCATTACACTACATTGAATGTGACATGTTGCTCTAATAGAATCAGTCAGGTAATTCTTTATGGGCAGAGGACAAATTAATAGCACAAAGCTTAACAATTTTTTTGTGTTGTATTCAATATAAAGAGATGAAATGTTAAAAAAAAAAACCAGCCAAAGATCTGTAGTATAAAACTTCTTATTTGCTGAATTCAGATAAATTGTTACCAGCATTTTAACCTTTGAATTGAACATATGGTTGCAAGCTTCAAAGACACTACCTGTGCTCTGATTCACCTTGTAGCAACTACATTTTTCCTGCTGAAGTTTCCTTAGTCTTATACAACTAAAACATATGTTCTCATTATGCAGTTTGTTTCCCACATAATTTCCCTTCTTTACGAGAATAACACCTCTGCTACCTGAGTGGGCTTTTTCATTAAAATAATGAGCCATGTAGCACCTTGGATGATGCAATTAACCAAAGATGGCAGAACACTTCATAAATTAGAATTTCAACATGCTACAAATCAAGACTTTTTAAAATACCATTATTCCCATTTTCCCTGAGGTTTGGATTGAAACCTACTTGAGTTTGCTCAAGTTCCTATTTGAAAAACTGAGCATAAGCAATTTCATAATGTGGCCCCAGTAGTGGCTCACACTGTTCAGTGACTGCATACAGTTCCTGGATGTCTAAGTCTAGAAAGAAGTTTGACCTTCTACCCATGTAAAGTAACACCTCTACCAATCACATAATAACACACTAAACCTGCAAAAGCTTCAATGGGTGACATCCACCCCTGCCACAACCTCTTTTTGAGGACATGGCCCCTTTCCTAGGGACTGCGCTGCAGAGCCATGATCAAACCCCTGAATTTTTTTTTACTTCAGGTGGCAAGAGAATCCAGCTGAAAGAAAAATAAAAACCTTTTGTATCTCTTCATGGAGTACTTGACAACCAGACTCATTTAACTCATACATATTTATTAATTTTAAAAGCTTTTTGGAAGTCATTTGACAGTGCATTTAACATACTTGTGTTATTTGAATGCTTATTTCCAGCGCTTAAATCTCTTCTAATTGTTGCAGAGGCATAATTAGGACTATGCCAAAGTCATTGCTCGTATCAAGTCAGACCTTATGTGAAGAATATATGAATACACATGTAAATATGTATGTGCCTATGAAACATGTATGCACACATATACACTTGTCATCTTGAGTTATTCTATCTTAATTACTATTATAGAACTTCGCATAAAATAAGAAGAACCACATGAATTTGCAGGGTCATTCATTAGGACATTTTGACTTCTGGGACAGAAGATATCTACAGAAAATCTGACTCCACCCACAGTAGCCTTTTACACTCCTTATAATCAGTGGAAATATACCAGCAATTCAAGGGAAAAAAATATCCTCTTCTACCTTATGTAGATGCATTGTTCAGATGACTCTTGTGTTAAATCTGTCTGTTCCCTTGGACAAGTCTCCTATTACTTAAAAAAAGTCTACACAAGTAATTGAAAAAAAGATGTCTGTAAGACAAAGTCCTCTTCTGGACTTCAATATGCTTGTTTTCCAGTCCTGCTGGTAAATCTAGAGAGCTGAAGATTGAAGATCTTATAGGATAAAAGCCACATTGGCAATAGTGATAGACATCAAAGAGTCTTCTTGTAAAATTATAATTTTTCATATCAGAACTTCTCAAGAGAATTTCTGTGAAAGTCCCTATGAAGGCTTCCATTCAAAACAAAAGTAAGAAGTGAGCTAAGAAAAAATTGGTATAGGAGACAGTAAAATCTAGATTAAAGTGAGGTAAAATAAAAAATCTGTAAAGAAATAAAGTCAAAATTACCAAAAGCAGAATGTCGGGATTTACATTCTGAGAAAAACACAGTTTCTTGGGTTTTAATTTCTCTATTATGTCATCCTAAAGGACTATAAAATGCTTGATGTGATGATGATGATAATTACATTATTATTTTTATTTATTATTTATTATTATTTAGTATTATTGTTTATTATTTCAAATGTAGAATGCTTTCTTTTAAACTGTCATCTTTTAGGCTAAACTCTTTGAATATTTTTAAACAAATAATTTATTTTTGAACTTTTCTAATTGTAAACAGAAAAACAACTGAAATATAAGAAAACAGAAACATTCTGCATTATCTACAAAATAAAAACTAAAAAGCAAGCACATTTGGAAGGCCATCCTCCAACAACATTATCCACTCAGCTACTCTCACTGGCACATAACTATGAAAAAAAAGAACCAGTTTTGTATTAATGTCACCATCCTGTCTTTTCACAGATAGCTTGTACTATCCAAAATAGATGTATGTGCTTGAAAGATTAGTCTTCTTTTTATATGCATAATGTATCAACATCATTGCACAGCTCCAAGCGTAGTTAATTTTTATTTAAAATGAAGAAGCATAATGAAGACTGTGTGCTGGAAATGTCATAAGGAACTGTTTGTGTATATTACCCACTTTCAATTTCTATGATTTATGTGATGGAAATCATAAGCATGCTGTGAAAAGTGAAGCTCAAGACTTGAAAAATATAAAGCTGAATACCACAAAGGACTTCAGCATCTGAGTTTCTCTAAGAAATTACTTTACTGTTATGAAGGTGAAAGAAAAAAGTTTACCTTAAGTTCATGCTTGGATTTACTGTAACTTCCTTAGATTTCCTTGTTGATTTCCTTGATCTCAAAATTACAATAGAAATCTGGCATCTGTAGGAGTAACCTCAGCACACAATACTACTTTGATTATTCAGGAATTCTTTTTAAACAACCCTTGATTATGAAATATATCCATAATCAGAACACTCCTCTGCACATGATTAATCTCCAAAAAGCCACATACTTAAAAGAGCTATATAATTAAAACTAACTATTATCCTTGGCCATTAGGAAATGATCATCTTATCAGAGCTGCAGAATGCTGACTGTAGTATTACATGGGTCTGTTGGGAGTATGGTTAATGTATTAACATCTCTGGTTAAGTATAGATTAACCAGATGCAAATGTTACATACCATTTTTAATTTGTGCATTCCTAAGGGATAAAAGCTTTATAATGCATCCAGCTGTGAATTGACACTCCTCAGCATTGCAGTGCTAGTGTTAGCTGCCTTCTCCCAAACAGTCAGGACTGATTGTGAAGTGTGGTTTATGATGTTGGGGTTTTGGGTGGTTTTTTGTTTGTTTGTTTTTGTTGGGTTTTTGTTTTGTTTTTGGTTTTGGTTTTTTGGTTTTTTTTGGGTTTTTTTTGGTCTTTACAGTAGTTTAGCTATAACTCCAGTATGTTGTTCTATAAAGATCATAAATCATAGAATGATAGACTGGCTTGGGTTGGAAGGCAACCTTCAAAGATCATCTAGTCCAACCCCTCCTGCTGTGTGTGGGATCGTATTTCACTAGGTCAGGTCACTCAAAGCCCCATTCAACCTGACCTTTGGGTCAGGTGGGATTTCACAAGAACAGAGTAGAGGAGAAAAATCACCTCCTTCAACCTGCCGGCCAAAATTCTTTTTGTGCAGCCCACAATACATACAGCTGGCTTTCTGGGATCTGAGTACACAATGCCACCTTGTGTCTAATTTTCTTCCACCAATACCCCTATGTCCTTTTCATCAGGGCTGCTCTGAATCCATTCATCCCCCAGCTTGTACGGATACTGGTGATTGCCTTGACTCAGGTGCAGGACCTTGCACTTGTCCTTGTTGTACTTCAATAGGATGCACTCCTTGCTGATGATTTTCTTCATAGCTATGAGGAAAAGCCAAGGAAAATAAAATACCAGAAGCCAAGATATGTTCTCCAACCTTAAGTCTCTCAACCTTAAGTTGATTTTAATCCCCATGACAGGCTTTTATCATGTGAAACATTGGGAAACTATATTCAGAAAGGCAATCTTGGCTAATTCAAACTACTGGAAGAAGGGACTAACAGCAGAAGGTTCTCAGGTTTGCTTTGCCAAACTGATTTGTAACCCAAATTGACTTGTAACCCAGATTGACTTGTAACCCATATGCACGATGAAAAGCCAAGATCCATAGGTTGCTGTAGTCACTTCCCTTGAGAACAGTTCCAAGGTGTCTGTTTCTGCTTGACCAGACAAAATATAAGAAGTGTGTTTGTAGTGGCTGAGCATATGAAGACATGGTAAAGATGTCTCTTAGGGTTGGGGAGGCTGATGACCCTAAACTACAAAATTATTTTCTTGTCTCTGAACATTGAGGGGATTCTGTAGACACATAAATTAGAAATGTAGAAGTTTATGGAAACTTTCTGGTGAAAACAGAGACAGAAAAGAAGGAATTAATCTTTTTTAATATCCTTTTAATGAACCAAGACTCAAGTTGGTAATGATGCCTACTTAAAGCCACAAAGAAATAATATTCCTTTATACAGGTCATGAAATAGATAGTAGGCATGAAAACCTGAAACCCAAAATCCTTTGCAGAATGTTGTTGTAAAGGGCAGCCTACAGCAAAGAGCAAGGTTTTAGACTCACCATGATGGATACTGAATCAAAGCCCAAGTCTTGTGTCAGACAGAAAAACAGATCAGCTGAACTTTTTGGAGCCTAAAAATGTTTGAAACTTTTTCAGTGAGTACCATCTACCTGGTGAACTGAAAAAGACAATCTTCTCATAGAAGATCATCTAAGGTAACAGGAAGATGTGGAAGTTGAATTAAATTTACTTAGGAAAACATGCATCTGACATTTCAGTATGTATTTCACCAAATATAACAAGATTGTTTCAGTGTAAGGCTTTTTATTATTGTTTAATATTAGAGACAATGCAGTCTCAGCTGGTATAACACTGAACAGCCCCACTGAAATCAGTGAAGCTACAGTGATTTATAGCAACTGACGATCTCATCCTGTATTTTTACATTAATAAACTTAGAAAAGCTATTTCTTCACAAATAGCAAAGCTAATTGTCTGACCCTTCAGCCTCACCTCTCTTTATAACTGTCTTGGGGATTAACAGAAAAGAGTTATGAGAAACAACTCGTTTCAGGACAGGGTTAGCTGAACCTCTGTACCACTCAGGTTTTGCTGAGCATGACTATGCTGTCCAACGGGGGCCCAATGCCGGAGCAGCTGCAGTGCCTTAGTTACTGAAGCTGTTGTATTTCATATTACAGACATGAGACAGCTCCAGAGCTGAACTTCAGCATCCCTGTGCAGGTAGGTCCTGGGAGTTCAGGGGGAACTATCTTTGACCTTCCTTGTCTCAGCATGGAAGCTGCAATGTTTAGACAGGGTCGTGCTCTTTTTGAACATTTTTCCCTTTGTGGGCAGGACTGAATGGTTTTCAAGCAGCAGTGTTTTATTCCATTCAGAAACTTCAGCTGGTGCTTCTACCCAGCTTTTTCCTAAAAATAAAAATCCAACCCTCTTCTCAAGCACTTGGCAGCATACATTAGAAAACACAGACTGTAAAACAGTGATGCATACCTTTTATATTCTTTCTCTTCATCCATCTTGTAGTTATTTACAGCTAATCTTATGTTTCACTACAAGTCAAATGAGATAAATTTTCCTCTTAAGTTACTGGGGCAGAACTAAATCAATCTGCATCCCTTTAGCCAGATCCTGCTGTCTTTGGGTCTTTCAGTCTTGTTCTCGCGTTCAAACTACCTTGAGTGCTCCCCATGAGAGTGGGCTGGAGCCATTAAGACTGTTATCTCTAGTATTGCCTCTTAATGACCCTTAAGTGTTAGCTGTTAGGCACCAATTAGAAAGGCCTCCTCCCTCTTTCTCTAAGTGGGTAGGCTCTATTAACTTGACAAATCCTCAAGGTGAAATATCTATTGGGTACAGATTAAAGTTGTTTAGGAGCTTTTTCTTCCCAGAAGGAGCTGATTCAGCGGGACCAATATGCTTATTAAGAATATATTGCTTTTGAAAAACATCCAGAGAAATTCAGCCAGAGCTTAATGAAACTGCTTGCTTTTCTGCTGATGCATTCAGTGGGGAAACCTGACTTCCTTTACCCTCTGCAGGCATACGGGAATCACACCATGTATACTGCCAGAAAATCTCAGTGCTTTAATAACACGGACCTGAGAAACTATAATTTTTTACATCAACTTTTTGAGTCATGTCGAGGAGCACTGAAGTATGTATTGATAACTTCAGTTATAATAACTTCTACACATGGTGTCTAGTTCTCCATCTGTGTGTTGCTCAGTTATGCTGTAGCCTCACAGATTCTCCCTCTCAGGCACCATGTAGAAACCACAAAAATGCAAGTATCCATGGATGACCTGAAGACCCGTATTTTAGGTTCAACTCCATTTATTTTTACTTACGCCTTGTTTATTGTGTTTCATTAAAATTGCATTGAAATAGTTCTTTTGTTTTTTTTCATCATGAAGAGCTTCAGTCTCTCTCTTCTCCAAATGCTGGAATTTTTTGTGAGTAGGAATTGTAGCTTTTGATTTCACTTCTAGTATTACAGTGTTGAGAGTAAGAGACTAGGTATCAGCCTCACTAATTATCAAAAGACACTCCTACCTTTATTATACATCTCAGACATGAGCTTATGAAAAATAATTCTGTATCACTATTGTAGTGTATTATCTGCTTTGTGCCCATGGTACAAATGTACAGGGAAATTTTATACCCATCATGAAAGTTGCATCCGTTTGCATCAAATATGGACCTTTTTATGCAGATAAGATTCCCCACTGCTTCTATTACCTCTTGCTGCTAGAAACAAATACCTGCAAATTCTCTTTCTTTCAATGTGTTGGGGATTTCATTTCTATTGATGACAAATGCTATTACACAGTAAGGGATTACAGGAATTGATTTAGAACAAAAAATATGAGAAGGATTATATATGCAAATGGAGGAAGAAAGGCCAAGAGTAGTTTAGAATGCAAGAAATTATGACTAGAACGCAGAAATAGGAGTGTATGTGCAATAAATAGATAACATTTCTGATAGTGAGAATTAGACTCTATGGCAGATACCTTGCAAAAGTGAATATACTCAGTACTGGAACAGTCTTTGTCAAATGGGAAAATTTTAAAATAGTAATGTGAGAAGAATACTAGTGTTTTGACTATGTGATTCCGTATAACTTTCCAGGCCATGTCTTCTCCTACCACAGAAATATATAATATAATATAAAACCCTTAATAATATAAGGGTTGGACTTGATGATCTCTGAGGTCCCTTCCAACCCGGCTAATTCTATGATTCTATGATTCTATGATATAAATTTATTTCAGTGTAGCTTTGATCCATACCAGGACGTGAGTTTTGCCCCTTCCTGACTGGATGCTTCTGAGCAGTCATCTCCATCACAGTAAAGCCAGGGAAAATAACTGGGGTCAGCTAAGCTATCTTTCCAATACATGTGCTTTCAGATGTCTTCAGGATGAGACCTAGGATTTCAAATTTTGTTCAGTTAGGAGTTTTCTTTGCCACTTTTAATGTGCATAGCTGATTCAGCTTCAATAAGAAGATGCATGATTGTTCCTATGTATAGTTCTCATGGCACTACAAGAGCAGAACAGCATGTTAATTATCCAAGCAGACAATCAGCCATTTAGCGAGAAAGAGAATAAATGCTTTCTTTCCTATGAATAGGCTTTTGAGTAAGGGAATCTCATTGTAAAACCTTTGCTTTCCATGAGAAAAAGAGCTTCAGGAATGATGAAGAAAGATGATGGAGGGATCTTGCATCTACTGTAAACTGCATGAGTTTCTCAGGGCTGCTGACAGAATCATTTAAAACACAGATATTATTTGCTTTATCCTTTTTTAGGTTTTTCAAAAAAACATAAATTGACCGAATTAATTAGTCCATCCCACATACATCATCAGAATAAAGCTAAGAGATCACGAAGATTAAATTCTCTTCTTCCATGACCAGAACCTTGGACGGACTCCGTCTATCCTCTCTCTCATCCTGATCTGTGCTTTGCTGAATCCAGTTCCCATCTGCCCCTCAATCCAGTTCAGGACTTTCCCGGGGCCTGTCCTTCAGCCTCAGTGGTGACATGAGGATAGTTGAGGGGTTAGTGTCATGTTAGCTTTGTATATATTTGAACACATTTGTTTATATTTAATTATTTTGTTTTTCATCATTATTGTTGCAGTAAAGCTGCTTAGTTTAGTTTACAAGCCCTAAGTCCTTTATTCTCTATCCTTTCCCTTTCTGGGAAGGGAGAAGGTTTAACAGAGAGCATTTGTCAGTCCTTTCATATCCAGCTCAATGTTAAAGATTGACAATCAGAAAGAAAAGGATTCAAGAAAATACTTGCACAAAGGGTTTTTTTTATTTCCTACAAATTAATTCATCTTGAAAGTGTGCATACTCCTTTGTAGTTGGAAGATAAGTTTGTGAATTTGCCCTACAGATGCATGACACAAGCCTTTTTTTTTTTTTCATGATTTCTTCCTTTGTTCAGTATTACTGCAGAGAGAAAAATAAAAGGAGATACAATTTTTTTCATGCACATGGTGACCCTTAAGGCTTCCCATGTGCACCACTACTTGCTGAAGCATATGGCAGTCACTGATTCAATCTAAAAACATGTAACAGCAGTAGGAACAAAAAAATAATACCAAACAAATACCACCCCAAAACTAAAAATCAGTGCTAAGAGGTATAGACACTCTTATAATTCAGTAAACTGCGAGGCCACTCACTACAGCACAGCCCAACACACTGCACTGGTTTTTGTATGGAAACATGGATGCATAATTGCAAAAGTGCTTATACAGGCTAGTTCTGCAGTAGGATGAAATCCATGATGCAGTTGGGAAAACAGAAGCTCTGCACACAGAGGAGATTCATCCTTCTCACTGGAATATTTGAACTTCTACTGGATGGAATTCTCAGTTAAGATGACAACATTCAGAGAAAGAGAATCAAGTCTTCATTTTCTGCAGTTCATAGGCACCATAAGTATTTTAAAGAAATAAATTACTATAAATAATTAAATTCTTGCCAATGTTGCTTCAGTGATTTTTAAAGAGCTACCTTGCAAGGTGCCACATGAGTTGAGAAGAAAACTTTGTAAAAATAGTGTGGTGTTTCTTTCCCCCAAACTCAGTAGCATTTTTTCTTTTGGAATGTGTTTTTCTCTCTCTTCTACTTTCCTGTGTTACATGTTCCATTAACAGTGAGAGAGGTGTTGCTCAGTTCTTCCAAGAAGAGTGGTCATATATCTTCCTTATAGATGTACATGATTAGGTAATAAAAATCAATTCAAATGTTTCCAAAGTAATCAAATAGCCATTGGTTGAATTTTTCATCTGACAGCAGAAAAGTATAATGTATGGCATAGTATAACACAAAGTGCTGTGTTTTATAGTAGGAATACATGGTTGTTTTTCACTGAAACTCCTTTCAGAGATAATTACCTTGTTTATTTACTAATGAACACTCCATATACGAAGCTCAGAATAGGATTTTCACAAGGAAAAATGCTGCTGTTAATTTCGGAAAGAAATTTACATTTTTCTCTATATTTAGAAATTATTAGGCAAATGATTTGTCAAGTTGTATCTAGGAGTTACTTTTACTGATGTTGATTTTTCACAATATTGGAAGAGAGGAGTAATAAGGATAAAATCTGTGAAAGATTCCAAATGGAAAACATTTATTTCTATTTTTCCTAATAAACAAGCTTTGTAAGTAAACAGTTCTAAACTTTAGCACAACCTCCTTAGTCAAGATGAATACTCTTACCAGAACTGCCATAATAATCTTATTTAATACTCTCTCTGGGCCTGTTACATAAAACTTTAATGAATAATTTGTCAACACTAGACATAAATCTTCCTGATGATGCGTATCTTAATCTTTTTCATAATTTGCAGGTCAAAATCTATTATGCTTAATGCAAAAAAAAAAAAAGTATCTAAGCACTATTAAAGATACCATATTTAAATAGATTTATTGCACACAGGTGCATCCATTCACACTGGATGTTTCTTATTATTAACAAATATATATATATATATATATTACAATAGGAGATTCAAAATGCATCTTTTCTTTCATTACCCATCTACATTATAAGATTTTCTGGGCTCCATTTAATTTATTACTGCTTCTTATTATGCAAAGAAAGCATCTCCTTAAAAAAAAATCTACATATAAGATTTTATGAAGACATCATACTGGGAGAGAGATTATTAAAATGTGATTTATGTTTCTGAATCTGAAGCAAATCACCTGATTGTGATATAATTTTGAAAAGAAGCTAATTTCCCTCGCTTGTTTTTAGCATATTGTAATTAATATTAAAGGTAAGTTTTCCTGCATTTTGTGACTTTCAGGGCCATTTTACAAGACTCCTTTTAACCTCAGTGTAGCTGTAATAATTTTGTTTATTTCTTGTTCAACGTTTTTTGTTTATTTTGGTTTGGGTTGGGTTTGTTTTTTTTTTTTTATTATTATTTTTTTGGTTTGTTGTTGTTGTTTTTTGTTTTGGTTTGGTTTTTTTAGTAGACTGAAATTAACGGTGTCACCTGCATTTTCGGTTGTTTTACTGATGGTTTTGCCCCAGTTAATTTTTCCCAGAAAAGTTTTCAATTAAACCCCCGGTGACAGGAGGCGGAATTCTCCAAAACTAATCTGGAAATTCTACCCCCTAATCACTGGGGGGGTTAACTGAGGCTTTTCTGTTGAAAAAAAAATGGATTGGTATATAACCAATCAGCAAAATATTATGAAACTATAAGGAATACTGCTGATGTTGGACTATCCGAGGAAAAGATACTGGCTTATTTGAAAAAGAAAAAAACCCCCAAACCTCCCAAGGAACACATTAAATGGGTCGGCCGACTGGAGGAAGAATTAACGAGCTCCAAGGCAAATTCTCCTTGCTTTTTAACACACCACCTTTCTGAAAGGGCTCTCTAATTTCAGCAAGGCATGGTGTGTCCGGTGGTCCTGGGTGATGAGTTATGTGAAAAGAGGACAATGCTTCAGTCCCAGTCCTTACATCGTGTTAATTGGCAGATTGGCTTTCTTGCCTTTGATGCGTAGATCTATAGTGGTTAAAAGCAGGGAAGGTTCTGTTTCCAAACCAGCAGTTTTCAAAGAATTAAGTAGTCCCTGCCAGTATTTATCTCAGACTACAAGCAAAATGGACAATGTCAGAGCTCTGAAGAACTTCAATAAGTTTATCGGGTAGTATGCATGATACAGTTAAATCACAGAACTGGAAAAGATGCAGATTTTGTATTGAATAAAAATAGAATACTTCAAAACCCCGGAGCTGAAGCTCCAACATTATTGAAATACATTCTATTAAATGTAAAATAACATTTATTCCCCAATCAATAAACTCCTCATAAGTCATATCCTGGTGTGAATGAATTTCATAGATTACACTACAAACTGTTGATATGCATCAGTTGTTCTTTGCAGATCTGCTGCTTTAGCTTAATGCAATGATCAGCTAATAGTGTATGGATTCAAAAAGAAGAAATAATTACTGAACTATAGTTCCCCATTGATCTTGCAGTTCCATAGCTAACCAGAAGCAGATTTGTTTATTCTGATCCACTGGGCACAGACTCTGATAAGTCTTTTATCTGTTTTTCAGCCGTGCCTGAGAAACCATTTGGCAAAAGTGAAGGAGGTGCCCTACTTTTTGCAGGTTTTATGAAGTTTTTTTTTCTGGTATTAAATGTACAAACACCTTAGGACCCTCCACCTGCAGCCCAGTGAATTAACAGCAAATTGGAGATACACTTCTTGATCACTCTCTGGCCCCACAATTGGCATTCCTGTCTGCACAGTGGGGCCAGTTAATGGGAGGAATGGAAATACATTCTCCCATACGTATTACACAGCCAGGTGGCTCTTTATTCATCACCTAGATTCAAAACATTCCAGGATGAGAACTCAATCTAAACTGTTGTTCAAAATGAAAAAGCCACCATGACCACATCTTCCTTACAAGGAAGCTCCAACCTACTACCCACATAATTTTCATTTTCTATTTTTTTGTGGGCGCCCAATTCAGACCTCCCAGATACCAGAGGCAGAGTTTCTGGAATCCTTTGATCCTTTATGCCTTATATTTCTGAATGCCATAAATTTTCTACTGTCAATCATGATAGTGTTGCTAATGTCAGCAGAGGTACCAAATAACCTCCTGTCTATATATAAGGGAATTAAGGAATATGCATCAGCCTGATTATTTCCACTTCTGGATGTGAGCACTTAAGGGTGGCAGTGCTGATTACCAATTTATCCATCAATTTTCTTATCAGCTGAATGGGCAAAATCAATACTTTTCATATAGTATTCCTCATAACTTCTATCACCAATATATATATATGTATTTTTTTTTTGCTATAAGGGATTACTTCATTACCAAACTGCTCTGAGAAACACTTCCTACACACATTGTGCAATTCATGTTACAAGAACAACCAGATTTGATGCTGAGACTGAGAGGTTACGTAGAAGGAAAGTAGCTGCCAAATGTAGTTTAGCAAAGATCTGGAAAGCTAGTAGTTTACTCCAATTTTTTTGACTGAGGCAAGAAATTACTATAAGAGTTTTTCTGCCTTAACACTCTGTAAACAACTGCATGTCTCTTTTGACCACTCTCTTTTACCTAGGGAAATCCCAGAAGATGACAACATGGTAATCTCAAAGCCATTCAGTAAAACGCAGAATTTATGTTGCCTCAGAAGTCTAAGGAAACAATCAATGGCTCCCTAAATATATTTTAATATTAGTAGTTAGGCTATTATTCTACAAAATACATGAGGAAAACATGATTTATTAATATAAAAAATGAGAAGGAGTGATCATATTTCTTAAAATGCTTCAAAAGTTATGTAGGATATATGGCTCATTAAATGGGCTTCTCAACACAATCACTGATATCTATACACAATAACATATATTTAATAAACATTTAGCCAGCATCTCATATTATCACTCAATGAAAGCAGGATGTCAGACCTTCTCCTCCTAAGAAATCCCAGAACCTTCAAGGAAGGAAATTATGTATATACATTTGTCAAAATGATCATTAGCTAACAGAATAAAAGAAATTCACATCATGGTTCTGAAGAGATGCATCCTAACATCTGAAATGTTGAATAAAATACACTGGAATTTCAGATGTACACTGAAGTGTACATAATAGATCTGATTCCTTCATTTATTTGGATTCGTTTGACCACTTATATTAAATTTATTGTGCAAGTTATAAAATTCATAAATAAAATTACTTCTAATCAATCACATCCAGTAATGATATTTCCCTCTGATATGCAGATATCAACTATATTACATATTTTTCTGATGGATTTTATTAAGATATCTTTAGTCATTGCCTTTCCACAGCTTTTGAAAAGGAAAAATACTCTTATTGAGAAATAATGGATTTACCCAACTGAAATTCACTATGAACAAATTAATACTATGTTATTAGACAAATTTAAGGAGTGTGTTTCGCATTATATATGCTATGTATTATATATTTGCATATATATTTACCCTAAAATGCTTGATGAGCCAATGTTGCTTCTCTGGTCTGGATCGTGAAAGCTTGAGGGGTTATGGGTTTTAGCACCCATATTTAGCAAACTAAATATACATAGTTTGCATTGCTAAACTTCAGGAATTTTCCCAGATAACTGCAAGGTATAAACTTGAAAACACAGCACTGAAATAAATCAAGTAGGAAACTAAGACTGAGCAGAGCACTGCCCCTTTTTTACATGATCTAAATTTAAATTGCACAACCCATACTGCTTATTTAAATGCATATAAATTTTTAGGTCTCTTTCAATTTCTTATTTTGATTTTCGGGATACATTTAATTGAAATCATATATATAAAATAATTTAGATGGGGAGACAGTGGTCATATGATCCAACTTCCGTCTCAACACACACCACGTCAGTTAGATCCAAATGCAAAGCTAAATCAGGTCCCTCTGACCATTGTTTACCCATGGATGGACATACCACAGCCCTCCTGGGTAATCTTCTCCTCCTTTCAACTTCTTAATTAAAAAAGCCAAAATAAAATAGAAACAAAACCAAAAAAATCCTTCCTAATGTCAGAATTTTCCTTGCAGAAAATTGTATCTGTTATCATCTTCCCACAATGAATGTCTTAATAAAGTCTGTCTCTGTCTTCTCTGCAATTTCTACCATGAATTTAAGACAAAAAAATATGATGTTCCTTTTATGGTAATATAGCAGTTTGTATTTCTCATTCTCCCTACACCTCTTCTTCCACCACCAAAGTTTTATTTAATTTAATTTAATTTTAATTTAATTATATGCTTGTAAAAGAATATTTTCTCTATGTTTCTGCAATAAAGATTCCACATGTATGAAACCATGATATACTGATTGAATTTCAAATAATTTGAAAGTTAGTAATTGCTCAAATTCAAGTGATGAAGATCTTCTATGATCAAGAAGCTCTTCTGCAAACAATGAAAAGTATTTATAAAATATACAGTTTTGCTTTGTTTTGTTTTGCTTTAAAATACCTGTATGCATTTACTCTTTCACATTCAAGAATGACATACTCTGAAATACACCCAAAAGCGTCAGCTCATTGTGATTTTAATTCTAATAAAAATTGTAATTTCCAAAAAAGAAACAGCAAGTGATTGTTAATATGAGAGCAGTGGCTACAATTAGATATTATCAAATGAAAATTTCTTATCAATATTTTAGAAAAATATCTCTTGCTATTTTTTTTAAAAAGGTTGTATTTGGAAATCAAATCAAAGCTTTGTTAACTGACTTCCCTGAAAATCTCTTATAAACAATAGAAAAATTATTTTGTTATTGTCAAATAGAATTAAACAGACACAAGCAATATTGTTATTTTGCTTTTTCAGAAGTAAATCCAAAGTAACATATAGTGATGGGCTTATTATTTCCTGGTAAATCAAAATAATTTTTCTAAATAAAAATATTTTTATTTCACCTTATATTTCTAGTTGTCTTTTTCCATTATGAATGTTATAAGAGATATAATCTAGCACCACTGACTATTTTGCAGAAAGATCTTATTAAATGTTACTGCAAAATAACAACTAATTTATTTGACTGAATTGAATATAGAAAAAATTCCACTTAAGCCAAGCAATCTTTCAGAAAATCCACCTAAACAAGTCATTCAACACTGACCCACTCCTACTGAAGCCATCCATATGAACATGGCTTTTGTTTGGGGGGGGGAAATTTAAAAAATTAAAGATTTCTAATAGTCCTGGTTCCCTGTTGCTCACTGACAGTAAACTGAACCAGGACAAATCCAATCAAATGATACTATGATATCTATTCCTATGTATTTATATACAAATTAAAATTATGAGATCATAATTGTAAAACTAAGCATGAATAAATGGATAAAAGATAAAACTGTAAACTGAAAGGCTTATAATGATATCAAGTCTATCTATATGTCTGTAACAAAACTACTTTCTAATCCTTAGGAAACTAAAAGCAACAGAACAATAAAGACAACTTGCATAAATTATTAACCTCAACTGCAGAATTTTATCACAGGAAATGAAATAAAGCTTTGGAGAAAGTTAATTATTTCACTATTTTGATACTGGAAATAAATTATTTTTCTATTCTCTGAACTGCGGTCTAAGAAAAGGATAATCAGTTACAACATTTCAATCTTACAATTCAGTTCTGGAAAACTACCACCAAACCCATCTCTAGTTTGTTCTTTTGAGATCCTAGGAGAGACCCTATGAGACCCTATGAGAGAGATGTCAGCAGAGCTGCCTGGAAGCTGGCAGGCTGACAGCTTCTGATAACAGGTCACAGCTGATGACCTCAAGTTTCTTCAGATTTTAAGCACAGAGACCATGTGAGATGTACTGCACAGATCCAGAAAGGTATTTGCTCATCTAATCATCATTTTGATTTCAGTTTGCTATTGAAAACAGTGGGTAGTTATGGACCCAAATGTGAATTTCTCTAGTCTCCTGGAGACTCTCACAAGGAGCAGGTGAGCTCATCTAGCAGCTTCCACAACAGGAAGATTCTCTCTCTTCTCTTTCTTCCTGGTTTCCAGCCGTCGTCTGTCCCCTTAGTGGACTGTCCAGTCACTAAGCAGTTTGAAAAACCTGAATATTTTTTTTCTGGTTTTGCTATTGATGTTCTTGTTTTTTTGGTTGTTTGAGGGTTAGGAGGTTTTTTTACCAGTTTGTGGGTTGATTATTTTCTTTGTTTGTTTTACTTGGTTTGTTGATTTTTGGTTTTGCTGGTTTTTATTTTTTGTTCTATTTTTTTATTTTAATTTTTTTTTTCTATTCTCTTACCAAATCACAGCCCTTAAAGAATGAGTTTAAGGGTCTTTTACTGTTCAAACTGGGAAAGTTTTCTCTCTGATATCCTCTCCTTGTGAACTTGAAAGCTGCTCAAACTAAGCTATGCATAAGGTTACACTTTCACTCTCTCTAATTAAGGTGTAAAAGTGGAGTATGTATCTCAGATAAAAAAAAAAAAAAAAAAAAAAAAAAAAAAAAAAAAAAAAGTGGAAGGTGACACTGCAAAACAGAAATGAAGCACTTTTGGGGACAAGGGATTTACAAATCTTTGGCTCTCAAAGTATTTTTTACCAGAATTTCAAAGCCAGAAATGCTGCTGTACCATCATCCTAATTTCACTCTTTCCAGGTGAAGGAAGAATGGTCAGGAAATTACAGCCTTCTAGCACAACATTCTTTTACCATGTTGCCTGTTAATGCTAGGAGTAAGTAATGATATTTACTTGTCTGTTTTATTGTCTTCTTCTTCAGTTCCTCACACAAAGTGGAGAGTAAATTGACAGTAGGTCTATGCTGCTTCTCTTTCATGAATTGAAGGCAGAGCATCTCTCAGACACCTTGACTTCAGGAACACAGAACTAAGTGAGCAGTTGAGGAAAATACTGTATATCTGCTGCAAGGAATTCACATACCCATATGTAAAACATAATTTGAGAAATACAGAATAGAGAAATCTAACGCGAATGGACAAAGCCATGAAAGGACATAAATTTAGGAATCAGTTTGTGTTACACTCTGCATGTAGTCAGTGGAGGCAAGTTCCTACAGAGCCAGACTTCACTAGGCAAAATGGCTCTCTGGACGTACCCTAGCTCCTGCCCTGAATTTTGATAATTAAACCACTCATCAGAACTATTACTCTTCTTAAAATTAGGTGTTTATATTGTAAGTTTATTTGCCTGAAACAGCTGTCAAAATTAGTATCGTAGTGAATAGAGAGAAAGTGGTACTTTCAAGGTGTGTTTCATCTCTTCTTACTATTGAGAGCTACCACAGGTCAGATATATTGCCCTCTGAAGTATATTTTTCTCTACAAAACACAGCCTGATGTCATGAGCTCAGATACTGTTGTTAGGTAGAATGAATCCTATCCTTTATAGTAAGCAGAACAATGTAGTATTTTGATATCTGGGTACTGAATGTATTCACATAACGCTACTTAGGATAAAATGTCTATATATGTTTATGTTCCCATCCAGGTTTATGTTCCCATCTACACAATTTCCTATTTTTCTATATTTTTCCATTTAATTACATTTTAGAATAAGGGACATTACTGGGAAGAGAGACTATGTTTCCATAATATTACCATGGGATATAACTGAGAGCAAGCACACAGCGGGATCAAAAGGAAAAACAAACAAACAAACAAACAAAAAATAGGATAAGCAGCTATATGGATAACAAGAATATCCACAATTATATTAGATTAAACAAAAATTCATAAGGGATAAAAACCTTCATGCTTCAGAGCATAAGCTAATCACTAACTGATGGGAATTAAGAAACTTCTGTTATGGAGAGGTTAATCCCTAATTGCTCACTACAGTATTTCTTGCAACATCATATGAAGCAAATAGCACTGGCACTGGATACTAGACAAAACAGACAATTAGTCTGATGTTATATTGTAATGTTGATCTTGCTGTCTTGTGAATATAGTGTGCAAAATACAAATCCACATTTAGCCTGATTTCCTAAAGAAATGAAGCTTACATGACCACGTTATCTGCTCAGCCTTCCTAATAACTTTTGAATCCATTATCCAGTTTCATCATTTTTCACAGGAGCTGAGCCCTGGAGGGTAATAAAATACTTACCCATTCAGCAAATTTTAGAAGCTTGGCCAAGGAGAAAGGCCCAAATTGCTGTCTGCCTGCCAGGAAATTTTCAGGAAGAGCTCAGTATTGATTTGGTTGGTTGGCCTGCTGTTAACCAACCATCACAGTAATCCTGGGTAGCTTGCTGGTCTGCACAGCACTCAGAAGCTTGTTCCTGTCATCACCTTTGCTGCCAGGAGTTAGAGGAAACAGGAGCAATAGGACAGTGAAGGATGAAGAGGTGAAAACTGAAGATACAGATGCAGGAAGAAAGAACATCTGAAGGGCTGATGGACATCTGGGCAACAGAGGAAAAGCAGTAAAATTCTGTGGTAAGGAGATGAGTGGATATGGGACACCAATGCACAGAAGACTTGAGTTAGTTCTTTTTTGTTGGTTTTTGTTCAGTGAACAACTCATTTGAATGTTAAAAAAGAAAAAAAAAATTGAATCATAAAGGTGACACAGGGCTGTTATTAATGAGTCAGAGCACTCTCAATCTTCTCAGCATCTTTTCCCAACCTTAGTCCCTTTATTTCTGCATAAAAAAGAGAGATCCGTAGTGACTCTGATACTTATATATGTGAACAAATACCTTGTCCTGCTTTTTTCCTCTCCTCAAAGGACATATGCCATGAATCTACCTTTGATTTCTATGCAGAACACCACAGACAGAAAACAAACACACAAGAGTTTACTTGGTTTTGCTTCATTCTCAAAAACTGTGCAATTAAACATGGCCATATGACTACAGAACTATTGTACTGTCAACTCTTCTATATGGGTCTGAATCATGAGTCATCTACTGACATCACCTGTGGTTCCTGGAATGCTTCCATCAGTGCTGCCTCTGTACAACCCTAAACATCCACTGGACTGACTACATGACCAATGTCCCTGTCCTTGAACAGACAGGGGTCACCAGTACTGAGGCCATGCTACTGAGGATCCAGCTGTGCTGGACAGGGTAGGTCTACAGGATGGAGGATCACTGCCTCCCTAAGATTGAGCTCGGTGGTGAACCCCTGCTGCAACAGAGGAGCCCCAAAAAGGCTCCTGAAGAGAATCTTCATTTTCTCCATATATCTCTCTATTCCTTTTTATTGACTCCCTGAAATAATCCCTCAGCTTTGGCCATACTGACTGCCATCAGTGGTCCACTCTGGCCTCCAATCCAGAGACGTGGAGACACACCATCCATAACGCTGCTGCCTCCTTTGAGAACACACGTAGCATCAGTCTCTAGGAGAGAAGACAGTGCAGAAAGAACCATGCCTTGGCTGTCCCCTCACAGGAGACTTTCTGCTGGGCCTTTTTCAACCACACTTCCTACCCTGCATTGGCTCTATCAGCCATCAGCACACTTGCAGCAAGCATGGGGACAGCTCTTCTGAAATCTTCATTCATGAAGCCAAGCCATAATGATGATGATTCTTGTGCCCAGAAAGGAAGATAGGAAGCCAACAGTAGTATGAGCGTATTTAAAATAGCTTGAGGGCTCTCTGAACTTTTGTCAGTGAAAGACACTTTTTTTTCTCTGTTATTCATCCTGTGTATGTTCATCCCACAGGGCTGAGAAGGAATTTGTGGGAATCAGCTGTGCTGACTTTATACAAGCAGAGAATTTCCCTCTGCTGGGAGCACTCTCCACTTGCAGGTGAAAAGCATTCACTGTACTGCAGAGCAGTGCAAAATGATTAGAGCTGAACCAAGACCTTAACTGACACTCATTATTATGGTATGTCTATGCTGTAAGAAGATGTGTGATTGCAGCATGTATCAGCATATTCACACTGCCTTTGATTTAGCCAGTGGAGATACCATGACGTGGAGATTGAGGCTGAGTTTTGCAAGTCTTTTAGAGACCATTCTTCCACAGTCCCTACACTGTATGTGCATGTGTACATATATACATGAATATATATATAAAATTATGTATTTTTATGTATTTGCACAGACTAGACCAATAATAGGAAATTAAATCACACCTAGGCATTGCATTCAGTTGTCCTTTCTGGTAAATTACAGGAATGACTCCTGGAACAGTTTTGTTCTGAGATCTAGCACAATTCTTCAACCTTACACAGGACTTAACGTGGCTCAAAAACTGCAGCCAGTGGGCAGTTTGCATGCATCTGTTTACCCATCCCCAGTTACAAAGGCTAACAGGGTATGGACAAAGTCAGGATATGGCCACTGGCTGAAGGGTGGCAGAAAAATCCCCAGTGGTGTTTTATTTGTATAGGTATAATCAACAAAAAGTGGATGGCCATGGTCCCCAGAATGACTAAACAATATATATCTCTAATACCACTACAAATTCAGTGATCATTGTACTGAAGACTGATAATGAAGATTCTTGGCTGCATGAGGCTACATGAGGCTCTGGTAAAAATTATATTCTCATTTTCATCCATGTGCATTCAAAGGGCTGTTTTATTAATATTCTGTGTTTGCCTTAGACCACCATTCTCTGATTTCTCTCTGTGGCAGACAAATTCATGTAAGACAATTAAATATCATTTCCAAAAAATAACTCGTGGGGTCAGATAAATATAAGTGGATCATTATTAGATGCAGAAGTGGGTTTGCTGATCATTCTTCATGGCTTTGTGTGGTACTTGTGTGGTATAGGTTTTATGGGGGAAAGTGGTGGAGAGAGGAAGGTTCTAGAGAGACACAACCACATTATTGTCTTTCTTGAATTTGTCAATTGCATCTCTGTTACGTCTCTTAGTGCAAGTCAAGTGCCATTCTGCTACTGAAATGTAAGGTATTTGTGGTTTTGTAAAGGATATATGGATATATGGTGAAAGGACAGTTTTTGAAGTTGATCCTATTCAATAAATGTCATTAATTTCCTGCCGCACAGATATGGTATACCAGCAGGAAAAAGGAAAGGAATTAATTATCTGGGGGAACAAAGGATTTCTATATATATCCTGGGTACGTGATGAAGAGAATTCAGCACTATCCCTTCACAAGCACAGAGAGAGGGCCTTACTTCTCCCTCAGTGGCTGAGTTGGCAGTCTTCAGACAGGAGGAACAACACTCTTGCCAACTGTCAGTAACAAATTAAAAAAATGACAAATTCAGCTTTAATAGAAACACTTGCACTGGGGAGAGCAAATAGCCAAGGAACATATGTACAAATTTTAAAGCATATGGGCTTCTTGCTCTCCTAGTAATTAATATAATACTGTGAGTGCATTTATGTTCTCTCTTTTTTCCTCCATGAACTGTGTATATAGGAGGCTACTGGGGACATAATTAACACTTGCTGCTGTTATATATTGTAAAGGACACTTGAAAGACATGTATTGGTAATTGGATACATTAAATACCAGAAAAAGATAATAGAGCAGTATATTCTGGAAAACATAAATGTTGTTAAAGAGCAGATAATAGATCTTTCAAATTACAAACCACTCACCCAAAACTTATAAAAAAGTAACCAGAAATTTCACCTTTATGTGAAGTGTGTTAGATTACTTTATGATGTGAAGAAATTCCTGAGTTGATTCTGAGGTGAGAATGATCAGCTGAGAAAAACAGCAAGAAATTTCTATGTAGAGACTGAAGAAACCATCACCTGATGAACTAAACCAGAGGTGAAATAATACTAAAGAAAAGTTAAAGCTTCTAGTCTGATAAAATTTTCTTTAAAGAGAAAATTTAATCAAAAACCATGTACAAATAATAGTTGTGTTAGGGTTTTTAATAGCTTGAAATAAGCTAATTATTAAAAAAATAATTATTTGAATAAAATTTTGTCTAATTCCATTAATTTTTAAATATTTGCACTGTGAAATTTACTTGTCTGAAAAACTGGGTTTTATTCTCCTCTATTTCCTACACTGTCTCCTCAAGAGGAGGCTTACAGTTTCCACAACAAGTTTTCTGTTTTTTACTTTCTCTTCAATAGCATTTGCAAATATTTCTTGAATCATAGTATAGATTGTGTTGGAAGGGATCTTTAATGGTCCAAGCTCCCTGCAGAGAGCAGAGAAGTCTTCAGCTAGATCAGATTTTCTCATAGCCTCATAAAGCCTGACTTTTAATGACTCCTGGGATGGGGCTTCTACCACCTCTCTGGGCAATCTGTTCCAGTGTCTCACCGTCCTCATAGTAAAGAACTTCTTCCTAATATCTGGTCAAAATCTACCTTAAGACCATTGGCCCTTTTCCCATCAGTACACACCCTTGTAAACAGTCCCTCCCCAGCTTTTCTATAGCCCCTTCAGACACTGAAAGGCCAGGAGACTGGAAGGTCTCCCCAGACTCTTCTCTCCAGGCTGAACAATCCCAACTCTCTCAACCTGTCTTCACAGCAGAGGTGCTCCAGCCCTTTGATCAATGAGACTAGTAAATCTGGATTATCAGAAGAGAAAATAAGATTTTACAACTCTGACTTTTGGAATAGTCACCTCTAACTGTTGGAAGCATTTAAGAACGCAAGACAACCACTAAATGAAAGAGTTTTGCACTGGCCAGGTTATAGCATAATTGTCCATATGTGGGTTTCTCATTCTCTTTATATGAAGTGTTTGATATTGGCTTTCTGTCAGAAATATAATAACTGCCTACTTGGACAATATTTGATGTAGTGCAGTAGTTCCCACATCCCTGTATCATCATTCAGTGTTCACAGATGACAGGTACACATACATTTCTAGTAAAAATTATAAAAATAGACTCAAGAATGCCTACTATTATTTTCTAATAGTATACCTGAATGATGCAATAACAGTGTTTCTAATCACTGCAGATTTTTGTGCCTTTTCTGGTGTGTGGAATAGCTGCATAAAGGGTTACCCAGGATACTCACAGACAGCAGGGTGCTGGGTTTAAGCTGTCATTTTCCCAGACTCTTAGCCCAAACATGAATGTAGATGTTATCTTTATGTAAGCAGCATTCCTTTCTGTTGAAAAGTATTTCTTTTGTCTTCCACAACCGCACTATCCCTGCTTTGTCAAAGACTGAGGGAAACAGTTTTTACTCATCCAGAGTACAAAAGAAATTATGAGGTTTCGGTGAAAAAAATATTTGGAGGAGTACTGACATCAAGTTCATTGAAAATATTAAGAACTCAGTGCTAATATTTGCATCTCCAAATTCAGTATTTATAGGCTCAGAATAGTCTCCAATATTTGCTTAAAAGAGACTATTATCACATGCCACTAAATTCTCTTTATAGAATACTCTCAAAAGTCAAACACAAAAGAAATAAAAAAGCTACCATGGAGAATGAAATTATTTTACTTCAATGAATATTTCCTAAGTATTCATTCAATATTGGCACCTATTGCTATGTGAGTAAACTGAAATCATCCTTAAGCAGCCTCATTAAATGAGCATAACTTTTCTTTGCTAATATACAACTACAGTTTTCTATCCTCATTTGTTGCTCAGAAACAAACAAGATCCATTATTGCATCAGTCTTAATGAAAAGTCTTAAAACTGTTGCACAGCTACTCTCAGTATAGGGATCAGAAGCCATGGCAAGTGAGAGAGAGTTGTCCTCCTCTTGTCTTGACATCTGGAATGGAAACTTTTAGTCATGGTTACATGGGAATTCTTTTCCTTCTCCGAGAAACAGGTTTTGGATTTCCAAGTTAATGTGAAGAAAATTAAGTGACACGGAAAATAGGAAAGTAATACTACTGGGGAACATATCTGATTCTTCTGGAACTTTTTAAACCAAGGGACTCCAAAACTGAGTCACTCTGCAGAGCTATTGGGGGAAAAATAGTTTTTACTCATAGGTGGAGGTATAAGCGACCCATTGATCTACTTCTCTGAATATGAAGGAATTCTAGAAACTTTCTGTAGTTTTGAGAAATCATCAATTTTTTTAGGAACTGATTATGTCTCCAGCAACTTCCCAATGGTCTAAATGCATGTTCTCTCTCTGAAGAACTCTTTTGTGACTCCACTGATGCTCTCGGGATGAACAATAAAGCACATCTCCTTTCAGCATGATACTCTTAGTGCTTTTGAATCTAGCCCATGCAGTGAAAATGGCCTTTGCCTTCTCTAACTTTCTGCAGTTCATCAACAGACTGTTGCAGCATAATAGGTCCCCCTGTGAAGAAAGGGCCTGGAGAATTTGGGACTGTAAAGATGGAACCTCCAGACAGTCATTCAAAGAGGCTTGCTGGAGACTTCGTCTTTCACGTTACTAGCAAATTACCTGGCATCCCAAGGGGCTCAATTTAACTAGAGCGATCATCAAGCCAGTTTATTGCTACCTTCTCTGAGGAAGTTGAAAAAGCTCTTTCTCCTTTTCTTCTGTAAAACTCTTTAGCTTCAGAGCATCTGATTTAACAAGCTCAGCTCAACATGGAATTAACTATATATACATTTCTTTACTCCTTTCCCCTCTACCTTCCCTTTAACCTTATTATGGGGGTAAAAACTACCAGGGATTAACCACTGTCTTCTCAACAAATAAAAAATACAGGAGAAAACTGATTTAATAATTATTTTGCAACATGCCTGTTGCCTTATATATATTTGCTTATCTGCTCCTTTTTTTCAGAATTGTGCCTGCGTTTACACAAAATCAAAGACTGAACTTTGAAAAACTAGAAAAGTTCTGCAATAATTAAGAAATTGATATAAAACTAAACTGGATCTCACTTGACTAAGCACACAGCAGGTAGCCAGATCACTATCCACTTCTATAATTTTCTTGAGAGTATAATACATCCTTTGATCTCTGAGATCTGAGACACTGTTCATGCCTATTTCAGCCAAAACAATTTCTCATCTAGGTGCTTTTAACATCACCAAATTATACTAGATTTTCAGTTATATCAAGTATCACCTTGTAGCATTGTCCTGATCCCCTTATTTTTTTTTTTTAAACCATGAGGAACCCTAGGGTATATGAAATTCAGCAAAGTAGCATGAGTACAATATACACCTATGATTGGAAGCAGGAGCTGCCTTATTTTACTAGCAAAATCAACTCAGCAGCACAAAAGTAGCACATTCCCAGACGTAAGGATAAGAGACCTTCCTCCAGGCTATGGATTATAGCTCATGTATTTGGGTTACATTAGCATTTCACAGTATAGAGGCTTGATTCAGCCATAAATTCCACCAGTGTAACAGAAGATGAAGGGTCTGAAGATACAAAAACCCAGCATGGCCTGCACTCCCTCCTCACTAGTCTGGTATGGAGGGATGTACCATAGCTGCAGAAGTATAAGTCACAGACCAAAGAAGTACAGCCCACAGAAATACTTAAATCTATGCCTTCAGCATGGATCCTGCCTCTTTGCAAACACTCACGTACTCAAAAATTTCCAAATCTTTTACCTAAGGGCAAGGAAAAAGTGTTTTTAAATGAGATGGGCTCTATTTGTAGCAGTCATTGCTGATGCACAGTGCTTGTTCCTAAATCCTTGAAACGGGGGAACTCTGCTCCTCAAGTATGTGTTTAATTTCCTTTCTCCTTTTGGTTTATCAAAACAAGTGAATTTCATTTTACAGCAGTGAGACACACATCTTAATTTTTTCCGCGTATCTTTCTATACCTTTTTCATGATGGAAAAAATCTGACCTGTCTGTTATAAGGGGCAATGCCTGATGGACTGTGGAGTTACACAGCAGTGACCATGTTCTTCACAATTGCGCTGTGCTCAGTGAAGACTTGTGGAGGAAAGGAGACTACTGCTTCCCACCTTCCCCTCCCAAACTCCCACTTAAAGAAATCTGCACCTGGGTTTGCTTTGGCAATGCAATTCTGCTGTTGCATTCTATCCAGGAGATTCTGTGAGATGCTGATTATAACATTTGGGATTGCTTATTTTCCTGTTCTTCCTGCAGGAGGGGGAAATGTTATCTGTAAATGAACACAAGCACTAGTAATTAACTGTTATATAAGCTGAATGTTAGCATTGGAAAACATAATAGCAATCTTTATATTAATTTCCTTATCAAGACTTCAGATTGCTGAAACACATTTGGAGGGTGTGTCTAGACCAAGGGGTAACACAAACAAGGGGCAAGGATGATGGGAGCCGAGGAGGTTAATAGCTCTGGGGAGTGAATGCATAGTGGATCTAAGCTTCTGGGGAAGCTCAAAGACATGGATACCTAGCCCCAGAGCAGACAATTTTGGCAAGTGTGCCCTGAAGCCAAAGACCCTGAAAGCTGAAAGTAGCAGTAAAGCTGACAAGTAACATCAAATTCAATGAGCAGCTACACAGATTGAAAAACTTTTGATTCATCATAAACTTGGAAAAGCCCTGGATTTACATACAAATTTAAAAAAATAATAAATTGGTTAAATTATTTTTTTTGAGATTCAGAAACCTTTTTTATGCCTGTGTGATCCTGTATGTGTTTAGTGGATTTGAATATGGCTTACATCTCATAATTTTCTGTTTTCTGGACTAAAGCTATGTAATTTCTTCCTTTCCTGACAATTTATCTTCTTGTGATTTTTTATTATCCTTGTTGATCTTTTTTTAGACTTGACAAATTTTATCAATGTATCAGCCTGCTTGTTAATAAACAGTGCAAATTCTAGAAACTTGAAATGAATCAAGGACCTCAATAGTTCAAGTAGAAACATATAATTACCTTTTTAAGTTCTGTGTATAATTCTGAAATCAAGACACTTTAGGATGATATTGTCTTTCTTAGAATATCATATATTTAAACTATATACAATTTAGAGTTAACTAAAATTCCCATTTTCTATATTACCTTTTTTTAACCATGTTTTATTTTTCCTTCCTCAGTATACTTGTAGTTGCCTGCCTTCTTATTAATTTCAGACTTTTTAATTATATAAAGTGTAATCTCTTACTCTTCTGTTGTCTAAAGTGGTACAGCCACCACTCTCAGATAGAAGTCCTTTAACTTCTTGCAAGTATATTCACTATTCCATCACTTGTGTCTTTTAAAAAAACAGGGAAAATAATATATGTCCAAGAAGTGTCATATATATAAGGCTAATCCAAAAGAGCCTCCTAATTTGTCAGAAAAACAGTGATAACTGCTGGTACAGTCTGTAGTAACATTAAAATTTATTTTTGTTTTGGATCCGTGAAACAAATTCCAACCGTAGAAGGGTTGGGTGCAAGGAGACTTTATTTGACAATTGACACAATCAAAATGATAGAGCCAGGCAAAAGATGAAGAGAGGAAAAGAAGGTGTGAGAGAGACAGAATCGAGAGAAATGGGAGAGAAAAGGCTAAGAAAGTGGGAAGAAAGCATGAGAGAGAGAGAGAGAGTCACCACCAGGGGTCCAGCTGTCCAGTGAGTTTCTTCAAGATGGCACTGATCCTGGACAGGGTCTGATTAAAGATGGCAGTGGGTCAAGAGACGATGAAGTAGCCACAGTATGGACAGCCATATATACCCCTGAGTTCCTTTTGTTCCAAAGGGGCAGCTGTCATTCAGCTGCCACAGAAGCCAGGGTCATTGACATCAGAGCCATTGCAGACAGGCTGCCTGGAGGGGACCTTCTGCAGAAGTGTAGATCCCCACCCACTCATCAGTTCCTATCTCCTTCCAGGCACCACCCCTCTTCTGTTTTGGCCCAGGCCAGGTCCATTAGCATCAGAGCCATTGCAAACAGGCTCTCCTGGATGGGGGGCTTCCAGTACACAGGTCTTATCCCTTTCTAGGTGCCACTCCCCACTCAGTTCCAGCTACATCAGCATAAGTACAATCAAGGTGGCTTCCTCCACCCTGGCCAGGGTAATCGTGCCTGGAGAGACATCCCAGCATTGAAGGCCCTCAGAAAAGGGGACTAGTCTCCACCTAGCCCTTAATTCTTAGTTCTTATCTCTGGGTGTCACCCCTTGCTCAGCTCTGGCCAGGTCAGGTCCCCCACCCTAGCCAGGGCTATTTGCTTTAAAATTGTTCTTTTGAGACAATTGCAAATCAGTGAAATCAGACTCTCACAACTGCTCAAAGTATTCTTTTTTCCCTCAACAAGTTCTACATTAACTCCATTTTTGCTGTGTACAGATTATAAATCAATGAACTAGAGCTAGAGCCAATACTGGAATACAGTCATCTCTGCTGGTGAATTGCTGAAATGCCCATGAATTTGGCCAGAGCCAAGAAGCCAGAAAATTTCTGGATCCAGTTGAGGAGTTAGTACTGGTCAGGGACCATTTCCAAAATGCAGTGCAGATCTGACCATGTTGTGCTGGAAGCTATGAAAGTTTAATAGCATGGATGTGACTAGACTGTGCCAACTGGCCTCAATATCAGAGAATGATCCCTGGCACTGTTCAGTTTATTAGTACATATCTATTGATATTTTCCTCATCCATTGGGACGTTAAGTTTGCTCAGATTCCTTTGTCCCATCAGAATTTGCATTTAGCTGTCACTGTTATGGGGTTAATAAATCCCCATCAACATATTCTCTGAGCTTGGGGCTCTACAGGAGTCATGAAAGCCTTCTTAATCCATGGAAATTTAACAAAACCATATCTCACTTTCTTCTCTGTTTGTAACTGATGCATTTTTTTCCTTGATATATAGGGCAATACTATCCCCATTTTTTTTTTTCAGTTCTGTGGCAAGTAGTACTCAGTACTTAGTCTGCCTAGTTTCTACCTGAAGCCAGGCAATAAGAATTCCAGTAGTCTTTCTTGGTGATTTTGATGAGCTGGAGACACATGCACCAATGAAAAATTCACTGTTGGGGTTTTTTGTTTTGGTTTGTTTTTTTTCTTTTTTCTTTCAAATGGCAGTAGAAATGTGTTTCTGAGAATTAAACACTTCTTGGATTTGATATTTGATGCTTTTTCTTCTTCCCAAATGACAGACTTGAGAGATCAGCATTTTGACTCATTTTTTATATATAACTTTAGAATTTAGTACAATATTTACAAAGCTCTTCACCTTTTTCAGATATTTGATATTAGGCATTCCAATGCCTTTGCTTTCCCTGAATATCCAACTGGATTTATACAGATGCAACAGCCCATTAGTGAACAGCATATTGAAGGATGGAGACCTCGAAACAATAGACATTTAATCAGGTTTTACAGGAAGTGGTGCATCTAAAATGCATATTCTGGAACCATTAATTAGCATATAATGTGAATGTTATAGCCTATTTAAAGTGGTAAGGAGGGGGAAAATTGACATAAAAACTTACAAAAAGAACCCCAAAGTTTTTTGGTCCACATCCATACACACACTAGAATATAATATATACACACACATATATACACATATATACTGCAAAGAGAGAAAAAAACCCAGGCCCTCAGTAACTGCCGAGCCATTGAAATAGTTTTCACAACATCATAGATAATTACAATTATCCTTCTCTTAGGGACATTGGAGCTGCCAATTTTCTGCAATTGAAAATAAATAAATAATTCAGAACAGATGTTGACTACTCATCACAGTTTAGTAGAAAGCTTTAGGCAGGCATGTCAGCACTGAGCTTGAAAACAGCAAGAACTTGAAAATATTCCTACTATTTTCTTTCCTCCCTTTTTTTTCTTTTCTTTCTTTTTTTTATTTTTTTATTTTCCATATTTTAACTATTGAGAATGGTCAAGTGGAAAAAAAAAAAAAGGCAATACTTACCCATTCCATTTGGATTAGAAAAGTAAGGCAGGAACATATCTAGTAGCCAGGACAAACAGCAAGTGCCTGTGGGTGGCACTGTAGGTATTTGGTCATTAATTATTGACAGCACCAAGCAGTGACTGTTGTGGTCCTCACTCAACAATTTGGTGGAGGTTCCTCAGCTTCGAATCAAAACTTTAGTGTAGCTGTGACTCTCTGGATATAAGATTCACATGACCCAAAAATTTTGGCTAACAAAGGTTATCAAATCTTGTGACTATTTCGTGTGGCATTAACAGCCACATTTTCCCTCTGTGATGATGGTATTTTTGTTCAGGTAAATATAAGTGTACTTAAGTCATTACTGGAATGTGTTGGCCTTCAACAAGAAATGAGCTTTGGCATTGTGGCATTGCGATATCATTAATCTTTGTCTGGTGCTGTTAGCTTTTTTTTTTTTTTTCCCCTGCATGCAACAAGCACACACAAAAAGTATGCAGACATTTTTTCCCCCAAATATGGAATTTCCAAGGAGCAGTGTACAAGGAGCTGTTGCAATAAATAAAGCTGAAAAAACATTCTCTAAATTGCAGAAAGTAGAAGAAAAATTTCTTCTCCTTTTACCCAGACTTTAAGTGTTTCAGTTCTAGTTGACACTAGTCAGGAACTTTGTTATATTACTAGACTTCTAGAAGTCAAAGTAGGAACTTTCCAAATTCTAAAAAAAACAGACTACTGTCTCTATGTCAAGGCAACCAAGGTTGAAAAAACATGTCATTTACCCTATGACCCCAATAGTTCCTTTTTTCAGATGATCAGCCTACTGCTGGATGACTGGGGATGTGTTCTGGGTACTTCACACTTTTCAGGTCTTACTGTTTGGGTGCAGCACGAATTAATTTGTGACAATTTTTTACATGCACTTACGAGCTATGTCTGCACCATCAAACTAAATAGAATCCAGTATGTTTCTGGACTTCACAATGCAATCATCTCTACTACCTATACTTTAATTGCTAAAATGTTAGAAGTGTCTCTGACTTGCTTTGGGTTTTTCCCAGTTAGCAATTTCCTAAACAGTCCTCTTGAACAGTACATTTCTAGGCACCATTCCCAACAGGCAGTTTGCATGAAGCCACTCTGTTTATGTTAAACACCATAACTCTATCCTAACAGATTATGTAGGTTGCCTATGAATTTCCTGGAGAAAAAAAATAATGCAAGCATATCCACTTTACACTGGCAAAGATTATTGGCAAAACTCGTTGCAGTGCTTTATAGAGTAGATTAGAATGAGCCCTTCTCTGATCACCTTTCCAGTATGGTTGTACCTGCTCCCCACCTACTTTTTACCAATAGTTTTATTTCCTGTAGGCTAGGCTTTAGGGGCTAGCAGTAATGGGAGGAGTGGAAGGAAAGTACAGTTGCTTTGTTTGGTGTAATTCAAGCATCATATTTAAGCTGCAAAACAGCCGAACATATTGCTCTAGTTGTGAAAGCAAAAAAAAAATTTTTTTTTGCAACTATATTTATTATCAATTGCGGGTGACTCAAAACTTCAATTATATATAATTTTGCACTAAACAAAGAAGGCATTAAAAATAGGCTTTAAATACTTTTCTTTCAATCCCCAGATCAAGCTGAAAAAGTGTGCAGTAGACCAGCAGATAAGACTTCTGCTGTGACTGGGAAGCATGTTGACAGTGTATGCAATAGGACTGCTGATGGCACAGTACAGTTGTTGTCAGTGATTAACAACAAGGACAAGCATTGTATAGGATTTAATCCTTGTCTTTTCTCTTTCATTTTCAGGTATGTCAACTGTGCTTGTTTTTTCTGTCCAACCATGAGTCCTAGACGTACAATCAAATAAACTCATCAGCCTTACATTCATAAGGACATTTATATTTATTAATTTTGATGCCTTATTAGATTAGGTAATAAAATACATTCCCTTGTCACAATTAACACAGCATTTTGCATACACTTTGGGGATAAGTTATTTTTTATGAGGAAAAATTATTTGCAGACCACTGGTAAACAAAAGTTACCAACACGCAGAACAGTGGTGAAATATGCCCTTTGGTACTTGGAAGAACATCCTCCAGTATGTTGACTTACATTATTCTGGATACACAGTGGAGTGATTGTACTGCTAATACTGCTTAAAAGGTCAGTATTTATCACACTGTGCAATGTTCCCCATGTCTTTACTGCCTGTACAGCCCATACTGAAACAGGTTATGAGCCTTTTCAAGCTTCACTACAATTATCCTCATAACATCCAGTGAGATAAGAAAGCTTTTACACCATTTCCATGTTTCAGTAGTTAAAATACAGTTCAGATGGCTAAGGGCAGATCTGTAGCAAGGTATGTTTACATGGAGGGTTGTCCTCCTTCTGCAGCCTTGTTCTGATGTTTTCCTCTTACCTGCTTATCACTGTACCATCCTGACACCAAGTGAACTTGCATGAGCACTCCTAGCAGGTGTAGACCTGTTGGCAGTAATATTAGGACATTTTTTCTTCCTTTCTCCTCCTAAAAGACCCATAACATGCCATTTATGCATCATTTCTCCATAACTATCCTTTCTGACCAATGTATCTGAGTTTTCTTTTGACAAAAGCATGAGTATGAGGAGAAAGAGGAATAATTTACATTCACATTTTGTTCGGACACACAGATGGGATGCAGCCAAGTCATGCATTAAGAGCTGGCAGATAAAAGAGTCCTCTCATCACGCTGGTCCCTCAGTTATTCTGACATTACAACCAATGTAATCATATACAAAATTACCTATGATTATTTACTAATTTTATGAGGAAGCAGAAAGTTTACTGGAGAGTGAATGTCACTGTATGTCCAAGGGCTAGAAGAGACTGCTCAAATGCAACTGTGCAATATACTAAATGTCCCTTGAAACTAGCATGCAGAGTGACTTTTGAAGTAGGATGAAGCCTTTTGCCTAAATCTAAACAAAATTTAGATGGCAAAAACCAAGCAACCAAATTTCATGTTTTAACCTCTAGTTTTGATGTAGATAATTATCTACGCACAACTGCAGTTCAAAACTTCCAGACTTAGTCAAAAAGTTGTGATATCTTAGTCTAACATCTCATCATAGACAGCATCATTTCTTAATTTAAAGATAATAATGAAGTTTTCTTTTCTTCAGAATATGACTTGGTATCATCATTTCATCTTAAGGAGATACTGCTACAAGATCACTAGGGAAGTGTTCCTGGCCCCAAGCCTGTCAGAGTTCAAGAAGGATCCAGATAACACTATTAACACTATTAATCATCTGGTCTAACTTTAGGCTGTTCTGCAAGGAGCAGGGTGTAAACCTTATGGGTCTCTTGACATAATCTATGATTCTTTGATTTCTGTTACACAGAATCACAGAATTATCAGAGTTGGAAGGGACTTCTAGAGATCCTCTAGTCCAAATCTCACATTAAAGCAGGATCACCTAGAGCACATTACACAGGACTGCATCTAGTTGGGTTTTGAATATCTTGAGAGGACTCCACAACCTCCCTGGGCAGGCTGTTCCAGTGCCTTGACATCCTCATAGTAAAGAAGTTTTTTCAGATGTTTAAATGGAACTCCCTATGTTCCAGCTTGTGCCAGTTGCCCCTCATCCTGTCACTGGGAACTACTGAGCTGGCTCCATCTTCCTTGCACCCACCCTTTAGATACTTGTAGACATTAAGGTCTCCTCACAGCTTCTCTTCTCCAGGCTAAAGAGTGTCAGGTCTCAGCCTTTCCTCATAAGAGAGATGCTCCAATCCCCCAGTCATCTTTGCTGCCTTCTGCTTAACTCTCTCCAGCAGTTCCCTGTTTCTCTAGAACTGAGGAGCTCAGAAGTGGATGCAGTATTCCAGCTATGGCTTCACAGGGGCAGAGTATAGGAAGAGAATGACCTCCCTCAACTTACTGGCCACACTCTTCTTTATGAAACCTAGGATTCTATTGGACTTCCTGGCAACAAGGACAAAGTGCTAGCTCATGAGTAATTTACCATCTATCAAGACTTTTCTCCTCAGCACTTCATTCCAGAAGGCTCATCCTGAACCTATATATGTGCTTGGGGTTTTTTCTGCCTGGGTGCAAGACCCTACACTTGCTCTTATTGACCCTCATCAGGTTCTTCCCTGCTCAACTCTATCCAGGTCATGCTGGATGGCAGCACATCTCTCTGAAGTGTCAGCCACCCATACTAACTTTCTATCATCAGTGAACCTGCTGAGGATACACTCTGTCCCCTCATCCAGGCTGTTGATGAACATGTTGAACAAAACCACACTGAGTATTGACCCCTGAGGGACACCGCCAGCTACAGACCTCCAACGTGAGCCTGCTCTGAGATCTGTCACACAGCCAGGTCTCAATCCACCTCACTGCCCACTCATCTAGCCCACATTTCCTGTGTTTCCTAATGAGGAAGTTATGAGAGATGGTATCAAATGACAACGTGGCTTCACTAAGTGCAAGTCCTACCTGATTAATTTGGTGGCCTTTTATGATGGGGTCACAGTCTCAGTGGACAAAGGCAGAGAAATGGAAGTCATCTAGCTGGACCTGTGCAAAATGTTTGACACTGTCCTGTAAGATATTCTGATCTCTAAACTGGAATGATATGGATTTGATGGATGGACCACTTCTTAGATAAGGAACTGGCTGGATAGTCACACCCAAAGAGCTGTGATCAATGTATCAGTGTCCAAATGGAGATGTGTGACTAGTGGTGTTCCTCAAGGGTTGGTACTTGGACCAGTGCTGTTTAACATCAAGCATTGGAATGGGCTACCCAGGGAGGTGGTGAATTCTCTGTCCCTGGAGGTTTTTAAGAAGAGACTGGATGTGGCACTCAGTGCCATGGTCTGGTAACCATGGTGGTAGTGGATCAAGGTTGGACTTGATGATCTCAGAGGTCCTTTCCAACCTGTCTGATTCTGTGATTCTGTGATCTTTGACCTTATAGCAACCTTCCAATATCCAAAGCGGTCCTACAAGAAAGCTGGGGTAGGGCTTTTTACACAGGTGTGTAGTGAGAGGACAAGGGGAAATGTTTTCAAACTTGAAGAGGGGAGATTTTGGATTAGACATTAGGAAGAAATTCTTTAATTGGAGGATGGTGTGACACTGGAACAGGTTGCCCAAGGAAGTTATGTCTGTTCTCTCCCTGAAAGTGCTCAAAGTCAGGTTGGGTGGGGCCTTTAGCAACCTAGTCTAGTGGATGATGTACCTGACCATGCAAGTGGGTTGGAACTACATGATCATTAAGGTCCCTTCCAGCCCAAACCATTCACTATAACATTCACTATTCTGCTCTCATCTAGACAGCCAGTAATGACATGAGAGGTGGCAATCAGGTTGGTCAAGTATGATTTCCCTTGGGTGAATCCATGCTGACTTTTTCTTATGACATTCTTTGCTTTCACATGTTTTGTGACAACATCCAGAAAATTTTTTTTCCAGCTCCTTACCAGGGACAGAGGTGAGACTAAAGAGCCTTCACCTTCACACCACCTTTGTAAGCCCTCAAACAGGTCCTCCTTAGCATTCCAAAAGGACTGCCAAAGGACAGCCTGGCACCTATGGAAATGGCCTACATATGGCCAAAGGCCTGAATAGAGCCAGTTTCTTCTTGTCCCTCATGTCCATGAACATCCCTTCAGATACATGAGAACGTCATGTAAGACACCATCAGTTCAAAACAACTATTTCACACCAGACCTGAATGGGTGTAAATCTCTTCTTAGCCTATGGGCAAAAACGGAATGAAGACAAATGAAACAGGTACATGGTTTGCTTCTAAACAGCAGCAGCTTTGTAACCATAATAAACAAACTTCAGGGACTACTTAATGGAGTAGTGGGTTTCCCCAACCATTTTTCTAACCAATCAGATTGATTTTTTTCTATTAAACAGATTGCTTCAGACTGTGAGCTCCTTTGCCCATTTTTAGCCTGCAGAGAATTTTAAAGACTTAGTCATAAATCCCTCCAAAAATGGGCTATGTAATGGAAACGCTAAGGGACGCTTAACTAGAGTGAGTGTTGTGTTATTCTGCAATAATAATAAACAATAATAATAATAATATTAACAAAAATAACACATTTTTATGTGAACACATAAAAGGTCATTTATAGGAATACTGTACAAATATTTAATATTTAAAAAAACCTCATTTTTTCACAATTATGGTGATGCTACAAACTTTATAGACTCTTCCAAAACCTTTGGATCTCAATGTGTTCTCATGGAGGTTAAGGATTTGTGCTGGAAGGCCTCCAGTCCTGAAACTACTGTTTAATTAAAAGTTTAACATATATCCCTTAGTGAGGAACTAAATGGTTTGAAGTTGCAGGATGTCTGAAAAATCCCCAAGTACAAATCAATACAAAATGCAACCTATTTAATAAATTAGGAATCTAAAAAAAAATCAGTTAATATACAATATCAAAATGGTAAATTTTTATAAAGCAGTTTCTGCATGTCCCTAGGCTATAAAATTTACTCTCTGGCTTCCCACTGTGTGGAAGTTTCCATCAGAATTTAATGTTGAAATATACATTAACACATTCTTATATATATATATATTGGTAATGTCTGTTTAATTCTGCCTGTCACAACTTAGAATGAATATTTTTTTCTTTTCCAATAAGCCAGTTGAAAAAAAGGGAAAGATATTGAATGGTTCATAAATATATAATATTTCCCATTTGTTATATTCTGCAATCAGAGGCAGCAGTTTTAAACTTGCATATCAGTGCATAATTCCACAAACTTAAAAAATTGATCTGCCAATGTCTTCCCTCTAGCAATCTTTTAATTAAATGAACTTCACTCACCTTACTGCTACACTCCTCTAGGTTGATTTTATGCTGCAATTTGATACATTTTTCAGTGAAGTTTTTGGTTGTTGTTTTTAAACCATAAAGGTTGTTTCATAAACAAGTGTTTAATAATGTATACCAGGTGACTGAACATAGATCAATGCCAATTATTTATTCACAATAAAGAACTTGGAAATAATGAGATCCTTTTGTATTCTTGTCAGCAAAAGCCAAGAGAAGGCCCAGATCTAAGTCACAGTAAAACAAATTGAGCTTTTCATTTGTAGGAAACTGTGCTAATTTATAGCAACAAGGAGGTTTGCTTCAAGAATGCTTTCCCCCCCCCCCCCCCATACTCTTATATAAGAATGGAATTTTAGGGATGGTAGTTCTGTTTAACTATGTCAGTAAAATAGTAGGTGATTCAACACAGAAAGCCATGATAACATCAGTAAGAACCTAAAATGTTTTGGATCCCTTTCTATTAGTTTGTGAGAGATGTATCTGTTCAAGGACATCTAACAGCTTAGTTTTCAAAAGTACAGGGTGAACTACAGCTTAAAGGGCTGGGAAGTCTGTAGCTTCAGTGGATGAGGATACAGACCCTAATAATTAATAAATGTAGTAGTTGTACAACTTTGAAATTTTGATGCTGCCAGGGCAAATGCAGGCTCATTGGGCAAGAATCTCACAGAGAAATGTGCAGATCTCCCAGACTGCATCCAGACATGACTGCAATTGCACCACTGCCTTGGGCTCATCCCATCACTGCCAGGGAGTCTCCAGTAAACCCAGATCACTGGGGATCCCTGCTGGCTTCACTGCCCTTGGGAGTAGGATAGGAAGTGTGGGAAAGCTAACAGTACCTTACCTTTCCTACTACAGTCAGCTGCCAAGTGAAGAAACAGGAATTCCAGATGACTTCATGCCTCACTAGCTCCTTACTGGCCTCATTTTTTTCTTGTGATCAAACTTGTCTGTACAAAGAACCTCAAGAACAGAGGAAGACCATGATACTTTCCTGCTCCACTGAGGTTTCCAAAACCTGCATAAGAAAAACATAAAGCTGGAAGACAGCATCAGGAACTGAATTTCTCTCCGTGCTTTTTATTATAATGCTGCCTAAAGTTCTACCAGAATCCAAAGGATATTTATGTTTCTAAGCATTCCACATGCTTGCAAATTGAAGCAGCAAAAGTTAAATGCACCTGCCAGTGGTTTTCAATGCCCATAGAAAATATTGCTCTATTTCCCCTTCCCCTGCCCAAAAGCCATTGCTACTAAACCATTTGCAATACTGCTAAGGAATTATAACTGCAGCATCAGACATTACATGACAGCTGTTTGAGCAGAAATACTAATTGCTTTCATATTTAATTAGCTATTGTTTAAATTAAAAATACCAACAAAACAGTCACAGCAGGATCATTTTAACAGGAGGTTTATTGGTCCAGGCACTAGCTCAAAGAGCAGCAGGCATTGGATTCGTGCACCAGCTCTCTTTAGTCCTGAGAAACTGCCAGTGCATTTCTCACTCAACAGCTGCTGGTTCGTCCCACTGGCCTGATCTTCCTCCTAATAGTCTTTTTCCTCCTGAAAAGGCAGAAACCAAACGATGTCATCTAAAGCAGGGGAAAATGATCTCACCTATCTTTAGACATTAATAATATAGATGCCTATAATCACCTTTTTTAGCAGTGGGTAGTATTAGTCCCACTTATGCAGCCTAAGAGTATTTGACTTTGATGCCAGAGAGTATCATATCCACACTTCCCAGAGCTGCCCACTGCCTGCTTACATATATTAGAGCACTTGGCCCTAGAACAGTGTGATTATTTGTGTGGTTTTCTTTCCAGTTCAAAGCAACTGAAATGATACGGTAGCTGTGTCACAGGGGAATGGCTTGTTTTGTTTTGTTTTTGTTTTTTTTTATGTCAGGAGGATAACATCCCAAGGTGATTTGGGGCTTGTCCTGTTGGACTTGGGATCTAGGTCCACGGCAATCTCATGTATATGAAATTTTCTTACCATCCACAGATAGACTTTGAGTGTCACTTCGGATAACAACAAGCTCAGGTGGAAGGAAATTTAACTGGTTTGGGTGAAGAAGGAAATAGGTTCTGAGATCAACGAGGAAAGGTGACTTATTTGAACAGGTAGATGAATACTTGTAGGAGACACAAAACATTATTGACTCTTTCCAAAGGTCCACTACAGGTTTAGGTACTACAGCCTATTTTCTCTATTCACTTTAAAGAGAGTAGGCTAGGTTAGGTATCTATGCCACAAAAATAAAAAAATTGGCAGGATAAATATCAAACAATGTGCCATATAAAAGACTGGTCTCAGAGGCTGTCATTCTCTGAAATGTTCAGCCTTTCCCCCACATCCCATCTTCTCAGATAGGAACACTGCAAGACTCACTCCAGGCCCTGGAGAGATGCAAAGCTGTTTTAAATGTTGTGCAGTGTGTACAGTGTACAGTGTGGGTGTGCCAGTGGCAAGCCAATCCAGGGGATTGTTTCCCTAAATGTGGAGATTCTTGATTATTATGTGCTTGAGATATCACCAGAAAGTAGTTGTGGCATTTTTCAATTTAATGTAGTGAAACACAATGACTTTCATTCCCATCTTCTTTCTAGTGACATTTACTGAAGTTGTTATTAATATATTTCCAACTGCTTTGCCAGCTGTATGACCATTCACTTTTCTGATTCTCAAAGATGCTGCCAGGTTTTTTGCAGGTACAGCTATTTACTTACATAAATATTTGTGTGAATTTTCATGAGATTCCCTTTCTGCTGTATTCATGAAAAGAAAATTTTCTCACACAAATATACATGAAAATCAAATATTTAACTGTTGCAAACACTGCCAAGGACAATTTTGTTTAAAATGTGTGCAAATATTCATGACAAATGTTGTGTGATATTCACTCAGCTCTGAATAATTAACAATGCTTAAATTGCAACACATGTAACCAAAGCTATTAGTTCTAATAAGTCAATATAGTAGAATTAATCAGGTTTTCATTTAAGCAAATGTATTAAAAACTAAATTGTTTCATAAGCTGTCAAATGCATAGAAGCACAAAAGTTTTCATCATTTTTAACTAACAAGTACCAGGGTGGTATGTGATCTTCAGGGTTTGGTTTGGGTTCTGATTGGGAACCAACCTTGCTTACATGCTTGGCAAGGGACTTTGTGGTGGGATCCCTCTCTCCTGACCTCAGCTGTATGAAAAATAAAGGTGGGAATGAGTTGCTTCAAACTTCCTGTAAAATAAGTGGAAGCTGCAGAAACACTTAGTTTTCCCCAGGACAGGCTTCTATGACAGGTGGAGTGAATTGCAGTCTGGAGGTTCCTGTCACTCTCCATTAACTATAAGAGGAGCCTTAGCAGCTCATTTAGGCTAGACACCTACAAGACAGATAGAATTAGGTGATATGAATCTCTTCCATTACAGATCCCAAACAACAAATTGTGATTAGGTGAGATGAACTCACCTCTAGTTGGCATTTCCAAGAGAGTGGAAGGGAATTGCATGTCCTGCTGAAAAGAGTTTTCATTAGAAGTCCCTGACTTGGTTATTATGTGGAGCATTTCTTTGCCTGCCAAAAAAATACATCAACCCCCTTGCCTCGATCAGGATTTTAGTATGAAGGTCAAAATAAATGAAATATTTATTCAAATCCAGCTTTGTGACTGAAATGTGTGCATAAGCATTGGAAAGGTTTTCTTTCAAAAAACAAGTTTCTAGCCTTCATGGTTGAAAAAAATTGGAAAATGCATTTCAAGTGTCTCTCAATACACAGTGTAAAAAAAAAAACAAAAAACCAACCAAAACAAAACCCAAAAGAAAAGAGAAAAAGGGAGGTAACTTGCAAGGTTCCTGTTCTCATGATCTTTAAGACACCTTCATGACTTTTGCGGAGCTGACCTGTGGTGTTTCAGCACTTACAGTTTGAATTAATAAGATAAAAATACACTTACCTTCCTCACTAGGGTTTGTGAGGATGCATTTATTTTCCTCAGGCAAAACATATGTGCATTATATTATTAAGATGAGAAGTATAATAGGCAGAATCAAGGAAAAGCTCAGGCACTGATGCATGACGCTGTGCTGAATGCACATACTGTAAATCACAAACTCCATGAACACAGTACATGAAGGAAAGCAAATGCAAAACATTTTTCCCTGTACTGCATTATCATTATCGTGTGAATGTTTCATTTGGGAGTGCAAACATTAATACAAAGTGAGCTTTTCTCTATTCAGCCTACAAACACCATGTTGTTTAAAATATACATTAGTTGGCAAGGGAACAAATACATGATGTTGGAGAAAAACAGTGTGGAAACATGCTCCTTGCTAGCTGTTGAGGAAAATTGTGTCCCTCTGAGTCATGTGTTACAGTCAGCAAGACACAGGATGATATGCAGATTTCCAGCTACTGTTTCGGAAAAGGTTCTGACAGCATCTAGTTAGATTTCAGATCACACTGGAAAATTGTCTGCTCTGGGTGTGATCCTGGCAATGCCAGCCCAATTGTGCCTGCTCTACCTAGGCATGCCACACATTGAGCATCTGGCATCATTATCAGCCTCTTTCTTGGCATACCAGAGACATATGCATCCACATTGTGCTTGTCTTCTCACTGGACAAAGTGCAGAAAAAGCATAAGTTTTAGCTTCTCCCTAATTTGATTCCTAACCAGCCGTAGTAAGGTCTCATGCATCTGTGGATAGATGCAGATTTCAAAGTGGCTAATCCATAGACTCCTTAATTTTAAATGGAATGCTGTCTGGTTTCTGATTTTTAAAATAGTATGTCAAAAGTTTTCAGTTGCTGTACCAATGAGCATATATCTGAATACCCAGAAAGATGTGTTGGACACCTATATTTTATACATTTTCTGCGTAGTTTTGGCATTACATTGCACTTCAAAATGTCTTCTGAGTTTCTTTTTTTTCAAATTAATTTCAAAGTTTGCCACCAGCACGATTTCAAGTCAGTGTAGTGTTGACTAATTTGTTTTTTATCAAGTTCTTTATTAACAAAAAATCCCCTGATTATTACACTTCTCTGACTTTTTGATAATTTCTCTTGCAACTAGTCACATAATGCCTAAATACTTTCTATTGAAATATCGTTGAGCCAAAAGAGATGATGAGGCCTGTAATTCATGCTCAAATAATACCAAAGTAATAGGATGTTTTAAATACTAAGAGCTGGAACGGATTTGTGCCCTGTTTGAGAGACCCATAGCACTGAGCAGAGAATTAGAGCTCAGGCTCACCTGCCTTTCCTTCCTGTTCTTCACCCTTACAAACAGCTGCAACATTTTCAGTGCAATGCAACTTACATTTTACAGTGCTTTTCCTGGCTGCACTCTGGGGTACTTAACACATTCAAATGACCACAAGCTATTCAGTCTTGATGGGGAAGATGAAGCACAGTGATGCCTCCTCAAACTTACTTCCTTTCCAATTACAAAAATAAATTAGCTGAACCTAACAGCACAAACCTGAGAAATGGATATTGCGAAGAAGAGAGTACCTTCAAGCTGAGCTGAGAGTGATAATAATCTAGCTCATAATTAAGAGTAGAAATATGCTTCACTATTAAAAGAGCCATTGCTTCATTTGCAGTTGATAGGAAGAGAGTGAACTCATTACAACAGCAGTGTAAAGCTTTTCATACAAGTGCCATAAAAAGACATTACAAATATAAGTTAATTAGCCACATAGCATGCCTTGATGACAAGAAATTTCTGTCATAATGCATTTTATGGAGAGATAAGAAAAGTCAGACTTTGCTCAAATGTGGAAAAGTACTGCAGGTTGAGGAATATAAGTCAGTATTTCTGTTTCACCTTGAAATCATAAGGGTTCATTGCCCCACTTGCACTGTATGAAAGGTTAGGTGTCCTCAATATCTTGCTTATCAAAATGTGTTTTAAGCATTGTTCTGCAGCAGCAATCAAACCTCTTCATGGACCTTGCATGGCTACTTTGTGATCAGAGGTGGGATAGACACCTGGGAAAAATCAAGAACTTCACTTTACTCCACTTGCTCCAATCTACTGAGATCACACTGTGCACATGAAATGGAGAACTGGAGAGAAAACAGAAGCATAGTGAAGGACAGGTTGCAGAAAGTTTCTCCTTCTTCCTTCTCCCTGCAGAGAAGGACAGTCAGGAGCAACAGAGTGTCACTGAGGGTACCCATCAGTAACCTCTGAGAACTTTCTAGGTATATAATATCTTGTTTCTTAAGGAATTCACATCAAATGAACTTCACAGAAAGGGATTTATTTAACCAGTAGAAATAACCACAAGCTGATTTTTGACTGTTATAGGGTCTCTTTCTTCAGCTTTCATCACTGCTTCTTTGGAGCAATTAGACCAAGGAAGCCGTATTAAGGATAAAATGAAAGCCTGAGGCACAAGTTCAAATGCAGACTGGAATTCGGTAATGTTTAAAGTTATTTCTTTTGTCTGCTTTTAACATTTTATGCCTTACCCAGCAGACTATATTCTTTTTAAAGCTGAGGTTTTGAATATTAAAATGTAAAGTTTCCTCTTTTCAAAACATGGATGACATTTTCAAAAGTCCTTCCTCCACAGCTGCTTCTGTATTTTTTAAAGCAAACAAAGCTGCTGTAAAAAAAAAAAAAAAAAAAAAAAAAAAAAAAAAAAAAAAAAAAAAAGACAGAGAACAACAGAGAGAAAATATTTTATTCTGTTTCTGACTAGTTCTGAACTGCTCGTTCATGTCTCATACTCTGTCAAAATGACCAGCTGGTAATAGTTATTAAGAACAGTATATGGATGGTTCATAAACTTACTGTTCTTCAGAATAGGTTATGGACATGAGAAACTACTGTGACTCAAAACTTTACTTCCCACAAAATATATTAACTTTTAATAATATTATTTCTCAGCAATTTTTCCTGTTTTACAGAAATGATAAGACCATAATCCATTAGCACCAAGGCAGACTTCTACTGTGTATTGTAAATAGAAGTCATGTAAATAGATTTCCTATTTACCTATTTCCTAATATATCTAACTAATTAAAAGTAGTTCCCAATCTGATCAAGCTTTTGGTAGAAAATTCTCATTTTTACAAATCAGAAAGATGCTAAACAGAAATATTTCCATTATCTTCTGTAAGCAATCACCAAATCCTTGGTGGAAGAATCATTCTTAAAACACTGTAAACAACTCTTAATACATCACCAGGAACAAAAGATAGAAACCCCCTCCTAAAAAACCAACAGAAAAACAACACAAAAAATCCCCCATGCTAAATGAGCCTGAAACTTTTAGGTACTAGCTGGGATGATATTATCTATATAATAGGTTATATAATAGGTTAATAACATGACTGCTAATCACTGCTTGGGTTAATGCAAGTCACAAAAGGCAATGAATTCACAGACCATAAAATAAATGTTTGCAAAGCCTGATCTCTGCCTGGATCTGGAGCGTGTAAATAATCCCTTATCCTCATAATCACTGGAGTTCACCAAAGGGTACCAAGGGAAATGAAATGGGAATGGGAATGAAACTAATCTATTGATGTGACTGAATTGAGAAGAAGGAGCTGAGGCAGAACTTTGAAGTGTCACAGTTCGGCACAGAGCTTTGGTGGTGCATGGAGCATAGCTAGGCATACCCTCCAAAAAAATTAACAGCATATCAGCCTCCTTAGCTTGAAGTTTTCCTGTGTGTTTTCTCAGGGCAAGCAGTCATTTTCAGAACCTGCCCACTTTTAATTTGTTTTATTACCACTGACTTCTCCAGGCTCCTGTTTCCTCTGTTTCAGGTTCATTGCTTCTAACTCTTTATATTTCCAAATTTCTCTGTTTCCTCCTCTTCTTTACTGTTTCATGGTTTATTTTGCTCAAAGCTCAAGAAGAGAGTTCAGAAAACTTTCACTAAGACACATCTAAGAGGATGCTGGTTTTTCATTAGCTGCCTATTATCTCTCAGCCCTCTGTGACACAGACAATGAATAAAGAGCACTTGAGCTCAGAAACATCATGCACACTGTTCAGTCATTGTAACATCAGTTCATTTTGCAGTAACAGGGATCCTTAAGGTAAGGATTTAAAACTTCCACAAAGCCAAACAATATAGGTAATTTTTTCAATGAAATATAAGCATATAAGCTTATAAGCTTACTCCTAATATGAAGCTATTTGGCAATTCTGGGGAAAAAGGTAATTATAAGATTATTGATCAGAAATCAGCTATATAGTCAAGTTTTTAAGTTGGGAAATAATATCCCTAGATATGAATTCTAGTTAGGAGGCAGATTATTTTAATTTAGCAGCAAATCTTACTAACAAGAACTATTAAAAAATAATTTTTTTTTTAATTTTTTCTTGCTTTCCTTATATAGACCGCAATGCTTTTTTTCATAAACTCATGGTGTGTAGTACTTAGAATGAAATATTATAGTAGATGGAAGGCTCTTACAGAGACGGTTTATCGCGTTCAGTTTTTTAATTAATGCACAAGTTTTTTGTTTTGTTTGAACATTGAGGCCATTTATACCAGTATTACTCTCACAGTGTAGTATCTTTCCATTCAGAATGCCAGAAAGCGCTCACTATATTTAAAAGCTTTTGCAATTACTCATCATAGAACCCAAAGGCAGGGCTGAGTCACTGCTAGGTCACACCAGGGTTGTTCCCAGCAGGAAAAACAAATGCAGCTATGCTGGTTGAGTGGAAGAGGCTATGCAGACACTGACTACTCCTGAGAGCAGGCCAGGAAACAGTCCCTGGCACATGGTCTGACTGGGTAGGCTGTTATTTTTAGTGTCTTTGCTTTATAGATCCTCTGTTGCATCAACCAGGTTGAGACAAGTTCACATTCATGAAGATTTATTATTAGGTTCCACACCTGATGTCATGTATCAGCTCTAAGGCTGAAATTTACTTATAATACTTGGAATATACTGGATGGGCTGCCATCCCGTACAGTGGGAGTTCCCATAATGTTTTGCCACAGTAACAATATAGTTTTCATCTCAATCTGCTCCAATTCCACCATTGGTTGTTCCTGCTTATGATGCAGAGGCACATTTTGATTAGCAACAGGGGCTACACACTGAATGGCTGCTAAGCTTTATGCTTCTGTGTTATTAGGACCCCTAAGGTAACCCAAATGCTACAACCAAATATATGGGATGATTCTCATGCTGGTGGCAAATGCTTCCCATAACAGCAGTACCAGCGTTTGCAGAGACAAAGCTGTGAGAATAATGACATGAGGATACCATCAGGAGAACAACAAGGGGAAAATGCTGCCATAGAGGCTCTGGGGCATAACTGCAACAACAGTTTGAGTGGCAGGGAACAGAGGTGCTATGGAAAAGGAGGCAGCAGAGCTGCCTCTGGGAAACCTTTAGAAGGACAAAAGGCCAAGGCACCTACCTGCAGCTCATCCCTCAGCAGCATCACAGATGATACACTTCTAATTTTTAACTAAAGTGACACTGAAGTCAGAATGGTGTATTCTTTCCTCTTTATTTTAGAAACTAAAATTAGAAATTAGAAGTGCTGACAACATCCAAATGTTTCACATCTTCTGGTATGCATCACAGCCCTTGTTAGGAAGGTGGTTGCTGCCTAAATTTTGTGACTTTTCCCCTCCTAATACTGAGTACATTGCCTATTAGTATGATCCTTTGAGACAGAGTTATTCTTTCTCTTAATGTCAGACCCTTTATTTAGCCACATACTCCACTCTTCTCCTGCCAAAAGCCTTGCCTAAATGTAAGTATTGACTATACTTAAGTTACTCATAAGGAATGTCACAAGTAACAACTCAAATTTTGACCTGACAAAGGTATCCATTTTCAGAGTCTGCTACAATTTCCTCATTTCAGTTGAAAAAATCTGAAAAACAAGAATCAGCAGTTCTTCTCTCTGCTCGTTTTCAAAGGAATCAAGAAAATAAAGCAAAAGCACAGAATCATTGCTCTGAGATAGTAAAGCTTTGATAATGAAATAGCTGCAGATATATGGTAAGTAGAGTCTGAATACATTTAAAAAGCAAAAAAACAAAACTCAAAAATCCAAAGCAACAAAAGGTCTATGCATAAGCTAATGAATATAAAGCTACCTAAGTTTTCCACATCTTTCTGCAGTAAATGTTTATCATCATGTAAGGAATGAATCACCTAAATATGTTAAGAGTACTTATTAGCTGGAGGCATCCTTATTTTTGGAAACATTGCATATGAGGAAATTGTAAATGATCTGAGTTTTTATAGTTAGGGTCAGCATGTTCTCTTCATTCTTAGAGGGAAAATGAAGTAGGATAGAGAATTCTTCACATGTCTGAAATAGAAGCAAAGAAGTGGATAAATGACAAGGTGTGCTGATTTATTGTAGTATGTCTCAAGGTCACTATCTTTAGGACTGATGTAACTAGTAACTTACATAAATATATTTCATTCTCTTAATTTCTTTTACTTTTATAGATTTAATAATCTGATGCTTTGAGGCTTAAACTGGCAAGTGATTCAGAATCTTACCATTTTGCTATCTATAGTGGAGAGATAGACAAACCATAGTAACAAGCTGAGATTTACCGTGGGACAGAAAATCTGAGAAAAAGAAAAGTATTCCTTACATGTCCAGAGTTGCATCAATGTCTTACTTTGGATGGGTAACTGAGCTGCTAGGGATAAGCTCTGGCTTTCATGTAGCCCCTTCAGATACTGGAAGTCTGTTATAAGGTTTCCCAGGAGCTTTATCTTCTCCAGTCTGAACAACCCCAATTCTCTCAGCCTGTCTTCACAGGAGAAGTGCTCCAGACCTTTGATCATCTTCATTGCCCTCCTCTGTACTCACTCCAACTGTTTTATGGTCTTCTTCTGTTGGGGGCTCCAGAAATGGACACAGTACTCCAGGTGGGATCTCATGAGAGTGGAGTAGAGGAAAAGAATCACCTCCCTTTCCCTGCTGATCCAGTGCTTCTTTTGATGCAGTACAGGACCCTGTTGGTTTTCTGGTTTGCAAGTACACATTGCCAGCTCATGTGGAGCTTCTCATTAATCAACACTCACAAGTCCTTTTTCCTAGGGCTAGAAAGGGACCTTTTACAAGGGCATGTAGCAATAGAGTAAGCAGAAAAGGGTTTAAGCTGAAAAAGTGGAGATTTAGATTAGATATTAGGAAGAAATTATTTACTTTGAGGGGGGTAGGATACTGACATGGATTACCCAGAGATGTTGCAGATGTCCACTCCCTGGAAATGTTCCAGACCAGGCTGGATAGGGCTGGTCTAGCTGGAACTAGAGGATCTTTAAGGTTCCTTCCAGACCAAACTACTCTGTGATTCTGTGATTCATTACCTATGATAAATAAAATGGCTACTGATTATGTCTGTAGTATTCCCTCATGTTTGCAAAATGTTAACTTCATAACCACATCAGAAATTAAATTACAACAGGCAAAAATAACCTGGCATACTTGTGAGTAGTGTGTATGAATGAATCCCCAAGGAGAAGCATAAATCTGTAAAGCTGACTTTAGGTTAGTGTTTGGGTCGTGGTTCCTGAATTCTCTGCACTGTAAAAGCAGAAGGTCTCACAGCTTTAAAACTGTGTAAATAGCATGTATATATCTCAGATGTGTTACTCATCTGAGGAACTCATTTACTCTTAGTTGCATTCAGCACTATCCAGATGGGGTAATATGTTCTGCTTTATTAATTAAAGGAATACTGTTAACATAAAAATCATGCTTCATTCTAAAATGTTTTAATCACTATAATAAAAAATAGTACCTTTCACTGTCACTTATTGGAAGAGATTAGGAATTCTGCCTTCCTTTCTCTCCTCTCTGTACTTGGCAAGGACTATTTGTACCAAGACTGATCAGATATTTTCTGTTGAAACTGTGTTTTCACAGATTTGTTTTGATAAAAAAAGCAAAGTTTGATTTAAATTTTGTAACAAATCTCTTCAAGAACAGTAAGTGTTCTTAGAAAATGAAATGTCTATTTGCATGTTACGTGATGTTCCTCTGAAAAAGAAAGTATGTGCAAAATTTTCAGCTTGCTCTTTATGGCACAGACACAATTCTGTGGGCACCTTTTGTATAGTCACTCATGCTGTCAGTATCATCCTCCAGTGACTTTGTCTTTCACACAGCAATAGAGGAAAAGAAATACGATTTAAAGATAGGAAAATGTGAATGCAAAAATGTAACTCTGGCAGGATGTCTCAAGGTAAATGCATCAGCAGAAACTGCATTTAACTTCCTTTAAATTGACTAGATTTCAAGTTGAAAGTTTCCCATTAGTGCTTGAAATTAATGTGTCATTCAGCTTTCAAATGACAAAATACCATATAGCTAAGGCAAAAAGATGCAAGAAAGGCGTATGAAAAGAAAGAACAAAAGCCACCGGTCCACAATGACTTCTGAGACAGAGAATCAGACTGCCAACTGTCAGGCTATATGACCCTTGGTTCCCAAGATTAAGAAGAGGGATAGTGCTTCAGTTTGACATTTGTGTCAAGAGCAAAAAAAGCCAAGTCCAAAGATATCCACAAAACTCTACATTCATGTTGGAAATACACCTCCTGTTAGGGTGTTCCTGGGGGACATCACAACTGGATTTACATGCAGGGAAATGAGTGTTAATTAACTTTCCATACAAGCTGAAAATTATATTCTTGTCTTTTATGATTTTTTTTCCTTAACTGCATTGATTCTCACTAAAAACAAAGCAAAACTGTGCAAAATCATCTTAAAAATGATTTAAATTAAAGAAGGGAATTTTAAATTAATTTTAATTAAATAATTTAAAATTTTAAAATCTGAAGTAAAATTTAAATTAATTTACATTAAAATTTAAAATTTAATTTAAATTAAATTAAAGAAGAGAAAGCAATAATGCACACAAAGAAGAAATACTTCAAATAATGTTAGAATTGGCCAACTGGCTAATGTTATTCATAAAAATATAGTCTGGTACATACCAGAATATCTTTTTCCTAGTGTAGAGGTAACAAAATACTGTGCACTCTCATCATACATATTTACTTGATCAAAAGTGGGGAGCTAATATGAGGACCGTTAAGTCATCAGTCCAATTTTCTGCTCAGTTTTTTGATGCAATCCAGAAGTATCTTTCTTTAAATTGGTGACATTTCCTTATTTATTATATAAATAATGAAATAAATAATTTATTATATAAATAATTATTTCATTATTTTCATTATTCTCTCTCAGAGAGAGAGAAATATCAAATAACCCCGGGGTAATAGTTTTAACCTGGAAGTGGATAGATTTGTATTTGACATTCGGAAGAAATTCTTCTGTGTGAGGGTGGTGAGACACTGGCACAGGTTGCCCAGAGAGATTGTGGGGTTGTGGGATTCCAGAGATGCCCCATCCCTCGAAATTTTCAAGGACAATTAGATTCAAGGAATAACATGGCAGGGCCAGTGTAAGCTGTACCTGCCCATGTCAAGGGGGGATAGATCTAGATGATTTCAAGGTGTCTTCCAACCCAAACCATTCCCTGTTTCTATGGTTCTTTTATCTCAGTGCCAGTCTTCTCCCAGTTAAGATATATTTGGGTCATTGTGACTGGAAAAAACACTTGCAAAACACAAAGTTTAGTGAATTAGTAAAGAAAGACATGGTAAATTACACTATATATTGTACTAGACACTTGACAACCACGGTTCAAGTTTGTTCAGATTTTATTATCATACATTTAAATACATGCTGTAGCCTAAGTTTTTTAGAATAAGAACAATAGACAAATAAAAAGTAGATATATAATTAAAAATAAAATAATATAAAAGTAGATAAAGTACAATAAATGTATTAATTGATATTACATGAGACTAAGCTCCAGGGGTAAGCTCTTGCACTGCCACACAGCAACTTCCATACTTGAGAAGAATGGTAAAAGAAAAGAATTATTTAGATAATTTTGGAACATTTTATAAATGTATCCACCTTTTTCTAAATAATGGCATGACCTTTGCCATAATGAATATACGAAAATTCAGAATCTTGGATATTGAAAATAATATTATTTATTTATGCTTGATTGACAGGTGAACTGGGGCTTAAGGAGACAAAAGAAACTGCAGATGATAAAGAATCATATCCCACAGAGCTTAATACATTTGTTTTTTATTTTATCTCTGGTTTTAATCTTCTAATTTTAAACATTAGCTTCAGCAATTTGTTTGACATTGTATTATTCAGGGCAGAGGTTTAGTCTCTGTAATGACCCTCATATCAACAGTCTGAAGGGTAGAGAGAAATGTAAAATCCCTTTTAAAGTACTATCTTTACTAAGTGCAATATTTGTTTTGGATGAGATATGTCATATATGTCATGTGCAGCACTGTCTGTCTGATATGTCTTGTCACATTGTTACCTCTATCTTGTGTCACATTATGTAAGGTCATGCTACTTTTGCTAACAAGAAGGCATGAAGAACTAAACCATCAGTGTACTGCTAGCCAGAGGCTCCTCCTTTACATTTTGTACTGTGTCTTGCAAGGAAGAGCAAATCAAGAGCTGCAGCACCAAACTACCAAGTCACCTGAAGAAAAAAGAAGTCAATTACGCACTGCTCTAAGGGCAACAGTCAATAGATTTTGAAAGCTGGTTTAGAGCCCATCACAGCACTTCTTTAAATAGCCTTCTTTAAATCCTTTCATTAGAAACAGATTAAAGTCTACACAAAGTAGAAGAAGAGTGTCTCCTCCAACGAGTTTACTATTTGTAGCTCTTATTCCTGACTGTATTCAGAGCATCAAGCACCACATACCAGATTACCACGCTTGAGATGGAGTATATATATGGGGATTTTTACCTCTTTCTTAAACTTCCATTGCTCAGGACTAAATACATTTCAATAGTACTGTATTACTGTAAATGAAAGGAGGACAAAGCACATGTCTTTGCTTCCTACTTGTAGCATTTCAGCTACACAACTACTCTTCCAGAAGTATGAATAACAACAGTACCAAAAGTGTTACTTGGTATGCAAAGCAGAAAGAAAAAAACTGCATGAGGTTCTTAAAGAGAACAGTTATTGTGGGTCAATGTCATGAAGATGTAGGGAAGATATATTTCTACATTCATGATCCAACTAACACAGCACTAACAAAGAATTTTGTTATTTGAGTCATATTGCTTTTCAGCAAGATGTTTGGTAATTTTACTGTGTAATTGTAGGGAATTAATTTGAATTCTGCCATGATAACCTTAGTAGGAAATTTCCAGAATCTCCTCTGTGATCTGTAACTGAAAATACTAGAACTAGTAGTCGATGGAGTTTTACTGGTCTTATGTATAAAGACAAAGTTAATTGAATTATCCAAGTTATGGTTGGCTAACCACTAGTCCTTTTAGATGAGTAGATGAGGGAGAAATAACCCCAAGCATCAATGCAGAGGAAGCCAGCTACCAGAAAAGTAGCTGTGCAAAGAAGAAGGTTGAGGTGCTGGTGGACAAAAATTTCACCATAAGTCAGCAATGCATCCACACAACAGAAAATGTCAAAAGCATCCTGGGCTGCATTTGTAGGACTGTTGCCAGCAGCTTGGAGTGATGCTTCCTTTCTACTCAGCACCAGAGATGCCACACATGGAGAATTGTGTCCAGTTCTGGGCTCCATGGTGCAAGAAAGTACCAGAGTTACTGGAGTGAATCTGGCATGGGACCACAAAGATGATTAAGAGACTGAAACATCTTTCATATGAGGAGAAGCTGAGAGAGCTGGGACTGTTTAACCTGAAGAGAAGAAAGTCTGGGGGGATCTTTTCAATGTTTTTAAGTACCTGATGGGGTCAAATGAAGTAGAGGTAGCAAGACCCTTCTCAGTAATACCTACTAACAGGACAAGACACAATAGGCACATATTAAAACCCAGAAAATCCCACCTGAACATGAGAAAACAGTTCTTTGGCTTACTGTGAGGTTGATCAAGCACTCAATCTGATTGCCCTGGGAGGCTGTGGAGGCTCTGTCCTTGCAGACATGCTTGGCGATGGGAAAACCTCTCAGGACACAGTGATGGGAAAACTGCTCTTTTTGACACTACTTGAGCAGGAGAGAATGTGGAATGGAAGATCTCACCAGGTCCATTCCAAAATCAACCATTCTGTGATTCTGAGATCTTCATGTAGCAGTCACTTGTCTTACTCATATATTACATTCTTCCCAGTCTGTACCAAAGCACACTAGTAGTTTTCTACTGAGGTTGTTTTCTCCATGATTTTTACTGAGAAGAAAAAGAGGAGGAGCAACAATATTTGCATGACTCCTAAACAAGTAGAAAAAGGTTGAACTCCTTCTTGGAAGTTTGGCAGAGCTTACAGACCTTGTCCTGGCATCTGCCAGTGATTTAATACCTAGACAAGTTGCAGTTAAATTTTTTCAAACCTGAAAGCCATGTAATGAAAAGAGTTATGTAATGTGCCCTCATTAGATCACATCACCTTGAGCTGCATCAGCAGAGTCAGAGCTGTGAATGGCTACTGCAGCGGCAGGAAGCAGACGTTGAACTCAATCACAGGACAGAGACTGACAAACAAGATGTGATATTACAGATTTCACTCTGCCCAATGAAGGATGAAGAAAACTAAGGCTGAAGTATAAATCTATAGTTCACATAGATCATTGGGTAACTGTGAATCATGAAAGTATGTTTCCTTGACATCAAAATGAGGAGAATGTAGAAAAAGTAACTAAATCTGCTGGAGTGCCTTTCTCCATCGAAGATTGACAGGCTTTGTGGGGTAGGATGATTTTATTATTCAGAGAAGGGTATTGTGTATGATTCTACCAGGGCTTTGTAAGAAAAGCATATTGATAGGTGACTACATTTGAATTCAATTAAAATGCACCTCACTGCACAGATGGAGGGGAAGAAGCTGACCAAACTTTCCTCTAGGTGTGTGCTGTCTGCCAGCTGTTGAACCTCCTCTTTTTGGCTGTTCCTTGTGTCGGAATGTGCATCTCTTCCCCTGACACTGAAAAAGGGACAAATAAAACCTAAAGACTATGTTACAAAAAGGTGAAGAACAAAAGGTGATATCTGTGTTCTGAGAAAGCAGGACAGAGTGAGAGCAGTGCTGTACTCAGCAGCTGCTGAGGACAAACCTCACCTGCAAACATGAAGAAGCCTTTCTTATTCCCCAGGATGCCTGCAGATTTTAGACAATTGCTATTTTATGCAAAATCCAGAAAAAAATTTGGAAACTAGAGGCTGGGACACAGTTTTTTCCCTCACATGATCAATGTAGGACTGAACCTACAAATTTAGTTTTCTATATGCTATTGTTATGCTTATACTCCCTGTATGTTGATTTCATTTATTGCCCTATTTAGAATACAAGCCTCTCAGAAGGTAGGCTGTCTTGCAGCAGTACATAACTCTGTCAGAATGGGCTCATGAGGCTGTGTGGAATGCAATAAAACATAATAAATAACAGCAACAATAACTAGCATAATTACCATTTTATAGATTTGAAAGATGCTAAGCTCATTGCCCTCAATATGAAGTTTCTTTCCACAGCAGCAAATCTTCAAGTCTGTTTCTGCCTGATTTTATTTTGAAATTTAAAAGCTATCAAAAGCAGAAGAAAATATTTGTGAGTGTTTAAAATATAAATCCCTCATTTTCTTAACCAGATGACCTATATGTATCACCTAAAAAAAGCAGTCTTTTAAAGTGAAAAAAAAATAATAATCCTTTTACACTGAAAACACAATAGAGCATTGTGCTGACTACAACTTACTAAATAGTAAAAAAACCCCAAAAGTTGGAAAAATAATAATTTAAATTAAATATTGAAAATAATATTTTATCATCATCTACTAGGTGTATTTTAATTAAATATTTCTTTACTGACATTATTATGGGAAACATCAAAAATGTAGTTCAACACTTGCTACTGGTTATTTTCTTAATGAAACTGTTATGGAAAGATTTAATATTTTCAAAATACAACATATTATAAAAAAAAAATCCCCTTTAAACCATCCAAACTATATACATGGAATATGTAAACCAAGGAGTGGTCAGACTGTTTTTAGAGTACATTCAGTGAAGAATCATCATCTCAAATACCTGCTCAGACTGGTAGAAATATTCCACTCACTGAAGTCACTCAGCCTATTCTTATGATGGCAATGACTTGCATGTTTGGAGGTGTACAGCACCTTAAATAGGTCATCTTACTTATTTTTGTATTATCCAAATGCTTTTGCATAGAAACTCTTGTGCACAATTTTTTCTTAGACACTCTAGTGAGGTTTCATGCTTTATCTGCAGAAGTTAATCCTCTGTGAGGTCTCTGTGAGTCCTTCTCATTGTCTCTAACTCCTCTTTTGGCCTCCAAATTCTGATTACATTGGATTATGTTTGTCCAAATCACAGTTTCCACAGCCAGTCACATCTTTAGGTTTACAGTAAAGCCTTATAGCACATGGAAGAAAGAGGGAGGTAAATTTAAAAATAAAAGGCAGAGTAAACAGAATACTATAAAGATAGCAAATATTAGTTGTACTTGAATAGTGTCTGAAATTCTTAGCCTCATATTCTCATTACACCATCAGGGAAAGCATATTTTGCACTTCTTTTATGCTGCCTCCACAACAGGTATGAGTTGCCTCTGCAGCTAGTTGGGAACATTCAGTCAGAAGATTTTCTGACTGAACTTCTCCTTCTTGCAAAATTGATTTTATTTATTTTTTATTTATTTTGTGAGAAAATATTCAATTTTTCCACTTTTTCCAATTTTTCCAATCAAATCAACAGGTCTCCAGGCTCTTCACCTGGAAGGTTTTTGTCAGCTTCACTTTCTGCAGGCAGAATGTAAATTTGACAAGTGTTGTCCAGACAGTCAGAGCTCAGTACCTGAAGTCTCTGCCTCCTCCAGCCTGGACCAATATCCTCACTGTGCTGGTGGGAGTGGTAAGGACACAGAAAGACTGAGTGCTGCTTCTTCCTTCTTATGTCCTCAACGTTCAAGAACAGAAAGCTGTTTTCTTTAAACATGTTTGAAATTGTAGCATAAGTGGAATGCAGAAAATCATACTTTACATTATTGGAAAACAATGGAAACACCTGTATTTAGGAACACAAGCTGAACTAAAATCTTCCACTCTGAATAAAATGGATTAAAATGGATTGCAATTGAAGACTATAAAAACACCAGGGGTAAGGGCATGTCCAACTCATATGTTAATTTACAGATCTCCAAATAAGCAGAACAGTTATTAGAGCATAAACTTATGCATAGACTGAAAAGCTTGCCACTTTTCCACCTCTGCAACAGCTTCTTCAATTCTTCCTGTAGAAGTTGGACAATTTTCCAGTTCTGTTCTGAGATGATCAATACTCCCTAAGTGAGCCACCTTTTGAAGTACATCAGGACACATTTAGCTCCCTCTTTGATCTTTCCATGCCTCCTTTTAGATAAAATAGATTTTACTCTTCTGAGGCTTTATACCACCAGGTCCGTTTTTATTATCCTTTGGCCAATTCTCTAAAAGATAAAAGCAAGTTGAAAGGATAAGTTTTCTTAGGAGAAAAAATTAATCGTATATCCCCGTTTTGGGGAGCATCAGACACTTTGGAACCCCAGAGAAATTCTTGTAAATAATGCTCTTTGCAGCATTTTCTTCTATGGTTGTTCTTGAGCCACAGAAAAAGCCAGAGATGCATGTGTAGAGGTGAAGCATCTATCCAGGTCCTTTTTAAAGCACAGGACCTCTATTCTAAGATAAAAGGGTGCTTGCAGTTGAAGAAAAAAACAAACTGAAGTCATGATTCCAGTAAACATCATTTTCCCTATTTCTCCTTTTGTGTGTTCTCCTGCCCTGCTATTTCTTCACTCATAAGTCAGTGATCATCTGGACCACTCATAAGCCCCTTTATGGAATGCTCATATTTATTAATCTTTGTATTTTCAGTAGAATATTTTTGTGGTGTCAGGTACTGTGCAAAATCAGATCAGGTTGTCTAAGCAAACATCTAGGGCATGTTGTTTGTTTTTCCTTCCTTTTTGAACCTGAAGTAAACAGGCTATTCAGAAGAATATGCCTACAGGAAAATCTTCAGCATCAGAAGCTCTGCAAAAAAAGTAGAACAGTCGTTTCAAATTTGGGAAGAAAATTATTTCTCTACTTAACAAATTTTCACACTGTTTTCAAACAAGTAACCTGCAGAAAGTTGAATCTTTGGTTTGCTTTTCAGAATGTATCTGAAAATGTAAGCTCCCTTTTCATGCCTAACCCTGTATCTGCAGATTTGCAAGGAGAACTCTCATGGCAGGATCCCAGCTCTCAAGTCTGCTGGAGGGTCCTTGGAAACACCATCAGAGAAAGACTGCTGAGACCATATATTGGTGTAGGGCATGCCCTAAAAGTCCTGGTCTTGCCAGACAGTGTTACCCTAACAGTCTAAAGCTGCATCTGACTCACTGAGAAGCACATTGCAACTCGAGGAAAGCTCCATGAGGACCTAATCTCAAAACTGAACTGTTAGAATGTCAACAACACATGGTTTCCCCTGAGTGTGTGTGCGTGTGTGCCTATGTATGTGTGTGTATGTGTGTGTGTGTTTGTGTGTGTATGTGTGTGTGTGTTTGTGTGTGTATCTGTGTATGTGTTTGTGTGTGTGTGTGTATGTGTGTGTGTGTGTGTGCCATCCTCCCCAAGCTGGAGGAGGATCATCTGCAGCAGGTTTTTTACACAGACTGAGTTATTCAAAATTAGCTGTTGAACACTAGCTATAGCTGAGATATGCCTGGTGTCTCAGACTGAATTTAGGGCTAACATTACATTATATACACTGCTGATTTAGAGCAAAGGTCCTTCTGGGAATGCTGTTCTCTGAAGTGAAGTAATGCATATACTACAATTCTGTTACTGGACTGAAAAGTTCACTTGCAAAAAAAGCAATAAACCAAAAACAACAACAATAAAACCAGTAAAAGAAATACTTGATACAAAAGAAGTAAGACCAGAGGAATAGATTCCATTCAAAATGAAGATATCAAATACAGATGTCTAAAGGAATGTGCATGCAGGTAAGCCATTTGTCTAAGTTGCCACATAATCAATAGAGACACAGTCAATACAGTCATTGTTTTTTAGGGGGAGATGCTGCTGACAAGTGACTAGGGGTGCAGTTCTGTTTCCTGCTCATAGACATAAATGCCATGTCAGAAAGACTAGCACATGCAAATGATCTGCCCAGGGTTGGTACATTCAACACACAGGACCTATGTTAAATTCATGGCCTTAGGAATGATGGCTTGTGGACAACTAGGAAACAAAACACAATTCATCTGTGCTTAACTATATCACTGCAAGCATTAGAATTATGCACTATATGTCCAGTAAGATGAATCATTAACTAGTCTCCTCAGATCATATGGGTTAAGACTGGGTTCCAATATTCTAACCACAGGGTTTGGATTTATTTTAGGCACAGAGTATCTCACCTAGCCTCCAGCTACATCCCAGAAGTCTCTATTTTTCTGCTGTTGTGAACATCTAAGGGCATCTCAATGGCACCAGGTGCTTATGCTTGGGCACCTTCAACATGTACCTACTGGCTCACTGACAGGGGTCATACACAAGACTCCACTGGCTGGCTGCTCTCAACTACAGTATGACCTAAGAACATTTGTGCATAACTCTATTTAGGAGTCTTAATTTCAAACTATGCCTGTTCAAAGACACATACGGAAATTTTTCAGTTGTGAAAGTTTAGATGAAAAAAATCCTATTTTGAATTGTGAGATCACTATTGGTGATGGTTCCCGCTACCCCATTGAGCAAATAAATTGTAAAGCCTCCCAGTAATATCATCATGCAATCAGCTTCTGTCTTCATCATGGGTAAGTCCTCCTGGTAACAGTCTGTACTACCATTGTTAACCAGCCTTTTATTTTGTGCCAGAAAAGGCCTCCTCACTCTTTCATCAGGTTTAGAAGATGGTCATATTTCATATCTGATTAACATATCTAAAGAAACTCATTGCATGTGACATAGCTGACTGGTGCTGGCAAGAGAAGAATGGCTTCACCATGTCTCTTTGGCTTCATACTAGTATATACCTCTCCCATTTCATAAGAACTCCAGGATCAGACTAGCAATATATACAGCTTCCCTTTGTGAGAAGATTTTTAGTGCTCTGTCTCTTACCCCTGGTTTGGCAAGTCTAAGTGGGCTCCTCTTCCCTTATGATTCCCTCGTTTTCCTTTGATACAATAGGTATGGCAAGACCAGTGTTCTCTAGATCTACCTCAGTGATTTAGCAGCTTCTACTTGTTTACCTTTCCCATGTCTCTGCCTCAAAGGTGCATTCAGTCATTTGACATTCTCTGCTTCACATAGAAAAAGTTCATTTTGGATCTTCCTTTCTGATTTTTAGGCTCCAAAGGAACAAACCCTGCTACTGAGTGAAGATAGTTATCTTATAATCTGCAGAACTGTGTCTTCTGCAAAGAGAAGTTCTGTCCCTGTTCTGCTTCACTGGTAAAAATGATGTGACAGGCAAGCAGAGTTGTGGGAAAGAAATCTTTGCTATGCATTTAAAGTGATCTTGCTTCCACAGTGACAGCTTCTGAACTAGCTATTACTGTTCTGGAAAGAGATATTGAAGTTACAGCAGGTAGCTCGATGAAACTATTAGCTAAGTGTTTAATGGATGTCAAAAGCAGGCAGAATTAAGAACTGCTTTTAAAGGAACAGAAAACAAAATAAATAATGTCATAATGCCACTATTTAAATCCCTCAGGTGTCTTTAATACAGCTCAGTGCTCCCTTGTCTCCAAAAGAACACAGCAGTACTGAGAAAGATACAGAGATGGGCAGCAAGGAAGACCAATGAAAGTAAAAAACTAAATAGAGTAACACTCCACATCTTGGAGAAGTCACTGGGGACAGGTTACGGCAGATGTCTGTAATATAGCAGTAACACAGAAACTCTGTCATCTATGCTAAGGCCATCACATAAAACAGATTAAAAGCAAACTGTAGAAGCACTTTCTCATACATGTGGCTGCTGCAAGACATTGTGGAGATATAAAGCTTATCTGGATTCAAAAGAGATGAGGCAAATTAATGAAATAAAATCAACAGGATTCTGTTGCATGCCAAGGCATCACCTTTCAGTCAGAAGTCCTGGAGGCATAAGTCACTGTGGGCACAGGAATGTACTAGGGAGATGTCACCATATGTTGCCCTGTTCTTCCATGCCTCCCCACAAATCTGTCACTGGTCAGTGCTGGAGACAGCTAGGTGGATTTTTGCCCTGACCTGTTCTTATGTTCACACAATTAGTGCTAACCTCTGGGGAAAGGATTTAGGTCAGCTACTGTGGATGCTATAGCTATGCTTAAAATGTACATTCAGGACCCTGGTAGAATGACTCAGAACACCTTAATTAGGCACTGAGTCATTCTGTACTGTCATGGGAGGAGAGCAGGACCACCAGCATTTTTGCACAGTTTGCTATTGTTTTTTAATTGGAATAAATGTATTTATGTTCATAATAATGTTTATTTGGAAAAGGGCTGTGTTTTCCAAAGAAGAATTCAGGAATTAAAAATATCCCCTCCGCTCGGTCAAATGATCTCTTGTTGAACTGGGACTAGAAGTTGGAATTTCAGATACTTTTAACACCATTATTGTACTAAGTGGCAGTATGGTACAAAATTCATTGCTGCCACTTTTTAATCTGATACTTATGATTCATATAAAGTCAGATAATTTCTCCCCCAATAATATGATGTAAAGCTGTTACTGTATGAGTCAGTTTCCAGTAATGATGGATAAAACCATACCGGAATTCAGTGTATTAGGGCTACAGTACACTTCTCCAGATAGCCAAAAAGACTTGGAACTACCTCCCATGTTAAATTAAAATTCTCTTCTTTTTTTGTTACTCATCATTAAATGTGTTGAATACTGTGTTCTCACCTGGGGTATTGTAGGAAGCTTGTAATATTTATAAAGAGCTACTCATCTCAGGGTCATTTCTTTTGTATGTATTATTTATTTCTTGATCTATCCCCTCCCATGTTCACTGTCTTCAAGAACTATGATTAATAAAACATTCCATGCTGAACAGTGGATTATATTCCCAAATATATATATTCAGGCCATTTCTATGCAGATGTAAGAGGAGAAATTTTTCATCACAAAAATTTGATATATTCTCTACTTGATCCATTAATTTTGCTCTCTATCTTTTTTTTTTTTTTTTAATAGATTAATTATTTTATTTCCCTACATGACTGGTTTTCAGCTAGGCACCCAAAAGGGTTTTGCAAGCAATGTAGACAGACTTTGATATTCAATACACATGTGAAGTAACTGTAGAAGTGAATGAATGGGAATGATTTAGAAAAAAAACAACTTCACTTTATTACCTGTTGCCTTAAACAACATTTAATTTATTGTTATTGATTTATAAGAAAAGAAGAAGAGAGAATGTCATAAATTTATTACATTATGATATAGTTTATTAAGAATAAATTATACATGGTCTCGTCTAATCAATATTTTGGTATTTACGGGAACACGACTACAAAGACACACAGAAGTCCTTTTATTCCTGTCAATACCAATGAAAAAGCCTTCTGTTGTGTTGCTTATAGCAAGGCCAGTTATATATATATATATGTATATATATATTACCTAATGTATAAGCAGTCATGATACCTGAGGTACCACAAACATGCCCAATAAGCTCATAAGGGCCAGTGTACCTGGTCTTAACACATTTCTAAATACAAAATTATGCTCAGACAGTTTAAGTTAATTTTCAATCTTGATTTTTAATTGAAATCTGTAGTCTTGAGTCAATCTCAATTTGAGCAGGTTATCAAACACTAGAAGTGGGACCATGCAAATAGAGAACAGCTGCACTGAGTCTCCAGTGTGAAGTGTGATTCTCTTCTTATAGAGGGTGTTACGACAGACCCAGCTGTGACCTCCAACATCACTTGCTTAGGAGAAGTGCACAGCACTTTCGCTAACTGATTAAGCCAAAAAGTGCTAAGAACTGTAACTCCCTCAAGACAAACTTCAGTGAACTGGAAACTCAGTCCTCCTGGAAATAGAAGCCTGGAGTTGCATATCCCTTTTGGTTTATAAGCATCTTGCTCCTCATTGCTGTTCAGTTGCTAAGCCTATGAGGTCTTAGAAGTTAATCACAAATTATTATATCAGTGAAAGAAGGACATAATTTGACAGGTAGACATATGCCAGGATACAGTCCCAACCTGAATGACTTTATACCAAAGTCATGAGTCAGGGAAAAATATTGACTCTCTCAACTTTTCACCTAATTTCAGTAGGAGCTGCACAACTGAAAGGACTGAGGGACTTGACACAGCATTGCAGGACTGGCCATAAGATAAGCAAAAACCTTACTGTCATGATAAGTAATTATGTGGCACAGGAAAGTCACTGAGTGTTAAACAGGGTAGGAGTACAATAAGATTAGTTCACCAGTTTCTAGGATTCTTCATAGAACAGAAAAGTTATTTGGCTGGTTCATGCTAGGAGCTAAGTTGTGTGGATATTATCAATTCTGTTGCAAGCAAGAGTGTACACACACAGAGATGACTCACAAAGCCTAAGAAAAACAAGGAACTTTTTAGAAAGCACTATCTCAGTCTGTTTTTTTCTCCTCAGTAGTGGTGGAGAATATTCCTGTGGGGACGAATTAGCTGTTCTTAGTAAACTAGTGTGTGGGTTTCACACACACTCATCTTTCAGAGTGTGAATGTGTTCCTGTTAGAGAGTAATGTGCTGACAGTAGCCTAGGTATGTAGTCTGTTCACAAGTTCCATATGTCAGACAGCTTAAGTATCATCTTCTACAAATCTTCTAGAAAGACTTCTAGAAATCTAAAGAGGGTAAAAAAAGGGATGATGACCTTGTAAAGTTAAATATTCTCTTAAATGATCCTTCAGGATCAACATTTTGGTCCCACTTTGAAAGGTCAAGAAGAGTTTTCAATATATTAAAAAAAGTCATAGGCTCTAGTAAACTTTTCTAACATTCTCCATTAGTGTTTCAGACAATGCCATGAAAATTTGAGAAGTGCCATTAAGATTTTGGATGCTTAAACTGATTCATAAAAGGGGTCCAACTTAAAGAGCATACTTTTGTCAGTTTTTTCACCTGAAAACTTTTAGTTTTTAAAACTGAAGTTAGTAATTTTTGACTTATTGACTGAGTGACTGGTAAATACCCCTGACATAGAACTTCAAGTGGAAACTACTAGAAAAAAAATAGCACTCTGCCTTTCTCCATTTGAACTGCAATACTTGTCTAACAGTTCACTTGTTATTCAGACTCTTATAGAAGCAACTCTGTTTTAGCCATAATATTTCGCCTGATTGTTTGTGATATTCATTTCTAGAATTCAGAATAACATGATACACCTAATATTCTGGGTTTGTACTCAACTCTATTATAAAATTCAAACTGTCTGCTTATGGCAGACACTCATTAGGGAAGGGTTTGTGATTTAGAATTGCAATTACCATCTCTAGAGCAGATTATTTGGCCCTTCCAAGGAAACAAGGCCTTGTTAAAAAATGGAATGCAGGAATGTGAGTACAACGGTGTCTGCAGCTGAAATGCCCCTAGAAGCCTGAGCAGTATTTATGCCAGACTGGTAAAGCTAAAAAGGAATATGATCATTATCTCCTTAATTGGAAAAGGACTTCTGGAAAAAAAATAAGCTTGAAAAAAATGTGTTAAGAAATATGATTTTTTTTTTTTTTTTTTTTTTTTAACATTAGGGAGGGTGAGATAGAGAGAGTTAGACATAGAGAGTGACAGATAGATGTAAAGAAACAGTGTCATCACTGCCCTTCCCAGAACAGGCTGAACATCCTCCCCTGGGATGCTGTGTGGATCCTGCACCTGCCTGGTCAATAAAGGGCAGCTGGGGTAGCAAGCACAGTCCCTTCATTGGGATCCCTGGTGGGGATCTCTTCCCCTCATGTACATTGGGAGTTGCAGTGAGCAGCATGGATTCAGGTACAGATGGAACATCCCCAGCTCCCACAGAAAGAGGATACAAGTAGGGCCTGAAGTCCCCAGACAGTCTGCGTGTGGCTGAATCCCAAATGATTTATGAGGGATGTGAACCTGTGAATGTTTTATGTGTAATGAAAATGTTTTTGAACTAAGTTATCTAAGAATATTTACAAATTTGTGGTTTAAGTATTTAACACTTTTAACAGGGTCTAGTACTGCAGTTTATCCATTGTATTCTTCATACTGAATGTATAGTTCACTGAATCCTGGTTAGTTATGTGCTATTAATAAATAAATAAACTTCTTTGATCCTGGTTTGGTTCAAACCACTTGAACAGAAAGATTTCCCTGTGACATAAATCTGTTATCCTTTTTAAGTAACAACTTGAAAATATGAGTAAGAGCTTACTGCACAAGTCTTGAGGACACATTACATAACAATATTGTTTAAAAGGTAAGATAGTTACAAACACAGTTTGGAATCTATAGAATTATTAAAAACCAGAACACAAGTCAACAAGGTTGAAAATACCTCAATAACCTGAAGGCAAATACAACATCAGAGTTATTAAGCCAGAACTAACAATGTCATGGTGTTATTTGAACCGAAAAGTCATTCTAAGCTTTCTCCTCCTGGGAACAGATCCCTATCACTTTCTATCAGATTGCTGTTATGATAAGGCTACACAAGTAATAGCCCAGGAATATCAGGCTCTAAACATTTACATACTTTATCAAGAGTGCTGATCACAGTGACATGCTCCTTAGGCAAACAATAAAAGAGAGGAGGAAAAAGCCCTTCTATTTTCTGATTTCTTTTGCATATTTTCATTCTCGCTTTCACTCATTTGTCCATAAACATATCTCTGAGATAGGGAATGCCAGATGATTATAATGAATAAGCACAAATCACTGACTAGATGACAAAGTGTGTGCACCCAGCAGACCGGGCTGCTTTTAATTTTTTTGTCCAATTATTTCAATGTACTGCAAGAAAGGACATCAGATATGTGGTCATACAGCTGTGATGATTTCCATTAAATATGCAAATAGATTATTATCATATGTCAGAAAAACCACATCATCTTCAGCACAAATATGAACATGGCACTGCAAAGGACTTCATAGATTAATGAGTTCAGTCTCTGCCTTTACAGGCAATTACGTTAACACATCCTATTTAATAAAATGATCTGACTTTAAAATTAATTAAGATTTTTGCCCCTCTTGTATTGGACACTTTTCCAGATTTCTGTTTCTCAGAAACCTTTCTATTTCCAACAAAAATTTTATTCAGTTCCAGTATATATCCATTTACTCTTGTACCAAGTACCCTTTCCCCTCTTGCATGTTTGTCATCACTGATACATTTACAGACAACTGAACAAATTCCTACTTAAGCTTCATTTTGCAAGGCTAACAAGCCAAGTTGTTTCAATGTCTTTTCATAGATGAAGTTTTTAATTTCCTAGTCATTCCTGCATATCGGGGTCTGCACTTAATCTAGTCTGAGGGTTACTCCTTTGGAATATTGGGATTCTCCCTACTGGGACATCCACAGCTGTTCTTCACCACCTTTTCTTGGCTACCTCATCTTGGTAATAGTTGGTTTGTGATCAGTCAGTCCTACAAGGTCCATCCCTCCGTTGTTACCACCTCATGAAATCCCAGTTTACAGAAAAATTGTTGTTATTATGTCAGCAGAACATATCTTTGTATTTTGTACTTCTGAATCTCATCTCATCCTTGTTATTCCAGTCCTCAAGACCATCTGTCATCTCTTCCTTTCTGTTCAGTAGAAAAATATTCCTCTACATTACTGATGACTCCAAAACTCACAGTGTCAGTAAATTTTATCAGTATCTCCTGCATTTCTTTGCTGAGGGAACTAATAAAATCCCTAACTGGCACTGATAATTTCTGTGCAATTGTTTCCCTGTTTATTACAATTCAAACATATACCCCCTATTCTTTACTTTTTTTTAGCACCATCTCAAACACTTTACTGAAATCCATATATATATTAGAACTATCACCTTTTCATTTGACTACCAAATCTCTTTCAGTAGAGAAAGTCTGTAATGATCTATTTTTGCTAACTTAGCTTTGTGCATGATTTTATATTCCACTTACCATCTTTTCTTTATTGATTTAAAGAAAAAGTTCTAAATCTTTTTGTATAATTAATATTATATTAAAAAGCTTACAGTGGCTTAGATCATTTCCCACTCCTCCCTTAAATATGGGTGTTCATTTGCTATTCTCAAATAAGGTGTCAGATTTCTCTTGCTAGATTTATTCAAAATACTTCCCATGCCTGTAATTTCATGTCCCAGCTCCTTCAGAAAGGTAAGTTAGAAATTACCCAGTCCCCAAATTTAAACACATTCAACCCTGTTAATTTTTCTTCTTCATTCTCTTGCATATTTTTACAATTTATTTATTGAGGAAGGAGACCTTTGCTATTTCTTTTGGTAGCTGTACAGGTCTATCAGAACTTGCCTTTGGAAAACCTCTCTTTTTCTCTCTACATGTCATGAATTCTGCAAAACTACTTTTATCAGGCATTTTTTTTTCCTTATGTTTTCTAATTTCTTTAGGTCATTTATCCAGTTAATTCTTTAAGCTATACATCAGTGCATTTTCCACTTTTATTTAGGCAACCCTGGTGGCAAATACAGGCTGGGGAATGAGTGGCTGGAAGGCAGAATGGTGGAGAGGGACCATGGGGGTCCTGGTTGATGGCAAAGTGACCATGAGCCAGCAGTGTGCCCTGGCAGCCAGGAGGGCCACCCGTGTCCTGGGGGACACCAAGCAGTGTCACCATCTGGCCAAGGGAGGTGACTGTCCCACTCTGCACTGGTACAGCCTCACCTTGAGTACTGTGTGCAGTTTTGGGCACTGCAGTATAGAAAAGGCATCAAGCAGTTGGAAAGCATCCAAAGGAGAGCAATGAGGATGGTGAAGGGTCTGGAAGGGATGACTTATGAGGAGCAGCAGAAGTCACTCGGATTGTTCAGTTTGGAGAAAAAGAGGCTGAGGGGTGACCACGTTTTACTTGACAGCTTCCTCATGAGGGGAAGGGATGGAACTGGCACTGATTTCTTCACCCTTGTGACTGAAGACAAGACTTGGGAAATGGTAGGAAGCTGAATCAGGGGAGGTTTAGGTTAAATATTAGGAAAGGTTTTTTACCCAGAGGGCAGCTAAGCAGTGGAACAAGCTCCCCAGGGAAGTGGTCACAGCACCAATCCTGCCTGAGTTCAAGAAGCTTTTGGATGACACTGGGGGTGCCCTACACAGGGATGGAAGTTGGACTTGATGATCCTGATGGGTCCTTTCCAGCTTGGCAAATTCTATGATTCTATTTTTTAATGCTTAAAATTCAGTTCTCAACTATATTGAAGGTCCTGAGAACTTCAGCCAAACTAATTCTACTACTTCCCTTAGACTGTCAAAGATTTGTTGTTTAATATCAGAAAGCTTAGGAATGGGTCTAGTTTGGAGTATTCTTACTTTGGTGCAAATGAAGACAGCTTGGTAACGTTGAACCAACTATATTTTTTACAAACAGAATAGCATTTTTTTTTATTTTGGTATCATAATCAGTTAAAAAAATAAATATCAGCTGTTAAGGGACAAGGGCTATTAGGAAAAGATAATATAAGAATTTTCATATTCAGGAATAATGAGATTTTATAAATTTATTGTTATAAGTAGCATTTGGTTTCCAGCTCACATCTGGAAAGTCTCACAAAATAAAACCATTTATATAAACATTTGTGTCTCTAAATTGATGGTGACACTAAAATACTAGTAAGAGGCAAAATATATTAATTCAGGGAAAAAAATCCTCTATAGCTTTAGACATCACATCTGTCACAGGTTTGGCCAGATCAGAGCGTGGAGACATGAGTTTCTATCTCTCTGGGCCTGTGAATAAAGTCATGTTATTATTTTACCAGTGTCATTACAGTGATTTCTTTCTACCTGTACCTGACTCCAAGGATTAAGAGAAGCATCCCAGAAATAAAATTATATTCTTGCCATTCTTCCTTGAGATAATTTTAACCTGAACATATGCTGTTTTATTTTCCAGAGGTTTATGTAATTCCTAATTCAGCCCCTTGGATCTGATTACAGAGTACACAACACACCTTGACTACAGGTCACCTTTATGACTATAGCTTAAAGCTGTTTAGTGTGACTATTCTATCTAAAAATGCAATGAAAATTGAATTTAATCTAAATTCTTGTCTTGAGCAGACACAGGCAATCTCTCTTGCAAAAGTGGATCCTCAGGAGAAATCTGAACACAAAGAAGTGGGACCCTACCAATTATAAGTATAATGTGGAAAAGTCCTGAGCTTCTTGAGCAGGAGATTTGTTAAGATGAATTTATAATCATTGGCATCTTTCATCTTCATGTATTTAGTTTGCTGTGAAACTGATGATAGATACACTAGTGTGACTAACAAACCAGCAAAAAATAGGAAGGGTCTCCTGATGAGATAATTATTACATAAACAGTCCTATAATAATCAAAAATAATTTCAATGCAGAAAATTACTTTCATGTTTACTCTTCAGCACAATCAAGAAGCAATACAACTTATACCATTACTCCTACCGAATGCCTCAGGAAAAACAGAAGAAAAAATTACATTATTACCAGACACCAATATTACATCTCCCTGCCTACAATGAGGCTGACTTTATATTATTTTTGTCCAATTTACACATCTGTTTACCATCTTAGAAAGCACCAGTCATGCAAAAGAAAAACATGGGAAATGTACTAGGTCTCAGAATTAGGAAACAGATCCAACAACAACTATCTAAGAGACAGTAAGAAAACCTTCATCAAAGATTGCAGTGAAAGATTTTCACAAAGAAATTTTTACCTTTCTCTGAAACATGCAAAAATAGGAATTACTGGATGTTCTATTTTTATGGTCCAGCATGGCAATTTATGAGTTTCTACTTTTACATAAATGTAGGATTAATGCTTTTTAATTAAGCCTAAGAAAAGACAGCACATCCCCTTTGAATGTTTGTTCTAACTTAAAAATAAGAAACTTTTTTTCCATGTCCTCTTGTGTTTTATTCATACAATTGTTCACTTGAACTAGTTTATTATATAGAACATACAATAAAACACTAACTTACATTTTTAAAGAATAGTCACGGAAATATTGAACTGTTAAGTGAAAGTTTTCTCCCTAGAAACTACACAGAAGCTACTTACTTCGATCTACAGAAAGAAACACTGTGACCTATGTGTACAATTGCAGCAACTGGGATTTTGCATATCCACAATGAACGACTCAAAAACTATTAACCACAAAAAATACTTTGGAGAAATTTTTATTGAGCGAAACTTTAAAAAGCACATCTCACTTTTACCTAGTACTGCATACTGAGATTCAAAATTTATTGATAAGGATTTAGAGACATAAATTAATGCAGTGGTTACTCACAAAATTCCTGTCTCTCTCCTTTCACAAGTAATTTCTTCTCTCCTGCATTTTTATTAATGTTTTAACACCTTTATCAAATGCATTTTGATCTATTCATATGAAAAATTATAAAAACATTTTAGGGGATGCACCGTTAAATCCTGAAATTCATTCAAATGTATTGTATAAATGCCTATTATAAAAATATCCAAAATTAAAGCATAACAGATAAAATGAATGTCACATGAATTTTAAAAATGTAATGAAATGCAGATGTATTTTCTGTTAGATGATGTTTGATCATACACTGAATTCAAGCCAGTACCCTAATTTCTGTAAGCTCACTGGATGCCTGAAACAGGTCCTTGCTTCAGTGTTCAAAGTTTTTTCCTGTAGGTTTTCAAAACATGCACGCTAATCTGCAGTAATCTCATCCCAGTGGAAGTCAGTGGAACTGAAACACAGCCTCCAAGTAAAGCATTTAGCCAAATACCATCCTGAACAATTTCTTCTTTGAGGATAAAATTAGGTAGAAACCTCAGGGCTACTTGCATGTTTAAGTGCCCCTTTGAATGTCTGTGTAGCTGCATTTTAATAACTACTCTTCACTGATGCAGTCCTTAGAATTTTCCTTCAGATAATTCTTTGGAAGAATTGCATAGACTGTTCAGATCTCCTCTGAGGCAGAAGGCAGTTTCATGGTGGGTGCATCCCAGGGTGAGAAGGAGACTGTATGTCTATCTGCACTGCTATCATGGAATGAGATTATTTGTGAGGTTCCTGTAAGTCTCAGGTAAATAGGGTGCAGAGGCCTATCTGAGATTCCTTATATTATTTCCAACAAGCTTTTATTCCTCAGTTTCTGATGCTTTCCTGTGTGTGTGTATATATATGTATAGGACAGAGAATGACTGATGATGGTGTGTGAGACAGAGGTTAGGTGTAATCTTAACAAATGTGAATACATGTGGTACTGTGCAGACATTTTACGTAGGCATGGCACTACTATAGAGACCTAACTCTTCAGCATTGAATCTGACCTGGATATCTATGTGAGGCAAAAATGCAATATTTTGAGATTTCTCTCCAAGCATGTAAATAGAACTTTAGGAAATAAGGTATGAAGTTAACAGAAACATTAGAAAAGAAGAATTTCAAAATGAGAAGACAGCAAAAAAATTAGGAATATTTAGTTTTACAAAACAGGGTACAAGAACCTACCTGATGAAGGTATAACAACAGTGCAGTCTATCTCAAATGGACAGTACTGACAATATCTTCTGATAGTGACAGGGAGAAAGACAGAAATCAGTTGAAATCAAGCACATTTACAACTGAAAAAGCAGGTATTACACAGAGGTAATGCAATGACTTGAGGAACTCACCTTCTTGATAGAAAAAGCTTCCATAGAATACCAAAAGGATTAGATGTCTATAAACCCAGAGAAGTTTACACTAAAAAGAAAAGCAGCTCATGTAAGGTATCGCATTACAAATTGTAAACCAAAAGTCAACAACTTTGTATCTGGATTAAAGACATAATGTTCCACAAGGACACTATGCTGCCAAAGGATTCAATTGAGAACTCCATGTTTTTTTTCTGAAATACATGCTCCTCCTGAAATAGAAAGACTATCTAAAATAATCTAGTCTAATAGATCTTTGCAGTTCCTCTGTTTTATGTTTATTGTTTTAAAGAATACTTCAGAAAGAAAAAAATATCGCATGACAAAGTATTAAACATCTAGCTTACCTCTAGACACATGTTTAAATGTCATCCAGGATAGGAAATTTTATCTGGTAAATAATCTCAGAATTTGCATCCCTCACATGGTGAAAATCTGTCACTCCTGGTGTAAATCAAGACTTTGTCACTGATTTCAGTGTTCAGTAGGATTTCACTGTCAAACCCTAATAACCAGCAACTGAAGAAATATTTGCTTGTCTTAAAACAAACAAACAAACAGAGCAAACAACAACTAGGCTGTCAGCATTTCATACTACTCTCTTCTGACCTGCTCTTTGTAAGTCAAATCTCTATTCTAGCCCAACAAATCACTCTTCTCTCAAATCCTTCCTGGACACTCATTTGCTCTTTGGTGCCCACAAGAAACAAGTCAATAATGTTACAACAGTGCTTCTCTCTTTCTTTCCCCCACCTTCCTATGTATATTTATACATACATAAATACATATTTATGTGTATATGTATGTGCATCAGTAATTTTAACTTCTTTGCTTTCACTGCACTCTGTTTTACCCATGTGTGCCTTGTTTAGGTGCAGGCACTTTCTGATGACATCTCTCTATATTTCACGTCTTGCGCTGCAGAAAATATTCTCACATTTCTTTACAGTAATGAAAGGCCAGCTTTGATTTTGCACCTAACCAGTGGAGGGATGAGTGACTGGAAACACAGCATTATGACAGGGATGTATTCAATTTGGGAATGCCTTGGCTGAACATCAGCATTAGAGGGGTACAGCTCCAATGCAGCTGACATGCTGTGCTGTGTGGTCTTTGCCTCAGAAAGAGAAAAGCTTAATATATAGGTTATATACTGTTTTTTGGGTGATATGCACCATGTTTACAGAAATCCCGTTCACTCAATAGTGCTGGAAGTGAGTATAAGCCCCAGGAGTATGGCTGATGTTCGGATTTTCGTATACAAAACTCGAGTCAAGCTGATAGTGTGGCAGGACAAGTATGATGAAAATTGACTGTTCTTTGCACTTCAGGCCTTGTATTAAGTAAGTTGTAAATATTTTTTCTGACTTAGAAAAATATCCTTAAAACCTGATACACAAAGTTTCAATGTAACAATTCTCAAGCAATCCATTGCCTTGTTCCTTCTTGTACTATTTTTCAAGCTTCACAGATGCCAAATATTGGGGGGTTTTTTGATATCTTTTTTCTTCCTGATAATCTGGATCCAGCTATAAGCCTTTCTCTGGAAGGGGAAATATTGCCCATACTATAAGTCCTTTCATAGGAGTAATTTCTGAGCTGGCTTTAAACATTATAAAGACGTTGCTTTTTTTCTGGAAGTAAATAGCATGCTTATGGCTGAGTCTAGCCCAGCCAATGCACTCCTTTTCCCATGTGCAGATGACATTGTCTGGGCCACAGGAGCTGAGAGTTAAGTTCTTCCTTCCTGCTGATGTACTTTCCTAATTGGTTTCAGCAGGAAGTTCTTAAGTACATCTCTGAATCTATGGAGAGCTGGTCCACTGATTGGTTTGGCTCCTGGCAAAGCCACTGTGACCTTCACTTCTTAAATAGTCACTAACTTACATTGGGCTAGCCTTCTTCTCCTATCAAAGCATCTTTTTTAAGTGTGTCCTTTTGTTTCTCTTATGATGGACTGGAACTCTGTTTGCTCCCACAATGTTTTATCATTTCATATAGGATTCAGAATCAAAAGGTGGGTAATGGCTACAGGAATGCTACATACCTATTGTTAAAAAGGTGTCAAAACTGGCTCCTGCATCATTGTGTCTGAGCCTGCCTAGGATCTTACATTTGAAATTATTGTATTTGACTGTGCTCTTTTTATACGTGCTTAGTGATACAGCTTTACCTAGAAAAAATGTTTTTAAACAGAAAACCAAATATTTTCCACAAGGGCATTTGAATACTGAAAACACAGTGAAAACCACCACATCTAAAGCTCATTTTGTGTGATTGGTTGTTCACGGACAGCAGGCATACATCATTTGGTTTTATTTTTACCCTAGAATTTAATGTCCTTTGTGCAAAATGTAGAATTTAATTGGTAGCTAACTCACTTTGATGGTATATTTGCTGTGCTTGAGAGACGTATTTTCCCAAATTGCCACATTTTAAATAGATTTTACCTTGCAGGGCTTTCTTTTGAGTTTATCATTACAACTTGGAAAAATTCACTACCATTGCTCCATGCAGATAAGTGCTCCCAACACACTTAATAATAAGAGATCATGTATATATGGAAATAAAAAAACAGTAGAGAGAAAAAGCCCCTATACTGTGAAGGATGTAGCAATTAATCGATCACAGGTTGGACACAGGCATATAATTTTTCAAGATGCATGAGGTGTTTCCTTAAGAAAAGGCTGAAGGTGGAACTCCTTCTGTACTTGAAAGGCATTAATTTCTGTCAGACGAGAGTTAGAAACGTCAAATTCCTGTATGAATAACTGCTTCCTGTTCTCATGGTTTTTTTCCTGAGCATTCAGATTTAGAGTTTTATTAGGAAAGAGGATGACTTAGCACTCTGACCTAATGCATCAAAACACTTAGATCCAGATTAAACTGAGTCTGGGTTTATTCATGTACTTACCTGGTTAGAATTCCTTTACCTGGTTAGAATTAGTTTAGAGGCCAGTTATTAGACATGGACTGTAGAGAGAAACTCAAGATATACAATTTGGTGGGAAGAGTTGAATGTGCTTCCAGAGAATATTGGTATAAAGCGCAAGGTTTCAGAGGAGGGTATAATGCTAATTGATCATTTATAAGAACTACACATATTTTAAACTATTGCAGAGGGCAATACTCAAGTTATACTTGAGTTTTTGGTTGGCTGATCTTTGAAAGACTAGAAAAATCCTAAATTCTGTAGTGAAACCATATCTTCAGGTGTATGAGCTCTATGTTTTGTTTTTGAATCTGAAGAGCAAATGAACGATAATATAAGAATATAGTTCATTATGAAATCCATACACCTATGTGATAATTTTCCCTCTGAGCTAAAATGTACTTAACTAAAATCATACTGGTTATTTTCAATGAGGATGAAGATCACAGAAATGCTAACACAAGTCATATTTTTACAGCACAATATTCTTTTAAAATATTTTTTATTTTTATTTAATTTTTATTTTATTTTATTTTATTTATTTTATTTTATTTTATTTATTTTTATTTAAAATTTATTTAAATTGGTTTTATTTAAAATTGGGACCAATCTTCTTACAAACCTCTCCCCCCTTCCAAAAAAAAATAAAAAGCAAAAAAAACCAAAAACCAACCAACCAACCAAAAAACCCAAAATAAATCAAAACAAAAAGCCAACAACACCGTGACATATGCAATGCATCAAGACATATTAGAGGTGTTACCCTGGAGTGTTCTGCACGTGCAGGTGGAAAGTGGGAGTTTAACATACAAAACATCTGAAACATAAAGCTAGGCAAGAAGGTAATAGACAAGGCTATAATTCATTGTGGCTTCATGCCATGTTCTTTTCCCTCACTGTGTAAAAAGGAAACCCCCTAGGGGCATTCATACTCTGATGATAATGTATTTTAAGTCCAAAAATATGATAATAATGTTCACGTGTTGGCTTGAAATGACAAAAGCCCTAAGCTTTTAAAACTTTACAATGTATAAAGTTTAAAGAATTTGCATGAAACTGTCATTAGTTTACCATAATCATTATTACTGCTAACAGCAGTTCAATCATATGTCTTAAATCTGTGATCTCGACGGCTCAGGGAAATTATAATTCCAAATAAGTAATGTGAGTAACTTGCTAAGTAATCCTGTGGAGTACTCATCCCTCATCTTTTTAAAGAAGTCTCCACTGGTCTCCATGTAGTTTCTCATCAGATGGGAAACAAGCCTCCTGTGTGATCTTTTCTTCCACCTACAATAAGCCCTGAATGTGTTTCTGAGTCAGCGCATCCCTTGATGTGAAATGTTGCCTAATAATGTTACATAAATATGGCTTAGCAGGCTGGTGTGACTGACTAGGTTTACATTCCCAAAGGGCTCCAGCAGAAGTCCAGCAGATGTGTCTTCTGGCAGAAAATCAGCCAAGATAATGAGAAAAGACTTCAACTTCCATATGCTGGTATCATCCCAGATTTAATGTGCTCCTCTGAGTACTTCTCTTCATCAAAACTTCTGTAGCTTCCTGGCAGGATTTCTCAACCTCTTGAGATGTTCACAGAAAGGCTGGCTGTGAATAGTTACTATGCTGCCTCTGCTTTTCTGCTTATTTTCTGTTGGCCCTGATGAGCTTAAATAGTAGCTATGCTCTGTATCTCCCCACACCTCTCATGGCTGATTGTAAAAAATATCAGTGAATACAGCTGAACAGCCTATTGCTAAGAAATGCAGCCCTGTATGGCCTTAATAGAAGTTCTATATTAGTCTTAAAGGTGAATTAAACCTAAGTCTTAAACATCTCATTTGATGTTTATTAGAATAATTATGACTGTATTATACATCCAGTCCCCAAGGAGATTAGGAGACATAAGAATTTCCATTTTTCATTTATACCAGATGGGGCTAAAGTATTCAAAGGCAGTAGGGTAGGAAGATCATGGAATGGTTTGGGTTGGAAGGCATCTTAAAGTTCATCTGGTTTCAAACCCCCTGCATGGTCAGGGACACTTTCCAATAGAGAGGGCTGCTCAAAGCCCCATCCAACCTGGCCTTGAACACTTTCAGGGATGGGGCATCCATGGCTCCTCAGGGCAACTTGTTCCAGGGGAAGATGTGGAGGACATGCATGAGGGAAATTATATTCAATCTAGAGTGGGTTCCAACTTTGTCAGTTTTCTCTAGTTACCTAATACTTTATTGGATATGAATCCAGAAGTTTCCTCAAAACAGAGAAGAGAATTGGAGGGAAAATGTGTTTTTATTTGGTGCTTTATAATCACTTTCTTATTACAAATTATTTCAGGATTTATAAGGTTTATCCTCTCTTTTCCTCACCATCTGAATGCCTAAAAACCCCATGAAAATCACTCACAGAATGTCCTCCTGAGAACTGCATTGGAAATAGTTGTAACTCTACTGCAGAAAGTTTCATACCCTTCCTACCTTCCTAATGTGAATAATTGAATTGCCCTCACTGCCTTCTGGGTTACCAAGAATCTTCCTGTGGAAATAAGTTTTAATGTTTTCTTCGGGGCTGTATGAAAAAACTTCATTTTGTTGTTTTTTAATTTACCTCAAGATAAGCAAGTATGAAAAAGAACCAATAAATTAAAAAGGAGCCACACAACTAATTTTTCAGACTAAAACATAATTCATGTTGGTGGCTGTAGAGGATGTAATTCAAAGGGACTCCTGCTGATCACAGAATCAGAGAATACACATTCAAAAACTAAGGAAAATTAATGGATGAAAGTTTTATCTTTTCTTCACCAAATATTATGTCCTGAACCAGATTACTTAACTTTATTCTGGTTACATGAAGTTTACTAGCACATAAAACACAACTATCTATGGTATGCCATAAAATGCACAAAAAGAATCAGTAAAAGTGATTACTTCATTATATGCATTGCTAGAAATATTGCTGTACTGTGTATCTGGTATTCTTGCCAAATAATGTATGTCCCTAAACTTCTATCAGACTGAGATTCTTAGATGTAATCATCTGTCACCTGGTATCAACCAGGCCTCCACTTGCTCACCCCTGCTGTGTTATAGGGAGGATAAAAAGCACCCAAAGGCTACTTACAAGACAAGGAAAGGGAGGTTTTCATTCTCCAGTTACAGTAATGGGCAAAAGCAGACAGAGTCTACTTGAGAAGGAAAAAAAGAATCTAATTTAACCTACAATGAGAAAGTGAAAACATGGCCAGTTCTTAATTCCTTCCCCCTCCCTCCTTCTTCCAGGGCCTGGATTGCTTCACTGATGCTTCCCCCTTAGGGCACAGGGGATGGGCAGTGGGAAATTAGGGTCAGTTCCCCACACGGTGTTTCTGCCTCTCTTTTCTCCTCAGGACAAGGACTCCTCACATTCTTTCCCTGCTCCAACGTGGGGTCTCTCTCATGGGAGAGTCCTTCATGAACCCCTCTGACATGAGCTGCCTGGGCTGCCCAGAGTCACAGCTGCTTCAGGAACAGTCACCTCCTCTGGCATGGGGTCCTCCACAGCTGCACATTCACATCTGCCCCTCTCCACATCTGCCCCTCTCCATGAAGCTGCAGCTTCACGTCTGCTCTCCTGTGACACTTCAGGGGCCACAAATCTACATTTATGTCACCGTGGTCCTTCAGGGACTGCTCCACTGAGCTCCCCTGTAGGCTGCAGGAGCACAGCTGCCATCTCACCATGGGTTGAGGGGAAATCTCTGCTTGGGCACCTTCTCACCCTCCTTCACTGACCTTGGTGTCTTTGCTCTGGCATTTCTCCTTCACCTCCTTTGCTCTGCAGATCTGTTTGTTTGTTTGCTTTTTTAAAAAAATATTTTTGTAGTTTTGTTTCCTCATTCTTGAATATGTTACTTGCAGAGATGCATCAAGCCTCCCATAGCTGCTTGGCCTTGCAGAGGGGCAGGGCAGGGATTGGAAGTGGATGAGCTTTCAGCATCTTCCCATGGGAGCCACCTCCGTCTCTCTCCTCACTTCGAAAACACCACTGTGCAAAACCAAGACACTATTCTTAAGATATTCTTTGCCTTTCATACATTGCAGGTGAGAATCTTTGACTTCAGTAATGACAAAAAATTTTGAACACTATTTTGTCTTTGAGTAGCATTTTTTGAGCTACCAAAATTTACAGACATACTAAGGTTCCTGAGAAGCCTCTAAGGATGATTTTAACGTCTTAAGGGAAGCTGAGTCTTTTAGGTCTGCTCAGTGCCCCAGTGATTCGCGTGGACAGTGCAGGATCCAGCTCAAACCATAGGAGACACGGGGATCACAGTAATAAGTGGGACATCTGGACTCAAAGTCTGCTTCAATCTAAAGGAGTTCTATCTATAGACTGTAATTCCCAGGAGGATCTCAACCTGCAGTCAAAGTTTAGATGGGTTCTGCCCATCTCATCAAAATTAGGTCAGAGTACAGAAAGTGTACTGCCAAGACTGAGATTGAAAAGAGAGAAGAGGGAATGTGCCAATATAAGTACTTAAAGTATAATTTTTTTCTTTGAAGAGTTCTTATTTTCTAATTTCTAATATAATTTATCCAATCCCTCTTTACTAAAAATACATAAACAACATATATGGAAATTTTATTAAAAAAACCCCAAAACTTACTGAAATAAAACATCACTGACTGCAATACAGTGACAGATACAATTGCAGAAGGCAGCAGAAAAAAGTTAAAAATAATTTGTCTGATACTGTTGGTGTAAGGTTCTGGTTTACTATGCAGGCAGGAAGGCCTTGCCCTATTATTAATTTTAATCAATTATACTTGTTAAAAAAAAACATATTGAATTTCTGAATGTGTTTTAAAACTTTTTTTGTAAAATTGACAAAATAACACTGAATCTGTTATCTCCATATTATGTAAACAATGTGAAATTTTTATCTTAATATTGGACTTAGCTGTGACCCCTTGAAATCACTTATGGATAACAAGTATAGATGCATCTATTTTAGGTGTCAATATAATTTAGAATAAAATCTGAACTCTTTAACTAACTAATGGGTACATTGTTTCAAACCCTTCTTTTGGCATCCAAAGTCACAGCATTTGCTAAATAATTGAACTTTTTCTTTTGCTAACAGGTAGATAGGTCATCAAAGTTCATGTTTTCAGTAAGGTCCCATACAACAGAAGTACTCATAATAACTATTTGAAAATAAAAGTTGTCTTTATAGAATGTAAAAAATTAACATATGAAATAAGAACCTCCCTTGTGTCATAGACTTGTGTATTGAATAGCTGATCTAGAGACAATCTGGATATTCTTGTTGCACTTCTGTCAAAGAAACTAAACATACTGTTTGCGTTCTAGTACTAGTCTGCTTTCAGATACCTGACCCTGCAAAGTAGTGTTCCTGATTCTATTATTTTTAATTTGTTTGTATGTTGCAATGAAAGTATGTGATAACTGTAAAAGATCATTTGCAAATGGAAGGAAGGTTCAGCTTTAAAAGTTTCAAAAAAGCTTTGAGGACAACTCATCCATATAAATCCTGCATTCTAAATAGGTGAGGCAACTTAGTGTTACAGTGGAATCATGAAATAATATTCATTAAGACAAAAATAACTTGTATTAAGCTGAAAATAATTAAAATATACAAGGTTTTTTAGTTTGTTTGCCCCATGGATGCCCTCAAATCAGGTGAAACAAACAAAAAAAAATATTTGCCCCTCACTGGATAAGGAGATATTGAATGGTAAATTATAGAAAAATAAAACATTCAGTACTGGTACTGTAAAGAAGTACAATACTTGACCTGAGTATACGGCCAGTTCTGCACATATAGATTCAGCACTAAGCAATACATGCATGGCCAAGACCTACATCATTGAAATAAATGGGTTTTGTACTCATCACTGCAACAGGAGAGTAATTATGACTGAATTTAGTAGGATTTACATATATGCTGAATTGTTTCTCCATAGAAATATAGATTTAAGCTTATGCTTACATAATTAACTGAACTAAGATCTGGTACAGGTAAAAATATCATCACAGATTTTGATATTGATTAATCCTTTCAATCTGCTTCAATGAAATTACTTTAGATTGCAAACTCTTTTAGGTGCTTGGTTTTCATTTGGAAGTGAAATTGCCATTTTTCCTGCAAAGAACATACATCACAGTTACCACAAAGAGGTAAAGTTTTGCTACATTTCTGATAATTTCCTTTTTAACAGTTTCCTTTTTATTGCCAAAGGTGTTCTTAATTTTCTCAGTATCAAAACTTTGTTTAAACACCAGTTAAAAAGCCTTTTTATATAATCATAGAATGGCTTAGATTGGAAGGGACCTTATCTAGTTGCAACCTCCAGGTAAAAGTTCCTGGTTTTACTTTGTGATGCTGGGTCCTAAATAGAATACATACCAGGCACAGTCACAACATGAGTGACTGAGATTTGTCTCATTTTTAAAAATTTTATTTTTATGTAAGATGCAATTTGAATGTCATTTATATTACAACGAAAAATTCAGTTGTCTGTATGAAGTTAGTTTTCAGTGTCTCCAAACATAGGCATGAATAATACCTAAACACTGATATGAGGTTAGACTGGATGATCTTTAAGGTCTTTCCAACCTGAATGATTCTGTGATACTATTATTCTATGATATATCTGATATAGATGGTAGAACACCACCCTTTCTTTATTTGAGACCCTAAATCACAGTTGATGTAGTACAGTGCAAGGGGTTCTGTTGAGGGAAACATCTATATGTATTTAGAGGGATTTTACTTTAGACATTCTCTAGTGCAAGCTGTGGCTGAAGGTGCATTGGCAGTCAGGGCTACCAGGAGATATCGTCTGCCTCAGTTTCTCTCCAAAGGAATCTACCTGCTTTGTGGTATAAATCAAAGCATGGAAAATGAGTAGTCAAGAGAGTAATTTCAGAAGTACCCCGAGCTGAACCAAAAAACCAATGTAGATGAAACCATGGAGATAGCATGCCTGACCTAGGTTGTATTTGTATTATTCTTTGGTGAAAGAAGTGTTACATGTTATTTTTTATAATACTCTAATTTTCTAATGAAACAAATTATTCTGCTTTTATTATCTATCAAACATTCTGTTATGACAGTTTCTGAATGTTCAGATGGGGAGGCTGAAGCAAATTGAGAAGTAAACACACTGAACTGTATAGATTCCCCCAAATTAGTTAACAAAGAGCTGACTCAGCTACCTAAATTAAATCTAAATGTGACAGAATAGAGCTCCATGCAAACTAGTATATTTGTTAGTACAGAGATACCCTAGATACCTTAAAACACTGCCAAAGTAGGGGTTGGTTTCAGATATTTGCAATTCTTTGCTATGTGCTTGATGAACTCATTCATGCTTCTGTTCTGCCTTGTTCTCCAACACTGGTTATAGCTGCCTTCCTTAGAGATGACTTTTCTTTCATGTACAGACACTCACCCACGCTGCTCTGTCACTAGCCTATAGCTTTTTTTAGTGTGCTTTTGCTAACCCTCAGTCTCTGAACTCCATATCACACATAAGTAAACGCCCTCTCAAACATCTCAAAATATATACGGCTGTAGTTTTATTGAATTGCAAAAAGAGAGCTGTCAAGTTATTGATCTCACAGAGAATAAAACATAATTTGCTTAGATATACACCTTAATGGTGATTTTTGAATAAATGTTTAAAGTAGTGGTTTTGTATCTTTGCATGAAAGAGGGTATTTTAAACATAGTATCAGGGACATACTCAAACTATATTTCTTTCTGTGAAATAGTTTTCTTTTTATGAGATCAGGTCTTTTCTACAACTCAGTGAGGATGATTTTAAGAAAACAACTGAATAAATCCCCTCACCTCTGTCACAAATTTCAGATGAGCCCCTATAGTGGGGGGAGTATTGAAGTTATTTACTATCCAGTGGGGACCTACTAAAAAATATGAAAATACCATTTATTACATATGGTGATTTGATAGCAGTATCTTCACTTCTTTAAAAGTTACTGTATGTAGTGATGCCTTGATGCATCTCAGAACTGGACTAGTTGGTGAAGTGTGCAGTTGTTTGGGGTTTTTAACCAGCAATAACTAAGAGTTATGGAGAAGACTAGATGTTTTGCCTGTTAATGCTAAAAGTGTGAGTCACCAGATCTAGATTTTATAGACGCTGGACTAAACTCTGGTTTATTTCACTTCTTTGGACCTTTTCTCTAAAGGAGGCTTTATAGACCGTTTTTGCTTTCTGCCTTTTCTCCTTCTCTCAAAAGCTATATTTTACAAAATGGCAGTCCACTTGCATTTAACTACTTGCTATAAATGCCATAAAAGAAATAAAACCCCATTTTCTCTCCTCAATTCACTTGCAGTCTTCTTTCTGTCCCTCTTTGAGAAAAGACACAGCTGTTTTAAATTTAAATATACACAGTCAATTTTAATGTAATGTTCTTTCTCTGCAAATGAGGTTATATTATTCACATATTCTAGTAGTGTTTAGACAATTAGCTTTTTCTAATGTGTTTTCTTTGTCATCCTTTATTCTGACAATGCCTGAGCCACATGAACAGTCTTTTTTTTCTTCTTTTTAAATAGCAATCATAATCACAATACCATAATACTTGAGTAACCTGAAACATGCCAGTAGTTTTTTATGCCTCTTCCAAACAGCTCCCAACTATCAGTTAAAGAATAATCACAAATATTGGACTAAAGTGTGTTTAGGTTCTGAATCTTTTTGTATGAAACATAACTAATCAAACAGACTGGCTTACAACAATACTAGAAACCATGGCTTTAAAAAGCACTATGAAAAGAGCAAAAAATAGCACTATCTGTCCACAGATCTTTAGCATTTTGAAAATGTAAAAATGCTTTGAAACTTAATTTGTTGGAAACTGAGAGCAGAGTAGTTGTATATGCAAAATCCTAAGATGTCACTGCTGAGAATGCACAGAAATTTATTCCAGTATCTATCACTGAAACAGCTAAATACAGGAATGACTTATGCAAGTGATTTTATGGTTTTATAAATGCACTTCTCTTTTTCATGAAAGTCATCAAAACCCTTTTATCTTAACGGTTGAACTAATTTTACTATGTGATTTAATTATTTTCAAAGGTTTTGTGCCATTGTATTTACACGTGTGCCGCGTTTAACTCTGAAGTAAATACAAAGAATCAGACATTAAGAGCTCCAGTTTATAAAGGGCAGGTTCACAAATTCATATTTTAAGTTTTTGCCTTACTTGGAAAAAAAAAGAAATATTCCAAATAATTAAAGAAAAAAAATACACAACAAACCAACAAAAACCCAAAATAATTAATTAATTGAGAAAAACATTTTATTTTCCTTCAAGTGCTGATGATTGTAAACTCTCTATACTTTACTCTCTAAAATTCTACTGTACTTTAGCAGATACCACCTCAAGTTCTTAAACTCTTTCTTTTTCTTCGTAGCCTTTGTTTTACAAGTGCTATAACATGCTGGGTTTATTATTTTCCTCAGCTCTCCAGTTGGCTTATTGCATTCATGTATCACTTTGAAATTTACAACCTATTTGATAGCATTTTTATTTTGTATGATTTTGTTACTCCTACCTTATAAAAAGATCATAGGGAATAATGCTTTAGTTTTGTCCTAAATAAAACAAACTAAAAAGTTACCTAGCTAAATTATTAGTTTTATTTTGGCCATAGAGAACAATGAAACAAAAATTATTTTATATCGATGCAAATTACAACAGCATAATATCAACAGAGTAAAGTCAGCTTTATGACCTGCTTCTTTTATATACTTCTGATCACAAATGGAGAAATGCAACTATCTGAAATTTCATTCAATGGGCTATGTATCAGAAAAGCAGACATATTAAGGTATATGGATACGATGGCAATAGTCAAAGAAGGAAAGGAGAAGGTTGGAGGGAAAAGAAACAGGTATGCCTATATGGTAGCAGTAGGCTTTTAAAATTATGATGTCAAGCATTTTGGTTTTGTAGTAGAATTCAATGTCAATTTAACATTTTATTCTAAATATGGATTTGGGTCTTCCAAGTGGTGGATGAGAAATCTCATTTTTACATCATCTTTCAAGATTTCAGTTTATGCTGTTGATCTAGAGTGAAAAGAAAACAAGACTTTGTTAACTCCTTTCATCTGGAGGCTATTTGAATAGTTAACCTAAAATGCAAGTCATCTAATGTAAGGTCATTCTTATCTGGAGAGAGCTGTGATCATCTTGGAGAACAGATGCTTCAGAGAGACCTTATACTGGTCTTTGAGTACCTGAAGGGGGCCTGCAGGAAAGCTGGGGAGAGATTTTTCACAAGGGCATGTAGTGATAGGATGATAGGTGATGGTTTTCAGTTGAAAAGAGTAGATTTAGATTAGAAATTAGGATGACATTCTTTAGTGAGAGGGTGGTGAGACACCAGCACAGGTTGCCCAGAGAAGGTGTAGATTGTGCCTCCCTGGGAGTGTTCAAGGTAAAGCTGGACAAGATTTTGAGCACTGTGCTCTAGTGGGCAGTGTCCTTGCTCGTACAGAGTGATTGTAACTAGCTGATCTTCAAGGTCCCTTCCAACTAAAACCATTCTGTGATTCCGTGATCGTTGTCATTTAGGTGCACCATGGACTTCAGAATAAAACTAAACATTCCAGAAAAGTGACTGGGATGTAAGTTCATTGAATAAAACATCAATTTTTTCCTCTCTCTTCTTGATGAAACAGTCTCCTGATGAGGAACATTGGAAATTTTCAGCATTAGCTAAATATAACTTAATCTAAAAATTTCTGAACCACTTTTGATACTGAGCCTATCACAGATAAGTCTTTTTTCCCATTGGGACACTTTATTCTGGCCAGATACGGGCATTCTCAACCTATTTAGTCCTGAAGAGAAATATTTTTGACCACTGGCAGCACATCCAATCTTGCTCTTCCCAGGTTGCACTCAAGGC